>CM017916.1:3238107-4530360 GCA_008369825.1 Triplophysa tibetana
GACTTCTATTGATCAGGTGCTTTGAGTTCAAGATTCTCATGGATGTTTTTTGTAATAATAATGTCTCACGCAGGGTGATCTTAAGTACCGTATTGAAGTAAGGGTTTTATTACATTAGAGATTTGTTGCAGTACAGTAATGGGATTTTTTACTTTATAATAAAAAGTAATGAGCATTTTGGTGACTTTTATTATCAGTACAACAATGCAATGTGAATAAAGAATAGTCCCTCACGAAATGAACCATGGTCTTACTACAGTAACTATAGTTGCACTATGATATTTAATGAATAACTGGGAATATTAAAAAGAAAAATTAAGTAAAATCATTGTACTATAATAAAACCAGGGTTAAATTTCAAATGGTTTTTATAATTCGCTCATGAAATTTAACTCCTAAATTTTTGAGTCATGCAAAAAGTCAAAAAGCATCTTTTACAGTAGCTCCTTCCGTTACAGTGTATGATCACGTTTTATTACAATAATAATAAAGTCAGGGATGCTATCCAGCACAACAAATCGAGCGATCAACACCCGGGAAATGAAGACAACCTGCTGTGCAGAAACGGGGACACGTTCAATGCTGTGCCGAATGTGAAATTCGCAAATGAGGATGCTGAGAAATAATTCACAAACACTCTTTGCAAAGACCTCTGGTTGTCCTTATTTCTCAACCCGGAATGAAACAAACAGCGACATAACTTCAGACATCATAGAGTTAACGTCCACAACCTTCACACTGATCTACATCAGGACATTTGACTGAAACGGCCGTACCTGTCTCCCAGAAGTACAGCGACTTCTCGTCCCCTGACGTTTGGGCTCGAGCGCTCCAGACGCCATAGAGCAGTAAAAATAACCTCCATAAACACAGGAACGCTGTCCTTGCACCTCTGACCCCAAGTCCCATGGCTTCCCCGAATCCGATAAAATCCACTCGTTCAGGAGGACGAGACAACTGGCCGAGAGCAGAGAAAGAACTTCAGCACCACAGACTGAAAGAGTTTGGACGCCTGGAGTCAGTGTTCCTTGGAGGAACAGTGCATGTGGGAGATCTCCTGCTCTTCTGCTCCTCTGCTTGACTACAAACGGGAGAACGTTGTGGCTGAACAATCGAGAACGTCAGCCACCGTTTGGAGTGGTACCGCTGTCCTCTGCTTACTGCAGTTGACTGACGCGCTAGCTCCCCTCCCTCTCCCTCTCTCCCTCTCTCTCTCTCTTACCCTCTCTCGCGCTCACTCGCTCTCTCCCGTGCTTAGGGCACAAGGACGCCCCTTCTCTACGCTTCTGCGATGCTAAAGAAGACAAGATCGGAGCGAAGAGCTGTCGCTGAGGGAGGGAGGGAGAAGACAGAGAGATTTATGAACTGCATATCGTACACTCTCCGTGTCCGTGCATAAGGGAGTTAAAGGATCTGTTATCGCGGTTTAAATATGTTGTCAATGAAAGCTTTTTAGATGTTTCAAGACACTCTGAAAACTGAAAGGATGAATAAAAGCAAATATGAAGTGTTGTTAAAGGGATCAAATGGCGTGAATACGTGTTTTTGTGTGTCTTTGGTGTGTTATAAGTTGCCCATGCATGTATTAGACACGTAAAATTGCAAAAATTAAAGTGTCGGAACAAAATATGCATTCTATCTAAAAGCGAATGCTCACCCGACATGCCTGAAACGCCTCGTGTAACCAAACCCCCACAAATCTACGTCAGTTGCTGGTATGATTTGATAAGACCACCTAAATGTATACGCAAGTATATGCTTTGGAACCTGATGTTCCAAATAAGATAAGAGGTGTTAGATTTCTGTCACGTGATTGCAGTATTCGACAAATCACTACGATACATTTTTTTTAGTGATGTCATATGACCCCTTTAAATGCTCAGAGAACTTAAAGTCGATGTTAAATTACATTGAATTCCAATTACTTTCCTAAAAAATTCTCCTGGGCTTATTTCGCATAATTTAACCGCAAATTATTCCAAAAGGGAAATAAACAGTATATTTTTTAAAATCTTTAATCACTTTTTTGGTCAATCAATTCCTGATGGATACAAGTAAGTCCTGCTCTATATTTTTTCTCCTTGAATTGGGTCTCTTTCTGAATTATGTTAAACATTTTTGTGTTTCCAACCCATTTCATGTTGACTTAAAAGCACATTTCTATTATTCACATGCATCTAAAACATCAACAATACACCATAAGTAAGGGATAGGGAGCTAGGATTTTAATGCACAACGTATACGCCAGGAACCTCGGCGAAGTGCATTTAAATCCTTTAAGGCACGGATAGCTGTGGATTATCCCGTTTATACCATGGTAATTTGCCAAAGTAAAGCTTTTATAGATGTGTAATTTTAGATCAAACAGGTGAAAATGACATAATTTTTACGTTTTTATTCAGTCATCATTCAAACTGACTGGAGCTAACCGTGCTATAAAAGCATTAATGCACACCTTACAGCCAATAAGAATTGAGTATTCAAACAGACAATGGTATAAATAATTAAAAGCCATTTCTTACTGTACTTAACACCATATAGGAACTAGAGACGAACCGATATATCGCCCAATAATCTGTATGTGCTGATAAAAATACTATCAGCAGATACTATCGATGATCAGGGGATCCTGTCAAAAGGACAGGAAAATGCAATGAATTTGTTCTCTGTTTACAGAAAATGTATAGAAAAATCACCAGCTTGATGTTCAACATTGATAGTCTTTACATTTATTAATACCATTCAGAAAGTTAAGAAATATTCATTTAATCTGCAGAATCGGTATCGGCAGATATCGGTATCCGTGAAGAAATTCTCTAATACTCCAACTGTTTTCTTAATCCACTTCTCTAATCTTGATAGTTAAATTCGTGACTTTGAGTGCTAGGTGCTTGCATGAGACAGCAAACCACCAACCAAACAACATTGGCCCCTTTGACTTGTATATATCATGACACCATTTTTATTTTTTGAGTAAGCTATTCCCATAAAATGTAATAAAAAATAGGTGTGATGCATTAAGCAAAAAAATACGATTTGATAAGAACAACGAATGTAGCCGACTTATTACTTTTAGTGGCTTGAGGAAAACATCTTTTTGTCCAAGTGGCACAAACACACAAGGCCAACTTACATACAGTTTAAGAAAAAAAGCTGATTCAAATTAAGGCTGTTGGTAGGCTGTGGTCGTGTGTGTTTATGAATGACTGTTCAGATGGGAATGGTGGACACTGCAGGAAATCGTCTCTTCCACTCCAGTGAGCCGACAGACCCTAGCTCAGGGTTGACAGTCAGTCAAGCAGAAGTTGCCCCGGTCAATGCTAATGTTCACTCAGCACCGCTGTGTTCCTCCCCAAGCGGAGGTAGAACCCACACAGGTAACACAGAGACAGATTTCTGAAATTATTGTTTTTAAAGGGTAAAATTGTCAGCCACAGAAAACATTGTCCGTTCCAAACATAAAACTGGAGGTCACTTTACTTACAAATCTTTGCATGAGTGAAATTATGTTAAACTGACATTTTTCACAAAGCTTTAATCAACAGCTCAATTCATAATAATCTTATTAATTAGTGATCTTTTTTATCATATGTTAAGATACCTGCTGCAAATTGGTTGTGTAACCAAGATCTCTTTTTTTTTAATGTAGTCAAATAAATTTGTAAAAAACGAAAACACAGAATCCTTCAAAAAAAAGGATATGGAAAAAATAAGACGGAATTTAGGGAAAAATAAATAGAATTTCATAGGGCATGGCTGAGGTTAAAGGCCATACATGTACAAATTTTATTAAAGACATGCATTAAGCTATAAGCCCCGCTTTAAGGTGCAATATTAAACACCATACTTATAGTACGACTTGCGTTATTTTTACACACTTTCCAATGCAGCGTGGTACTACTTGGCAAATGTGCAAATCTATATTTTCTTTCTGTTTAATCTCACTCTTGTCTACCTGAAACAATTTTCAGTATTAATGAGATCTCCTTTTGGGATTTTTCTCTTCCATGGCTTGCCACAATTTGTGACTTCAGGCTAAACTTACAGCGCAAGCAGCTAAATCAGTTAATGGCAGTTCTTGAATTTTTAGCCAAGCCTGAAAGAGCAGAACGCTGCCAGAAGAGGATGACAGTTTGTCGGGCCGCAGTGATGGGCCTTGCTGCCGTAGATTAGACCGCAGTCCATGACTCACACCGGCAATGCGATGACAGCGCTGCCAAAGCCGTGCAGGACTGACAGTATATAAGAGTCCACTGACCCATGCTCACAGATAACAAAGATGAAGAAAGAGTCTAACGGAGACACACACTCCAATGACTGAGCGTTATGAACACAACAGACATCAAACATTGAACAAATCAGAAGCACTGATGTGTACAAATGTTATGTTAATTTCTAAAAGAAATCGCAAAAGTTTTATCTTGCATGTATCAACTATCACATTTATATCTTTTGAAAAGAGCTTTGATTTGTATAGACTGTCTGTGCTGGATTATGAGCTTACATCATCCAGCTACCTCTCACTGTTAATGCACTGTGAGCCCACGGTGGCGGAAAACCAATTAGTCTGATGAGATTCTTTAAACCGTCGTCATGCGTGTCATGAGCGAGTCGATGTGACGTTGCTACACGCATCATTAGCATTACTTACTTCTCTGATGAACAGAGCGTCTACAAAATGGAAACCTTCACCATAAACACACTGTCAGGTCCACAGATATACAATTTAAAATAGCTTCATAAATCTAAATTAAGAGTTCAGATTCACATGTTTGAACTTGATGCACAAATGCTATTAATGCAGGCAATTGTGTGAATTCTCAAATGTACATAAAAAATGCATCCTCCTAGAATTGCGTCCAAGCTGTTTACTGCAAATATGTAAAGAGACAAAATCAGGCAATTTAAATATAAAAACATAAATATAATAAATGAAACATAAAAAACATATATATATTGTAGAGAAACAAATATATGGTATATATTTATAAATATATTTAAAACAATGCAAAAATAATTCTTTAAAGTTATGGAAACTACTAGAATGAATATAGGCTACATCTAGTGCAACTCATCTTTTTGGCAATACTAATGAACAGATGACACTCCGGTATAGTTCCTATGGGTGGAACATTATCTAAAAAGAAATGCTTCGCTGCTGTATGCCTGAAAGGCTGCAACTAACATAAATTGTAAAATAATTATCTATAAAGCTATCGACCACTTCGCAAGATGTAAACACTGTTCCAGAAGCACTATTGTAATGTTTACTAATCCTTTTATTGTTTAGTCAGCCTAGATGTATCCAGGCTATTTTTACAGCCTGCCTAGAAGACATCTCAGCTTGGATGAAAGAGCATCACCTCCAGCTAAGGGTGTGACGAGATCTCGTGAGACGATATCTCACGAGATTCGATTGGTCTCGCGAAATCCGACGCAATCCTCACGCAATTGGCACCATGGAGGGTAAAATGACGATCGAATATGCCCTCGCCAAATCTTAATCGTTTGTGTTGCAAAATTTTGGGTTTCCGGTGGAGATAAAAAAACGGCGAAAGAATAACAGACAAGACAATATGTAAACATTGTAAGAAATCAATACCATACACCTCTGCTAACACGACCACCATGCAGAAACACCTAGAAAATAACCAAAGCTCCTTAAAAGCTGCGAAAACGGAGAGCAATTCTGGTCACATGAAAGGGCAAACAACGATAACAAATGCTTTCGGCGACTCATCCATACACTTGAACCAAAGTACGCGATCCCTTCACGCACACATTTCACTCGCACAGTGGTCCCGAGCCTCTACAAAGAGTGCAAGGTAAAAGTTGTTTAAATACAGCCGATGTGGTTACTGATATTTGGCAGGGTAATTTGTGTTTATTTAAATTTATACTGTTTGTGTTTATGTTTATTTTTGTGCATTTACGTGCCTGTGATTTTGTTACAAAATATTTAGCAGTGTTACTGCATTGTTCAATGTTTATTATTACTGCAGTGCAAAGTGCATAATATCATTTATTAAAATTAAAAACATTTAATTTGTTTTAAAGTCTCGTCTCGTTCTCGTGAACCCAGTCTCGTGTCTCGTCTTGACTTGTGGGATAAGTGTCTCGTCACACCCCTACCTCCAGCTGAAACCTGCCAAGACAGAATTAAACGTGTTTCCGGCACACACCACAGCGCAACACGATCTCACCATCCAACTTGGCAATACCAAAATCACTCCTTCCAAAACAGGCGGGAACCTCAGAGTCATACAATATTTGATGAACAGCTGTCCTTCAATGATCATATTGCAAAGAAAACGCGGTCATGCCAATATGCCTTATTCAACATTAGAAAGGTTAGACTCTATCTCCAAAGCATGCGGCACAACTCCTTGTCCAGGCCCAGGTTGGACTACTGGAATGTTCTCCTTGCTGGTCTTCCTGCAAAGGCTTTCTAAACAACTCCATCTGGTTTAGAATGCAACAGCACACCTCGTCTTCCAACAGCACCAAAAGGGCTCATGTGACACCTCTTTTCATCTCTCTCCACTGGCTACCGGTTGAAGCCGCTGTCAGATTCAAGTCACTAATGCTCGCCTACAGGACTATCAGTGGATCTGCACCGACATACTTTCACACCCTCATACACTCCTACACCCCATCAAGATCCCTGCGTTCAGCAAACCAGCGGCATCTTCTATGCGCTTTCCCGCTCATTCTCATTCACAACTCCTTTCTGGTGGAACATTCTTCCTCACTCAGTCCGGTCAACCACATCTACAACATTAAAAAAACTATTTAAAACCCATCTCTTCTTTGAATACTTGACAGACAAATGAAAAATCAACCACTAACCGTCTCTCTTTCTCTCAACAGGTAGTGGTCTAGCTTTTTTTGAAACTTCAACTTTGTATTAGCATCTATTGTATTATTGCTCCTGTCCTGTATGACATATCGCTTATTGCTCCCTGAACTCTCTATAAGTCGCTGTGGATAAAAGCGTCTGTTAAACAACTAAATATAAATGAAAGGATTAAAATGAGTTGTGATAAGAAAGCGGTTCAGAATTACAGGTATTAAAAAGAAAATTTGATAAGTCGTAAAGCAGCACTGTTGTAAATATGTGAATTCAAAGAAAAGCATCTTAAGGGTGGAGGCAGGTCGTGTTCACCATCGGTATCAAAGAAAATGTGGGTCAAAAGAATTAAAGCATTCCGAAATCAAAGCCAAGAAAGAAACGGGTCAAATTAAACTCTGCGTTCCTTAGGATTAATCTGTCAAATGAATAGTGCAAAACCCAGCTGCCAAGCCTTGTTTTAAGCACATTTAACACAACATATCAAAGACAACAACAAAAGGGACTTTCAAGGTGCAAGTTCTGTGATCACTGGAGCCTGTGTTTGATTTCGATTCATGTCGGTCTTCATAGCTATGACGATGAAAGCAAGAAAATAATGCATTGCATTCTTAAATCTGTGTTGTGGTCTGTATTGTTCTTTTTACCCTTGAATCATTTCAGCAGCAGTGTTCACTTGTTTCATGAAAAGAAGTGCTTTTTCTGTCTTGGGAAATGATGAAATTAAAGAGGACATTCAATTTCTCTGACCTCTACTGTAACTCACTTATTAGGGGATCTCACCAACAGCGGACCCGTCATTCATTATCATCACCATGGAAACAAACTCAAGACGGACTGTCAAGAGTTCTTTCTCACGTATATCAAATAATAGATCACGTAATATTAAAATAGTACTTAGCAACACCTTAATAACCAGCAGAACACTCTAGCAATGTCCTGGCATCCACCCACAACAGACTGTTAACTGCCTAACAACAACTCGAAACACCTAAGCTAACCAATGCTTACCTTTTTTAAGGGACAGTTCAACCAAAAAAGAAAATTCTGTCATCATTTACTCACCCTCAGATTGTTCCAAATCTGTATAAATGTATTTGTTCTGTTGAACACAAAGGAAGATATTTGGAAGAATGTCAGTAACCAAACAAATCTCATCCCCTATTGTCTCCGATAGTATCTATTTTTTCTATTTTCTCTAGTATTTAGTTTTACGATGGCAATAAATGGGAGATAAGTTTTTTTTTTTGGTTATTAACTTTTCTCCCAAAAATCTCCCAACTTTGCCTCTACATCGCCAACTCCTTGCTCGTTCCCCTCGTTCTCTCTCCTATCTGAAGAGGAAGTTTCCAAGGCAATTTTTTCTAACCACCCGACTACCTGCCCTCTAGATCCCATCCCCACCCATCTCCTCTAGGCCATCTCTCCATCAGTTGTACCCTCTCTGACTCACATTATCAACTCGTCCCTCACCACTGGCACATTTCCTCTCTCTTCAAAGAGGCCCGTATTACCCCACTACTAAAGAAGCCTACTCTTAATCCTGCACTGTTAGAAAACTACAGACCGGTAACCCTACTCCCCTTCGCTGCTAAAACTCTAGAACGTGTTGTATGTAACCAGCTCTCATCCTTCCTCATCCAGAACAACCTCCTTGACAGCAACCAGTCTGGGTTCAAGAGCGGTCATTCCACTGAGACTGCGCTGCTCTCTGTTATCGAAGCCTTGAGAATCGAAAGAGCTTCCTCTAACTCATCTGTTCTCATCCAACTGGATCTATCTGCCGCCTTTGACACAGTTAACCGTCACATCCTCCTGTCCACTCTCAAGGCTATGGGGGTCTCCGGAATGGTGCTACAATGGTTCAGGTCTTACCTCTCAGGTAGGTCATTTAGAGTATCTTGGAGGGGTGAGGTGTCTGAGTCCCAACATCTCGACACAGGTGTGCCTCAGGGCTCAGTGCTTGGTCCGTTGCTATTCTCTGTATACATGACATCCCTTGGCTCTGTCATTAGGAAACATGGCTTTTCCTTCACTGCTATGCAGATGATACACAACTCTACCTGTCTTTTCGCCCTGACGATCCGACTGTCTCTGCACGCATCTCAGCTTGCCTAGCCGACATCTCACTCTGGATGAACGGCCATCACCTGCAGCTGAACCTTTCAAAAACAGAACTGCTTGTAATCCCGGCTGATATAAAGACTTATCACAACCTTTCCATTCAACTGGGCTCATCAACCATCACACCTTCCAGAAAGGCAAGAAACCTGGGAGTGGTGATCGATGATCAGCTCAAATTCACAGATCAAGTTGCCAGCACCGCTCGGTCCTGTAGATTCATCCTCTACAATATCAGGAAAATTAGACCCTTCCTATCAGAGCATGCTACGCAAGTCCTAGTACAGGCTCTAGTCCTGTCCAGACTGGACTACTGCAATGCACTACTGGGAGGACTTCCAGCTTGCACAACCAAACCTCTGCAGATGATCCTCTACAGATGAATGCTGCGGCAAGAGTTATCTTTAATGAACCGAAGAGAGCACACGTCACTCCTCTACACATTAAGCTACATTGGCTCCCTATAGTCGCTCGCATCAAATTCAAGACTCTGCTCCTGGCCTACAAGACCACCACTGGTTTGGCACCACCTTATCTTCACTCACTACTGCAGACATATGTACCCGCCAGATCCCTACGCTCTGCAAACGAACGGCGTCTTGTGGTGCCATCCCATAAAGGTGGAAAATCTCTCTCGCGCACCTTCTCCGGATCTGTTCCACCTATGTGGAATGATCTACCTGCTGCTACAAGATCTGCAGATTCTGTAGCCATCTTTAAGAAACGCCTGAAAACCCATCTCTTCCGCCAACATCTTACTGTTCTGTTCTGACTCAAGTTTCTTCTCTACTCTTTTCTTCTCTACTCGTTTCTTCTCTACTCTAAAAAAGAAAAAGAAAAAAAAATGTATGAATGCATGTTTCTGTATACTGTGTTAGGCTATATGAAACTAGTCTTCTTTTTGATTGCACTTATGCTCTTGTTGTACTTATGCTGTCCTAATTGCTTCCATTACCTACCCCACTTGTAAGTCGCTTTGGATAAAAGTGTCTGCTAAATGACAATGTAAATGTAACTCTGTTTGAAACACATACTGCATAATAAGTCATTATAGGAAAATTGCTCAATAACTGACATGCAGCTTTAAATTAATTTTAATTGAGTCAGAGGGTCAGTTTAGCTACCATTTGGATGCAGAGCGCATACTGGGCAAATATAAATAAACTGGGCAGAAAGTCCGGACCAGGATGCTGGGAGTTCATGGGTTTTCTTAATCCAACAATATGATCTACAATTGCCACTTTTAATACAATCATGCCAGTCGAATAACCCTTGCAACGGTCAAACCACACAGCAATCTAAAAAAAATTATGGGTTATTTAAGTCAGTTGACCATAGTTCAATCCCGTTTTTTTCATCCGTTGAATACTGCCATGGGACAACAAGTCAAAATTAGACTTAATAAATTACTGAATCACTTAAGAAAAAGTTAGTGATACAAAAACAAACACATCTGAAGCTGATGCATTCAAGAAACCAGAGTTTTGACAAACTTTAACAGTCTCAGTCTGACTTTATATATTTTATATAAAGTGGAAAGACAACTGTGACCAGACACATTAAATTATTATAATTAAAGTTTATTACAATTAAAGTATTTGCGCTGCAACATTTTTCATATTTTATGTAATCACAACCCAACCCAGTATATTCCTGAGGGAAACAACATGTACAACAAGAAAAACGCAGGACCCGAATGCAGCTCCTTTTTCTTGGGAATTAATAGAGAACGCACAATAACACTATGGATGTGTGTTAGGTAGGTTAAACAGGGTCAATTAAAACTTTGTGCTGACTTTAAAGTTTATCTGTATAAACTGCCAGACGTTGACATTTACATCCCGACATAATTTCTCTCATCTTTCAAGAATATATAATAGAAGCTGACATTTTCAAACAAAGCTTATTATTATAAACTATGCAAGTCATTCTATGCAGCTTGCTCACTAAAAAAGCTCTTTAAAAAAGTCAATTTGTATACGTACTTCTTTAATTAGAAGTAAAAGCAAATTGGTATAAAGGCAAGCACTTTCAATATTATTGCCATAAGACAAATCGCTTCATTGTTTCCAATAAGCAATATTTCTAAATGTAAATGTAAAAATAAATCTTACGGCCAACACACATCTCATCTAAAAACACAGAACACAGCCTGACATGTTACAGATACAGGTGGTGAGCAATGATAATGTCTGAGATACGAGATGTATCAGTTAAGATTCAGTGCTCATAGTACGAAATGAATCACATCGTGCCCTCAAGCGATGCACTTGACCTCAGTTAACCCCAGCAGGATTGTCTCTGTAATAATTTCACAGCGTCTTTTTCCAAATGACATCATATTCAAGTTAAAGTGCGCTCGTGCTACAACTTGTGCAATAAATAAAAATGATATTTATAAACTAAGCTTTCTTTCAGTTACCAAAACATCCACATACAATTATCCAAACCCCATATGATACGATACAAACTCAAACAAACGCATAGAATCCAACACAATGTTGTAACGTTAGGCCTAACGTTACTGTATACGTAAAATCGGCTGACTATACATTTCTCTTGTGGACATAAAAATTGACACAGATGACAAAAGAATCGTAAAGGTACTACTGTATCGAAGGCACGAGCTCATGTTGTGTGATAATTATTGCGCATGCGTCACATCTTTCATCAGGAATGAAATGGGCAGAAATTAAGTTCATTTTTGTGGTCATTTACTTACCCTCATGGCGTTTCAATATGACATTCAAACATGGATCAAATGAAAATCTTGAACTCTATCTGTCATTTAAATCTGGCGCTTTCATAACGAACGCCAGCACGTGTTTGTTTACAGCGCAGTGAACGCGCACGTTAATGCGCACGTAGGGTTGCCATGTAGGTCTGTTTTGATCTTAATATTTACACACATATCCATATATATTTAGATATATTAATAGACATGCAGTATATTTAATATACAAAGCATGCATCACAAGAGTTCAACATTGAAGCCTAAACCTGAAAGCAACGTGTTCTACTGTATATTCATTCAATAAAGATTCACAGTGTACGGGCTACTATTAAAACGTATTGTACATGACTTTTCAAAAGCAAAATACATTTTTATCAATATTGCTCCACACTCACGTATTACGTTTTATGCGCGTTTATTAAAATACGTTTACGTGCGTATAAAAATATACCATTTAGTACAACAGTGCCATCTGTTGGTTGGTCTATATTGTGCAACCTAAACGCACAAAGAAAACGTTAGCTTGTGTGGTCAAATCTGTTTTTTGTGTATCCTACCTTTAAAGTGAATTGTAACCCAGGTATTTTATAACATAATACACAGTAAAATGATATAGCCTTACATAATATATAATAGTTGTCTTGTGCTTTACTATTTCATTTCTTCTCTTGGCTGAACTGTCTTTGTATATTGTGTATTATAGCAGTGTTCATGCTATTCTGGAAGCATAATTAAAGATGAAAGCATCAGTTAAATTATTAAAAGAAAAGTAAGCATAGCATAATGTACTGTAAAAGCCACATGTAAAATTCCAAATTAACTTTGGACTGAGTGTTAAATAAATAAAAAGGAGAAGGTTCATTAATGGTGTGTTCTTGCTTGACACCTACACAATAACATCTGTCTTGTTCTGGCTTAGTCCGTGTAAATATAAGTTCATACCATAGAGTGTACTGTACTTTATCCTTTACTGAATCACTGATTTGAATAAATCAAGACTTTTCCAGCAAACATTCATTAAGCGTCTCAAGCAATGTAGTAGTTTAGTCACTTTATTTAAGTGCGACCATGGACACTAATAACTTTTCTCAAATCTAGGTCTCAGAGATTTCCTCTTTCTGTCAAGCAGCAACACTTTTGTTTTTTTTGCTTGTGTCGATGACAGATATGCTCTATTGAAATACAAAGGTGTGGTAATGCATGAAGTCATTAAGCAGGAAATAAAGTTTCTTATTTCTCGAAGGACATTCAGCGTCATCATTCAAGTAATTTACTTATACAGGTAAGAGCATTTAAATTTTTGTCAGACTAACATTTGTGTAGTTTTATGTTGTTATAAAAGTCGGTGTTTACATATTTCATGGCAGTAAATCTTAACATAGATCACAATAGCAACAATTTATAGAAGAACCACATCTTTCGCCAGTTAGGCATTTGTTATGAATGCTTGTCATGAGGATATGGGCGGAAACATAATAAAACTTATTTTTAGTGGGGAGGTGGGTAGGATTCTATCTAGGCTATAATGAATGTGTCTTGAACAATATGTTTATGGTCGACTTGATTTTATTGAGTGTAAGAAAGAGTTTCTTTGGCAATCCAGATCCGGTTCGACAACATTTTTTCCAACAGCATGTAGAGACTTAACAGAGAGGTTTTGCCAAAGGTGTTACTGCTGCATTCAAATCATAAAAGAACGTGTTTTAGACTTCATCAAAACTCACAAACTTTGTAATCTCGAAAAAGTTTAAAGCTCACAATAACACGTTTTGTCATCCACATAGCTAAATGTTATGTTCTGGTTTTGTGTTTTCTTTCAACATAGAATGGCGTACTGCACACAAACACTGGCTAAGGGCTGCTTTGGGAAAATATATAAGGAGAAGTTTGGAGACTCATGGGCTGCTCTGAAGAGAGTTCCTGTTGGTCTCATCAACAGACTAGAGCTGGAAAGAGAATGCAGAGTATATCAGTATGTACAGATTTAAAAACCTATTTATTTTTATGACTTTTATCTTACTGAATTCACAATAACAACGGATGTTTTAATCCTAGTAATGCTCGGCATCCTAATGTGGTGAAGCTTCTTGGTGACCCTTGGATAAAAGACTCGAAGTGGAACATTCCTTTAGAATTTATCTTCGGGGAAGATCTTGAGACAACCATCTTTAAAACACAAATCTCAAAAATACAGGTAATTGTGTGTCTGACACGGTCTAATGGAATGTCTCAACAACAACAACAACAACAATACCAAAACGTTTTGTAATTAATCTCCTGTTTTATTATTAGTGTGCACTACACCCTTACAAAAAATAAGTTTGTTCCAGTGTGCTTTTAGTATTCCTTAAAAAAAATAGAAAGTATACTTTCAGTCTATTTTTATGGACCTATGGAAAAACACTTGCTGTTCTTGACTTATTTCGACAGTATATATTTGGCCTTATACTTACATTGTTCATTTAGCATATTTAGCTTTTATCCAGAAAGTCTTGTACTCAATCTTCTAGTTGTGTTTAAAATAGTTATACAGTAAACTATCAGAAACAAGCGTAGTTGCAGTACAAACAAAAAAGATAGTTGTAAACTAGTGTCCTCAAAGTAGTTATGTTATACTCAAAATATGCTCGAAAAAACAATTCCGTCCCAAGCAGTATTGAAGTGGTACACTTTAAAAAATTAAATTAATTTGTGTTGCTCTATCAGTTGCCATGTTTGTTATCCATTCCAGCTGTTTTAAGATGCAAAAGTGTTATTTACATTTGACTCTTGTGACGCAGACCAGTAAGAACTATTCCTGTAGCAAAATTAAATATGCATTCTTAAATTAAATAAAAATAATTTCTGTCTATTATTGCATTTGTGGATATTCAACAAATTCAACAAAACCATGTTGTTTGTGTATTTTCAGTTGACTCCAGTAGTGAGAGCCACAATCATCACTGGGATGTGTGAAGGTTTGCTTTATCTGCACAGTAAAGACATCGTCCACCAAGACCTCAAACCTGACAACATCATGGTGAGCCAGACTGTGTATTAGATCTTTTCGTTGGATTTCCTGTGAAGAAATAAATTAGAAATGTTTGGCACACAACAATAGTATTACTGTAACTTGACATTGAAATCAGTAAAATGATTGGTAGATAATTTTATCCTGGGGATTTTGTGATGAGGAATGATTTACTTCATGTTGAAATGACATACTGTATGAAAATGAGACATCTGTCAGAAACAACTTATTAACTAAATATACACAATTTGAAATGTAGATTATTTTGGGTCACCATGAAACTTGTTGCTTCCCTCTATTTTAGGTTGAGCATCAAAGCCATCGTGCTGTGATCATTGACTTAGGACTGGCAAAGTTCTCTAAAAATGGACTGAGCTCCGCAGCAAACATGGGCAATGAAGCGTACTCTGCTCCAGAGATCCTGCAGATGAGGGGAGTCCGTGACAAGCGTTCAGATGTTTGGGCTATGGGTAAAGTCATTGCTGAACTCTGTGCCCGAATCAGGTTACCCACCCAATACTTGTCTGCCAGCAAAGTTCAAGAAACTTTAAAAGATCATCCGTACTGTATTCCAGTGTCCCGTATGGTGGGGAACAATCCATTTTACAGAGCTTCTATGGATGAAGTCATTTTAGACATCAGGAGAGCTGCTTCAGCTTCACAAACGGACATCAAACCAAGAGACGTCACCGTAACACAGGCAAATGAAATAAGAGGAAATCAAAGGTGGGGTTTGCAAGCAGCCGCGCCACCAAGGATGGAGGTCAGGAAATCTCCTGTGTTAAATTGTCGAATGGATCAACCACATCAGAGGGAAATGGGAAAGGCAGTAGTCCCGTTAAAAGGAACGGGTTTGAACAATCAGATGTCTTTAATGTCATTTCCTTGCCCCCTTCCAGAGACTGGCAAAGTGACGCAGGAACGTTACATTGAGGAGAAAGGAGCTATGGAATATAAAGAGATCGTCACAAAGGGAGGAAGAATCATTAAGTATGAGAAAGTGCAAATATCCAAAAGTTCTTAACTGTCGCAGGAACTGAATGTCATTTCCATATGAGTGTCGGCTTGTATATAAAAAAAGGGGATCGTGTTGTTTTTGTAAGGCAGCTGGAAAAGTGCCGAGAACTGAGTTTGTTTGTGGAGTCACAAAACAATAAAAGCCCATTCTTTGTCAGATCCTGAGGAACGATATCCTGCCCTCCCCTCAGGGGTCGTTGATGCGCAGGAACTGAACCCTTCTTCTTATCACAACTCTCCCCTCCCCTTCATCTCTTTAGGCCCTGATCACTGGAAAAGAGCTTATGCATTTCATACTATGTATATCGTTTATTGTCATGTTAGGAAGATTCGATCATCTTGCTTGGTATTGTTTTAATGGTCAAGGTGCGATGGGTAAAATGGTCCGGTTCCTTCAAACCTAACATAGAGTGTATGTAACTTTAGGACATGACCTGCACTTCTCTAAGAGGTGTGACTTTCTCAGGGAATCTTGTTTACAGGTAGATCGTTCAGATAGATCCCATTCACGAGAAACAAACAACCTAGGTTTCTCAACGACAATTGGATTCTTTGTTACATCCGGGTGTATGAGGTGCATTGGACTCAGGGAAGCATCTGTAACCAGAACTTCCCACACTGCAACTTTGTGTCTTGATTTTGCCAGGTATGATAAACTTGCTTTTATTTAATTATTGTACTATGTTCATCATCTTTGTTTAAATTCAAGTTTGAATTTGCTTTGTATGTGCGTGGATTTTATTTGATGTTTTACCTGCCTGGCATAATAAATTGTTATTGTTGATTTATTAAGAATCCTTCTGGTACATGTAACAGATTTCCACCTATCACCTGCCTAGGCAAGTTGCATGATTGTGACTAAAATAACTATTGTAATGTTTCTGAGCAAGCACGGGGTGGCCAGACTTGATGATTTTAGTTTGCCTGGCAACCTCTGACTAAGATCAGACTGCCAGTTTTGTGATCGTGAGATCCACGTACTCGGCCGGCGTGAGACTCTGTGCGACACCAGGTCCTTAACGAAATGATAACTGAGTATGAGATTTATAGATAAAATTAATTATGATCAAAGATAGATTGGAAATGTCATATAACGTATTTTTCTTTATATTAAATTGAACCAAATTGTGACAATTCTGTTTTTAAATAACTTCATGTAGAAGCACTGAGGAGAAGCAGAACACCAGATCTCTTCACCCACACCAATGATTCTGTCGTTGGGCCAGTGGGTGGTCTTTGACATTTCATTCCTACTGTGTAAATTCTTTAGATGTGCACTATTTCTGTATGTATTTAGTAAAGATAGTTTGTATTGTCCCCGCTCAAAAAATATTACAATGATGATGTAGACAATGAAACAATAAAATGCTTCTTCAGGTCTCATATGCAGTCAACATCCCTTCGAGTACAAAAATCTTCTTAACGTGACGAAATATTCAAATAAACTGTACACCTGCCATTCATTAATTCCTATCATTCGGTATCACATAAAGTATTTCATCAGATATGTGTTAACTTTTTAAATGTCAGTCTGTTGTTAAAATATATATTTACCAAAATCCTGGAATCTTAGATTCTGCAGGACTACAAAAAAATATTCCTTATTATAACCCAAACTGATGGTTTAATTCAGTTGTCAGTATAAACAGTAAAATGTGTACAAGTTTAAATCCATGAATGACAGGATTTTTTTTATTATTGCTTGTTTCTCTGATTTCTTTTTTAGCCCTATATTCCAATTAAAGATCATTAATTAAGTAAAACATTAATGGAGAATAAATGTATAGCCTACCTTTAACCCATCGGTGGTGGCTAAGCGTTTGAAGCCTCCAAGTGAGAATGGTTGATACATTTGTGAGTATTGTTACTTGCATTTCTTTTATGAAGGTGCAGCTAAAAAAAAGAGAAAAAAACAGTCTGGGCGGGCCCTTGTTGACAGTCCGCCCCTGCCAGAATTATAACCAACTCAACACTTGTCAGAAAATGTATAAAACTATTTATGATCAACTGCATGCAACTGCATGCCAGTGTCCTGGATGGTAGACACAGAAAAATTAAATGAGAGGGATTAAAGATGTGTACGTGATGAATCTAATACAACTTTAAGGGAAAAAAAGCAATTCAAATATAAAGTATGATTATATAATATAAACATCGCTGTTGGCAAGTATGCCTAAACGCTTTACGCTATCACACACAACTTTTAAATTATATACATTAGGTTATTATACTTGTATGCATACAAAAGAGTTTTATGAGTCATGTGAATAACATTGCAATTCTGTGTAAGTTCATTTTAACTTCTGTAGGTGGAGATTCCATGTAAATCTGCCGACAGCCCATTTTCTTTCAGGTTTGAAACTTTCCTTATCTGTCAACCAGCAACATATTTGTTTCTTGCTTAAGGCATGTGCAGATGTTATACTGTAAAAATAGGCCTACTTTTCAAAGGGTACGGTTTCATGTGATCAGCAAAAAAAACATTCCCAGTTTCTGGTTGATTTTAGCACCCTGTATGTCATCAACTCGTTTATAAAGGTTAATGCTTGTAGGTGAAAAGTCAGCCAAGATTAATCAATACATGAAAGTATTAGTGCACATACAAGTACATTATGTGCCGCTCTCCTGATTTTACTAAGTGGTTAAACATCAGGTTGACCCTGGGACAACATTTAAATCAACCAATCAGATTTCAGAAATATGCTTACAGTTTGTTTAAAGTTTAATCTTACAACAAGGAATGAGTTGCTTCTAGACTATTGTTTAAAATGATAATTTATCTCAGATTTTTGTATGGTTAAGGTTTAGGGTTGGTTTGGGTTTAGGTTTATTTATAAAAATGTTGTCCTTAGGTCAACAAGATTTGTTGCCCTGAGGACATCATCCACTTTGCAAAATATGTCGAGCCATTACATGAAGGCGTTAAGAAACACAATGTAATTTCCACAACAAGAATTTGAAATAATTCGCTTTTTAGTTAAATGTATTTCTAACTGAAGCTCACCTCAAATTAAAGAAAAGGTATTCCTCCATAAATTATTTTACATTTGCATAAATAATTCGATTTTACGCGTTATCCTAGTAACAGCAAAATAAACATTTTGTGATAATAATAATGAAAAAATAACAATAATAACAAAAATAAAAGTGTTGGGTCTGAATTTAAATAAGTGGTATCGGTGGTGGCTATCACCCAAATAAATGAGATCAAACATCCCACCAAAAAATCGGAAATGTGAAAAAGGCTAATGACGTCACGTGGAATGTCCTATATTTCCACACACAAGTAGCCTAAATGTTTCAACATGTTTTTCACACCCGGTAGTAGTCCAGCAAATAAATCCTTAAAAATAGTAGTGAAAAAATACAAGTGAAAAGTAATGAATAATTGTGGAAATCCAGCAGTGAACTTTTTACGCACTTTTACAAAGTTAACCAACGTTTTGCTTCAAATTAAAAATAGGAGCAGTCTATTTTAAAATTGATTTAGGCTATTTATATTTACTCATATTTTCTTTATTTACGTATATTATTTAACATGATCGTGTTTTTGTGTGTGTTTAGGTCTCATGTGTTAGAATGCATCTCTGATCATTTTTCACAGTTTTAGTTTTCGTTGCTGACTGTGGGAGGATCTTGACTACCTCGTAATAGATCCACGTAGCTCTAGGTTTACTTTCACAAGTTCAGGTGCTCGACGATCATAGACAGTGGTAAGTAGTCCTAAATATAAAATAACTTAATTAAAACCTTTGCTTTATGATATGTCTTATAACAACACAATACCGTCTCATATGTTTTCATTTAGGAAAACAATTTCGAACAATCTCTCATGCAAACTCTCGACTTTTTTACATGTGGAAAACATTTAATGAATGGAAAAAATATACTGTTTTGAAACCGTATTGTGTTTTAATTTTTTATTTGAACTAACAAACAAACGATTTCAAAAATATTTTACTGACAAATTTTCTGTCGACAGCGAGAAAGTTATCTGTCACATCACCACTAGATGGCGTACTCCACAAAAACGCTTGCTGAAGGCTGCTTTGGGAAAGTCTATAAGGAGAAGTATAAGGATAAATGGTCTGCTCTGAAGAGAGTTCCTGTTGGTCTCATCAACCAATATGAGCTGGAAAGAGAATGCAAAGTATATCAGTATGTATGGATTATTAGCATTTATTTATTGTTATGACTTTTATCTTACTGAACTCAATGCATAATCACATCACATAACCCCAGAAATGCTCGGCACCCTAACGTGGTGAATCTTCTTGGTGACCCTTGGATCAAAGACGCCAAGTGGAACATTCCTTTGGAATTCATCTTTGGAGAAGATCTTGAGACAACCATCTTTAAAACACAAAGCTCCAAAATACAGGTAAGAACAGCTCGCCCAAAAAATGTGCTGCATTTCAAGTCTAATTCTATGAACTGTTCTGCTATGTAATGCACTGTATGAGACACAATTGCAAATTGAAGTTTCTATGTACTTCAGATTCACTGGTTCCCATATGCATTCGCAAAAGTTTAAAGATCGGGTAACACACTCAATTTCTGCTAATCTCATATTAATCTTGAGCAACTATTGCATACGTTGTATCTTCGAAGAGTTTGATCAAATTTATAAAAGAGAGATACAGGTGTACGATTATTTTCAGAAAAACACGAGGCAGGCAGTGGGACGGAACTACAGTACGGGCACACAACAGCACGAGCACACAACTATGCACTTATGCGCCAATTGTGAACAAAACACAGACATATGACTTGTCAATAAGAAGTTTAGGTGCTGGGGGTGGTGTATCAAGCACAGAAATTCTATGTCACACAATCAATCATATTAGTCATACAAAACTTGTTTTTAAACACGTTGACCATGTTAAGCGTGAGAAGCATGCATTTTCAACAATGTAAAGAAGTCAGAATGCATGACATAGCATGTTACCTCCACTTGAAATATGCGGAACTAAGACAGACGTGACAATTTTGGATGAACCTATCGTTTAAAAAGCAAATACAGAACAAAAATAACATTCTTGGTCTCTTACTGTTTTAGGCTATAGAACATGAGGAAACTAGCCTTAACTTGTATTTGATGGTGGATTTGCAATGCAGAAAAATTCTAATAATTGTTTGTGTATTTTCAGTTGAATCCAGCAGTGAGAGCCACAATCATCACTGGGATGTGTGAAGGTTTACTTTATCTGCACAGTAAAGACATCGTCCACCAAGACCTCAAACCAGACAACATCATGGTGAGCTAAGGAGAGATCAAATGAGAATCAAATTCCTAGATACAATAGCAGTGCAGGGCATTTCAATAAGTATTTTTTTCATTGAGCAGAAAATGATTCTATACTGTACATCACAATAACAGACATAGAGAAAGACTTTCATTCCGCAAAGATCCATTTTTACAGTGAAAAAAAACATGCCTTGCTTTCTCACATCGATTTAGGTTGAGCATCAAAGCCATCGTGCTGTGATCATTGACTTGGGACTAGCAAAGTTCTCTAAAAATGGACTGAGTTCTGCAGCAAACATGGGCAATGAAGCGTACTCTGCTCCAGAGATCCTTCGGACGAGGGGAGTTCGTGACAAGTGTTCAGATGTTTGGGCTATGGGTAAAGTCATTGCTGAACTCTGTGCCAGAATCAGGTTACCCACCCAATACGTGTCTACCGACAAAATTCAAGAAACCCTTAAAGATCATCCGTACCGTATTCCGGTGTCCAGGATGGTGGAGACCAATCCATCTTACAGAGCTTCTATGGCTGGAGTCATTTTAGACATCAGGAGAGCTGCTTCAGCTTCACAAACAGACGTCAAACCAAGAGACGTCACCGTAACAAAGGCAACTGAAATAAGAGGAAATCAAAGGGGGGGTTTGCAAGCAGCTGTGCCACCAAGGATGGAGGTCAGGAAATCTCCTGTGGGAAATTACAGAGCTTCTATCGACAAACCAAGAGACTTCACTGTAACACAGGGAAATGAAATAGGGGAAAGTCAGAGACGGAGTCCACAACCACCTTCACATCTTTTGCTAAATTATCGGCAGAATCCACTACAACAGAGGGAAATGGGAAATGCAGTAGTCCCGATAAAAGGAACGGATTTGAACAAACAGATGTCTTTAATGTCATTTCCTTGCCGCCTTCCAGAGACTGGCAAAGTGACGCAGGAACTCTACAATGAAAGAGGAGAAATGGAATATAAAGAGATCGTCACAAAGGAAGGGAAAATCACTAAATATGAGAAAGTGCAAATAAGCAAAACATTTCATAAATAAACATATTTTCCTGGAAACGACCCAGAAGAAAATGTTATTGCTCAGAGGTTTCTCTTTCGTAGCTTTGAAGAGATTTGAAGAAGTTCTCACTTTTGTTTCATTATAAAAAGAGCAATACAAATTGAAAGAAGTTTGAGACATTTTTGTCATCTGTTGTGAAACTCGGATCGAGACCGAAATCGTGAGATTTTTGTTTTTCTCATGGGAAATATTGAGACACTGAAAACTTGAGCACATCTCATTTGCTTTTCTCATCAATCATTATCTATGTGAGAAAAATGATTGTGAGTTTCCTTCTTGATGTAATTTCTTTATCAATGTAATGTGTTTTTCTTTTTTTGTCATTAAAAAAGCTTTTAAATATATTTAGTGCATCCACACTAATTATAAACTAAACAACCAGTTGTACTTTTAAGTAAGATTTTTTGTGTTTTCTTTTTTTATCCTTAGCAAACAGTAAATACATGTTTCTTTGAATTTAAAGCAATATATGGACAACTCTGTATGCCACAGTTTGTCTTCTAAAAGTTTTATCATAACATTCACTTCTCATCCATCTGGTCTTGTGAAGTACAGTATAGTATTTGTCATTTCTTTTCATATTCATCTCTGTTATCATGCTACCCGCAGCTGCATGTTTTTATGCATTTGTCAAGGGTTCAGTTTTTGGTAGGACAGAAATGACAATGATCTGATAGTGAAGCTGCTAGTTTGCCATCATTTTTAACAGATTTCTATCAGCGCTATGGAAGATTTCTTTTTTTACCCACAGCTGAAGCATAGAGTTTTGCCTGGTTTTTCATTTACAATGTCCATTTAGCAGACACTTTTATCCAAAGTATCTAACTTTTATCAAAGAGAGTCTGAACCATGTTGTCCTGGAGAAATGGGAATGGGATGTGAAGTGAGATCATGAGGGGTGTGATCACATGAGATCAGATGTGAGATCAGATGTGCTGCTGCATTCTGAAACATTTGCAGGAGATGGATTGCATCGGCTGGAAGGTCAGCAGAGCATTGCAGTAAACCTGCCTTGGATATTTTTTTTATTTTAGTAATCATATGATTTTAGAGAGTTAAAACAATGTTTGAACAACGTGTGTATGAACATAACAATTTTGAGTACTTTATAGAGAGGATCAATCTATAGCTAACCATGAGTTCATCTAGACTAGAGTATCAAAGACGTATTTCAATAACACAAAACGTCAACAATTCATCGCGATTTAGGGGCCAAGCACCACTAAGATTAAAAGGGGTTTTGGGTTCAGATTGTAATGTATTGTTTTAGATTTTGTAACCTGCAGAGATATAAAACTAACTATAAATGAGTAATAAAAAACAGTAAAACACTTATTTTGTGTTTAAATCTGTCTACAGTTTATTCTTTAAAATGTCCAAATTATTTATTAGGGCTGTCAAACGATTGATCACAATTAGTCGCATCCAGAATAAAAGTAGGTTTTTTCATAGTATATGTCTGTGGATATTAGTTTTGTATTTATAAACACATACACTTACACATGTACAGTATACATGTTTAGGAAATATTGACATGTATTTAAGTTTATGAAAATGATTACATTTTTGTGTTTTTCTTAAATACACTGCATGCATTTATGTGTATGTGTTTGTAAATAAAACTTTAATATGCACAGTACACCAGCATATAATTGTTTGACTGGCCTATACAGTATTCATACCGATCTATACATAAATAAAAACAAAAAACAACATTAAGCTAAACTCTTTTTATGTAAATTATAAAAAACAGCTAACTAATTCAATAAAACACAATAAAAACATGATAACATAATAAAAGCATGACTTTTGAAAATCTGTTTTTGCAAATTAAATGTTATAAATACTAGTGTCAGCGTAAATAAGCAAACAACATACATTACAAACAATACAGATTTAGACAGAGACAGTGTCATCTTTTTAACTGAGAACCTTCTGCTTTTATTATTCAATAAAATCTTGTTCCCCTTCAGTCGGTCTCTCGACGTTGTGTTGAGAGACAGACTGGGGTTTGGTTCTGAGAACCTATCATCTCCGAGATAAAACGCCAATGGGGATTGGCCAATGACCCGCCCACGCCAGTCTCCGCCCCGTACATACGGGTATAAAAGGAAGATGGCGGCGGTCATTCATCATCCTTTGTTCTTCGGAACCTTCTCGGCGTATATGTCGAGTTTATCTCTTCGAGTTCCTGCTGGATATTTGACGCAGAGCAGCGGACTTCTCCCTTCTGATGGCGGATCCCCCTCGGCGAGTGGACTCTCCCTCGGTGGCGGATTTCTCCTCCGGAGCGCGGACTTCCCCTCGGCGTCTCGGCAGCGAGCTACAGATTTAAAAGAGCAGGTCCTTTTCAGGACCAATATTCTCACAGTTTCCACTGTCATCCAGGAGGGGGGACGGACATAGCGGCTACCCCGGATGTTGGGCTTCCGGCATCTGGGCCGGCCGTTGTGGATCAGTTCCGTCCGCACTGCGGGCGGTGTATGATTCAGACGTTGCGTCACGGGCGGCTGTCTTCCCACGGGACTCAGCCGCCAACTCGCTGCTTCCCGTTTCGTGACGGCATTGGCTACGGCCTTGCCGTCCGCGGCGGGGAGGGGGGAGGGTGATGTGAGCATTGTGGATCAGTTCTGTCCGCACTGCGGGCGGTGTATGATTAAGACGTTGCGTCACGGGCGGCTGTGTTCCCACGGGACTCAGCCACCAACTCACTGCTTCCCGTTTCGTGACGGCATTGGCTACGGCCTTGCCGTCCGCGGCGGGGAGGGGCGAGGGTGATGTGAGGATGTGAACGTTTTCGTCAGCCCTGGCTGGCGGATCGTCCGCACCTTCCCTCGCCTGACCGTTCCCCAAGAGACGATCCCACCGTCTTGTTCCTACACCACGCACCGGAAACGGTGTGTGGTGATGATGAGATGCTGCAAGCTGTGTTCCTGGGTATGACAGACCCATCTTCGGGTCTGACGGGCACGACACCTGTACTGCAAGTATGGGTTGTCCTCAGGTGTGGCGTTCACAGCGGCTACGTTCTCCGGAATGTTGCCGCAAAACCCCGTCTGTTCCCTGTGCGTGACCGCCGCCACGGCGAGGTTGAACGCTTCGGCGAACGTCGGTGGTGATCGGGGATTCCCGTGTTTGTTACTCCGCCAGCTTCGGCTCGCGGGTCATTCATGCCCCAACACGCTCACCTAGCTCGTCCCCGATGGGCGGGATACCGTCCCATATCGGGCAAGATCCGACAACGTGCTCTGTCATAACATCTGATAGCTACCTCCGGTCATCAGATGCGAAGCCCCTTGGAGCTCCCGCCCTCGGGAGGTCGAGCCCAAGAAGAGGCAACGCAGAGATGACGGCCGTGCTTCCCCGGGCCGGAGATGCATGTTGAGCTCACTAGACGTGGAGCATGCCGTTCGCGGCTTGCTCCTGTCTGACGCGAAGCCCCTTAGAGCTCCCGCCTCTGGGCGGTCGAGCTCAGGAAGCTACGCAAAGTGAGGGCCGTGCTTCCCCGGACTTCCCTGGAGATCCACGTGGAGCTCATTAGACGTCGGTATGCCGTCCGCGGCGTGCTCTTGTCTGAAGGGCTCAGGGAGCTATTACTTTCCTGGACAGTGAGGTAAGCTGAGGGCTGTGTTGATCACCCAGGTGGTCTAGCGCCCGTGGTACTCCACGGACGCTGCCACTTGGAGGAGTCGACGAGGTCTCCCAAGCTGCTTTCACGCTCCACGCTGTGGCGGTCAATAGGGTCCAAAGCGTTATGGCGACCCATTGGGTCATATGCCAGAGCGTTTAGATCTGGTTGATGGAAAGGTCGACCCGGCTGCGCACCGCCACAGGCCTCGCGCATCGAGCGACGAAGGTCAGGGTGTGTGCCCTGGGTTGGACGATGTCCACAATAGTGGTCCAAGGATCTGTGGCTCAACCTTGCGCGATGAAGCTCGGAAGGTCCGCCTTCTTGGGCACCGCGCAAGCTGGGCTGGATGGTTACACTGACCTCCGGTCATCAGATGCAAAGCCCCTTGGAGCTCCCACCTTCGGGAGGTCGAGCCCAAGAAGAGGCAACGCAGAGATGACGGCCGTGCTTCCCCGGGCCGGAGATACACGTTGAGCTCACTAGACGTGAAGTAGGCCGTTCGGCTTGCTCCTGTCTGAACGAAGCCCCTTAGAACTCCCGCCTATGGCCGGTCGAGCTCAGGAGGCAACGCAAAAGTGAGGACCGTGCTTCCCCGGACTTCCCCGGAGATCCACGTGGGTGGTCTTTTGTAAAGAAGCGGCAGCCTGCCCTCCATCAGCCCCGCCTCCCCGCGGTGGCCCCTTTGATACTGGGCCCTCCAAGGATGGCCCGTCAGAGATGTGGAGCCACGCAGGAGGAGGACTCTACCCTGTTGGGTAAACGCCTCAGGGCGGCCCTGACAGGAGAGCCGTGGAGATGGAGAGTACACTCTCTCTCCGGGCTTCCCCCTGTGGTAGCTGCCTTCGGCAATCTCCAAGTGACGTTGCGTTGGCCGGCGGCAACACTAAGCAGGTAAGTAGGCAGAGCAGTCAAACCTCTCCGGGTTCTCACCCTGTGTAAGGTGACCGCTCTGTCAAGCCACTAACCAGCCTCCCTGGCACAGTGAAGCAGATCATCCTCCGGTTTCGTACAGCACCTGCCGTTACGAAGGGCTAGAGGACGATCCATCTCGGTTATGCGATCCATTTTTGCGCCTGGCACCCGCCAGGTTCGGGGCATTCTCCTAAGGGGGAAGCTCCCGTGCTCAGGCCGAGGTTGCTGCTTATGGCGGGAAGTGCGGTCGAACCTGTCCCTCTAACCGAGATGTTCCCGGGCCGGACTTCACAGTGCCTTTAGGGGGGGGGAGGCCGCGCCCCTCTCTGTATCAGTTGCTACAGAAGCGCATCTTGGCGACAAGATTGGTTGTGGCAATCGACCCGTAGGACCCTTACTCTTACGTCTCCTTCCTTCTGCGAAATTCGTGTTGAACGAAGAACGTATCAGTACTAGGTCGGTCCCTGTTTCCTCTAACGGTCATGGGATCTTGTGCTTCGGCACCTAGACCTTCTGGCCTACGGGTTAACTGGGAAAGAGCAAGCTCTTCCCAAAAGAGCGGGAGCTCCTCTTATCTCGGTGTGGAACTGACTCTGCCCTTATGCAGCATGCTCACTAAACGAGTTTCTGCAGTAGGCGTTGAACTGGATGAATTTGGTCAGCCGGACTCCGGGTCCCGCTGATCACTTCATAGGCTCCTGGACACGTGGCGTCCTCGACGGATAATCCCTTGAGTTGATGCACACAGCCACTTCAGCACTGGCAGAGTCAGGTTCCTGGATGGCGGCACACGGGCACTAGGTGGGTTAGGCTACGCCTCAGTGTCTACACACCCCAAACCCTGGTCAGATGTGACCCTTCTCCGAGCAGGCCCGCTCGGGCAGGTATGAGGCGCGTCAAGCGCCTCCCTGCGGGGTAGGGTGTAGTGTGCAATGGGCAGTAGCGGGCAGTGACGGGTTCCCTACTGCCTAGAGTTTTTGGCAGTCCCCTTGGCACTAGACCTCTAGTGCAGGACTACGTGCTAGTCCTGTCGGGCAGCACGACTGCTGTGGCGGCAGACGCTCACAGCAGATGCCACAACTCGCCCCATGCCTCCTCTTTTGGAGTCAGCAGGATGATCTATCCCTGCGGGCCAGGTTATCCTTGGCAAACTGAACCCGACAGCCGTTGCGCTCTCTCGTCAGTGAAACGCCTCGGAGAGTGGCCACTCCATCCTCGCGCAGTCCAGCTCTCAGGGGACCGGTGTGGCCAGGATCAGATCCTGTTGCCCCCAGAGTCCCATTTATTCCTGCTTTGTACCCTACGGGTACCTTAGCACACAGCTGGCCGCGGGACAAGCGGAAGTACGACTTCCCCCAGGAGCCTCCTTGCACAGGGCCTGTGCAAAGTCGCAGCAGAGTGGCTTCATGTACTGTTGTTGCGCCTTACTGGCCCAACCAGACTTGATTTTCAGACTTCTCAGTTCTGATAGCCCCCTCTTGCCGATTCCCCTGACGAAACCTTCACAGGGGAAGGACACGGTTGGCACCCCAGGCCAGGCCTCTGGTATCTCCATGCCTGACCTCCAGATGGGACGAGGAGGCCTGGAGTGGCTTGCAGTACGCTGCCTAAAGCCCCACCACTTGCATGTGCACGCATATAAGTGGCGCCCCTCCCTCTAGTGTTCTCCCTCAGTGAGAACCCACGGAGTTGCTTGATCCGGTCAGTGTTGACCTTTTGGAGACTAGAGAGTAATCTCTCCCCTTCCGCGTTAGTGTATGCAGCCGCTATGGCCGCTCATCACAATCGCCTGGAGGGTAAGTTTCTTGGTTAACATAACCTGGTCACCAGGTTCTCAGGAGCGCGACTCCGGCTGCGCTCCGTACCCTCTTAGGACCGTAGGTCCTACATGGCCTTTGGGCCTGTGAGCCCCTCGGAGACGCCTCTCGTCCTTGTTACGATGAAGGCCGCTCTTGATGGCGCTTGCCTCTGCAAGAGGGTAGGGACCTCTAGTATTCTTCGTGTCTCATGGGTGCCTGGAAATTGGGCGGTAGTCTTCTGAGATACCGGCCTGGTTACGTGCCCAAGGTTCCCACACTCCCTTCCGGGTTCAAGTGGTGAACCTGCAGGCGCTCCCCTCGGGAGAGAGAAGACCCAACCTCCTAGTGTTGTGTCCAGCGCACTGCGCCTCTAATTGGACCGCACTCAGAACATTAGCTCTGAGCAGCTCTTGTCTGTTCAGAAGACGGCACCAGGGAGGGCTGTCTCAGACAGAGGCTGGCGCATTGGATTGTGGGCGCCACGGCGTACCGATCCCTGGATCACCCGTGCCCACTCGCTGTGAGAGCCCACTCCACCGGAGCAGGGCCTCCTCGTGGACACCGGCCCAAGGCACCCCTCTGGCAGACATGTGTAGCTACAGGTTGGGCTACACCCAGTACCTTCGTGAGCTTTACAACCTCCGAAAGGAACCAGTGTCCTACACCTAATATGTAGGACAGGCATCTGGGCTGGGCGTACGCCTGCGAAAGCGCCTTCTTCCCTATTAGGTAAGTTCAGTGCGCTATTTAGTCTCCCTACTTCCCCCTCATTGGGTGAAGTATAGGCATTCTATCCATCACTAGCAATCTGGTAACGGACCGGGCGGAGCGGTCTGTTTGAACCAAGTCCAGTACTGGCAGTGTCGCCCCTACTTAGGTGGACCCCTATACTAGGACTATTGCCCCATACGTAGGAACTCCCCCGTTGGGTAGTCCCGTATGTTGATTCTTCACTCCTGGTTCCCCTGTTGGCGAATCTGTGACCTCCCCTCCGGTGGCACAACCACCTTGGCTGGCCCCCTACGGCCAAACATTTTTGCATGTGATCTCCTTCGGGAGACCATGTCAGTTTTCCACATGTTACCTCCCGTACGGCAGGATGTGGTCTCCGTAACATACTCTCCAAGAGGAGAGCAGTGTTCTTTCCCAGTGCGACGGCTCCGGACGGCGCCTCACTTACAAGGCGAACGCCCTGTCCGTGATGACTATCTGTACAGGCATCGCAAATGCCTGTTTTAGGCTTCGCAGTAGGTCCACTACTATTCACTGGAAGGTTACATCTCGCTGCACCGCTCACTTGTGACTCGCTAGCCTAGTCAGTGTCGCTCAGCTCGAGGTCGTAATACGGCTCAGCGCCGTGGCGTGTTAGATATATCCCCAGTCTGTCTCTCAACACAACGTCGAGAGACCGACTGAAGGGGAACGTCTCGGTTACGTCCGTAACCTTCGTTCCCTGATGGAGGGAACGAGACGTTGTGTCTTCATGCCACAACGCTTTGCCGATCCGCTGCAAGGAGCACTTCTAAGGTTCCTCAGCACAAAGGGTGATGAATGACCGCCGCCATCTTCCTTTTATACCCGTATGTACGGGGCGGAGACTGGCGTGGGCGGGTCATTGGCCAATCCCCATTGGCGTTTTATCTCGGAGATGATAGGTTCTCAGAACCAAACCCCAGTCTGTCTCTCAACACAACGTCTCGTTCCCTCCATCAGGGAACGAAGGTTACGGACGTAACCGAGACGATTTACATTGTTTTATGTTCTCAAATGTTGATATAAATGATCAGTATTTTTACATCTTATGTGTGAATGCATCTCTGACCATGTTGATTCTTTCAATTTCTGTTTTCCATTCCTGTCAAAATTCACACTGAGTGGATGGATCTTACTGTAACTCAGACTTAAATACCTGTAGATGGAAATCTCTGAACTCTTGTTTATTTTCACAGCTTTGAAGCAGTGCTGAAAGATCAGTCTGAGACAGAGGTAAGGAACACTTTTTACTACTGTTTAAACTTCCAGTTTATTTCCCAAATCAAATAGGAAAGATCCTCACATTTCTAAACATTTGTAAGTAAAAAATAATTAATGTCTGGAAAAGTTTCAGATTGATTTATTAAAAAAGTCATTTATGTTTTATGTAATAGAAGCTTACTATTTTAAGTATTGTACATATTTCACTGTATTTTTACTTATTATTTTAATTGTATGACTCTTTAGATGAATGCAGAAGGTAATCCTTTCCAGTGGACCATGGTCCTTCATGAGAATTGTGTATGACTCACTATAGCAACAATATAGAGGACAACATTCAAACATCTAAAATCACTGTCAGACAGAACGGACAAATTGTTTCTGAAGAAGAAATCAGCAAGCCAGCAAGTTACCCTACACAGAGCTCCATGAATGCTCGAGAAAGTCACCAACAGAATGGTGTGATCCGTCGCCAATCTAAAAATCAAGAGGAAGGTTTTCAAAACGAAATCAACATCTACAAAACAAATTAAATTTGAAATTGTCTGTCAACATGAAGAATGACCAACCTTTTAACAGTGAAGAAATCTACTTTCACTTAAGTGATTAAAACTCAGAGGAAACAAACTCAAAAAATCTTTTGGTGTCTAATGACATGATGGTACTTTCACACATTATTTATTTTCTATTCTTATGTTTTAGTTGCTATTCCACCTGTCATAGTTCATTTTTGACCTTTAAAAATATATTGATTTTTTATTGATTTTTCTGGGGAACTTTTCATCTATGAGATTAATCACACCAATACCTTGAAATGATAGTAAAAAAAGAAAAATGGACAAACATCAGTAATAAGCAGTGTTATTTAAAAACCAAAAAGACGACTTACACTATACTGATATTTGTAATAAAGTGAGACCCATTGTTTTCATAGCTTGTTTTTTGGTGTCTTCAACATTGAAGCCTACAAAATACAGAGGAGGTGAAAGTTCCTTGTTTGTGAAATTCGCTGTTCTTCAGGTTAGACAGAGATCAGATCATGGAAAAGCTATTTCTATGGTTCAAATGAACCATTTAGTTTCACTCTTTGACTAAGAAGGAAGTCGTAACCTTTATGTGAAAAATAATATTGTTATTGCTATTATATGTTTAAAATAATAGGATTAGATTAAGTTCTGTAATCACTTAGATTAAAATTTCAATTTACAAAACATTTAAAATAATCTCTCCCTTCCACAATCCATCCTCATATTAGGTGTATTTCTATTTTATATTATATAATAATGTTTTAAGAACATTTACATTATCTACACAATTAGTGTCTTTAGGTTCTTGAGATATAAACTTCAAATGACCAACCTTCAAGCTTTTTCTAATTGTCATCTTATTAATATTTTGTATAATTTTGAGTTGCATTAAATATGCTATAATAGCAAGAAAAGTATCCTCTGTTTTGTTTTCAGGCTGAGGCTTTCAGAATGTAATTCCCTTTTTGTAAAGGTTTCGTTAATATTTACAGTAAAAATGCTTTCCTTTGTGTTTAGAGGACCTTAACGGAATAAAAAGGGTATTAAAGGACCAGTATAATGTACACATGTTTCCTTTACTGATATATCTACAGAAAGTTATAACACAAATAATTTGTTAAAATGTTTAAAATTAGAGTTTATGTCGTTTTTTTGTTCGTTTTTATGCTTCTTCTATTTATGAAGCCAGGCTGGTTTCAACTATTTTACAAGGTGGCCTATTCATATGAATTGGTATGATGTCAATCAAACAGAAATGTATGATTACATTGATTACTGCAATAAAAAAGCACAACCTCTAACTCTCTTCAAACCTAGCCATGGGGTGAACGCACATTTTACTCAACCATAAAAAAAAAAAGAAATTCAAACGAATTCCATGTTGGATTATGTTGTTTATTGCATAGTTCAGGGCTCTCTCCGGGCTGCTTGTATCTCATTCCCTGTTATAATGTGCATGTTCAGGCAAAAGTCTGCCTAGACGAAGTCTTCACTTGTGAATAGTGACAAGTTGCTATTGGCATTTAGGCTTGAGCAATTTAGATCAAAAGAAGGCTGTTTTAACTTTGAGTTATATTGAACCACTGTCAGCAGAAACTAGAAAATACCCAAAAAGATTTTTATAAAAAAAAAAATGAGCAAACACACAGAGATTGATCTCAGTTAGTTTTAACAATAATTACTCATTAAGTGACACAACATTTCAATCTATTAACCTCCCACAATCAATGCAAGTAACTTGCTTCCTCGTAAACACCATAACCCTACTTCTTCTGAAAAATAAACATTAAACACTAAAAGTGTCCCTATTAAAAAACACAAATAAAACACTTTATATTTTTTACAATATACAATACCCATACAATATATTTTTGGCTATTGCTATAAATATTGCCGTGCTGTGGCTGGTTTACTGGCCCTTTGTCACATATTACAAATTATAATAGGCTATTATATATGGTAACCCTGCTGGCCACGGTATGGCTTCGAAAAGCTTTATGGTAACACACACATCTTCCGTCTTTGTCTTGTGAATTATGTAACAAATAATAACATTTCTGTAGAAGTTTAGGTAATTCTCAGGGCAGAGATTTCCATGTTAGTCTGCAAATACCATGAGTCAAGTCATGCATAGCTAATTTATTGGCCTAACCTAAGAAAGTTATTAATCTAAACAATGTAGTTCAGTTGCTTTGTGAGATAGCATAAATCAAGTTTCAAAACGAAAGTCTCAAACTATCCCTGTATCACAATTTCTATTGTTGTGAAAAGGCGTGGTTTTCTCCACTTTCAAGTTCTAATCGAAGAAATAAACTTCAGACAATTTTCATTATTCTGGATAATGTTTCTTTTTCTACAGCAGATTGTATAAATAAGTAATAAGAAATGTTCTCACTATCACAGTAATAGAGCGGGCACAATAAAAATAGGGAAATTAGGAATAATAACGTATAAAAATAATAACTTACAGGTTAATGGTAAAAGCGTGTGATTTAAACATTAAATGTACAGAACATGCAGCATGATCTGTGTATAATCTGTGTTTGTGCTTAACTGTCGAGGTTTGTGTGCATAAGTGTGCTGCATATTTAGCGAAAGTCTGAAAACTTATTAGGCCAATATTTTGGTCTTGATGCAGAGTATTAGAAAATAATATAACAAGGTCAAATTAAAACCTTTTAAACCAGTTTCAAAAAGTTTATTTCCTTATTCTTTCTTATTGAGAAATTGCATTAAACTGCATTTAATTATTATTATTTTTTTCATGTTCCAGTTTTGACTTCCAAGGAATATCAGCGTCAGAACACAGAGGGAGGATCTTACTGTTCTTCAGACTTAAATATGTCTGAACTCCAGTTTACTTTCACAGCTTCTGAAGAGGTGCTTGAAGATTAGACAAAGACAGTGGTAAGGAAATATAAAACATTAATGGTAGTTTCATATCAGCTGTTAAAATAACATAGCGTCAATTTTGCTTAAAAGCATTTTCTTTTATGTTTTAATTTGATTTATCTTTAAAATAACATCAGTCTTGCTTAAATATATTCTCTGTGTATTATTAAAAAAATTTCAACTGACAATTAATTACACCTAATTTTTTGTTGACAGCTGACTGCTATCGCTCACATTACCACTAGATGGCGTACTCCACAAAAACAATTGCCGAAGGCTGCTATGGGAAAGTCTATAAAGAGAAGTATGGGGATAAATGGGCTGCTCTGAAGAGAGTCCCTGTAGAACGCATCAAACAATATGAGCTGGAAAGAGAATGCAAAGTATATAAGTATGTATGGATTACTAGCATTTCTTAATTGTTATTACTTTTATCTTACTGATCTAACTATAACACTGGATGTTTTAACCCTAGTAATGCTCGGCACCCTAACGTGGTGAAGCTTCTTGGTGACCCTTGGAAAAGTGACTTGAAGTGGAACATTCCTTTAGAATTTATCTTTGGGGAAGATCTTGAGACAACCATCTTTAAATCACAAAGCTCCAAAATACAGGTAATTGTATATGACAATAACTATGGCACATTCCAAAAATATGAGTTGTTTTTGCCTTTCAGAACCATGTTGTTTGTGTGAATGTGAGACAGGGAAACCGTTTGAAGATGTGCAGAGTTGCATGTTCGAACCTTGACAGATGACCCTGTTTCCGTCGAATAATGTTAGGAACCACCTATGCTAACACAAATGAAACAGCTCAGCAGTAATAAAATAGAAAGTCTTGTCAGTTTTATATTGGTGGTGATGAAAGGCAAGATAAGGCAACACTGTCCTTGAAGCATGTACAATGAGGATAATAAGTATTTGATCCCCTTCTGATTTTGTAAGTTTGACTGCTTACAAGGAAATGAAGGGTCTATATTTTTTATGGATTTTTTTCATTTTAACTGATAGAGACAGAATATTACAAAACAAATCAGGGGAAAAACTGTTATATAAAGGTTTTAAATTGATTTGGATTTCAGTCAGTGAAAAAAGTATTTGATCCCCTACTAACTAGAAAGAATTCTGGCACCAAAGATTGGTTATGTGCCTATGTGGACCGCAGATTAGTCCTGTCACTCTAAGAAAGTTCTCCTAAATCATCTTATATGTATATAAAAGATGCCTGCCAAAAGAATGAATTATAATTCTTCATAATGTGTGTTGTAATGCATTATATGTAATTGTAAAGAAGTATAACCAATTTAAAATGTGTAGTGTAACAATGAACTGCTAACTTTTATAATGTATCAACTGTAATAACAATGATTTATAAGACATTACAATGCATTAAAAGGTGCATTACAATGTTTTAAAACTACTTTTATAATGCATTATACATACATGCTTCAAGTTATGTGTTACTCAAGAAAATTCTTATAATTGTTTGTGTATTTTCAGTTGACTCCAGCAGTGAGAGCCACAATCATCACTGGGATGTGTGAAGGTTTGCTTCATCTGCACAGTAAAGACATCGTCCACCAAGACCTCAAACCAGACAACATCATGGTGAGCCAGACTGAATATGAATAAAAAAACAGAAGACTGTATGTCCATATTTATTGCTATACTGTTAAACAAGAAAAAAATTTGTTTCTCTCACTCCGATTTAGGTTGAGCATCAAAGCCATCGTGCTGTGATCATTGACTTGGGACTGGCAAAGTTCTTTAAAAATGGACTGAGCTCCGCAGCAAACTGGGGCAATGAAGCGTACTCTGCTCCAGAGATCCTGCGGACGGGGGGAGTTCGTGACAAGCGTTCAGATGTTTGGGCTATGGGTAAAGTCATTGCTGAACTCTGTGCCCGAATCAGGTTACCCACCCAATACTTGTCTGCCGACAAAATTCAAGAAACCCTTAAAGATCATCCGTACCGTATTCCGGTGTCCAGGATGGTGGAGACCAATCAATTAAATAGAGCTTCTATGGCTGAAGTCATTTCAGACATCAGGAGAGCTGCTTCAGCTTCACAAACAGACATCAAACCAAGAGACTTCACTGTAACACAGGCAAATGAAATAAGTCAGAGACGGAGTCCACAACCGCCAGCACCTCAGACGGTGATCAGAAAACCTCCTGTGGTAAATTATCGGCAGGATCCACCACAAATGAGAGAAATGGAAAAGGCTGTAGTCTCATTTACAGGAATGGGTTTGAGCAGTCAGATGTCTGGAATGTCCTTTTCACCGTTCTCCATTTCCATTCCAGACAGCGGAAAATTGATTCACAAACTCTACACTGAGGAGGAAGGATCTATGCAACATAAAGAGATCATCACAAGCAGAGGGAAGGTCACTAAATTTGAGAGTTACGAATATACTTTCAAACGTTCTTAAAATGATTGTTTTGTCCTGGAAACAAAAATGTAAAAGTAAAAAAATGATTTGAATTGGTGACTGTGTTTTTTGTTGTAATCTTATTTTAATATCTTATTATTCTAAGCATTGGTAAGCCTGTTGGTTATAGTGTGTCTTCTAAAAGCTTTACGCTAATACACACAGCTTGTGTTCTTGTCATTACAGTTATATACTGTATATTTTTAAATAAATGCTTACTCATGAATAAATACTGTATATTTGGTCATACAGAAACATTTTTTCTATCAAATCTTATCAATTCTTAAGAGTAAGAGGATTTCCAGGAATGTACAGTATAATAGTTTGTTAGTTATTAATTACATGTGTCATCATTTGCAGTAGTGTCAAAATTTCAACAAAATCTTGTTGGGATACTGTATTTATGTTCAATCTCAGGTGAAGCAAATAAATAGACATTAGACTAATTTCTTTACATTTGTCTGAATACATATGAAAAATGTACACACAATGAATGCAAAAGAAGTGCAGCTATAATCTAGCTCAAGTCCCATTCACTCAAAAAAAACATTTTAATCCATAAACATAAAGAATTGATGCCTTTTTTCAATTAATTAACATGTAGAATCAAATTAATGAAATCCAACCAAACTATTTATTGTCACTCAACTGCATCAGTAGATGACAACTGTATACTTTAGGTAAAATGGCTGCAGAGCAGCATTTGCAAAATCACTTTATTTATCTTAGATTGCAAATACAAACTCAACATTTTCATAACTAAAGCTTTTTAAAATGAACATTAAAACCTTAATAAGATGACTCTTTAAGCTAAGTTAATAATGTGTTTCTAAGAACTTGAATGAACTTAGTGTTCATATAGAATATTGAAATGAAATACGTGACTTTTTGGGAATAAATAAACAGAAACAAAATAAGTGTATTTTCCCCCATATAGTAGAAACATGCATTTTTGTTTTTGATGTGCATTTTAAATATTGCGCAGGAAAATGCAATAAACATACTTTAATGCAAACACAAAACACATGGCAGTAATGACACAGGAGACGGTTAACCTAATGCAAGACTTTAATGACACAAATAACATTTAGCTCTATGACCTTTTAATATTTAAGTCCTATCAGTTCAAAAAAATTTGACCAAGCATAAATAACTAAAACAATTAGTTCCAAGGGCGGGTTCCCAACACAGCATTCTGTGCTAATCATTTTAAGTTTTCAACTTGGATATTTATGGATGTGCATTTTGTAGTTCTACAAGTTAAATCAACTAAGAATTTGTACCCAGCATGCATTGCAGCATAAGTGTAACTCTATCATTAAGTATAAGAACGTGGAAATAACTTACCCTTCCAAAGGAATAGCAAGGAAAGTGTTGTGGAAAGGAATACTGCCACTAAAAATGAAAATTCCGTCATCATTCACCCTCTCGTCATTTCAAACCTGCATGACTTCCTTTCTTCTGCAGAACACAAATTGAAAGATTTTTGAAATCCATTCTCATTAGTTTAGTGTTCATAGTCAATAGGTAGGCTACCGCCGTTGTTTGGCTACCAGCATATTTTCTTAATTTTTGTTCTGCAGAAGAAAGTAAGACATACAGGTTTGAAATGACAAGAGGGTGTAGGAATGACATTTTTGGGTGAACTGTCATCACACATTGTTTCGGATTCACCAGGCTCTCACACCACGCTCGCACCCCGCCCCTGAAGTCTCCCACGTTCTCCACGTCTGCTACATGCTAGCATCCTCACCTGCACTCCTCCGGATTCACCAGGCTGCCGTCCACAATCTCCTGCAACACAAGGACAGTATTTACCAGTAAACCTCTCAGTCATTCATATATTCATTACTTACCTGTTGTTCTCCGGTGTGGTTGTCAATGAACTATCTTGAGATCTTAGATCTTGCCGTCTTAGTGGTTCGGTGACACATAAAACATATAATATAACATTATATAATGATTTTACAACATTACAAAAACATTTTTATAACATGCTACAAGAAATATATATGATTACAAAAACAATTATTTTCTTGTTTAATCTTTAATAAGAAAGATAATCACTCACACTTACTTGTTTATTTACTATTATTACTACTCTTAATATTTTAGTTTCTTAGTATTTTTTATCCATATAAATATATGAATTAGTCAATTTTGCCGACTGTGAAATTGTAAATGGAAAAATAAAGAGCAAATGCATGATCCAGACACCACGTGGTTTGTGAAAAATTGGGATTGACATTTATACAATAGAACACATTTTAATTTGAGATTCGTAAATTATGGTCATGATAAATGGAAAACCTAATATCACTAACACCTAAGCATACATAAAACCCCAGTTTAAATGTTTTTTTTATCACCGACTATACATTTGATTGGACACTTCTCAAAAACTGGAAGCTTGGGTCATTATCATTGCTCCATGTAAATGTGTTGTCATATAACATTAAACAAATTATATGGTGTTGTGCAGCTTAAAAATTGAATCAACAGCCACACCATATGCAAACATTTCCTTGACATCTTGTGCTTAAGTCAAGGAAAATGAACAGATGTCTGTACATTTGGTTTCAGAATGGTAAAACAGAGTTAAAGAGCTGGTGCTTTATTCAAAGCATCATCACGCAAACGGCTTAGGATTTAAAGAATGTTAGGCATGACATTACTCATGCAGTTCTGTAGAAGTTAATGCAGAATTCCATGTAAGGGCAGTGATTCTGTGTAAGTCTACCAAAAGCTCTTACTGTAAATAATATTAACAAAACCAAGGAGTGGTATGTGTTGCCCTGTTGTTCTCTGTCATGTCTTGTAGTCTCTCACTCAAAAAAGTTGTTGAACGAACTTGATAAAATTAAGCAAAACTTTTCCCCAAAATTGAATTGCACTTTTCCAACAAAATTTAATTTGTTTGAAATTATTTTTGTAATCTTGTTGTGTGAACTCATATTTTTTGAAGTATTAAATGAAATTTAATTTGTAGGATTAACATAAAATAATGTCACAGTTGCAGTGTCATGATTCTGCCTTTTCTGGTCATTTTTTCTGAGTCATTAACATCATATTTACAATTACATTTAGTCATTTAGCAGACTCTTTTATCCAAAGTGACTTACATAGAGTTTAGGGAGCAATAAGTGATATGTCATACAGGAGCAATAATAGAGTAGGTGCCAATACAAAGTTGCTGGTTCCAACAAAAGCTAGACCACAACCTGTTGAGAGAAAGAGTTTTTTTTTTTGACTGTCAAGTATTCACAGAAGAGATGGGTTTAAGTAGTTCTTTTAATGTTGTGGGAGATGTGGTTGCCCGGACCATGTTGGGAAGAATGTTCAACCAGGAGTTGTGAATGAGACTGAGCGGGAAAGCGATTTACTGCCCTTATGGGAGGGCAATACAAGACGCCGCTGTTTTGTTGAACGCAGGGATCTTGATGGGATGTAGGAGTGCAGAAGGGTGTGAAAATAAGATGGTGCAGATCCAGTGATAGTCCAGTAGACAAGCATTAGTGACTTTTAATCTTGCACGGGCTTCAAACGGTAGCCAGTGGAGAGAGATTAAAAGTGGTGTCACATGAGCCCTTTGGGCTGTTGGAAGACGAGATGTGCTGCTGCGTTCTGAACCAGCTGGAGCGGTTTGATAGCTTTAGCAGGAAGACTAGCAAGGAGAGCATTGCAGTAGTCCAACCAGGGCCTGGACAAGAAGTTGTGCCGCACGTCAGTGAGATAGGGTCTAATCCTTCATAATGTTTAATAGAGATATCGTCATGGCCGAGTTGTCTTTGCAAAGTGATCATTGAAGGACAGCTGATCATCAGATATGACTCCAAGGTTCCTGGCTGTTTTGGAAGGAGTGATTGTGGTATTCCCAAGATGGTGAGATCGTGCTGCATCGTGGGGTGTGCCGGAAACACGAGTAGTGCTGTGTTGGTAGGGTTCAGCTGGAGGTGATGTGCTTTCATCCAAGCTGAGATGTCCTTGAGACAGCCTGTAATGCGAGTTGCTACAGTGGTATCGTCTGGGTGAAACGAGATGTAGATCTTTGTGTCGTTAGCATAACAGTGATTCGAGAAGCCATTTGCCCGTATGATGGGTCCCAAAGATGACGTGTAGATGGAAAAAAGCAGCAGTCCAAGCACCGATCCCTGAGGGACCCCAGTGATCATGTAGTGAGCAGTGGACAGTGAGCCCCTCCATGACCCTGAGGATCTGTCAGAGAGTTAGGATTTGAACCAGCGGAGAGGTGTGCCTGAGATTCCTAGATATGACTGGGTTGCCAGCAGTATCTGGTGAGTTTCAGAGTCAAACGCTGCAGACAGGTCTAGCAGAATCAGGACCGAGGAATTAGATTCTACCTTTGCTAGCTGCAGTGCTTCTGTGACCGATAGCAGTGCAGTCTCAGTAGAGTGGTTTGTTTTGAAGACAGACTTCTTATCGTCCAGTAGTTTTTTCTGGGATAGGTAGGAAGACACCTGGTTGAACGCTGCACTTTCAAGTGGTTTTGCAATAAATGGGAGGAGAGAGATAGGTCTGTAACTGTCGGGAGTAGAGGTGTCCAATGTGGGTTTCTTCAGTTGGATGCGTGACCTGGGCCTGTTTGAATGTGGATGGAAAAATGCCGGTGAGCAGGGAGGTGCTGATGATGTGTGTGAGTCATAACTATATGAACAGAAGTCAGTACATATTGAAAAAACTAAATTCATCAAGACATCAACTTTTAATCAATTGAATTAAACCGAAAAGGAACAAACTGTCTGGTGTGCTAAAACTTAGCACATTAATGTTTTCTGTACTTAAATTTGTAACTGTTAGATTTTCAAGCAAAGTTATTACTTCCATTTTATGATCATGTGAGGGCTCATATGGTTGTGTTTTTGTCAATATGTTGTTTCTTTGTTAATCAGTAAAATCAGATGACAGTGAGTAATGTGTTCTCTACAGAATCTTCAGAAATGTTCTGATTTAAAGAAAAAATGTTTTAGACAGAGCAGATTTGTTGTCTGACAAACAGCTAGACAAAGCATGGGAAGAATGGGGGAAGGAAAACCGACCTGTTGTCCTTGCATTACTGGCTGATGTGACAGAGAAACTGAATCAGTTCAATCTTCAATAACAAGGTACAGCCAAGTCCTTATGTGACATGATCAGTGCTGCGAAGGCGTTTAAGGCAAAGCTGTCATTTTACATGAATCAATTGAAAAACAAATAATTACAACACTTCCCCTCAGTTGTAAAGATGTTAGAAAGCCACCCAGATATGGCAAGCAAAATTAGCTTAAATTGTCCCCAGCTTTAATCATCGTAATAGCATTTTTTCTAGTGTGAATTAAATTAGAGAGCTCTATAATTACATTTTTACAAGTAACCATTATGATTAAGAGCTCTGCAATTACATCTTTACTAATAAGGATTGTATATCACAGCACTCTGATTTAATACGTCCTATTAATAATTCAATTTATAGAGCTCTCTAGTTCCATTGTTACTAGTAAAAATACAATTGCAGATCTCTAATTCCAATAGAGAGCTCTCTTATTTAATTCTTTCTAGCAAGAATTATAATTACAGAGCTCCACAATTGAATTTTCCCTGAAAAAACTTATGTTTATTAGATGCAAAACGCTTTGCTACTTCCTGACCAAATCCTGTGTGGAATATGTTTAAAAATAAAACTCATGTAGGGTCTTGGTTAGGTATTTGCGTGTGTGAAGTGAATGGATGCCGTCATTGTTTGGTTACCAACTTTCTTCAAAATATCTTCTTTTTTGTTCAAAGAAATTAAGGTTTAAAATGACAAGAGAGTGGGTAAATGATTACAGATTTTTTTTTTTGGAAGACAGAACTATCCCTTTTAGACGTAATCATCATAGTTTAATTCTTCCCTTTAAATGTAATGGTTGCTTTCCTGAAAAGAATAACCCTGAAATAATAACCTTGATCACTTGACAAATTCAACCTCCGGAGGACGCAGACAAAATCTTGGGCAGCACTTGTCCCGGAAAAATGGCGAGTATGGTCACCCTACTGTAATGTCCAAGGATCAGGACAAATTGTATTTTGATGCTTTGGGAAAACTGATTCTTTAGATTCAAGATTCAAAGTGTTTATTGTCACATTTATTGTCAATGGCTAACCACCGTTTCGATCACCGATGAGCTGGATTCCTCTGGGACTGGATCTGGAGTCTTCTCTTGTATTTGAAACGGTGGTTAGCCATTTGGATGTATGATAACAGCCTTCTGAGCCTACCAGTAGGCGCAGCAGGCCCCATCTGGCCCATACGAATCAGCTGATAACCACTAACAACGCCCATTCAATCGACCGATAACATTCGAATCGGGTGCCTGGTGAGGAAACAAGTTTCCCTGAGCAATGAAATTCTTACTTAAATGTCCACAATGAATGCCAGGACAGTGCAAAGCTATGCAAACACATACACAAATTAAGAAACAAAATAACATAAAAACTATGCTGAAACATAATAATAAAAATTATTCTACGTATATGAAATTTATATATGCAAATGAAAAGTATTAATTTATGTGCAAAAGACAACAGTGCAGTAACATGTGCAAATTGAGTGTAACTACACGATTACAATAGCAGCAGTAATAGTAACAGATGTGCAAATTGAGATGAGGCTACATGAGTACTATAAGCAAATACACAATTGTAGTAATCACAGCAATAACATTGCAAATGTTCAAATGAGATGAAACAGCTGGGCCGACTGTTCTCTGAGATAGGTAAGTCCATAAGCTAGCTACCTGTTTAAGAATCTTATAGCTAAGGGCAGGGCCGGACTCGGACACAATTTCAGGCCGGGATATCCCACACTCATCCAGGCCACAAACCACAAGTATATTTTTTATTATATGTAGAATGCTTTGTAGTCATCACACAATGCGCCATCAATGTTAAATTAAACTGACAGTGCAATGTTTATGAGCAAAATAAATACGCTTTGGCTTGAGGAAGTTTCAAGAATTTTTTTTATCAAGTGGAGAAACCACAAAAGCACTTTTAAATGATTTATACATATACTGTATAAGTCTATTTTAAACTGAAGATTCACTGAATATTTAGGTTTTATAATAAAACAGCAAATACACATTATATGCTTAAATTGTATGTGTAGAGAAACAATTGCTGTCAGTAATGTCACCTGCACTGCTTTATGAGTGTTTTCCCTTTAACTGCTATTGACGTTAAATGTGAATGTAACTTTGTTGAAGGTCCCTAAATTCACAAATATTGAATGTCCAACGTCAAGTCAACCTTACGTAAGTCTTGTATGGCGTGCTATTACTGACAAATGCCATTATGTGGAAGTACGTAATACGAAATATTTATGTGTGAGCACGAACCAATCTGCACGCAAGCGGATTTCTTTTGCTAAGAGCTCTCTAATCGTAATTATTACAAGTAACAACTGAATTAGAGATCTCTACCATAGCGTTTCTTACTAGTACATTTTTTATTTGAGAGCTCTTTAATTCTGTTCTTATACCAGTATAAATTCCAATTGCATTCTCACTAGTAAGAATTTATTTTCAGAGCTCTATAATTCGATTAGAGAGCTCTGCAATTAAATTTTTTCTAGTAAGAATTCCAATTATAGAGCTCTCTCATTTAATTATTACTAGTAACAACCACAATTAGAGAGTTCTGCAATTGTATTATTACCAGTAAGAATTGACTTTGAGAGCTCTACAATTCAATTTCAGAGCTCTGCAATAAAACATATCCTTAGTGTGTTTTTTATTAGTAAAAAAGTTATTTATAGAGCTCTCTCATTTAATTCTTACTGGTAAAAATACAATTACGACGAGTGACGCTTCAGAAAATGTAAGCTAATTCGGCTTGCCATACCCAGATGTACTTGAAGTTTTGTATAGAAGTCAATTACTGTGATATTCTGTTCAGGCTTGAATGGGAATTTGAGAAAAGGTTTAATGATTTTGAAAGCTTGAGCCATGTGTGGCATGCCTTGCCAACCCCAACATAACATTGATGACATTTCAAAGCAGATGGCTGAACTCTTCAATGTCAATGCGTTGGAGATTGTAAATCTCCACAATAATGTCCTGCTGAAATTTCACCAACATTCACCTAATTTCCGGAGTCTGGAAGACCAACAAGAGCACGAGAAAATTCACCAAGCTGCCCTCAAAGAATCTGCTTTATTTGGATCTACATACCTTTTTGAAGCTGCATTTTCTGAAATGATTGTGACTAAACATAAATTCAGAACAAAATTCATGAACATTTGAATGATTGCAAAAGAGTAAAGCTAAAGTCTTACACACCAGATTTACACCTCTTTTGTTGAAACAATGCAGTGTCAGTCAGCTCATTGACTGTAAAAGTCAGAATGCAACATATTTTTGCCTGTATTTTAGGTGTATTTGGTAATTTAAGAGTTATGATAACATGTTAAGAACTGTTTCAATGAAATAACTCTGATTCTGTTTTCCAAATGTACAGTTGGACATATTTTAGGTGTATGTCAGTGTAATTCAGGTGTATTTGTTAATTTGAAAGTTATGATATGAAAAATAACTGTATTCTACAATTCTGTTCTTTTAAAGGGCCAATTTTTTTCAAAAATGTGGATACGGTTTAGGGGTAGGACTTGATTGGCTAACAAAATAAGTAGTTCACTATGTCGGGATGATTAATTTGTTTATGTTGTTGCTTTAAAATCTATGTTATTGCGAAAATGTGTCTCATAAAAATGTGTGAAACAAATTCAATTTCCCAAATAAATGCAATCCAACACGTCTTGGTCTGGAGTGCAGTCTATAGCAAACAACCTAAAGCAACGGAATAAAACTCTTGTTGAAAAACGATTGTGAAGGGGTACTCTGGCTGCAAAGCGATCCCGAGATCCCGCAAACAAACGGTTGGCCTTGTTCATATTTGACTCAACCATTAAACAAGCAATATTTTGTTATTGCAAAAGACAAGTGACCAAACAAAGGCTTTAAATGGAACAAATGCAAAGAAAAATAAATGCAAATGTATACAAACTCTTACTTTTCATATAGGGTGGTGGCAAACCGAAAGTAATTTGAGACTCATGCATGAAATTCAACCCTAAAGGCAAATAAAGAGCCTATTGCACTCTTAAAAAATATTTGACACAACTAAAACTAACATAACAGTTTGCATCAAGATTTTTTAATTATAATTATAACTAATAAAAGCGGCTTAAGTTCAAAGATCAACCAACAAACTAGTTTGAGTTGAATAGACTTCCATTTCCTCATTATTCAAATGGTTGGCAAAAAATCCTAAATGCCTTCAATGGCAATAACCACAAGTTTCCCTGAGTTTCTTGTCAGCAATTGTAGTTATCGAAACAATGGTAACCCTTAAACCAACTAACTATTTCTACATTTATCATCCTTCAATAACAAGCCCCGTGCAAAGCATGCTGGGTATTGTAGATCCTCAGCCCATCATCAGCAATACAAGCATCATTCATGTAGCCCAAATTCTAATAAATCAGGTTAAATGAGTGAATACATTTATTTTCAGCTTTTGAAACATTTAACACACAAAGTTTAAACTAAGCATGTTAAGGGAGGAAATGCTGATCTTGTTGATGTGGAAAAAGTCATATACCCAATTAATTGTCTTTATTATTAAGTTAAAACAACTCATCTCATGAATTGTTTTGTACTGACACCAAAGAAAAAAATACAAACTCGGAAATATGCAAATATATCCAAATTGTAATATACTTCACGGTCTGATGTAGTTTCACTTAAACAGACACTCTAAAGAGGTTTGTACCTGTACTGTAAAATCAGTGAAATTAATTAAAAGTAATAAACTATATTAATTTTTGCTTAAGAAAAGGTATGTTTATTGTACAGTTACCAATAAAGTATGCTAAAAAAAAATTAAAGAAACTTGCTGGTTTCTAAAATCTGATAAAATAATTCTAACAAATTACTTTGTATAGATGCACTTATTTATCGTAAGAGATGAAAATTCAGCAGTGGTGACAATTAATAAAACCAATTCATGCTGCAACGCTTTAAAGAAAAGATGTTTAAAGTAAAGTTACTGAGGTAAGGAAAATAAACTTGACAAAAAATATATATTCAAGTTTGTTTTTTTATATACCACATTAACAGATTTTGTTGGTTAATTGAGATATTACCTCATAAAACAAGACCAAATATACAGAACAATCTTCTTTATCAGGAGAACATTTCTTGATTTAAACATTTGTACAAGAAAACAAGTTTTTTTGCCGTGTACTCTTACTTACTGCTCACTTTATGTATAACAGGTGGGTGGAGATATTGTTCGGTAAGACTTAAAAACAGATGTCTGTGAAATGCAAGTAAAACCATTTGCATTCACAGCGGTGAAGAGGTGCTTTAAGAGAAAACCAGTGGTGAGACAATTTTGTTTTGGGTTTTAAACTTAAACTATAGTACAAGGGAATGTTTTGTAAAAGGAAAACAATGGCTGTAGATAATATGACTACGTTTAATCAATTATGCATTCATTAATCTAAATGGGTTTGATCGAATGAATTCTTAACTTGGAGAAATAATCTAGAATCGTAATATTAAAGAACATTTTAATGTGAAACACTACAGAATGAGAAGATTATTGGTTTTGTCAATGATTTAGATACTGGAAAATACATTTGGTAGTTAAAGATTCTTATTTTTCCCTTCTCATATCAATAGTGACTTCTTCACTTCACAGAACTACATAAAGATCTCTAACAATGAGCTGTAGGGTATGTGGGAAGCAATTATATGCAACGGACAGGTGTGCCATTTGTGGGTCAGTATTCAAGGTTAAACATTAAACGTCTGAAAGGAATAATTGAATCTTTTAATATATATTTAACTTCATGGAGCCTCATTGATGTTTATCTACTATAAATAGGATATATGAATTTTTCAATTTAAGGTCAAATTGTTTTAACAATGGGCGGAGTCTTCATTTCTGTCAGTGTGGCAATAATCAACTTGTACAGGTAATGTTACAATATTTCTTTATAACTGCTTAATTCTCAGATTATTTTAAATTTACTAAATAGAGCATATTTATATAAATTAATATATGTACAGTATGTATATGTATTGTTTGTGGTGAAGTAGAAATTTGTTATAGAACTTTATTTTTGTACCCTTATTTTAGGTGAACAATGCAGGAAGTAATATTTTCTCTAGTTCCTTGTGCCTTCCACAGAATACTACATCGAATCCCTTTCGCAACATTGTAGAGGCCCCCGGCATTCAATCATTTGGATACAAAGTCACAAGTAATGGCAGAACTGTTAAAGAAGAATTTTGTAACATATTTACAAACTAAATTTCACTGCCATGAAATCTTCTATTGTCCTTGATAAAAATGACTTTTGATTAAACTGATTAAATTCCTTGAAAATGAAACTAAAACTACACGGTGATGTACTCTTTCTTCTGTAATTTAATCTGTTAAGCTTTTTCCACATTTACTTTGTAAGCTGATGATACTAGTTTAACTATTTCTATTGGGCTAAACAAAAGGTTATTTAGATTATTAAAAAAACGTTTATGGTATCACTGTAAAGGACTTTTGTAGAAACTAATAATCTTCTTTAAAAACACATGAAATAATATTTTGTTAAAAAAAGTGAAATTAACTTTTGTTTTGTAAATTTTTCTGTCTGGCTTTAGAGTATGTTACCTGCATTTCTGTGTATTCCACAGAATGTAAAAAGTGACTCTGGCTAACTCAGCATTATGGAGGATTTTAATAAGGCACCTCGGGTCACGTTTTATGGAAGTTTACCCTGATGAAAGTGACAAATCTGCTGTTATACATACATTTTAAATAAAGTTAAAAAAATGTAATTAAGCTTTTTTATTAATCTAACACATACACATTTACTTTTTTCTTCACATTTCTTCACTGTATTCCTATGACTTGTTTTTTAATGGACCATTTTGAATCCAACTAAATTAGAGAAGTGAATGCCTTCCAACAAATTACTATTGCAAGCAGGGATATAAAAAAAAGAAGATAGGTAATGGCAGATAGCCTGCAAACCAGTGAAATATACAACAGTGAAGATAGTGCAAAGAGCTATTATTATCTTTGTTGGGAGAACATTTTAGGTTGGTATTTTACTGCCAAGGAAGATCTCCCAAATGCTTTAAAGGACACGTTCGAGGTGATCCCAATTTTCAATCTTTAGTTTGTGTGTAATGTTGCTGTAAGAGCATAAACAATACCTGCGAAATGATAAAGCTCAAAGTTCAATGACAAGCGAGATATTGTCTTTAACAGAATTCGCTTTTCAAGGACCACAGAGAACGGGTGGACCAGACTACAGCCCTCTATATCCAATGCAAACATGGTATGGGTGGGACAGAGCCATTGCTATTGAGAGTCGCGTCTTCTCCGTTGATTCCAATGGAACAGATTTTTCAGTTTCAATAGTTTCCGGAAGTTACCAGTAACGCATGGAGCTGCTACTAAACGGACCAACTGAGATAAACTTCTAACAAATTTAAAGACGAAAGCGGTGGACGATAGACTTGAAATATGTTGAATTTAAACGTTTTTTTAATCTAGAAACATAAAATCCATGGTTAAACAAACAAAAAGCACAACCAAAGCTTCGAAAACAGAGAAAAAACGGGGCCTTTAAAATATTTATCACACACAAATCTTCTATGGTGTCATAAACAAGCATTAACAGTGTTGCATTTTGAGACCAAAAAGTAGAGATAAGTGACCTTCAGCATTTATTGTCAATGTAATGCCCAGACTGAGTGTGAAACAGTCCATACTGAAAGAGGATCTTACAGTAAATGGAAATACTTCTCTATGCCCTCAATGGTCTGCATTCTTCTTTAATGTTCCGTCATTCCTCAAAACTTTACTGATGACAGACTGATGATGTCATGATTCTGTCCCATCTTGTGAAATTTTTCTTGATCTAGTGGCAGGATCATGACAGAACCTCATGTTTTATGTGCAGAGAGACAATTTTGTCAGTTATGGGTTGCCATACTCTCTCTCCGGTCTCGTCACTGGTCCTGGCCTCTTGTTTCCTTCTTAGTGCTCGTTATGATTTCATGCCCCACAACTGACCTCTCCTGATTTAGTTACCTTTATAATGCCCTTGTGTTTTCTGCCCTGTGCTGGTAAATTGTTTGTGTCATCTGTGGTGTGTTCCTGTACCTTGTTTAGTCTATTTTATTGTAGTTAAAATGTGAAGTGTTAGTCTAGTCTAGTTAGTCCTTGTTCCTGTTTCCATGTTTTGTTATGTTACCCCCTTGTGTGTGTTTGTTTTGTATTTATATTTTATTAAATGTCTTGTTAAGGGGAGGAGGATCTCGTACAAGATTTTACGCTACATTTGCCCGTCCCTCAATGCGGTGACACTGAGACCGTAGCAGATAAAAAGCCCTAAAGCATAGTGTTTTCATCACAGTGCTTCTCTGTAGGGATGGTGTTCACGGGGTCATGCTTTTAAATGCTTGTGAAATTCTGTAGTTTTCACAGAGAATACTGTTGTCTATAAACGTCCATAAAGAATTCTCTGGGAAAACAACTGTGAAATTCCATAGTTTTCACAAGGAGTTTTTTTTCAACTCCACAAACACTATTACCACCTTCACTTACAGACACCACTGTCACTTTATTTCTGTTGCACGTGTACAAAAGATCTAACTGAGAATTAACACAAGTTTACATGTTGATGGTTTGTTGAGTCACCATTCGGTAATGAGTGTTTGCTTTAGTTGGGATCTTGACCCCTTCCTTCTTCTGTTTATTCACTACCTCGTTTTAATATTTATATCTTAAATCAGACACCAAAACAGGTGGAAAGAAGTTCAGCAAAGTTCAGCAATACTTTCTTTTGGCTTGGGAGAGTTATTACATGTTTCAGTGTTTAGGTAGAGATTTAAAGTTTTTTGTAATCCTCATTTATGACATTGTATGAGATTAAATAATTTACTGATGGTCATTTAAAAACAAACTGCTTTAAAAAAATGTTCTAGCAGACATCAACATTATAACAGTTTGTCTCGACAATGGTGAAAACCAAAAAACCTCTTAAGATCAACGCAAGGCATTATGGGTATCATCAAAGCACAAAACTCATCCATGACTCCCAGCATGCATTGCGGTTGTAAGATTTTCATTTGTTGTTCACCACTGTTGAGTTTCATACACTGATTCTTGATATCTGATTCAAAGACTATTTGCAAACCTTTTGACGATTCAAAAACTTTTTATATTGACTGTTGCAGGAAACGTGAATTTTAAATGTAAATTCACTCAGACTGCTTTAACATTAAAACCCATTGAGGAATTAAACAACATCATAGAAAAATCATCTGAAAATATTTAATCACATTTCATTTGAAACCACTTGCACCAAAACTATGTTTTATATAAAACACTGTCACAGCAGCAAAACTTGATTTTCCCTCGAGAAGGATGAAAGAGCCCAACTAAAGCAAACACTGATCACAATAACAGTGACTTTAAAACAATAAAACAGCAAGTCATGAATGTTATGCTGCAGTCCCTGTGAAGCAGAAGTGATGATCGTCTTCAGTATTCTGACATATTTGAAAGATGAATAGTGGGTGTGGCTCATGTTTTCCACTGTGAATTGATTGGATGAATAAAAACAGGATATTCCTGTAATTTTACGGTAGCTTGCTGGCAACCACAGCTGCCGGTATTTTTCCGTAAAAACTACAGAATTTGTATTTTCCCTCTTTTTTCTGATATTAAATGTTTGGTGGTTCACCACTATGCTGAAGAGTGGAGTCTGTGTTTAAGTCAAGGTCAGGCAATGAGATGCTGATGTCATGCTGCATGTTACTTTGTTTAAAAGTGACCTTGTTGTTTTAATAACAAATTACAAAGAAAAAAATTAAGTAGATGTAATATTTTCTCTTTTGTGCATTGGGACTAAGTTTCAATTTTATTTAAAGAAATTCTGTTAATATAAAATACTCAAATGTATTAAGTTCATACACAGCTTGAAGTTTGTGCCCTGATGTTTTAAACTGCAAAGCTGTTTACGTTCTTTTCCTGTATTTTTTACGGAATTTTCCAGGCAACCAAAGCTGCCGGTATTTTTCCGTAAAATTTACGGCACATTTTTTACAGTGTAGCCTATTCAAGGTTTGTGCAGGTCTACAATCTTGTCCTTTACATCCTTTAAAACCTATTTGGTCTGGACCATGGTGGTGGAGAGGTTGAATGGAAGATACAGATTCTGTTGGCAGGCATCTTTCATATACATAACAAGCTGATTTAGGAGTACTTTCTTAAAGTGACAGGACTAATCTGTGGTCCATATAGGCACATAACCGATCTTTGGACCCAGAATTCTTGCTAGTTGGTAGGGGACCAAATACTTATTTCACTGAATGAAATGCAAAATCAATTAATTACCTTAACATCTTTTTTTTTCCTCTCCTTGAACTGCCACCTTACCATGGTGGAGGGGTTTGAGTACCCGAAAGGCGGGGGCCTGGATAACCCGATCCCTGGACGCGGAATCTAGCTCTAGGGACATGGAACGTCACCTCCCTGGCGGGGAAGGAGCCTGAGATTGTGCGTGAGGTTCAGAGATTCTGACTAGAGGTAGTTGGGATCACCTCTATGCACAGCTTGGGCTCTGGAACCACACCCATCAAGAGATGATGGACTCTTCACCACTCGGTAGTTGCCCATGGTGAGAGGCGACGCTGGTGTGGGTTTGCATTTAGCCCCCCAGCTGATCCGCCATGTGTTGGAGTTCATCCCGGTGAACAAGAGGGTCACTTCCCTGCGCCTTCGGGTCGGGGAGAGGTCTCTCACTGTCGTGTGCGCCTATGGGCCAAACGGCAGTGTCGAGTACCTGGCCTTTTTGGAGACTCTGGAAGGGGTGCTGGAAAGCGCTCCGACTAGGGACTCCGTCGTTCTGCTGGGGGATTTCAAGGCCCACGTGGGCAATGACAGTGACACTTGGAGGGGCGTGATTGCTAGGAATGGCCCCCCTGATCTTAACCCGAGTGGTGTTCTGTTATTGGACTTTGGGTGCTTAATAAATGTCATGAACGTGGGTCGTGAGGACAAGGACAGAGGACCCAGATGCAGACAGCGGGTGAAGATAGGTTGTGGACGTGCCTATAAAATGACAAAGACCCAAAACATATTCCCAAGACAACCAAAGAGTTGCTTAAGAAGAAGCTCATTAAATAATCTAGCCAGTCTCTGTATGCTAGTCGTATAGAAAATCTGTGAAGGAGGGTAAAACTCAAATTTTCTGAGCGACAGCCAAGAAACCTTAAAGATTTACAGAGGAGTGGACTAAAATGTATCCTGGTGACCAACTGTCAGAAATGTTTTACCTCTGTGCTTGTTAGAGAAACCCTTGTTGGCAAGCACAAATGTTTTGCTCTGGGATCAAATACTTCTTTCACCAATTGAAATGCAAATCAATTTATAACCTTTATATAAAAAATGCTTTTTAAATATATCAGTTAAAATTAACCCACCATAAAAATATAGACCCTTCATTCAGAGTTTTCCATATAAATTAATAGTTAATAATAAAAGTGCATATAAAACTATTGATGGATATACATTTAATGCACTGTGAGTTGTCATCATGGATCTCCTTTTAAATCAAAGAACTCCAAGTTGCACAAAATGTTTAAAACACTACAGGCACAAAATATTTATAATGTATATTAAAGCCAAGTTAAGATACAATCTTCGTCTGGTGTGTGTGCAGTAGATAGATTAATATTAATTGCACAACATGGACCTCTGCTGGTCAAACTGAGAAATTACGTTATTGTGTCATTGAGAGACAGTTAGATTGGCTGGGTGTACACACCAGGGGCGATTCTAGGTTTTCAATATTAGGGGGGCTCAGCCTCCAATGAGGACATATATAAATATAAATAAAGCCACACTCTAGGCACCACATACTGTATACATTACTAAAATAAATAATTAAGAAAGAATATGCAGAAAAGCATAAAGACAAGTTAATGAATATCACATTAATCGGTCAATTTGCAACATTTATAATACAAAAAGTGATAACAACAGCCACAAATCCATATAACAAATGTCACAATCACCTGCTGAATCATTATTTAGTAGGAATAACTTGATATTTTTCCCTGCCATTCATTCTGATTAGCACCAGCGCTGTCACTCCTGTGCATTACTGCGTGTTCATCTATTACATCCTTGTTACATACATAAAATGTAAAAAATAAGTATTATTTTAGTGTTATGCCTGTTCTCTTGGGTTTTGCTATTGCATGAGATTCCCCTATGTCTTGTTTGCTTGGTTGGACTGTCTTTTTATGTGCTAAATTCTCCTTGTCTGTTTTACCATCCCTCTGTCTGTTGACTGTCATCTAAATCAACTTCCGTTAATGGATTCTTCTCAAACACTCCAATTCTACAGTATTTATCTGTGTACTTTTGTCAGATGACACACTAGACAAACTTGATAAAAGAATTCAAATGTAAAGATGTGTTGAATGGCAGATGACCGGTTTTCAAGGCCAAATAAGTGGAAGCGCGAGCTTACAGGAAAGCTAGATAAATGCCCTTCAAAGTGTTGGCTTATACTCATGAAGGATGTAAATGCACGAAACAGATAAAATAATAGCAGCTCTTTTTCATTGGTCCCCTGTGTTAAAAAGAGAAATTCTGCTATTGTACACTGATTATATTTCTCACTCTGGCAACATAACACGGTTCTGTCTTAGGTAATGCTGCATGTCAAGTTTCATTTGAGACTCACCCACTTTATTTTTGTTGTTTTTGCAATTCTGTTGCAAACATGGGGATTTTGATTCATGTCCACTGAGCAGCACATCTCTGTACTTTACACTTAAAGGCAAACTTGACCCAAAATGTTTAATTCTGTCATCATTTACTCGCTATTGAGTTGTTCCAAATCTGTATAGTGTTCTTCGTTCTGATGAACATATATATTATATGTATATATAAGATATACGGAAGAATGCTTGTAACCAAACAGATATTGGCCACCATTGACTACCATAGTAGAAGAAAATACAATGAGTCAAAAGTTCCCCAGAACTGTTTGCAGTCCTTCATTCTTCAAAATGTCTTCAAAAAGTATTTTTCCTACTATGGGAGTCAATTGGCGGCCAAATCTGTCTGGTTATAAGCACTCTTCCAAATATCTGTTCATTAGAATAAAGAAACATTATACAGATTTTGAACAACTCGAAGGTCAGTAAATGATGACAGAAGTGTTGGAATTATTCCTTTCTGTTTCACTTTAGAATACTCTACTCATGACTGAAAAGTGGGTGGAAATAATTTTACGTCATTGAACATAAAAGTTTGATCATGTCACTCTGTAAGAGTGTTTGAAACTGGACAACTGCAGAGGTAAGGACAGCAAATTTACATTGTATAGTACTATACATATGTTTCTGAATTTGTGCAATCACTGGGATCAAACCCATGACCTCTGTGTTTTACCATCTTGTACTAGCCATTGTTGCTCATAGAAAATGTAAAGGTTTCCGGTAAAGGAAACTTTAGGAAGATCCATAAAGTGACCAATAGTAACACCTGTGCAGCGCTTAAGAAAGTTCCCAGCTCTCTGGTAACTAAAGAAGAAATAAAAAAGAAAGGAATGTGTACTGGTGAGTATTTCAAATAAATTGTATGAGCAAGTAATGTAAACTTTAAAAAAGTTTGAAGTTAAGTTAACTTACAGCCTTTCTTACAACACGTGTAATCTATTGTATGTCAATGAATCATCACAATGTGGTGAAGCTGCTGGGGGAGCTCTGGCTTGACTCTGAGGGGATGTGGAACATTCCTCTGGAATTAATCTCAGGAAAAACTCTGGAAACCCTTATGTTCGGCTCACAAACATGTATAGAGGTACCCTTAAACATCTTAAAATTTTCAAAAATGCTCCAACATTAGTCCCTTATCCTGACCGGAGTAAAAACATTATTCAAACATTATTTATTTTTTATTTGACACGAATCCACATCTAATATACAAAATTGGCTTGCAATGATGTACATGCTAACTAGTGATAGATTTTTAAAACAGATACAGATACCGATTATTTGCATGTTTATGTGTCCGATACCCGATATGCAGAACCGATATTTATTTACTGTTATACTTCTGATTTTGACACACTGATTACAACACAACTGAACAAACTTTTTATTTTAGAATCACTCCCTCCTTGCATAAAGCAAAACATTTACATCTATACACCAATAAATGGAGGGGTCTGAAAGAGTGAAAATAAAGTGCACTGTTACTAAAGTGTCTTTGTTCAATAATAAATCATTCTATCCAATTAAAAAAATAAAAAGAGGGATCTGAAGGTCATGAAAGAGAGGAGACGCGGAAGCGCTGTTTATCTTCTAGTTAATCGATCACAGATACACTCACTATCACGGATGGATAAAAACATTACAAAATGTGACGCCGAATATGTAAACGCATTGTATGATAGAATAATTTACATTGTCATGACAGTAACAAACAAAAGGGCTTATAAATCAGTGCATATCTCAACTGGTATGTTACGTTAATAATATTTTGTCAGTCTTATTAAATACATGCGTACAAAGAAGTGTTTATATATGCAATTAATAACGTTACATTCAAACTGCGATAGCTTGTGGAAAAAATAAATGATAAACTTCACGGGGCTGTATTTATTTAAATGCTTATAGTTAAATAATGGTTATATAGTCGATGAAAGTTTAACTTAGGGTGTTTTAAGCAAGTTAATCTTGTTAAAAAGTTAGCTACATGCGGAGGCTATGCTTAAACTTCCTGAGCATCAACCCGGCGAGTGAACAGTTATATGAACGATGAGCATAGACAACAAGTGTAATTAAATTCAGCTCTTTTATTCACAATATAAATTAATTCATGGCTGTTCATTTAATTCATGTAATGTTACGTCTTTATTGGGGGAGAAATTGATAGCTTTGGCAATTTGACTCTGTGAGTTTGTCTATATTAGTGAAGCTGCATAAACTACATATCAGGCATTACATGTAACTTCTCATTTGTGCATTAACTGCTCTCATGTTTATTTAATATAATGGTATTAATAAAGCAAGTGAGTATACATAACCTGTCCACGCTTTCGTTTCTGTCGCATCTCGTCCTGCACGCAATTCTCTGAACGGCCACAAGACGGCGGAGTTTATCGGTGAATCCGATATTAGAAAACAGATACCCGATGATGGGAAATTGATTAAATATGGGGGAAATTATCGGAAAACGATGTATCGGTCGATCTCTACTTTTCAGCAGTCAATTTAATCCATATTGTTATCCAGTGTCTAGAATAGTGAGCCAATATGTTTTATGGAGCCAGGTCTAACCATCTCTTGTAGATGCAGGGCAGAGGTGGATTTGGCACAACGGTTTCCATGTACATGTGGGATTACCGCCTTTATTTTAAAACATCGCCGGTTTATTGAAGGACTGAGAAATGACCGGCTTGTGACTTTTGTTTATCAGACCTTGTCATAGAAATGTGAACTTTATAGTTGCTGTTTTGCAGTAGCGAGAAGAGTAATATAATTCTGATCGAAATTAATTATTATCAGCATTAAAGGGGCTCACTTTCCAAATATCACAATAGTATTCCCTAGTGGTCGTGTGTGTTTGTAAGTATTCTGAAATGCTGAAATAAAATTAGTTTGTATTATGTATTATAGCAAAATGTAGTGAAATTAACATTAACTGATCTGGAAGTGTTGTTTATTGTTAGTTGTTAAAAAATATAGTTAAAAAAAGGAAGCCTATTGTGTTGTTTGCTCCACCAGCCAATACATAAATAAACAAAATAAAAGGGAGGTTTAGTCACATTCCCTATAGTTTTAAAAATGTTTTCGCACAGTATGATACTCGTCCAAAACTGTTAATTTGTAAATCTCAAAACGACTATGCAGTGAATTTTTCAACCACCAGATGATGCTGTAGAGCAGTTATTTTAATTTCAATAAAAAATATCCGGTGGGAAATTTGTGCTACCTGCGGTAATGGTTAAGTTCATTCAAGGAAAACGCGTTTGTATTTAACAGCATATCAACACGTGTAGATATGTCATTATTACTTTTTCATTGTTACATAAAATTGATCACAAATAACATCAGACACTAAAAATGCCAACTGCTGCCCCCTGTAACCGAAACAGCACGTGGTGGCTCTTGTATAACACTCCTCGGTTTCTAGTATACTAATAATCTACTATTTATACTCTACATTTATTTATGTAAATTATGTGCAATTGTTAATAAACCAACCTAGGATACACCATGAAGTAGGTTGAGAGGATGCAGAACGTGTAGGCAATAGGTAGCTGCTTTAAAAAATCTACAATTTAGCCTAAACCGCTTGGTTAAATATTTTGGGCAGTATATCATATCTATTTATTTTTCTCTACGAGTATTATTCGATAGTTTTTATAATTATTTTCTTGAATGTGGAAAATAACATAAAACGAGTGGGTGTGTCGAAACCGTTGAAAGTAAACCGCATCTTGTGCCCTCTAGGGGACAAAAATAAACACTTAGAAACTCTGCAATGACATTACTGCAATAAGTACAACACACAGTTAGGATAGTAATCAGTAGGCTTTTTTTGGGGGGGGGTTAAAGTATTTTATCAAAGCAATGTATAGATACAGTGTGCACAAAGGATTTATGATCTGATCCTCCATAAAAAACGTTTGTACTGGTAACATAAAAATGTTCCTAAATTTAGTTTGCAAGGAAGCTTTTCTTGAGAATGGATCATTATGAACTGATGAAAGAGAAGGGTTTGTGCTCTTGGCGATGGTCCATCTGTACAGTGAAATCACCTGAGGGTGTGGGCATCATGTGGCATAGCGAGAATGTGAATCATCACTGGGGTGTGTCATCGGTGAAGCACCTCTGGTGATTGGCTCACAGAGAGATACATTACCTCATAGCAGAGGAAAAAGAGATGAGGTCATACTCACCTGACTCATATTCCCAGTTTACTGAAGCATTTACACTCAATGTAAACCCCCAAGTGTTTATGTGAGCATGTGTGAGTGAGGAAGAGCCATTAGAGTCATAGCGCCCAGAAGATATTAAGACCTGAGACTTCACTCACCATTACGATATTTATTACTTAATGTTATTATTTTATGTATGTACATAATATCTAATTAAATATTTATCTATTTAAAATATATTGTTATTTTTATATTATTTATTTAAAAATCTACATATTAAAAGTTAAATTGTCTTAATGTGTGTTCACAACCCTCTTATATCATATTGTTTTTTCTAATTATTTAAATAAAGAAATATTTTTTTTCATTTTTATAATAGCTCCAGTGCACATCTATAAACACAATAAAATCACATTAGCAACAAAATTGGTAGAAATGAAATTTGTTTTGACATAGAAATTCAATGTTCTTTATAGGATTGATGATATTAATATTTTTTTACTTTTGTTATGATTCATAATTGTTTTATGGACAAAACATTGTTTTAAAGACTACAATGTGAATAATTCAAAAAAGCGTATCTATATATTTTCTATTAAGGTCGACAGATTCATCTTATTGTGTGATGTGATATGACACCACATCACCGTGTGTCTTATGTGCTGACAAAGACGCTCTGCTGGATGATGTCATATTAGGTCATTATTTGAATGTGGGTAGTGACTCCAAAACAATGATATAATATTTAAGCACTGTGATGAGAGAGACAACCCTCACAGAAATACTAAAACATGTTTCCAGTGATCAGACGTGTGTCCCACTAAAACAGATGAATGAAATGAATGAGAAACAGTAAATTAGGTACTTTACAAACAAAAGCCCATAGACAGGCTGGAGCGGCAGGGAAACATGATCTGTTATCCATAGTTGATATTGATTTGGGCCTTGAGCTCCCAGTAGACACCATTAATGGAGGCAGATGACCTTTTGGACATACTGACTGTGACTAAGATGCTGGCAGTGATCCAGAGTGTGTGAGAAACACCCTTCCTGTACATCTCATATCAATGTATCCTTGTGATGCTGCGCTTTTATGTGGACAACCTGTTTGACTGATTCCAACATAGTACACAGAAACAGACCCGCACAATACTTTCCCATGCAAAGACTTGTAATCACTGCTAAGCTAATTTAGAAAGTATCTTTCCAAAGTAATTTGTTATAGCTTGAAAGCAAATATTGCATACTGATCGACTGGTTTAAAATGTAAATACCTGTTGCGAGAGTCAGGGATCGCATTTCAAACTCCAGGCAGTACTTGATGAGGAAGAAAAAAGTTTGAAAAAGACAGGTTAATATTTTCAATTCGGCTTTAGTTTTTTTTAGGTCAGCTATGAAAGGTGAAGTTTTGTCACCTAGTTTTGTATAGGTCCAGTTTTCGTGCTTCCATTGAATCACATTAGATGGTCCTGCACGTTCTCAGATGACGGAAGGATGCTGGTGAAATTGGAATATGTGCCGTCTCAAGCACACTCTGTCATTAAAGCAAAGAGGAACAAATCCGATGTTAATGTTTGTAAAACAAATCGTAAATTGATGACTTACCTTTTTGTATAAGAAAGTATAAAAAAATATAATTGTCTGTGTAGAAATCTGTTAAGCTATTTTTAAATTTTTAAAAAATCAAAGTACGCAAATGCTTATTTATATAGCAGTGATTTGTATGTTGTTTTAAACACCATATTAAATCTGAATCCTTTTGTCAATATTTTTGTAAAAGCTGTAAAAAATGCGTCTGCTAAATGACTAAATGTGAACAAGTAAATGCAATAAAACCAGTGTAACAGGCCTACATATTCCAGGCTAGAGTTACAATGAAAAGGTATAGAGTTTAAAAGAGATTGAACCGTGTTCTCACATCAAGGGTATTTTGCCAAAAAGGTGAGCTAAGGCAAGCTATCACACGTTATAGGTTATTCAATTAATTAATACACGCCCTTAGTACACATGCTCCTGGGGCATGTTGTCACAACAGGCAAGCACGATTTCACATGTCTTCTTTCCTGGGCAATAGAGGAAATGTTTATTAGCATTTTGTACACTTACATCCCACGTTAAAAATAGTGATCCTTAAAAATAATTTAAACTGAAATTATTCAATGGATTAAAAAGTGTGACAATTTGGCTTTTTCTCCCTCGTAATTGATAAAAAATAAAATCTCTAAAAAATCAACATGTATTGGGTTGTTTTTTTCATCTGTTGTTGTTTCTCCAGATTTCATCTTTGCCGCCAGGCGTGGCTTCATCAAGACCCTGTCGCGTCTAACGGAACCGAATGGTCTTTGTTAGAGGTGTGGGAGAAATGTGCTCTCTCTCTCTCTCTCTCTCTCTCTCTCTTTCTACCGTAAGAGCAAAGACTGTGCGGTGCGGATCACGCAGCCTCTGTCTGATAACTCTAATGTCTCTTACTCTCACATACAGTGTCACAGCACTCCATGCGCAACGGTGGTCCAAACAACAACTCCGTGACCCGCTGCAACCAACGGCAAACGGGGTGGGCGGACCCCCAAATTATGTCAGCTTAACTCTTTCTTGTTTTGGCATCTTTAAGGAACATATATTAGAATTCCTTAACCCAAAAGACTAACGGATATTGCCGTGATGTTCATGTCATGTCGCTGGCGTCTTAACAAAAAAAATCACAACAAAACATTTCCGACGCGTTTTCAAAACCGCATGGATGGCGGATGTTTGCGGGCGCACATGTGGTCTCTTTTTGGTTTCATAACACACCTCTCCTATAACAAAAGAAAAGCACGTATCGATGCGTAATCTACATTAATATTTACTGCATAATGGTGCTCTGGATGAAATAACATTAGGAGTCAGTTGCGGGTTGCCACAAAAAGTCTTGAATGCAGCGGGATGGATGGATGTTGGGTGACTCGCTCCGTCTTAGCAAGGCGGAGACGCAGTGAACCAGACGGGGCGGGGCGTCGCGTTGGCCGGCCCCTCTCGGCGCAGACTTCCTTGTGTCCCGTTCGCTCTGTTCCAATCTGAATCGGAGAGGGGGCGGGTCGATGGGCGGGCCCAGCGCAAAGGGGGGACTCGTATCGAGGTGGAGGGGGCGGGGTAGCTACTAGGGTGCTGTTCATCCAGTCTCTTGCCAGTGTCTTTGTCTCATACTCTTTGTTAGCCATGCCTAGCTTGCTGGTTCTAGCAGGGATCATGGAGAAAAATGGGGGCTACGGCGGGGATTTAGCCGGCTCCGGCTTCTGCAGCGAAGGTCTCCTGGTGCCACCCGATGAGGAGGAAGACGATTCCCGTGCCCTTAGAGTTGCGCTGGGCCAACTGTCGCTGTTGGGTCTTGGAGAGGGCGAGGACAGTGGCGGGGCTCCTGCCGGTGGAGGAGTTCAAGATCGGAGTAACAACAACCATCACAATCACGTCGGAGGAGTCGGATCCGAATCCGGGATGTTACAGGGGAAGAGCAAGTTGTGCGCCCTGTACGAGAGCTCGTCCACCGAAATCAAAGGACGGGGCTGCAACATAACTGAGTGCGTCCCCGTGCCAAGCTCCGAACATGTGGCCGAAATAGTGGGGAGGCAAGGTAAGCGCAAATACTTGTTAAAATGTTTCCCAACTCGTTCCCGAGCGCGTGTCGCTCCGGTTAAGTGTTTAGCCGTTTTAAAAGCCATGTGCTATTTTACTGACAAAGAAAAGGGAGTGGTGAGCGTTTTCCTGCGGGTTAGGGTGGACAATGTGCCCATTTTATTCAAACTGTGTCACAATTCAGTTCCGCAACTTAATGCGTTTGGTGCCACGAACGTAAACGTTTAGACTCTGAAGTTATTAAAGGCTAAGAGAACAAAGTCAGCAGCGCGCACCTCATGGTCGCATTATTCCAGATCCACGCCATCAGTGTCATCATGCAGACGCGCACTTTTCGTTTCCTTTGTCGTCTGAGCGCGCGTAATTCTTTCTTTAAAGGAATGAACGTTTAACGGCTACAGTTCGAACGCACACTGGATACTTTGTAACGCTCGAGCGTCTTTGTTGACAGGAAACATTGAATCATTCCCTCCTTCTGGCGCCTCCGTAGTTTCTCGAGGGCTTCCATGCAGCACCACGTTGTTTTTGTCAGAGCACATCAGACAAAGAGAAGTTGTCGGGTAACTTTAGCTGACCGCTGCTGTTCGGATCTCGACGAAAGCTCGATGAAGTCCAGTCTTATGGAGCTGTGATCGTTAGCCACAGACTCGAAGTGATGCAATTCTGACTGTGTTGTCAAACAAAAGAATTGAAAGTCCGCGTGCTTGTTGTGGTTGTGCACTCAGAGGAGCGTTAAACATACGAAAGGAAAAAGAGAAAAATACTAACGTGACTCAGCGGAAGAACTAAAGCTTTTATTCTGTTTTGATCGTGGGGTCAGATTTTTTAACAAGTTACAGAAACAGTGGTATGTTTTGGGAGTTTTTTGTGACACAACAAAATCACAAACCGACTCTTAGTCACTTTCCTGCTGATACTTTTAGCTACTTAGGCTTTTAAAAATGATTGGATGGCATATGAAAAATTTCCTGGATAGCTGTGGAGACAGACTGGAAAGCACATTTTAGGAGTCACGCCCCGTCTGCCTGAACAAGAGCTCTGCTCTCTCAAGGCAGGGGGTCAGGAAGCCCCCGACTGTCCATTCATTAACACTGTAATGTCTTACACACGTAGTACACTAATAAATGTCCACAGGCAGCGGAGTCCCTGTATATAATGACTTTGTTGGGCTGTAAAGTAGTCTGCACGTCCCAGAGGGGAACGCTTGAATTCAGATGATGTGAACATCAGTTCATGGTCAGAATACAATTCCTAATGTTGTATTCTGTATTTATTCACACTGTATATCTGCACTTGCTAATTGCACTTCTGGTTAGACCTAAACTACATTTCGTTACACTGTACTTGTATATGTGTAATGACAATAGAGTTGAATCTAATCTAAAATTTGCTGATTAAGAGGATTTGGAACCGGGTCCTAACCATAATTCCTTAATGATCTACGTACTGTTTTGCAAAACTTTAGATTTTCAAGGATTTCTTGAATTATGTTATGAAATGTTTTTCTATGAACAATAGAGTCGTTGATTTAGCTAGTCTGAAAATTATAAAACAAAACAAAATTTATCACTTATGTTCTATATATCAGCATTAGTTGGTGTTTCTGCCGGATGGTTTCAGCGCTTTGTTCACCTGCTGCGGCTGCCATGCCTGCTTGGAGATGTTCTCCTGCAGCGAGAGGGCCGATTCAGCTGCGTTTCCTGCTGTCAGTGTTAGACAGTCCATCCAGGTTATTTTTTTGCTTCTGCTGTACACAATGAGGCATGAAACCGGTGTGCAGAGATCTATCCCGTGAACAGGCCTCTAGGCAGACAAAGCCTCCCCACTTTTGATAAGACACCACCGAGGTGCTAATAAAGAACCCAGAGCTGTATATGATACGTCTGATAGATTCTGTGTAGTACAGTATCTTGCACTGTCATGAATTCATATCTCAACAACAACTTTGGAAAGGACTTAGCCGTGAGATGATTCAGCTCTCACATCATGTGGACATATTTATTTCATTTGTGTCCTCAAATCAGTTCTTGAAATGTACGGACGTAATGGTAGAGAACAGCCGTGATAATTCTATTATCGGAAAAACCTTTTGTCAGTGCTGCTAAAAATTGTCTGTAGAGTGTTTGTTAGCTGTCAGTAATCCACAGAACATCGCATGTTGTTTTCTTGCAGAGTAGGCGGGATTCAGAAAAGCTTGTCTCGTTTCAGATTTTTCATGCTAATAGGATATATCAAAACAGACTGTTTATGTGTTCGTCTAGATGGAATTTATTATACTAAATACTTAAGATGGGTAAAAGCCTACCAGCCTGTTTTTACATCATGAATAAAACAACATATTACAGTATTCAGAAGGAATAATGTCTCGTTAAAAGCAATTGATCAGTACAGTTAATAGAAAGAGAGAGAGAACAGTAATATCCACAAGTCACTGGACTGTATTCATGAAACATGAACTGAACACATTTCTTTGCGAATCGTTCATTAAACCACTTTTAGCTAAAGCGTCACGTTATGAATTAAACGACAATTAAGTTCAAATGGTTTAATGAATGATTTACACAAATTTTAATGAGGCTCATTGTATAATAAAGTAAAATAAGTCTCAAGATAATGATTTTGGTTATCAATGTGGTGTATTTGGCATACTATAAAAAACATGGGCAGATATTCAGAATTTTCTTCATCAGTTTTGTGCTATGCATTTAAAAACATGGTTAAATGTGTTAATCTCGTTTGGTATTCATCAAATGTAATTGAAATATATTTAATATTATAAAAACGTATAAATGAACACACAAATGTTTAGAGCTTTGTGAATGTTTTGATTTTGTGCAAATCTGCTGACTGTTTGTATGGGTATTTGCATAAGTGACCTTATGACCCCCAAAACAAACAAAAAATGTGTTTACAAACAGTGCACCTGATATCAATCATAATCACGATGCTCCTTCTCCACTCAACAGGTTGCAAAATCAAAGCTTTGCGCGCAAAGACAAACACCTACATCAAGACCCCGGTCAGAGGCGAGGAGCCTGTCTTCCTCATCACCGGCCGCAAAGAAGACGTGGCCCTGGCCAGACGAGAGATCATCTCCGCCGCTGAGCACTTCTCCATGCTGCGCGCCTCCAGGAACAAGCTGGGAGTCTCTTTCAGCGGCTCACCCCCTGCACCGCTGCCCGGCCAGACCACCATACAGGTGAGGGTTCCCTACCGCGTCGTGGGTTTGGTGGTTGGACCCAAAGGCTCGACCATAAAACGGATCCAGCAGCAAACGTGCACGTACATCGTCACTCCCAGCCGCGACCGCGACCCTGTCTTTGAGATCACAGGCTCCCCAGGGAACGCCGAGCGGGCTCGGGAGGAAATAGAGGCGCACATCGCCTTCCGCACGGGCGGGCTGCACGACCACAACAATGAGAACGACTGCTTGGGATCTGACGGTGGCAACGGGGGTCTGGAGAGCCGCCTGCAGCAGGTGTGGGGGCTACAGGGGGCCCCGCGCAAGCCGCTCACCAGCAGCTACCGCCAGAACTTCTCCGACGCTGTGGTCGGAAGTACCGGAGGAGGGGGGATTTACAGTAAAGGTGACTTTACCAGCCCCAGCAACGGGGACAAACCATGCTCTTTTTTCGGCTCTGAGAACACTCAGAGCTGGGGGGACCCCGACTATCCCAAACAGGTGGCCTACTACACTCAGCAGCGCTCCAAAAGCTTCGGAGGCCTGCCTCTCCCTCTGACCAGACTGTCACCGGTCCTGCCCGACCCGTGCGGCACCGGCAACTCTAATGCCGTCGGGTCTCCCCACGCCCAGGCGCGCCGCGCCCACAGCGAGCCGGCTACTGCCACCACCGCCTTCACCGGCCGTCTCCCCGTGCCAGATTCGCCACCCGCCATGATCCGGGAATGCATGACCTGCTTCGAGAGCAAAGTGACGGCCGCTCTCGTCCCGTGCGGCCACAACCTCTTCTGCATGGAGTGCGCCATCCGAATTTGTGAGCTGAACCATCCGGAATGCCCCGTCTGCCACACCCTGGTCACACAGGCTATCCGAATATTCTCTTAAGAGTTCTTTGTTTTGATTTGGTGCGTGTATTTTGTTTTACTCTATAGATTCAGTTGACCTTTAACCCTTCTTTATTTTGTCAGTATTCACTCTGTTGTTGTTTTTTTATTATTTTTCAGAAAACATAAAACCTAAACAAGCAGATATTTTAGATGACACTGCTTGCTTTACTAAAAAAAGAAGAAAGTATTTTCAGATTTTTCTTTTGTATGTAAACACATATACATATATATATTTTATAAAAGTTTTTTTTAAACTGAAAGAACGTAGTTCTTAGCATGTTTAATTGTTTTTTTGTTTTGTTATTTTATTTAATTTTTTACTGGTGCTGTTTTGTCCACGTGCAGTGTGGAGAGTAACAGGAGAAATAATGTGAACATTTGACACTTTTCCCTTTTCTGGGGAAGTTTCTCGTTACTTTCATTCTTTTTATTACAATGATGATGATATCAAGTTTATTTCCTAACATTGGATTATAGTTTTACATCCCAGCGTCTTCTGCAAAAGAGAAAGTATTCTTTAAGGCAAACTAGAATCTTTGCACCTTAAAACTGATTTCAAGTGATTGTCAAAAACAAAAGCATTTGCTAGATGTTATAGATGGTATAGAAATGGCCAACGGGGGCTGATATATACGTTTGGACACGCAACCTGATGTCGGTGTGGCTTTAAATTCGGATCATGTTCTAAATGATAAAATGTGAATTCATACGTAGGGCTGATCTGCTTTTCTAATCAATAATCTGACGGGTAACTGACATGTTAAACAGGGAGATTCAAATTGTTCTTTTTTTTAGCCTATTGTGTAATATATCAGAAAAGAAGTCTTACTGGGTACAATTTTGTTTTATCAAAAAAATACATGTTTTTTCGAATGTTTTGCAGTTAATTGTTTGGTCAGCTCAAATGCCTTGGAATTCATCCATGAGGTATTTCCCCATTCATTTCAGTAACCTGGTTTTCTCATTGAGCTCTTTTGTGATTGCACTCAGTAAATTCACAAATTCTTTTTTTCACACTTTTACTACGTTCAAATGTTAGGCAAGAGATGAAGTAAAATAAGGAAGATGTGAGGGGGGTTGCGGGGGGCTCGGTAATCTGATCCTGAATAGACCCGATAGACAAAGAAAAGCAAGACTACAGTACAATGTAAAGCACCCACTCGCTTGTCCTCGTGGCCCTACATTTGAGTTGCAAAGCAAGAGGCAGGTGCTTCATATCATACTTTTTTTTTAATGGTTAGAGAAACGTGGCGTCGGGGAGGGGCCCGTGCTCTTATTCTACTCGCCCTTCAACTGTTCCATGCGACTACAGTCACCGAGCTCCTCCCAAAGAGTATATTGTTTTGTCGCAGTGGTGGTACAATCCCCGGAGCGCCCCAACATGGCCTGCCCTAGGAGGAGCTGATAATGAACCATACATCAGAGTCCAGGTGCAAAGCAACTACTGGGGAGAGGAGGGGCCGCGTACAGTGGCGTGAATGCGAACGGCCCCGTCTTGCATTGGTCAAGACGGCGAGCAGGGGGGCGCATCCCTCCCAAACGCTCTGTAGGTGCAGCTGGGGCCCCTCCTGATGGTCGCTCTCTCTCTCGCTTTTCCCCTGCCCCTCGGAGCAATGGCTATTCCCATTGGGAAAAGTGGCCTCTTTTGTCTTGCCACAGGGGGAAATATTCAAGAGCAGGTTTTATTTCAAAGAGAGAAGAGAGAGAGAGAGAGGGGCTGGCTTTAATACGTCCGTTTGTTTTGATTCACCCCGTAGCATTTTCTTCAACTTTTCATTTAAATCTTTCGATTCTCGGTCCCGAAATTTAATCTGCACAAGGCTGTGGAAGTTTCCATGGAGTCTTCCTTGGTAAGCGGGACATCCTGCCGTGACCCCCTCGAGACAGGCTTGCCAGTACATGGTCGCAAGCAACCAATCGGAGGACAACCTTGAACTCCGCAGTGAAATCAGACAATTGTAATTGACAAGCAAGCGGGGGGAAAACGCCCAATTTGGTGGCCGTTCATGCTGAATCAAATTACACACCCACTGCCTGTCTCATCGCAGGCTGGGGGGTTTTGGAATTGGGGATTAGTGCGTTTGGAGGTTGGGAAAGGTTTTTTTTTTGGTTGCTAGAAGGCCACTATAAAAGAATGGAGCCCTTAAAACCTAGCACGTTTGGGTCGGTTTTCTCTGGTGAGTACGTGTGCGCCACATGCGTGTGGCGTTAGAAGACATGCTAGGGTAAGCTTGTGATTGTAATTAACAAACTGTGTAACAATTTACCTTTGACCCATTAGAATCTTAAATATACCTTTTGAAGAAGTTTTAATGCTGAGTTGACTGTTATGGGAGTTGGTTTACTTGGTTGTTTTATGCCTCTTGTGAATCAATGTATTATGGCTGTATTGGCAACTGACAGTGTTTTTTTTTGTCTGACGAACAACTACTTTAAATAAGTGTCCGTGTTTTAAGGTACTTTCTTTAAACTTACCTATATTAAGTCCCTTTAAGTAGCCTTTACATTTAAGAAGAGGCTTAAAGTCTTGGTAAAGCACCTTATTTTTTAGAAAGCAAACAGCATTCGCAATCAAAAGGCATGTAGGGTTCCAGACTGCAAACTCGGTATTCCCATGACAACTAATGTTATCTTTATTATTGCACTTATGTTCCATTTTGGATTGTTTGATTCTATTTGCACTGGTAGCATATGTCGGACACGTCGCTCAGTGATTTTTAAATGGCGATGTTTCACTCTAGCATGTGCTGTTTTAGTGAAAGGAATTAAAAATAATAGGTCAGTAATACGTTACATAAACAAATAGATTTACGAATCGATTTTTTTGGTTGTTACCATCACCTTTTACAAACCCCATGAAGCACCGATCAGAGCCGACATTTATTGTTCACGAAAGGAATGTATCTTTGTGCAAAGCCAAAACCGTTTTGGAATTAGAATGGAATATGCAAACTTCAATGGCTCTTGTTTTAGAATTCCGAAACACGTTTGTCTGTCTATAAACCACGTTCTAGGACGTTTTGAGGTCAGTAGGTCAGTGTACGAAGGGAAGAGCAATAACTTAAGTCAACAAGATAGCATATAGAGTTCAGCTCGAAGATAATTGCCATGTTTATTTGATCCAAAAATGCACTGTCACAAAAACTCTTTGCAGTGGTTGACAACCCTAAGAATTTTTAAAGCCATGAGCATTTCATTTACTCAATACAATCCCTTACAAGACATTTCGCAAGGAGAACAAAAGCAGCTCACGGTCTGAAATGCATCACTTCATAGTTTGGTTTCTTTACCAAACTTCACAACTTCTAATAGATGTAGGAGAATGAAGCCTGGATTAATGAAAAATATGCTGTATGTTTTAACAGGCTTTCAAAGGGATACATTGTTTAAAAGTCTTTATACAGCCAATAACAGCAAGATCTTTTTGAGTATTATTTATTTGATAGTACAAGACTATATTTATCGACATTTAGGGAGATGTATAATAAAGACTGACTACAATAGGCATATCAATACAAATATTTCACTATTTAAGCAATTCTGAAAATATTCTAATAGGCTACTTTTTAAGTTTTTAATACTAAGGCGCCATCCCAATAGAAAAAGTGTGATGTTGATGAAGCCCCGGTTTTAAACACAATGAAAATATATGACCAAAAAATAAGGTACATTACAATCAGTGGGGAGTGAACCTCTGTAGTTTAGTTTGTACAGCATTTGCTTTCATTAGAGCCTATACTGAACGCATATGGTTATTAAAATACAAAAGAAATATCTAAACACCCTAATGGCAGGAAAAACTGCAGCCCAGATGAAAATATATATATTTAAAATCCTTATCAGAATGGTTTAATGGAGTTCATTGAAATAAAGTCAGCCAGCAAATTGCATCATCATTTCAGGATGACATGAGCACTGTTGTTATGCCTAATCCAAAATTACATTCTGATAGGGAGGAAATAGGAGTATAGTCAAGATTTAGGAGAGGTGGTCCGGTTTACAATTTAACAGGTTTAAGAATGTGATGTCTAACGTGACGCTTAATATTAAGAACCACTGTGAATCGTTTCCGTTTGCTATTTTCAGTCATTTCGTGGTGTTGTTAAATAGTTGCAATTCAAGGACTTCTTTCTCCTTCTAGTTTTGGTTGTGCATGCTGAGAAATTCTTTTCCAGAGCGTTATTTACATTTGAACAGCTGAGATCTGTGAATGGAAATTTATAAAGGCCACAACAGGATTTTAATGTAACGGTGCAGAACGACACCAGTTTATTTTTCCAGTCCCAACATAAAGTATCTAATGCACAAAAATAACGTTCCACATTTCTATGATGGGTATATTTGCATTTTAAATTTTTATTATGTTTTTGGTTAGATAAACAGTATACTCTTATACAAGTTCTTGCATAACAGATATCAAAGCTGCATGCATTTATCTATAACCACTGCAGCATTCATGTCATAATATCACCAGAGAACATATACTGTACGTCATGCACTTAAGCAATTATAATGCCTTTTCTCAATATAGTTCAAAGGGCAAATAATGTATTTGAATGTAAAAAAGGCCACCCAACCGATGTCTGATTTTGCCTTTTTGTTCATTTCTCAAAAGCAAGCTTTAAGTTGAAATTCCTGACTAGAGAAATACCACCAGACTTGTTTTGGTTCTTCCTCACAGCATTTATACAAAGCAAAATAAAAGGGAAAAATGTCTTATAGCTCTTTCGTAAGATTCTATTTTGCTAACATGCATTATTATTTCATAGACAGAGGAAGAGTTCAGTATCTGGATGTTATTTATGAATATCTTTAATGAAGCAAACATATTTATAAGTAACCTCAAGACATTTTGTTTTTTAAGTAATAAATTAAAAAGTTAATATATTTCTAAAATGCATGGAGTTGAGTTTTTACTAAAATGATTAAAACTATAGAATTTTTATTTATGAAAGGTAGATAATGCTTCATACTTATCCTTGACAGCATAATACAAGCGGGGCAGGGTTTCGAAGGCTTATATTTTAGCACCGTTTTAAACGCGTGCATTAATGATAGGACAGAAAATATTTTATAGGATTTTGGGGTATTTTACTCACTTCAAGTTTGTGCCTCAATACCGCATTTTTGCATAGCAGAAGCACCCAGTGTTGTGTGCTCAACCTTTAACGCCATATACTGTATATCTGAGTGGATAGGTCCCTTTCTTTTTCTTTTTTTGCTTTTCTTTGTTCTTAAATGCAATCGTTGTGAAGCAAATGACCGTAACAGGGTGAATAGGAAAATGATTGTGCATTCACACAGTAAAACAAACAAACTTATGTAAAATTAAAATGTAAAATTATTACAATTTTCAAAAATATGCATGGAACTAAATCTGAAATCACAGATGTTTTTTTATTTCCTCAAATCCGATCAGTTATTATATTTGTTTCAGCAGATCTCGAGCACATTCAAAGTAATACGGTTATTTGCATGTGACTGGTATCATCTCTTAAAAATTGAGGCTTATGTACGAGCCACACTCGAGGGCTAATGATTCCTTTTCATTATGACCCGGGGTGTCTCGAACATGACAGAGCACTCAACTATTGTTTACAAGGTTATACTTAAAAAACAAACACACACACACACACACACACACACAGTCTCAATACTTCATGGTGAACGCGCATCTTTGTTTTGGCTCTGTGGTGGCAATGATAGTCGTGTAGTGGTTTCAATTTCAGTCAGACAGGAACAGTGAAGGGGGGTCAGGATGGTCATTTCGGTGACCTCACTTGGGTTGAGTTACTCCAGTCCGACAGTATGTATTTGGTAGCTTCCAGCACAGTAGAAGTGGTTCATACAGCTCTCATAGTGGTCATAGTGTATTAGTTTGGTCAAGCATCTCCTGATGCTAGTGTTCAATTTATTGTTGATATACGAGAGGTTTGCCATATCATAGACAAGGCTAGCCGATACTCCACGAGTTGTTTCATTTCATGATTCAGTATGGTGTCCGCAGGAGGCACACAAATTGCAGGTTTTCTTCTTAGAACATGTTTTTTGTGCGTTTCTTTTTTGATATTTGATCAATGTATCTATGCCATACTAGTTTTGATTTGTTATTTTCGAGAAATTGTATTGTAAATGTTTCTAATAAAACAAACAGAACGATCTGTGCTATCTTGATGTCTGTTTTAGTCAAACACTTGGTGATTCTAGAAAACAAATGGTTTATTTATGCAGCTTTCAGGTACAAAGAAAAAAGAATTAACGTTTTAAAAGAAGTCAGGTCATTTGGGACATTTTGACAGTGAGATGACTGTAATTTTTCACAAAATCAATCACAGGTTAAAATAATGGATCCCACAGCCACCTGGAAAAGTCATTGAAATGAGTAACATCTTCAAAAGCATTTTCTGTAGTGATTATAAATTATGCTTCACATATTAGATATTGTTTTTGTGAGTGCAAAGTATGATTAATAACTTCAGAATCCAGATATTTTTGGTAACAACATTTGGGGACGCTTTTGCATCCACAACTTTCTTCTACATAGAAAATCCATCCACCCAAGTTAAAAAGTAATTTTCCCCCAAAACAGACCGTCTCGTGCGCCCGAGTGACCCGGCGAACGATAAACATCCATGTCGTTCATTGCAAATGTATTTGCAGTTTCCTTTGTTCAAGGGTCCCACAGGGAAAAGAACAGGCGCGATGACAGCATCTTCCCAAAGCAGTAATTATCAACGACTCCAGCTAAACGGCTGATATCCAGTTTAACAGATTGACGGCATTAGCATAACGCTTACAGGCAAGGCATATTAGGCAAGCACCTCATGTATTTGTTTAAAATGAAACGTAAAATAAAATACAGCTAGAAACATAACCCCAGACACATGGAGGACATGAATCCTACGGCAAACATTTGTTCGACAATAGACCCACCAAATTTAGACTGGAAAGACAAAAAATAAGACAAAGCTGGGACAGTTAGCGAGGTCTCAGGAGATGATCTTCAAGTTACATGTAGCAGATAACAGGGGTGGGCAGCGAGGAATTCATTTCCAGTAAGAAAACCTCAGCAGGGCCTCTAAAGCCATCAGTTCATCTGCCTTGCAATATAATATGCATTGTGTGTCTACTCAACGATAGACGCTTGTGTAAGACAAATTCATCCCGCATTGCATTATCCAAGCTGATAGAATAACACAATAAAGCGAAAGTAATCTTGCATTAATGTAAAAAAAGATAATTTTTTGTATAAAAACGTCTGACAGGTGTTTGGTTCTCTAATGTGATTAGGCATGGGAATCGTAGGTATTGTAATGATTCTAATACCAGTTACAGTTCCGTAATTATTTCATTAGCAATTTTAGGTAATTTAAAAAAAAAAAAGATGTTTAAAAAATGTTTGGTTCCATATACCGCCCTTATATGATGACGTCAAAGAATTATACCATCATAACACATCAAAAAGGGTTTTTTATCTTTATTTTTATAACATATATTTTATTTCAAACATAGGCGACATATATACCATGCATTGATTGTAAAATTAGGTTGGCGCTGATTTAAATGATGGGAACCTATGAATAATTTTTCTGCACATTTTGTTGGCTTTAATGCATACATATTTTATTCACACGGGATCATGGCTGTGAAAACCCAGCTTAAGTGTCTTTTTGTGATTTAGTGTTCTTTTACATAAAATCATCCTACATTATGTGAAAAACATTCTGTGAAAATATAACCTTGATATCTTTCATATTGACTGGGCAAGACCATGTCAAAGATTGAAATCGTAGTGAAATAAACATCAAACTTTGATGCTCACTATCTCAGAATTACTTTTTGAGAACATAACATTCAACAAGAGACAAACAGAACCAAACATCATGAAACTGATTAATTCCTCTTTTTAATTTGAATTAAGAAAACCGATTCCCGACCCTGAATGTACTCTCCTACAACTACACAGCTGTTTTTTTTCAAAGGACACTTCTCTGATCGTAAGAAACATGACTACAGACAGCCACAGCTGAAATGTGAAATGACTGGAGAAGCCCTTGAGAAATCCCAATCAATAATATCGTACATATAAAGGAGGCAAAACAAAACACCACAGAATATCGAGATTATATTTGCATTCAATAAATACAGAAGAGCTGTTAAAGGACTAACCGTGTGAACAGGAATGAACTATATGTGTTTAGGGTGACCCCAGTTTTTAATTCTCCCGGTTCAGAGATGTGCGATCACATGTCATTTTAGTGGCGATTAACTAAACAAAAATACAACTTTTAACAAATTACCCTTTTTTATGAGAACCTTTCAACAAGTGATATTTAAAAGTAGTAATACACATTCTAAAAAAATCTTTGGTGAAGTTGTTTCCGCTTATTTGTAAGCAGACTGAAGTGCAGAAAAATAAGAGCAGTCACGTCTGAGCGCCCCAGCTAACTGCCCAATTCTATTTAGTCTGAAACAAAAAGCAAAGCTCAGCAAAAAAATGCTTGATCCATTCAATTTCAACTTCTATATCTTCAAGTTTGAAGCTTATTATTTGCTCGTTCTGGGCATAATCAAGTATGTTTGTTACATATTCTACCCACGCAACGCAGAGGGCAAACAACAGTCGGTCAGACACGAGCACGGGCCGTCTTTATGCCCAGCCCAACAACAGCCTGCTCAAAAATTTCCACATTTCCCCAAACCCTGTGGTGGCGCTGTGGCGGCTTAGTTATTTTGACAGCAGCCCTGTTTGCCGGAATTCTGCGTCGGCTGTACAGTGATGGGTACCACTTTGGAGTTGGGTGAGAAGTCAGAATCACCACGCCCTGACATCTGCCTCTGGGAGACGATACGATGGATTTCTGTGAGAGAGGTGGGCAGAGATTACAGATGGTTGATGGATTTTTCAGGTTTATAACTGACAGTGTTTAACTATGATTTCTATTGAAAAATGAACAATTTAACATTGTGAAGCTGAGAGGTATTTCCTAGCCCAAATGAAGAGTTAAAAAGAGCGCTAATTCTGGAAGACAAACTGGAGTTTGACCTCAAAAAACAATTTCCTTCATTCCTAGTATTGCCTGTCTATGGCATGGAGTTTGATGCCATCTAGTGGCAATACTACATATCATTTTATGTTCTTTCATTTTCATTCGCAACTAATGTCAGATAATTCTACTTGGATATATTACATTTTAATAGTTTTGGGATGAAACAAAAAAAATATAATTAAGCCACATTTTATTACATGGTACAAAAAATGTCTGTCTTTTGACTAAGAAATTAAAAGATCAATTAAAAAAACATTAATAGTCTTTTAGACACTATTTTCATGACAATTTTGCACCTGCCCACAAATTCTCATTACCATAATGCGTCATTTTTTTGTCATTTCCATTATTCTCAATGGTGATTCTCAATAGATTGCTATTACTGTATAAAACAACAATTAAAACCATTAATGTAATATGAAGATTTTTTACAATCTCATAATGGGATTAACTAAAAAAATATAAAAAAATATATTCATTGGCTTCATATCTTGTAGCTTTGACGAGCATGATGCTAGCAATTCCATGGTCATTGAAAATAAAAAAATAGTTTTAGCATAAAAATGTGACTTTGGAGAAAAGCCTACACATACTGCCATGGAGATAATTAAGAGACCAATTCATTTTCAGTTTTTCTGAATTCACTCTAATATGCGTTTCTGTAAATGTATTTTTTTTGTTTTATTCTTTGAACTATTAACAATATTTCTTTCACGACAGATTTCGGTGACAGAAGTTGGCAGAGTATGGTTGGTTGATGGATTTTTCAGGTAACCGAGTTTTCAATTATGGGTTCTTTTGATAAATTAACAATTTAACATTGTGTATAGCTGAGAGGTATTTCCCGGCTATTTCCTCAGATGTATATCCCAAATTTCTAACAAAACTATTGTTTCTATTTACAAAAAATGTAAACCGGAGAAACAGGTCAAAATAACAGAAAATATGCTCTGTATTTTTTTCCAGACCTCAAATACATATTTCTAACTAACAAATACTGCAAAAACAAGTTTATATTCACTTTTGAGCATTACAACAATAATATTTCTACATTTATTAAGGAAAAGTTTAAACTATGTTTTTTTGTGATATCCTTGATTTTAATCACAGTTTTCATGTATCTTGTCATGCTGCCAGTATTTCAGATTGCTGTTGGATGACTTTATGTCACTCCTGAGGTTTGATTTTGTTGAAATTCAACAGAAACTGGACTGGAATGGCCACAATCCATCTAGAAATGCTGATTAAATGAAAATTTGGAATGGTCTCTTTTTATGCAGCGATAAGTGTATATGTTGAATGTAAATGTAAATATATATTTTTTTGTAAATACATTGTTATAATCTGTATTCTGGCGAAATATAACCTAGCAGTGTTTTAACAGGCTTCATACTCCAAAAAAATGTCTTGGGTGACTTGGGACTTTTGTTTGTAAAATTCACCCATCAAGATGATTTGTGGGACTCACCTGTGAGAATGGTCTGAAAGGCAAGTTCGACATTAGAAGAGTCCAGAGCGGATGTCTCTAGAAAAGAAAGCCCATGCTTCTCTGTAACGCACAAAATCCAACAAAGCGGAGTTACTATCTGTCATCTAAGCATGCCAAGCTAAGCTGTTTTGACGGCCAACATAACATTTACATTACATTAAGGCATTTGACAGATGCTTTTATCCAAAGCGACTTACATTGCTTTTATCCTATACATTTTACATAGGTATTTGCAATCCCCTGGGATCGAACCCACAACCTTGCGTTGTTAACGCAATGCTCTTACCACTGAGATACAGGAAAGCTACATAACATAAATTCATTAATTAAGCAAATTCATTTAATAGCCATTATTTTGTGCTTGAAAGTTTGCTATGAATAAAGTGGTATAAACAGATATACAGACATTTAAACTATACTTTGCTTTCCTCAATAGCTTTAATGTATTGGTAGCATTAACATTTTTACAAAAGTAACTGTAGTTTAACAAAGCTTGTACTCTCGGTACAAGCGGTTTCAATGTACTGTAACTCTCCCAGCACTATACTCTAACCTGCAAACGCTTTGGATTCATCCAATGGCACGGCCCTCAGATGGCGCAGGTCACTCTTATTCCCAACCAACATGATGACAATATTGCTGTCGGCATGATCCTGCAGCTCCTTCAGCCAGCGCTCTGCGTTTTCATAGGTCAGATGCTTGGCGATGTCATACACCAGCAGAGCTCCGACGGCACCTCTGTAATACCTGGAGACACACATGGTGGAAGGGGTACATGGTTTTGTTTTTGTAGGTTTTGATGTGGTCCTACCATCTACTGCCAATGCATTGAAAACCTTGCGCTTAATAAAATAAAGAAAATAAGAGAGGGATGGAACCAATGATGTTAATGAGTAAATGATGTCATCATTTATTTTCCGGTGAACTATTACTTTAAGTGGCAAAAATGCAAGCAACGAGTCGCCCAGCAGATGCTTTAATACAAAGGCACTTACAAAAGAGGAACATTACAAGGATTTTAATCTAACAACAGCCAAGTCACAAAGAAATAGGAAACTAAATGTAGCATTATTATTATTATTATTCTTGTCAAAATGTGAAACTTTAGCCAACTGTTTCTTGAAGGTTATGATGGTCTCAGCAGAACAAAATACACAACAGGGTTTATTTGATTAATGTTCCAACAACACACTTACGCTGACGTAATGGCTCTGTATCTCTCCTGTCCGGCTGTATCCCAGATTTGGGCTTTGATGGTCTTGCCCTCCACATGGATGCTTCGTGTGGCAAACTCCACCCCGATGGTGCTCTTGCTCTCCAGGTTAAACTCATTGCGGGTAAAGCGAGAGAGCAGGTTACTCTTGCCCACACCAGAGTCACCGATCAGCACCACTGCGGAAGAAGAAGATACGGTGAGATTAACTGGTTCGATTTAATGGTTTTCTTCAAATGCTATTGTACGTGCTTTTGTTTCAGTTTGTGTTCGTGCCGTGTCAGGAAACCGGCCTCTCTTCACCACACAACAGCAATTACAGTCAGATATTTCACACACACAGGGTGTGTTTCGACTAAAGCCGTTTTAACAATGAGTAAACGAGACTAAAGAACAACTCCCTTTTCACCTACACGGGCAGATTTACGACATACCGGTGATGTCTGACTCTCACTGAAGAGTGCAAAATAGAACGAATGTGCTTTTAAATGTTTTTTTTAACGTTCAACATTCTCCGAATCATCCAAGAGAATAAGGTATCTGAGCTTAAAGAAACTATTTAAATGCTTTCATTGTTTAACCTCATTTTATTCCAATAAAGTTGTTTTTAGTGTCACAAAGACTTTTAGAAGAACCTTCACGTTCGAAAACTTTTAATAGAGGTACTTCTCCTTCATTGTGAGGAACCAACTGGACTTCAAAAGACATGACATATAGCACAGAAGTCATATGGACTTCTTTTGGTCACTATTAACCACTTGCTACATGGTGAAAATGGTAGGTTTTTACCTTTGATGTACGGCAGACAAGACAACAAATATACAGGTTTTGAATGACATTGAGGTGGATAGATAATGAATGTTATCCTGATTATTTTCTATCATTTTCATCGAACCTATTAAAGAAGTGACCAATGGTCTGTATTGCAAACTCAACAAAATGAAGGAATGTTGAATCAATAAACACATTAATAGGCTCCACAATAATAACGCATTAATAATTTAAATAGATTTATTTTAAACTTGGTGACTGGTCAAGCTTTGTGTTACCGAAAACCACTTATTTATTCAAACAAATCAAGACATTTGTGAACAGACAAATGCGTGATCTAATCTTACAGGTGCATTAGGAGACATGTAGGCCTACATAAGCCAGGGCTCAACTTATGTACATGACTGGAAAGCCACATCTTGGAGTCAGACAATGTGCAAAATACTGAATTGGGTTCTCTTTCATGTCGTCTTATCTACACAAAAAAGGCCCATATTATGCTATAATTACCATATCATTTTGCATTACTGCATTAACTTGTACTATTGCACGTTCTTATTTTATCACTTATTGATTATTTGTCTAAACTAGTTAGGCTAATAGTTTTAATTGTATTATAACCTCATTTATTAAGATTACCTGGGTTAAAAAAAACTGAATGACTAGACAATATTATTTTTTATTTTTTGAAAAGGCCCGTAAAAAACAGAAACCACTCGACTGTTAGCATTGGGCCATGAAAAGCATTTATTTAAGGCCATTTAACCCCTCTGAGTGCAAACTCATCCTGAGAAAGTCCAGATTGTATACAGGTCGTGCCGGTTTAACTGCATTTAAATTTCGGGCACTTATGAAGGAAATCAGTTAAGTTTCATCAAAATCAGCTCCTACCCAATGATTGTTTCACCATAAGGCATTTCCGATCTACCATGACTTTTATTTCCGTGTCGTGAAGCTAGAACGACTATTAGGCTATTCAACATCTGACCATGTTTGATAGACAATCAAATGTTGCATATTCGTCTAGGCCTACTCATATTACAATGAATATAAATGACGTTTGTGTCTTTCCTGTCGTGGCAACCTGTAAAGTGTTTTACCAAAGAAATGCATAAAGAAAGACTACAATAAGAGAGAGAGGTGAAGCGCATCAGGAAATAACTGTATAAGGAAAGCAATGTCTTGATCGTCATAGTGGAGTTCAATTGAAAGACTGCAACTCACCTTTAAAGAGATAGTCGTATTCGTCTTCTCGACCCGTCATGTCTTTAATCTTCTTACAGGTTCAATAATAAATCCGTGCCGTCAAGTGTGAAGTAGTTACAGTGTTCGTATTGTGCGTACAAATTTATCGCGAAGTAAAAAAAACTTTGCCCATGAGAGGAAGCAGCAGCTGATCACGAGCGCTTCATTACGCGCGTGCTTCAGACGTCAAAAACACGTTCAAACAAACAAAACTTTATAACAAATTCCGCGTTTGTCGAGCAGTGGATAAAGCGCAGACCTAACGCAGAATGAGATTACTGATGATCAACTTTCGCACGGTGTTGATAGGATACGTCATCCAGGTTTCACCCCGTTCTCTCCTTATCTTCAGGCAAACAACACGTCATGTTCCTATAATGTAAACCCGCCTCCCCTGTGATCTGATTGGCTCACGAACGCATCAATTACATGGCCGTCGAGGTACGGACCAATGAAATGCGTTACGGCGCGGGACTTCCGTACAGGTGCAACGTCACAGGTGTGTAGCTTTTCATAATGGCTAGGGAAATACAACACGAATAAAAATGATATAAATATACATCTAATATAAACATAAGGTTTGACAAATACATGATGTGCCACTGCCTGACACGAACAGCTAATAAAAGAGTGCGCAGAAACGCAGGTGTGGGTCAGGTGAGCTCGTCCACATTCCATAGCAACCCAGCTGTGACGTCATTCGTCCTCCACTAGGAACGGTGGGGCCTGGAAATGCCACGTAGAAGAGATTGATGACTCATTTCCGATTAAAGAATGCAGTAACCTCACTTGAATGAATTGAGAATGTCACCTGTTTAAATGTATATTCTACTATATACACTACCCTGTACAATGTCTCTTACATGTTATTATCCCCCATTTTCGGTACAATAGTCTTTTATTTTGTATATGCATATTTTAGAATCTTTTTGACTGTAAATCTTATTATATTTGTATTGTGTTGAATGTATGTGCTAGAAGCTTCCAACAACAAAGACAATTCCTTGTGTGTGCAAGCACACTTGGCAGTAAAGCTCTTCTTATTCTGATTAAATGTCAATTGCATTTTCTTATGTCATACAATTTTTTGCAGTTGTCACACAGGACTCCCAAGAAATATATCAAAGCAATTGTAAGGTTTAGAGTGAAAGGTTTACAACTATTTCAATGTGTTTCTCCAGCAGTGGTTTTGTATGATGTTTTCAAACACCTCTTTTGTAAAATGGTGTTTTACATAAATGTAAGATATGGGGAAGACGTATCACATTTGTTTTCTAAATCTGAATATAATTAATTGATGATGAATGAATGAATATAACTTTATTGAAGTTTCTATTACAAATAATATTTTGTTCTTTTTGTAAAAAACAAATCAAAATTTAGCCTACCGTTATATCACGACATTTAGCCAAAAGCCTAAATTACAAACTTACCCCATATAATGCACCACGGTCTGTTTAGTGAACTGCATGTTTTCTTGTGTGGGCAATAATTGTGAAAATGTTCAGAAGCGTTTGTGCTTGTTTAGCCTAGTGCTGAATCCTAAACAGAAATTGACTATAGTGCTGGACTGATGAAAGTGTCACTGCTTTAATTTGCATGGGAAAATATTCAAATTTTCCTCAAACTGCATCGATAACTGACAATACCTTTAGCATCAGAGTTTACCTCATCACAATATCATAAACACCCCATCAAAAAGTCAGATGTCCATTTGGATTACAAAAATTTGCACTTTGCTTAAACATTCAATTTAAAAATCATTTTCAATTAGTGAAAAGCAAATTTGTATGCATGAATGTGCATCACACTCATTGATTTAAAAATGATCAATTGATATTAGGAAAGTAGCATGACATTTTATAAATTAAATTTAAAACAACAAAAAAGTCTTCATTTTGCAAAGAAATGAGAAACATGGAAAAATATTATCATCAATTGGCGTATAACCTCGCCTTATTTGACAAACACAAAAAAATGCTTTTTAATTATAATATTTCAGAATACAAATACGGCTATGTCAGCCAATTAAATGGTTTACCTTTCCATTTAACTTTCATTGAACTTCATCGATTCACCATTTATTTGAACTTCATCGACACAGGATCCTGTGCTCTGTTCTAAACTCTAAATTTACACTTCCATGAGGCCCCTTGTGACGTCCCTCCATCAGGCTTTTCTATTAGATGTTCTTACAGCACGGCTTCTTCTCGTCCAGTCCATCTGCTGCTGGAGATTTAGGTTGAGACAATGTCACAGCATTTAAAGACCCTCGAGTAACTTCTTTGCTGCTCACTTTTTTATGGATTTCTGAGAAAAACATACCAAAAACAATGAAATTACGAAATTAATTCAAGTGCTTGTGTACCTATACAAGTCATGTTTTTGTATGTATTATCAGAGCTTATTGTAAACTGTCACAATCTCAATGGATATTTGAAAGGTTTTGAAAGTTTTTTTTCAAATGTACAATATCAAAATGGGTGTTTTCTCTTCAAATTCTAAAGTAACATAATGGAAAGTTTCAACATTTCTATAACAGCTGTCACAAATCCGTATGTGTCGACCTTGGGTGAGAAAACTACATGTAAATAAACTGTAATGTGTTCATGATAAACAGTGACCTGTTAGGACTGTGTTGAATGCTGCTTCAACGTTTGTTGATTCCAAGGCTGACGTTTCCATGAACAGAAGACCATTTTTTTCTAGATTGGGATAAAGAACGATGGTTATATATCAACCTATAATGCTGCATTCTTTTTAAACAATTTCTATATCAAAACCAGTTTATAGTGATACTGCAAACATAGATATGATCTGCTATATTCCAAATCTTTTGAAGCCAGTTTCTTTTGGAGAGAATTGAGAGGCCACCGTACACTTTCTTTGAAAGGATAAAAAATATACACTTGCAAATTGTGACTATTTGTTTTCACAAACATAACTAGTCTTACCTGCAAAGTCCTTAGCGTCCTCCGTCGGAACAGAACGTTCGGCAGACAGGTCTGTTTTGTTTCCCACGAGCATCACCACGATATGAGGATCTGCGTGATCGTAAAGTTCCTTCAGCCATCGCTCGGCGCTTTCATAGGTCAAGTGCCTTGAAATGTCATAGACCAGAAGAGCTCCAACTGCTCCACGGTAATATCTGAAAGATAGAAAATGATTTAAACCTGATCAAATTGATGGAATTCTCACTGTCTGCATGACTGTCATAAAACCTTTGTGACAAGCATAGATTAGAAAAGTGTTTACAACATCAAGTAGAGACGAATTGTAAAGCAACAGGTGAAGCAACAGGTGGTGCAACATACTTTGTTGCATTGTTCTCAAATGGGTAAAGAATACATGAATGGCAATTTAATTATAATCAAAAGTGTATTTGCATTTAAGCGCATTTTGAACTTTAGTGAGATGTTTAGCAGCTGACCTTCATAATACATTTGTTCAAGCATCAGCAACTCTTGTCAAGTACATCAAGGTTAACTTACGCAGAGGTTATGGCCCGGTACCGCTCCAGCCCGGCTGTGTCCCAGATCTGAGCTTTGATGGTGAGGCCGTTCAGCTGCAGAGTTCTTGTGCTGAATTCCACTCCGATGGTTGTGCGGCTGTCATGATTGAACTCATTTTTGGTAAAGCGTGACAGCAGGTTGCTCTTGCCCACGCCAGATTCTCCTATCAGAACCACTGCAATAAAGACAGGTTTGTGCATGAGAGGGGAGTTTACTGAGTGATAACTGGTTTTTAGGTTATTGCTCACTAAGGTCACGGCAGACTCATCGGGCTCACTCACAACCTCATTTTTAGGGACGGCCGTTTTTGTGCAACAACCCATTGTGTAAAGTCCATGATTAGTTGTGAATTAAACGACCAACCGCTCACAGACTGATGATTCAGTCAGCTACATTCTACCATTGTTTTGATGGATGTTGTGGATAAGTTTGAGAAATTCAGAGTATATCCCAAAACTGCATCAGTCAGGACCATGTTTTAAGCCCACAGGTAGTTTAGGCAACATTTTGAGGTGTAGTAGCTCAATTTATTTGGAATTTCCTATAACAGTCAGTCGTTCAGGGTTAATTTTGGAATGATTATTGATTAATGTATGAGAAGTTCAGGTAGCAACAGGTAGTTTTTTCTAAATACATTCTTAAAAATCGAAGGGTCCTTAAAGGTTCATTGTCAGGCTGTATGGTTCCATAAAGGGCCTTTTTATGCACAAATAAAAAATTCATTCATTCAATGACTTCATACTCATCTCAGCCATGTACAGATGAGGAAGTAAGGTAGGGAATATTACATGAATTCTCAAAACGAAAGAAGGTTAGGCTCAATGGTAGAGCATTGTGTTAGCAGCGCAAAAGGTTGTGGGTTCCATACAATAAAATATCTTGAACTTGAAATAGTTTTCAACAGGTACAGCTATTTCCACTCCTTTGTGTCTGCTAAATGCGTAAATGTTATGAAACGTTGAGAGAAAGATCCAACTAATCTTACTGTCAAAACAATTCCACTATTACATCTAATGAGTTTGTTTAACACTGCCTAATCTAGCTAACAGTGGGTGCAAACTAGGATGACTTACACATCTCATCAGTAAAATCAACACTCCACCCAGGACAATTATGAAATACTGGAATTGGGGTAGATTTATTATTTCATGTCCAGGCACAGCACTGCATCTTGTATTTTTATTCAAAACCCATGATTGAAATCATCAGCTTTTTAACAGAGATCCGTGAACTAAACTGGGTCTTACGAGACAAACGGCCTGGTTTAACAGACAAGGCTTAGTTTAAGCCCGGGCTAAGTCCTAGTTTAATTTTTTATATTTAGGTCACTTTTATGAAAATGCATTGGAAAAAATGGTGTGCCTCTCTAGACAAAACTATTTTAATAATGTTTTTAAGATATGTCAGGCCAAGTTATTTTTAGCTAAGACAGCCAAACATTTATTTTAGCCTTAAGCCTTGTCTGTAAAACCGTGCAAAAATGTGCACTGTGTTTGGTTCTGATGAGGTTAAAAAAATACTGTCCGACATAATGAATAAAAAATCTGATTAAACCAGGGGATTTCGTTAAACTTCCTCACTGCCCTGCGGCAAAATTGATTTTTGAGGAAGTTTAATATCATTTAAACTTTGCCAGTCAAAAAAAAAAACAAATTCAGCTTTCTAACAAGTTTTTAAGTTGAAATAGATTTACATTTAGGCATTTGGCAGACGCTTTTATCCATAGCGCCTTACATTGCTTTATCCTATACATTTTACATAGGTATTTGCAATACCCTGGGATCGAACCCACAACCTAACGCAATGCTCTTACCACTGAGCTACAGGAAATAGATGAAACTTTTACAGGAGTGAAAAGCTCCTAAATTTAAACTATCAAAACACATAATGAAGACATTTATCTACGGTAAGTCATGCCCTTGTGTCATGAAAATCCAGAACTGTTCTTGATAAAAATTTACTATAATGAGATAAATTTGCAATTAGGAACATTTGAAAGGTGTAGTTATGCTGGTTAACTGCTCTTACAGTTCACTGTTTTGAAATAGTTTTCAACAAGTACAGCTATTTCCACTCCTATACTGAGTAACAACTTAATCTTGTTTAAACAAACCACTGTTGTCATGGAAATCTGGTTTTGGAAATCAAACGGCCCTGTAGGACTCATTGGTTTTTACAAAAAACACTCCTCTGTTTTGCAAAGTAGTGTCAGTTTTCACGTTTTTGCCATGTTACATATTTCTCGTAAACTTTTCTTGAACTGCCATGAGAAATCGACAGCAGGCTATAATGCATAAACGGTTCTTTTAACAATAATTACTACAAAACACTAATGAAATGTTTAATGAAACAAATAACAGATTTGTTAATTACTGTTTTAACATGTTAATTATGCTACACGTGACATGGACACGTGTAACAAAAGTTCCTTTTGTTAACAATGGCATGAAAGTTCCCTCTACATTTTTCAAGCTGTGCAGGTCTGGAAAACAAACATATACAAAAACATAGCAAAACATACCTTTGAAAACAAAGTTGTAGGCCTCATCAGACCCCATATTCTCACTCCTGTACAACCTTTTCTCTACAAATCTAGATTACTGCTGCATGAGTCACAACTCAACCTTCCCCGAAGAAAAATAAAATATCCTCACTATTTTGCGACTGTAGACCAAGAATAGCACAAAAGCAATAAAAACTGAAATCAAACCCAGCCGTGTATGTTGAACAGGTCAATTGTTTGGACAAGGAACTGCTTATGTTATTTAGCCAGCAGTTCCGCTATCAGATGCGCTGCTAGTGGGGGAAGGGAGGCGTGGCTTCAGGTGAGCTGAAGTCAGGTCAAACAGGTAGGGCAGGCGCAGGTGCAGTCACATGAAACTGGATGTAATAGTGCACCTGCTCAGCCAATAAGACACACACACCACACAGCTCCCCCCTCAGGCGGTTGAAAAAAACATCTTTCCTAAGATCAGATGCAAGACGGCACAAGTTTCAATTAACATGATAAAAATGTATTCTTAAAGAACTGGAAAATATGATTATACCAAAATGCATTTTTTTTTCTTGAAAATAAATACCGCATAAAGATTAAAACAGGATGAAATACGCATAATATTTGGATGAATATTTAGTAAGCAATAATGCAGTATTAAGCATTAATTCTTTTGGTTTTAGGGAAGAAAATACAACAGTTTTTTTCACCAAAAACAGATTTAATGTTCATTTGCCGAACACTTTATGCACCCTGATCACAGGCTGCAAAAACAAGAAGTAATAGAACATGAAGAACCTGCAGTTTCCTTTAAGTTATTTTCGCTTGTGCAAAAATTACTTTATGGCAAATAAATAAAGCAGTAGAAATATAGTCTCCACATCATCTAAAATACAATTTTGCTCAAAACCATTATTCAATGTACACAAATACACATGCATCAATGATTTAAAACACCCTAAGATGCTGCCACTTGCGTTAGTGGTTCTTCAAGGTACTCCACTAATGCTTCAGCCTGCAAATACAATAAACAAGCAAAATTACTTTTATGAAAACATAAAAATTTTGAAATTTTATACAGTTTATATAATTAATAGTTAATATATACTGTGGCTCACCTTGGCTTTAAGCATCCCAAACCCTACAGTCTCTTTGGCATACATGCAAAGTAACAAGTTTGCAACACGGGTAATGGCCACCCTGCCCTCCTAGAGTGAGGAAGAGAAAATTTAACACATTGAAAAGAAAATGTCACTATTGCAGACCAATAAACCCTAAACTTTCTGTAAATTAGAAATTTTGTTATCATTTTGGAATAAGCTAGATGAAAAAGGCTAATAACATAGACAGACATGTTTTTAATTGTATTATCTGTTGCTGTGCTGCATTTGTCATGCATACTGTACATTTGATGTATGATATTTATTGGTAGTTTATCATGTAGATTGATTATTGACTAGATAATCACGTATAGATGTAAGTTGACCATTAATGTTGGAAAAATAAATGAAAGATTAAAATTTGAATCATAATTATCAACACAATTGCTTTATTTCATCCTTACCATACAGTCCATCAGAATGAATTTCAATTTGTCTTCATTGAAGGCCTGATGGCCGTTCTTGTCATACGCCGCCCAGATGTTGCTGGCGATAGCTGCAGTGACTCTAGCATCTGTGTCTCCATATCCAGAATAGGCCAGCAGAGAGCCTTCATTATTCAACAATCTAAAAACAACAAATATAGATAAATATATCCTTTAGACAGCCCGAGTTGTGTTGTCAATGGTATCTAGACACTAAATACACCCTTAAAAATGCTTCACTGTGATCACATTTGATAATTAAACATAAAATAAAACAAGTGGCACAATCAAACAAATTATTCAGCAACTTTTATTATGAAATAACTTTTTCAAAACATTTTTATCTGGTGGTAAATCAAGGATGTATAAAATCACTTCCCTCATTTTCACATAAAAAAACACATAAACTATGTGCATGTTCCCCTAGATTCAATTTTTGTAGCATTTCAATACCTAAATAACCTTTTTCAATGTGGCTTGTTTTGGAGCCACTGTATGAATATGAACAACAATATGAAGATATTAACGATTGAACACACGTGCCAACAAGATTAATACATTCCAAGCAATTTATAAAGAGAATCAATCGCCATTTTTAACATTAAAATTACAAACAAGAACAGGACTTTAATCCCAAGCAGTTTATTTGCAAGCTAAGGCTAAACACAAGAATTAAAGGTTGACTTCCGTATACTGTACTTACAGTGTGCTTTGAACGCCACTTGTATTTGCTTGACTGAGTACTTGAGTTAATGCTTTAGGACGCAACATAGTGTAAAAGAAAAGAATAAACAACAACAACAAACGTTTCGAATTTAAGCGATATGGTAGCAATCAACTTCTAAATGCAGAACTCGGCCGTCAGCAGACTTCCACTTCCGGGCTAATGAATTGTGGGAAATGTAGTGCCGCGCGGTTTTCATCTTCAAAAACGTAGCGTATAACTCGCATTGAAAGTTGAATTAAATACATTTAAGAATTTTAAACAAGTTTACAGTAAGGTCATAGAGTATCTAAAATGAAAAATACACAACACATGAGTTTCGCTAGTTCTTCTTATTAGTATCTAGGTTTTAAACATACATAGACTTCCCATTAACAGTTATGTTAACTTAAGTTAACTATCTACAGACGTGTAAAAGACTTAACAGATTTTTTTGTTGATTATGACAAGAAAAATGGCAATACTTGACCAAGGTTATAAAAAACCTAGTTCTATACACTGTAGTAGGCTTTGTGAGACATGTTTTAGTGCACTTACGCTTTTTGTTGTCCTAATGTTAACCCAAATGCATCCATTGTTTACCCAACTTGTAAGTCGCTTTGGATAAAAGCCACTGCTAAATGACTAAATGTCATTTGCTAACGTTATGTAACTATATACGTTCCCACGAACTAACAATCAACAATCCTTGTACAGCTTTTATTAAACTTATCTTCAACAAAAATTCTAATCAAATGCTCCATCTGTCAGGCCTAATGCCCCCTAAACTAACACGAACAATTAACACATTTATTAACTAAACAAAGATTAATAAAAGCTGTTATAACACATTGTTAATTGTTAGTTTATGGTTAGTAATGCATTCACTAATGTTAATAATTGTAATAAAAATTACTGGAAAACTATTATCGATACAGTTAAACCTTTGACAACTTTAAACTGTAGTAAGATAAATTAATTTCTGTCTTTACCAGTACAGATAATGATCATTTGAAAATGACCCAATATTCATGTTTTCCTTTACAGTGGGAACTGTTTTTATCGTAAGATCTTACGGAGCATTAAAGTACATAAGCTAAATGTTGTGATCTAGCTAGAGCAAACTTAATGCTTACCAACATTTTGGTGGTGCCAGGTAAAGACAACACTGTAGCAAAATAATTTCCTTTAAGCATACAAATTTGTAAATTGTCAGCCTCAAAATCTTATGTCTGATTCGGCACCGAAGGTAGATCCTAGTTTTTATGTTGACCATTAGGCCAAAAGTGATTTAAACCCAGCAACTTGAGAATGAAGAAAAGTGTTAAGTGTATTTGCGAAACTGAAGCGGCAAAAAAGTTCAACACATTTTAATGCACATGAATACTCAGCTGTTAGTTCCATATGATGGCTGTCGGTTATAACTGAGATTGTTGTACAGTAAAGCTTGCATCACCATTATGCCATAACCAGATTTTTGTGTCATTTTTCATATCAACTTCAGGATGGTGAATCCAGAATACAAGTCTCCCCAGGCACTAATTTCTGTCTGAGTATAAAGACACAGTGGAAACAAATAGTGTCTGCGTTCACCATGGCTCATTAAGCTGAGAAATATTTTATTGATGCTTTGTTACAACCTTACCCACATGACAAGCCTTTACCGTTGATTTATACTCCTCACAAAGGTAAACGACTAGAGATGATGTTTTATTTTGAATCTCGCTTCCAAATGCATTTCTTTCTATATAGCTTGAGGTGTAAGCGATCAGAGTCATTGTGTTATAGTGCTCGAACAAGTTCATGTCAATTAGATTCCAATTAACAACAAATGTCAAGGAACTCTCAAATCAAAGCGAAATGAGGAGGAGCGGAAAAGGGTGTAAAGGGTAAGCTCTACATTTTTGCAATAAATACTGGTTTGATCAGGCATGATTAAGGAGAAAAAGAGAAAAATTAAGAAAAACCAAGCACTCTCACAACAGACAAGAATAACTCTGGCCTAGGAATTCAAGCATATAGTTTTTACTCCCCTAACCATTGAGTTGTGCCTCATGTGAGTTTGTTTTAACTATTAGGAATGGTATTCTAAACTTGGTTCAGCCAATTTAAGCTTTGTCCCATCGTACTAGTGATGAGGGTTAGTGTGACGTCATTTCACAGCGATTGTGGTTTATTTTTTGTTCAAGGAAACAAATTTTAACCTCATTTGCTTATGATTCAGAGATCAAACGATTTAAGCAACAAAAAAGAGAAAGTAGTAATTGGACATCTGTCTATGCAGGGTTCATCAGATTTTAAGTGATGAAGGACTATGTTCGTTTCTCGTCTTCCTTTGCGTGCTCTCAGCCGATGGAATTAGGAAGGCTGGGAGCCGAGTAGTCTTTCAATGGCGGCGTTAATGTCACCTCCGGTGGCTATGAGGGCCTGAAGATTGGCTTCTCTGTTGATGAAGCCCATGGCACTCAGCTGCTCCAGTTGTTGCTGGAATCGCACTTCTGGAGTTTGAGTCTGCTGAGCAAAATGAAAAATTATGTACACTGTTCACACAAAGTCTGAATACAAAGTTTACAGTACTGTAACTGAAAAAATATAAAAGTACCGAAGCATTCCCTCCAGCAAACATCTGTAACATCTGCTGCATGAGCTGCTGCTGGGTGGGATTAGTCCCCGCAGCAGGTGCAGGAGCAGGGGCAGGGGCGGGGCCCTGGCCAGCGGATGGAGCAGTCTCAGGGGTCACATTTACACTTGGGACTACACCTGGGACAACACCGGGCAAGCTACCTGGCACCAGACTAGAAATACAGAAGGTAAGTTTAATACAAGAGTCCAGATTCATTTATTAGTTTGGTAAGAGTACTGACTTGAGAGTATTTAAGACAAATGTTTTTTTCAGCCCATCCAAAAAAGCACCATACACCCATTTCTAGTTAAAGAAAGTAACTGCACCCAGGCATGATTCCAGGGGCTTCGGTCTGAAGGGTTTGCAGTCCTTCCTGGATCTGCATTAGGGCTCGCATGGCTCGAGGATTTGTCATGACAGAGAGAGCTTCTGGGTTCTGCATCTGCATATCCCATGAAAGTCAATTTAAAACTTAAAACTAAATTGTCCTTGTTATAGTAGACAGAATTAATGGCAATTCACACACACCTGATGTAAGAAAACAGGAAGTTGCTGTCTCATTTGTTCCTGTAGCTGTGGATTTCCAGCAAAGAGAGGGTTGTTCATCAACACCTAAAAAGTACACAAAAGGAAAAATAAGAAAACATACGCTGCTAATACTGACAGATCATCAAAGCTTTTTACAACTCTTACAAAATGTAATTTATTAACCTGTGAGGCGACATCAGGATTCTGGGATAGGGACTGCATCATGGTACGCATGTAAGGAGCAGAAAGCATGTTCTGCATCAGCTGAGGGTTCTCCGAGATCTGTTGCATGAGGCTTTGCATGCCGGGACTATTGAACATACCTACTTAAAAAAAGAGTGAAAAAAGATTCAACAAATTCATAGTACATGCCTGAAAACAAAAAAAGGTTAAATTGACATTACATTTCTCATTAAATTTTTACCAATTTTAGCAAACCTGACCCTAAGGAAAAGAAAATATAAACAACATTTACCGTTGCCAAGGTTCGAGGAGCCAACCCCCAGAGGGTTAGACACACTGGGTGTTGTCGAGCTTGTGGTGGAGCTGGTGGTGGTAGCTGTCCCAGAGGAGGGGTTGTCAGGGGAACTCCAGGGATTTGGTAAGGGCTCTCGGTTTTCTGTCCTGGAGGGCGGTGTTCCCGAACTATCATTACCACTCAAGGCTGAGAAGGGGTTATTTCCAAACTGTTGAAAATAATTTGTTATAACATTAAATGAAATTTAACACCAAACCAAATTGTATTATTACAGTTGCAACTCATTTCAATTTTTTTTAACAAAACGTTTCATTAAACAATTCACTAAATAAACTTAAGAATAAGTTGAAGTATTGATATATCAACAATAAAAAAAAGATTGTCAGCAGATGACATTCACAGTTATAGCTCAAACCTGTTCACGTGCAGCACTAAACATGGGCTCTTGAATGTCTGTGTACATCCTCCGAAGAGCATTGTAACCACCGGGAATACTCTCTAGGTTGCTAAGCGCCCGATCCTGGTTACGCATCATCTCTTGCATCATTGCTGGGTTCCGTGCCAACTCCATTGTCTTACAGAGCAGGAAGAGATTTAAATTAGCTTATGTAGGTCCACTTTAACAGGAGGAAAGCCTTGATATAAGGGAAATACAAGAACTGACCGTAATTATTCTAACATACCTGTCTCATAAGCTCTGGGTTGTTAAGCATGTGTGAAATCTCAGGGTTGCGCTCCATTAGTTGCTGCATCTGTGGATTGGCTACGATCATCTGTCTCATAAGGTCAGGGTTGGACATCATGCTTTGCACAAGCGGGTTCTCCATAATCTGAGACAACATCTCTGGGTTGGACATGAGCTGTCTCTGCATCTGTTGCTGAAGTTCCATGAAGTTGGCGGAGCCCATTCCAAGATTGGACAGGCCTGACAGATCACCAAACCCAGCTAAAGAAAACCATTAAACAATTATCACTGCATTAGGGTACACACCATAACAGTTATACACTAGTTTATGTACAATGTTCATCTCGGACTTAAACTGGTTTATAGCATTGCAGATGCATCATGTAAAAGCATACCGCTTACTGATACAACAAAGACATTTGCAATCTTCATTCATATGAGATTGCATTTTTTCATAAGAAAAATAACCTGTAATGAGGGACTGCAAATATGAAGTCTAATACTGCCGGTCATGTGATCTTTATAAGAAGTGTAGTGAACCGCAAAAAAACTGTTGTAAGTTTAATATTGTATGTCAATTTGCATTAAAACCATTGCTTGCAAACAATAATATATTGTCAATTAATAGATATCAGTAAAACGAATAAAACATTCCTATAAACAACTCCCGACCAAGTATTTACCAAGTATATTGGCTGGCTGTGATGGGTTAGGGGATGGCCCACTACCCTGTGATGTTCCCAGGTTGCCAGCTGGGTTGGGGTTTGCTGTGCCATCATTGTTCCCCTGTGATGGTCCAGGGTCAGAAGAGGCAGTGGTCTGCGAACTACTACCACCACTTGTAGCCCTAAAAACAAACAAAATACAAACGTTACACAAAATCACTCCCACATTAATTCACAACGCACCATCATACAATACAAAAAGACTTTGCATACGAAAACAACTGGTTTGTAGCTTGTCTTTACAGCCAGTTCCTCTTACTTTTGTGCGGTTTTGATGACCAGGTGAACCGTGAGTCCGTCCTTAATGCCATGCTGACTGAGCGTGTCTCCATCTTTCAGAATCTTACCAGCAAAAATAAGAACCAATTGGTCCTGCTTCGCCTTAAATCTTTTGGAAATCTCTTCTTTAAACTATTTAACAGAAAAAACAATTGTTACGAACTGCGTACTACATGTGATCAAAAACAACAATCCTTCTGAGCACAATCACAAGCTCCAATCTAGAAACCGAAGTCGTAAACTTCAACCTAAAACCGCAACTGTGCCAATGGAACCGAAACAGAAAGACACATGAAGAACTGTTACAGCTCACAGCGACAATATGACTCGACACCTTAATTTCATTAATATAATATTTAACCTACAAAGAAATCTGCCATTACAAGAGAAAAGGCGCGATCATAAAAGCGATAGACTAGAAGCTTCTCCCTGAGCAGGCCGATTGTTGCACAACGACAGTGCAGAAATTCAAAATCTCGTCCTATAAACCTAAATAAAACCACAAAAAATACGACCAAGAAGCTTACAATAAGCTCATTTTTATAACATTACAAATGAAAATCTGTTTATTCCCTTATTGATGAGATTTTCGGCTTGGGTTGTTTGTCGTCGTCAGTAGTTAGCTCGCAGGCTAAAGCTAATAGCCGCTGTGGTAACGGACGCCTGACTGACAGAAACGCCGAAAACGCTCAAACATCACCTGTGCGACGGATGCGTCTTCAGCGATGGCTATTTCTTCTTTATCCTTGGGTGTTTTGACGGTGACTTTGATGATAGTCGCGCTAGCGGCATCATTTTCTTCGGTGTTCGTCTCCACGGCCGGATCTGTGCCGCTGTTCTCCGCCATCTTTACTCCTCTTTTGCTTGATTACATCATCGCGCCAACGAGCAGCCAGGAAAAGAGTCGAAAATCCCCGAACGTGCAACATAGTCTGTGACACAGCGCCCACTGCAGGTGTAGAGTGTTAAACACGAAACATTCATTCTTCGCTGTAAGGCAGCGGATAAAGACTTTTCAGTTTTTACTTTAATCAAAACACTCATTTTGTTCAAATGTAATATTAGGGATTTTTTTTCTTTAAAAACAAATTGTAGGGCGTCAAGTCTAATTAGGAAACAAGTACAGACTGTAAAGAGATGCTTTCAGGACGGTTTATGCACACTGGTGTGAATTTTAATGTGGACATTTTTTAAATTATTTCTATAAATCTTTGACAACTTTTAATTTGAGAAATACTCGGGTTGTGCAAATGCAATCATACATTGCTATGTTATGCTTTTGATCTTGTATCAATATTTTATTATTCATGTCTGTATACCGTAATCTTTTTGAATTATCCATCCATCCATCCATCCATCCATCCATTTTCGTCCGCTTATACTGAAACATGTTTGGAACTTAACATGTTGAATGATGAAATACATCTTTAAAACTTTAGATGGCAGTAGTTGCATTGATATGCACATAGCCGCCAGGACGCGGGTGATTCCCACGTGAAGGCGTTCTGAGAGTAGACTCAAGGACAATCACGAGTTTATAATATTCCCCTTTTATATAAATTTTAAGCCACACAGAAGCAGCAAGCAACTTATCGAAGCCATTTACAGTTGCGAAAAAAAACGCGAGAAGTGGGCGCTTGCGTTCATTGTGTGCAGTGCTGCAATGTGTCACATTTGATTTGTGGTCACGTTCCGTACATCTTATCAACATTGTGGAATATAGTCTATCGCAGAGGTTTAACTGCTTTGCAGCTGCTGATGAAACGATACCAGGTTCACAAGAAAGTGATGTGCTGGGGTGGGATGTCCTACTGGTAGAAATATGTTGGGTTCTGTTAAAGCAAGACGTTTGGTTATGTGAATGACTGCACATTTACATTTAGGCATTTGGCAGACGCTTTTATCGCTTCCGAGCGGTATTAAGGCTATGCGTATCCCATCATGCATCATGTTCTGGATATGAATCATGAGACTTTTACTCGTGTCTCGCGAGATGTTGTGGAACGCTTTCCAGTGTATGTCATACTACTACTTTTTAATGTTATATCTTTTTTTAATCTATGTTTGTCTAACATGTGTTTTTCTTTTGTTCTTTGGGTAATACAAATAAAGTGCTGTAAAAATAAATCTCACTTGACTATATAATTAGCGTATAATTATGTTACATATTTTATTGGTGAAAACACCAGAGTTATTTATTTTGTAAAACAATTTTTTATCTCATAATTAGAAACACCACATTAATTTACATTATGTGTTTGAACTTGCTAAGTGTGTCTCATCTGGTAAGAAATACTACATGCTCACTTGGGATCTTCACGTCCACTAGAACGCTAGGGCCAAAAACAGGAAATACGTCAAGAAAGTAGTCAAGTGGTCAAGTGCAAAGACCGCACTTTGGACGCAGCCATTGTCAATGGATCACAGATTTCACGAGTCGCCACGGAAACGGCCAGGAAGCTTAAAGTTTTTGACTGTAAAACAAAGTTATAAATCAGAGTTTTTTTTCACAGAAGATTTAAATCTGCATCAGTGTATAAAGTGCGGGATCAAAATCATAAAATTAAATTATTGAGGTTAAGTGTTTATTAAACTATAAAAGCTATAAATTATTTTTTTAAATTAAATATATAAATATTGTAAATAAATGCTGTGACGGGCAGAAAGCATAACAGACACAGTATTGCAATTTACAAGCCCCGGAGGGAGATTTATTGTACGTGGCAAGGTGAAGCTGGCAAAACAATATGGGGAAGTAGCTCCTTTAATCTCCGTCCGTGGGGTGCTCCTTTTTTGATCCTTGTGGGAATGGTGCTCTTGTGAAGAAGTGTCTCGTGCAGAGGTGTCTTGTGAAGAGATGGCTCCTCGTCGTCGTCACCCGCTAGATTCTGTGGCAAAGTAGAAAAGGCAGTTAGCATGTAAGCAAACTCTCAGGAGAACATGTCCTATCTCTTTCTCCTATGCTTATAAAGCCTGCTCTTCCTGCGGTCCCAGAGTTGACGACATGCAGGTGATGTGGCGTGATTAGGTGGTTTCCATGGCGACGTTGATTGGCCCTTGGCCTGTCGCCACACTGCACAATTTTTATCCTATAATATTTGAAATATATACTCATCATGGCTTACTTTGTTAAATAAACTGTAGATTAGTTGAGATGTTTGTAACTGTAATTTTAACGTGTTTACAAGGTATTTTACCAAAATTGTGTTGTTTATATGTATTTGATCACATTGGTAATTGAAGGCCTCTTTTTTGTTACTTTTCTATATGTTTCTTAAAAAATATACCTTTATTTGGTGTTCTGAAAACTGACTTTGCATTGTATTAGTTTTATTTGCAGCAGTTTCTGATGTAGTCATATTAATGGAGACTCTTTTAATTCTAGAAACAACTACATTGAATCAAATTGGCAACCTTTGAGTTTTAAATCTGGCTCTCTAACAATGGGCCACAACTTTCTTTGATCCAATGCATCAAATTTTGCATGTAGAAATATGACTGTTGTATTGCTTAAAGTAAATCTGAACTTGTTTTCTTTGCAGTATTTGAGTTCTGAAAAATACAGAGAATCTGTTATTTTGACCTTTTTCTCAGTTCCTTTTCTGCAAATAAGTGCAAATGAAACATTATTTTTATTTGAAATTTGGAAGAAATATTTTTTGTGTTCACAAAATTAGAATTTTACCTAAATAGTACATTTTAAAATCAGAAAACGATATATTGTATATACCTGTGGGAAATAAATATATAATATTATATAATACTTGTGTAAATAAATACATATCAAAATTACATATAAAGTACATAATAAATTCTTGTTTGTATATTGTTTATGTGCTTTGACTGGTTTCATGGGCAATATTCTCTTGAAGTTTACGCATAATTTCCCACATCTCGGTGACTTATGGAGAACTAGATACAGCTTCAATAATTTTTTCAGTTCTCTGTGGCTATTGTTTTCTGCATTTTGACTCTGAAATCTTTGTGCAAGAGAAGTTGGGGGGAAAAGGTACCGTATTATCACCACAATTACATCCAGCAATCACATCCACATGTGATCCAACACATGATGTGTTTATGTAAGGCTGTTCTGTGTGTGATTTTGCAGTCAGTGAAGCACAGGACAGAAGCTGCACCTGGAGAAGAAGTGCAACGTTCTTCGCCTACGTTCTGTTTTCAGCATGCAAAATTGTTTTTCAGCCAGTTCATAAGTCTTATACTGCGTGAGGTGAGGGGGTCTGGGGCGGAGGACTGTTATTCCAAGTGAAAAACCTGCACGTTAATACGTAACGCTTAAATGTACTTAATGCGCTCTATTTTCGCACACTAATTTTGTGCTTAATATATAAAAAAGGACTTTTTAGTACTACTTAATATAATGTCAACATTTATTCACCATTATGTCACCTGTATGACTTTCTTTCCTCTGCAGAACACAAAAGAAGATATTTTGAAGAATGTTGGTAACCAAAAACCGCTTGTACCCATTGACTCTCATTGTATGGGCATAAAACCATGTATTCTCGGCCTGATCAGAAGTCTCAGTGTGTATGAGGTGAGAGGGTCAGGATGACTGTTATCACCTCATACATTCATATAATCTATATGTTCTGTTTATTTTGTGCTTCAGTCCAGTGTGTTCTATATCTTAGGATATGAAGGGAACATTTACAGACACTCACACAGCTCTCGGAGTGAGTTTGCCACGTTGAGTATTATTTTATTAGATTATCAAGCTTTACAATGTAATTTTGGACCAGTTAGTTTGTATATATAATTGATACTCATATTGTTTTCTCATGTCAAAGGTTGTGCAGATAATAATTGGTGTTGTGAACATGGCATCATGGTGTTTTGGCCTTACCTTGTACAATTGGTTTGGTCCTATGGTAAGACATTTCTCATTCTGTTCTTCAATTCAATCTTGTTTTGGGGTTTTTATCAGTTTATGCAATTAAATATTTTAATCCGTATAATCAATGAATGGAGTTGAATCAAAGGGAAGTGGCTTTCAGAATGCTTTATTTTTTGTATTTTAGTATGAAAGGTAAAGTTTACCCAAAAATTCTTTCCACATTTTTTCATTATAAACTTGAATGACTTTTTTTCTAAAGAACACCGAAGAAAATAGTTGTTAACCAAACAATACTGAATCCCAATGACCACTAAGACATTTATCAAAATTTCTTCTTTGTGTTCCACAGAATAAAGATTCAATGTGAGGGTGAATAACAGTTTATTTTTGGGTGAACTATCCTTAAAAAATGTATTTCCATGTGCTGTTTGGTAGCATTAACAAACCAGTATTGTATGAGAGCAGTAAAATTTAAATGAAAATTTGTGAAAAGATTGTTTATTGTATGCTTTCCCTTTAGTTCCTTGTAGCTGGAATCGTGTGTATTTTTGCAGTAAAGTTTCCCAGTCATGTTCTGGTAAGTGTATGTGAAGTATTTTGAGCAATTTCACAAAATTGTGAGGTGTTGAAAGGTCTTATTGTATGTGTGTTACAGCTGGTCATCGCAGAGATTCTGAACATAATCGGTGCTGCTCTTTCGATCATAGCTGTTGTGCAGCTTTCAGTGGAACTGACAGTAATGAAGAGTTCAAATTATTATGAAGATTTTTATCCTCCTTTTGCCTACAGTCACTTAAGAACGATTTCCCATGAAGAGGGACATAACATTGACGCCTGTATTCATTACAAGAACTTTAGTAAGGTAATGGGTTTGTTTGTTTTTTTGTGGTGTTATGTGTGTGCATTGAGAGCATATTACAAATTTTATTACTTATTCACTAAAAATACTACAGACAGATATTTCCTTTATCCTTATTTTCTTTTAGGATGTTCAAGGAGGCATACATATCATTATGACTGTATTAGCAGCTCTTCAGTTCTGCGTACACATGAGTTTCTGTGCTTTAACTATGGAAGCTTTGTGCGAAAAGGATGGGAGTGCAAAGGTATTCCATGAACACCCCAATCACAACAAGTCACATACATAGTGATCAAATACCACCTCAATAACAACTGCAAATCACATCCACTGTCGCTCTGTGATGATGTTTGTCTTTGGTTTTACAGTTTGTTGAGGAGCCACAAGCTCAAAACCACTCATGCACGCTAAAAAGACATATATTGTTGTTTGAACATACTATTGGAAGTAACTGCTGTTAACTCTTAATTAGGAGGAAATGTCTTGGTTACGTATGTAACCTCGGTACCCTGATGGAGGGAACGAGACGTTGTGTCGAGAACGACAGATGGGGTTCGCCCTTGAGAACCAATCAACTCTGACTACTATAGAAAAGGCCGATGAAATTTGGCGAATGAAATTTGCATGCCGGGCTCCGATCCCGGATATCCGGTATAAAATGAAGCCAGCGTGCAGCATTCATTTACCTCTTGTTCTGAAGAGCCTGAGAGCCTCTCAAGACTGCAGCAGAATACGATACGTGTTCGTGGCATAAGGGACACAACGTCTAGTTCCCAGGGAACCGAGGTTACATACGTAACTAAGACATTCCCTTTCTGTCTGTCTCTCGACGTTGTGTCGAGAACGACAGATGGGGTTGCCTATGGAAAACGCCTCAACGCTGTATCGCGTCACAATCTCTAGCGAAGCGACTGTAACAAGCTGGGCGTGTCAGCTCGATGCTTTCGCGAAACTGTAACCTTCCAGTGTGGTGGTCGGGGGGTTCCAGAGCTTTCTTGGAGAAAGATGGGTACAGCCCTTACCGGTAACCGTTCACAAACGGGGCCTTAGCTCTCTACTGGCGAGAGGCCGTCCGGCTCGGGTTTACACGGGTAAGCGCCACTTCCTTAATCAGGAATGCGCTGCAGAGGCCACCTCCTACCCGTGGGGAGGAATATGGTGGATATAGGTATGGTCTCATCCTTGGAGAACGCATGGAACGTGCGGACTGAGTAGTTAACCGCAAGGTGGAGGCCCACCTGGGGAAGCTCATGGGTTACCAGGAGTGGGAACCATTCTCATGAGGATACATCAGACGGAACAGCCCACGGAGGGGGTGTTACAGATGTCCGGTAGCACTAGGTCCGGTTAGAGCTATCTGTGATAGCTCACATGGTATCCCGGCCTAAGGGGGAAGGCTGTTCTGCCCAGCCAGCCCCCAGGGGGTGCTTGTTTGGTGATGGATGGAATGCCTATTCTTAGCCAGTGTCTGGGTAAGAAGGCATGTTGGTGAGGTACCAGTTTCTTAGCCATGTGTTTGGGTAGGAAGAAAAGGTAGATAGCACACTGACCCAACCGGTTAGAGGGTGGAAAGGTGCTTTCGTAGGCATACGCCCCCCCCGGATGCCAGTCCTACATGTCGCCACGCAGGACGTGGGCTGACACCGGGTTTACACGAAGGTTGTTAACCCTTGCGAAGGTGTTTGGGAGTAACCCAACCCGCAGCTCTACAGATGTCTGCTAGAGAGGCTCTTCTGCCAGTGCCCAGGAGGTGGCTAAACTCCATGTGGAGTGAGCCCTCACTGCCAATGGGCATGGGAGATTCTGAGATCGGAATGCCGTAGTAACGGCGTCCACGACCCAGTGTGCCTGCCTCTGTTTGGAGACAGCCTTCCCCTTCTGCTGTCCTCCAACAGACACAGAGCTGGTCAGAGCTTCAGAGCTCTGCGTGCGGTCCAGCATGTACTGGACACAACACTGATCGGGTTGGGTCTGCCTCCCCTATGGGGAGCGCCTGCAAGTTCCTCACTTGGCCCCTGAGGGAGTAGTGGGAACTTCTTGGGCACGCATCCGGGCCTGGGTCTCAAGATAACGTGAGAGTTTCCAGGGCCGAATTTACGGCAATCCGGGGACACGGAGGATGCTCGGTGGTCCCCTACCCTCTTGAAGGAAGTGAGCGCCGTCGGGAGGGCCATTTTACTCAGTGAGAAAGATCGGAACCTCCGAGGGGCTCTTGGGGGGCCCTGAGGCTCCCCAGGGCTCTTGGGGGGCCCTGAGGCTCCCCAGGACCACTTAGGGTCCCAAGAGGGTATGGAGCGGAGATGAGGCGGATTCTGTCTGTGCAAGGAGGCTCCTGGGGGGGAAGGTGTGCTTCCGCGCATCCCGCGGTCAGCTGTGCGCAAGGATATCCGTGCCGAGGGCAGGGAATATCAAGCGGTCAAATGGTGTTGTTACGGGAGGCGAACAGGTTTACCTGGGCCTACCCGAACAGCCTCCAAATGAGCTGGACTGCGCGGGGGTGTAGTCGCCATTCGCCACGAGGCAGAAACTGGCAAGAAAGCACGTCGGCTGTCTAGTTCAGTTTGCCCGGGGTGTGTGTGGCCCGCAGGGAACACGTCACCTTTTGACTCCACCGGAGGAGGGGTCGAGCAAGTTGTGTTAGCTGCTGTTAGCGAACGCCACCCTGACAATCTGTGTACGCTACAGCTACAGTGCTGTCCTCGGACCAGCACGTGTTTGTCTCGCACGAGAGGCGGTAGCCTGCTCAGTGCAAGTAGCATAGCCCACAACTCTTGGCAATTGATATGCCAGCGCAGGCGGGGGTTCATCCAACGCCCCGCCTGCGTGCCCGTTGCACACTGCACCGTACCCCTTCAGGGAGACATCAGTCGTCACCACGACCTGCCTCATAACCTGCCCAGAGGGATCTGAGTCCGTCGAAAAAGTCATGAAGACTAGGGGTTATGGTGCGTCGGCAGCAGGGCGTCATCACCATGCGCCTGCTGCTCTCCTCGGAACTCGACTCTGAAACCAGTTTTGGAGCGGTCTCATGTGCATCAACCTGAGGGGTATTAACCCGCGAGGATGCCATGTGTCCCAGGAGCCTCTGAATTGTTTCAGGGGGACCGCTGTCTATCTAAAATGTTCATTTCAGACAGTTCAAAACTGGTTGGGCGCATACTGTGGACAGGTGCGCCGACATGGTGACAGAGTTGAGTTCCATACCGAGAAAGAGGATGCTCTGCACTGGGGAGAGCTTGCACCTCTCTTGGTTGACCTGGAGTCCCAATCGATCTAGGTGCCGGAGCACCAGGTCCCTTTGTGTACATAACAGATCTCACGAGTGTGTCAAGATAGGCCAGTCTACTACCCGCTCGCCTTCCTCCCCTCAGGGAGAAAGGGCGGTTTCCACGATCTTCGTGAAGACCGTGGAGACAGGGACAGACCGAAAGGGAGGACTCTGTACTGATATGCCCGCCTCTCGTACGCAAACCGTGGGAACGGCCGGTGTTGAGAAGGATCGAGACATTAAAGTAAGCGTCCTTCAGGTCGATTGCCACGAACCAATCCTGACACCTGATAGACGTCAGGACGCGCCTCTGTGTGAGCACCCTGAACGGCAGCTTATGAAGGTGCTCTGTTCAGGGTACGCAGACCTTTGGGGGCAACCCGCCGTCTTTCTTGGGAACAATGAAGTGTGGGTCGTGACCCACTGAACATCTAGGTTTTGAGGGACGAACTCGATGCCTGTTATACCAGAAGGGTGGTGACCTCTACCCGAAGTACGGAGGCGTCGCTGCCTCTGATAGAGGGAGAGATGATGCCCCGAAACTTGGGAGAGTCTCTGGCAAACTGGATCGAGTAATCAAGACGGACCGCCCTCATTTGCCAGCGAGACAGTGTGGGAAGCTCTCGAGCTCCCAGGGACTGTGACAGGGTGACCATGGGGGACGCTCTGCTTCATCATTTCCACGGGGGGTGGTTTGTCGGCTGGCGGAGCTAACCATGTCGCGGGGAGTCCTCGGAGGGAAGGTTGGCTCCATCTTTTTACCTGCCTGGCGGGACAATGGCACACACTGTCGGTTTGAGAGTGGTGACGGCTATCGTATGTGTACGACCTCACGCCTCGCCAGGGTGTGAGGTCGGTTCGCCGAGCACAGTCCAGTGGAGTGTGCGATCGGCTGCATGTACACCCGGGGGGAAAGGAAAACTCTGTGAGTAAGTGGGCGCCAAGCCCTGAAAAGGGCCCAGCTTTGGTGACGAGGCAGGAGTCGTCCCGTACCGACCAATCAGAGCCGTGGCTGTGAAGGTTCGGGCCCGATGTTGTTCTCCCTGGGATCTTCCCGTCAGTGTCCCTTCTCGCGAGAAGGTTGCTGATGGGGTGGAGGTTTCCCCCTCGACCTCAGCTTCCGGGGTGCCGCCTGTGGGGGCACAGGAACCGGAATCGTTGTCGAAGTGGTCCTGGGTTGCAGGGAAGCAGATATCACGTGAGATCTCGGAGGCCTGTAGGCGGCCGAGTCGCGGCGTGAAAAAATGTGGCTTATTGCCACTGTCTGCTTCACCGTCAAAAACTGCTGAGCACAGTCCTCAACGGTGTTACCAACAACCCACCCTGCGAGATGGGTGCATCAAGAAAGCGTACTTCCTTGGTGTCACTCTTCTGCACAAGGTATAGCCGGGGGTGTCTCTCCTGGACCACTACCGTGGACATCGTCCGACCCAGGGCCCATGCCGCTGCCTTGGCAGCCCGTAGAGCGCTGCCAGCGGTGGCACGGAGATCCTGCATTATACCCGGGTCGGCCTTACCCTCGAGGAGCTCTCTCAATACCTAGGCCTGGCGGACCTGCAGGATGGCCATGGCGTAGAGAAAGAAGGCAGCCTGGCCCACGGCATCGCAAGCTTTCGACACCGTGATGCCGTAGTCTTGCGTGCTGTAGGCGGTAGGTGTGGCCGATTCCCCCCAGGTGGTAGCCGTCCGCGGCACAGGTGCACCGCGGGCGGACGTTCCACCAGGGGGATCTCGACGTAGTCCTTGGCTGCCCCACCATCGAGGGAAGTAAGGGAGCCGGAGCTGGTTTCACTGGAACGATCCGTGAGTGGAGCGTTCCAAGTTTTACACAGCTCCTCATGCACTTCCGGGAAAAACATGGCACCCGGGGTGGGCGCGGTTTGCACCGCGCCCCGACCTTAGGAACCACGCATCCCCGGGTTAGCACGGATGACATCACTTCTGCTTCCTCCTGAACTCGACCCTGGGGGTGGAGCTCGGATTCGTCAGAGTCGGATGCCAGTCTCCCTCCGATGCTGCGAGCGACATCTCATCTACGTCACACATCGTTTCCGAGTGTGTGCGTGAGGATCCGGACGGTATGCCACCGCCGGTTGGGGAGCGTTTAGAAGAGCGAATCGGGGTGCGATCGGCCCGCGAGCACTTGGCTGGCGGGTTTACGTTCGCAGAGTTCCCCATGTCACTAACGCTGCTAACGTGGGTGGTCATCGGGGCCGTAGCCACAGATGTCACAGCCCAGGTAGCAAACGAAATGGTGTCTGGTTCCCGTAGGAAGACAGCCACCCGTGACCGCAACTTCTGAATGACAATCTGCCCGCAGTGCGGGCAGATGTGTCAACGAACGCTGCTTCAGTGTGCTGGACGCCCAGACACCTAATGCAGCGATCCTGTCCATCCCCCTCCTCGATGAGGGTGCCGCACCCAAGAGAACAGCGGGACATGCCGCGCTGGAGAATGCTCAGTCAGTCCTGAAAAGGACTTTTTAGAAAATCTCTAACACCTCCGGAACAGCCGAGACGCCCAGGGGAAGGTCGCTGCAGGTAGGGACGATCCGCTGCAACACGTCGTAGCACCAGCAGTGTAGTTGTAGAGGATTTTGAATTCTGGGTTGTACTCATGAGCGAAGGCTCCGAAGAACAAAAGGTAAATGAATCCTGCGCGCCGGCTTCCTTTTATACCGGATATCCGGGGGTGGAGCCCGGCATGCAAATTTCATTCGCCAAATTTCACTGGCCTTTTCTATAGTAGTCAGAGTTGATTGGTTCTCAAGGGCGAACCCCATCTGTCGTTCTCGACACAACGTCGAGAGACCGACAGAAAGGGAACAGATGTTATGTACGGATATTTAGCTGATACTACTAGTGTATTGATAATCGAGCTTGGTGACCAAAACGTATACCTCTAATACTCTGCGATATACAGATTATATCTTGGTATTTTTAACAAAGTGTAAATTTGTAGTGTAAAGTGTACATGTAGTTAAAATGTTGAAATGGTTAAAATCGCTCAAGCTTTTAGAAAGTGTTTTTAAAAAGACCAAATTCATTACATACTTTGTTAAACATTCTATCTACAGGTAAAGAGATGTGCGAAACAACACAAAGTTTTGCTACACATGTATTTCATAATAAACCATTATAAAAGAAAGTCTGTTAGGTGGCACAGATTTAGCAATTTAAAATGGTGGTATTAAAAGACTTATTCCAATGCAGACTTCATTAATAAAGAATACTCGACACCGGCAAACAAGACCAGAATGATAAATAATCTGTTTTTTAATTTTCAGATGAATGGTGCTACACAATGCTGGTCGTGCTCACACATCTTCTGCCACCATTGCCTGGGAGTTGCTACAGTGTTAAATCTGCAGTTTACTTTGTGCTGGTAGGATTTGCACGAACTGTTGCAAAAATCATACCTTATATTTTACCTAATTAGGTATAGCTTTTTAACTTCTATTATTTTCTCTTCCAAGTCAGGAACCAGCATTGCATCCATCTTTGGCAACTCTGAGACCACATCAAGGACCCAACAACAGCTAATCTGCATCGGCAGTCTTAGTACTGCAACACAACATTTTGTCATCGTTGCAAGAAATGATAGAGTGACCATTCCTGTAGATGATGGCTTGACATGTGCTGTGAACAAGCTCTTCAAGCTCTACTGGGTGTGCAACGTGTCCTATCCACCACAACTCAGCTCTGTGTTCACCTTCTTCATCGCCTATGACGTGCCCGTATCAACCAACAGAAGAGCCAAGGAACTAGAACTTATCTCAAAACTTCAGGCTGTACAGTAAATCACACGAGAATGTACATTTGCCCAAAGTCCAGACAATCAATATCCACTGAAGTAAAGAAAGTAATTTGGCATCTACGTGAAATACATGCATTATCAGATGGACAGGACTTTACTATTATCTGCAGCCAAGATGGTTAACCAAGGACATACCATACCATTCATTCATTTTCCAAACATCTTCATAGAGATCACCAGTCCACAGCCACACAAATGGACAATGAGTCATTTCAAACTATTGACCAAAGTTCATTAGATATATCTGAGCCAGGGACATCGAATATTGAGGAAATGCCAGCCGCTGTTCAATGCAACACTACCACATCTACTGACGTTGTGGCCTCTTTTTTGGCCAAAATGTATTCTTCATCAAATACAACTGTAAGGGATGTAGCAGGAAGTATTACTTGTATAGTCTGTAAAATCTGCCACCGGAATGCAATTCATCCCAAATTCTTCAAGAGGTGCTAGAAAGACCTGTAGAAAGTCTGCAACATTCAACAGCTGAATTATTGAATAATTTAGAGATACCACTTGACAGTGAATCTGTTCAGTCATTGATGACCAAGCTTGAAAATGCAAAACATGCGTTTAAAGATGTAGACACTCTTTTCAAAATGAACAAATACTTTTCAAAGAAGTCTGATCTTGTAAAGACAAAAGAAATATTTCTTGGTCATAGGGAAGACACTGCAAGAAAATGTGGACAAGTAAAACAAGTGTTGGCAGCAGACACGTGTCAATATATATAAGTAATTGAGACCATCAAATTCTTATTCAGTAATTACCAGATGCAAAAAGTATGCGTAACTATTATGATGGCTCTCAATTTTCATCTCACTTATTGTTTAGAAAATGTCCTCAAGCACTTCAAATACAGTTGTATTTTGATGATTTTGAAACTACAAACCCTTTGGGGTCCAAAACAAAACTTCATAAAATGGGCGCTGTTTAATTTGGTCTGAAAAATCTGCCAGCGGAATGCAATTCCTCCCTTTCAAATATTCACATGTTTATTGTTTAATTCTTTGGACAGAGAGGTATATGGATTTGGTAGAATTTTTGAACCGCTGTGGGAAGATATAAGAATTCTTGAAAGTTCTGTTGTACTGGTGGAGATGCAAGGACAACATTTTCAACTGTTTGGAACAATTTGTGTCTAAACTGCAGACAATTTAGCTATTCATTCTCTTTGTGGATATTTGGAAAGCTTTTCAGCGAACAAGTTTTGTCACTTTTGCACAGTTGACAAAACAGTTGCTCAGTCTGTTTACGTTGAAGAGGACTTTGAGATGCGCACTGAAGGAAATTATCAGCAACGTGTCACACTTAATGACCCAAGCTCAACTGGTATAAAAGAGGACTCCTGTTTAAATACGTTACAGTATTTTCATGTTACAGAGAACACATGTGTTGACATTATGCATGATATCCTTGAGGGTGTAGCCCCATTGGAGGTGAGACTAATGCTACACCACTTTATTTATAAGTAAAAAACTTTTACCCTTGAACTGCTGAATAAGAGAATTTCCAGTTTCAACTATGGTTTTGGAATGAGAAGAACAAGCCAAGTGTTATACTCAACCTGAAAACCTCTGAAAATGCCATAAATCAGACTGCGTCACAAATGTGGTGCCTTTTGCAGACGTTGCCCTTTTTGGTTGGTGATCTTGTTTACAAAAAAGTCAACACTGGAATCTCTTCATCCTGCTGAGAGAAATATGCAGCATTGTTTTTATACTTGTTGTTACCCACGGGCTGGCTGTGTTTCTGAAACAACTCATTATAGACCACCACACATTATTTAAGCAGCTATTTAGCAAAAATCTGATTCCTAAACATCATTTTATGGTTCATTATCCAAGGATGATGGTAATGTTCGGACCACTTTCTCAGCTTTGGTGTATCAGATTCGAGGCAAAGCACCACCCATTATAAAGACACGCTCGTGTTGTTGGAAACTTCAAAAACATTTCTTAAACATTGAGTTACACACATCAACTTCAGCAAATGTATAACTTCAAGTTTGGTGACCCTTTTTCAGTCACAATGAATGTTACAAATGCATACCCTGTTACCATCAGTTCATTGAAGGAAGCACAAGTTTTGCTGGACAATCTGAAATCAACCTTTGATGAATTGACTTTGAACAGCACTGTCTATGTTGCACACACTGTAAGTGTGATTGGCACCGCAGTCTGTTGTGATGTTTGTAAGAGTACTCAAAGTAAAGTACTTTGATGAGCATATATATGCATATGCTGTACAACAAACAAAGGACTATGAAATGACAAATCCGAATGATCCTGCAGATAGTCGACCTTTAGATATACTGTTGAGTTATAGTACAGATGAGTTATGCACCCAAGGTACAAGATTATATAGAGATGATTCCAGAATGCCTGTTGCCTGACTGCAGATTGTTTTGCAATCAATGTATTCCAAAATGTACATAATTTAGCAGATTTTTTTAGTATAGTTTGAAAGAGTATTGTTTTTATAAGGCATGTTATCCACTAGTCTCGACTGGTTCTGTTATGTTTGTAAAAATACTTTCACTCAAGTATTTAATGTGAGTTTATTTGCATATGCTGTACAACAACTGACTAAAAGACAAGTCTGAGTGATGCTGTATTAATCCTGTCACTTGATATATTGTTGCGTTTCAATACAAATGAACTGTGGATCCAAAGTGTATACTCCAGAAAACTGTTTGCTGTTGATTGTCTTATTACATTTCACAAGTTCGCCCTCGCAGATAAACAGCTCCGTTATAGGGATAGATTGGTAAAGCATAGGTATGCAGCTTTTGCGTATTGGCGTGTTGTGCAGGGAGTGAATCCCTGTATCATTCGTTCTTTTCATATTCAATTGAGATTCCAAAATCGGAAAATTTAAAAACGGTTTGTTATTTCGTTATTCGTTTATAAATGTAATAACAAAAAACAAATAACGGGTCATTTTTCGTAGTTTTGATTGAATGCTCAGATCAAAAATAGGAAATGAAATTAGGGGGGCACGACCGATTTTGATATTTAATTTGTTCGATTTGCGATAACCGGAAGTTATCTTCGTGTGTGTGTGTGTGTGTGTGTGTGTGTTGCACTTGGAAGTTTGCCGCAATTGCAAAAAAGTTAAAAGAAGCCTGAAAAACCTCAATCTTGCAGTGATTGACTTTTTCGCTTCAGGTTGTGCTGAACACAGAATCTTCTCACACTCATTTCAGAACATCGCTGGATACCCATCTTCTGCGTAGTGAAAATCTCATTATGTGTCTTGTCAGTTTCAAATAAGTCTTTAATTAAATCAGCATATGATTCCAGTGCGGCCATGGTGTCGATACGAAATTACAAAAAAAAATACTGTGTCAATCCAGATAGCACAATCCATCTGGCTTACGTCTATTTGACGTCTCCATTTACATCTTACAGACATCTCCAATACGTAGTTCGCTCATCTGCAATACGTCTCGGAGACGTTTGAATGTCTGTAATACGTCTGCTAAAGATCTTGAGATTTGCTGCGTAAAAACATCTGCTAAACATCTTAGAAAGAGCAGCTTTACATCCATTGTAAATCATAAACATCTTACAGACGTCTTCAAGATGTCTATATAACGTCTGACACCAGACATCTCCGAGACGTATTGGAGATGGTCAAACTATGTATTGTAGATGTCTGTAAAATGTAAATGCAGACGTCAAATAGACGTAAGCCAGATGTATGCGCGCTATCAGGGGCAAGATTGAGGTTTTTCAGGCTTCTTTTAACTTCTTGCAATTGCTGCAAACTTCCAAGTGCAACACACACACACCGAACAAATTAAATATCAAAATCGGTCATGCCCCCTTTATTTAATTTCCTATTTTTGATCTGAGCATTAAATAAAAAGTACGAAAAATGACCCCTTATTTGTTTTTTGGTATTACATTTATAAACGAATAACATAATGACAAACCGTTTTTAACTTTCCGATTTTGGAATCTCAATTGAATATGCAAAGAACGATTGATACACGGATTGGAGTGGGCTCCGAGCTCACCGGATGTATCCGAACCCGGAGCACTCAACCTTGGTCAGGGCAATCGTGCCGGGCTCGGAACCGGCTCGAGCCCAGAACACACCCCCCGAGGGTCCTACTGGACTGAGGAAAGTGAGAGGAGCCGGGGTGGAGGAGGGATGTTTATCTGGCGAGAAGCATCAGGTAAGATTGTTTGTCTATTTATAATGGAACTTGCTTGAGCTGATAGGGTAGATGCTGTGATTGCTAATGATGTACCAGCCGAGATGGTTGTGCTGAGATTGCGTGCTCGGCTGATAGGTATTTGCTGGTGACGGGATGGCTTGCTGATTATATGCTTGGGTTCCTCCCGAACTTTGTTAATAAAACATAATTGTTATCCATTTAAAAAAGTTTTATATTGAATTTGAAGTGTTTAAATCTTTCTGGCTTTTGTTATATTGCAGTACGTTGAATTAATGCAAAACATGTTCCTTTCACATGTAGCCCAGAAGAGTAGATGAGATTTTGACAAAAGTGCTAGAACATTTCAAAACTATCATTTATTGTTCTTTGTGTCCTACTTTGTGATTTGTCATAATTGTTCTGGACCCTGCCGAAATTGACTTTTGATTAAATGATTTACATTTTTACATTTTACTTTTTTTCATTTACAAATGGCTGTTAATGTTTAATATTGTTATATTAACACAATAATTTGTTATTTATAGTCATCTGCACATTATTTATAGTCATCTAGACATTTTGCAAACCATTAAAATGGTTTGCACACATATTGTGTTAAAGATGACACAACATCTGTTGTCCCTGAACACACTCCCTTAGAAGTGTCAAAATTTTGACACAACATGTGTCGTTTTTAACGCATCACTTTTTGCAGTGCACGAAAAATTATATAATAATTGATCTTTGTCATCATGAGGAATCTATTACAGAGCGGAGATACGAAACTCTTGATAGACCCTCTGCTTTTGACAATAAAACTCGACCAGTGAGAGACAAGTCTCTTGCCAGACATGAATTGAACTCATTCCTAATGAGGTCTTTTATGGGATTGAGTTTAAGCTCTGCGGGAATCATATTTAATCATAATAATACAAAATAGTTACATTTAATCATACAAAATAGTTAAACGTAGGAAGGGGGACATTTGTTTTTTCAAGTAGCCTACAAAAGATATTCAAAGTAAATTTAGAAAAAACGTTAAAAACTATAAAGACTTAAATAGCCATCATTATAAAAAGGCGCTGAGTTGCGTATTGACGACTAAATCGGGAGGATTTGTTCATTTGGAAGCTTTCACATGCCTGTAAAGTCTAGGGACAGGTTTGTGTCCATATTTTGAAAATGACCCAGCCCGTAGAATCTCTTCAATGTTTGGTAACAGACACGAATGCCACCCTGAGACAACTTCCGCTCAGGTTCACCTGTTCGTCCACGAAGCATTTGATGGCTGGAGACATCAGGCGGCACTGCGCACTCGAACACACCTGCCTGAATCTCGCGCGTAACGTTGAGATGTATTTAATGTAATCTTTAAGTCAAATTCAGACGAAAAGCGAAGAGGTTCATCCTCACGAGGCGATGGTTCTTGATTTTATTCTATTTGAGAGTTTGATAGACGTCAATGGTCGTTGTGTGGAAAAGCTGTGAAGAATCCCACACGACATGAGGGTGAGTGAATGACAGAAATGATCATCAATTATGTTAAATCTATAAAATAATATTATTTTATATCAAACAATGACAAATGTACAACTTAGAAATGTGTTTTCAAAAAAAGACAAGTTTATTCATTGCACACATGTTAAGATAAACTGTACAGTAGGGAAATATGCACATACTTATTTTATTGTACATATAGATATTTTTGCACACAAACTACATTTTTTTTGCACATATACTTCATTTTTTAACACATATACTTCTTTTTTTTGCACATATACTACATTTTTTAACACATATACTTCTTTTTTTTTCACATATACTACATTTTTTAACACATATACTACATTTTTTAACACATATACTTCATTTTTTTCTTTGCACATATACTCAGGGGCGTAGTTTGTGGGGGGGATGGGGGGGAGGTAACCCCCCCAATATTCAAATCCATCAGTTACAACCCCTCCAATATTTCAACATGAAAATCACAGTAGATCAAATGAAAAATAAGTAGAATTACTTTTTTTTGTGACGATAATTTTGTTCCTAATCAAATGAGTTTGTCATAATAAATTAGACAAAAAATACTCCCCCTCCATTGAACCGATTGGTAACGTCCAACCAAAGATTCGCACTTTCACCAAAACAACGCGAGTGGTGTTTGAATGGGAGAGCAGCACACGGGTAATTTAACGTACGCGCAAAATGAAGAGAAGCGCTGCACAGAGGACTATATTTAACTGCTGGTCAGAGAGGGATGCCAAACAAAATAAAGCATGTACTGAGAATGAGGTATGAGAATATTGTGTAATAATAGCTAAGTACACACGATATATGTTAGCTAGCTAATCCATTGCAATGTATTTAGCTATAACTATCAGTATAACAAGTTACCAAAGCAGCCATCTGTTTTGTTAGTTCATTTTTCAATAGTTTCTGTAATTATCAATGACAAAAGTATTCACATTGATTTTTGTTTTCTTCCTAAAATAATCTGACTTTTGAACGAATTGGATGAATGAATAATTTAAGTGTCTCACTCATTAAAACAGTGAATCGCTGCCGCCTACTGGCGCTTTCAATACTTCATTTCTTTCTTTTTATATCTCTTCTATGTTAGAATTTTATGAATGAGGATTATACACGAATTTCATAACGTTATGAGGTGTATAATCTCTTAACAAGTTTTTTTTAACAGATTTGAGGTAAATATAGCAGCAGGGTAGAAAAGTCAAATTTTCCAATAACAATACACATTAAAAAATAAAAATAAAATAACAGGCAGCATACAACCCCAGATAGCACACGTACGTCTGCAAGATGTCTGTTAAAGATCACTTCATCTGGAAAGCATCTGCTGTTTACTAACATCTGATAGACATCTATAAGATGTCAGTTTAACATACATTCTAAATCATTACATCTTAAAGACATCTTCTAACAGGAAACGTCCTATAGACGTATTGCAGATGAGCAAACACTCTAAAAAATACGTCTTCAAGATGTAAACACACACATCAAATAGACGTCTCCGTGAAGTTCGTGTGCTATCTGTTACGTTCAACCCCCCCAATGTTCAAACCAAATCTACGCCCTTGCATATACTACATTTTTATCACACATAAACTGAATTATTTCGCACATAAGTTATAGAAGGAGATTCGGGATATAGTAAGAGTTGTTCTTATTAACACACAAATGCTTCATTGCTGGACTGTTCAAGTATTTCTCCCGCAGTAACTGTGTTTCTGTTATTTCCCTTTCTTTTCTCATTTTCTTATCCCGTCGTTCTTTGGTCTTTTTCTCAACCCAGTGATGAAGAACAAATAATCCTTTAGTTTTGCTGGCAGCTCTGGTCTTCTCTGGACCTTTCAGGGGATCTTGGGTATCTCCAGCGGGACCATAAGGACCTGTCATGATGATGTTTACATGAGCGTCTGTCTCCTTCTTAAGGGTTTGTTGTTTGTCAGTGTTGCTCTTTGGATGGGATTTTTTCACAGGTGTCTCCTGCTGCTCTGGAGCTTCTGTCTGGACTTCATCCATTTCACTTTCACTCTCCTGCATTTCCGTGTTCTCCATCCAATAAAACATCGGTTGATCTTTTATCATGGGCTTCGGTCTTCTGTGTCTGGTGTCCTTCAGCTGAAATGGAGAGATGAACTCCACCTTAGGCTCATCAGACTCGCTGTTATCATTCATGTCCATGAGGATGAGAGCAGACTGTGATGAAGGTGCTGACAGTGACATCGCCTCGGTATATTCGTATGGGATGTACGGAGATGATCCTGAAGAATGAAGACATTGAAAGAGTCACAATGTTTTTATCTCGACACAATGAACTCTTGTCACATATGATACACTTTCTCTCACCTTCATGGTCCGTTTTTTTGGCACTGTTCAGTTTCTTCTCTGATCTTTCACTCTCCAGCTTCACCGTGTTCTCCTCCATCCAACTAAACATCGGTTGTTTTATCCTCAAGGACTTAGGTCTTCTGTGTCTGGTGTCCTTCAGCCCAAATGGAGAGATGATATGCACCTCATCTTCATCTTCAATGTCCATGAGGACCACGTCTGTAAAGAGATCAGACTGTGACGTGACCAGCGGTTCAGGCACTTTTGGAGCTGGTGTTGGTGGACCAGCTGATATTGGCAAAGGAGATGAAGTGAGTCTTGATTTTTTTTGTTTCTTCTTGTCATACATCACTAGACTTTCTCTTACCTTCATATTTTGTCACCTCCGTCTGTTCAGGATTCGGGTCGGGTGAGGCAGATCTATGAAAACCTGGTGAATGAAGACATGGAGAGAGTCTCGAGGTTTTACCTCAACATACAAAGTGTTTGAACTGTGAAATCTTTATAAACTTTCTGTTACCTTCAGGATCCATGTATTCAGCTTCCTTCCTCAGTTTCCTCCTTGAACGTCTCATCTTTGATCTCTCAGGTGATGAAGTTGATGGTTTAGGATCAACACGTCTCACCAGCGGTTCAGGCACTGATGAATGATGGGATTTAGAGAGTCACAATGTTTTTACCTCAGCACAATGCACTCTTGTCACATCTTTATAAACTTTCTCTTACCTTCATGATCCGTTTTCTTGTCACCCTTCTTCAGTTTATTTGCTGAAACTCTCTGCTCTGATCTCTCAGGTGATGCAGTCGCGGGTTGAGGATCAACACGTGTCACCAGCGGTTTAGGCACTGATGAATGAAGTGACAGAGAGTTTCAAAGTTCTACCTCGACATGTGTAATATCGTCATGTCTTTATTACGTTTTTTCTTACCTTCATGATCCATGTTTTCAGCTTCCTTCCTCCGTGTCCTCCGTGTCCTCCTTGAACGCCTCACCTCTGATCTCTTAGGTGTTGTCGTTGAGGGTTTAGGATCAACACGTATGACCAGGGGTTCCAGCCTTGACGGGTGACGGGATTTTACACTCTCAGCTGCTGAAGCTGGTGGGCATGGAGCGACTTGAATCGGTGGAGGAGATAGTGAAAGTGTCAACGTATCGATGCTCAATGGAGAAGCATCTCGGGATTCCTTCCTAGACTTCGGTGTGGAGTCACCTTGACGCTGTGCTCCTCTCTGTTCTTGCTCCTGTACAGTGTTGGTTATAACTAGTTACTAAGTAATTAGTTACTGTTATTCAGTTACTTTCCCCTTGAAAAAGTAAGTGAGGGATTACTCTTAGTTTTCTGTAATTTAATAACAGTTTCTTATGATGAACTAAATACTGTGTAATATATTCGATAGTGGACATGAAATTAACACTAAGTCTAAGTTTAAATGTATGCTTCATTGAAACCTTCTCACATTGGTATACTTTGGTCAGTTAATAAGAATAATTGATGTAGTGATTTATTTGAAATAATTAATTAAACCGTTTGATGTATATCTTTGAATCACTTCTAATCAAAATTTGTTTTAGGATATAGAAAGTAATTAGGAATAAGTAATGAAATCTTTTTGGATGGAGTAATTTGTACAGTAATGTTGTGACACTATTGAATATGTAATTAGTAATTATCACTTTTTCAGAGTAACTTACCCAACACTGCTCCTGTGTTTGGTTGCATTCCGGATCTGGCGTCTCGTGGCCCAAACATCTACAGTTCACTTGTCCCATGATGTGAAACTACACCAAACTAGCCTACTTACTTTAATGCTAAACTAAAAAAAGTATTTATGGTACTTCTTTGCAAACCGCAAATGTAAAAGTAATCGCGAAAACAGAATAGTAACTCCTGCAGTTGCTCGCGCTGTCAACAACTTTAGGTTGATCTCTGACGTCATCGACAACATTAGTAACCAATGGAAACCAAAGCAATCTTTAAATATAAACATAAACCATTGAAATAAATGCATAAAATACAATAATCATTTAAATTGGAATGTTTTGTCTATTTGTAACAGCTGAAAGCATGAGTCAAATGTTTAGCAGAGAACATATAGCGACTTAACTTTATTTTTTTGACCTAAGTGCATTATTTAAACGAATCTGTTCGATTAAATAAGCCGCTCGCGTTAAACATCCAAGTATCGCGAGATCACGCTGCTCACGTTGACGCGCGATCTGTGCAGAGCAGCTGAGGTGATTTACATCTCGAGGTTTTCTTTGTCGTTGATAAAAGATTTCTTTTAACTCATGGGTGTGTTATTGAATATTCTCTCATGTTAGTAACAGATCTGAGGGAGCATATATTGGTTTATAGTCTGCCTAAAGCAGCTCTTTAGTGTATTTTCTTTCTGTATTTGCTGTAATATTATTTAAACTATGTTATGTCTTTATGTAGACAAGAAACTGGAATTGTAAATCCTTCTTATTCACTTAATTAATCAGCACTTACGGTCAGCTTAACATGCATGCACACGCTCGGTAATTCTTCTCACTCGTATCTCCTTCCTATACAGATGTGTACAACTCAAGCGGCTTGAGCGCCATCTAGTGGTGCAATAATGTAACAACACCACAAACTAATGTGAAGTTTTTTCTTGAAAATGTTTATAATATATCGTGCTTGTTTTCTGCTTGTGTTTATTGCAGGTATGTTTTGCGCGAGCTGTGAACACCAGATGTCGCTCATCTCATCTACAGTTCCTGTGTCCAGTTGCATAAAGCACCTTAAGTTTTTCAAAAGTGATTTCCCTTCACCAAAGACAATAGGAGAATATTAAGGGAAAATTACACTTGAGGTGCTTTATGCAACCGGGCCCTGGACTTCACAGGTTGAGTGTGTGTGACATGTGCAGATATATTCTTGTTATCAGTGGCTTACTGTGTGAAATATTTAATTTCCATAAACATTTACGAAGAGATTTATAAAACAAAATGACATACAGGTTTAAAATATATTTATATAAATCACAGTGAACTGTATAAGGGTCCTGCTTATCCCTAAACGTATTTTTGGAGGCTACTAGTCCTGAGACAGCGTGAGAGGTTGAAAGTTTAAAATCATTCCTCCTTCTTCTCTCATGAGCAGGTTTTAGAGGCGACGCACTGGTTTGGGTCCGGGCAGAATTCTGAACCTTGACAGCGTTTTAGCGACCACCTTCATTTCTGCCATAGAAAAGTTCTTGACCGATGCAGTTCCTAGCAGACATACACAGAAGAGAAACAGTAGAAGGATCTGATTGGTGAGTCCAACACAGATGAACTGTCTTAATGAACAAGATGAATTTGTGAGTGTATACTATAGTGTGAACTGTACCTGGGTGCTGCAGAGAATGCTATTAAAGCATGAGGTGACCTTCCCTTTGGCCTCTGTGGATCAAACCCCATGGGGTCAAACACCTGAAGAGAGAGACTGCAGACATCATTCCCAATGTTTTCATTTGTTTCAGTGTCGATGAGAGCGAGTCTTACCGCTGGATCGCTCCAGATAACAGGATTACGATGAATACCGGATATACTTATCAAGCACAAACATCCTACAGATAGAAAAATATGATTAGCATCTGTTTCAAATATTGTTTTCATACCTGTTTTTACAGCAGTGAAGTCTCTGGATTTGATGGGACATCAGTGAAGTGAGTAGCCTGTGGAATGACAAGGTCTCCTGGAATCTTCATGTCTTCATCGGGTCAGAGCAGAACGGGCGGGTGAACCCTCAAACTCTCCTTAATGCACATGGTGGTGAATGTAAGCTGACTGAGGTCATCCCTACAGCCAATCAAATTGTGATGTAATTACCTCAGGGGTCATGATCGAGGGGGATGAGATTCCAAATGCTTTTAACTAAACTAATATTTTTATGTTTTGTTACACGTACTGATTAAATAAGCTATCCCTGATAATAAAAAATGATTTCTGGAAATCATCTTGCGACCCCTACTTTGGGACCCCCTGCATTAACACACCACAATTCAGACTGCACTGTTGTAACACTTCAGTGAGGTGATGTCATCCGTCTCTCTGTCCTGCAGCAGTGATGTGACTTCAGCAGGACAGCGGTCCTGATAGGTTGTAGAATCCAGGAGAGGGCGTATTTGTGATGTTGTTTTTTCAACATTTCTCACCCTGTACATGACCCCCAGATCAAATGTAGTGAAGGTCAAACCAGCAATGGTTAACTGATGCTAAAGAAGCAAAATAAAGCAGTCAGAGCTTCCATATGAATAACTTATCGATCTGGTGTGTATGTGTTTCTCTACATTTGAATGTTAGTGAAAATTAAAGACTTCATTTACCTCAAAACTTAACATGATGAGGCAAACTAAAATCTGTACATTATACCGATAAACATGTTTTTTTCTATCTTTTCCAAATAAAATCCTCCATACTGACACAAACCAAAGCAACACAAATGACGCTTTTAAAGAACCACAGGTGAAATCGACATTTAAAAAAAAATCCAACCCATATTAATGAAAATGATTCACAGTGTGTTTGCTTGAACAGAGCGTCTCCTTTGTTGACCTTTGACCTTGTAAGTACTTTTTTATTATTAATGCCAATAAACCAATATAACACACAGAAACTATTGAAAATGACATTGATAGTTAGATTTCACAAAAAATCATAATCATACAAGGAGGAAGAGAATAAATAAAAACATTAGGCAGAGGGAGTTATTATATAAGTTTAAACCTTGAGAGCAATTTTTGACTTTTTAATTCTTTTTGGTTCTTTATGTCCACAAAGGATTAAATAAAGGCATTGAAATCAACCAAAAAATTGACAATAATAGATTTTTACCAAACATTTGCATGAGGAGATAAATAATTTACCGACTGTTATTAAAAAGATGAACAATATGTTGAATACTATAGAAAAGTATAGAATAATATCAAAAGAATTCAAATATGTTCTGATATTTGTTTTTTTGTGAGAGATACTGTGCAAAACTGATTCCAAAAAGATTTAACGAAAACACATTCACAAAAAATATTAATAATTGCTTCTTCCAAAATACAGAATGTTCATTTTCAATATTTTGCTAGATTGCTATATGTACTATTAGAGAGATAACATCTACAGTATGTAATATTTTCAACGTGATTTCCTTTATCTTGTTTGTTAATATAGATTATTTGTGTGTAAGAGACCAGCAAACTTATTTACTTTCATCATAATGTTAAAGAGGATGAATTCAACAACTCCCAGATCTCCATTACTGACTATATTTCTTAGAATGTCCTTTTTGACTTTTTTGCGATTTATTTTTCCACGTAAAATTAAATAATAATTGATCTTTGTCATCATGAGGAATCTATTACAGAGCGGAGATACGAAACTCTTGATAGACCCTCTGCTTTTGACAATAAAACTCGACCAGTGAGAGACTGATGGGGAAAAATATTGATCTTCAAGCTCAAAAAATTGCTCAGACAAGGAAGGTCCAGGTGTCAAAGTTTCAACTTTATTTGTACAAGTCAAACAAAGTGAGATGTTCCAAGTCTCCAAAAACATCTGAAAACTTGGTGTTTTCCAGCCTCTAGTTATAGTGAAACTTTTCAAAGGTGTTTCCCTCCGAAACCAATCAGGTAATTCCCCGCTATCGCTTATTTTTTATTATCCCACTGTCCTTGTCTGCCACCATTATTTTTAAGCAACAAGGTTTCTTGTCTAATAGTGGAATTTCAACCTTGACTATATTTTTAAAAAAATAAGTTGTGCTATAATCCATCATAAGTTTGACTTAATTGGGTCGGGCCTTTAAACCATCACTGGATTTTGTATTGCTGAAAATGATTAAAATATATAAGCAATCACTACATAAGTAGTACATATATGTGATTCTATCATGCAAACAATCTTATCGTAACTCTAATACTCATCTAAGTTTATGTGATTTCTGATCTACTAACACATCTATATTAACAAACATTCCTATAAACACTTCTTCATAACTGGGGTGAATAAAAGCCCCACAGTATACAGAATATGATCAGAATTATACACAATATATTCCCCCCTTTGGGACTCCATAAGAGTCCCACATTTGATTAGTACTAACATAGGAGGAATTGCTACTTCAAAAATAGGCGTTCAAAAAATAATATATGTGCACTTCAAAAAGAATATATGTGCACTTCAAAAAGAATATATGTGCACTTCAAAAAGAATATATGTGCACTTCAAAAAGAATATATGTGTGCGTGAGCAATAATAATCAACATTAATGATAATACTTATTTCCTTAAGGGTATGCTCATAAGCTGTAAAAATAGAAATCCATCTGACCGACTAGGTTATCTCGTAACACGGACAACTCCTGTTTGTTACCATTTCCTTCATAAAAATGCCTTCTACATTAGATAGCAAAAAGTTGATCATCACTGACTGAATATACTACCATCTGATGGTGAGGAGCAGATCTAGCAATCCCCTTAACTGCCTGCATTATGCAAGGCCAAAAACACAGTAGTATCAGAACTGGCGCCACAATGCAGATTATCAATATCAATATGTTATGCAAATTGGGAAATATGTTGTCAAGCCAGTTCCACAGCGAGTTATTTGAATCTACTTCACCCTTCGCCATCATGGCAGAAAGCATTGAAATATTTTTTATTCCTTGTTCGATGAGATGTCCATCTGCGTCGTTGTCTGGTATGTATGTGCAACAAGTCTCTCCAATCATCGCACAAACACCTCCCTGTGATGCAGTAAGTTGGTCCAATGCCAATCGATTCTGAAGAGCGGTAAGACGTAATCCTTGTAATTCTTCCTTGATTCCTTCCATCATGAGTTTCGTTGTGTTGATGAATGAAGATAACTCATATCTAGTGATTTCTAAACCAGTCATCAGTGATTCTACTCCTAGTGCTGGAGCAAATGCAACCGCAATCTTTTCTGCAACTGTCCATATGTGATGATTTTTTGGCACTGGGCTGTCCGTTAAGAAGTTGAATAATCCTCTCCTCACCCGCCGTTCACTGTTTATTGCGTGATGGGGCAAGATAATAACTCCTCCATGCAACTGAACCAAGGCACACAGTCCTGTCCAGTTCTTTGGTAACGACAAGTATACTTGATAGCCACACAGCCAGTAATATCCTTCAACGACTCCAGTTCCCTTGCGATCAGGAACATGCACAGTTGAGCATGATGGACATTTTGCTCGTCCCTTTTCGGAAGTAAGCATGTATTGGTAGGTAACAATTGGCTGTGGTACTTTATGCGTAACAGTGAAAGTCGTAGCTGGGGGACTTAAGTCGTCTGCATAACGAAGACAGGCCATACAACTTCGTCTCACCGATTTGCTTATAGGCTTATAGATGTCTGAACATTTCCGCTCTGGTATCGTCCCTAAAGCATGATTCCCTGACTTTCTTTCATAACAGACTAGATTGTTAGGGACGTGTTTAACAGTTGCTATCTGAGCAAAAAGTCTATTAGGAAGAGGGTGGGGAATCCCAGTGTCGTGCATCATAGTCTTCTCATATTGGGGTAGCTTTAGTCCATTCGTTAATATTGCTATTGATTCTCGAAATTTAGCGCCTAGACCTTTCTTTAGTCCAGCAGCTGCTACTGCAGCCTTGGCTGCTTCAAATGTGTTGTTGGGATTCTGATGTGGCCACCAATCTCCTCCGGTGGTGCTGTGAGGAAAGTGAGCACAAACGTGACAGTGTCCGGCAGCATTCATCCTAACGGTATGATTCGTCAATCTCCACCACATGTTAGTAGCATAAGGATGAGGGGGATTGGGGTGTTCCATCCATGCGTTGGAAAGCTGTCTCATATTGCTGTTGCCATTCTGTCTTTTCTTTCGATGCTTTGACTCGGACTCTGGAACCAGTAGACCGCAGAACAAATGTTCAGATGATGTACCATTTACTCCACAGTCCACCCGTCCCAAGGTAGTGTTCATCTGCCCCAAGGTAGTGTTCAAGACGTCCATGTTGTTTCGACCCATACCCAGTCCATTTCTCATAATGATTGGTATTATAATTATACATGTCAAAATGAACATCAAAGAAGCTATTTCTCGCTCTCCACACAGTCCTCGGAGCCTCCTGGGATGCAATGGGTGTCTTCTTCCTTCCATTGTGATAGCTGCTGAGGTTTAATTCACCTCGTATCCTTCGGTACGATAATTGAAGATCATCCACTGACCTGGTCTTAATCTGGATCCCGCTTCGAATCGTGTGTGACAATTATGTGGTTTTAATGTCAAAACCCCTGTATATAGGTTAATTGAGGGCCAAAGCAAATATTGAGTGTACACTGTTAGAGTCCAACTTGGTTTTCTTTCAGTCCATGTATCCTCTTGTGTTGAAGTAAATCCTACAGCCAGTATAGCATCATCCCGTGGTAACAATCTCAAAGTGTCTATCTGTGACTGTGGTTGTCTTTGTCCTGAAAATGCAGACACATATCCAGAGATCACCAAGTCATAATAACACTGTCCCTCAGTACCCCCACTTCTTGGAGGGAAATAGAGCGATGTCCCTCTTATCCGGTCCGCAGGTACTTGTCGATGTGGGGAATCGATCATATGATATGGCCTGAACTTCTCAGCAAACTCAATAAAGGCAGCTGACATCAATCATGTACTCCTCTTGTCTGCGTTCTAATTGCATCCACATTGGTCATGAAGAGGTGAGGTCACTAAAGGAGTTCCTTTAAGGGTAACTAATGTTTTTAAGCTAACTATGTTCGTCCAGTGGGTGGCCCCCAACTTCACTAAAAGAAGTGGTTCTTCCACTGGCACTTTTGCCCTTGTACTCCTACTCACAGGTCTAGTTCCTTGGGTAATGCGCACACTGGTATTCCCACTCCGTGATTGGTAAATTATGACGTGTTGTTTTCAAAGTGCTGTCTCCTCGGTCTACAACTGGTCGATATCCAGGTTTTGTGAAGAAAAAGACAAAAGTTACCCCGACTTGGTTGTCGTAGTAAGCTGGGACGACAACTGACTGTCCTACTGCCAGAACCGCTGGATCCTGTTCCAGTGTTTGCCGTGCTACTGGTCCTAGGTGTCGTCTTGGGTACCCCGGTCGTGCAGGATGTAGCACTACTCTCTTATACCACGTTGGGCACCCTTCCCGGGAATACTCGTCTTCTTGCAGCGGAAGACATCGTTCCCATCTGAGCTGAACCTCCTGCCGTTTACTGAACTTCGCTGCGGACGACAGCTTGACAATCACCTGCAACCTCCTCCGGAACACCCCCAGTATTGGCCTGTATGTTGTGGTGATAGTAGCAGAAAGAAAGAAAGAAAGAAAGAAACACATAATGCATGTCCCTCTTATTGACATTTTGGGATCTAACATGGGCAAACAAAAACAAGGGGAAAGGGTTTCTTGCAAAAAACAACAAACAAAACAGCAGCTATCTTCCTACCTATTTATGTCTAAAGGAATATAACTACACTACATGCCCCAAAAGGAAATACAATTCTAGACTTTCTCCCTTTCTTATATACAAACATAGTCATAATAGCAAAATAAAAGTGGCACCCTTTTTCTGGTTTGGCTGTTTAACAAGCTAAGGGGTCTCATATTCTTCACATTTGTCCATTGCTGTAATCATGGTTAACATAAATGCCTCAGAGTCATGCTGTACATTCAACTCTGTATGCAGTAACATTTGTCTAGCCGTGGCCTTAACCAACAAAGATCTTAGTATGGGGAGAACACAACAGAACAACACTGCAGAGGCTACCAACACAATAACAATCGTTATTCCTACTTTGGTCAGCCATTCGCCCCAGAACCCAAACATTGACTCAAACCATGTCCCAATTGCCTTATCTCTTCCTGCATTAGCTGTTATTTCATCTCTAAGGTTTTTCAATTTCTCCATAGCACGAGTAAACGAGCCATCCGGGGCAGTATTATTAGGAATGTAAGTACAGCAATCTTCTCCGAACATCACACAGACTCCTCCTTTTTCAGCTAATAACCAATTTAGAGCTTGTCTATTTTGCCAGGCCATTTTACTTGTTGGGGCTAATTGTTCCCCAAGAGCTTTAAGTGCATCATTTGTGTAGTTAATAAATCTCTGTTGATTGTAATACACATAATTAATCCATTCCGTGTTCTTATTTGGTGTAATCCATACAAAAATAGACTCAAATCCAGATTTAACTTCATCTCTTGCTTTAAACTGGTGTGGGATATTTCTAGGTTGACCAATGGCATCAATATAAACATTTGGGTCACTTTGGTAAGCCCTTTTCACTATTTTCTGTTTTGGTTCACTTTTAACATTTTCATTCGGATCCCACGTGATCATAGTGGCATCTTGTATTAGTTTTACTCTTGCACATAAACCTCTCCAATGTTTTGGTAGTGTTGGTCTTAGTTTGCTTTCCCCACACACCCAAAAGTAATCGGCTATAGCATTAACCTGAGTCTCATAAGATTCAATCAAGGGCCATCCAATTGTCATGTTTGGGCAATCTTCCCATCCTATTACTGTGAAGTTATCTGTAAGTGTAGCAGAAGCAAACCTTTTATCCCACTGCCTATTTACTCCCTTCTGACTTCGCATATTTTTATCTAAGTGCCAAATGGTTATACAATTCCCTTCAAAAATTCCCACATTTTTACCCTCTTCTTTGTTTGTACTATTATAACATTCGTACTGCAATGTATAATCTATCTCATAACTTACTGGAACTTCAATCATATTTGTTGGGATCCTCACATCAATATCCATACACTCCTCTCCCCATAATGAATGAGTATAATAGCGTTCCCTGTTTTCACGCCCTGCCAGGGCCAAACATTCTGCATGGCAAAAAGGAACAGTGTTTCTTTCAGTACTGCACTGCTTTGAATAATGTCCAGCACAATGTCTGTAATCATATGGGTTTGGTACAACAATCAGTCTGCTCATTGGTGATGGGGTGCAAAACACACAACTGTCCATGTATGATTGATCTACTGTGAAATGTGCCCACCTGTACCATTCATTTTGAACAGCACTGTCCCAAAGTCTCTCATACTGGGACACTTCATCACACGTTAAAATCGTAGGGTGTCCATTCAAGTGTTGACAAGTCAATTGTTGGGAACTCTTCTGCCAGTAGTTGTTCGGCGGATAATTCTGGGCTGGCAAGCTCTCGGTCTGTGGTATGGTCTGCACCAAGCTCATCAAAAGTAGTACCGTGACCATAAGGTCCTGCATCTCCCTCCCGACTTGGGCCCGCCGTGGTTCACCGGCGCCTGTTGTGGTTGGGGTGGTGTGTGGTTCTGGTCTATAGCGGCTATCTCTTGCTGCACTATGTTCCCCATGTATGTTAGGATCGTATATAGTCCTGACAGCATGTTCCTCCGAGTGTCCCTGTTCTGTGCTCTGTCTTGGCTCGCCGGGCTCATATTCTGGCTGTGATTCGTGCTCTGACTGTGCCGGCTCTGGCTCCTGGTATGGCTCCTCCTGCTGTGTCCTCTGCTCTGGCTCGTGCTGTGGGAGCTGCTCCGGTCGTCCCTCAGCTGCCCTAGGCGTCTCTGGCGCGGACTCTGAAATCCCCTCAGGGGTTCTCTGACTATCATCTTGGCTCTGACCTTCGTCTGACGTTTCTGATAAGTCCTCGGTCTCCTCGTCAGCTTGCTCAGGATCTCGCCGTCGCAGTGGTGATACTCTGGTGCAGTGATTCAGATGGTACCAGGTAGTGCTCCCCTCCACTTGTACTGCCGTTGGTGTTGCTCGTGTGACTGTGTAGGGCCCCTCCCGCCTTGGCTCATTCCATTTTCTTCTGAAGACTCTTAGATACACTTTGTCTCCTGGAACGATGGCACACGGAGCTTCTTCGTCCTCTCTAGGCCCTCGGCGTTGCTCCTGTGAAGATATGGCCTCATGTATAGCAGTTAATTGTCTCATGTAAGTTCTCAACTCAACTTGCAACTGTTCCAAAGGCGGTCCATCATAAGGGCCTCTTAAGTAAGGCACTGGCATAGGCCTACCCGTGAGCATCTCATGTGGAGTCAAATTTGAAGTCCTGTTAGTTTGCATACGATAGTTCATTAGCGCTAGTGGTAAGGCATCTACCCAGTTCAATTTGGTGTCTGCACAGATTTTGCTAATTTTTGCCTTTAGGGTTCCGTTTGCCTTCTCCACCATTCCTTGAGATTGGGGATGGTAGACACACCCTAGCCGCTGTTTTATGCGCAACTGTTGCAAGACAGTTTTTACAGTTCTTTGAATAAATGAGGAGCCGTTGTCCGAACTGATCTCAGATGGAATTCCAAATCTGGGAATCACTTCTCTTGTCAAAAACTTAATCACAGTCCCAGAGCCCTGGTCTGATGATGGCACAGCCTCTACCCATCTGCTGAATCTGTCTATTATCACCAGCATGTATCTTTTGCCTCTGACTGACTTGATCATGTCGACATAATCCATTACCAAGTGTTTAAAAGGTCCCTCGGGTACAGGGATGTGTCCTATAGGTGCTGAAGTCCCTTTTCTTACATTGTTCTGAGCACAAATATCACACCCTGTTAGAAAATCATCCACTGTCGCTTGCAAATAAGGTGACCAATATCCTTGTTGCTTGATTTTTCTCAGTATCTCATTTCGACCGCAATGATCAAATCCATGTGTCTCAGAAATTAACACAGTCAATAAAGCATGTGGTGCAATGATTAGTCCTTCATGAGATCGCCACACTCCATTTACATCTCTTGTGCCCCCCCTTTGCTGCCATACTGATTGTTCGACAGCACTTGCCTGCTCTTGTATGCGAGCAAGGTCTGTAATTCGGGGCTCGGGTTGTATTAACACCATGGGGGCCATTACAGCAACTTGGCACCCTGAGGCTTTTCTAGCCTCTGCATCGGCAGCATTATTTCCTTGTATTACAAAGTCATTTCCCTTTTTGTGCGCTTGGCACTTAATAATACCCAGGTGTTTAGGTTGCATCATAGCTGAAATTAACTGTACAATCTGCTCGGCATGCTGTATTGGGGTACCATCACTTTTCCTGAAACCTCTTTGTTTCCAAACCGCTCCATAAAGGTGACAAACTCCATGCGCATACGCAGAGTCTGTATAAATATTTACAACTTGCCCCTTTGCTAGCTGGCAAGCTGTTGTCAAGGCCTTCAACTCAGCCAGTTGTGCTGAACAAGGCTGTTCACAGTGTTGAGAAATTACTGGAAGAAATTCACTTCCTTCTCGTTTAACCACAGCAAAACCAGCATGATTTCCTAAATGATCTCTGAAGCAAGAGCCATCTACAAAATAATCAGCCACCGCATTTAGTATGGGCGTAGACTCTAGATCTGGTCTAAGACGGGTAAATGCCAACGATTCAGATACACAATCATGTGGCGTGCCTTCATTATCCAGAGGTATGTAATTTGCTGGATTTACAGTAGCACAATGCTTTAATGTTACATCAGGATATGTCAAAAGAGCTGAATATGCCAGGCTTCTGGCCTGTGTTAAGACAAATCTACCTTGTTCCAACATTTCCACCACCTTATGATGTGCATATATTATCACAGGGTATCCCATAGTCAAAGTAGAAGCCTTCTCATAAGCATAATATACAGCTGCAAGTCCTTGATAACAGGGAGGATACCCCTGTGCTACACTGTCCAACCTCGTACTATAAAAGGCAATGGGCTGTTTTCCCCTCCCTTTACAAGTCTCCTGCATTAATACTGCAGAGGCATATCCCTCTTTTCTGTTAGCTACATAGAGGTGAAAGGGTTTTGTATAGTCAGGACTTGTGAGAGCTGGAGCACTTTGCAGTTCTCTTTTAATGGATTCGAATGCTATTGTCGCATCATTATTCCATTTGAGTGTGGTTCTCAGATTTTGCTGCCCTGCCTGTTTCATTAAAGCTCTTAGTGGGGCAGTCTTAATTGCATAATCCTCTATCCAATCTGAGCTGAATCCAGTCATGCCCAGGAATGTCATCATATGACCAACAGTCTGTGGAAGTGGAACTTTGCTAATTCCTTCCAATTGGCTTTGTGATATTGCTTTGGTTTTATATGCAATTAATCTTCCCAAGTACTCTACTTGGGGAAGGCAATACTGTAGCTTTGTCTTTGAGGCTTTATGTCCTCCTTCTGCTAATTTAGTCAGAACCTTAATGGAGTCTCTGTGGCATTGCTCAATTGTAGGGGCACAGATCAACAAGTCATCCACATACTGGAGAAGTGTACTGTCCAGTACCAGATCTTCCAGATCAGCCTTTAACAGCTGATTAAATATGTGAGGGCTGTGGCGGAACCCTTGAGGGACCCTAGTATAGGATATTTGCTTCCCCTCATAAGTAAAAGCAAACAAATGTCTGCTACTTTCTGCCAATGGAATGCTGAAAAAGGCAGAGCAAAGATCAATCACTGTAAAATACTTAGCATCAGGTGGCACGTTTGTAAGCAGAGTGTGAGGATTCGGAACTTCTGCCGGCCAATCTTCTACTATTTCATTGATTGCCCTTAAATCATGTACCAAGCGCCATTTTGCTTTATCTGCTTTGGTAACTGGCAATATAGGAGTGTTACAAGGACTGGATGTCTCAAACAGCACTCCTGCTGTGGTCAGTCCTTCAATAGTACCTCTGATGCCTTTTATTGCTTCAGGTTTTAATGGATATTGGTACTTGTGTGGTAACTTAGCCCCTGGTTTTGTCTTAATGACTATAGGGCTAGCAGACTTTATCAGCCCAACATCTGTGTCATGTTTTGACCACAATTTTTCCGGAACTAATTGCTCCATTTCTTCAATTAGCTCCGTTTGTTTCATCTCTTTTTCCAAGATGATTTCCAAATTCATGTTTGTCTGATTACTGACTTCCACCTCTCTAGGAGTTCCCTGCATAATTGTTGCACATGCAATTTTCATGAAATGTTTATCTGCTGAAATAAAAATTAAGGGGTTGTCTGTGCTCTTCCATTGTATTCCCTTGGCTTTCTTCATCATTGGGCCTATTTCTTTGTTCTCACTTCCCTGCTCTAAATATAATGTAATGTGGGGGACTGAATTTGGGATCTGGAACCATTCTTTAATAAAATCATTACTGTCTACTTGTAATGCCGCTCCTTGTGGTCCTATTATTATATGCTGTGAAATGAGGGGAACTTTCTTATCTTTGGTTTCTTGCAACCACTTTTTCTCTATGTCTACTCTTCTCAGTGGGTCATATATCATGGTACAGTGAAATTCTAATCCAGGTAGTTTGGGGTCTTTGAGTTGTTCTTTAACAAACTTTTCCCATTTCTGCACTGTCTTCCCTACCTCTTCCTCTAAATCTCCTATCCAGTAGGCATTGGCCTGGGGGACTGTAACTACCATTTGCCTAACTCCCTTGCTGCTAATGTAAATGCCTTCTGGGGAACATGATATTTGTAGCTTTAGTTTACATAGGGCATCCCTCCCTAACAGATTAACAGGGGTCTGTTCTGATACTAGAATAGGCAGAGTTACTTCTTTGTCCTTTGTCCTCAGACGCACTGGAGCCGTTATTGGAATTAGCTGCGTTTGTCCAGAAAATCCTACTGTCTTTGTGAACTTGCCAGACATGGGGAGGTGTGAGGCATGACTTGAACTTATACATGTATAAGTTGCTCCAGTGTCTATCATCATTGGTGTGTTCTTGCCTTCAATAGTGACCTGCAGCATTGGTTCTGTGTCAGCATCTTCGGTTATCATTGGGTGCTGACCCCTCCCCGTAGGATCTTCTTGGCAGCCCTAGTATCCGACATCTGGACCTCGCCATGGGTTGACTGGTCCCTGTTGCTGATGTCCTTGTTCTGGTTGATTTGGTTGGTCCTGCCAGCGGGGTCCCTGTTGATTCTGCTCTTGCCATGGTGGTTGTTGTTGCCCTTCCTGCCATTGGGGTCGCTGTTGCCTCTGACCTTGCCATGGAGGTCGTTGCTGTTGGCCTGCTTGCCATCGGGAACCTTGTTGCTGGTTTGCATTCCAAGGGTTGGTGGGACATTCTCTTCTGTTGTGCCCCTGTTGTCCGCATCCCCAACATGAGTTCCTTCCTCTGTTCTGTCTTCCTTGTTCTCCTTGCATAGGTCTTGGGCCATATCTGTTTTGTTGTTCAGGCTTCATATAGATGACAATAGGCGCTGGCTGCTGAGGTCCACTCCCAGGTGTTTGTTGTACAGTGGCTGCACCCGGTTGCGGTGCCATAGGAACTGGGACATTTACTGGAGCCATCGTTGCTGCATGATCTTTTTCTTCATCTTTGTCTTTGACCACGGCTTGCGTCTTCTTCTTTCTTGCCAGTTCTTCGAGCTGTAGCTGTACCAGTTTTCTTTGAAGATCCTTTTCTTGATTTCTCAGTTTTAGTTCATTTCTTCTATACTGTTCGACTGCATGGGTCACATGGTCACAGAACTCTTTGTGTGACTTGGAGTTCAGACCCACTACATCCTCCAGCTTGGCCTTTACTAGCGGAGGCATTGCATCGACAACAGCATTTCTGAACAATGTCGTCATCAATAAGTCTTCATCAGGATCTCTTTCAAGCTCTTGCTTCCACTTCCTCATTTGTTTCTGTATGTAGGTGGCAGGGTTCTCTTCCTCTCCCATCTGTTCTCCCTTGAGGGCTCGGGGATCGACGCGGTTGGGGAATTCTTCTCTTAACCCACGCCATATCTGTCATCTATATGCGTCGAATGGGTGTCCATCAAGATTTGGGGTGTCTACCGCTCGGATGTCAGCTGCTCTTAAAAGTTCATTCAGCTTGGAACTTCCCACGCACTTGGCAAGGAGTGCTTTGATATCCCCCAATGCCAATAGCTTTCCTGTTGTCTCCTCCTCCAGCAGTCTGATCCACTTGCCTTCCCCTTCATCTAGGTTTGGCAGGCGTGCAACCAGTCCATCCAGGTCTTGAGATGCCCATGGCACGTATTGTGCTTGAGCCCCTTTTATTAATATGGGACACTGCGTTCCTCTTTTTGTGTCACGCGACTTCGGTATTGCGACTTCAGGAAGGAGTGTGACACTTGCAGATCTTGTCAGTCTCCCCTGTGGTTCTCGGGTCCAGTGCTGGTGCCACTCCTCAGGATCATCCTGGAGATAGAGGCTCCCCGTGACCAGCTTTATCTCTCCTCTTGGAAGGCTCCTTGAGGCTGATCCCGGAGGGGCTCCTTTGTCGATTTTCGGACGTTGTGTCATTTCTTGGCTTCTGACTCTAGGGGCATCCTCTTCTTCTTCCTCTCCTCCTTCTGAGCTGTTGCCTGAACCTTGACTTAAAGCATGTGCAGAATCTGTATGTATTTGTATTAGATCTTCTGTCACACTTTCGTAGGTCTCCTCACGTCTCTTTGCTATGTTGTTCAGTGCCTCTACCAGTCTGCCATAAGGATCAGGACCGCATGCACCTCTGCCATCCTCCTCCTCTAAGTTCCTGTAACCTGGGGATTGTTGCCTAGCCCTGTCGTCCTTACTCTTTTCTGCTCCGTCCTTCTCATTTGTGTCTGTACCTATTTCTACCTGTCCTTCTATCTTGACATCTCCTTTTATTGCCACCATTGGCATTTGAGTTGATGTTTGTATCTTTTCTAACTTTTGACTGGGAGGTTCATAGGGAGGTGGCTGAGTCATTTTCTCAAAGTTTTCTTCCTTTTTTTCATCATCCTTTTTTAACACTTCTCTTATTTTTCTCATATTTTTCAGGAAATTAACTCCTTCATTTTTGAACAGGTTGAGTACTTCCTGTTCTAATTTTCTCTTTTCCTCTCGTTTTTTGCTTCTGTCTTTTGGTTTATGGTTCTTAATTAGTCCCTCCATTTCCTCACACACTGTTACATCAAAGGTACCATTTTCTGGCCATATGGTTCTCAAGTTTTTGGTTCTTACGGCCCATTTTTTGGATATTCTTTCTATTGAATTTTTGCATACCGGGTATCTGGACCCCAACAAATCTACAGGGGTGGACGACATACTTAAACAATGCACGAATCAGTAATATTCTTAGATGTATTATTATAAAGAGAAAAATACAGAGATTTTAAATGTGTTTCATTTGTTTATTTAAGCATTAAGGTGCAAACCAGGACCTAGGGTTCTCTGGGGCTATTTCCATCACCAATTTTTTCACTGCCAGTCACTGCCACAAACTGTTGAGGAACCACTTCTCCAAATTCATTCCAAGTACATAATACCTTACTTGTCCAATTTACATATCGAGTTTCTGCATAGACTCTCAACTCGGGGAAACCAATAAGTCGCCCAGTTTGTCCCCTCCCTAAGGAAAACCCCTGCAGCTCTCCTATCTCAAAGTAAGCTCCTGTTAGCCTACCAATGGGGATCCTTTGAACCAATAATGTTCTTGCTGTCAGACCTGAGGGACAATTAGATCTGTTATGCTGGTAAGCACAGACTTCATTCAGGTAGTAATTCAATACATCTACTTTACAACAGTTTTTTACAATCTCTTCCCAATTTACGTAAGGCCACTCCGACTGGACAATTTCTAAATTTCGAATCTCTGTCAGTTGATTCAGGTACCAGTCTTTTCTCTCTCGTACCAGAATTTGTTCTAACCCCCTCTCATCAATGTATGTATCTTCTTGCCAAAAGTGATTTCCAATTCCTCTAGTTTCAAACAGTACTTTTCTTAGGGTCAGTATCTTAGTATGAAAGTCCTCTCTTCTTTCATAATCAAGGCCTGGCCCCTCTTCAGCCATGCAACTGTAATGCAGTGAACTGAAATAAAAACAACATAAGGCAAAAATCACCAATGGGGAAAAAAGTTTAAGACATGAAATGTAACAATTATTTTAAGATCAATGTTCAATATGGGCAATGCGGGTTTCATATCATCTGACAATATCAATAGAGAGGAGCAATTATCAAACACCTCAACTTCACTTCTTTAATATGATACGATAAAATATAAAACATAGTTGCTGTTGGGGAAGGGTAGTTCATAAAACTTGATACTAAAAAATTATAAGACTCAATCTTTCCAAGAGGGAATATTCTTAATGTTCACATAATAATGTATTTAGTTGAGTCTAATAAATCAAATACTTTCAGATCTAGACTCAAACTACTTCTATTTTTATAACATTTGTTACTATCGTTTCCTTTATTATTAAATATGCTTAGAAAAAATGCAGTACATGCATCGTATCGTGACCATGGGTGATTTTCCTATGTTGGCTCTCACACAGCCTTTCAACCGTGATCGTCCCTAATATATCACCTTCTTTTGTCTAGGTGTTTGTCCTATATGAGCTCTCACAAGGCAATGCCCTGATCATCTCATATACACCTCGTATTCTTTTTTACGTTGGTCACGATATATCAGCATACAATGACATTTTTTTATTCTTTTTCGAAATATCACATTATTTATAATAAATTATTTCCAAAATATATTCAAAACTCTTGTTTATATCTTAAACTCATTCTTTTAAAATAAAGAGCTTTACTTATAGTCTTCTATCTTCTCCCTTGCTCCCTGCTCCTTCAGACATGATTTCTCACACACACATTTCTCACACACACATAGTCACTACTCATTCTGGGACTGTGGCCAGCAGCCCCTCCTTCCTACTCTCTCAATTTCTTTAGACACTGACACAGATAATAACACAGACAAACAGAACTATTTTACATCCCCACGTGGTTCTCTTCTAAGTAATAAATACATGCCTCCTCCAAGCAGGCAGTTACCTTCAGGTAAGACTTATTTACATGGCCCACTCACAAAAGGCCATTACCCGCTCAAAACAGGTAAAACTTATTTACATGGCCCACTCACAAAAGGCCATTACCCGCTCAGAACAGGTAAAACTTATTTACATGGCCCACTCACAAAAGGCCAATACCCTCTCAAAACGGGTATCACTTATTTACATGGCCCACTCACAAAAGGTCAATACCCTCTCAAAACGGGTATCACTTATTTACATGGCCCACTCACAAAAGGCCAATACCCTCTCAAAACGGGTATCACTTATTTACATTGTCTAGACATCATTCATTCACCTACAGTCATTCTTTACTTTGAGACCTGGGGCCCTCCTGCAATATTAGTGTCAATTAGTTCTTAGACTGGAGAAGCTTTTTATAGACATCAACTCTACCCAGAACTCACCTCCGGCAGACCACACAGATATCAAAAACTTTACACTTTAAGCAAAAGTATGCTCACCTGATCTGTGCAGTCAGCCGGATGGTCCGCCCTCGGTTGTCGTCGAATGCCTTCAGCCTCTGCCCAGCCCCACGTTGGGCGCCAAATATGATGGGGAAAAATATTGATCTTCAAGCTCAAAAAATTGCTCAGACAAGGAAGGTCCAGGTGTCAAAGTTTCAACTTTATTTGTACAAGTCAAACAAAGTGAGATGTTCCAAGTCTCCAAAAACATCTGAAAACTTGGTGTTTTCCAGCCTCTAGTTATAGTGAAACTTTTCAAAGGTGTTTCCCTCCGAAACCAATCAGGTAATTCCCCGCTATCGCTTATTTTTTATTATCCCACTGTCCTTGTCTGCCACCATTATTTTTAAGCAACAAGGTTTCTTGTCTAATAGTGGAATTTCAACCTTGACTATATTTTTTAAAAAATAAGTTGTGCTATAATTCATCATAAGTTTGACTAAATTGGGTCGGGCCTTTAAACCATCACTGGATTTTGTATTGCTGAAAATGATTAAAATATATAAGCAATCACTACATAAGTAGTACATATATGTGATTCTATCATGCAAACAATCTTATCGTAACTCTAATACTCATCTAAGTTTATGTGATTTCTGATCTACTAACACATCTATGTTAACAAACATTCCTATAAACACTTCTTCATAACTGGGGTGAATAAAAGCCCCACAGTATACAGAATATGATCAGAATTATACACAATAAGACAAGTCTCTTGCCAGACATGAATTGAACTCTTTCCTATTGAGGTCTTTTATGGGATTGAGTTTAAGCTCTGCAGGAATCATATTTAATCATAATAATACAAAATAGTTACATTTAATCATACAAAATAGTTAAACGTAGGAAGGGGGACATTTGTTTTTTCAAGTAGCCTACAAAAGATATTCAAAGCAAATTTAGAAAAAACGTTAAAAACCATAAAGACTTAAATAGCCATCATTATAAAAAGGCGCTGAGTTTCGTATTGACGACTAAATCGGGAGGATTTGTTCATTTGGAAGCTTTCACATGCCTGTAAAGTGTAGGGACAGGTTTGTGTCCATATTTTGAAAATGACCCAGCCCGTAGAATCTCTTCAATGTTTGGTATCAGACACGAATGCCACTCTGAGACAACTTCCGCTCAGGTTCACCTGTTCGTCCACGAAGCATTTGATGGCTGGAGACATCAGGCGGCACTGCGCAGTCGAACACACCTGCCTGAATCTCGCGCGTAACGTTGAGATGTATTTAATGTAATCTTTAAGTCAAATTCAGACGAAAAGCGAAGAGGTTCATCCTCACGAGGCGATGGTTCTTGATTTTATTCTATTTGAGAGTTTGATAGACGTCAATGGTCGTTGTGTGGAAAAGCTGTGAAGAATCCCACACGACATGAGGGTGAGTGAATGACAGAAATGATCATCAATTATGTTAAATCTATAAAATAATATTATTTTATATCAAACAATGACAAATGTACAACTTAGAAATGTGTTTTCAAAAAAAGACAAGTTTATTCATTGCACTCATGTTAAGTTAAACTGTACAGGAGGGAAATATGCACAATATTGTACATATAGATATTTTTGCACACAAACTACATTTTTTTTGCACATATACTTCATTTTTTAACACATATACTTCTTCTTTTTGCACATATACTACATTTTTTAACACATATACTTCTTTTTTTTTTCACATATACTACATTTTTTAACACATATACTACATTTTTTAACACATATACTTCATTTTTTTCTTTGCACATATACTACATTTTTATCACACATAAACTGAATTATTTCGCACATAAGTTATAGAAGGAGATTCGGGATATAGTAAGAGTTGTTCTTATTAACACACAAATGCTTCATTGCTGGACTGTTCAAGTATTTCTCCCGCAGTAACTGTGTTTCTGTTATTTCCCTTTCTTTTCTCATTTTCTTATCCCGTCGTTCTTTGGTCTTTTTCTCAACCCAGTGATGAAGAACAAATAATCCTTTAGTTTTGCTGGCAGCTCTGGTCTTCTCTGGACCTTTCAGGGGATCTTGGGTATCTCCAGCGGGACCATAAGGACCTGTCATGATGATGTTTACATGAGCGTCTGTCTCCTTCTTAAGGGTTTGTTGTTTGTCAGTGTTGCTCTTTGGATGGGATTTTTTCACAGGTGTCTCCTGCTGATCTGGAGCTTCTGTCTGGACTTCATCAATTTCACTTTCACTCTCCTGCATTTCCGTGTCCTCCATCCAATAAAACATCGTTTGATCTTTTATCATGGGCTTCGGTCTTCTGTGTCTGGTGTCCTTCAGCTGAAATGGAGAGATGAACTCCACCTTAGGCTCATCAGACTCGCTGTTATCATTCATGTCCATGAGGATGAGAGCAGACTGTGATGAAGGTGCTGACAGTGACATCGCCTCGGTATATTCGTATGGGATGTACGGAGATGATCCTGAAGAATGAAGACATTGAAAGAGTCACAATGTTTTTATCTCGACACAATGAACTCTTGTCACATATGATACACTTTCTCTCACCTTCATGGTCCGTTTTTTTGGCACTGTTCAGTTTCTTCTCTGATCTTTCACTGTCCAGCTTCACCGTGTTCTCCTCCATCCAACTAAACATCGGTTGTTTTATCCTCATGGACTTAGGTCTTCTGTGTCTGGTGTCCTTCAGCCCAAATGGAGAGATGATATGCACCTCATCTTCATCTTCAATGTCCATGAGGACCACGTCTGTAAAGAGATCAGACTGTGACGTGACCAGCGGTTCAGGCACTTTTGGAGCTGGTGTTGGTGGACCAGCTGATATTGGCAAAGGAGATGAAGTGAGTCTTGATTTTTTTTGTTTCTTCTTGTCATACATCACTAGACTTTCTCTTACCTTCATATTTTGTCACCTCCGTCTGTTCAGGATTCGGGTCGGGTGAGGCAGATCTATGAAAACCTGGTGAATGAAGACATGGAGAGAGTCTCGAGGTTTTACCTCAACATACAAAGTGTTTGAACTGTGAAATCTTTATAAACTTTCTGTTACCTTCAGGATCCATGTATTCAGCTTCCTTCCTCAGTTTCCTCCTTGAACGTCTCATCTTTGATCTCTCAGGTGATGAAGTTGATGGTTTAGGATCAACACGTCTCACCAGCGGTTCAGGCACTGATGAATGATGGGATTTAGAGAGTCACAATGTTTTTACCTCAGCACAATGCACTCTTGTCACATCTTTAATACACTTTCTCTTACCTTCATGATCCGTTTTCTTGTCACCCTTCTTCAGTTTATTTGCTGAAACTCTCTGCTCTGATCTCTCAGGTGATGCAGTCGCGGGTTGAGGATCAACACGTGTCACCAGCGGTTTAGGCACTGATGAATGAAGTGACAGAGAGTTTCAAAGTTCTACCTCGACATGTGTAATATCGTCATGTCTTTATTACGTTTTTTCTTACCTTCATGATCCATGTTTTCAGCTTCCTTCCTCCGTGTCCTCCGTGTCCTCCTTGAACGCCTCACCTCTGATCTCTTAGGTGTTGTCGTTGAGGGTTTAGGATCAACACGTATGACCAGGGGTTCCAGCCTTGACGGGTGACGGGATTTTACACTCTCAGCTGCTGAAGCTGGTGGGCATGGAGCGACTTGAATCGGTGGAGGAGATAGTGAAAGTGTCAACGTATCGATGCTCAATGGAGAAGCATCTCGGGATTCCTTCCTAGACTTCGGTGTGGAGTCATCTTGACGCTGTGCTCCTCTCTGTTCTTGCTCCTGTACAGTGTTGGTTATAACTAGTTACTAAGTAATTAGTTACTGTAATTCAATTACTTTTCCCTTGAAAAAGTAAGTGAGGGATTACTCTTAATTTTCTGTAATTTAATAACAGTTTCTTATGATGAACTAAATACTGTGTAATATATTCGATAGTGGACATGAAATTAACACTAAGTCTAAGTTTAAATGTATGCTTCATTGAAACCTTCTCACATTGGTATACTTTGGTCAGTTAATAAGAATAATTGATGTAGTGATTTATTTGAAATAATTAATTAAGCCGTTTGATGTATATCTTTGAATCACTTCTAATCAAAATTTGTTTCAGGATATAGAAAGTAATTAGGAATAAGTAATGAAATCTTTTTGGATGGAGTAATTTGTACAGTAATGTTGTGACACTATTGAATATGTAATTAGTAATTATCACTTTTTCAGAGTAACTTACCCAACACTGCTCCTGTGTTTGGTTGCATTCCGGATCTGGCGTCTCGTGGCCCAAACATCTACAGTTCACTTGTCCCATGATGTGAAACTACACCAAACTAGCCTACTTACTTTAATGCTAAACTAAAAAAAGTATTTATGGTACTTCTTTGCAAACCGCAAATGTAAAAGTAATCGCGAAAACAGACTAGTAACTCCTGCAGTTGCTCGCGCTGTCAACAACTTTAGGTTGATCTCTGACGTCATCGACAACATTAGTAACCAACGGAGACCAAAGCAATCTTTAAATATAAACATAAACCATTGAAATAAATGCATAAAATACAATAATCATTTAAATTGGAATGTTTTGTCTATTTGTAACAGCTGAAAGCATGAGTCAAATGTTTAGCAGAGAACATATAGCGACTTAACTTTATTTTTTTGACCTAAATGGATTATTTAAACGAATCTGTTCGATTAAATAAGCCGCTCGCGTTAAACATCCAAGTATCGCGAGATCACGCTGCTCACGTTGACGCGCGATCTGTGCAGAGCAGCTGAGGTGATTTACATCTCGAGGTTTTCTTTGTCGTTGATAAAAGATTTCTTTTAACTCATGGGTGTGTTATTGAATATTCTCTCATGTTAGTAACAGATCTGAGGGAGCATATATTGGTTTATAGTCTGCCTAAAGCAGCTCTTTAGTGTATTTTCTTTCTGTATTTGCTGTAATATTATTTAAACTATGTTATGTCTTTATGTAGACAAGAAACTGGAATTGTAAATCCTTCTTATTCACTTAATTAATCAGCACTTACGGTCAGCTTAACATGCATGCACACGCTCGGTAATTCTTCTCACTCGTATCTCCTTCCTATACACATGTGTACAACTCAAGAGGCTGGAGCGCCATCTAGTGGTGCAATAATGTAACAACACCACAAACTAATGTGAAGTTTTTTCTTGAAAATGTTTATAATATATCGTGCTTGTTTTCTGCTTGTGTTTATTGCAGGTATGTTTTGTGCGAGCTGTGAACACCAGATGTCGCTCATCTCATCTACAGTTCCTGTGGCCAGTTGCATGAAGCACCTTAAGTTTTTCCTAAGTGATTTCCCTTCACCAAAGACAATAGATTAGATTAGATTAGATTCAACTTTATTGTCATTACACAAGTACAGTGTAACGAAATGTAGTTTAGGTCTAACCAGAAGTGCAATTAGCAAGTGCAGGATATACAGTGTGAATAAATACAGAATACATTATTAGGGGAATCTATACAAATGTTCTATGACAAAATGACAGTCGGTATGTACTATGGACAATATATACAGAAGGATATATACTGTGAACATTAATGTACAGGTGGTTGTGAACAGATAACAATTTAAACTATACAATAGTGAAAGTGACTTAAGTGTGCATTAATTACAGACATTAGCTATAAGGTTACAGTGCAGTAGATGAGTTAATACAGTAATTGACGTTATAATGCAATAGATGAGTAGATGCAGTTAATAGAGTTACAGTGCAGTAGATGAGTTAATACAGTTATTGAAGTTATGCTGCAATAGATGAGTAGATGCAGTTAATCGAGTTACTAATACAGTTATTGAAGTTACAGTGCAGTAGATGAGTTAATGCAGTTATTGAAGTAGTCCATTAGTGCAAATGAGCATTCAGTATAATATACCTGGTGTGCAAGTGAGCAGTATAGAGTGCAAATGATGCTGTGTGTGTGTAAACAGTCCGTTAGAGCAGATACATGAAGTACTGGTGTGTACAGTTCGGTTCCTGCATGGCAGCCCTGTAGTGCAATGTAAACAATGTAATAGCAGCATTGAAGTTAAAGTTATGAGGGGTAGTGAAATCAGTGGGGGGCAGAGTTCAATAATGAAACAGCTCTGGGAAAAAAGCTGTTTCCTAGTCTGCTGGTTCTTGTCCGGAGGCACCTGTAGCGCCTACCGGAAGGCAGTAGAGTAAACAGTCTATGAGCGGGGTAAGAGGAGTCCTTGAGAATGCTGCGAGCTCGACGCAGACAGCGTTTCTTCTGGATGTCCTCAATGGAAGAGAGTGTAGTCTCTGTGATGCGCTGGGCTGTTTTCACCACCTGCTGCAGTGCCTTGCGCTCAGCAACAGAACAGTTCCCGTACCAGACTGTGACACAGTTGGTCAGGATGCTCTCTATCGTGCAGCGATAGAAGTTCACCAGGATAGTTGAAGACAGTTGGTTCTTCTTCAGTGTCCTCAGAAAGAAGAGACGCTGGTGAGCCTTCTTGACCAGGCATGAGGTGTTGGTGGTCCAGGACAGGTCCTCCGAAATATGGGTCCCCAGGAACTTAAAACTGGAAACACGTTCAACAGCCATCCCATTAATGTGGATGGGGTCGTGTGTGCCCCCTTTCGCCTTCCTGAAGTCCACGATGATCTCCTTTGTCTTGGAGGTGTTAAGGAGCAGGTTGTTGTTTGAGCACCATGTGGCCAGGTGCCGTACCTCCTCCCTGTAAGCAGTCTCATCGATGTTGCTGATGAGGCCAATCACTGTTGTATCGTCTGCAAACTTGATGAAGGAGTTAGTTCCATTCACAGGCCTGCAGTCGAGAGTGAAAAGGGAGTAGAGAAAGGGGCTCAGTACGCAGCCCTGTGGTACACCAGTGTTGAGGGTGATGGTGGTGGAGCAGATGTGGCCTAACCTAACAAGCTGAGGCCTGTTCGTCAGGAAATCCATAGTCCAGTTGCAGGTTGAATTGCTAATGCCTAGGTTTCCAAGTTTGATGATTAGCTTGGAAGGGATGACGGTATTGAATGCAGAGCCGAAGTCTACAAACAGCATGCGTGCATAAGTCTCTTTATTGTCCAGATGTGTGAGCACGGAGTGCAGCGCCATGGACACTGCATCATCTGTGCTTCTATTGCTATGGTAGGCAAATTGGTATGGGTCCAGTGTGGATGGTAAAGAGTCTTTTAGGTGTGACAGGACCAGCCGCTCAAAGCACTTCATAACAATGGGTGTGAGTGCTACAGGGCGGTAGTCGTTCAGGCATGTCGGGCTGGAATGCTTTGGAATGGGCACAATGGAGGTGGATTTGAAACATGCTGGAACCACTGCTTGGGCGAGGGACAGGTTGAAGATATCCGTGAAGACCCCAGCGAGCTGCTCCGCACATGCCCTGAGTACGCGACCAGGGATCCCATCAGGGCCAGCAGCCTTGCGTGCGCTTATCCGGCTTAGTGCAGTGTAAACATCTGTGGAGTTTAGTGTGATGATTGGGTGGTCAGTAGAAGGTGTGAGCCTGGTGGCGGGTTCCTTATTGTCTCTCTCAAAGCGTGCACAAAAGTCATTGAGCTCGTTCAGAAAGGCAGCATCTGTAGCTATGGGGGTGGAGTGGTTGGGTTTGTAATCACTGATGGCCTGGATGCCCTGCCACATGCGTCGAGGGTCAGAATTGGTAAAATGCTCCTCTAGCTTCAACTTGTAGCAGTGCTTGGCCTTTTTGATGCCCCTCTACAAATTTGCCCTGGAAGTACTATAGGCATGTGCATCACCTGATCTGAAGGCGGTGTATTCAACAATATGTTGAATACTATAGAAAAGTATAGAATAATATCAAAAGAATTCAAATATGTTCGGTTATTTGTTTTTTTGTGAGAGATACTGTGCAAAACTGATTCCAAAAAGATTTAACGAAAACACATTCACAAAAAATATTAATAATTGTTTCTTCCATAATACAGAATGTTCATTTTCAATATTTTGCTAGATTGCTATATGTACAATTAGAGAGATAGCATCTACAGTATGTAATATTTTCAACGTGATTTCCTTTATCTTGTTTGTTAATATAGATTATTTGTGTGTAAGAGACCAGCAAACTTATTTACTTTCATCATAATGTTAAAGAGGATAAATTCAACAACTCCCAGATCTCCAATACTGACTTTATTTCTTAGAATGTCCTTTTTGACTTTTTTGCGATTTATTTTTCCACGTAAAATTATATAATAATTGATCTTTGTCATCATGAGGAATCTATTACAGAGCGGAGATACGAAACTCTTGATAGACCCTCTGCTTTTGACAATAAAACTCGACCAGTGAGAGACAAGTCTCTTGCCAGACATGAATTGAACTCATTCCTAATGAGGTCTTTTATGGGATTGAGTTTAAGCTCTGCAGGAATCATATTTAATCATAATAATACAAAATAGTTACATTTAATTATACAAAATAGTTAAACGTAGGAAGGGGGACATTTGTTTTTTCAAGTAGCCTACAAAAGATATTCAAAGTAAATTTAGAAAAAATGTTCAAAACCATAAAGACTTAAATAGCCATCATTATAAAAAGGCGCTGAGTTGCGTATTGACGACTAAATCGGGAGGATTGTTCATTTGGAAGCTTTCACATGCCTGTAAAGTCTAGGGACAGGTTTGTGTCCATATTTTGAAAATGACCCAGCCCGTAGAATCTCTTCAATGTTTGGTATCAGACACGAATGCCACTCTGAGACAACTTCCGCTCAGGTTCACCTGTTCGTCCACGAAGCATTTGATGGCTGGAGACATCAGGCGGCACTGCGCAGTCGAACACACCTGCCTGAATCTCGCGCGTAACGTTGAGATGTATTTAATGTAATCTTTAAGTCAAATTCAGACGAAAAGCGAAGAGGTTCATCCTCACGAGGCGATGGTTCTTGATTTTATTCTATTTGAGAGTTTGATAGACGTCAATGGTCGTTGTGTGGAAAAGCTGTGAAGAATCCCACACGACATGAGGGTGAGTGAATGACAGAAATGATCATTAATTATGTTAAATCTATAAAATAATATTATTTTACATCAAACAATGACAAATGTACAACATAGAAATGTGTTTTCAAAAAAAGACAAGTTTATTCGTGGCACACATGTTAAGTCAAACTGTACAGGAGGGAAATATGCACATACTTTGTTTGCACATATATTTTTGCACACAAACTACATTTTTTTTGCACATATACTTCATTTTTTTGCACATATACTACATTTTTTAACACACATACTTCATTTTTTTCTTTGCACGTTTACTACATTTTTATCACACATAAACTGAATTATTTTGCACATAAACTGAATTATTTCGCACATAAGTTATAGAAGGAGATTCGGGATATAGTAAGAGTTGTTCTTATTAACACAAAAATGCTTCATTGCTGGACTGTTCAAGTATTTCTCCCGCAGTAACTGTGCTTCTGTTATTTCCCTTTCTTTTCTCATTTTCTTATCCCGTCGTTCTTTGGTCTTTTTCTCAACCCAGTGATGAAGAACAAATAATCCTTTAGTTTTGCTGGCAGCTCTGGTCTTCTCTGGACCTTTCAGGGGATCTTGGGTATCTCCAGCGGGACCATAAGGACCTGTCATGATGATGTTTACATGAGCGTCTGTCTCCTTCTTAAGGGTTTGTTGTTTGTCAGTGTTGCTCTTTGGATGGGATTTTTTCACAGGTGTCTCCTGCTGCTCTGGAGCTTCTGGCTGGACTTCATCCATTTCACTTTCACCCTCCTGCATTTCCGTGTTCTCCATCCAATAAAACATCGGTTGATCTTTTATCATGGGCTTCGGTCTTCTATGTCTGGTGTCCTTCAGCTCAAATGGAGAGATGAACTCCACCTTAGGCTCATCAGACTCGCTGTTATCATTCATGTCCATGAGGATGAGATCAGACTGTGATGAAGGTGCTGACAGTGATATCGCCTCGGTATATTCGTATGGGATGTACGGAGATGATCCTGAAGAATGAAGACATTGAAAGAGTCACAATGTTTTTATCTCGACACAATGAACTCTTGTCACATATGATACACTTTCTCTCACCTTCATGGTCCGTTTTTTTGGCACTGTTCAGTTTCTTCTCTGATCTTTCACTGTCCAGCTTCACCGTGTTCTCCTCCATCCAACTAAACATCGGTTGTTTTATCCTCATGGACTTAGGTCTTCTGTGTCTGGTGTCCTTCAGCCCAAATGGAGAGATGATGTGCACCTCATCTTCATCTTCAATGTCCATGAGGACCAGGTCTGTAAAGAGATCAGACTGTGACGTGACCAGCGGTTCAGGCACTTTTGGAGCTGGTGTTGGTGGACCAGCTGATATTGGCAAAGGAGATGAAGTGAGTCTTGATTTTTTTGTTTCTTCTTGTCATACAACACTAGACTTTCTCTTACCTTCATATTTTGTCATCTCCGTCTGTTCAGGATTCGGGTCGGGTGAGGCAGATCTATGAAAACCTGGTGAATGAAGACATGGAGAGAGTCTCGAGGTTGTACCTCAACATACAAAGTGTTTGAACTGTGAAATCTTTATAAACTTTCTGTTACCTTCAGGATCCATGTATTCAGCTTCCTTCCTCAGTTTCCTCCTTGAACGTCTCATCTTTGATCTCTCAGGTGATGAAGTTGATGGTTTAGGATCAACACGTCTCACCAGCGGTTCAGGCACTGATGAATGATGGGATTTAGAGAGTCACAATGTTTTACCTCAGCACAATGCACTCTTGTCACATCTTTATAAACTTTCTCTTACCTTTATGATCCGTTTTCTTGTCACCCTTCTTCAGTTTATTTGCTGAAACTCTCTGCTCTGATCTCTCAGGTGATGCAGTCGCGGGTTGAGGATCAACACGTATCACCAGCGGTTTAGGCACTGATGAATGAAGTGACAGAGAGTTTCAAAGTTCTACCTCGACATGTGTAATATTGTCATGTCTTTATTACGTTTTTTCTTACCTTCATGATCCATGTTTTCAGCTTCCTTCCTCCGTGTCCTCCTTGAACGCCTCACCTCTGATCTCTTAGGTGTTGAAGTTGAGGGTTTAGGATCAACACGTATGACCAGGGGTTCCAGCCTTGACGGGTGACGGGATTTTACACTCTCAGCTGCTGAAGCTGGTGGGAATGGAGCGACTTGTATCGGTGGAGGAGATAGTGAAAGTGTCAACGTATCGATGCTCAATGGAGAAGCATCTCGGGATTCCTTCCTAGACTTCGGTGTGGAGTCATCTTGACGCTGTGCTCCTCTCTGTTCTTGCTCCTGTACAGTGTTGGTTATAACTAGTTACTAAGTAATTAGTTACTGTAATTCAATTACTTTTCCCTTGAAAAAGTAAGTGAGGGATTACTCTTAGTTTTCTGTAATTTAATAACAGTTTCTTATGATGAACTAAATACTGTGTAATATATTCGATAGTGGACATGAAATTAACACTAAGTCTAAGTTTAAATGTATGCTTCATTGAAACCTTCTCACATTGGTATACTTTGGTCAGTTAATAAGAATAATTGATGTAGTGATTTATTTGAAATAATTAATTAAGCCGTTTGATGTATATCTTTGAATCACTTCTAATCAAAATTTGTTTTAGGATATAGAAAGTAATTAGGAATAAGTAATGAAATCTTTTTGGATGGAGTAATTTGTACAGTAATGTTGTGACACTATTGAATATGTAATTAGTAATTATCACTTTTTCAGAGTAACTTACCCAACACTGCTCCTGTGTTTGGTTGCATTCCGGATCTGGCGTCTCGTGGCCCAAACATCTACAGTTCACTTGTCCCATGATGTGAAACTACACCAAACTAGCCTACTTACTTTAATGCTAAACTAAAAAAAGTATATATGGTACTTCTTTACAAACCGCAAATGTAAAAGTAATCGCGAAAACAGACTAGTAACTCCTGCAGTTGCTCGCGCTGTCAACAACTTTAGGTTGATCTCTGACGTCATCGACAACATTAGTAACCAATGGAAACCAAAGCAATCTTTAAATATAAACATAAACCATTGAAATAAATGCATAAAATACAATAATCATTTAAATTGGAATGTTTTGTCTATTTGTAACAGCTGAAAGCATGAGTCAAATGTTTAGCAGAGAACATATAGCGACTTAACTTTATTTTTTTGACCTAAGTGCATTATTTAAACGAATCTGTTCGATTAAATAAGCCGCTCGCGTTAAACATCCAAGTATCGCGAGATCACGCTGCTCACGTTGACGCGCGATCTGCGCAGAGCAGCTGAGGTGATTTACATCTCGAGGTTTTCTTTGTCGTTGATAAAAGATTTCTTTTAACTCATGGGTGTGTTATTGAATATTCTCTCATGTTAGTAACAGATCTGAGGGAGCATATATTGGTTTATAGTCTGCCTAAAGCAGCTCTTTAGTGTATTTTCTTTCTGTATTTGCTGTAATATTATTTAAACTATGTTATGTCTTTATGTAGACAAGAAACTGGAATTGTAAATCCTTCTTATTCACTTAATTAATCAGCACTTACGGTCAGCTTAACATGCATGCACACGCTCGGTAATTCTTCTCACTCGTATCTCCTTCCTATACAGATGTGTACAACTCAAGAGGCTTGAGCGCCATCTAGTGGTGCAATAATGTAACAACACCACAAACTAATGTGAAGTTTTTTCTTGAAAATGTTTATAATATATCGTGCTTGTTTTCTGCTTGTGTTTATTGCAGGTGTGTTTTGCGCGAGCTGTGAACACCAGATGTCGCTCATCTCATCTACAGTTCCTGTGTCCAGTTGCATAAAGCACCTTAAGTTTTTCAAAAGTGATTTCCCTTCACCAAAGACAATAGGAGAATATTAAGGGAAAATTACACTTGAGGTGCTTTATGCAACCGGGCCCTGGACTTCACAGGTTGAGTGTGTGTGACATGTGCAGATATATTCTTGTTATCAGTGGCTTACTGTGTGAAATATTTAATTTCCATAAACATTTACGAAGAGATTTATAAAACAAAATGACATACAGGTTTAAAATATATTTATATAAATCACAGTGAACTGTATAAGGGTCCTGCTTATCCCTAAATGTATTTTTGGAGGCTACTAGTCCTGAGACAGCGTGAGAGGTTGAAAGTTTAAAATCATTCCTCCTTCTTCTCTCATGAGCAGGTTTTAGAGGCGACGCACTGGTTTGGGTCCGGGCAGAATTCTGAACCTTGACAGCGTTTTAGCGACCACCTTCATTTCTGCCATAGAAAAGTTCTTGACCGATGCAGTTCCTAGCAGACATACACAGAAGAGAAACAGTAGAAGGATCTGATTGGTGAGTCCAACACAGATGAACTGTCTTAATGAACAAGATGAATTTGTGAGTGTATACTATAGTGTGAACTGTACCTGGGTGCTGCAGAGAATGCTATTAAAGCATGAGGTGACCTTCCCTTTGGCCTCTGTGGATCAAACCCCATGGGGTCAAACACCTGAAGAGAGAGACTGCAGACATCATTCCCAATGTTTTCATTTGTTTCAGTGTCGATGTGAGCGAGTCTTACCGCTGGATCGCTCCAGATAACAGGATTACGATGAATACCGGATATACTTATCAAGCACAAACATCCTACAGATAGAAAAATATGATTAGCATCTGTTTTAAATATTGTTTTCATACCTGTTTTTACAGCAGTGAAGTCTCTGGATTTGATGTGACATCAGTGAAGTGAGTAGCCTGTGGAATGACAAGGTCTCCTGGAATCTTCATGTCTTCATCGGGTCAGAGCAGAACGGGCGGGTGAACCCTCAAACTCTCCTTAATGCACATGGTGGTGAATGTAAGCTGACTGAGGTCATCCCTACAGCCAATCAAATTGTGATGTAATTACCTCAGGGGTCATGATCGAGGGGGATGAGATTCCAAATGCTTTTAACTAAACTAATATGTTTATGTTTTGTTACACGTACTGATTAAATAAGCTATCCCTGATAATAAAAAATGATTTCTGGAAATCATCTTGCGACCCCTACTTTGGGACCCCCTGCATTAACACACCACAATTCAGACTGCACTGTTGTAACACTTCAGTGAGGTGATGTCATCCGTCTCTCTGTCCTGCAGCAGTGATGTGACTTCAGCAGGACAGCGGTCCTGATAGGTTGTAGAATCCAGGAGAGGGCGTATTTGTGATGTTGTTTTTTCAACATTTCTCACCCTGTACATGACCCCCAGATCAAATGTAGTGAAGGTCAAACCAGCAATGGTTAACTGATGCTAAAGAAGCAAAATAAAGCAGTCAGAGCTTCCATATGAATAACTTATCGATCATGTGTGTATCTGTTTCTCTACATTTGAATGTTAGTGAAAATTAAAGACTTCATTTACCTCAAAACTTAACATGATGAGGCAAACTAAAATCTGTACATTATACCGATAAACATGTTTTTTTCTATCTTTTCCAAAAAAAATCCTCCATACTGACACAAACCAAAGCAACACAAATGACGCTTTTAAAGAACCACAGGAAAAATCGACATTTAAAAAAAAATCCAACCCATATATAACACAGAAACTATTGAAAACGACATTGATAGTTAGATATCACAAAAAATCATAATCATACAAGGAGGGAGTGAAAAAATAAAAACATAAGGCAGAGGGAGTTATTATATAAGTTTAAACCTTGAGAGCAATTTTTGACTTTTTAATTATTTTTGGCTCTTTATGTCCACAAAGGATTAAATAAAGGCATTGAAATCATCCAAAAAATTGACAATAATAGATTTTTACCAAACATTTGCATGAGGAGATAAATAATTTACCGACTGTTATTAAAAAGATGAACAATATGTTGAATACTATAGAAAAGTATAGAATAATATCAAAAGAATTCAAATATGTTCTGATATTTGTTTTTTTGTGAGAGATACTGTGCAATACTGATTCCAAAAAGATTTAACGAAAACACATTCACAAAAAATATTAATAATTGCTTCTTCCATAATACAGAATGTTCATTTTCAATATTTTGCTAGATTGCTATATGTACTATTAGAGAGATAACATCTACAGTATGTAATATTTTCAACGTGATTTCCTTTATCTTGTTTGTTAATATAGATTATTTGTGTGTAAGAGACCAGCAAACTTATTTACTTTCATCATAATGTTAAAGAGGATAAATTCAACAACTCCCAGATCTCCAATACTGACTATATTTCTTAGAATGTCCTTTTTGACTTTTTTGCGATTTATTTTTCCACGTAAAATTAAATAATAATTGATCTTTGTCATCATGAGGAATCTATTACAGAGCGGAGATACGAAACTCTTGATAGACCCTCTGCTTTTGACAATAAAACTCGACCAGTGAGAGACAAGTCTCTTGCCAGACATGAATTGAACTCATTCCTAATGAGGTCTTTTATGGGATTGAGTTTAAGCTCTGCAGGAATCATATTTAATCATAATAATACAAAATAGTTACATTTAATCATACAAAATAGTTAAACGTAGGAAGGGGGACATTTGTTTTTTCAAGTAGCCTACAAAAGATATTCAAAGTAAATTTAGAAAAAATGTTAAAAACTATAAAGACTTAAATAGCCATCATTATAAAAAGGCGCTGAGTTGCGTATTGACGACTAAATCGGGAGGATTTGTTCATTTGGAAGCTTTCACATGCCTGTAAAGTCTAGGGACAGGTTTGTGTCCATATTTTGAAAATGACCCAGCCCGTAGAATCTCTTCAATGTTTGGTATCAGACACGAATGCCACCCTGAGACAACTTCCGCTCAGGATCACCTGTTCGTCCACGAAGCATTTGATGGCTGGAGACATCAGGCGGCACTGCGCACTCGAACACACCTGCCTGAATCTCGCGCGTAACGTTGAGATGTATTTAATGTAATCTTTAAGTCAAATTCAGACGAAAAGCGAAGAGGTTCATCCTCACGAGGCGATGGTTCTTGATTTTATTCTATTTGAGAGTTTGATAGACGTCAATGGTCGTTGTGTGGAAAAGCTGTGAAGAATCTCACAGGACATGAGGGTGAGTGAATGACAGAAATGATCATTAATTATGTTAAATCTATAAAATAATATTATTTTATATCAAACAATGACAAATGTACAACTTAAAAATGTGTTTTCAAAAAAAGACAAGTTTATTCATTGCACACATGTTAAGTTCAACTGTACAGGAGGGAAATATGCACATACTTTGTTTGCACATATAGATATTTTTGAACACAAACTACATTTTTTTTGCACATATACTTCATTTTTTTGCACATATACTTCATTTTTTAACACATATACTTCATCTTTTTTGCACATATACTACAGTTTTTAACACATATACTTTATTTTTTTCTTTGCACATATACTACATTTTTATCACACATAAACTGAATTATTTCGCACATAAGTTATAGAAGGAGATTCGGGATATAGTAAGAGTTGTTCTTATTAACACACAAATGCTTCATTGCTGGACTGTTCAAGTATTTCTCCCGCAGTAACTGTGTTTCTGTTATTTCCCTTTCTTTTCTCATTTTCTTATCCCGTCGTTCTTTGGTCTTTTTCTCAACCCAGTGATGAAGAACAAATAATCCTTTAGTTTTGCTGGCAGCTCTGGTCTTCTCTGGACCTTTCAGGGGATCTTGGGTATCTCCAGCGGGACCATAAGGACCTGTCATGATGATGTTTACATGAGCGTCTGTCTCCTTCTTAAGGGTTTGTTGTTTGTCAGTGTTGCTCTTTGGATGGGATTTTTTCACAGGTGTCTCCTGCTGCTCTGGAGCTTCTGGCTGGACTTCATCCATTTCACTTTCACTCTCCTGCATTTCCGTGTCCTCCATCCAATAAAACATCGTTTGATCTTTTATCATGGGCTTCGGTCTTCTGTGTCTGGTGTCCTTCAGCTGAAATGGAGAGATGAACTCCACCTTAGGCTCATCAGACTCGCTGTTATCATTCATGTCCATGAGGATGAGAGCAGACTGTGATGAAGGTGCTGACAGTGACATCGCCTCGGTATATTCGTATGGGATGTACGGAGATGATCCTGAAGAATGAAGACATTGAAAGAGTCACAATGTTTTTATCTCGACACAATGAACTCTTGTCACATATGATACACTTTCTCTCACCTTCATGGTCCGTTTTTTTGGCACTGTTCAGTTTCTTCTCTGATCTTTCACTGTCCAGCTTCACCGTGTTCTCCTCCATCCAACTAAACATCGGTTGTTTTATCCTCATGGACTTAGGTCTTCTGTGTCTGGTGTCCTTCAGCCCAAATGGAGAGATGATATGCACCTCATCTTCATCTTCAATGTCCATGAGGACCAGGTCTGTAAAGAGATCAGACTGTGACGTGACCAGCGGTTCAGGCACTTTTGGAGCTGGTGTTGGTGGACCAGCTGATATTGGCAAAGGAGATGAAGTGAGTCTTGATTTTTTTTGTTTCTTCTTGTCATACATCACTAGACTTTCTCTTACCTTCATATTTTGTCATCTCCGTCTGTTCAGGATTCGAGTCGGGTGAGGCAGATCTATGAAAACCTGGTGAATGAAGACATGGAGAGAGTCTCGAGGTTTTACCTTAACATACAAAGTGTTTGAACTGTGAAATCTTTATAAACTTTCTGTTACCTTCAGGATCCATGTATTCAGCTTCCTTCCTCAGTTTCCTCCTTGAACGTCTCATCTTTGATCTCTCAGGTGATGAAGTTGATGGTTTAGGATCAACACGTCTCACCAGCGGTTCAGGCACTGATGAATGATGGGATTTAGAGAGTCACAATGTTTTATCTCAGCATAAGGCACTCTTGTCACATCTTTATAAACTTTCTCTTACCTTCATGATCCGTTTTCTTGTCACCCTTCTTCAGTTTATTTGCTGAAACTCTCTGCTCTGATCTCTCAGGTGATGCAGTCGCGGGTTGAGGATCAACACGTATCACCAGCGGTTTAGGCACTGATGAATGAAGTGACAGAGAGTTTCAAAGTTCTACCTCGACATGTGTAATATTGTCATGTCTTTATTAAGTTTTTTCTTACCTTCATGATCCATGTTTTCAGCTTTCTTCCTCCGTGTCCTCCTTGAACGCCTCACCTCTGATCTCTTAGGTGTTGCAGTTGAGGGTTTAGGAACAACACGTATGACCAGGGGTTCCAGCCTTGACGGGTGACGGGATTTTACACTCTCAGCTGCTGAAGCTGGTGGGAATGGAGCGACTTGTATCGGTGGAGGAGATAGTGAAAGTGTCAACGTATCGATGCTCAATGGAGAAGCATCTCGGGATTCCTTCCTAGACTTCGGTGTGGAGTCATCTTGACGCTGTGCTCCTCTCTGTTCTTGCTCCTGTACAGTGTTGGTTATAACTAGTTACTAAGTAATTAGTTACTGTAATTCAATTACTTTCCCCTTGAAAAAGTGAGTGAGGGATTACTCTTAGTTTTCTGTAATTTAATAACAGTTTCTTATGATGAACTAAATACTCTGTAATATATTCGATAGTGGACATGAAATTAACACTAAGTCTAAGTTTAAATGTATGCTTCATTGAAACCTTCTCACATTGGTATACTTTGGTCAGTTAATAAGAATAATTGATGTAGTGATTTATTTGAAATAATTAATTAAGCCGTTTGATGTATATCTTTGAATCACTTCTAATCAAATTTGTTTTTAGGATATAGAAAGTAATTAGGAATAAGTAATGAAATCTTTTTGGATGGAGTAATTTGTACAGTAATGTTGTGACACTATTGAATATGTAATTAGTAATTATCACTTTTTCAGAGTAACTTACCCAACACTGCTCCTGTGTTTGGTTGCATTCCGGATCTGGCGTCTCGTGGCCCAAACATCCACAGTTCACTTGTCCCATGATGTGAAACTACACCAAACTAGCCTACTTACTTTAATGCTAAACTAAAAAAAGTATTTATGGTACTTCTTTGCAAACCGCAAATGTAAAAGTAATCGCGAAAACAGAATAGTAACTCCTGCAGTTGCTCGCGGTGTCAACAAGTTTAGGTTGATCTCTGACGTCATCGACAACATTAGTAACCAATGGAAACCAAAGCAATCTTTAAATATAAACATAAACCATTGAAATAAATGCATAAAATACAATAATCATTTAAACTGGAATGTTTTGTCTATTTGTAACATCTGAAAGCATGAGTCAAATGTTTAGCAGAGAACATATATCGACTTAACTTTATTTTTCTGACCTAAGTGCATTTAAACGAATCTGTTCGATTAAATGAGCCGCTCGCGTTAAACATCCAAGTATCGCGAGATCACGCTGCTCACGTTGACGCGCGGTCTGCGCAGAGCAGCTGAGGTGATTTACATCTCGAGGTTTTCTTTGTCGTTGATAAAAGATTTCTTTTAACTCATGGGTGTGTTATTGAATATTCTCTCATGTTAGTAACAGATGTGAGGGAGCATATATTGGTTTATAGTCTGCCTAAAGCAGCTCTTTAGTGTATTTTCTTTCTGTATTTGCTGTAATATTATTTAAACTATGTTATGTCTTTATGTAGACAAGAAACTGGAATTGTAAATCCTTCTTATTCACTTAATTAATCAGCACTTACGGTCAGCTTAACATGCATGCACACGCTCGGTAATTCTTCTCACTCGTATCTCCTTCCTATACACATGTGTACAACTCAAGCGGCTTGAGCGCCATCTAGTGGTGCAATAATGTAACAACACCACAAACTAATGTGAAGTTTTTTCTTGAAAATGTTTATAATATATCGTGCTTGTTTTCTGCTTGTGTTTATTGCAGGTGTGTTTTGCGCGAGCTGTGAACACCAGATGTCGCTCATCTCATCTACAGTGCCTGTGGCCAGTTGCATAAAGCACCTTAAGTTTTTCCTAAGTGATTTCCCTTCACCAAAGACAATAGGAGAATATTAAGGGAAAATTACACTTGAGGTGCTTTATGCAACCGGGCCCTGGACTTCACAGGTTGAGTGTGTGTCACATGTGCAGATATATTCTTGTTATCAGTGGCGTACTGTGTGAAATATTTAATTTCCATAAACATTTACGAAGAGATTTATAAAACAAAATGACATATGAGGGATTTAATCATTTAATTAGTTACGTAATTACATTTAAGCATTTAATTAGTTTTGTCTTATTTAGAGGTGAAGTTATGAGTGTTTTAATACATGCATTTGATACCCAAGCTATGTGTTGATAATGATGTGCTTGCAATAGAATGTGTCTATGTGTGTGTGTGAGTGGAAGAAGGAATTGAGCCAAAGGTCAGTTGCGCCTGCAGCAGCGCAGTGCAAAGAGCCTTGAGCGCAGGGTGAAGCACGCACACACATAGTTTTGTAACAGATAAAGAATGTAGTGTGTTCTCAAGAAAGTAGGGTGAGGGATGAAATGTTGTCTTGCAGAAACTGCCAGAATCGGAGGGAAACAAGTGAGGAGCACCACTCGCTGAAGACAAAGAAAGAGCGTGCTATTGGAGGAGCCAGAAAGAGAGGAGGAGGAAGACAGAACGACGAGAAATACTATATATATTGTGTGATGATGTTTTTCTGGGTTGTTGTTCTTTGTGAGACATTGTGTCTGAGACAACCCAGCGCTGTACTTTGCTACTTTCTGACCAATAAACTTCAATACTTATTAGATATTGCCTACCTTCAATTTTTGAACATGCAGGACACTATATAGTCCAACACATACAGGTTTAAAATATATTTATATAAATCACAGTGAAATGTATAAGGGTCCTGCTTATCTCTAAATGTATTTTTGGAGGCTACTAGTCCTGAGACAGCGTGAGAGGTTGAAAGTTTAAAATCATTCCTCCTTCTTCTCTTATGAGCAGGTTTTAGAGGCGACGCACTGGTTTGGGTCCGGGCAGAAATATGAACCTTGACAGCGTTTTAGCGACCACCACCTTCATTTCTGCCATAGAAAAGTTCTTGACCGATGCAGTTCCTAGCAGACATACACAGAAGAGAAACAGTAGAAGGATCTGATTGGTGAGTCCAACACAGATGAACTGTCTTAATGAACAAGATGAATTTGTGAGTGTATACTATAGTGTGAACTGTACCTGGGTGCTGCAGAGAATGCTATTAAAGCATGAGGTGACCTTCCCTTTGGCCTCTGTGGATCAAACCCCATGGGGTCAAACACCTGAAGAGAGAGACTGCAGACATCATTGCCAATGTTTTCATTTGTTTCAGTGTCGATGTGAGCGAGTCTTACCGCTGAATCGCTCCAGATAACAGGATTACGATGAATACCGGATATACTTATCAAGCACAAACATCCTACAGATAGAAAAATATGATTAGCATCTGTTTTAAATATTGTTTTCATACCTGTTTTACAGCAGTGAAGTCTCTGGATTTGATGTGACATCAGTGAAGTGAGTAGCCTGTGGAATGACAAGGTCTCCTGGAATCTTCATGTCTTCATCGGGTCAGAGCAGAACGGGCGGGTGAACCCTCAAACTCTCCTTAATGCACATGGTGGTGAATGTAAGCTGACTGAGGTCATCCCTACAGCCAATCAAATTGTGATGTAATTACCTCAGGGGTCATGACCAAGGGGGATGCGATTCCAAAGGCTTTTAACTAAACTAATATGTTTATGTTTTGTTACACGTACTGATTAAATAAGCTATCCCTGATAATAAAAAATGATTTCTGGAAATCATCTTGCTACCCCTACTTTGGGACCCCCTGCATTAACACACCACACTTCAAGGCAAGGCATGTTTATTTATATAGCATATTTCATACACAAGTGCAATTCAAAGTGCTTTACATAAATGATTGACAGAAAGAAATAAGAAGTATCTTTAAAGTGCATATGATTTAAGATCACAAATACTTTAGATTTAAAGAAACAATAAAATAGCAATAAGATTGATTAAAAATGTGAGTGTATATATAAAAAGAATAAGAGCAAAATAAAAATAATTTAGAAATAGAAGTGCAGTTGATGTAAACCAGCACAGTGCTCAGGTTGTGAATGCACAGCTAAACAAGTGTGTTTTTAATCTGGATTTAAAAGAAGCTTCTGTTGGTGAACATCTTATGTCTTCTGGAAGCAGATTCCAGCTACGGATGGCGTAATATCTACATGCTGACTCGCCCTGTATTGAGTGAACCCTTGTTATCTCTAACTGACTTGATCCTGATGATCTGAGAAGTCTGATTGGTTTATATTCAATGAGCATATCTGAGATGTATTTTGGTCCTAGAGCATTAAGTGATTTATAGACAATTAATAATACTTTGAAGTTGATTCTAAAAGTAACTGGTAACCAGTGTAAGGACCTGAGGATTGGAGTGATATGCTCAGATTTTTTGGTTCTGGTCAGAATCCTGGCAGCAGCGTTCTGTATGAGCTGCAGCTGTCTGATGGTCTTTTTGGGAAGACCTGTAAGGAGTCCATTACAGTAATCCACCCTGCTGGTGATGAAAGCATGGACTAGTTTCTCTAAATCTTGGCTCGAAACAAAACATCTGATTCTGACTATGTTTCTGAGATGGTGGTAGGCTGATTTGCTTATTGCTTTGACATGACTGCTGAAACTAAGATCAGACTCCAAAATGACCCCAAGATTTTTTACCTTGCTTTGTGTCTTTAGACCTCTTAAGTTAAGGTATGTGTTTACCTTGTTAGTTTCAACCTTGTTACCAAAAACAATGACTTCAGTTTTGTTTTTATTTAACTGAAGGAAGTTTTTACACATCCAGCTGTTAATTTCATCGATGCATTGGCAAAGAGAGTCTGTAGTTAGACAGTAAGGTTTTGTCTAGATTGCCCTTTTTTAGTAGAGGTTTGACAACTGCATTTTATAGGGACTCTGGGAAAGTTCCTGAGAGCAGTGAGGTATTAACTATTTTTAGGAGATCTGCTTCCAACAGTTAAACACTCTTATGAAAAAGGATGTGGGAAGTGTGTCAAGGCTGCAAGTTGACACCTTAAGATGCTGAACCGTTTCTTCCAGGGTTTTGAGATCAATTGTGTGAAATTCAGACAAAGTTACTAATTTCTGATGTACTGAAGTCAGAATGACCTGACTGCCGCATGGAGCTTTGCTGATTTCCATTCTGATATTACTGATCTTTTGAAGGAAAAAAGTTGCAAACTCATTGCATTTGTCATCAGACAGCATTTCCCTGGGAACTTGACTAGGGGGATTTGTTAGTCTCTCTACAGTTGCAAAAAGAGTGCGAGTGTTATTTATTTTGCAGTTTGTAATGTTAGAGAAAAAGTTCTGTCTAGCTTTGCCTAAGTCAACATTGAAGGCATGCAGACTGTCTTTGTGGATGTTATAGTGAACTTTGGTTTTTCGCCACATTCGTTCAGCTTTTCTGATTGTTCTTCATGCTTTGTACTTCTTGTGTGTTTCTCCAGGGTGCTTCACGCCTGCCAGTTATCGCCTTGACCTTTACTGGAGCAATGGCATCGAGTGTTTAAAGTTTTTAAAACATTTAAAAGTTCATTTGCAGTGTTGTTTTCTGTCTTGTCTACACGAATATTAAAATCTCATGTGAATCTCATGAATCTCATCTCATAAAATGTAGTTCTCAGACTGACGTCTAAAAGGTATTAGATTAGATAGCTTTGCCATACGACTGGAAAGGGCCTTGGTTTTTCGTTCACTTATCAAGACAGATATAGGAAAAACTAAAGGAACACTGGGTTCCCACTTGTTCTGTAGATATTTGAGATTGTTGCTGTTATCATAGCAGGGACCCAATTCATATCAGTTACCAGTGCTCTTTGCAGTCTTGTATAGTCCATCTCCAGCAGATGGGGGTTTGTGTGATCCCTGGCGTTGTGGCAGAGGCCGGAGAGCTCTTTCAAGGGAACATGTTGGCCAGGTTGACCCAGAGGCTTTGGTGGTTGTGGGGCCCGTCACTTTTTAGTTGAAACCTGTGGACTCGAAACAATAGAGTGGGAGAGTTCTGTTACAGCAAATACTACTTCCTCCATTTTCTCTGAGAAGTTCAAAAGAGATGATGTAGTAGAGAGGGAGAAAGTGTGTAGTGAGAGGGGCTGTGAGTCTGGTGTTTCTGAAGACTGAAGTATGTTGTTTTGGCTCTCCCCGTTGTAAATTCACAGAAACGTCTTTGGGTGTCAAGTCCTCGTTGACGTCCAACTGATGTGATGTCACTGGGAAGGGTACAGCCTGAGTGGTGTTATCCAACTGCTGAGGTGGGTCACTGAGGACAGGTGTATGTGTGCCATCCAGGAGTGGAGTGGCGCACTCTGCTGATGGGTGAAGGAGGGAGAAGAGGATGTTGTCCTTTAGCACTCTTGAACCAAGTTTGTTTGGGTGGAGGCCATCAGTTGTAAAAAGTTGTCTTTTACTCAAAAAGAGATTATAGTTGTCAATGAAGTTCAGTCCTCTCATGTTGCAGGTTTTTGCAGCCATATGTTCTGACTGAGTAGCTGAGAGAACATATTTGTTCCCCGAGCTGGGAGAGGTCCATGAATGACTGAACTTTTAGCTTTCCAAGCATTTCAACGAGTTCATTAAAATCCCTTTTTAGGAGCTCTGACTGCTCTTTTCGAGTATCATTTTTCCCCACATGTATGACAATCCGATTTACAGACTTATGTTGTTTCAGGATGTTTTACAGTTCCTTGCTTACATCAGCAATCATTGCTTGAGGGAAATAGTATGTACGTATAGCCCTGCCACGAAGGTTTCTGATAATAGAGTCCCCGACTATCAGAGTATTGGGCTCGGCTGCTTTCTGAGCAGAGTGCCGTTGCCTGTTTGACACAGAGCGTCTGCCAACTGCAGTGTCCACTTTTGATTTTTGCCTGACCACATTTGGGGATTCTTCACCCATATTCATAAGTGCCTCAAATCTATTTTAAAGTTGTACAGGGTGGGGCAGAGTACCAGTATTGTCTAGTCGAGTCTTAGCCATATCTGGGGTAGATGAAGCTAATGCGGCAAGTTGTGAAACTCTTGACAGTCTGATATTACGAGCACCTTTAGTTCTTGCGCCCTTTTTCTGCCAACGGTTTGTGTCCTCAACTACCTTTGTTTGCATCTGTACAGGTTTGTCTGATCGCACTATAATCTGATGAGAAGTGCTGGGTTCACGGAACTCACCGGATATATGCTGAGGGGGTCCACGGCGAGTATCAGCTGTGTGTTCTTGCAGGGACGGCATTATTGTGAGTAGCTTTGTTTCGAAAACTGCAATCTTTTGCAGAAGTTTGTGGCAGTTTGAGCAGCAGGTGGTTGTTGATCCAGAAGAAGGCATTTTCACACCAGTTTGAGAGTGGGCAGCAGAGTTATCCTTAAGAGTTTCAATTGTCGGCAGTAAGCTTAAAGAAATCTTTGTTGCTGAGCATTCGAAAGTTTTGAAGTATTTCCCAGAGTCTTTGGTTTTAGTGCCTAATTGTTTAGTCTGATCACTGTACTGAACTGCTGGTGTTTAAATAAGATAAAGCATGAAAGTAGAAGCCCAAAGCACGGAGTGCTAGTAAATACCTCCAATCAGTAGCAAAGCCGGAAGCAAAAAAACTAATATTTTTATGTTTTGTTACACTTACTGATTAGATAAGATATTCCTAATAAAAAAAATTATTTCCGGAATGATTCCCTACTTTGGGACCCCCTGCATTAACACACCACAATTTAGACTGCACTGTCGTAACACTTCAGTGAGGTGATGTCATCCGTCTCTCTGTCCTGCAGCAGTGATGTGACTTCAGCAGGACAGCGGTCCTGATAGGTTGTAGAATCCAGGAGAGGGCGTATTTGTGATGTTGTTTTTTCAACATTTCTCACCCTGTACATGACCCCCAGATCAAATGTAGTGAAGGTCAAACCAGCAATGGTTAACTGATGCTAAAGAAGCAAAATAAAGCAGTCAGAGCTTCCATATGAATAACTTATAGAACAGGTGTGTAATAATGATGATGTCTCACTGTGATGAAATGTAAGATAAGAATAAATTTGAATTTATAATCGACAATATTGTAGTTTCACATAACAATCATTGTTTAACATGTTCAGACTGAGCCAACAGACCATTTTAACAGGATAAATTGAATATTAACAAAATGTAGGGGTCTAGGTAAAAAAAATTCATTTTCATGAAAACTATTCAAATGGATTTATAGCGTTTTGGAAAAGAGCTCTTCAAGATGGCAACCTGTCATTTTAAAATCACATCTCAAATATCACAAAAACAGCCTTCTTCCACCGTAGAAATGTTGCCAAATTACGAAATATTTTATTTGTTTCTGACACAGAAAAGCTTATTCATGCATTTGTGACCTAAAGACTTGACTATTGTAATTCTCTACTATTGTCCTGTATCATCAATAAACAAACTACAGTTAGTTCAGAAAGCAGCTGCCAGAGTTCTTACAAGGAAAAGATAATACGATCACATAAGAGAGCACAACAAGGAGCTAGAACTATGGAAAAGAATAAAGAGAATATTGTTAGATATTCAATTCATAGTCAGAGAAAAACAGAGGACAACATGTACAGTCAGAGACAGTGAAACATAAAATGATGTAATTCAATGATGAAATCTGTGTGTGCATGCGTGCGTGCTTCTTACTTTTCATTGATTACACTGAATATTCATCATTGTGTTTAGAAGAGCGGCAACATGTGGGTTCACTACACCCTGTTTCATTTGTATCCTGGCATTTTAGATGACGCTTCTTCTTGTTCCACTCTCTGGATTAATATCTACAAAGAGACAGGAAAAAAAATGTTATATATTAAATATACAAAATTGATTATATTAAAACACATGAACTAAATCATCAGCTTCCTAGTGTTAAATAGGGGAGACTTCTGAATAATTTGCCCTAAAAAAATCCATCTCTCGTTGAGAAATATTGTTTTAAAGGTCTTAACAGGTATATAACATTAACATATCTATAAAATGCAGGTAAGGAAGTTGTTGAAGTAATACCTTTCAGTGGACTCCAAGATTCACGCTGCCCCATCCTGGTAGTCAAGATTGAATATGTAACATGCTATGAACAGAGTGGCTAGGCCAGACATGAAGCTGTGCTGAGCACCGTCACACAAAACCTAACCTTCAGTAGTCAACATCCAGTGGCCTGCATGGCAAAGTGTGTCCTAAAACAAACAATACAACATGCGACAATAGTTCATAGTTACTATACAATTTTATCTTTAAGCTTTTTACATTTAAACTACATTTTAGTATAAGTGACTCTACAAACAAACTCTAAGCAAATTACACAGAGTAATTTACACTTAAAACCGTACTTATACAGAAATGTAAGCCAACTAACGTTAGGGATGTCACGGTCAAGAATTTGTCACGATCAAGAAATTATAACACTGGTATTTTTAACGTGCCGTCTCACTCACACCCTCCAACGGTCCTATCTGGGATTCAGGCCTGCTCTAATGGTGAGGGGGTCGCTAACGTCTTTTGCTCAAGCTCTCAGCTGGCCTCCGTTACATATACTGTATGTAGGGTCAGTTGTGGTCTAGTGGTTAGAGAGTTGGACTCGTAGCCAAAGGTCACTGGTTCAAATCGCAGTGCCACCAGGAAATAACTGAAGTGCCCTTGAGCAAGGCACCTTACCTGTTTGCTCTGCAGTGATAGCTGCCCACTGCACCCTACTTGTAAGTCGCTTTGGATAAAAGCGTCTGCCAAAATGAAATGAATTAATGTAAATGTATATCTAGCTGGTTACCTACATTAATCACTTTACCAGGCTATCCTCCCTGAACATCGACTTACCGCAAGCTTTGGTGACTCGTTTTAATTTGGGCGCTCGATTTAACGGATAACTGCATTTGCAAATTTGAATTACACCACAAAATAATCACGACCGAGTGTGGTATTCAACACTAACTTCACGTGAATCCCAACAGTGGAAGCATGTCACTTTTAAGGTGTCTACGGCGGGCGCGATGTTCAACATTAAAAAAAACAACCGTCAAATTACTAATAAAATGAGCTGTAGCTCCTCAATTACCGCCTTCGCTGCTGGTGTGTACAAAAACTCTAAATAACATGAAAACTTTCTGTCCTCAGGTGCTATGGCGACGGAGAATGTTTGAAATCTTACCACGACGGCGCTGCTGAAACCCCGCGCAAGACTCATTCGGTCCTGCGGATGGAGGTTGAATCCCTGTTGGAACTAAAATGGGGGTAACTCGTGAATTCTTTGGAACACAGACTTACGGTTGGTGTCGTTGGAAAGAAGAAAAGTAGTTGCTAATTGCTAAAAAAATCCCACACACACACAAAAAATTAAAGGTATGTTGTTGGGTGAATAATAAAAGTTTATGTTTTTCTTTGATAAAGAAATACGGGTTGCAAAAGGATAACAAAAATCTAAGCACAAAAGAATCAATTACTCTCCCTGCATAAATTATTTACATTTACATTTAGTCATTTAGCAGATGCTTTTATCCAAAGCGACTTACAAGTGGGTTAGGTAATGGAAGCAATTGGGACAGCATAAGTACAACAAAAGAATAAGTGCAATCAAAAAGAAGACTAGTTTCATATAGCCTAACACAGTATACAGAATCATTCATTCATACATTTTTTTTCTTTTTTTTAGAGTAGAGTAGAAAAGAGTAGAGAAGAAAAGAGTAGAGAAGAAAATAGAGTCAGAACAGATCAGGCAGATGTTGGCGGAAGAGATGTGTTTTCAGGCGTTTCTTAAAGATGGCTACAGAATCTGCAGATCTTGTAGCAGCGGGCAGATCATTCCACATAGGTGGAACCGATCCGGAGAAAGTATTTTTTTGCCTTTTTGGGATGGCACCACAAGATGTCGTTCGACTGGCGGTCACATATGTCTGTATTAGCGAGTAAAGATAAGTTAGTGCCGAACCACTTGTGGTCTTATAGGCCAGGAGCAGAGTCTTGAATTTGATGCGAGCGACTAGAGGGAGCCAATGTAGCTCAATGAATAGAGGAGTAACGTGTGCTCTCTACGGTTCATTAAAGATAACTCTTGCCGCAGCATTCTGGTTCTGGTGTAGAGGTTTGGTTGTGCAAGCTGGAAGTCCACCCAGTAGCGCATTGCAGTAGTCCTGTCTGGACAGGACAAGAGCCTGTACTAGGACTTGCCTAGCATGCTCTGATAGGAACAGTCTAATTTTCTTAATATTGTGGAGGATGAATCAACACGACCGGGTGGTGCTAGCAGCTTGATAGTTGAAGTAAAGCTGATTATCGATCACCCCTCCCAGGTTTCTTGCCTTTCTGGAAGATGTGATGGTTGATGAGTCAAGTTGAATGTAGAAGGTTGTTATGAGTCTTTGTGTGGGCCTGGATTACAAGCAGTTCTGTTTTGTAACTTTCAGCTGCAGGTGATGGCCATTCATCCAGAGGGAGATGTCGGCTAGGCAAGCTAAGATGCGTAAAGACACCAAAGAAATCTGAGGCAAACTTAGGTGTCCCGTACACGGAACGGGTGACTGTTAACAGGCTACAGTGATTAACCATTAGCATGTTTTACCAGAGCCATTTTGAAACTTATTGAGGTAATTTGTATTTCCCTTATATTTGATGATTTCTCACGATTGGATACTATCCTTTTACGGATTTATGCAAACGCCTACCGAGCAATCTGCACTTTAATCGTAATCGCGGAACTTAAATGTCATACGGTGATAGATTTGCATAGCGCCACATTAAGTTGAAGGCATCTATTCAAAGGACGCTGATTGGCTTGTTCAGGTGTTTTGTATCAGAGTTGGGCTAAACTCAGGAGGAAAATGGATCTCACGGGCCAGAGTTGAGAACCACTGGTCTAGTTGCAGAATCATGACAGAGCCACAGGTTTGTGTGGAGAAAGACATGTTATTGTTGATTCTGACATAACATGTGCTCTCTCTGGGCTCTAAGGCAGGGTCCCTGCAGGTGATTCAGCCGGCACCGAGTCCTGCCAGCCAGCATCCTGTCCAGTTGGCACCCCAGCCAACGTCCCAGCCGGTTTCCTGCCGACAGTTCAGCCGGCACCCAGTCCTGCATCCAGTACAACACTCTGTCTTGTCCACCGGCAGCCAAGTCCGCCCATTCCGCTGACAAGTTTTCCCAGACTCCGCGTTCCCGAGGGCCCCTCAGACTAAGACTCCCCCACCTAGCCCTAACCCCTCTGGACTTCCCCTTATGGGCTCGTTTGTCCCTCCACCCCCCTTCCCATGTTTATTATTTGTATTGTCTCACCCCAACCCGATTATTATGTATGCTTGTTTGCCCTTGTTGTTGTTGGTAATCTTTTGACTGTCACAGTCTGTTTCGTCTTGTTTATCACCTTGAGTACCGCCACGATGTCGCTCCATAAGGGGGGCTTCTGTCATGATTCTGCCTCTTCATGTAATGTCTGTCTTGGTATAGTGGCATGATCATGACACAGCCTCATGTTTTGTGCTGAGAGAGAAAAGTTATTGTTGGTTCTGACATAACATGCGCTCTCTCCAGTCTCGTCTTTGGCCCACCCCTTCTGGTCTGCTCGTTTAGCTTTCCCTCAGTGTTTCATTATCAACACCTGTCCCTTGTTAATCATCCTTTGTTAGTCTCCCTATATATTGCCCTTGTGTTATCTGTCCTGTGCTGATTCGTTTTGTTCATCACACCTAGTGATTTGTGCTACCTTGTCATTGTACCAGAAACCCTGTCTTGTGGATTACCTTACCCGTGTGTGAATGTATATTAGTTATCATGTCGTGTCCAGTTTTTGTAAGTAGTTTTATTTATAAATATTTTATTTATCTCCTTTGTTTTTGCCCCCTTGTGGGACGTCTTTTCTTTCGATTTTATAGTTTTATGTTCTTGTGTACCCCCATTGTGGGTTTTTGTATATTAAAGTATTTTTTTGCGTGAACTACTTCCATGCCTTTGGGTTATTCTGCCTTAATCCCGACAAGTGCAGGCAAGAAAATTAAGAAAGTGAAACATACATAAATTATAAAATAACAATATAATGTACTTTCAGTAACTTTTACCTTACCTTTACAACTTTTACTTTGAACTTGTTATAGGTCTTTAATATAAGGGCAGGGTCATTTGCCTACACAAGTGCATACAACAACACAAGTTTGCAATTTTTTTTTACATTATTTTCTGAAATTATGAATTTATTGCATGTCTGTGTAGTAAATAGAGCTCGTCAATGCCTTCCAGGACCCCAGGTTTATGACCATGCCTCTCTCTAACTGCTCTTATGGAGAAAGGTCTGGATTTTGGAGGGCTTACATAAAGAAAAAACAAAAGTGCCATCATATAAGGCTGCTGCGACAACAACCAAACACCTCTTACAGAGCACGATGGAAGACCTCTCTTAGAGCCATTTTATTTATTTTGTTAGTTTGATACTATGCTGTTGATACATTTTGGCTGGCTTTTCCATTTTTGAGAAGAGGAGAAAACAATAAAACTCTCTTCATCATACCTACAATTTCTTATGTGTCACTTAGTAACCCATTGCTTGAGTCATCCTGTCGACACTTGTCATCAAATCCCTGAAATAAGTCAGAAAATTTGAGTGAAATCATCCAGTGCAAATGCGTCACATGAAATACTGATGTGGGGAGGTCATTTATAAATCACACAAGGTTCCCAGATAATGCTAATGCAAGCCGGCATCAAAGTCAGCTGCAGCCTCCCCCAAGTTGGCATCAGAGTCAGCTCCGCTTGGGCCAGAAAGCCCTGAGTCAGCATCTGCTTTCTCCTGAGCTCGACCGGTGGGGGTGGAGCTCGGATTCGTCAGAGTCGGATGCCAGTCTCCCTCCGATGCTGCGAGCGACATCTCATCTAGGTCACACATCGTTTCCGAGTGCGTGGCTGAGTATCAGGACGGTATGCCACCGCCGATTGGGGAATGTTCAGATGAGCGAATCGGGGTGCGATCGGCCTGTGAGCACTTCGCAGGCGGGCTTACGTTCGCAGAGGTCCCCACATCACTAATGCTGCTAATAAAGCCGGACTTCGGGGCAGTAGCCACCGATGTCACGAACCGGGTAGCAGACGTAATGGTGGCTGGTTCCCGTAGGAAAACAGCCAGCCCGTGACCGCAACTTCTGAATGAGAATCTGCCCGCAGTGCGGGCAAGATCTGTCAACGAACGCTGCTTCAGCGTGCTGGATGCCCAGACAGCTCATGCAGCGATAGTGTCCATCCCCCTCCTCCATGAGTGTACCGCACCAAAGAGAACAGCGGGACATGCCGCACTGGAGAATGCTTGGTCCTAAAAAGGACCTGATTAGAAAAAATCTCTAACATCTCCGGAACCGCCGATATGCCCAGGGGAAGGTCGCTGCAGGTAGGGACGATCCGCTGCTCTAAGTCGTAGATCGGGCAATGTAGAAGAAGAAGAATTCATTGAATTCGTTTTGTTCGTAGTCATAACTGAAGGCTCTGAAGAACTAAAGGTAAATGAATGCTGCACGTCCGGGGGCGGAGACCGGCATGCAGATTTCAATCGGCAAATTTCATTGGCCTTTTCTATAGTAGTCAGAGTTGATTGGTTCTCAAGGGTGAACTTCATGTGTCGTTCTCGACACAACGTCGAGAGACCGACTAAAAGGGAAGTGAGTATTACTGATAACAATGGTTAAGTGGGTTACTGATATTTTTTAACACAATTGTATTTCTGTATACATACACATAATTCATAAAATATGGCGTTATTTTCATCAATCAAAGGCACTATAAATGCTTCATAAACACTTTATTATAGTTACTTTGAGAAATCATCCAGTGCAAGCAAGAACGTGAATCATACATATATTTCATACATATAGAGTATTAATAATATAACAATAGAATAGAATTGCATTAGCTTTTTACCTGTATAGTGTATAGAACATAAGAAGTTGCACATACTTTTATATAATTTCATGAATCAAAGAAATTATGAATATGTATCATTGCATGCCTGTAAAAGACCTTCATTTCATTGACACTTTACAATTGCATAGACAATGAACACTTAAAATCTTATGTTTCTGTTACCCTTTCTTTTCCTTGTGAGATTTGTAGAACTAGCAAACAACTTGAAAGATGTAACCTTATAAAGGTTTGCCAACTCTTTTTCTAAAGCAGACACATCCATTTGGTTGACAGGATCATTCTTGTTTTCACCAATATATCCTTGTGAAAATTGACACTTGCTATTGTTGTCTAAGCAGCAGTACGCAGTCCAGAAATGACTAGGCACATTCACATTATTCCCTATTTTGTTCTTTCCTGGTACCACACCAGTAACTATATACTTAGTGTATGGTTTACAAATATTGTTCAGATAGACTGCAATATTTTCTTCAGTCTTTCTCCATTGGCCTCTGTTAAAAGACGGGTTTTGTGGAGCAGCATTAGTGAGTGTGAACGTGGCGTAAGCACACTGCTGTGAGCTTGCCTGGTAGACCGGTGCAAGATGGCCTCTGTCATAACCAGAATTGACGTAGTCTTCATCGAGAGCCTGTTTGCTTCCACATGTAAAAGCTGGAGTGCACTTAGATGCCATATTTGCTCCTGCATTATTATCATCAAGCTGTAATGTAAACAGAAGAGTGTACATAAGAGGACTTCTCCATGTAAACTAATATCATAAAATAAGATAATGTATATTGTGCTATGAAGACTGAAAGACTTTCCCAGTATTCAAACTTTGTATGAGCAATGCACACTGAATGAAGCCAAAAGGATTTTAAATGACCCGTCTCATGTACTCTTCTCTTGTTAGAAACTCTTTACCTCCAGAAGAAGGTACAGAATGTCTCACTATAAACAAAACAGATTTAAGATCATTGTGCCAGTATCAATAAGACTGATGAACATGGATCAGTGCGTTTCATGAGAAGGTTACGTCTAATATGTGTATGGGTATGGTGTGTATGAATGTTGTGCAGCAGGTTGCATATGATTTTTTTTACTATTGAGTCCACTACAAATGTCTCTATCAGGGACAATAAGTATATTTCATTTCATATTACAAAACAGGAATTTTAGAAAATAAGGATGAAATGATGCAGGAATTATAATGATCTTAAAGTTAAAATGCATTGTAAAGCATACAGAAATACATCTTTTTAATGTTTTAACTGATTTATCAGCCGCTGTATAAAATAATACTTTATGCTGTTCAGTTGCTAGTTACACTTTATTTGTTGTTCTACATATGGGAAAAAACATGAAAAATATACATATCGTACATAATTGATCCTAAGTGATCATTGATAAATAATCGCCTCTGTGTTGCCGAGTTACAGGAAGTAAAGAAATATATCTGAAATTCTCTTACCTGAGGTTCGATGTTCCATGCACTTTGTCGTTCACACGTTATTAACCCTTCAAACTTATAGGCTGAGTACACAGGAATCTTGTTGCTGGTATCATAAAGCGTGGCATAATAGACAACATTATTTAGCGTTTGGCAGACCTTTTTGAAAGCAGGTGTGGGGGTGATAATTGGAGGTTGTTTGACAGTAAAAAAACCATCACATTGATTCTCAAAAGTCTGAACAACTTCAGCTGAAGCACCAGAAAGCAGCCACAGCATCACCACAGGAAGAAAGAATGTCATGATGACGTGATAAGAGATGAGGAACTTCTCTGCAAGTACAAGAAACAAACATAACCTCACATTAAAGTTTTTAACAAAACTTGGACAAGCTGACACAATGGGAATTAAAAAAATATAGGAAACGTAAATTTGATTTTTTTGGAATACGATTTTTCGACTAAATTCATGTAAAAATCATTTATAGTGTTACCACTGTCCAACAGGTGAAATTATTATTAATAGTGATTATAGCAAATGTTTTACCAGAGCCATTTTGCCACTTACTGATGTATTTATATGCTAATATATTTCACATATTTTACTGTAGAGAAAGTTCGTAAGAGGGAAGGAAGGGGCAGTGTACACGGCAGTGTTGTGCAATGGGGGAATTGACATCAAAATTCTAAGTCTAATTTTTAAATCCGTGCTTTAATGTATAATTCTCACATTTGTCATACTTTAGTCACTTAATATTACTTTATGGAGTTTAATATTATTTATTTGAATTAATTTAATAAGCCGTTTCATGTCCATCCTTGAATCATTTAACTAATCAAGGATGATTAAGTGTCATGGATTGCCAAGGAGACAATGCAGGAGAACCAAATTGCAGGCAGAGACGGTGGATGAAGGGATTAACAATATTTATTACAACACAAGACTACACAAAAGGCAAAACAAAACCCACAATGGGGAAAACAAGACAGGATACTATAAACAAAAACAAGAACACGGACTGACTATACTAATAAAACAAACACTAGGTATAAACACTAAACTGACACTTACTAGGACTCAGGGTAACAGGAAACAGGGGTAAGCATATAGCTACAGACAGCAAGACCAAACATGTACAACCAAGGTAGAACGTACAATGAACGCGCACAGGACAATGAAACATGAGGACTCTTTATAGGGAACAAACACAGGATAATTAACAAGAAACAGGTGCTGGGGATTGAGCACTCAGGGAAAGCTAACGAGACGGAAAGGGCGGGAACACAGACGAGACTCGGGGAGAGTATGGAAGGCCACAAGGTCAAAAACGTCTCTCCCAACATGAAAAAGGGAATTCTGTTTTGGTACTGCCTCAAGTTCAGGAATTGGTCAACCAAGGTTGGCAGAACCGTGACAATTAAGGATATAGAAAGTAATTAGTAATAAGTAACTAGATACTGTCACGTGTGGCGGGCAGAAGATAGTGTCCAAACAAAGAGTAATTCAAAACAAGGTATATTTAATCAGCTATCGAAATGAATAGCAGGAAGAGAGACACACGGAAACAAACTCACGCAGCATAAACAATAACCGACATCAAACAGAGGGAGACATAGGGCTTAAATACAATGGAAAACGTAATCAAGGGAAACTAAAAATGGTATTTAACTAATAAAGAAAACAGACACGGAAGGAAAAAACCAATCAGGACATAACACAACTGTGACATTAACCCCTCCCAAAAAAGGCGGGTCCTCGCGCGCCAAACAACACCAAGTTGGGAAGGAGGGGTGGGCGTCCTGGTACACAGGACAACGTGGGATTTGAGGCCTCCAGGACGATACGTCCAGGCCTCGCGAGCGGCTGGGGAGACTCCGGAAGGCCGGAATGGACCGGTTGCAGAAACTTTGGAAAGCCGGACAGGACCGGCTGGAGAGGCCCTAGAAATCCGGAATGGACCGGCTGGAGAAACTTCGAAAAGCCGGACGGGACCGGCTGGAGAGGCTCCGGAAAGCGGACTGGACCAGCTGGACAGACTTCGGAAAGCCGGGCGGGACCGGCTGGAGCGGCTCTGGAAAGCCGGACTGGACCGGCTGGAGAGACTTCGGAAAGCCGGACAGGACCGACTGGAGAGGCTCTGGAAGCTCGGACGGGAACAGCTTAGAGAACAGGTCCCCTTTAACCTGCTCTGGCCGCTGACTGGGGGCGGGTTTCACAAACCCTGGATTTCTGCGCATTCTTTCTCCGGTGGAGGACTTTGGAGAGATCGCGAGGGGAGTCTGATTGCTCGCAGTGTGTCCGGAGGGGACTAGATGATGATCGATCTCATCCAGGATGGTCTTGCCCAAACGGGGTTGAGCACCCAATAACCTCCGGATGAGATCGATAAACTCCACAACGGGTCTGTCCCTGAGCTCAGGACAATCCCATCAAAAACACGTATTGATCGAGCAATCATTCCAACTCACCTCGCAACTCAAAATGAGGAAAACTTCCACATATCTCTCCATAGGACGGCCGTCCTGGCTGAGGTAGTACATCAGATTGTCCTCTGGAGAGATCTTGAGCCGCAGATAATCCATATTTTAGGTTGGTTATTCTGTCACGTGTGGCGGGCAGAAGATAGTGTCCAAACAAAGAGTATTTCAAAACAAGGTATATTTAATCAGCTTTCCAAATGAAAACCAGGAATAGAGACACACGGAACAAACTCACGCAGCATAAACAATAACCGACATCAAACAGAGGGAGACACAGGGCTTAAATACAATGGAAAACGTAATCAAGGGAAACTAAAACAGGTGAGGGACTAATTAACTAATAAAGAAAACAGAAACGGAAGGAAAAAACCAATCAGGACATAACACAACTGTGACAGATACTTTATGAAGAGAGTAATTTGTACAGTAATCTAATTACACTATTGAATATGTAATCAGTAACTAGTAATTAATTACTTTTTCAGAGTAACTTACCCAACACTGGTACACGGTAAAAATGGGTCTCACTCACAGCTCATAACACAGCAGTAACAATACGTCCCAAGCTGCTGTCTCCGGCTAAAACCCACATTTCATTTTTTGTAGAAAACAAAGAATTACTTTTGTTTTCACTTTTGGTTTAACAGATTGAATTCAATTCAATTACATCTTTGCCTCGAAATGTGCTTTGTCAACATTTTAATGTGATAAGTTATAAACCGGTTTTCTTTTCTTACAGTTTAATTCACAATATAGTTCCACTTAATAAAATATAGAAGTTATGGTGTTAAAAAGCTTTCCTGTAGCTCAGTGGTAAGAGCATTGCGTTTGGTTGTGGCTTCGATTCCAGGGAATTGCACATACTTAGATACAAATGTATAGGATAATGTAATGTAAGTCGCTTTGGACAAAAGCGTCTGCCAAATGTGTAAAAGCAAATGTAAAAATAAATATTATGACCTTACCTTTGTTATTCCCTGTGTGTGTGTGTGTGTTGTCTCCTAGTCTCTGTCTGACTTAGTTTCCTTTTCACAGACACTTACATTTATAGATTTTAGTCATGTGATTTGTACACTGAACAGCAAAGGTCCAAATCTTGTTTTAGGGAGGTGGTTACAGATTTTTTTGAGAATTCTATGCTTTACTCCAACTTCCTTCTCTCTATTAGACACATCATTTAAGAGGATTTTCCTTTATTAATGTAAACTAATTATAAAGTGTTACCAGCCCTGTTACAATTTCTATAGTTTTTAAAGCATTACTCCTGTAAAGTGAACAAATTTCTACTGTAGAACCTGTAAACAGGCAACGCATCATGGGAAAATGAACATACAGTTATCCTGTGAATCATACTGCAGATCTCAGTACAAATCTAAAGAGATTTCACATTTTCCTAAAAATTGACCTCAACAAAGCACCTTTGATTGTTAATGATTCATTATAAGTTGTTACTGTTGCACATTTAGCGCATGTATCTGTTTGTTTAACAGTTTTCAAAAGTTTAACTGTGCAGTGTGTTAGAAGAGATCATTACATTTAGTAATTTAGCTGACGCTTTTATCCAAAGCGACTTACAGAGAGGATAAAGGAAACAATACAGTGAAGTGATTTGTCAATAGGAGGCAAAGTAAAAAAAAATATGGGATCCTCTGCACCTTTGGCCCAAATTTGTAAAAGTATTCTGTGTTTTCTGCAGAAATACAGAACAGGTAGGGGTGCACGCGTGCTACAGTTTACTGGATGCAGAATAGTGAAATTTCTCTCATATAAAGTGTGAACTGTATTTGACCTGTGAACGTACGTTTTGCATGTGCACGCTGATTTGCAGCAGAATATAAAAACCAGCTGATAATGGCGTGCGTGCAGCGTATCTGCTTGTCTGTCTATCTAACCTGTTTTATTACTTAATTTGACCTGTGAACGTAAATTGTTGCATGTGCAAGCTGATTTTTAGCAAAATAATGGCGTGCAGTGTGATAATGGCGTGCTTAAAATTACTAAGGGGAAGACGTTCTACAGCGGCAGAGTGAGGGATGAAGCATGGGCCCCTGCGGGGGCTGTAGCGTGTTGTGATGCTGGCTATTCGGGGTTTGGAGTCTCCTGCGGCCGAGCGCGATATGGGAGCCGGGCTACTCTGAGTTGGAGTGGTGTAGCGATTCTGCTGCTTGCCTGCTGGGGAAGCTTGTTAGATGGTTGATGATAGGTGCTAAATGATTCGGGTGACGAGGGTCCAGTGTGCTTTCCTAATGAGGGCGCGGTCATTCTGGATGTAACTTTTGAAAGCGTATGAAGACCAACTGCCGAGCACTTGGATCTGGGACTGCGAGAGGCCCTTTTGGGGCGTTTTTACTCCTGTAAAGTGAACAAATTTCTACTGTAGAACCTGTAAACAGGCAACGCATCATGGGAAAATGAACATACAGTTATCCTGTGAATCATACTGCAGATCTCAGTACAAATCTAAAGAGATTTCACATTTTCCTAAAAATTGACCTCAGCAAAGCACCTTTGATTGTTAATGATTCATTATAAGTTGTTACTGTTGCACATTTAGCGCATGTATCTGTTTGTTTAACAGTTTTCAAAAGTTTAACTGTGCAGTGTGTTGGAAGAGATCATTACATTTAGTAATTTAGCTGACGCTGTTATCCAAAGCGACTTACAGAGAGGATAAAGGAAACAATACAGTGAAGTGATTTGTCAATAGGAGGCAAAGTAAAAAAAAATATGGGATCCTCTGCACCTTTGGCCCAAATTTGTAAAAGTATTCTGTGTTTTCTGCAGAAATACAGAACAGGTAAGGGTGCACGCGTGCTACAGTTTACTGGATGCAGAATAATGAAATTTCTCTCATATAAAGTGTGAACTGTAATTATACTGTATGTTTACAGTTAGAAGTATAAAGCCCAGTATATGATGAACTCCTATAGATATTATCCTGAGATTCTGATTGGTGTTTCATCAGTTTTGTCACTGAATGTTTACTGATGGATAAATGTGTGCTATTTGAGTTCACATCTTGACACTTCAGTTCATTATAATATTGTGTGTTTGTGTTCTGAACATGTTTATGGGGGAAACATGGTTAAATCTTTGCAAAATGAGGATATTTTGTGTAGGGTTTGTACAAGTTGGTGTATTGTTCTGAGAATGTGTTTACAGGTGTCAGAAAATGGTGAATTGTTTCATGAATTGTGTGTTAGCAATGTAGGAAAACTGTATTTGACCTGTGAACGTACGTTTTGCATGTGCACGCTGATTTGCAGCAGAATATAAAAACCAGCTGATAATGGCGTGCGTGCAGCGTATCTGCTTGTCTGTCTATCTACCCTGTTTTATTACTTAATTTGACCTGTGAACGTACATTGTTGCATGTGCAAGCTGATTTTTAGCAAAATAATGGCGTGCAGCGTGTGTGTGTGTGTGTATTTATAATAATAAAGTTTCCCTTGACTCTATAGTTATGGAGAAAAAGAGGGAAGATGTTTTTAACTTCCTCTCTTAGGGAACATACCCATCCAGGTATAATAAGTCCAAAAAATTAAACCTACGGAAGTACACTTCCAAATTCAACATAAAGGGTGAGTATCTGAGATACATGCATGCACATACAGTTAGTGTTTTGGGTAGACACCATTTTGAAGATTGCAGTTCTTTATTCAATAATCAAACTGTAGGAGAACTTTTCTTTGACAGTAGAAGAGTTATTAAGTCCAAAAAAGATGCAAGAAAGCTATTCAAGGAAGTTCACTCCTCTCAAATTGTGGGGCATTCGGGCATCCTGAAAACAAGCACTGCAATAAAACTCCAGATTCTACTTGCTTGGGATGTCTATTGATATTTACAACTGGGTATATGTTTCAGTTATTTTGTGTTTTAAACTGTTGTGTGGTGCTGCAAATATTAAAAGCTGATTTCCTTAAGGTCTTGGAATGCAATGAATGCCAGAGAGTTGAAAAACCTTTGGTTGCTCCACAGGCATTAGAGTGTATATAAATCTTCAATCTTTAGTGGTACTGTAATATACAACAAATGTTTAAAAAAATTAAATGTACAAGTAAATATATTGGTTAACTTTCCTTATGTGTCTGCTGTCTGGGAGCTCATTGGCATTGATTTGACTGGACCCGGTATGCTCTCTCCCCCAATAGGGGCAAGTGCGCCGAGCTTGGATACGGCCGAATCCAGAACTCATCCCCAAGAGTCCTGCTAGATATCTCAAGTCCAGGGAGAGGGGCCGGTGAGGTGAAGGGATGTTTAATCCTTTAGAGATGGCTTCAGGTAAGACTTCTAGTCTATTTATGTGCTGGTTCGTATGAGCTGATAGGGTAGAGTGTTGTGCTGGCTGATAGCGAACCAGCTGGACTTAATTATCTGCTCCGGCTTCTCCCGAATTTTATAAAACAATTTTATTTGCATTTGGCTTGCTGTCTGGGGAGCGGGCTCTGAGCTAGATGGTTCCTTCCGAACCCGGTACACTCTCTCCCCCCAATAGGGGCGAGTGCGCCGAGCTTGGAAACGGCCAAACCCAGAACTCACCCCACAAAGTGCATGTAAACACCTGGACTGCAGCAAGGTTGAGCATAAAACCCATAACGCTATACTTGAGGCTTCCTGGATGGTGGCTTGCGTTTGCCAAGGGGCCTGTGGGTCTTGCAGACCCTGATGGTACGGGTGTTGCTGTGGCCGCTGGATTTGTGGAGCTCCTGCAAGTGTTGTATTAAGTGTTGATTTATTATTGCTGGGTCTTCTGGGGGGGGGTTGGAAGGGATTTTTTTCTGCTGCGGCAGAACACGAGATGGAAGCAAGGGCTCCTGCGGGGGTGGTCGCTGCAGCGATACTGGCTTCTTTGCTTGGTGGGAACGACGTTCTGCTGCGGCAGAGTTAGGGATGAAGCACTTGCTTCTGGGGAAGGGGGAAAGGAAAGCATGCGGGGAAAATTACTAAGGGGAAGGGAAGACGTTCTACAGCGGCAGAGTGAGGGATGAAGCATGGGCCCCTGCGGGGGCTGTAGCGTGTTGTGATGCTGGCTTCTCGAGGTTTGGAGTCTCCTGCGGCCGAGCGCGATATGGGAGCCGGGCTACTCTGAGTTGGAGTGGTGTAGCGATTCTGCTGCTTGCCTGCTTGGGAAGCTTGTTAGATGGTTGATGATAGGTGCTAAATGATTCGGGTGACGAGGGTCCTGTGTGCTTTCCTAATGAGGGCGCGGTCATTGTAACTTTTGAAAGCGTATGAAGACCAACGGCCGAGCACTTGGATCTGGGACTGCAAGAGGCCCTTTTGGGGCGGCCGTGGTTGTCGCACCAATGCGAAATGAATGGATAGAGAATACATCTGCTTGAATGCCTGCATGGAGCAAAACAGATTTAAGGTGTTTTATGAACCAGAAGCATGTAGCTGGGTGATTAAGGTCATCTACGAAGAGAGGGTTGAATGGAGATTAAGCCTGTGATGTTCTGATGCGGAGGTATGCTTCTAGGGTTTGGAATGGCTGGATTTAGGATTGAAGTTTGAAGATAAAATATATAAAAAATGACCTCTTCTGGTCTGATCAGTCTTGCTTTGTTTAACTAAAAACAAGATGGTTTCCAAATTGAGTACTGTCAAATGCGAAATGGTAGGGTTTACTGAGGGGTCGAAATTGGATGAAGTGGTGAATTCTGATCCTCTAAGAAATCCAAAGAACGCCAGGATGAACATGGCATAGAGTGTGTGGGCGGTAAGCTTGGTGTGGTAGCCTCTGCGAAGAATTGAGATACATTTGGTCAGAACTTCTAAGGTGATAGGTTGTCTGGCGTATCAGTGGGTGGGTTGGGCTCTCTGGATGCCCTTGATGAGCATGGATGTTTGAGAATGGGCTATGGCCGGAGAGGGTGCATTGCAAATTAATTTGTGAAAAAATTGAATCCCGCTCAGATAACCTTTGATGGAAATTGCTAGGAGATGTTTGATTGTGTTGAGGAAAGAGATGAATGACGTGATGGAGAGGAGAGAGAAATCTAGGAAGGGAATTTTGTAGGTATTATGAATTGCTTTGAAGTTTCTCCATGCGGTAAAATAGAAAGTTGGGTCTGTGGGAGACGGCTTGAATGATTGCGCTCAAGGATGCATCTATTAGGGTTTTAAGGGGGTGGTTTAATTGAATGTCATTTCTGGATAGGGAGGGTCAGGCGTTGGTATTGGGTCTGCTTCCGGTGCCAACAGCCTGAATTTATGAAATGAGAAATGGGAAAGCGTCAGCTATCTGGTTTTTCACTCCTGGGACGTGCTTGGCCGTCAGAATGAACGGTTCGCACGCAGAATTCCAGATTAGGCGTCTAAGAAAAGGCATTAAGGCGGGTGAATGTGAGTGGCCTTATTAATGCAATGTACCATTGCTTCGTTGTCGCAATGGACCATGATGGTGGAATCAGATCTTTCCCCCATAAACAGGCCGCTGCCACTAACGGGTACAGATCGAAAAGTGCTGATGATGCAAGGGACTGCGGTAAACTTGTGAGCTGGGGGGACCATGTAGACGCAAACCAGCGACCTTGGTGAAATCCCCCAAAACCAATGGAAGGAGCTGCGTCAGTAAATAAGCATGTGTCGACGGAGATCATGTCGTTGTAAAAATGAAAGATACCATTCCATCGTTTGAGTAATTTAATTCATAGACTGAGCTCGTCGCTTGAGCTGTCTAGGTGGATTAAATCCTTCAGAGTGTGAGTGGAGGATGCGAGGTAGAGGAGATGCGAAACGAAAGGGCGACCTTGCAGGATGATGCACATCATGAAGTTCAGGTGGCTGAGAATTGATAATAGCTCGTGTGTAAAACTATGAAGTGTGTCTATGAGGGAGGACGCGATCAAAATTGTCATATTATTTTTTTTGGAACTTTAGCACATCCAACTTAATGCCTAGAAATTCAATGGACGTGCTGGGTCCCGAAGTTTTTTCGGGTGCGAGAGGGATGCCGAGCTTTGAGAATAATTCTTGGACTTTGGAAAGATGTGCGGCAGGGATAGCTTCTGGCGGCGAGATTATAAGAAAGTCGTCTAGTAGGTGGATGAGGTGAGGAATGGCGTAGTTGTTAGAGAGAATCCAACAGACTGCTTCTGACAACATGTCAAAAATCTTTAGACTGCTTCTGCATCCTAAGCTGAGGCGGATGGAAAAGTTAAATTGTCCACGCCAACAAATGCAGAAGAGGTGCCAAAAGTCTGGGTGTATTGCCATTATTTTGAAAGCGGACGTGATGTCGAGTTTAGCCAGCCATACGCCGCGTCCGGTCGTTTTGATAAGCGTAATAGCTTACTGGTTTCTCCCGAGGTTTTTTTCTCCATTAATCAATCATTGGAGTTTGGGTTCCTCGCCACAGCAGGGCAGTGTTGTCTTGCTCACCGGGAGACTGCATTTATTTAATTATTTATTTATTAATTAGATGTTATTTATTAGTATGATCTTGCTTGTTCTATAAACACCATGCACTGTGCTGTGTTTTACCTTTTCTGTTTTCCTGTTTGCCCCTGTAAAGCTGCTTTGGAACGATGCACATTGTGAAAAGCACTATATAAATAAACTTGAATTGAATTGAACTCGACGTCTTGATATTGTAACGAGAATCGTAATGAAATAATAAGGCTATTAATGCTTGGAAAGGGGGAACCGTGTGGGGATGACAGATCGAATATTGAACGCTTTTTCCTCAAAATGTTTTGTATGGCTATGCCTGTGGGGCTGAAGCGAAAAATTGGAGATGGTGGGGCGGTAAAGGGGCTGATCATGAATTTATCGTTGATCTCTTTTTGATGAGGCGTTCGACGATGTCTGGCTCTGCGAGCACAGAACGGAGATTAGGGCATATGATACTGTGAGAAGGGGAGCTCGCGATGATGGGATTAAAACATTTTAGAAGGCCAGACAGAATTTATTCTGTAAATTCCACCGCCTGATCGGGGTGGTTCCGTAGTTCGGAGGATAAATGCCACACATTGACAGAAGTCGATAAATGATGAGATTGTTTATTAACATTTTCGCGTACAAGGCAAATCAAGCGGACGTGGGGGCCTCCACAATATTTGCATACGGGAAGGAAGCGGCATCATTGTCTCGTGCAACTGTCCGAGTTGAAGTTTCTGCTAGCTTCGTGCTCTCGTGTGTTGGTCCCCCTTGATGTGGCTGAACATGTTTGCCGGTTTAGCAGGTGCAGAACGTGAGCAGTGGAGACAGGGGGGCGAAGCCTGGTGATGGCAAAAGACGGGGGTGATGAGGGGACAAGCTGTGGTGCTGTGTGCCACTGAGCGGCACACGAATAAATTACGAAAAAATACGAAAGTTTTAGTGAATCATGATTTGTTCGTGAAAACATTTGTACACAGGTTTCACGCAAATAAATTGTGCGTACGCATGCTTTTGAATGAGACCCAGTGTCCAGTGCGCCCCTGTCACGACCGTGGAGGAAGAATCCAATTGCAGGCAGCGACACGGGTATCAAGGAGTTAACAAAGGGATTTATTATATACAAAACAGGAACGAAACAAAAGCTCACGAGGGGCCAAAAGATTATACAAGCACTGGGGGAAGAAACACTGACTAGAACTAATAAGAACAATACTAGACAAACAACAATGGACTAAACTATAGCTTAAAACTCACTTGGACTAAGACTCTGGAATCTCTCAAAGGCTTGTTGATATAAGACACAGGGTACGGCACAAAATACACATGAACTAGCACAGGACAATGAAACATGAGGACTATATAAAGGGGAACCAGACAAAGGATAATTAATCAGGACAAGGTGACAGGGGTTAAACACTAAGGGAAAGCTAACGAGACGAAAAGGGCGGGAAACACAGACAAGACTCGGAGGGAGAGTAAGACAATCCCTAAGGCCCAACCTTTCTCTCCACATAAAACCTAAGGCTATGCCATGGCTCCGCCCCAAGACCGAAAGTGGACATGACATGATGGCGGAACCATGACAGCCCCAGTATGGGCAATGGTTTCACTGAGCTACCCTTATTGCACATCTAGCATATGTGTAGAAAAGCTTCCCCCCGCAAGACAGCGCGAGCTCCGCAACAATTGGCAAGAGAGTCGCCGAGCTTACGCCTCCTATGGGGGAAACTCATGTAAATAACTTTGATGTAACTTGTAGTGATTGACACCGATCAGACACGCAATAACTAGTTATACTACTTAAATATAACAATAACACCCCTCACCCAACCAGCAAGCTAGTCGCCAGGGGGTCTACTCCCAATCTGCAAATAACACCTAGGCAGCAGGGCCAGATCTCTGGTGACCATAGCAACCCAAACCAAACCTTCAAGAAAAGAGTATTTTGCGATCCGAATGGAACGTAGGGAGCTGAACTCTTTTTACTCACTCCTGAACTCGACCGCTTGGGGTGGAGCTCGGATTCGTCAGAGTCGGATGCCAGTCTCCCTCCGATGGTGTGAGCGACATCTCATATACGTCACACATCGTTTATGAGTGCGTGGCTGAGGATCCGGGCGGTATGCCACCGCCGGTTGGGGAACGTACAGAAGAGCGAATCGGGTGCATTCGGCCCGTGAGCACTTGGCTGGTGGTGTTATGTTTGCAGAGTTCCCCATATCACTAACGCTGCTAATACGGGCGGACTTCGAGGCCGTAGCCCCGATTTCGCGGACTTTGGGGCCGTAGCCACCAATGTCACAGCCCGTGTAGCAGACGAAATGGTGGCTGGTTCCCGTAGGAAGACAGTCACCCGTGACCGCAACTTCTGAATGACAATCTGCCCGCAGTGCGGGCAAGATGTGTCAACGAACGCTGCTTTAGTGTGCTGGACGCCCAGATACCTAACGCAGCGATCGTGTCCATCCCCCTCCTCGATGAGGGTGCCGCACGTTCTCGACACAACGTCGAGAGACCGACAGAAAGGGAACTGGAGTTGTTTATTATAAGCAGATTTCTATGGGATCAGAATTGTTTCATTATTCTGTATAAATAATATACGATTCGCAAATAAATATAGACAATTTCACAAACATTTTTTAAATCCACATATGCTCAAAAAGCGAACCATAAATACATGTTAGACGTTCCACAAAAATAAATGGAATTCACAAATAAATACAATGAGATTTGCAAATAAAAATTATTTACAAATGTATTTTAATGATATTTATTTGTAGATCGCCTTCTTCACATTTGTGGATCGCTTTCTGCACATTTGTGGATCGCTTGCTGTGCATTTGTGAATCGCTGCACGCATTTGTGGATCAGTGCACGCATTTGTGGATCAGTGCACGCATTTGTGGATTGCTCTCTGTGCATTTGTGGATTTTGAAACATTTCTAACGTCAAATCGGCGCACAATCCACAAATAGGTGGACTCCGCCCACTATCTACGCAGCCAATCGGTTAACTTCCGCTTTTGTTGTCCAATAGGCCACGTTCTAACTTCAGCCAATCACGTTTCGCTCTGCACTAAGATTCAAGGAGATAACATGGCGACTAGTGGTGGTCTAAAATGTGTGTTATACTAAGAAATGATAATGGCCTCTTCTTTATACTATGTAATGATTGTGTCACAGGTCGGGATGGGTCAAGCCAGACTACGCCCACCCCTGAACCAGGACCACCTCGAGGAGCGTGTCAGAGGGAGGAATCGGAGACAGAATAAATTCAACAGGTTTTATTTAAAAGTAAAAGCAATTTGAAAATCCTAGTCTAAAATCTTCTTCCTTCTTGCCCTCAGGAATCGAAGGTGAACAGTGCAACAACCAGGGTCTCTCCCGCTCTCTTCCTCAGTGCGGGCCCTGTAATGGATGGGGCAGTGGACAGGTAAATTGTCAGGTAGGTCTTCCCCAGGTGGAGATGCAGTGAACAGGCGAACGGTCCGGTAAGTCTCTTCTGGTAAGTAAATATTTCCAACTTCCCTTCCTTCTTTCACAGGTGCAAGAATTGAGGCAAATGGTTATCAGTCGAGTACGTATGCAGCAGGTACACGGTCTTATGGTGGGACGCCTGGGGAGTCTTCCTTGGGTAAGTAAGTGATTCCAACCTTCCTTCCTCCACAGGTACGAGATCCGGAGCAGATGGCCGTCGGTCAGGTACGTATACAGCAGATTCACACTCTGATGATGGGGTGGCGAGGGAATCTTTACAGGGTAAGCGAATAATTCCAACCTTCCTCTCTCCACAGGCACAGAAACTGGAGCAGAAGAATACTCCAGACAAAGTGTACCAACCACGTTCGTAACAGAAGGACAGCCACTTCTCTCTGCACAGGTGACTATAAGGATACAGTAGACTCGAAGTCGACCGGTTGCACAGGGCTCCTACTGGAACAGACAGAAGGGATACTTCAAGTAAGCATACAGTTCACATGAGTTGGAAGGGGACGAACACTTCTCACGATACAGATGAATTGCGGGAATTCCATAGACTCAAGTCGACAGGCTGAACAAGACCTCTTCTGGCCTAGATGAAGTGGATATTCCAGACAGAACGGGCCGGCTTTACGTTCACAGCAGAGGGACAGTCACTTCTCCCCACACAGGTGGGCTCCCAGGTTACAGCAGACTCAAAGTCGATGGGCTGAACGGGACCTCTACTGGAGCAGACAGAAAGGGTGCTTCACACAAGGTATACAGTTCATACGCATAGAAGGGAGTGAGCACTTCTCACAATACGGCTGCGTTGCAGGAATACAGCAGACTCAAAGTCAGCAGGCTGAATGGGACTTCTACGGAGACAGACCACGAACAATTCAACAGGGCATCTCGTCTCTTATTCACTCAAACAGAGGGGTTAATTCAAATTCCAGATGATAATTCCTCAACATCCACTCAGTTAGAACAGATCAATGACACAGAACTCTCACTATTGACAGTAGACCAGCGTAGCACAGGGAGAGTGCACGGCAAAGGGAATGTATCTTCCACACACACAGCAATTCCACTTCTAGCATATAATGTGGGGGAAACGTCAATCTTAGGCACTGCAATCTCACTTCACGACGTGCAATTTAAGGCCCGCACTCACCCTTGGGTCTCTGTCCGAGGGGACCGCGTTCATCAATGCTGCAAAGGATATTTCGGGATGTTTTTCTTCACAAACACAGGCAGAGTTCACATCACCATTTATAATGGAGGAAGAGATAGGAGGTCGGTAATGAATCAGTACAATCCACTCAGTGACGTTTATGATCGTGATCCACCCACTCCAAACCACATCCAATTCAGTGTCGAATACATGCAATTACGAGACTCAGTTCTCGATTACTTAGCTCCTCTCCAATGCAAACAGGATATTTCACTTTCCCTCTGTTGCCCTCGAGTCCCTCATCAAGTCAACACTCTCCTCTTCATTCACCCGCACTCCAATAACTGCAACCACTCGATAAAACGACTTCTCACGGGAGAGAACCACACCAACAGTCTCTTTCTCTTGCTTTTTATACTCTCTCAAGTGCTGACAGGACCTCACTCCAATCCCCAAGGTAAATTCCCCACACCTGTTTCCAATCGGTCATTTGGGGTTGTCATGGCAACAGACGCACACACAGGCCTGGGACCGGTGTTACACTCAAAGTGTCCCAGCGGGAACACGGCTTCAACGGGAATAAGTTCCATATACCATTTGTCACACCGTGACATACCCCCCCGCCAAACCGTTCTAGTCCCGAGAACGGTCTCCAGACACCCAGTCTCCATACCTAGCTGGAGGCTGACCTCGATTCTCTCGCTGGGACCGACGAGGTGGGGAAACAGGGGCTTCAGGTCGTGGTCCTAGGCCTAGGCCTCTGGGAATCACCGCCCATCCTACCAGCAGGGGCATCTCGGACGTCTCGACCGGTGGATTCTCTACAACACATTTTGGATAGTTTGGACAAGGGCGAATCAAATTACGATGTAACACCCGTTCGGGGCCTGCCTTTCCTTCTGGTCGCAATGCATATACAGGTTGGTCTGGGTGTGGCTGTCGCTGGACGACAAACGGCTGAGCCTCCCACCGGTCACTCAACTTTCCCTTCCCTTGTCGGCGATTGTCCCGCACCAGCACCCTCTCCCCTGGCAGTAGCGGTGCCTCTCGAGCCGTCCGGTCATACAATCTCTTATTCTTTAACGCTGCTCGATTAATCTGGTCAGAGACTCGTTCGTACGCCGACTGGAGGCGTTGGTGGTGTCCCTGCACCCAATCTGTCAAGCTACCTCCCTCTTCTCCTGCAGTGGTCCCCAGAAGCATATCCATTGGAAGTCTCACATGTCTGCCGAACATCAGGTAAGTAGGGGCGTAACCGGTGGTACTGTGCACACTGTTATTGTAAGCCTGCACCATCGCCGGGAGCCTGTCGACCCAATGGCCTTGCTGTTCCTTCTCCAAGGTTCCTAATAAACTCAATAGGGTCTGATTAAACCTTTCACACCCCCCGTTCCCTTGGGGGTGGTAGGGAGTCGTGTGGGTCTTCTTGCATCCGTACAGTTGGCACAGCTCATGGATCACCCTGGACTCAAAATTGGTTCCTTGGTCTGAGTGGAAGATTTCCGGGCATCCGAATGGTTGGATCACATACCTCCAGAGGGCGTTGGCAGTCGTGACGGCGGTTTGGTCCACAGTTGGGATGGCCCAAGCGTACTTGGTAAACAAGTCGGTTACCACGAGGATGTTCTGGATCCAATCCATTGGCCGTCCCAAAGTCAGATAATCCATGGCCACCATATGCAGCGGTGCCTTGGCCTGAATCGGGACCAGCGGTGCCCGTGCCTCCTTCTTGGTCTTAAACAACGTGCAGCGGGGGCACCTCTGAAGGTAAGTCCTCGTGGTACCTTCCATCCCAGGCCAGTAGAAATGTCGTCTCACCAGTGCCAATGTCCTCTCTTGCCCTTGATGTCCCATCCTGGAGTGATATGCCTCCAGTAGCGCCTGACAACGCCCTTCAGGGACCACGATTTGACAGACCTCTTCGCCCCGACCTGGGTCCTGAATGGCCCTACAAAGCACACCTTCCTTCAAATAGAGTCTCTCCTTCTGTCCCAACAGGCCCCGTACAATCCGAGTCTGGGTCCGGCGAGCCGCACCCTCAGGCCAGGCCTTCTGTTCTAGCCACGTTCGAACCAACGCTACATCTCCATCTTCGCCCTGCCACAACCTCCATCGCTGCGGGTCCCACCCCCAACAAGGGGGGGGTTCCTCCGGCATTTGCCCCGGTGCCTCTACTACTCCCACCATCAATCCCTCGTCGAATCCCGCTTCTGGTACCGGTACCTGACCTGCCGATCCTTCACCGGGTAGCCTAGATAGTACATCGGCATTAGTATGCTCTCTTCCTGGCCGGTACTGGATCTGATAGTCAAAATTGGCCAGTTGTGCCGCCCAGCGTTGCTCCACCGCCCCCAGTTTAGCAGTCTGCAAATGTACCAATGGATTATTGTCCGTAACGACCCGTACCTTGGCTCCCCATAAATAATCCTTAAATTTTTCACACAACGCCCATTTCACTGCCAGCAACTCAAGCTTGAAAGAACTGTAGTTAGCGTCATTCTTCTCCGTTGGATGTAGACTTCGGCTTGCATAAGCAATTACCTTTTCCTCTCCCTGCTGCTTCTGTGCCAAAACGGCCCCCAAGCCCAGATGGCTAGCGTCGGTGTACAAAGTGAAGGGTTGTGTGAAGTCGGCATAGGCTAGAATCGGGGCCTGTAGTAGTTCCTGCTTGAGCTTCTGGAAGGCGGCTTCACAAGCCGGATCCCATTGGATCGAAGGGGACCCTCGCCCCCGAACTCTTCCCGTACCTCCCAGCAACTGGTTGATCGGTTTAGCAATTTTAGAGAAATCCTTAATGAATCGTCTATAGTAACCCACGAAGCCCAGGAACGAACGGACCTGGCGCACCGTCTTGGGCGCAGCCCATTCCTGTACTGCCACCACCTTCTCCGGATCAACTGAAATCCCTGCCGCGCTCACCACATGCCCCAGGAATCTGACTTCCTTTCGGAAAAGCTGGCACTTGTCTGGCTGGAGCTTCAACCCATATCGCTCTAAAGAGCGGAAGACTTGCTCTAGGTGCTCAAGATGGGACTTGAAATCTGGAGAGTAGACGATAACGTCGTCTAAGTAGACAAGGGTGGTATCCATCAGTTGGTTGCCTAGACAACGCTGCATCAGCCGTTGGAATGTGGCGGGGGCGTTGCAAAGGCCGAACGGCATCCGGTCCCATTCATATAGGCCGAAGGGGGTAGTGAACGCTGTCTTCTCCCTGTCATGCTCATCCATCTGCACCTGCCAGTAACCGCTGGCCAAGTCAAGAGTGGAATACCAGGTGGCTTGTGTGAGGCTCGTAAGAGAGTCTTCAACTCGAGGCAACGGGAAAGCATCTCTTTTGGTTACTTGATTCAGCCTTCGGTAATCCACACAAAACCTCCAGGAACCTGTTTTCTTTCGAACCAGTACTATCGGGGCGGCCCAAGGGCTACTGCTCTCTCTAATAATCCCCTTGTCGAGCATCCCTCGTAAAAGGGTGCGGACCTCTGAGTATAAGGTCGGGGGCACGGGTCGATAACGCTCTCGGCTGGGTGCAGCGTCCCCAGTTGGGATTTGATGTCTTACCACATCTGTGCGACCGTAGTCCTCGTCATGAGTGGAAAACAAGTGTTGCCACTTCCTCAAGAACTCTTGGAGTTGTCCCAATTGCTCTTCACCTAGTCCTTCACCCCGTAAAGACTCCCCCGTCAGGTGGGCAGGCATTCCTCTTCCTGTCTCTCCCGCCTCCGGACCAGCTCGTGCCAGGGCCACCTCGACCACTGTCGGGCTCACTCGATTGAAATTAACTTCACCCTGTTCACGAACCTGCTGGGGTCTCACTGAGGTCACTCGGGCCAACCGTTGGTGACGATACAAATGCACAGGAAAGGGGTTCGTGTTCCTGACCCGCACTGAGACCCGGCCCCCCCGAACAGTCGCCAATCCTCGAGCGACTTCCACCTTGGGACCATCTTCGTGAGGTTCCACCATGACCCATTCTTCCGGACTATAAAGTCGAGGGGGCAACCTGGCCCAGACCACAGCCTCACTCTGAGCTGGAATGGATAAGGCGTAACGGCAGGCCACTCTTCCCGTGCTTTCCCTGTCCCCCTGTCGTTCGGCAAGACATACCCGGCGGCAGTCAGCCCTGATGCGGTCCCACTCCTGGCCGGCCGATGTTGTAACTGCCCGAGCCGGTCTACTTCGAAACAAATCCTCCCAACAGTCTGCAATGACGTTCATCCCAATCAGGGCACGATGAGACCCCAGGCATGTGTCTCGTACGACCACCACTCCTTTCTGAGGCACTACAACCCCGTGAATCTTCAGATCGGTCACAAGATATCCTACGTACGGGATGTCGAGGCCATTTGCCCCACGTAGCGTCAACCAGGGGGCTTCCGCAGGTGGTCGACTTTCGGTGCCAAACAACTCATGGGCCAAGCTTTCGGTGAATAGGGTCACTTGGGAGCCTGTATCCAAAAGGCACTGCACTTCCTGGTCATTAACCTGAACCACCACCACCGGGCAACAGCCCACCAAGCGGCTCCTAGAAGATGTAGGTAGGAAGGGGTCTGATGAGGGGGTCCCGACCACTTGACCCACAGTGGCCGGAAACTCTAAAAACCCCCTTGCGATGCACGTCGAGCAGGACACTGACGAAAGTAATGCCCCGGCTCTCCACAGCCGTTACAGATGGGACGCCCGTGTTCATCCCACTGGAATCGAGAGCCCGAAGGTCGGGATGGACGGCGGTCGGGGGGACGATTCCCATCGGAGTAAGCCCGCTCCCGCGGTAAAGAGGACAACTGGAGGCGTTCTCGACGGAGCTCCTCCATAAAAGATTTGGACAGGTCAAACATTTGTTCCCGCACATCTCTCTTCAGTTCTTCCCGTAGGGCCTGCTTCCAGTCGGGTGCCACAGTAGTCGAAGGGGTGCCCCCAACATTCGTGGCTAGACAGCTGGGGGAATCTACATTCTCCGTATGATCATGCTCAAGGGCCAGCGCTTCTCGTCGAAGCTCTTCAAAAGTCAGATTCGGTGTTCGTCGAAATTGCACCCGCAGACTCTGGCGCACAGGACCCTCCCGTAACCCCAGTAAAAACTGATCTCGGAGCAGAGCCTCTTCGCCCCCCAGGCCATGATCCTGTCTCCCCGTAAGTCTAGAAAACTGCTCCCGCAGCTGTAGGGTAAATGCCCGAACAGATTGGCGAGGGCCTTGCCGAGAATTAAAGAATTTCGTTCTCAGAACAGCTACCGGGGTGGCGTCTCCATATTGTCCCGTGAGAAAGTCAAAAATGGCCTGGACAGTTGCTCGGGTTGCTTCCGGAGCCGCCTGAACTTCTCTTCTCGCTTCTCCATCCAAGGAGTTTAGAACAAACTGGACCTTCTGTGGGGCGCTCAGACCTTGAAGCCCTGCCAGGTACTCTACCTGGGTCTTCCACATCGACAAACTCATCTCAGATCCCGGGCCTCCATACTTCAGAGCCCACGGAGCCCCCATGAAGATCGGCATGACCGGTTGCCGCACCCCGGGCTCTCCCTCTTCTGCCATCTCAACCTCTGGTCGCTCAACTCGAGGTAGAATCCTGCCGACTACGCCAAAAGTCTGTCACAGGTCGGGATGGGTCAAGCCAGACTACGCCCACCCCTGAACCAGGACCACCTCGAGGAGCGTGTCAGAGGGAGGAATCGGAGACAGAATAAATTCAACAGGTTTTATTTAAAAGTAAAAGCAATTTGAAAATCCTAGTCTAAAATCTTCTTCCTTCTTGCCCTCAGGAATCGAAGGTGAACAGTGCAACAACCAGGGTCTCTCCCGCTCTCTTCCTCAGTGCGGGCCCTGTAATGGATGGGGCAGTGGACAGGTAAATTGTCAGGTAGGTCTTCCCCAGGTGGAGATGCAGTGAACAGGCGAACGGTCCGGTAAGTCTCTTCTGGTAAGTAAATATTTCCAACTTCCCTTCCTTCTTTCACAGGTGCAAGAATTGAGGCAAATGGTTATCAGTCGAGTACGTATGCAGCAGGTACACGGTCTTATGGTGGGACGCCTGGGGAGTCTTCCTTGGGTAAGTAAGTGATTCCAACCTTCCTTCCTCCACAGGTACGAGATCCGGAGCAGATGGCCGTCGGTCAGGTACGTATACAGCAGATTCACACTCTGATGATGGGGTGGCGAGGGAATCTTTACAGGGTAAGCGAATAATTCCAACCTTCCTCTCTCCACAGGCACAGAAACTGGAGCAGAAGAATACTCCAGACAAAGTGTACCAACCACGTTCGTAACAGAAGGACAGCCACTTCTCTCTGCACAGGTGACTATAAGGATACAGTAGACTCGAAGTCGACCGGTTGCACAGGGCTCCTACTGGAACAGACAGAAGGGATACTTCAAGTAAGCATACAGTTCACATGAGTTGGAAGGGGACGAACACTTCTCACGATACAGATGAATTGCGGGAATTCCATAGACTCAAGTCGACAGGCTGAACAAGACCTCTTCTGGCCTAGATGAAGTGGATATTCCAGACAGAACGGGCCGGCTTTACGTTCACAGCAGAGGGACAGTCACTTCTCCCCACACAGGTGGGCTCCCAGGTTACAGCAGACTCAAAGTCGATGGGCTGAACGGGACCTCTACTGGAGCAGACAGAAAGGGTGCTTCACACAAGGTATACAGTTCATACGCATAGAAGGGAGTGAGCACTTCTCACAATACGGCTGCGTTGCAGGAATACAGCAGACTCAAAGTCAGCAGGCTGAATGGGACTTCTACGGAGACAGACCACGAACAATTCAACAGGGCATCTCGTCTCTTATTCACTCAAACAGAGGGGTTAATTCAAATTCCAGATGATAATTCCTCAACATCCACTCAGTTAGAACAGATCAATGACACAGAACTCTCACTATTGACAGTAGACCAGCGTAGCACAGGGAGAGTGCACGGCAAAGGGAATGTATCTTCCACACACACAGCAATTCCACTTCTAGCATATAATGTGGGGGAAACGTCAATCTTAGGCACTGCAATCTCACTTCACGACGTGCAATTTAAGGCCCGCACTCACCCTTGGGTCTCTGTCCGAGGGGACCGCGTTCATCAATGCTGCAAAGGATATTTCGGGATGTTTTTCTTCACAAACACAGGCAGAGTTCACATCACCATTTATAATGGAGGAAGAGATAGGAGGTCGGTAATGAATCAGTACAATCCACTCAGTGACGTTTATGATCGTGATCCACCCACTCCAAACCACATCCAATTCAGTGTCGAATACATGCAATTACGAGACTCAGTTCTCGATTACTTAGCTCCTCTCCAATGCAAACAGGATATTTCACTTTCCCTCTGTTGCCCTCGAGTCCCTCATCAAGTCAACACTCTCCTCTTCATTCACCCGCACTCCAATAACTGCAACCACTCGATAAAACGACTTCTCACGGGAGAGAACCACACCAACAGTCTCTTTCTCTTGCTTTTTATACTCTCTCAAGTGCTGACAGGACCTCACTCCAATCCCCAAGGTAAATTCCCCACACCTGTTTCCAATCGGTCATTTGGGGTTGTCATGGCAACAGACGCACACACAGGCCTGGGACCGGTGTTACACTCAAAGTGTCCCAGCGGGAACACGGCTTCAACGGGAATAAGTTCCATATACCATTTGTCACACCGTGACAATTGCTTGTGTTCAGATACGTTGTCCGTATTGTTACATATATGCTGTATATAAACGTTTATGACTTGATAACAGCGTGCACGGACTGGAGTGGAAAATCCCGGTGACGGAGTCGGGACTGATTTGGTCTACTGCCAGCCGTTTTATTGTGTTTATGTACCAAAGGGCTAAATGGGTTGGTTTCACGTGACGTCACGCTGCTGCATCGCGAGAGAGCGGAATTCAGATGGAGGGCAGGAAGTGAAATAGCTGAGGATCTGCCAGACAGTGCCGTCTGAAAAAATGCCAATGTTTTGTGTAGTTTAAGGCTGCTCCAATCGTTCAAACCGAGAAAAGGGAAAGGGATTTTACAGAGTACCAAAGATTGTCACTCATGAATGTGAGAAATGTAAAAAGCTCACAGAACAACGCCGTAAAAAGTGAATTTTAACGTACGTCTGCGGTCGGGAGGAGCAGAGTCTGTTAATGCCCGTGTCTGCAGCGACCACTTCGTCAGAGGTTATGTTAGTTAGCCAACTTGTTTTTTGTGTCTGTGTTTATATAGCATTAGGTTTTCGTTAAATGCTCATTTAATAATGGTAATAGTAATGATTATTAAGTTACCGGTAGTCTTATATGGACTTCATTCGGGGCTCTTTAGGCTGCCGTACCGCTTTGGGTGACGTTGAGTCTGTAGTTTGAGCTCCGACGGTCAACCTAGGGTCCTAAAAAACTAAACCCAAATCAGAGGCGACTCTTAAACGAGAGCAGAGGGTGAAGCTCAATGAAGACCAACAAAGACGATCGGAATGTGCAGAGTCTATGTTGGATCTCCAACAGACAGATGAGAGCCCGGATCTGACACAGACAGCCGAAATCTCCGAACCGAAGCAGCGTGACTAATGGATAAAAGTATTACACTTGGGTAATGCCAGTGACTAGTCCAATTGTACTGGCTATATGTATTATATGTAATGAAATGGATTCTAATGTTATTGCACACCATGTTCTTATTATAACAATTGTTAAAAAATCTAATATTGTAAATAAACCACCATTTATAGTTCTGTCTTCTCAATGGTATTTAATGTTTTCATTTATATTACACAACAGCCAGAACTCACAGAGACCACACTTATAGCAATAGTCAAAATGATATATAGTTGGTGATGTCAACAGCCTCCACGGTCGGCAAATCTTCAAGTTCGACCGAAAACTCACTCATCTTCATGCGGAGCGGGTCACGTACAACATATGTGTTTACTAACTCCATGTATCTATTTATTGAAACTGGTTCTAAATGCATACAATACGGACTCTCCGCAACGATTTCCTCCATAGACGTATTGTCCATGTTTACTTCCTGCCCTCCATCTGAAATCGCCCTGCTTTCGAGCGTCATCATAGTCACGTGACTGAAACCCAGCTATTCCGATTTTTTGCAATCGTCGGTGTACTACCAGTATAACGATGGCAGAATTAACGTGAGGGGAATCATCAGCATTGTGAATTTCTATGTCATTCATAATTCAAAATAAAACGTAATTTCTGCAGTCATCTCGGTTTATCCCATTCCTGAATGACCTCTGCTGCTATCGCTACACTGTTCTGTTAAACTTTATGACAGTTTGTTTCTTTACGTCACATGTATGGCCATTCCTTGGTTTCCCAGCCGCAACCCAGTTTTTAAAAGCGTCTCTTTGAATTTTATTTGGTACTTCATAACTAATGGACGCATAGTTAACTGCCAGCCGTTCCGTATATGGGAAACCTAAGTTTGTGTCAATATTGTGGATGTAATTTCTAATTGAATCATGCACTATATATCATTGGAAAGGTCTAAGACTCTAGAATACAGATTTCTTTGGAGTATTTTTAAATAATTTATGTAGGGAGAGTAATTGATTTTTTTTATAAAGAGTGTGCTTAGATTTTTGTTATCCTTTTGCGACCCGTATTTTTTTAATGTATTTTTTAATCAAAGAAAACCATAAACTTTTTCAATTCAAAAACCTCAGGAGAAACCAGGCTCAGCCGGGAGGGCCAGATCCCCTCTGACATGTCATAGCTGCACTCAGTGACCCCGACCAAAAGCCACAGAGCAAATTTTTTATGTGCGTGATTTCTTTTTTAGCAATAATCAGCTACTTTTATGATTTTCAAATGAGACCAACTGCAAGTCTGTATTCCAAAGAATTCATAAATTACCGTCATTTTAGTTCCAACATGCGTTTTCATGTGTAGGCTCCGACAGTTAACCGATTAAAACAACAGAGTCAAGCCACACACATAAACATCAATTTCAAAGAATGGCGTACTTACTTATTTACACTCAAGTGGGGTCCAAATGACGAATATGCAATGAGTTATAGTTTTGGTGCAGCAACCAAACATATTAATATTTTAATAGTTATAGTATTTGTTTAAATAATCACATATTATTTTGTTATACTTTAGATTGTGACTTCTCCCTGCATGCTTTGTGTTTCACATATAGCCTTTACACACCTCCCCACCCAGCACTAGACGTCATTTGGACGTGTTTTTTTGGGCTAAATCAAGTCGGCCCGTCCTGGGCGTCTTTTAGCCCAAAAATCGACGTCGAAATCTGGTCTTTTTTTGGTCCGTCGAAATTTGGTCGAAATTAGCGCAAAAATCGACGTCGAAATCTGGTCTTTTTTTGGTCCGTCGAAATTAGCCCAAAATCGACGTCGAAATCTGGTCTTTTTCTGGTCCGTCGAAATTTGGTCGAAATTAGCCCAAAAATCGACGTCGAAATCTGGTCTTTTTCTGGTCCGTCTAAATAGTTTTTTTACGTCTGTCTCGGACCACATTAAGTCCTAATATTGACATAAAAAAATGACATTGCAGTTATTGTTATTATGTGATTCGACTATTTCTTAAAATGTTCATCATTACAGTTCAACAATGTAGGCCTAAAGCATGCAAACAAATATTTATATAATGAACCAATATGTTTATAATGGAAGTATGCCGTATAAAAATTAACTTAAGTTATGCCTTACAAATAACGACTGCTAACTCACTTTTATAAAGTATTTTCCCCGCTGCTTCATGATGCAAATAATTTTCAGACATTTCTAAAGGTAGGTCGATTTGTTTTAAGAGTTGCTAACAATGTTCCTAATATTTTAAAAAATATTATAAAATAGAATTTCAAGGACTTTTTCAAATGTAAAAAAAATAATTAAAAAGCAAATGCATACAGGTGGCAACTTTAAATATATTTTGAAAATCATGGAAAAAACAACCATATTAATTGTATACATTGTCTTAAAATAATTCAAGCAAGTAGCCAACCTATTTAACACTTTCTACGCCATTCTTGAGACTTTCCCTTATCACGCAACAATTCTCCACAATTTACATGTTTTCCGATATTGATAAAAAGAGTTGATTACTTTTTCCGGTTTTTGTTATTAATCTCATAAAAAAGCATTTACATACAGCATTTACAGCGCCAAAAACAAGCATTACCAGTATTTCCGCATGCCTTGAACATCATTGTCAATCAATCTTGAAAAAAGTCGTTGACCAAAGCACAATTTCCCATGCTCATTCATTATGTTGTTTATGAAGAAACCTACTTGCATTGGGAAATATATAAGAGAAAAAAAATCTAAGATAATATGTCTCATGGGTTTTGTTTGTTTAAATGCAAAGGCAAATTCTTGACATATTTCTCACATTTACACATATTGTAAATACAAATTTTAATACGGTTAATAATGAAATGGAACAAAAAGTCAAAGGATTTCACCAACAAATGTTAAATTCACATAGCAGAGACACAGTTCTTTGTGCTTCTTTTTAGATATATTACTATTCAATTTTGTTCATTGAATATGAAAATTTCCTAAAAAAATAAACATATTCTTCTTTTAGAAAATTCATATTTATTTGATTCATCTTAAAACGAATGAACCCTTTAAGACTGGATGCAGTTTATTTTAACACTTAAAAAATGATAAAATTGATATCTCAGACCAAAACAAAGACGAGGGACATTCAAAGAATAAATACATGATCGTTTACTAGTATATTTGTTTCTTTCTATGGGCATTTGACAAGGTTTCCCAATCCCTCATTTACTTTTTCTGCTCATCATACATTTCTTCCTCGTTATGTAAAAGAAAAACACAATTGAAACATTTCAATGAAATTGTGTTTATGGTTGTTTAGTCAAAAACACCTAAAAGTAAAAAAGTAGGGAACGATTCACCTTGAGCCAGTTGAAAATCGATTATAATATGTGACTATTCAAGCAGGTTGAGATGTTATTTGGATCGCAATACATGATTTAAACAGCAGGGGGCGTCAGGTGTTTACTGGAAACTTGGAAAACGTGGATCTGCTGAAATTTCTTAAATGAAAAAAACAATAAAAGCAGTTTGTTTATATTAAAGAGACTCGTGTATTGTTCATTTATTATTTGATTTGGAATTTGTTTTAGATTGCAGTTTAGTTTTGTTATTTCACTTGAAATATATATGTGATAAAAACTAAATAATACTCAATGAATGTAAAGAAAATACAAAATTTAAAATTAATAAATTACAATTATATATAGCCTACCCAAATTATTAAAAGAATACTTAAATAATGTACTTAAAGTGCTCTTTTTTTCGTACACTTATTTTATATTTTTTAATATACATAAATATACAAAAATAAAAATATTGAATACTACTTGAGATAATTTTAAAAATATACATTTGCTCAGTTGTGCTGTTTTAAGACACCACTAATATGAACTAAAATGTGTTAAAAATTAATTAAGTTACCACTTGTGGTTACAGGTGGTAACTTAATACATTTAAAATACAGAGATTGTTAAAAGCCCATACGATTATCTTAAAAACTAAAGCAGAATTTTTTTTTAATTGCAAAATTAAGTGTGCTGAAATAGAGCGCTTTAAGTATATTTTGGAAGTGTTCTTTTTAGCACATAGGCACTCACACGTTAATTATAATACACGTCATAGCCTAGGACTATGGAGCGGCATCGAATATTTATTTTTACCTATTTCCTTTTTTATCATTTAGTAGTATACGCAGGTGGTTTATTTGCATAAATCTATATTAAAAATGTCAAATATAAAAAATAAATGATATTAGCAACTTCTGACACAAATTCCTGCTCGCGTGCCAAGCCCGCGAAACCTGGCAGCAGGCATATAAACCGGGGTCTGTGAACATCACGCGCAATGCACACAGCCCCGACTCACTACTGACTGGACCACACCAACTGCCGTTTTTCTGAGGTAAAAGTTTTTCACTGAACCGTTTTGTTTAATCTCACAATTAAGCATAAGCCCACATCATAAAATAAGTTACATATTATGAGGAAAGTAATGAAAATAATATTAATGATCATCGAATAAGGACACAGGACAGTCTGAGGGGATTTTTTCACGCTTTCACACCAGTCTTTTCCGGTAAATGTAGGCTACTGCTCACACAAGATGGTTTTCTGTCTTTTGTTGTGCTATTTACCCAATCATCTGGATCGTATACTATTAAAGCCCTTTGTCGCTGCTGTTAAAACCCTTTATGCGATGCTGGAATTTATAGCGTATCACAGGTTTCACTCCTCCCATCACTGCAGCCGCCTCCTACTCTCGTCGTCCTCTCAGCCGAAGCAATACATGCGCATCTCAAACAAGCCTATTAGGTTGTTCAGTGCTGATGCAAGAATAACTTTTTTCGGGTCCAAGCATACATTCATTTCAAGCGGGGCCACTGTTTACTCATATTTAAGGGAAACATTATCAACTCAAAGTATACACTACAGTCACCAGGCTCACGAAATCTCCGACATTAATATTTGATTAAAATATGAAAAAGAAATGACTGGATGAAGATACAAATTAAGGTCGCGATTTTCCGATAGTTTTATAGCTCGCCCTGAGCTAACATTAACATTTTTGTTCTTGTTTGCCTATAGCATTCAGTGAGCGTTTGAACCCGGAAACAATATTTGACCTTCCATATATGGCGATGCGTGACGTCAGGCTTAACAAGCGGATTTTCAAGCGTAATCTTTCCAATTCTGATTTTGCAGTACTCCTGAAAGGAGAGGAAATTATTATTAGAATGAACGACACGGACGCAGTTCTTCCTCAATTGCGCTTTACATTGAATAAAAAAAACAAAACATCATTACAATGAGTCAAGACAATATGAGAGGTGATAATATACAGATTCTTCTTCCAAAGCCAATGTCTACACATGAATAATCAACACACTATATTTCCTATCATTCACACAACATTTTTTGGAATACATTGGAATCAAGAGATAAATGTATGCAAATAACAAAGTGCTACCACTTGAACACACGCTTCACATTACAAAAAGACAGGTGCATTTGTTCAATAAAACTATGTAGCTTATGACCCACCGTTAATATACGTGAAAGGGAAAAATTAAGTTAACAATAGTTCTTAACAATGCATTACAGCTGAACTGAACATTATAAACAGCTCATGATACAGATTACGGAGTAATTGTGTCACCTCATTGCATGTAGCGAACTACAAGTCAAGAAGTACTAATCACGGGCAGTAATTTGGAACATTCCATCAATAAAATGCACAAACGTGCTTTTAACGTATTTAACATATTAGTAACAGTCTTTGCCCTTAACACAGAAATGTTTTGTGCGCACTTAAACACTACCTCATTGGAGAGAAAAGTATTAATAGAAGGAGCGACACGGATGCGATGGTCCTCATGGTGCTTTACCTCGAATTAAGCGCATCTCGATTCTCGATACGTTCGCGCTATCAGCGCGTGACGTCACAGGCACGCAGGCGCTTGGTCACGCAATGGCGTAAACGTAACTAAACCCACACACGATATACATATTTTGATCAAACGTTCAGTTAGTGTGTATAAGATATTAATTATGCACATTTTTCTTGTTACCACAGAAACATAACCTTCCCTTCAATTTATCACTCTATTACAGACAAAATAATAATAGCAACATTTTCCACTACACCACAAATACGTAATACGCGATGACGCGCAAGACGATAAGGTTAAAAAGTGAGTAAATAGACAACTAGCAGTCTTATCTTTAAGAGTGATTCAGCACATATAAACAGGGTCTTTTATATGCCTTCGCCTTGAAATTTTAAAGACCATATTTTCCCCTTATCACTACACGCACACAGATAGTTTGAGAGGGAGAGAGACCTGTGTGTTTCATTTAACGTGACAGAAAAGCCACGTGATACTAATATGTATTCCTCGTATTGTTTCTAACATCAGCAGTAAACAAAATTACGTATAAGAGGAAAAACGCACCCGTAGAGTAGTATTTCCTTCATTTTTTCCAAGTTGTTTTATTCATTCAATTGAATACGTTTTTCTATGATGTTTTGAAAATTACTTTATTCATTGCATGCGTTTCCATTAATAATAAAATTTGACGCTATAAACGATCGATCATGCGCAGTGTGCTGTGTGCTGTGATTGCCTGTAGGCTACACTACTACCTTTCTGTTATTTATACTTGGCGAACTGTAATTCGGTCGACAGATCTGGAACACTTTCATAGGTGTGTATTTACTGAAAGTTAATCCATACCAAAACAACGTTTGTAAGACAATCAGAAATAAAGCATTCAACAGCCACGTGGAATGGATATAATCTTAATTTTTATTTACCATGCTGTTAATTTCCTACTTAATCTATTTGATAGGCCCAAAATGGAGAAATAATGCTCCGCTCATTCAAATAACTTTTTGTTAAATTACATTGCTTATTTAAGGTTGTGAAACACCCAACCAATCTGCATTGTTGCATTTTATTAGGCCTATGTAAATTTATTTATATAACCTAAATAGTACATTTCCTATTGCATGGCATTTTTAAAATGTTATTTCACTTATTTTTTACAAAGATGTGTGCTTCAATCAATCAAAAAATATCTTACCGTACCATATTTTCCCTTTAAATCAGTGATAGATAAATTTGTGTTAGCAAACTGTTTAAACTACTTTTCCATTTATTCTAACAAAAAAGATCTGAAGCGTTGTTAGGCATGTGTGTTCTTCTCTGGAATATTTTAAATTCTTGCACTTTTCCAAAACGTCATTATGTTAGTTCAGCTGCTAAATACAACCCAAAGGCTTTTTTTAAAGCCACACTACAGTCCGCCCTTTGGCTTTGTAAGTACAGGTTTTGACAAACTATCAGAAAAGCCTTATTTGTTTGTTTGTTTTTCTCACATTTGCCATGTTCATTACATTCTAAACAATCTGTAATCATTGATGAAACAATTCTATTGGTAGAGGCCCATCACAGTCATATTCAGGCTTGATTCTTATTGTTCTCTCCTCCACTTGTGTCTCAACAGCTGCTAAATACACCCAAAGGCTTTTTTTAAAGCCACACTACAGTCCGCCCTTTGGCTTTGTAAGTACAGGTTTTGACAAACTATCAGAAAAGCCTTATTTGTTTGATTGTTTTTCTCACATTTGCCATGTTCATTACATTCTAAACAATCTGTAATCATTGATGAAACAATTCTATTGGTAGAGGCCCATCACAGTCATATTCAGGCTTGATTCTTATTGTTCTCTCCTCCACTTGTGTCTCAACAGCTGCTAAATACACCCAAAGCCTTTTTTTAAAGCCACACTACAGTCCGGCCTTTGGCTTTGTAAGTACAGGTTTTGACGAACTATCAGAAATGTTTGGGGTTATATAAAAGAGGTTATACCCTACAGCAAGTTATAGTCTGTATATTTATTTTTCAGATTGAACCATCTTCCTCTGCCTCCAGTCTTTTTTAAGGTGAGTAATAATCTTTAGCTGCTCCTAAAGGTCTTCTTAGTAATGTCTGTTTCATTTAATTACATTTTTTTAGACCCACACAGGATATTTACATATGGACATTTTTAGTGATGGGATAGTGGCTACGTTTACAAATAACCCTTTTAATCAAATTGATAGCTCAATCGGACTGAGAGGCCTGCATGTAAACAATCCAAATTAAATTTTGATTGGATCGAAAAAAACAAATTAATGTAAATAAATAAACCACTTGATAAAAACAACATTGTACTGCATAATTTTCAATCAATAAAGCCAGCGAATTTATCTATCCAAAAGAAATCCCCACAAAAGAAATCCTGCAGAGCCCTGTTTAAAATTCATTTTTTTCAATTTTAATTTTTCTGGATGTTTTCGAGTATACAATTTATATACTATTCTATAGAATTACTATATACTTATAGTAACTAATACATATTATGCTACAAGTGTACTACTGTGTTATTTATGTGTGGGACTGACCTTTATTTTGGCGGGCTGCTTCAAAGTCATTATCAGTGCACGTTTCACAGTAACGCAAGCTTTTCTCAAAGCAAATTTTTAAATGGGTGTGAAGTAAACTCTTAGAGCAGCTCGAAGATTTTCATCTGTTTATGCCCTTAGAGTAAGACGCAGATGTCAAAACTCCATCACGCATGTAGCTACACATCCGCATTATTCCGTTTTAACCCCTGGATAACATGAATCCGTCTGCATTCTGCATCGCGGGAGTTAAAAAGCCCTACTTGTAAAGGAACATCTTAAAAGACTGGGATACAGCAATTCTCTATGTTCCTGTCTCCTTTTTGTGACATTTCAGAGTTTTCCCGCTAACCTTTCAGTCACTCACTCTCCACACTTCAGCTGCCACCTCAACTCTGATTTTTTTTGTTTTTCGGGCTATGTTTCAAGGAGCCCAAACCATTAACCATTTTTGGGGAGAGGGAATCACAGTTATTTAGAAAAAGTTTAACCTAATAGTTTGTCTGTTTGATTTTGTGAGGCCCCTGGGCATTGGGGGCCCCTTTAATTGTCACCACCTTTGACTCCACTAGCGACGGCCCTATTGCTTTCCAACAGTCTTTCACATTGCTGATGGGTGACTTTATGCCACTCCTGGCACAAACAAATTCAAGCACCTCGGCTGACTATTTACATTTACATTTACATTTAGTCATTTGTCAGACGCTTTTATCCAAAGCGACTTACAGAGCACTTATTACAGGGACAATCCCCCTGGAGCAACTTGGAGTAAAGTGTCTTGCTCAAGGACACACTGGTGGTGGCTGCTGGGATCAAACCAGCAACCTTTTGATTGCCAGTTCAGTGGTTTAACCCACTAGACCACCATCTCCATCTGGTGACTATCCATCTTCCTTTTGATTACATTCCAGAGGTTTCAGTGGGATTTAGATCCGCTGATGACCATGACATCTTGATCTGGTTGTCCTCCATCCACACCTTGATTGACCTTGCTCGGTTGAATTGAGCTTTGTCCTGCTGAAAAAAACAATCCTCAGAGTTGGGGAACATTGACCGAGCAGAAGGAATCAAGTTTCGGGTGATTCAGGCTGGTTTCAAGCACACTACACAAAGAACGAATTTGTCTGATTACATTCCAGATAAGAACCCTCAGATAATCCCTTATCCTCTAATGTCTAACCATGGGATGATCAGGCATTGGAAAATATGAAAACTGGACTCATCAGTTTATGCTATAATACATTCCTTTTGCAATCCTCAGCCTCTCATTGATCAAGTGGCTATGATTTACTTTTGCCCTGTCCCTAGGAGCCTATTTTGAATTGTCCTCGCCACTTCACCCCAGTTGCCGTTTGCAACTCTTTTTGCAGGTTGTCATGCCTTCTTCACTTGGAGATCAATAATGACCACTGAAGACTCCAATTAAAAAAAAGGAACTGTTTTATTGTATTTCTCATTAAAAGGACAATGAACTATGGCCGGAGAACAGCATCATTCTATTCTCTCACTGAGGTGAAAAGAACACCTATGTGCCTGTGGGAGTTCCTGGCCGAGTTGTTCTGACCTTATAAGTCAGCATGATGGGCTGAAAAGCACTAGCTATGCGTCCAAACTTTGTGTCAGCGGTACTTAAGTAATCACATCCGGTGTGCCCTTGGTGGAGTTTTGTGGCGTTTGGCACTTTATAGAAAACAAATAGAACCAAGGCAACTTAGGATGTAATGAACAATGTATAAAAAGTCTTTATCGTCTCATAGCTTTACATTTAAAAAGGAATCACAAGTGCATAGACACGTGGTGGCTGGCAAACCTTTATCTAAGTTTGATTTGCACTTTGTTTGCAGTTAAGGTATTTTTTTAATTTAATTTTATAATTATAAAAATTTCAGTAGAATGTATTGTTTATTTCTTTTTTACAGACACCTGTAGCATTAAAATGGCCCAGGTTATCTTAAAAACTGGAGAAAGGTCAATTCCATGGTAAAGAAGATGGCTGAGGATAACAGTGAAGAAGAGTTCATAGATGACCAGTACATGCCCGAACTGGATGATGAGTTTGATGCAGGGGATTACAGCAGGGATCAAGAAAGATACCATGTTGAAGACCCTGACACATAAGACGAAGTATTGGAAGAGACACCTGAAATAGCTGATGCACACCTAGATGGAAACAGACTAGACCTATGTAGTGACTTGGCAGATTGGACAGTGACCCATAACCAGACACACAAATCCCTCAATGACTTGCTTAAAATTCTACGCGAACATGGACACAGTGAACTGCCAAAGGACTCACGGACACTTCTTTGTACTCCAAAAGTAGTAGAATGCCAGGCAAAATGTAACGGCGAATACATCTATTATGGTTTGGAAACTGGTATACGCCGCACACTTTTGCAGTGCCCAGCTTCAACAGATCACATTGCAGTCACCATTAATGTTGACGGTGTGCCATTATTCAGATCCAGTGCTGCTCAATTCTGGCCGATGCTGGCAAAGGTTGAGGGATTTGAGCCTTTTATCGTCTGTCTGTTCAGTGGCACGACTAAACCTGTACCTTTGGGAGACTATATCCAAGACCTGGCAGAAGAGATTAAGAGGCTCAGGGAAACTGGCATCCAGCACAATGGAAATGTCATACAGGTTCACATAAAAGCATTTATTTGTGATGCTCTAGCAAGAGCTTTCCTTAAAAACATAATCTACCACACTGGATACCACAGCTGTGAGAGGTGTGAAGAGGAGGGTGAACGGTTGGGCAAAGTAGTATTTAACAGCACGGATACATTCCCTAGCAGGACAGATGAAAAGTTCAGCCAAATGGCCTACAGAGCACAACACCAGCATGGGGAGACACCACTGATCAGAGCAGGCATCCCATGTGTCAGCTCTTTTGTGCTTGATTATATGCACTTAGTATGTCTTGGAATAGTGAGACGCATTCTTTATTACCTGTGCAGGGTCCCTAATCCTCGTAGACTCTCTCCGAGACAGAGAGCTGAACTCTCCAGTGAACTCATTAGATTGAGGAACTCAATGCCTAGTGAGATGGCAAGAAAGCCCAGATCCCTTCAGGAGTTGGAGAGATGGAAAGCCACCGAGTTCCGGCAGTTTTTGCTATACACCGGACCAGTGGTACTCCATGGAATTGTGGACTCGGATTTGTACCATCACTTCCTTTGCCTGACAATTGGAATGTCGATCCTTCTTACTGCAGATCGCGAGCGGAGAAACCACTTCCTGCCATATGCAGCAGACCTCCTTAATCATTTTGTCATCAATAGCTCTGAGGTCTATGGAAATACATTCACTGTCTACAATGTGCATGCCATGAAGCACCTCCACGAGGATGTTGCACATTTTGATTGTTCATTAAATGAAATATCTGCTTTCCCTTTTGAGAACCATCTTAAAACCATCAAGAAGCTTGTCAAGACCAGCCATAACCCTTTGGTACAAGTGGCAAAGCGTATGGCAGAGAAGGAGCATGCACAAAAAAATATGAAACGGAAGCAAACTCGCCCGCAGCCAGTGTCAGGAAAGCTGAGGGACAGCTGCTTCTTGCTCCACGATGGCAGCATAGCTTTTGTGACCGAAAAAAACCCAGATGGCAAATTGATATGCAGTGTCTTTCCAGATCACCAGACCTCCAACCTCTTTGAAAAGCCTTGCCAATCTAAAATCCTGAACATTGCTTTTATTGGCAGTACCCGCAGCAAGAGTGCAACGCAGCTGTTCCAACCTCAGGACTTGAAAACAAAAGCTGTTTGTCTGCCACATTGTGGAGGCTATGCAATCTTCCCTTTGTTGCATGATATAGAATGAAAAAAGTTTGTTTGGCAAGGGATTATTTGTTTTTATTTATTTGTTTGATTGTTTGGCAAGGGATTATTTGTTTTTATTTATTTGTTTGATTGTTTGGCAAGGGTTATTTGTTTTATTTATTAATGTTGCTGTTATGTAGTTTCAGATATGGTTTTTGCAAGGGCTGTTTGGATTGAGGGTGACAAAAATTTTGAAGGTGTCATCCCAAAAAACTGGATCCATAAAGAGAAAGAGGTTGTGAGATGGCCAAAGAGCCAGGTGCAGTCAGCACATAAAAAAAAATTAGACCCAATGGAAGACTGGCTCACTTTCCAGCTGGTGAAGATAAAAATGACATCAGGTATGATGGCTCTCTTAATAAATTCGTTTTATGTTTGATTTGGGCATCAAAGAGTTGTTGTTGTTTTGTGTTTCCTTTCAATTGGTTAAAGCTTTATCTATATGGCACCTTATAAAAACAGTGTTCATAAAATTCTTTACAAAACAGTTTGTGATTTAGACTAATAACAACCCATGGCTTACTGTCTTTCATCGCGAATGGAGTGTGAAGTAGCCTAAATTCATACGCTGTAACACAATTTAGAGGCTGCATCATTTGAAGGCTTTATTCAGAGGCTGATTGTTTCACAGCAGCAAAACGAAAACTTTTCAAATGTTGAGTTATATCTCACACACATATCACACACAATGCATTTATGTGAGAAGCGCTTTTTTAAATTGTTTTCTTTTTGCAGTTAACGTTTTAGCCGCCTGTTTTGCCTCGCATATTTGCTGGAGCATGCTGAGCACCTGAAGTTGAGCAAAAGTCAACTCTGAGCGGAAAAGCGCCCGATGTCATTTGCGTTGTCTATTGTCCAATCGAATGAAGGGAGAGACGGGCCTTCATTACTTAACTGTCAGGACAGCTGAGACAGTGGTTCCCTGGAATCATTAAAATCCGCAGTGCACTGCCCTTTTTTAAGTAACCAGTAAAAGGCAGTGTGGTGCACATCGTGTATTCAAATGCTAAAAAACGTGTTCAGTGTGATCCACGCTAAGATCTTAAAAAATATATGTATAGTTAAATAATCTTTACTTTATGATTGAATTTATTTAGAGAGTTTGTGAACCATGTTTGGTTTTCAATTTTTTTTAAAAATCCAGTACAGACGGCACTGCCATTCATCAATGGCAGCTGTCACAGATGCTAGGCGACAAGAACAGACCTCCTTAGGCTTGACCATTCATCAGTCTGTGTCTTTTCAAGGATGTGGCCTCCAAATTGGGACACAGCTAGTGTGTTCCTCTGATAACTTCTATTACTTAACTGTTATGTGTTAGATTCCAATTACTTTATATTTCCACTAATCATGGCGATTTATTTCATAGAGAACGAGAAAGATTGTGAGCTTTATGACTACACATCATCGGCCCAAACTGACCACGGAAATATCACCACTATGCCAGATAAGAAGAGGAAGAGAGTTTTAAAAAAGAGGAAATATAATGATTATGTTGAATATTAGTGAATGGAGATGGTGGTCTAGTGGGTCAAACCACTGAACTGGTAAATCAAAAGGTTGCTGGTTCGATCCCAGCAGCCACCACCAGTGTGTCCTTGAGCAAGACACTTTACTCCATGTTGCTCCAGGGGGATTGTCCCTGTAATAAGTGCACTGCAAGTCGCTTTGGATAAAAGCGTCTGCCAAATGACTAAATGTAAATGTAAATGAATAAATATTCTCATAAGTATTTTGTATATTATTTTACTTGGAAAATCTAGGCTAAATTATGTAACAATTGCAGGGCCATGTATGTCCGAAGACGATGTCTCAAAAGTCAAGAAAAAGCCTAAGGGTTTTTAAAGATTTTTTTTGCAAAAATAACAAGATTATCACAAGATAGTGTGCAGAGTGATGTAAAATTGACTTTTTGATGTTTGCATATAGATAAGATTACAGGATTTCAGGCATTTCCAAAGCCCCCAGAACGCCAGAAAAACCAAACCCTTGCTACCCCAGTTCAAACCACTTCTAAAGGTAAATCGAGAGAGCTAGCTCTATAGCTTAACTGTTTTAGGTCTTTTCTAATGCTAGCTTAACTGTTGAATAGACAGAGAACGATATTGCTTATTGTAGTTTAAATAATCACAAGGACAACATTTTTATAAATACAACCTAAAGTCCAATCATAACTTAATCCTAAAATCTGAGGGAAATGATTAGTGAATAACAATGGTCTAGAAGCAGCTAATCCTGCTTGTAAAATATGATTTATTTTTGAAACCTGATTGGTTGACTGAAATGTTGTCCTGAGAACATCAACCACTTAGCAAATTCAGGAGGGCATAATATAAAGGTTCATTACAAACCAAGTAATTTCAAATCAAGTCAGTTTAAAATGTTCTATTTGCTTTTCCCTTTTTTTCCAGAATTACCCATGGAACAGAATGGCGAGTTGGCCTTTGAAAGTGAATTTCCAGGTAGGCTATGTGTGTATCCTTACACTATTGCTCAGTTCTGATTGGATAATCTGTAGATGTTAGTCAAGGAACATAACATGAGAGGGTTTGATGATATTCTGAAAATCATCATGGTATGAATTGGTTGTAGATGATGAAGATGATCACAGCCCAATAAATGAGCACTCCAACTCTTCCAGTCATCAATCACACCATGGAAGTGATAGAGAGCGCTCTGCTTCTACTTCTAGACGTGGTAAAATAATCAACTTGTTAGATAAAAATGCTCCAACATGTTGCGTATGAAAGAATGTTTGATTTTGATAGTTTGAAGCTATCACATGTACACTTTTAAATACATGATTATAGGCATAATACGTTATTATATGAATACATTACTGTATGTGTAATTACTCTTTGGCCTGCTTATGGTGATTGTTTATAACCCAACAACAGCACTCAATGTTCTTTAACTGTAATAAACTTTATTTTAAGTACATAATTCTAATATTTATTAAACATTTATTTGGTGTTACAGGACATTCCAGCCCAAGAAGGGAGCGCTCCAGCACGTCCAGTCACCAATCAAGCCATAGAAGTGACAGAAGGCAAGTCACCTCAACTCTTAGACATGGTAAGATAATCAACTTGTGTCGGCGCCAATAGCCTTGTGGTTGGTGGGCCGAAATGAAGTGCCGGTGCACTTGCAGTCCAACCCAGGTTTGATGTCTTTTGCTGGTCCCACTACCCTGTTTCTATCCAATATGTTCCTCTATGTTCTCCACTGTCCTGGCCATTTAAGGCATATCATTTATTTAAGATAAATATATCTTAAAAAATATATAATCAACTTTTTAGGTAAATTTGTTGGCTACCTACCTGGCTGTAATGTGAGTTTTCAATTTATCCCAAAGGGAAACAGAAAGACGACACTTTTAAAAAACATACAATTAATGTAGTGTCAAAGAAACAGTGACACATAGTGTACATATCCATGCAGATGCTGCTGCATATAAAAGGATATGTGGCAGACTGCAAGAGGTATTTACATTTTTTTAACATGTTTTGTTGGTGTTACAGGACATTACAGTCCAAGAAGGGAGAGCTCCAGCGCTTGTAGTCACCAATCAAGCCACGGTACTGACAGAAGACCCTACACCTCTACTTCTAGACATGGTAAGTTTTATCAACTAATCCTGACAAGCATATAAATTCTCCTCCACCTGCACATAGTCACATCTTCAGATGCTATTCAAACATGCTTAAATATGATAAATAAGCATTATATTATTATAGATGTAGACCTATTTCAGACTGTAGTTAATATTCATAGTTCATATATTAATAAAGTTCATATTTATTTATAACATACATTTGACACACTTTGCCTACATTTTGGACCACTTTTAAGCATGTTTTTATTTTAATGTAGTGGGGATTATGACATCTGCCTAAAGTATGTATTTAACTTTATTTTGTATATTTTCAATGTGCAATGTGTATAGTCATTATTAATGGGACAACGCTTTGAAGTGACGCTAGAGAGATTAAGGATATGCCATTTCACATCTTTTAATTCTTCCGTCCTCCTGTCTTTTCCTTGCTCCCTTTCCTGGCATCCTAAAGGCTAAGACGTGAAAAAAGGAAGCGAGGAAAGGAAATTGGGATGCACAAAAAGAATCGAGAAGCACCCATAGATTGTACATATCAATGCAGATGCTGCTGGATATAAAAGGATATGTGGCAGACTGAAAGAGGTATATTTAAAAAAAAATGTTTTGGTGTTACAGGACATTCCAGCCCAAGAAGGGAGCGCTCCAGCACTTCCAGTCACAAATCAAGCCATAGAAGTGACAGAAGACACTACACCTGTACTCCTGGACATGGTAAGATAATCAACTTGGTAGATAAAATTAGTTGGCTACCTACCTGATTATGATGTGAGTTTTCAATTTGTCCCAAAGGAGAGAAAACAATTTTAAATTACATACAATTATGTAGTGTCAAAGAAACACCAATACATAGTGTGTACATACCCAAATGCCCCTGCATATAAAAGCATATGTGGCAGACTGAAAGATATTTTTTTTGTTTTAAAAAGCCATTATAAAAATGTTTTTTATATATTTTGGGGGTATTTTGCAACTTTATTGAGATGGGGTAGTGGGAGAGAGGACCGGAAGCAATGTGGGGGTGAGAGGGGGTGGGATTGGGATTGGGATAGAACCACGGGCCGGGACTCAAACTCAGGTTTTCCAAAGCGCAACTGCGCCATTTGTCTGGACACTGCCTATTAGGCCATAAGCTCTGAAAGGTATTACAATTACAACACTGTGACAGTGCTGTTGGTCAGTTAACATATAATGTTATTTTCATAGTGTTTTTAATTACATTATATGCACAAGATTTTATTAGATTTTGAGAAAATTATCACATATACATTTTATAATACTTAATAATTGGCAGTTATTGTAATTTTATTATTGAAAAACTGTTAGAATGTATTTTGTGCTGTAAGGTGTAGGCATACATTATAATAGGCATACATTACTGGATGTGTTACTACACTAGGACTTCCATGAAACCAGTAAATGCTGATGGTGATTGATAATAACACAACAACATTACTCAATGTTCTTTTTAACGGTAACAAACTTTATTCTCCTTTCATCATTAAACCATCAAACCTGCTGCAAAATTATAGCAAAGCGTTAAATCTCATTTCAAGCGTTCGAGCATACAGACTTGAATGCTTGAGCCACTGTTGCTATGTGGTGTGTGTGTGTGAGCAAGAGCGCCCACACCTGTGTGTTAAGAGCAATGTGACAGAAAAGCCATTAACAATAATAATATTTATTCCTCGTATATTGTTTATATCACAGCAGTAGAAAAATTACTTTTGAAAGAGTAGGTATATCATATATTTGTTATCAGTTACAAGCAGCATGAAGAGGGAAAACGAACCAGAAGGCCATCAGTGTTTATTAATTCATTTAGATTGTTTATTTTATTTATTCGATTTCAGTATATGTATTTCTATATTGTTTTTGAAATTACACTGCCGCAATGCTCTACCACTTAGCCGCAGGAATACTAAATTTGATTTTAATGCAAAAGGTTTAAAGAGACAGAAGGCATTCCACTTAACATTTTAAATCCCCCTTGAGTTCATATACTGGATTTTTCTGGAGGATGTGTAACTGTTTTTTGAGACAATTTCAGGTGGAACATGGCCAAGTATAAAATTACAAAACTATAAAAAGAAATACATCTGGATAGTTTTTAGTTCTTGTCTTGGAAATTTAGTAGGAGAAGTGTGCAGCAATTTTCATCTTTTTTTGGTATGACCTGACTTTTACCTTTTTATTTCAGAAACACCAAGGGCTCCTACTGGCCACAGAATGGATGTATTTCCAATGCCCATGTCCAGTAAGTAGTTTGTCTTATTTGTAGATAGTCATAAGCATACTTTTATCTGCATATGTTGTGACACCTGACTAAAGGTGCAAGTATAAATCAGAATACACACAGGTTCTCCTCACACAGGCAGTGTTTCTCAGTTCTGGTCTTGGGGACCACCTACCAGAATTTTTATGTCATACTAATTGGCCTTCCAAAAGATACCTGACTGACAACCCGAATATCCAATCCAATATGTGTGGAGAAAAGTCTTTGGCAATCCGATTTGACTTTTAGTTATTCTCAGGATATTCATTTTTGATAATTCTGTCTTTATAAATCTTTATATCAGAAATGGAATTTCTAGTAAAAAATGTGAATTCTTAATTTCGGTATAAGTTAAATTTAAGTAATAAGTTATCTGTATTCAGACTTTAAAGTTCTTCATTTTGGAAATCTGTAATTACATTTTGATGCCATTTTAAAATGTAATAATTTATGAGATATCAATGGTTTAATTTTAATGTTATCTTGTATTTCATGGTGTCAAAAAGGAAATTTAAACAATTAAAATCCTGATCCTGATATCTGTAACTGACTTCTTGCATTTAAAAGTATTACGTGTTGAATTTTGTGAAAATGGTTGTTTCAGATATCATGAATTGCTTTTTGGATATGGGAATAATACATTCTTTTAAATATTTATAGGTGGAAGGTACCAATAGCCTACTTGTTCACAAAGACGAAGCTGAACATTTTCACAACTAAATATATTACATTAATAAACATTAAATATATCGAGAAACATATCAAGCAGTACAGTTTTTACTGTTTGAAACTATATGTTTATATTCATTTGCATCTTTAAAAGAAGCCAATTACCATCCCACTGTTTGATACCAATAATTCACATAATTTACTAGTAATAATGTATTAATGGTATAAAGATTAATCATTTTATTTAATGAAAATGTATCAGTTTTTATTAATATTCTTGTCAATTTTTTTAACATTTTAGAGTTCCAAAAATGTGTCCTTAAAAAACTGGTGGAAATCATGCAGGAAGTCAAGAGGATTGGAGATGCAGCTAATCGATGTACAACATCAGAAGGATGGACACAATAGAGGAGAACCTGCTAATTCGATGTACAACATCAGAAGGATGGACACAATAGAGGAACTAAATGCCTTGGAGGAAAACATGGAAAATACCGAAGAGAGACATGTTCTGGTGAAAATATACATACTTACAAGTTTGCTTATTGATGCTTATTATTTTCTCCAAAACAAAAGCTTAGCATAATGGACACTAAAACGGCTTTAAAGTTACTGTATTATACTTTATTATTGTACTGCATGTTTTCTCAAAAAGTGTGGCAATATTTGCAGCATTGTTATTTTACAGTGAAAACCCACCAATAATCATACTGCATGTTTGTAAATGTTGCTAGTGAGAGGAAAACTACTTCTGAATATTATGTTGAAATTGTGTTCATGGTCCCTCCCATCATGCACAAGGAAATGATGACTGTAGTGTAGAAATAAAAGTTTTAACCAATAAAAGTAAGATCAATGGATAAGTTCACTATAATAAACTATCATGCAAAGACTAAAGATGTTTGTTACCAATACTGTTTAGTGATAATATCATGATATTTACTTTTTTCTACTTAGACTACCCAATTAAGTAAAATAGGAGGCAAAAACACCAGGGACTGCACCACAAAGATTATGGACAATAATTATCAAATAATTATTGATAATTATCAATAATTATGCCTTATTGATAATCAAAAATACCCTAATCATAAAAGCTTTGATTTCTGATAAAAGAATTGCCTGTTGCCTTGAGTCATCACTTTTTACATCAGCATTTTGCCCACTTTTTTGCCCTACGGTTTTCTTACTTGGTGGGGCTATGTAAGTAGAGGAGATGACTAGGATAATCCAGAATACAAATTAAGTGTGTGGAAAGGCAATGTGTCCCTCCCTTTATCACGGTTTCTGTTTGCAATCCCACCTTAATCATATTCTCTCCCTACTTCCATATGTCTTCCCCCTTCTTCGTCTCTCTTTCAGGATAATGACCAACAATCTAATGTCGCAGCTGAACATGAAGGGCAACGGCACAAAAAAAGCCTTCCAGAAAGCTGCACTGTACACCACTGTGTTAGGTATCTTCTACTATTACTTTGAGTGTGTTTTATGGAATTCATAATGATGTTAACAAACCATGAAGAATGGACTATGAATAAGGATCATAACCGAATAGAAGAGGTTGAATGATGGACAATTAACAAGTGTGCCACAATGCAGAAAATAAGTGCACTGCAATTTCAGGGATTGCAAACTTTACACATTTCGGCAAAATTTGGAACCAAAATAGCTCATTGTTGTGGTTCCCCTAGATAAGTTTTTTGGGAAAAGTGTGTCTGCGAGAGCGATGTAACGTGACAAGAATTCACCTGAGATATCCGTATTCTGTAAGAAACCGATTTCACAAATATTTGAAAACTAATTATGGATATAATGTGCTTTGAAAAAAGTAAATGGAAGGGCATAAATAAGCAACACCACTGGCAAATCTAGGGGTGAGACCAGAGAGGCACTGTTTAAATCTTGTTGGCCCCTGAGGTGCCCCTGTCCTCTAAGGGCCTCTGTAGCCTACACCTGATATACGTTTTGGTCGATAGGATCACAAGTGGACGACGTTAAATACAGGTGTAAATGGGGTGTAAAATGCTTTGAGCTTGTCGACTTTCTACCAGTTCCAGAATTAGTTGAAACGCATTCGACCGGATTGTGTTTGTGGTGTAGACGTTTATGCGGTTGAATTTGGGGCAGAACGCTGAGCGGTAGGGCTAAACCGAATACCATATTTTGAGCTTCGAAGCTTAGGTAGTAATTAATTTACACCGAATATTCGAAGCTTCAGAAGGAGTTGGCTGAACATAAACAATGTGGACCATGGTTTCAAAAATTCCTAGATCCGCCACTGTTCAACACAGATAATTGTCCACAATGTATTGCGAAATTAAATTAAATTCACAGTCACCAGCTGCGCGTAGCCTCAACCCCTGTCTCGGACGAGTTTGTGAAAACACATTCTGAAACATATTCGACTTTATTTGGCGTTGGTTGAAAGCCACTGCCTTTTGAGACTAAGCATTTTAAAATAAGGTCTACTTTATTAACGTTAGAAACAGCGCAACTTAATATGTTTTACAGCTTTCCTTAATTTGGTTTATTATTAACACTTTTCACATTTCAAGTTTTAACATAAATTAACATTTGTTGATGTATTATTATCGAACATCAAGTAAATAATAACAGTTTAATAATAATAAATACAATTTGACTTAGCAATTCATGTTACCCAATGTAGTAACAAATCAAATGTTATTAAAACGAATTAAATCCTCTTTTAGCACAAACAGTTTTTAAAGTAAATTCTCAGTGACGCAAATAACATTCAAACCGTGTATGTAGAGTCAAAACACTAAAATGATTGCAAGCTGAGTGCACCAAACGGATAGAAAATACAGAAAAATCATTTTCATGTTAAAATGTCATACATAAATAAATATATAAAAAAGTTTCAGAAGAAGACACAGATAAAGGGATTAAGCATTAATTAAGACGTATTATTCGAATGAATGACTCACTCAATCTTTACACGTGATTTGCCGCCACCTACTGGAGATTTTAGTTTAGGAGTACAATTAATTTTTAAAAAATATTTTACATTTCAATATTCATTATTATAAAAAAACGTTCCTATTTTTAATGCCCATCTATTATCATTGTTTATGCTACGTTGAATCAAAATATTTATTTCTAACACTACGTTAAGTATATTCAATTCTAGTTTATTCCTGCCTTGTACTGGTTGGGGAGTTCAGTGTTTAATTTTTTCACATTAATTCCACACTTGTCTTGTACAAATATTTAGTTTTGTTTAATGATGATAGTGCATACGTTTTACTTTACATTTACATAAATAAAGACAAAATGTTTTACATTTAATCTCTGAACATTACCTCACAAAAAATCGGCACAATACCACTGCTCCTTCCAAACGTATTTATTAAGGTGTCTGAAAGACACGTGTATCCTCCATTCATCTTACTAAATAAATTCGGGAGCCGCAGTTGTCTGCATATATTTGTTATTTAAGAGTGAAACACTTTGTCTGATCGGGCACCTTCCTGAAGTTTTTTTGGAACATATTTTTTGCGTAACATATGCAGCCAAAATGGCATATTGTCTAAATTGCCTGTTAAATTTCAAAGACAGTGTTTCTTAAAATAACAAAGCATGAAAGTAACAAAACGGCTTTTTGTGATTGGACGGAAGGCGCGGTAGGCCTACTTTTTACTGAACAAAGTAGGCATTTCATAGGCTACATGCGAACTGGACCATCTTGGACTCACTAATTATTTATTTTGAGTAAAAAGCTGAAAACAATAAATGTCTTTTTCTTTGTCATTGTAGAAGCCGTCAAAAAGTGGGACAGCAAGTCCACGGACCACATAATAGGCAAAGCCGTGGGAGACCACCTGAAACATGCCCCTGGGCGATCTGGCGGGCATCATGTAAACTGAAGTTATTATACATTTACAAATGTTCTTAAAATGTTTCGTTAGTTTGTATTTAATGTGAAATCCAATAAATGTTTTGTTGTACTTTTTGTCAGTTGTCTTATTTTGAGAGAAATAATATAATATTGAATACATTAAAATGAATTTATTCTTAAAATGAAGTTAAATTAAAGTATAGACGTCTTTCAACAACCCGAAAAAGACGTCATGTCAACGACCGAAAAAAGACGTCTTTTCAACGACGCGAAAAAGACGTCGTTTCACCTTTCACTTCTCGACCACATTTCGGCGTTGTTTGGACGTCTGGCACTGACGTCTTTTCGACGTCTTTTCGACGACTTTTTGCTGGGTGGGTCATGTCATGTGTTTCAGACACGCCCCCTTGTTTTTTTATGAATTAATGTAATTTGTGCAATACGTGCAGACATTCACCATTTACGGAAGTTATTGTAAAGATATTAATAATAAGAGCAATCGCTGTGGCCGAAAGGAGATTTTATTCTACCTTCACTGTACAGCCTTAGGCTATTCTTTCCTCGTGCGCTCACTGAATGTAGGCTAATACTGAAAAAATACGGAACTGAACACTTAAGTCATAACACGGTTTCTTGTTAAAGAGGACCTCTCAGCTTTCAGACATGGATAAATTTAAAATTTTGCTCACCTTCGCGCAGAAACAACAAACCAACTTAGGGTTTGGCTTGATCGCTCTTTTAACTGCGGGTAGCGAGCACATCTTCTCGGTTTTCGCCTTTAAGTGTCCTTGCAATGACTGGAGTTTCGTTTATGGCAACGTCTGCCTCCTCGTGCCCGCACTCGCGCTGCTCATCCTGGGTTACATGATGAGCAATACAACGTGGAAGTTGTTCACAGGACTGTGCCTTAGGAGGTCTAAACTGTGTCGTTTTAGATACGCGTTTGGATTTTGGTGTGTTTTTCTGCAAATTACCACGACCGCAATGATCGCACCTCTGAGCTGGATAACAGTTGCGTTACTTCGAGGCGTTTACTTCGAGTGTTTAATGACTGGTGCCAACATCACACTGTTTAGACGTCCACTTTGTAATGAAAAGTTACCACACTGTTGGAAGGAGTTGGAGAAGTTTCCGTGTGATGGGACCTCCATACCACAGAGCGAGAGAACGGCCGTCCTTTCCAATATACGCGCAGAGTCCCAGGTGAGCATTGAACAGATGGATAAACGACGTCCTTTAGAACAGCAAACTTCAAATATTTGTCATTTGACACCTAGTTTACAATATTCAAACAGGACATTTAAAATATGTACTGATGTCATTCATGTCACGTTTACACATAATAATTCTGGAAAATACTTCTAGGTACTTGGTTGGATGCTGATAGCATCTGTCATGATGTTCACCTTTCTGCTCACATGCCTGGCCAGATGCTATTCTCCAATCAGCTACATGCAGCTGAAGTTTTGGAGGGTGTATTCCCAGAAGGAGAATAATTTTTTGGACATCTATACAGCTCAGCATGCCGAAAAGCTTGCCAAAAGAAACTTGACAAGTTTCTTTGAGTTAACCAAACCCGTTCCTGTGAAGAGTCCTCCCAAACAAGCCTGGGAGAAGATTTCCTCCTTCTACAAGTATAGAAGCATGGATGAATACTACAGCATCCTGCACAAGTATGTGTACACTTGTGATGACCTTGAAAATCCAAAAGCAAGGGCTTCGGTCAGGTCTGAAAATGACTTCTCAAGTCCCGCAGCTCTTGCATTTCTGGACGATGGCAAATTGGGCCTGTGATCGAATAAAGAGCAAATCTTATTTAGCAGCGGGAAATTTTGAAGATCATTTTGTCGATGTACCATTTTGTAGATTTTTTTATTGATTGAATTTTCTAATACATTTTTTTTACAAACAACACAAACTGTTCTCAGTTGCTTGGCATGTATTTTAAAAAAAATCTTCAATATCTCAAAGAACAAATACTATTCTTACCAAATGCACTTTGTCCATTTTTACTGTAACTACAGCAAACAAGCAGGTTTGACTTTGTACCAGTTTGGTTCTAGTAGGCTATTATATTTCAACATACAACAGTTTATGCCTTTCTATTGAATTATCATAAACTTGTCAAAACCCCACTGCTAAAAGCTCACTTCCTAAAAGCCCACAACAAAATCAATATTTTCCCATTAGACATTAAAATGAAAGCTTATCCATGTGGCCGGAGCTAGATAAGCAGAACAGAAAGTGTCTACTCATACATAAAACAAGACACTTCCCGTGTCAAATATATGTTACAATGAACCTCATTTTTATACATAACACGCACGTCTTGTGAAGATGTTGAGTTAACACCACCAGCTTCAAAATTAACATTCCAATGCCAACAATATCCAAATTTCAACATTCTAATAATAAAGGCACATTGTTATTTCAACATTCAAGATTGGATAGCTTTATTTTTTCTCTATTTAAATCACAAACCAACATTAAACATACAATTATATATATTATCCAGCTATAATATGTTTAACTTCTGCTGTATATGTAAAAAAAATTAAAGCACAGCTGTATTCTGTTTTGAATTCCAAAAGAACCAGATGAGCAGGTTTTGCTAACAGCCCTATGGTTGTGGGAGGAGGTAAAGAGGATGAGTAGAGGAGGGGTCAGATGAGCCGCGATGAAAGCCAGAGAAAGAAAAGGGTGTGGAAAACAAAGTATAAATCAGTGAGGAGCTGGGTGTGCCATTCTGCGTTCAGATTGTTTTTGTGCTTGTTTTCTGTTTCGATTTATACCATCTTCTGTTTCCTGTCCATTCACTTCTTTGGAGTTATGTCTGTACCAGCCATGGATTCTTTTAAGACTGTCCTGCGGTTCCTCACCAACCAAAAGAGTACTATTGGCTATAGCTTCATGGCCCTTTTGACTATAGGCAGTGAAAGAATTTTCTCCATGGTGTCTTTCCAGTGTCCATGCAACCATGATCAGAATTTTGCCTACGGAATAACTTTTCTGCTCAGCCCGGCCATCGTCCTGCTAGCCCTGGGACTCTTTATTAATTCACGTCTTTGGCGGTTGTGTACTGGGTGCTGTCTCGACCCATTCAAACTATGCCCCAGAGGTAACTGTCTAGGTTGCGTGACAGCGCTTACAAAAATAATAAGTACTGCTTGTATTGCCCCTATAATGTGGCTTTGTGTAGCACTGCTCAATGGAACTTTCTATGAGTGTGCTGTCAGTGGGTTGGAAGAAAATGTGGTGGTGGACCTTTTCTGCAAAAACAAGACATCTGCATGCCGAGAAGAGCTAGCGCGAGTGCCTTGCGGGAAGACTCGGCTCACACAGGATGAGAACAAAGAACTGCTGCTAATGCTACGAGCACAGTCACAGGTGAGCGCTGTGTTTTACGTTTATAGAAATTGAAGTGTACTTATGTTATACATTTAAGCTTCCGGTGTTTACCCTGGGGCGTGAATCCTTGATTTTTGCGCTGCTAATAAAATTTTGAGCCACAAGTGTAGTTGACTCAAACTCATCCATTATCAGTACATAATAGTGAGATATAAGATTATTACTTTGCATTTATGTATTCAACTATATTATTTACTATTATCTCAAGTAAAAGCTTCACCTCATCATTTTCAGATCCTCGGCTGGTCCATCATCATCATCGCGGCAGTAGCGACACTAATCGGGACATGCTACAAGAACTGTCGCTCTCAGGTGAGCTACCTGCAGTTAACTTTCTGGAAGATCTACATGGTGAAAGAGCAGGAAAAACTTGAGACTTTCGCAGAAGAGTATGCCACCAAACTGGCAGAAAGGAACCTCAAGAGCTTCTTTGACAACAAGCATCCTGAAGAGTTTCCCTTTCCGAACCACAAGGCCTGGGAGGAGATCTCTGCTACGTACACGTTTACCCAAAGTGAACAGTACTACAGCACCCTACAGAGATACGTGGAGCGTGCAGACAGGGACTTCACCCCTGAGGAGCGTCCTGTTCTAGATAGCGTAGATGGTATAGAGATGAAATAGATGCACAAAGCTCTTGGTTAAAACAATATGACCAATGCTATAACCATTGCACTGACGTCATGTATACTGTATTTCAGTATAGTATTAGAGTTTGTTTTGTTGGTTACTTCCTATGTTTAACAATAGAACTTCTGTTGTTTCGTAAATTAAGGAACTGGATATTTTAAATGATGAAATGTTTCAGTAACATCTAATTTTTTTAGACATGAGAAGAGAAACAGAACTCAGGTCCTGAAGAAATACTGACGGAAATCTGAGCCTGCTTTTTATTTCTTTGCTCCGCAATAGAATTTACTTTCATGTCTTTATTGCTGTGGCGCTTGAGTATGTTGGTTTATAGTTTGGTTTTGCATTGAAAGAAGAAGTGAAACCAGTTCTCAAGGCAACGTTGTGCTACCTGTGGCTTTTCATATTGCCAAATATTTGCCTCAATCTTTTTGTAAATTAGGGAGTGCTATATGATGTAAAAAGCTGTTTGTTACTCAGTAGAATTAAACAATCAATTCCATACATAGTTTACAATAAGGTGAAATTGCTCTTATGGCCTTTAACACAATGAAGAACATGTAAACCCCTTTGCTTGCTTACTTCGCTGCTTTTAAGTAGGTGACAAACAGGAAACCCACATTCTGAATACACAACATCAAACATTAGTAAAGAGACTTGTTTTTTGGGGGGGGTTTCCTTTATTGGACAGACAGTAATTGTAGAGAGGACAGGATGCAAAGTGGAAGAGAGAGAGGGGTCGGGGAACGGACCACGAGCCGGGATTTAAAGTCGGGTCACCCGGGACACACCGGCACCACATGTCAAAGCACGAACCACTCGACCAATGAACAAAGATTGTTTTTAAAGCCTATCTGTAAGAAGCAAAAACTGTCAGTAATTGTAATTATTACATACATTCATTCATGCATTGTTTTATATTTGTACCAATATCACATTTATTTATCAGTTTTATGTCTAAAGTATGTTTTGTATTATACTTGAATATTTGCTATTGCTATTATGTATGCTTTTTTCTATACCAATAAATTATGGATCATGTTCCTTAGCTAAAATCATAACATCAGAATGACACTGCACATTCAATTTTAACATACACAAAACCTAAATGAAGAAAAGGTCTGAGACCTGCATTCCAAAAAGAATAATTAATAAAACAAAGTTTATGTTATGAAAGGGGGGAACATTATAACAGGAACGTTGCCATTATCAGGATGTGTTCCCCCTTCTATGTTGGACAAATTATGCAGTTGAAGAAAACAAACTCTAAACAACCATCAGACAAATATGGTTTGTCTGATGGCAACCCCATTCATTTTTTCCCCCTACATTGGGGAACCTTATGTGACAGCGACATCTTTGCTGCCAGCATTGTTTGACCCCTTCTTTGATGGAAAAATGTCAGGCTGAACATCTCTTCTGAAAACTCTTGTTGTGGGCTAAACAGTCAGCAGTGTAAATTTGAGACATGTAAAAACTTGAGACACTCTATCTTGTAGAACACAGGGGGAATGGTATGTGACATGAAGAATCTCAGCCATCGCAGACCATTCCCCCAACCTATAATGGACAGATTGTGCAGTTGAAGAATACAAAAGGGAAGTGTTTTGCAAAGATAAATATGGTGGTCCAGTGGTAAATACTGTTGATTTCTAGATTGTAGATCATTAGGTTGAAGCCAACCCAATCCACGTTTTTCCTTTCCTATGCTGAATATTGGAGAACCTTATCTGGCAGTCACATTCTCAGATGCATTATTTTACCCCTTCTTCAATATAAAAATGATGTTATATGAGGCTAACGTTACAGTAACCCTTGTACTACACTTACAGTATTAAATGGTAAATTGCGGCTGGTATGGGATCAGATTTGTTTCATTATTTTGAATAAATAAACTACGATTCCCAAATAAATATAGACAATTTCACAAACATTTTTTAAATCCACAAATGCACAAAAAGCGAACCATAAATACATGTTGCACGTTCCACAAAAATAAATGGAATTCACAAATTATTACAATGTGATTTGCAAATAAAAATTATTTACAAATGTATTTTAATGATATTTATTTGCAGATCGCCTTCTTCACATTTGTGGATCGCTTTCTGCACATTTGTGGATCGCTGCACGCATTTGTGGATCAGTGCACGCATTTGTGGATCGCTTTCTGCACATTTGTGGATCGCTGCACGCATTTGTTGATCAGTGCACGCATTTGTGGATTGCTCTCTGTGCATTTGTGGATTTTGAAACATTTCTAACGTCAAATCGGCGCACAATCCACAAATAGGTGGACTCCGCCCACTATCTACGCAAGCCAATCAATTAACTTCCACTTTTGTTGTCCAATAGGCCACGTTCTAACTTCAGCCAATCACGTTTTGCTCTGCACTAAGATTCCGGCAGCTAACATGGCGACTAGTGGTGGTCTAAAATGTGTATTATTCTAAGAAATGATAATGGCCTCTTCTTTATCCTATGTAATGATTGCTTGTGTTCATATACATTGTCCGTATTGTTACATATATGCTCTATTTAAACGTTTATGACTTGATAACAGCGTGCACGGACTGGAGTGGAGAATCCCGGTGACGGAGTCGGGACTGATTTGGTCTGCTGCCAGCCGTTTTATTGTGTTTATGTGTTTTATTGTGTTTATGCATCTGTCGGTGTACTACCAGTATAACGATGGCAGATTGAATGTAGGGGAAATCATCAGCATTTTGAATTTCAATGTCATTCATAATTCAATATTAAATGTAATTTCATCAGTCATCTCGGTTTATCCCATTCCTGAATGATCTCTGCTGCTATGGCTAAACTGTTCTGTTTACTGTTTAACTCTTTGCCATGACAAAGGATGTCGATTCTTTTACTATGATCTTGTGCACACAATATATTCTTAAATTCAACCCCAAAAGTTAAAGATGTGAGACTATACAATTTGTGTTTTCGAACCTTACCATAATAAATATTGGTATAGGCTACAACTGCAGATAATCAATTTACTGTAGTTAATAATAATGGATGTGGCAGTGCTCTCAGTAGCGTGTTATAACGATAAACGTCTCCATTTTACCCGGTGCTAAATAAATAATTATTGTTGGGTTATAATTATGTATCTATTGCTGCCTTTTAAATGACATATAGGACAGTTTTATAATACTGTTTATTTCCATTATTTAATGGCAAATAAAAAACAACGGGGGCATAAAGAATGCAAGGGAGGCAACACAACTTTTTCTTCGATGAAAAAAGTATGAAGCAAAATATGAAATTGCCAAATAAAAATTAATTGAAGCCAATTGTTCAAATGAATGAGTTCTCCATACAAATGCACAAAAGGCACTGGATATCACTGGGCATTTCAGTAAAGCCCTTTTCATACAGAGATACCCGAAAATATGCGGAAGGTGTGTCCCGGGATGACGGGATCGGTTGATTTTGGTTTACAATGCCAGTGACCTGCAATAAAAAGGCAATTATTTTGTTTAACTTATTTTTGTTTAGAAAAAACAAGCATGCTCAGATAGGCTCGAATCAGTTAACAAAAAAATGGCTGTTCCGGGTCGTGCACATCAAGAGACGTACTTTTAAAGATTGCTAAACGTTCAAGTTAATTGAAGTGCTCTAGCATTGTAATGTTGTGTTGATCGATGAAGTCATTTAAAACTTGCTGCATTTAGAGGCGACATAACCTATTCTCTCACAATTTCAGTTAACATGCTCGGGACACATACAAAGTCAGAATACTACAGCGGATTTTTCGGACTGCTGAGCGAATCACTGGTAGACTACTACATTGCTTAAGCTACAATGGCTCCCTATAGTCGCTCGCATCAAATCCAAGACTCTGCTCCTGGCCTACAAGACCATCACTGGTTCGGCACCACCTTATCTTCACTTGCTAATGCAGACATATGTACCCGCCAGATCCCTACGCTCTGCAAACGAACGGCGTCTTGTGGTGCCATCCCAAAAAGGTAAAAAATCTCTCTCGCGCACCTTCTCTGGATCTGTTCCACCCATGTGGAATGATCTGCCCGCTGCTACGAGATCTGCAGATTCTGTACCCATCTTTAAGAAACGTCTGAAAACACATCTCTTCCGTCAACATCTGACTGATCTGTTCTGACTCTATTTTCAAAAAAAAAAAAAATGAATGAATGAATGAAAGAAAGAAAGAATGAATGAATGGTTCTGTATACTGTGTTGGGTTATATGAGACCACTCTTATTTTTGATTGCACTTATGCTTTTGTTGTACTTATGCTGTCCCAATTGCTTCTTTGCCTACCCCACCTGTAAGTCGCTTTGGATAAAAGCGTCTGCTAAATGACTAAATGTAAATGTAAATAAAACTACTACCGTTATCACTGCGAGAACTTTACTCATTCAGAGTGAGCGCGTAAAATGGCTCGCAGGATCTCTCTGGACCCCTCACACCTGCACACTATCTCTTTGATCTGCTGCCGTCTGGTCAGCGATACAGAGCACTGAGCACCAAAACAGCCAAACATAGGACAAGTTTCTTTCCTCGGGGCATCTACGCCATGAACAGTTGAACAGTTAAATGTTCACCCCACTGTGCAATAAATATGTGCGATACTAAACTACTCACTTATACTCATATTTATTTATTATACATATGTTACTGATTTAATAAATCATATAGTTATCCCATTACCTCACACACTTTTTTATATCACCTAATAACTTGTACATATGGCACATGCATAAAATATAGCATCCGGTTCTCTTTTGACACATGTATTGTTTTTTTTCATATGTATATTGTTTATTAAATATTCATTTTTTATTATTTTGTAACATGTGTCTTGTCACTAAGAGCATTGTGTTAACAACGTAAGGTTGTGGGTTCGATCCCAGGGGAATGCAAATACCTATTTAAAAAGCAAAGACAGACTATTTGTCCTATTAATACTGAAGTTACAATATTTGGTATTGAATGCAAAAACGTAAATCACATGTCAGCAGTTTGAGTGCAGCTATGACACATCAGAGGGGATCTGGCCCTCCCGGCTGAGCCTGGTTCAATCATGGGAGTTTGGGTTCCTCGCCACAGCAGGGCAGTGATGGCCTGCTCACCGGGAGACTGCACTTATTTATTTATTTATTTAGAAATTAGATATTATTTATTAGAATGATCTTACTCGTTGTATAATATCATGCACTGTGCTATGTTTTACCTTTTCTGTTTTTCCTGTTTGCCCCTGTAAAGCTGCTTTGAGACAATACACATTGTGAAAAGCGCTATATAAATAAACTTGAATTGAATTGAATAGGATTAAAATGTATAGGATAAAGTAATGTAAGTCGCTTTGGATAAAAGCGTCTGCCAAATGCATAAATTTAAATGTAAATATATTATACTACTACAGTATTTCTATGTGGGGAATTGTGGACAGACATGATACCACTAAAGACTATGCCTACTATTGTTAATGTATATTACAGGTATCATGTAGTTTTGTCATGGCAAAGAGTTAAACAGTAAACAGAACAGTTTAGCCATAGCAGCAGAGATCATTCATGAATGGGATAAACCGAGATGACTGATGAAATTACGTTTAGTATGGAATTATGAATGACAAATTCAAAATGCTGATCAAAATGCTGATGATTAAATCTGCCATCGTTATACTGGTAGTACACCGACAGTTGCAAAAAATCGGAATTTAGCTCTTTGGTACATAATGTCATAACGGCTGGCAGCAGACCAAATCAGTCCCGACTCCGTCACCGGGATTCTCCACTCCAGTCCGTGCACGCTGTTATCAAGTCATAAACGTTTATATACAGCATATATGTAACAATTCGGACAATGTATATGAACACAAGCAATCATTACATAGTATAAAGAAGAGGCCATTATCATTTCTTAGAATAACACACATTTTAGACCACCACTAGTCGCCATGTTAGCTGCCGGAATCTTAGTGCAGAGCAAAACGTGATTGGCTGAAGTTAGAACGTGGCCTATTGGACAACAAAAGCGGAAGTTAACCGATTGGCTTGCGTAGATAGTGGGCGGAGTCCACCTATTTGTGGATTGTGCGCCGATTTGACGTTAGAAATGTTTCAAAATCCACAAATGCACAGAGAGCAATCCACAAATGCGTGCACTGATCCACAAATGCGTGCACTGATCCACAAATGCGTGCAGCGATCCACAAATGCGTGCACTGATCCACAAATGCGTGCACTGATCCACAAATGCGTGCAGCGATCCACAAATGTGCAGAAAGCGATCCACAAATGTGAAGAAGATGATCTACAAATAAATATCATTAAAATACATTTGTAAATAATTTTTATTTGCAAATCTCATTGTATTTATTTGTGAATTCCATTTATTTTTGTGGAACGTCTAACATGTATTTATGGTTCGCTTTTTGTGCATATGTGGATTTAAAAAATGTTTGTGAAATTGTCTATATTTATTTGCGAATCGTAGTTTATTTATTCAAAATAATGAAACAAATCTGATCCCATAGATTTCCACCAGTTGCAACATCATTATCATATCATTCATGTAAAATTAATGTATGTTTTTAAAGTTTCTCTGAAATGTTCGTTACTGAAAACGTCTTGGTTACGTATGTAACCTCAGTTCCCTGATGGAGGGAACGAGACGTTGTGTCGAGAACGACAGATGGGGTCCGCCCTTGAGAACCAATCAACTCTGACTACTATAGAAAAGGCCAATGAAATTTGGCGAATGAAATTTGCATGCCGGGCTCCGCCCCGGATATCTGGTATAAAACGAAGCCGGCGTGTAGCATTCATTTACCTTTTGTTCTTCAGAGCCTGAGAGCCTCTCACGACTGCAGCAGAATACGATACGTGTTTGTGGCATAAGGGACACAACGTCTCGTTCCCTCCATCAGGGAGCTGAGGTTACATGCGTAACCAAGACGTTCCCTTTCTGTCGGTCTCTCGACGTTGTGTCGAGAACGACAGATGGGGTTGCCTATGGAAAACGCCACAACGCTGTTTCGCGTCACAATCTCTAGCGAAGCGACGGTAACAAGCCTGGGCGTGTCAGCTCGATGCTTTCGCGAAACTGTAACCTGGTGGTCGGGGGGTTCCAGAGCTTTCTTGGAGAAAGATGGGTACAGCCCTGACCGGTAACCTTTCACAAACGGGGCCTTAGCTCTCTACAGGCGAGAGGCCGTCCGGCTCGGGTTTACACCGGGTAAGCGCCTTTTCCTTAATCAGGAATGCGCTGCAGAGGCCACCTCCTACCCGTGGGGAGGAATATGGTGGATATAGGTATGGTCTCGTCCTTGGAGGAGAACGCATGGAACGTGCGGACTGAGTAGTTAACCGCAAGGTGGAGGTCCACCTAGGGAAGCTCATGGGTTACCAGGAGAGGGAACCATTCTCATGAGGATACATCAGACGGAACAGCCCACGAAGGGGGTGTTACAGACGTCCGGTAGCACTAGGTCCGGTTAGAGCTATCTGTGATAGCTCACATGGTATCCCGGCCTAAGGGGGAAGGCTGCTCTGCCCAGCCAGCCCCCCAGTGGGTGCTTGTTTGGTGATGGATGGAATGCCTATTCTTAAACAGTGTCTGGGTAAGAAGGGAGGTTGGTGAGGTACCAGTTTCTTAGCCATGTGTTTGGGTAAGAAGAAACGGTAGATAGCACACTGACCCAACCTGTTAGGGGGTGGAATGGTGCTTTCGCAGGCATACGCCCCCCCGAATGCCAGTCCCACATGTCGCCACGCAGGACGAGGGCTGACACCGGGTTTATGCGAAGGTGGTTAAACCTTTGCGAAGGTGTTTGGGCATAGCCCAACCCGCAGCTCTACAGATGTCTGCTAGAGAGGCGCTTCTGCCAGTGCCCAGGAGGTGGCTAAACTCCGTGTGGAGTGAGCCCTCACTGCCAATGGGCATGGGAGATTCTGAGATCGGAATGCCGTCGTAACGGCGACCACGACCCAGTGCGCCAGCCTCTGTTTTGGAGACAGCCTTCCCCTTCTGCTGTCCTCCAACAGACACGGAGCTGGTCAGAGCTTCAGAGCTCTGCGTGCGGTCCAGCATGTACTGGACACAACACTGATCGGGTTGGGTCTTCCTCCCCTATGGGGAGCGCCTGCAAGTTCACCACTTGGCATCGGAGGGAGTAGTGGGAACTTCTTGGGCACGCATCCGGGCCTGGGTCTCAAGCTAACGTGAGAGTTTCCAGGGCCAAATTTAAGGCAATCCGGGGACACAGAGGATGCTCGGTGGTCCCCTACCCTCTTGAAGGAAGTGAGCGCCGTCAGGAGGGACTTCTTACTCTGTGAGGAAGATTGGAACCTCCGAGGGGCTCTTGGGGGGTGAGAGGCTCCCCAGGACCACTTAGGGTCCCAAGAGGGTATGGAGCGGAGGTGAGGCGGATTCCGTCCTCTCGCGCCCCTTAGGAACCTGGTGACCAGGTCGTGTTGCCCTAGAAACCTTACACCAACTGAGTCGTGATGAGTGGCAAGAGCGACTACATACACATGCAGTGTGGAGGGGAGATGTTAGTCTCGTAAGAAGGAAAACACAATCCTGATCGAGCACCTCAGTGGGTCTTTCTCATTGAGAGACACCAGGACAAGAAGAGGCGCCGTCTAGAGGCGTGTAACCGCCTAGTAGATGGGGCCCTAGCCTGGGTGATGGTCTCTGCCATATAGGGGGAGTAGCCATCTCAGGATCTTCTCGTCCCGTCTAGAGACCAGACATGGGTGTTCCAGAGGTCTAATCTGGGATGCCAGAACGTGTCCCTCCCCTGATAGAGCAGGTCCTCTGTCAGGGGAATGGTTCAGGGGGAGTCGCTCTCCAGAGCATTAGCTCTGAAGCCAAGTACGGTTAGACCGGTGTGGTGTAACCAATAACACTTGGTGCTTCTGCTCCCTGACCTTGCACAGCGTCTGTGCAAGGAGGCTCCTGGGGGGGGAAGGTGTGCTTCCGCCCATCCCGCGGTCAGCTGTGCGCAAGGATATCCGTGCCGAGGGCAGGAATACCAAGCGGGCAAATGGTTGTGTTAAGGGAGGCGAACAGGTTTACCTGGGCCTACCCGAACAGCCTCCAAATGAGCTGGACTGCGCGGGGGTGAAGTCGCCACTCTCCACGAAGCATAAACTGGCGAGAGAGCACGTCGGCTGTCTAGTTCAGTTTGCCCGGGGTGTGTGTGGCCCGCAGGGAACGGGTCACATGTTGACTCCACCGGAGGAGGCGTCGAGCAAGTTGTGTTAGCTGCTGTGAGCGAACGCCACCCTGACGATCTGTTCTCGCTACAGCTATAGTGTTGTCCTCGGACCAGCACGTGCATGTCTTGCACGAGAGGCCGTAGCCTGCTCAGTGCAAGTAGCACAGCCCACAACTCTTGGCAATTGATATGCCAGCGCAGGCGGGGGTTCGTCCAACACCCCACCTGCGTGGTTGTTGCACACTGCACCGCACCCCTGCAGGGAGACGTCAGCCGTCGCCACGACCTACCTCATAACCTGCCCAGAGGGACCTGAGTCCGTTGAAAAAGTCATAAAGACTAGGGGTTATGGTGCGTTGACAGCAGGGCGGCATCACCATGCGCCTGGTGCCGGTGTGCCACGCTCTCCTCGGAACTCGACTCTGAAACCAGTGTTGGAGCGGTCACATGTGCATCAACCCGAGGGGTATTAACCCGCGAGGACGCCATGTGTCCCAGGAGCCTCTGAATTGTTTCAGGGGGACCGCTGTCTGTCTAAAATGTTCATTTCAGACAGTTCAACACTGGTTGGGCGCAACTGCGGACAGTGGCGCCACCATGGTGACAGTGTTGAGTTCCATACCAAGAGAGAGGATGCTCTGCACTGGGGAGAGCTTGCCCCTCTCTTGGTTGACCAGGAGTCCCAATCAATCTACGGAGTCAGGGAGAAAGGGCGGTCAGGGACAGACCGAAATGGAGGACTCTGTACTGACTCTGTACAATGGGAACGGCCGGAGTCGAGGAGGACCGAGACATGAAAGTAAGCATCCTTCAGGTCGATTGCCGCAAACCAATCCTGACACCTGATAGATGTCTGGACGCGCCACTGTGTGAGCACCCTGAACGGCAGATTGTGAAGGTGCTTTGTTCCGGGTACACAGACCTTTGGGCGCAACCCACCGTCTTTCTTTGGAACGATGAAGTGCGGGTCGTGACCCACTGAAAATCTTGGTTTTGAGGGACGAGCTCGATGCCTGTTTGCAAGAAGGGTGGTGACCTCTACCCGAAGTACTGAGGCGTCCCTGCCTCTGATAGAGGGAGAGATGATGCCCCGAAACTTTGGGAGAGTCTCTGGCAAACTGGATCGAGTAACCAAGACGGACCGCCCTCATTAGTCAGCGAGACAGTGTGGGCAGCTCTCGAGCTCCCAGGGACCGTACAGAGTGACCAAGGGGACGGTCTGCTTCATCAATCCCACGGGGGTGGTTCGTCGGCTGGCGGAGCTAACCATCTGTCACGGGGGGTCCCTGGAGAGAAGGTTGGCTCCGCCTACTTACCTGCCTAGCGGGACAGCTGCACACACTGTCGGTTTGAGAGTGGTAGCAGCTGTCGTGTGTGTACGACCCTACGCCTCGCCAGGGCGTGAGGTCGGGTTTGCCGGGCACAGTCCAGTGGAGTGTGTGATCGGCTGCAAGTACACCCGGGGAGAACCGAAAAACTCTGTGAGTAAGTGGGCGCCAGGCCCTGAAAAGGGTCCGGCTTTGGTGACAAGGCAGGAGCCGTCCCGTACCAACCAATCAGAGCCGTGGCTGTGAAGGTTCGGGCCCGATGTTGTTCTCCCTGGGGTCTTCCTGTCAGTGTCCCTTCTAGCGAGAAGGTTGCTGACGGGGTGGAGGTTTCCCCCTGGAAGGCCTGTTGGCGGCCGAGTCGCGGCGTGAAAAAATGTGGCTAATTGCTTCACCGTCAAAAACTGCTGAGCGCAGTCCTCGACGGTGATACCAACAACCCACCCTGCGAGATGGGTGCATCAAGAAAGCGTACTTCCTTGGTGACACTCTTCTGCACAAGGTATAGCCGGGGGTGTCTCTCCTGGACCACTACCGTGGACAAGAGAACAGCGGGACATGCCGCGCTGGAGAATGCTCTGTCAGTCCTGAAAAGGACCTTTTTAGAAAAAATCTCTAACACCTCCGGAACCGCCGAGACGCCCAGGGGAAGGTCGCTGCAGGTAGGGACGATCCGCTGCTGCACGTCGTAGATCCGGCAGAAGAAGAAGAATTCATTGAATTCGTTCTGTTCCTAGTCATGAGCGAAGGCTCTGAAGAACAAAAGGTAAATGAATGCTGCACGCCGGCTTCGTTTTATACCGGATATCCGGGGCGGAGCCCGGCATGCAAATTTCATTCGCCAAATTTCATTGGCCTTTTCTATAGTAGTCAGAGTTGATTGGTTCTCAAGGGCGAACCCCATCTGTCGTTCTCGACACAACGTCGAGAGACCGACAGAAAGAGAACCCTACTTTGGTCCTGTTTTATTAATAAAAGTCTACAGCACTTGACCACATTTGTGTATTTAGTTATTTATTTTAAACAGATCTTTTTTTATCGCACAGTTGTATATAGACGGTAAAGTACGTCTTATTCTACTGTTTAAACAGAAATCAAACTTCAATATAATGCATATAGGCCTACTGTATGTGTGTGAGAAGATATTGTATATATTTACCACCAGGAGGCGCGAGGTGAATTCTTTTCACGGTTGTAGACGCGGTGTTCAGAAGGCACTGGTGAGGCTGAGGAGGATTTCGCATCTGTCAATTTTCAACTAGAGTGTAAATGAGAGGCAGAAAAATAAAAATGCTTGCTTATAAATATTTAATGCATTTAATTTATGTTTCATATGGTATACCAAGTAAAATGGAAGCATAAGGACAAAACAGGCTGACGTTATCTGTGGTGCACGCGGAAGACAGGTAGGCTACATCACAGACAAATCTGTGAGGATTTGAGGACAAATCCAATGTTAGATTAGATTTTGATTATTACCATAATTTCAAGATATGGGGATATTTTGTATCAGAAGTGTATCAAGTAAGTTAGATAATAAGAATGACCTCACCATGCATCTTCTCAGTTGTTGCGAAAGTCGAATTTAGAAGTCCCCCGGTTTCCTCCAGGGCAAGGCTTGGTGTGACACGACAGACATAAAGTCTGGGTGCACAAGATCTTTTTTTTTAAATATAACAAAATGTGTATTCATTTCAATGATTTGATTAAAGTGATAAGTCAAATCTATTTTCACAATTCTAGTTATAAGCAATACATTTAAAAAAAATAAATGCATCAACATATCGCTCACCTACTGATATAAAATTATAATTAAACTATATTTGGAGTACTATACAATGCATATTTCTTAATATTATGCCTAAAATGTGTTTAATGTCACACTTGATGAGGATTCTTTTGAATAATATTAGTCTTTTAGTGCAAGATATTTAAAGTGTATAGACATACTTCAGTTTATCTTCAGTTGGACCTCAGTACCACTTCGGAACAATTGAGGTGGATTAAATACAAAAATAGGTTTTTCCATTTAGCAGACTTTTTAGTATACAAACACCAATAGTACAAATGCACGGTATTGTTATTAAGTACATTAATGTGTATATGGATATCGCTCCACTGCATTAATAAAATGAAATAACTGATCCGTCACTTAACTAATAAACATAAGCACAGAGTTAACATTACATTTATAACAATTGATGAATAAATACTTAAATGGAAAGAAGAGATGTATTTTGATGTGTGTAACAGTTAATGGCCACAATGTTGGCCAGGCAACAATGGCCACTTCCGTTTCCTGTTAGTGTGTCCCAGTGTGCATATTCTTCTTCTACACACTAAAACGTATGTACTTTTCCACAACAACAAAAGTACATACTATTAGTGCATAGTATAAGTAGGCGAATTGGGAAGCAGCAAAGGTAAACAGCTGCTGGCTTGACCGAGCTTCGGACCCAAAAATAAGAATAAGAATGCAGTCAAGCGGGGCCACCCAGTCCTTGTGTCAGCCGGCAATCCAGTCCGTGTGTCAGCCGGCCATTCCAGCCGGCGCGGCTGGCCATTCCAGTCCGTCCGCTGTGTGCGTCTGGTTCTTCTGTCCTCACCCCACCCTGACCCTGACAAGTTTTGATTAGAGGATAATGAAAAGAGGATGCTTATGGCACGTTTCGAAGTCATCATGTGTCATAAAAAAAATATAGCAACAAACACCGTGCCGTGGGCGGTATACCCAGGTATTGTCGTATGTTGAGGTTTTGATATTGTTAAATCTCTATAACTTAGTGTTTATTTTGGATAAAGTTCTTCAATTAAAAACTGCAATTACTCCATGTATTATAATAGCATATATTGTCTTTAATTTTTTTGTATATTTTTCAATTTTTATTTATATATTTTTACTACAGTAACCACTGCCTTTGTAAAGCTGCTTTGCAACAGTGCAACATTTTGAAAAGAGCAAAATAGATGAATATTGAATTGAACTGAATTAAATTAAATTCAATGGAATAATGTTACTAATGTCTTCAGTGACATCCTATACACGTGAGCTCTTTAAGTTTCAAGACACGTGAGCTCTTTAAGTTTCAACAGAAAGACACCAAACAGCTCCACCTTCAACAGAGCAGCACAGAGTTTATCTTTATTCTGGATTGAAAGTTACCTACAATTACACAAGGTATGTTTTCTACATTTGACAAACCTCTTAATATATGTGAAATTCACAAGCTTTTGAAGACGAAGATAAAAATGAAGTAGAGCTGTGTTACCTGAATTATAACATCCAGGTGGATTTGTATCATGTTTTCCTCCTACCAGAGCTTTGTCGCAGCCAGCAAGAATGAGAAACATATTTTATCATTTGTTAAGATATTTTAAATGTTAGATATATTTCAAAATGTTTCATTACAATCATAAAGAAATCGTAAACTGTGTGGATTTTCACACATGTTAGCTTTGCTTGTATACCTGCAGAACCTGATTTTCTTAAAGGATGGTCATATGCTTTCTTTTGTTTCATGCAATATATTGCAAGTCATCATGTCGTGCGTGCCTAAAAATCAAGCTGTGACTTAAATTTTGGAATTGAATAAAAATCTTAAAGACTAGTTATGCAATTAATTTGTTTTCCATTTGCATTCAAATGCAATTAACTTCAATTATAGTTTCAAAATGCAGGATTACCTGTAAATCCTTGGGTTTTAATATTTTGATAGTGTATGTTTTGGGCAAACAATATTGACTGGTGGAACAATTAAATAATTGTTTATAAAAAGATCCATGTTGTTTTATAGTTGCCTACAGTTTACTGTCACACAGGTCACTATTCAGGTGACTTTTGTTTCATAAACATATAGAACCTGTTCAACAGGTTCTTCTTTACACAAGATAGTTGTCAAAAATGCATTCAAAGGCAGTGCTGTAGTTCTTGAGTCCGGACTCGAGGTTTTTCTTTTTCTCTGACTCGTTGATATCTGCACTCGGACTTGGTCATTGGACTCGCCAAATGTTCTAGTTGGTCTCGGCCGAGTCTGCTTTTTTTCTCTCCTCCCAATCAAAACCATCTGATGAAGCACACACGTTTTTGCTTTAGTTGGACTCTTGACTTCATTACGTTCATTCTCTTTCCTCTTGGAGTAGGTTACTTGTGATGGGTGTCAAGCTGTAAAAAAATTATAAAAATGTATTAAACTTAAAGTTTTCCTAACCCCGACACTTATCATACAAACCTCAACAATGATGACAATCATCAAACTAATTCAGATAAACAGATGAACTGCAAAGCATGCTGTGAGTCATGAATGAGTTTTGTACTATAATTGTTGATTGTCTCTATTTTTGAGTTTCATACACTTATTTCTGATGTCTGATTGATTCACAAATTGAATGGATTTTTTGTTTGAATCCTTGTTTTAGTTTGCCGTGTTTTCCCCATTGTGGGTTTTTGTTTTAGATTTAATAAAAGTCTTTACGTTAAAACCCCTTGCTGTCTGCGCCTGGGTCCTGTCTTGCAATTCCTGTCACCCAACTAATGCATAAAATAATCGATCGTTGAAACTTCTAAATTTTTTCAACATTTACTGTGGATGCAAAAGTGATGTTGCTTCAATGCTGTTAACACTAAAAAGTCAACCAGCTGAGAATTGGAAAATGTTCCATTGGCAGCACAGAATTTGATTGTTACAATAAAGAGACTAAAAATCTGAAGTTGAACTTCGGCTTTATGTGACTTTGGTGAAATTGCTATACCTAAAGTAAATAAATGACTTGATTTTATCTTCTTTTTGATCATTACAAAGTGTGGTCTTGAAGAGGACTCTTTATTTTCTGTCTGAACGTCTCATTTGGACTCGGTCTTGACTTGAACTCAAACCTCTTTAGACTCGGTCTTGAATCTGTATCGACTAGTTCTGGTTTTGGACTCGACAAAGGTGGACTTGACTACAGCCCTATTCAAAGGTTACACTAAATAAATAACTAAATAAGCACAAAGTTGTGTCAGACCTCGATTTGCAGATTATATCAGCCTGTTGTCACACAGGCAACAAGATGCACAGCAAAAGCTCGAAGAGCAAACAGAGGAAGTTAATTTACAAACCAAATAAACAGAAATGAAACGGAAACCATGAGGATTAACAGCCTACAACAGGCATGGATATTAGTGATGTTGACATGTTCATTTACTTGGTAGTGTGGGTAGGAAGGCGGAGGATGACATCAAGAGACACACAAACAAAGCTAGACGAGCTTCCAACAACTCACGGCCCATTTGAAACTATACACTTCTCTCTCTAAGCAGAACAAAGTTCCACAAGGAAAGAGAGAAGTGGGCAGGCCAAGAAAGACATGAAGATGGTACACCAAAGCTGAAATGAAGGCAGCTGGATGGTTGTTGGCCCAGAGTCGCTCAAAACGGAGTTCGCTGGAAGACTGTTGTTGAGGCATGCTCCCTCGAGGAGTTTGCGGAATAAATCAGTTAATTTAAAAGTTTGTTCATACTACATTTGCATCAAGTGAACTTAAATGTAGCAGTTAAGGGAGGCACCGCATTAATCAATTAAATTAGGGTTATGTGTTTACTCAATCGATAAAGAAATAACATATAAAATGAAAGCATGGTTTCATGTCAAAATATTAGCAATTTTAATTGTGCAACTATGTTCATTTGTATTGTTATATTTTTCCTAGGTAGTAAAAAAGATGAAAACGACTGGTACATTACTGTGGATCCTGTTGCTTCAGTGAGTCTAAAAACAATAATCAAGAAGATGTATTCTATTTTTCATGTTATTTCCCACAACCGGGTGAGCAGTTTGGAGTTGGGTCATTTAAAAATACAATTAGGCTAATACAACAAAAATGTCATTTAATTTTCACTTCAAATACTAATCGACACAATAATGAGGGATTTGATGTGGTCCGTATAAAGCTTTGCCGTTCTTCCTTCCATTTAAACCATCAAAAAATAAAGCGTTTTTTCAATTCTACAAATTAAAATGAAACTGTGAGACAATCACTTATTTGTAAACTGCTTCTGAAAATTTTAAAAATGAACATACCAAATTTACATTTGATTTATTTTTATGCACATTGAAGACAGAACTGTAAAGCATTCAAACCAATGTTGTAAAATGTATTTGTTCTGTTTATTCGTTTTTGCTTTTCATTCGTTTTAAACTTTGGAGCATTAACATACTTTTTATTTTTGTTTCGTAGGCAAACAGAAAAAATAATAAAGCTGGTAGCTGCTGGTAGCAGCCAATGTTATTAGATCAATGTGTCATTTTGCACACCAAAAGAATAAATTATGATTTTGTAATCTTTGGCCACATCACTTTCCTTAACAACAGATCTATAACAAAAATATTCTTTGACATTGTTGACCTGTAAATTAGTTTTATTTCAGACTGCAGAAGAGTCTTGGTCAACTTCAAGTATTTAACGTTGAGAAGACACTCCATCTCCCTGATTCTAACAACATTGGCTGGATGGAAACTCTCCATGATGACAAGTCAATTTCTGACATCACCATTCCTGGTACCCATGACACCATGGCTCTCTATGGAGGACCATTAGCAGAATGTCAGGCATGGACACTGATGGACCAACTAAAGTCTGGAATACGTTATCTGGATCTTAGAGTTTCTGAGTACAACTTGCATATTATGCATGGAATAACTTACCAATACACATCATTCCCTGAAGTTCAAAAGACAATCAGGGATTTTTTATCTAATTACCCCACAGAGATAGTGCTTGTCAGCGTAAAGCCTGCTCTTTTCTTTGAAACCAAGGTTACGGATTTGGTTAAAAGAGAGATTGATTCTTCTATTAGCTGGATCAGTTCATCAGTACCAAGAATTGGTGAAGTAAGAGGAAAGATTGTGTACGTTCAGAATAAAAATTTCAGACTGGGTGTTCCTCTTTCTGAAACGGACAAGGATGATGACTATAAAGTAAGTCGTGTTGAAGACAAGGAGGAGAAAATAAGGAATCACTTGAATCATGCTCTAGAGACATGTATAGATGGGTGTGTTGTTCTGAGCTATTCAAGTGGCACAGGACTTGGTACATGGATGGGTACGTTGAGGGGTTTAACCCCAAAAAGAGTCGCAGAGGAAATTAACCCTTTTCTGTATAATTATTTGAATGAGAATGCTAAACCACAAGAGCCCAAAACTTCTTTCGGGATCATAGCAATGGACTTTCCAGGCACTGATTTGATTCAAAAGATCATTTATCTTAATTAACTCATAAAAATAACGCATTATCAGGAAAGGAAAGCATCAAACAGACATCCAAGTTACATTTAAACTGGTATAACTCCGTGTATAACACAAGGTCTGCAATTAAAGTCAAATCAAATGTGTTCAGTTGGGTTCAGGACTTTTATCCAGACCAGTCAATTCTTCAACACTGACTGGATCAATCACTTGGGACACAGGCATCCCGGCTGGCAGGCTGGAACCAACTTTCACCAAGTGGAGTGGGTGTAGATAGGCAGTGACAGTGGGCACACAAGAATGGGTCATAAAAACCACAAACCTAAACATTACTTATCAGGTCGCAAAAACACACAAACATAACCTTTGTTTGGGACATGTATATAAGAAGACCGTCCCAAAGTCCCAAATACTTTTCATCATTTGTCAGATAGAAGTCAAAACTCGCTCTTGGAAGAAATGTCACATGAATAAACATTCAATTTATCTCGGTTTGAGGGTGGGGGGATGTGTATATGTTAACTGATCAAAGGCGGTGTGAAGAGGGTTCACTGTAAAAAAATAACCGTTGTTTCCTTTTGTCCTGTTGTGGACATTACATGTTTTCTAGTAAATATGCTGTCTCTTTTGGTAATTTACCAAAACAGTACAATTTTTGGAAACTACACTTGAAAAATATTTTCTTTTGGTCATAATAACACTAAATCAAATTCATGATTTTTAAAATGGCCAATGCAAAATATTTTATGACTCTGGTTATTATTAGCATATCATTTTATCAATCTTATTTTCTGATTACATGATTTTTATAGTTTATTCTATTTCGACACATTGCACAATGACTTTCTTGACCCTTCATGTCAGTAAGTAGGCCCCCTACTTGTTTGGTTCTGAAATAATTTAAGTTTCAGAGTCTTTTTGCCGTAAAATTACATCTGACTAATAACTATATGAAGTCTTTCATTAATCCAATCCAGTTAATGTTTATATCAGCATATGTTCATTAGTTATTGATCTGTCTATATAAGATATATTTTTTTCCTTATTAAAGTTAAGAATCAGTTGAGTCTCAGTCTATGGTTCTTCTGGTACTGTAAAGGGTGCATTATCACACATCAAGGGCAGTGCAGAGTAATCAGACTGCACGGTACAAAAAAAACATTATTATCGCTTGTTTGATTCAAGATCCATCTACACATTGCCTGAGTGGGTTTCACAGCTGTAGCTGTTTTTTATTTACATTTCAGGTATGTGGTACTTAATAAACTATTTATTATAGATCACATTTATTGAAGGTATTTTAGTGTGTTACAAGTTATATGTCCAAGGAAACCAGAGCTGTTTTATTTGAGGAAACATGGCTTTTAATTCAGTATTTAATTAATAAAACATGTAATGCTAAAACGCTGTATTACTATTATGAATTTTTAGGTTTCACTATGGGGCCTGCATGCACATATTTTCAAATGTATGTTAAATTAGCTTATGCAGCTATAATGTTGTATTAAGGAATTGCTTAACAAGTTAGGACAAATATGATAGTAACCGTGCATCCTGCTGCTTCTGTGAGTATAAAAACAACAATGAATATATTCAATTTATTTTATTTTCCAAAAGAATTTAGAAATATAATAACTGTTATTGAAATGTTATTTAGTTTTTACATTAAATAATGATCTGATATTTTCTGATATGTTCTTGAAAAGCAAATTTTATTTATCCATTGTTGTCAATGCAACAGCAGCCATACATTACGACGAAAAGTGTTTTGCTAGCAATGCTTAAGCCGTTTTGCAAATATTCAATCGTATTACTTTTTATTTTGCTTCAATATGTTTTAATAAAAAATCAGCGTACAAGAGAGAAAAAAGATTTGTAACGCATCCTTGACAGCCGGTTTATATGAATGACTAACCATTGACATTGTTATTCTGATATTCTGATTTTATTTGACAGACTGCAGAAGAGTAGATGTCAAGAGGAATTTAATGATCAGAAAACTCTCTGTCTCCCTGATTCTTATAACATTGGCTGGTTGATAACTCTAGACAACAACAAGTTCATTTCTGAAATCACTATTCCTGGTACTCATGATGCTTTGGCCCTGCATGGAGGACCATTTGCCGAATGTCATGGTCACTGGAGGACCAGCTAAAGGCTGAGATACGTTACTTCAATCTGAGAGTGTCTGGAGAAGGTTTGAAAATTAAACATGGAATGATTTATCAACATATAACATTTCTTGAAGTTCATAAGACAATCGAGAATTTTTTATCTGACTACCCAACTGAGACTGTGCTTGTCAGAGTTAAGCCTGTCCTGCTTTTTAAAAGCAATGTTCCAGATTTGGTAAAAAAAAAGATTAATAAGGCTATTAGCTGGGTCGATTCTTCAATGCCATATATTGGTCAAGTAAGAGGAAAGATTGTTTATGTTCAGAAAGACAACTTTAAACTGGGTGTCAAACTTACGGAAACAGATGAAACGGTGACTATAAAATAACTGATGTTGAACAAAAGAAAAAAAAAATGAAGAAACACCTGAATCAGGCTAGAGAAACAAATAGAAATGGTTGTGTTATTCTGAACTATTCATGTGGCACAGGCATTGGTTCATTGGAGGGTTTACTCAAGGGTTTAACCCCCCAAAAAATATCAAAGCAAATTAACCCTTGGCTGTATACTTATCTCAAACATGTGAATACTGACAACCCCAAACCTAGTTTTGGCATCATAGCCATGGACTTTCCAGGTGTTGATTTGATTCAAACAATCATCAACCTTAATCGTTGAGGCTTTAAACCATTTCATTCGATCTAAAAACTGAACTATATATACTTTTGTAAAGTGTGTGATTTCAGTTATTATCTCAGTAATAAAGTATGTGCATTCAGTTGCCACTCTCTTATTGTTTTATTTTATAAGCTCAAAATATTTTCTTGCCTAAAACTGTGTCTTATTTAATGGTTCTTCTGTCAGGCTGAACAGCAGCCTACAGACCCATATTTATATTTTTGCCTTTCTTCTTCATTAATAATTCTCAACTCAACCTTTATTTACATAGGGCTTTTTACAATTTTCATTGTTATGAAAGTGGCCATGAAAACAAGTTGACTGTGAGCAATGCATTAAATTACACACACACAGATTTAGAACGTATTGTTATGCATTTATATATTTTTAACAAAACAGTTAAGATGTGCTCTAAGTGTCACTTGGACTTGCAGCACATATGCTCAAACACGATTCTTCTTAATAATAATTATAATAATTTAAAATACATAAAAATAACTCTAACACAAGTCGTGATTTTCAGACAGAACCCAGATGCAGACAGCACTACAATATTAAAAACTTTAGTTACAAACAAAAACCCACAAGTGGGGAAAAAACACGAACAAAACACAACACTACATTAAAACTCAAAATTAGAAACTGCCGGGGGTATAGCTTGACTCGGGGACAGTGATCAGGACAATAATGCAGCGGGTAACACATCAAAACAAAACCGAACAAAAGAGCAAACACAAGGGCATTAAGTAGGGTGATAAAATGAGGGCCTTTTAAAATTTGGCAGGTGGGGTGAAACACTGGCGGGAAGCCGGACAAGGAAACAAGGGAACAGGGTCAAGATATTAAACAGGAGAGCACAGGGCACAAAGAAACAAACAATGGAAATTTCTTTCAGACACAGAAGGTAACAAACAGGAAAGACACAAGAAATGAGGCTGGCATGACCCTGTCCACGAGAAACTAGAAAAATCACCTGACTAGAAGGACAGGATCATGACACAACATGAATGTAATGGATCCAAAACACGATCAGAAGACATACACTTGATTTTCAGCAGTGTGTGTGTCTATTTTATGGGGATGATCACGAGCCACAAGATCTTGCGACAAGATTTTGAGGGTGAAATGAACAAATTTTAATTAATAAGTAAAATGATGACAAGGTTGATTTCAAAATGCACCGTTATTTTCAACTTGTGATTTTGAGTTGAATAAAAGATTACTTTTTTTCATCATAGGGTGTGAAAAATCTTATCTCGTCTCATTTACCCAATCTCGTGTCTGTCTCACCCCTATACTATTTAATCATTTCAGGTGAGCCGACTGGAAGAACTTTCATTGACTTGTAAATACATTAAGATTCCTGAATGCATGGGAAAAGTAAATGTTCATGTGCATACACTCTACAATCATTATAAAGTCAAGATTTAATATCTGTGTTGAGGGTGACCTCTAATACTACTCCTTCGCCAAACACTGATAAAAGAACAAAATTAATCTGAACACGCCCAACAGCCCTTCTCACCACTTTATAAAAGATCCTTTCCTTGTTGGTATTATTGTTCGACCGAGTAAAAGTGGTTGTCCATGAAGTGTGAGGTAACTATTTAGTTTCTTATACAAAAATGTTACAATTAAACAATTTCTTTACTGTGATGTATGTTTGTTCTTCTGTTTTATCTACATTTAAATAATTTATTAAAGATTAATTAATAAATATATATTTTTAAAACTTTCATTAAAAGAATGATATCTAATTCATTGTTCCTGCTATATGCATAAAGGAGGTTAAGATGGCGGTTAATGGAAAGAGTCTGTTTTTCCTGATGGTTCTGTGAGTATAAAAACGATTCTAGATGTAAAGCATTCTGGATTTGGGTAAATTTGGATTTTTTGTTTTAATACATTTTTGGATTTCTAAATTCAATACATTTTTGGATTTTCTGAAGTTTTTATTTTTAGGAGAAATTTCTTAGTTGTTTGAAATTTTAGCAAGTTATTTTCAAGCAATTTCATTTCATAGTTGCGCAGAACAAATAATTGAGATACAGAGATCTCAGTTACTATTATTTCACTTTCTTTTAAATGTTTCATATTTTTATAGCAACTACAATAACGTCTTTTAACTTGATTTAAAAAAATGAATTCATTTCCTTTTGACATTGTGTCCTAGAACAATAATCGAGTGACTTGAGTACAGATAAGGTTGTCAAACACTTTTCATTGTGCGCCATTGTATTTTATTTACCCATTCTAATTGGAAGAATGGCCTTTGTGGCGAGAGCATTGCTGATCTTATGCTCTGATTTTACTTCACAGTTTTCTTAAAATCCGAGGTCAAGAACAAGCCTTCAATCACAAAATGACTCTCAGTCTCCCTGAATCCTACAACATTGGCTGGATGCAAACTCTGGATGATCACCAGTTCATTTCTGACATCACCATTCCTGGTACCCATGACACCATGGCTCTTTATGGAGGACCGGCGGCAGAATGCCAGGCATGGTCTCTGGAGGACCAGCTGAAGGCTGGGATACGCTACTTGGATCTGAGAGTGTTTGCTTCTGAAAAAAAGTTGTATGTCATGCACGGAGTGATTTATGAACATTCATCATTTCCCAAGGTTCTTAATACGATCAAGACATTTCTGTCTGAATTCAGGAGTGAAACGGTGCTTGTCCGAGTAAAACCTGACTTGTTTGATAAAAGCAATGTTCAGGTGCTGATTCAAAACATGATCGAAAATGACAGCGATTTCTGGGTTCAATCTTTGATACCAACTATGGGTGATGTTAGAGGTAAGATTGTTTTTGTTCAGAAAGACAGGTTTAAGATGGGTGTCCCTCTGTTGGAAACGGACACAAAAGGAGATTATGAAGTCACTCACGTTGAAGACAAGGAGAATGACATTCGAGAGAATCTGAGAAAAGCTAATGAGTATTGTGGAGATGATCTTCAAAGTTCTGTTGTTCTGACCTATTCTAGTGGCACAGGCATTGGTACACTGGGAGGGATGTTTTTAACACCAAATAGAATAGCTAAGGATATCAACCCCTGGCTATATGGATATCTTGCTGAGGTGTCGTCTAAAAATCCTAAGATTTGTTTTGGTATCATAGCAATGGATTTTCCTGGCTTTGATTTAATTCAAATGGTCATTAATTTCAATAAATAAAACAAATACTCTCCCTAATTCTGTTTTAGTAAGCCAATAACATATTAACATGTATAGAAATCATCACTGAGTCTTCATCACAACGTAAATCTGATTAAATTAGGGTATTACATAAAAAGTAGTTTTTAGATAAACAGTCATTTGAAAAATATCAAATTTGTAACTATTTCGAGCTTTAAAATCCTAGAAAATTCCAGTTGATCTAGAGAAATAAACACAAGCATCCATAAGTTTGTCTCTGATTTGATTCATGTGACGCTGTTTTAACTCCCTCTGGCGTCAAAGAAGGAAATTACGAATGGGTGTCAAACTAATTGTTGAACAATCAATGTCGTGACGTCGATTACCGTAGCTAAGATCACGTGACTTGCTCGACGGACTTCTGAACACGGCTTCATTGAGGGTAGCCTACTCTTCTGGATCAAAGTAGATTTTTACCTTAAATGTATTAAAGTATTGATTTTTAATAAACTTGACGGACATCACACTGGAAATGTTATCAAGTAACGTAGCGTGAGCTTCATTTCGACAACTTCCTTGTTCAGCAGACTGTACCTGTGTCAGGTAAAACTTCCTCATACGAAACTTTTACAACGTTTTAAAAGGTGTTCAGAAACATGTTTAATTTATAATATCACCTGCTTTATAAACCAGAGGTTGTGAGTTAACTATAAAAAGTCAGTTTTTGAAATGCAATTCATTTCAATTTCTGTTTACACAATGGTATATATATATATATATATATTACATTTTACACCAAAACAGTGTCAGTAAACATTTGACACAGCAGTTCCTATTGTGAAAGCTAACCAAAACTATATGTTTAGTGACAATATGCCCAATTAGGGATGTAACAATATAAAACTCTCACAGTTCGACAATACCTCGGTATTTACATTCAGTCATTTGGCAGACGCTTTTATCCAAAGCGACTTACAGTGCACTTATTACAGGGACAATCCCCCTGGAGCAACATGGAGTAAAGTGTCTTGCTCAAGGACACACTGGTGGTGGCTGCTGGGATCGAACCAGCAACCTTCTGATTACCAGCTCAGTGGTTTAACCCACTAGACCACCATCCCCATATATATATAACATCCAATGTACGGTATTTATTGCTATATTTTAAATGACAAATTATGATTTGGAAACATAAAATAAGCATACTCTTTTCTTATCCTTAGAGGTATGAGTTATATTATGAGACGGGTCAAATTACCTAAAAATCACTTTTATAAAATAAAATAATTGCACCAGATGGACATTGACAAAGGCAAAATCTACTATTTTTTCTAAGTTTCTTTATTAGGTCCAGAAGACCTATTGTTTCATACACTGGTCGTGTAACCACGATAATATTGAGCCCATTTTTCTATTGCGATATCACGGTAACGATAATGTTGTTACATGTTGTTATTACCAGTGTGAAGGTGAACTCCACTTCTCTCCGTTTAGAGCTTCAGGATGTCTCTGACAATGTCTCAGGGTGACGGTGTGACCGTTATCACTTTCACCCCAAACCCAGAGAGCAAATGGCCACTTATGTGTCAGATTCTGGGTAACTTGTGCTACAGTCCGGTGTGTTCTGTAGCTCAGAAGCTGAAAGGAAAGCTGACAGAAACTCAGACAGCTCTTGGGGTGAGTTACTGTTACACAAATATAATTTTGACTTATTATTAATTATAAGATTAATCTATTCAGTCCTGGATTGGTCAATAGCTGTGCTATTTATTGTTTTATTCTGCAGATTGTACAGATGATAGTGGGATTCATCTGTATTATGGTGGGGGCTATTCTTGAAGGCAACAATATATTCAATGACCTCATGGAAACTAAACCACCTTTTTGGCTTGGTGGTGTGGTAAGAATCATCATTCTACTCATCCTTATCTTTTAAAAACAGGTCATGTAGTAAAATAAACGTATAAAGTAAATGGTCGATAGTGAGATTTAATTGGACTTGTTGTGAGCATGTGACTTTCAGAATGGCTCTTAATTTGAAGTATTTTCAAGTTTTTATTTCTTTGCCTTTTAGTTTCTTGCCATTGGAATCGTGTGTATTCTTGCTGCCAAGTTTCCCAGTCCTTGCCTGGTGAGTGTGCATCAAAGCCATAACATACATTTTAATGAGAGGGTTTTATTGTCCGTTCGGTTTTCTTAGTGTCATCAGTTTATACTGTTTGTATGTTTCAGCTGGTCCTCGCCGTGAGTCTGAACATGGCTAGTGCTGGTCTAGCGATCACAGCTGTCGCTCTGTGTTCAGTGGACCTGGCAAGGGGGAGCAATCAGAACTGTGATTATTATGACCTTTCACGTTATGAAGATAATCAGAAGCAGCTCACAGAAATCTGCCTGTAATACAAGCATCTCAATCAGGTGATTAACTTTGTTTTCTGAAGATGTTGTAAGATTTTGTTGAAGAAGAGGTCCTTACAACCAAGCGTCCAGTATATAAATTTGTACTAGCTACCTGTAATGTTTTATTGAAATGACCACAAAGGGTACGTTTAGATTCACATCCATACATTGTGTGCATACATAGCGTTAAGTCTATTGACACTGATGGTTTTCCTATTCTAGATGATCCTCGGAGGTCTGGATATAATATTGATAGTGTTGGCAATTCTTCAGCTCTGTGTAACCATCAGTTTCTGTGTTCTGACTCTGAAAGCTTTGTGTAAGAAAGGGAGTGGGACCGCGCAGGTATTGCATTTTTACGACAATTAAAACATCAAACATATCCACGGTGATGATGACAATTCTCAGTTGTGTATGTTTGTTTGCGGTTTTACAGGAACCACAACTTCACGAGCCGCTCCTGAAAGATGCCACTGCCAATCCTGTATGACAAAGAGACAAAACGTATTCAATTTATTGCAACACATTGACAATGTTAAAAGCACTCTCATATGCAAGTCATTCGTGATGCTTATATTACAAATTTTAAAATAATCATTCTTGAATTCTACATAACAATTTAAATTTACTCAATAGATTTCTCTGTGGAAACCTTATGCTCCTAATTTTAAATAAACTTTTATCGCATTTTGTTTGATGCCCGTTTTCTTTTTATTCTTTTGATGTCAAACAATGGTTGGAGAGCCCCCTGCATCACCACCACTGACCCTGTTGAAGACCCTTATAATAGGTTTAAATAATTAATAATCAATAACGTGGTTTAATCAATTAAACCACCTGCTTCACAAAATTATTTGGTGTTTTGACATTCACAGCATCTGCTGCTCAAAGGTGTCTGCAGAGTCGGACTATAAAGTAATGGTTGCATTTTGGATTTACTGTATGTTTTGGGGGAGAAATCTGAAAAGTCATTGACCAGCCTAAACCTGATTAAATTGATCAAGTTATGAATGAAGATGTGTACAAATTGACCACAAATTAGATATACCCTGCTGCAAAATAAACAAAAAGCCTAATCAAATGATTAGAAATAATTTTAGATATCTTATAAACCACCAGCTGTTTACCATTTAAACTAGCATATTACAAAATTAGTTTTTTTTAAGGTTTAGTAGTCTTCCATTGGTGACATTTAGCAGACGCTTTTATCCAAAGCGACTTACAGAGAGTTCAGGGAGCAATAAAATGATATGTCATACACGAGCAATAAAACAATAGGTGCTAAGAACAAGTTACTAGTTTCAGCAAGAGCCATACCTGTTGAGAAAAAGGGGGTTCATTTATTTTCTCATTTGTCTGTCAAGAATTCAACACAGAACAAAAAAAATGGGTAAAATAATGATATGGCCCTAACTGATCCATTTGTATATTACTTTAACGTCCTGTGTTGTTAACCAGTGTGTGATGATCTGCATTTGTGTATTTTAAAGAAGATATCACCCATCCCAACTTCAATAATTACTATACCAAGGTTCAAACACACAATGTAGGAATTTTACTGCAGTTTAGTATAGGCCTAGTAAATACTATAGAATAGGCTACTGTAAACAATATCTTTATGTGGACAAACATTAGTGTCCTTTGTTGTTAACCAGTCTATTTATATGATGTTCTGCATTTGTGTTTTTTAAAGATGATAACAGACGTTTTATATTTTGGCTTCCTGTACAACTGTTTGGCTTGTGCAACAAAACTTCAAACCTCTGCAGCACTGAGTAGTGCTATTTAAAAAACGTAATGTACAACCCTGTATTTCAATTCAGATCGTTGCTCGAGATTATTTGTTATGCATATCGTGATTTGCTTTTTTGGGAAGATCGCATAGCCCTAGTTTTCAGTCCCCTTAATCACCGTTTCTGTGTAAATGGACATATAAAAAGGCCTAATTTTTTTGCGTTTTCAGTTGAAAGTATTTAGTATTTAGAAAGTAAACATTATAATAGTTAGCAGCACAAGGAGATGGTGGTCTAGTGGGTTAAACCACTGAACTGGTAAATCAAAAGGTTGCTGGTTCGATCCCAGCAGCCACCACCAGTGTGTCCTTGAGCAAGACACTTTACTCCATGTTGCTCCAGGGGGATTGTCCCTGTAATAAGTGCACTGTAAGTCGCGTCTGCCAAATGACTAAAAATGTAAATGTAAAATGAATTAAACATCAAATAAATATTTTATAAGATGAAAAATGTGAACACAAATAATTTATGAATTTTATATTTAAAGCAAAATCACAGACATTTTTTGAATAATTTCCACAAATTAAGTTTAAATTGTTTTGAGTTGAACCACAAACTATATTTACAAGACACATCAACAGCATGTAACAGTAAATTACGATCAACGAACGTTCTTCAACTTCTTTTCTTTTAATAGCGGGTCGCAACCAACATGTTCAGGTGTATATCACCACCAACGGTACCGGTGTGTGACATCAGTTTTTTCAGTTCTTCGTGGATAACATAAAAAAATCAGATTTTCTAAACCTGTAATTTAAAGATATTCATACAGCATCAGCTTACATTGGCAAGGCATCAATATTGATCGTCAAAAATATATAAATCCATCGTCTTTAATCTAGGGTGACCATATTTCAGCTTTCAAAAAAGAGGAGAGAAGGTTTTGCTTTGCAAAAATTATAAAACTCATGCAATGAATGACGACTTTAGAACATTAAACCCGAATCCCGGATATTTTAGGAAATTTAGAAATCCCGTTCGGACGCAGTTTTTTGTCGCAAAAAGAGGACATGTCCGGGAAAAAGAGGACGTATGGTCACCCTAGTTTAATCATCCTTTTTGCGTAACTTCACGGAAATCATATGCATTGTGCTTGCAATGCAGATTAAGACAGCGTCAGTCTGCAAGTAGTGTAGGGATGCTGTAATAAAAGTACCCAATTTAAAATTCGAATTTCGGAGAGCTCAGCGACGCCATTTTGTCCCTTCTTTATAATTGAGTGTAGGTGACGTATCTCCTGTTCGAGAGTGGAGCTCCACTCGCCCCATCTGCTGCAACTAGACCCCTCTCACATCTTCACACACACACACACACACTCTCTAAGCGGGAAACCAATAACGACAGACCGGGTGTCGCTACCCGATCCGTCCCGGAAACACGATTTGTTCCGCGCATGCGCGAAACTGACGCCACTTCCGGTTCATCCAGATTTTACTGCAGTCGACTTGATCAGTTCAGGTGTTGCTCGATTTGTACTGCGCATGTGCAAAAGCGTCTCACGACAGTCCTGCAGTTAGATATTTGGTGAAGAGTGAAGAGATGTGATGGCGGTTTTGATTTTTTTGCATTTGATAACTTAAATATTATCTCCTCAAAGTAGAAATTCCTGACAGCCCTACAGAGCTGGAAGGTAAAACGGGTGTCTACGAATGTGAGTGTGTGAATCAGGGAGGCAGGGATGGAGGGAGGAAGTGAGTGAACGAATGACTAAAGAAGAGAAGGAACAAATGTATAAATAAATTGAATGAATTTAAGAAATTCTGTGTGTTTCATAAATACAGAGTTTGTTTTTTAAAACTTTATTTTATTTGTTAACGTATGCTAAAATATGTACAGCATAATTTATAAATAAAACACACTTTACTGAATGGTGTCTAACAATTGTAAACTATTGAGTTAGATTTTTATTTTGCAATTATTTAGTTGGGGTAAAAATATTTCTATTTTATATATTAAAAATATTTCTCACTCATGACACATATCAGTTTTTTATATTATATTTTCATAAAATAAACTAAAAAAGTATCAAAATTTAAAAAAAAAAAACCCCTTTTCCGCTCTTAAAAGGGTAGTGTAGCCTATTCCTCGTTCAGCCCGATACTCCAAACCATTACAGATTGTAATTTGTTTAATGTCTTTTGATGTTAAGTGCAATTTTCAAAAAGAGTTTATAAAAATAAAAACATTTCCGGAATGGAACGAGTTGTGTCAAACGACCTTGTTTTTGTTTAATTGCCGTAAATTGTTTCGGCCGGAAGTAGACGCACTTTCGCGCATGCGCGGAACAAATCGTGTTTCCGGGACGGATCGGGTAGCGACAAGATTTACCAATCAGAGTGTTCTTCTTCTCCTTTTGGTTCAATGGCCGTTCACTCTTTAGGAGTATTACCGCCACCTACTGTATATCTTGGGCACATGGGTGATGAATCTTTAATCAGAGTGTTTCGGAAGGAGGGACTTTATATAGACTGGAAGAAATCCAGTCGTTTTGTTAAAGGAGGGACAGTGGGTGAATAATAGACATACCAGTGGGCACCTTGATGTCAATTCCACGTCAAATATTAGACAAGATTTGATCAAGATGCTGCACAACATCATTTCAAATTCAGATCATACATCAAATTCTTCGAGGTAGTTAATGGGGTGAAATTATGAGGTTTATCCCATACTGAAATTGTTTAATGTAAGTATAGCCCGAGATGTTTGACATTGAAATGACGTCAAATAAACGTTGTATTATAGGCGTTCATTTGATGTTGTATAAACATCACATTGACATCAATGTAAATCCAGTTAGCCTGAAGTTTAAATATCATTTATTTTCTATATGGCGCCTCAAAATGCATCCATTTGGTACATCTTTTGAATCAGTTGTTGGAATGTACATGAAAGTGACTTCTGTATCTTCTGTGGTTAACAAAAAAATAACAAAAAATTATTTAAAGTATGTAAATACTGAAATAAAAGGTAAACAGTCTTTTTTAAATTTTATAAAGAAATGTACTGATTTGCTTGTAATACATTCAAGTGTAATTACAATTTAAAATATTAAAAACAAATGCAGTATTTTTGATGTAACCCCACATAAAGTATTATGTATCCTTATTTTTTATTAATAGTGATATTACATCACTGTAAAATTAGAATAAATTTGCTGTAATGAAAGATAATCATAAAATTGTAATAACATATAATGTATGTACCATTTTTTAAGTATTACAACTTCATGTATTTAATTGAATTTTTTTTCCTTAATTTCAATTATGAAAAATGTTGGGCCTACAATGCCCATTCATTCTCTTTATTTGTAATCCTCATTTATTATCTGTCTTATGACCTTCTTAATACCACCTGTAGACGGCGCCATGACATTTTTCACATTTCCGGGTTTCTCAGCAGCTGAAGTTAGTAAATGGACTATAACAATTATTAATTTTTTTGTGTATAATTTGATGCAAATGTAGTATAACATATGATTTAATACATACACTTAAAAAAATGAAATATATACAAATATTTGGTCAGTTGTGGGTCAGTTGTGGTCTAGTGGTAAGAGAGTTGGACTCGTAGCCAGAAGGTCACTGGTTCAAACCTCAGTACCACAGGGAAATGACTGAAGTGCCCTTGAGCAAGGCACCTTACCCCTGTTTGCTCTGCAGTGATAGCTTCCCACTGCACCCCACTTGTAAGTCGCTTTGGATAAAAGCGTCTGCCAAATGAATAAATGTAAATGTAAATGTATTTGGAAGATTTACAACGTTGACCGTTGAAACACACGTCATCACGTCTTGCGTAAAGGCCAGTGCTTTAAGTGCGGTCAAGTCGAAGCATTGGTGAAGGTTGTCTCTTTTTATCAGGTGAGTAATAAACATCTCATGAAATAAAGCAAACGTTATGGATAACTTTAAATACTTAGAATATTGTGTTTTGATCAAATATATGACTTTGCAAAGAGTATTTTGTTCTTTTTGGTGAATTGAAATTTCCCGCCAGAAGTACCGTTAAGATTTCTGAGGTAATATTAACAGAGTTAACGTTAGATCCATTAAGCATGTTACGTTGAGTTAACGATTTTGAAATGTCAGCGGGTAATGTTAGTTTTGCAGTTAATGTTCAGACAAATAAAAATGTCTTTACCGATGCTATGCGACAAAGCTCAACATATCCATTATAATTCATAATTTGATGCACACTGATGCGACCCGACATATACATTATTCTTAATGGGCTACAGTGAACTTCATCATAAACAGTTGCAAATGTCTCCGAAACGATGAGCACAACCCTTCAAATTTGCAAGCACGTAATTTGATAATTGAGAAAGATCCTCATTAGACAAAAACGGACCTGTGAAATATTTCACAAATCAGAATACACCTTATGAATGAACTATTACTCATCTAAGGCCAGTTTTAGAAGATGTTAGCATTTTGAAAACCTATCAGTAATATTATACAGTTTACAATTCTATATTACAATGCGCTGCCACAGATATAATATTTTATGTGACTAATTACATTGATAATATAATAATACATGTTTCTATAGATGAATAAGACACCTAACGGAATAAAATACTAACAAGGAAGTATCTGGTTTTGAATGAGGTAGAAGCAAAAAGTTCAGTATATATTTTATTATTATTTGTTTGTCTGTTAATTAATGATGCTATTCCTTAATGCTGAAATGCATGAAAATTTGTTTCAATGTTTAACAATATATAAAAAAGGCCCATGCATGTAATTTTTCCACAACATCTTTGTAAATATGTGTAAATGTTTTAGAGATACATATGGACTTCTCATATTTTGCAGCTATTTATGACGCTTAATGATGGCATACCACAGAAACTGGAGGAAACGTCATGCTGAAGTGCTGTCTCTTGCAGCTGATGATTCAAATAGCAGTGATAGAGATGGATTACAGAGGCTCAGTTCAGTGAGGATGAAACTCCCTCTTTTGCACCTTCAGCAGATGGCAATATTTCAGATTATGAATCATTCGTTAGTGCTATCTTCAGACACTGAGGTTGCTGACAATCTGTGTGATGATTCTGCAGAGGAAACGACTCCTGATCTGGGTGAGGAAATTGTAGCTTGGGGAGCTACCAACCAATGCAAGTGGTCTGCACTAAATGAATGATTAGATGTTCTAAGGCGCCAAGGACATCGCCTCCCCAAGGATGCCGGAACGCTGCTGAAAACCCCTAAAAGAGTGGAAGTAGTTGAACTGTGTGGTGGACAATATGCCTCTGGAGTTCTGAAGGTTTTAGACCAGAATCCTGCTTTCCCTGAAGACCGAATAGACATGTGCTTCAACATTGATGGTATTCCACTGTTCAAATCATCAAGTCTGCAAATGTGGGCTATCCTGTGCTGTTTCCATGATTTTGAACTCTTCATTGTGCAGCTCTATTGTGGAAGTGGAAAAGCAAAACCCAGCCCAGTTCAAGAATACCTTTCTGATTTTCTACAGGAGTTGCAGCAACTTATGCAAGATGGCATAGTCCGTGGAGAGAAAGCACTGCAAGTAACTGTAAAAGCCTTTGTTTGTGATGCACCAGCTTGATCATTTCTGAAATGCATAAAGAATCATAATAGCTACTTCGCTTGTGAGCACTGCACAGTTAAAGGCACCTATGTGGGACGAGTTATTCTTGGTGCTAAAGCGCCTGGTTATAACACCCGCAAGACCGGCCTCAACCACCCCCCCCGGCACCAACCTCTCCATTATATCCTCGCACTTTATCCCCAGACTTTTAGTTACACTACACTTCCCAGGACTCTGTGCACTCACTAATCAACACTGATCATTCACACCTGCATCCCATCAGTCACACCTGCACTCAATCACCCACACGGTATTTAACCTCCACTCGCACCACCAGTCAGGGTCAGGTCTAGTTGTATTTTACCCAAGTTATACTCACCCCCTAGTTGCCCTGTTTATGTCTTCTCCGAGTTCCCTGGGATGTTCTATGTCCTCCTGGATGTCCTCCTGGATGTCCTCCTGGATGTCCTCCTGGATGTCCTCCTGGATGTCCTCCTGGATGTCCTCCTGGATGTCCTCCTGGATGTTCTCCGTTCTCCTTGGATTGTTCAATGTTTCCTGTGGATGTTGGTCATTACCCCGTGTCATATTAAATCACTTTCACTTACCTCCGGTGTTGGATTGTTTCTGTCTTCAGCAAGGTCTGAAGCGGAATTCAGTAGACTTGCCTACAAAGACCACCAAACTGGGAAATCCCCTCTGACACTAGCTGGAATTCCACGTGTTTGTCCATTTGCATTGGATTACATGCACTTGGTGTGTTTGGGTGCAGTTAAGAGAATGCTTCACTACATGCAGAGAGGACCCCGCACATGCAGACTGTCATTTCAGCAAAGGAGTGACATTTCAGATAAACTGAAGGCATTGAATGGTGAACTACCTAGTGAGTTTGCACTGCAACCTAGGACTTTAATGGAATTGGACAGATGGAAGGCTACGGAACTTGGACTGTTTCCCCTTTATACCGTACCAGTGGTTCTTAGAAAAGTGGTTTCACATGCTGTATACAATCACTTTCTTTCCTTGATTGACGGGGTGTCCGTCCTGTTGAATTCGGATGATGCAGAGCGTAAGGAACACTTCGACTATGTCCGAGAGCTACACATGTACTATGTGAAGACGTGCGAGGATACATATGGAAACACATTCACTGTATACAATGTTCATTCACTAATTCAATTACCCGATGATGTGGGACTCTTCAACTGTTCACTGAATTCGATTTCATACTTTCCATTTGAGAACTAAAAAAAAATGGTCAGACAATCTCACAATCCAAAACCCCAAGTTGTCCAGCGTCTAGCAGAACTAGAGCATTCTACAAAATCTAGGCCTTTTACCAAAGAGACCTTTACTCGCATATCCACAAGGCCAAGAGTTTTTCGTTTCATCCTTCAGAACAAGGACTATGTCTTTGAGAAGGAAGTGCATGAAGAAGGCACCTTGGTTTGCGATGTGCTATGCCAATACAACACAGAGAGTTTCTTCACTGATCCATGTGATTCCAAACTGCTCAACATCGTCTGTGCTAGAGATATCAGTAGAACAAATCGCCGACTGTTCAGCAAACAGCAGTTGATTCGTGAAGTCTGTCTGCCAGCCAACCCTGGTAAAGCTGGCAGTTGATTCATTTTGTTCCCCATGTTGCTTGAAATGGAATCTAATTGAATAGTAAGTATATCACTGGAACTAATGTTTCCTACTGCTTTTCCATTATCTTTGGGAGGGTGTGGATGTTGTATATGATGCTTGTTCTGAGAGTGGAGGGGAAAATGCGGCCCTTCTATATATTGCAGTCAGCATGTTCAGAGAATGATTAAGCTGCACAAACTTGGTTGTTACAACTTTGATAAAAACACTTAACAAATACTACTGATTTGTTAAGATTTTTGTATAGGTCTCATGATGTGTTGATGAAAAGAGCCAAATGGAGAGGAGGAGGGAGTCATCCCGGAGGTTTGGGTGAAGGACAACATGGTACACTGGCCACCAGGGGCTAATGTAACTGAAGCAGCTAAAGAGATGCGAAGGCCAGCAAGTAGCTGGAAAATGTTTCCACTGCTGAAGATCAAATTCGAGTCAAGTGAGTTAACATCCATTTTTAAAAGCGAAATACGTTTTTTTCTATTAATCAAATCAATGAAGGTATTAAAAGCTTGTTTATTGTTTATTTACTTGAGAGAATCAGGAAGTGTGTGAGGCATTTGACATAACAAGTACTGCAGATCTTCTTGAGGAAGAATGTGGTCCTGTCAAGAGGGTATCAAAGAAAAAAAACTACCCAGGGTTTATATTGGGTACAGAATAATTTCCCATTTTGAAAGGTTCCTAGTTTCCGGTGTCGGAGGATAATATATGTTGTGATACTATGTATGTAATTATACTGTTGTTTCTTTTCTTACACAGATGAGGATGAAAGCACCCCAGATGGTTCTCGAAGTGAAGGTAATGTGCAGAAGCAATGTGTTGCGAAAGAACGTGTGAAAGAAATTACGAAGTAATCTCACTTAAAACGCTGGGTTTTTGTAACAAATATATTCATATTTCAAAAGTGAAAAACTCAAATCAGCGGCTTCCGGTGACAGCGAGTGTACATTGACCGCCGTTGTAAAAAAGAAACTACTATGCAAGTCAATGCAGACTCGCGGGAAGCTGGTGCACTTCTGCCAGCCAATTAGAATAGAGTATTCAGAGAGACCAGGGTATTAGTAAGAAATAATTGATGACTAGCCATTCAATTATACTCGTATAATGCACACTCGAGGTGTTAATGCGGCCACTATGCACATCGAGTGTGCATTTTATGAGTATAATTGATTGGACAGGAGTCAATTTTCCTCTTAATTCATGGCTGCCACACAACAGGACATTGTTCAAGTGTTTAATTTCAGCATTAGTCCGGTTATCGTCTTTAAAATTCTCTTGACAGTAGGACTACTTTCTTGCTAGTCTCATCTAAAGCATCCGTATGAGCGAAACTGATTCTACTTGAGCCATTGATATGCAGTGTGAGTGAGAGCGAGAGACCGCACACGCGTGTTTGCAGTCATGTGACCGAAGTGATGATGTTTATTTATTCCTCGTATTGTTTCTATCTTCCGCAGTAAAAGTATCGCGCAACCTTTTTTAAGAGCAGGTCCATCAAAATATTTGTTATCAGTTGTTATCCGCATAAAGAGGAAAAAGCTAACCAGTACACTGTTTAATTCATTAGTTTTTTTCTATCTAGTTATTTTATTCATTCGATTTAAATATATGTATTTAGTGTTGTCACGATACTGGAATTTCTAACTTCGATACGATACCTTGAAAAATATCGATACTCGATACCATTTTCGATACCACAGAGAAAAAAACTGCCACAACATTAAGGGGGTAATTTTTTTTTTTATTATTATTCAAAGATAAATATAACATATATAATGTATTGTAAAGAGTTATTAAAGGGTAAAATGCATTATAATTCTTCATAATGTGTGTTGTAACGCATTTTGTACTGTTGCAGTTCGAGTCTCATCTTCTTTCTGGTGCTACAAGAGAATGCCAAACTTTAATAAACATATATATTTTTTTGACCGCACTTTTAAAATGAACTGAACTTTGTAACTAATCTCAGAACTTAAGTAATTGGTAATAGATATTTGTTAACATGAATAAACAATGAAAAATACTTCCAAAACATGTATTAATCTTAGTTAAAAGTTAATTTAAATGTAAATGTAATTTAACTAACATTTACTAATACATGTACTAATTAAAATCCAAAGTTCTATCTGTTAATATTTTTTTTCATTGGACCAGAGCAAACATGATCCGTTGTATTTTATTACATACTGTCATCAAAGATTAAAATATACTGTAGCAAATGCATTGCTCATCGTTCATAAATGCTGGTCAATACATAACAATATTTGATGAACATATTTTAATGCCGGATTCAAATATCACCGATCCACACACGTAATCATTTTTTGAATTAAGTTAATTAAGCACAAGTTAATTTACATTTGACCACAGTTAAAGTCTTTAAAGATTCACAGTTAAAGATTCCTCAGTCGGATTATATTAACTTTAAGAACTACGCTGAAAAAACGAGACAACACTCATATCGCTATATTAGAGGTGTTAGCGCCTTTTGTTAGCACTGCTCTGTAGCAACTCTTGCATATTGGCTTGTTTGTGTCCTTCGGCTTTCCATGTTCATTTGCTTCATATCCAAAATATTTCCAGATAGCACTCCTGCTGTGTTCTTTATCAACCAAAGCCGATTGAGGAGGCGCCGCATACGCCATATTTATATTCACTTTTGCTATTTAACCAGAGCGAATCAGACGAGGTGTTTGTCAACTCGTCTTCGGAGATAAGTGAAAGTGACAGCTCGGCTAGGATCGGAGTATCGATACTTCGGGAAATTAGTATTCGTACCGTTCAGATATTTCAGTATCGATACTTATCGAAATATCGATATTTTTGACAACACTATATGTATTACAATATTGTTTTTAAAATGCTTTATTAAAAATATAAAATTTACGCCTTTCCATTACCAGTAAAGTTTGATTGAAAGTCAGATAAAGGACAGTGTGCAGTTATGGCCTGTAGGCTACACTATAATCTAGGGCTGGGTAAAAAATATCGATTCTTCGATATTAATCGATTTTCAATTTAACAAAACAATTTCCCGAATCGATTCTTAATGCGTGTGCTTTAGTTCAAGGATATCTGTATTTCGCCTTCCTGAAGATGTCGCAATCACTCGTGCTGATGCAAATAAAACAAAAGAAATTCAAATAAAAGTGGGAGAGGAAATAAGGATCATGGTGGAAGCTCTCGGTAGCCAATGGACCCTAGCGCCTGCAAATTATTGTCAGATTCACCTCGCGCTAAGACTACGCGACAGTTGAAAACGAGGGATTTCACAATATAATCAATGTTTTGGAGCCGAGACACGTAATGGTGACACGCAAGTACTTCAGTGAAAGGCATAACATATGTCACTATATCCTGGGATGCACATAAGTGATGCGCGTGCGTTACCAAAATTAAAATTGCGCTCTCTCAATAAGTTTGGACCGCTTATCTGCGTACTGACATGGTTGAAACCTTTTGATGCACAATCACTGTTTTAGACCGACTAAATGTAATACTGGAAAAGATTTCCCTTTGAACTCCTATCGACTGCTATCTCGTTTGTTCCCGGTGTTAGATGGGACCTGGGTGCAAGTTATGAAAAACGGAGTATCGGCAGCTCCGCCTTCGTTGGTTCTGTGAATGTCTGGATCTGCACTGCGCTTCAGGTCCATGTGCGCTCGCAAGTGCACTTCCCAGCAACCTGCCCAAAACCAAAAAGGTTGGCGTTTTAGGTTTCAAATTTGATGTTGAACATTAATATTTACTAATTTAAAATGAAAAACAAGAATAAATACAATACCATTGTATTTTAAGTGTACTTTAAAGCAATATAAATATAGTATTATCCCACTATATTATTTTGTTTACTGTTCATTAAAAAGCAAATACTTTATTTTTAATAGGTAAACCAAACCGAATCTCCACGTGCTCTCTTGAGAACCAGATAGAAAAACGTATGTGCACCCCTGATTATATTGCAAGCATATAGTTAAATGTGGATTGCATGCCTGCAAAACCAGCATTGTAATTTAAGTACTAATAACTAATCGAATCGAAAATCGAATCGAAACCATAAAAACAAGAATCGAATCGAATCGCCAATTTGGTCGCAAAACCCAGCCCTACTATAATCCTTCTGTTATTGAAACTTGCCGAAGTGATATGGAACACTGTAATGGGGTCCACATACCGTACTTTCCGCACTATAAGGCCCACTCGATTATAAGGCGCACCTTCAATGAATGGCCTATTTTAGAACGGTTTTCATATATAGGGCCCACCGGATTATAAGGCGCATAGAATAGAAGATACTGCGTTTGACTGGGTTTGCGTTATGCATCCACTAGATGGAGCTGTGCTGACGCAGGTAATCTTCTTGCTTCCTCCACTTCCGTACCAATGATTCATTAATGTTGAATTCTCTCGCTGCTGCTCTATTCCCATATTCTACTGCGTGACCGACAGCCTTGAGCTTGAACTCTGCGTCGTTAGCGTGTCTCTTGAAAGGTGCGATTTTGGGGTCTTTATACACACACAAGTGGTGTGGGACTGAGAGTTAGCACAGTACTGGTGTTTACTGACTACGGTATCCGTAATGCTACAAGCGGTGCGGTTTTGTAGTTTACCAGTCGTACTGAAACATTTGATTATTATTAAATTGTTTTTATTGGTTTTTCATACTGAAACATTTTGACCGAGCTTCTTGATCCATATATAAGGCGCTCCGGATTATAAGGCGCACTGTCGTTTTTTGAGAAAATTCAAGGCTTTTAATTGCGCCTTATAGTGCGGAAAATACGGTACATGGGACTTGCATCTTAAGCGTGCATATCCCAGAAAATAATGCATACCATAACAGTGTATGTATTTGCTGACGATTCTTAATCATTTTGTTTCATTTGGTTGTCTTTCATCCCTCCAAGGGTTTGTGAAATGTCTAGGCAGGCATCAGGATCAGAAGATAATAAGTCTAAATCCAGGTCTAGAAGTCTATTCCATGACTCTCACTTTCTGCTCCAAAGTTCTCGCTCTCCACGCCAGCAATCCCATACTCCATGCCACATAACTTCATGCCACCGTTCCTAATCTCCGACCCACAGCACTCCGAGCCAGCGGTCTCATACTCCACGCCACAGTACTTCATTGCACCGTTCCCAATCGCTGACCCACAGCACCCCACGCCCGCAGTTCCACACTCCAGGCCCGCGCTCCCACACTCCACGCAACAGTACTTCACGCCACCGTGCCCAATCTCCGACCCACAGCACCCCACGCCAGCTGTCCCACACTCCAAACCACAGCACTTTACACCAGCGGTCCCACACTCCACACCATGGATCCCACTCTCTGCAGGACAGCTCTCAACATCAGCCCTCCTGCTCTTGTTATGAGTTGTCCCACAGTCCAGGTATGAGGAACCAGAACAAAGAGGGCTGAGAGCTATTCCCATTGGACAATGGAAGTAAGTTACCACCTTACTTTCTTACTGAAAGTGGTGTTTTTGCAAATGGCACTAATGTTTTTCATTCCAAATTGACTTTCAGAATTCCAAAAGCGGGTCCTCTGTCTTCAGAGCAAAGCTGTCAGAGGTGGGCCAAAACCTTGAGTCCCCAGAGTCTCCGTTCCACCTTGAGAAGATGAACGGCAGGCGAGAGCTAAAAAATCTGGAAGGGCAACTGGCCTGTGATGAAAAGAGGAATGTGATGGTCAGTATAACTCTGCCAAGCCAATACTAATTCTGTTCTTTAGGGGTGTAAAGATACACCAATTCCATGATTCGGTTCATACGACGATGAACTTAATAACAACAACAACAACAATTGAACTCGTTTACTTGAACTTTATTGACTTTAAACATTAGTTTTATATATTTTTAGAGTCGAAAATGTAGTACAATTATGTAAATTGCCTTTACCAGCCCTTAATTTGATAGCACCAGAGTCGTGGGGTGAGGCAAGAAAAAAGAATCCCTAAAATTTAATTGAAATGTATTTAATACGTTAAGAAATAAATTATAAATTAATACAAATCATTGATTATGATTTCATTATTTTTATAGTATATGTAAACTTTCTTTAAACACTTTACTATATTTAAAGCACTTCTTTCTTAAAGCTACTTTCTCACATTTTGGTCAACCAAATCCTTTTAGATTAAGTCGACGAAATATGAAAATATTTTAGTCGACTAAATGTACATTATATTTAGGCTACTAAAATCTAAATGGTATAGCTTTCCTCTAGCTCAGTTGTAAGAGCATGACATTAACAACGACAAAGTAATGGGTTTGATTCCAAAGGATTGCACATACTAAGAAACAAATGTATTGGATAATTTGAATAAAAGCATCTACCAAATGCTTAGATGTAAATCTTTTAGTTTGTGTAATTTAATATTCCATTCAAAGTTTCAACTGTTTTGATATAATTTACTCCACCTTAGAATGAAATTAAACCAGGTCATTACCTTTATTTTTCAGAAAAAATCTGTAAATAGATATGCATTGTTGGAACACACTGTCTTTGCTTTAGAACATGCAAACATGTTACATATCTGGTTTGAATGTACACTTTAACTCACTGCATCGCTTCTATAATGAGTGGAGGACAGCGTAGCTTTTATTTTGTCTGACTTGGTTACATTTAACGTTGTGCTTTAGCTGGTATTAGCTGATAAGTTAACATGGGCATATTAAAACTTTTAGTTTGCCTTTGCAAAGTGTTTCGCCTTCAGTTGCTCTTGAAGTTTGCGGCATTTTACCGGCGATCGTTGAGGAAAATAAGACTCTTTGTAAAACACTTGGAGACATATATGTCTGTGCTTGCTTACACTTCTCCCAGAGATTTCTCTCTACTTATGAGAGAAGCAGCACATGTGTGCTAACAGATGTCCGCCAGATGGGACAAGAATATTTTCGTCTCGTTTTTATTAGTTGACGAAAATGTCAGTATATTTTTATTACAATTTTCGTTATCATGTATTCATTTTTATTTAGTTAACGTCTCGTTTTGGTCAATGAAAACATGTCGTTAACAAATGCTTTCTGTCTCAGTTTTCGTCAAAGAAATTGACACAGTTGTGAACAACTTCTATAACAGAACACAATTCCTTTAATATAAGTCTGTGTTTTTGGGCCCATCCTTTGTCGTTTGATGAGCATTATAAACAGATATTTTTATTGTGCTGCTGCCCCTTTAAGAGCTTGCGCAATAAACTGGAAAACACATTTTTTTTTGTTTCTAAACTGTTGGTCACGAAACTAAATATCTTTACCATGTTTCTTGTTAATATGGGAAGTTTGACTTTATTTTGTGTTTATATGTCAGTGTAAGAGAATTCCGTTTAGTATTTTGTGCTCTGACTAGTCGCACGAAGGTCTCAAACAACCCGTGAGACCTGAAGGCTTTAAGAGACTATTCTTCATACACGTTTGGCTTCTATCAATAGCGACTTACAAATAAATAGTATTTAGCTAGATGTATAACGTTTTGCATGCTTTGCAGTATTGTTAGAGCTTTACACAATCGTTTAGTGCATAAAGTTTAGACGCATGTGTAGTGGAGTAGGCGGGGCGAGACCGTGGTTAGAGTCCGGTGAGTAATTGTGAATGCGCGCCAGCTGAGCGCACACCGGGCTCGAATCACGTAGGAGATTGTGAGCATATAAAAGGAACGAGCGACCGTACCGTCGATGAGAGAGGACCGGGCCCGAACATGTTTGTGTATGTATTTGTTTGTCGCCGGCTGTTATGTTTTCGTTTGTTTGTTAGCCGGCGGTCGTCCGTGAGGGGCCCCCGGCTGTTATATTACTTTACTAAATGTTTTGATTGTTTGCCGGTTCCCGACTCCTTCCTTCCATACTTGAATCGTGTTACAGCATGTTTCCTGGATTAGCTTCATATACATGCAATACTTCCAACACATTTCTTATGTTTGCTGTTTTTCTACCTTAGCCGGGGAAGTTCTTGTATCCTGCATATTTATTTCAGTTGCGAGATTGAGCGCTTCACTCGTCTGCTCTTTCGGTCCTTCGCTTCTTACCCGCAAATTACGTCTTTGGGGGCCGGGACACTGATAGATAAGTGAATCAAGGAGGGAAGACGAAAATGAGTGACTGAATGCATCGCTTGCGCATATTACATTTCTGCGCAGTTATCACTTAGATGCTTTTAATATGAATTTGTTACTGAATTTATTTCTGTCAATATATGTGCATTCTGGACATAAACAATGCATTGTCATTACATTACTGAGCGTGATCATCAGTTGCTTGAACTTTACGTACACCTGAAAAAGATTGCTCGTCCCGCGCAGCTGATGCATGTGATGGACATGTCCTGGGGTGGGGGTTTGCGGCATGCCATGAATGTTTCGTGGTTTCGCAGATCATTTGGTTGACCAACTACTCGCTTGTTGTCTGAACTTTCTATTAATACATTTCTAAATTTATGAATGGGAGTTAAATCTTTCTATTTTAACCAGTTATTTCTCTTACAACTATTTCTCAGCTGTTCTGGTCACTTAGTTGTATTGTTCAATAATCTTAACTCATCTTGGCACAATAAGTCATTGATTACTGATATGGTTGTCTTTTTTCTTTTGTCAGAGTTCTTACAAACAGATTGATGGCAACAATTAATGTGGATGGCTCAGGGCTGAAGAAGGCCTTTGAAAAAAACACAGCTCTGCCGTGTTATAACAGGTACTACCTTACTTTTCTTGTATGATTAGAGGATCTAGTATCTAATACAGTGTAACCCATTGTGCATCAAGCTTTTAGCCATCACTGATGCACAGTGGCAATTAGGGGTGGGAGTCACAGGGTACCTCACGATGTGATACAATTTGCGATACACGGCTCATGATACCGATGATATCGTGATGTGGCAATACTACGATAATCAATATTTTGTTTTATCAATTCTGCCTAACTATTAAAACAAAAAGCCCAACATGTTCAACATTTTAAGTAAATTAAACGCGTAATGCTTCAATTAAATGATTATTTTTGTAAACTGACACATTTATAGTATTTAACAACTCTTAAATATTTAATAATGGCACATTTCTAAATTTAACAGCCACTCATTTAAACCAGGGAACATCTTAGGTGTTAACCAGCTTAAATAAATATAAAATATAATAAACATTTAAGTGCAGCGACTTAGATTACATTCTATACAAATTAACGTTCATTCACAAATATGAAAGGACTGTTTTATTTTACACACAATCCTAAACTCATCCTCAGACTAGTTTGTTTACATTTCCCTTATTTGCGTGTTAAGCGTCACCCAGTGTAGCCGTGATGCCAAGGATCTCTGAACACCTCTGGAACCGCCGAGACGCCCAGGGGAAGGTTGCTGCAGGATAGGGACGAGCCGCTGCTTCACGTCGTAGATCTGCCAATTTATAAGCTTAAATTTTAAAGTGTTAATCAAGAGCGATGGCTCTGCAGAACAAAAGGTAAATGAATGCTGCACTCCGTCTTCCTTCTACACCGGATATCCGGGGGCGGAGACCGGCATTCAAATTTCATTAGCCAAATTTCATCGGCCTCTTCTAAAGTAGTCAGAGCTGATAGGTTCTCAAGGGCGAACCCCATCTGTCGGATCGACACAACGTCGAGAGACCGACAGAAAGGGAACTGGCTGTTTCTATGGCTCTCTCACTTACTAACTCTCCACTGGTCGCGCTAGAGGCTGACTGTAGCTCTGGGTCAGACGGTAGTAGGGCTGGGACTGACTCGAGCGTATCTAAACCACTTGTGTTCTAATAGCTTCTCAACGGCTGGCTGGTCACTTGGGATGTAGGCTTTGCATGCATCTGAAAGCTTTCTACAATCTATAAAAGTTTAAAGCGAGCTGGTTAGTCCAGGGTAGCAATTATAATGCTACCTTACATGAAATTTAAGGCCAAACCTATGGTGGTAAGGGCATTGCATTAAAGAGTACGTAGCTTGAGATCATGAAAATGACGATTCATGCAGTCTGTTATGTTGCCGTGTTTGAAAGTAAGCTGTCTGCCAAGTTGTAACTCCGAAAGTGAATAAATAACAAAGTCGACTCTGAATCACACAAACGAGTCGTGGACGCATATCTACGCCACTATACATAGTCCCCGCCTACGTTTTGCTGAGACTGACACGAAAACTTATTTCTCCTCCCCAAACACTGTCGCTCGTTCGTGATGCGTATGTATCATGTCTAGAACCTGTGTTCTACGGTGTGACACTAAATCGGTCACATTAGCATGTAGCGTTATTTTTGGGGTGTTACAGTTCGTTTATATTGCTATTAACTTTGCATTTTGACACATTTGCCGCTCGTGCACCTACATAGATATATTTGGGTTTCATATATATCATTTTTCATAACGTCGACTTCCTGAAATGCTCTATGTACCATGACAACGTGAAATCGAAATAATAGTACTGCTAACGTATTAACATTATTTTAAGAAAAAACGAGATTTTTATTACGAGATTATAGTGTTTTTACACATTGTATGTACATAAACTTGTTGGAAGACACTCCATAAACCAAAGTAGGACCTTAAAAAACATATGCTACCTACTCTTAAACAACGCAAGGTTGTGGGTTTGATCCCAGGGGACTGCAAATACAGATGTAAAATGTATATGATAAAACAATGTAAGTCGCTTTGGATAAAAGCGTCTGCCAAATGCCAAAATGTAAACATGTAATCGTATTATATAAGTTGATAGATCCGACTGTGAGATATGGCTGGTAGATCTTATAGATCTAAACTTTGAGTCCAGTTTCACTAGATCTCTCTCCGTCAGGAACAAATTACACATGGAGATATCAACTCCGTTGTGAGTCAATCCTTTAACCCAACCACCAGGGAGATATAGAGCTGAAGGGAAGAACAGCAGGCAGGAGACGAAGTGATGTTAAATAGACAGACAAATGATTTATTGAATAATCTCAGTTGTGTGTTGATGCTCAGTCAAGCTCTGTCAAACTTCGTCTGACTAGAAACGGGTTCAATATGTGTTTTTAACATTCAAGATTACAGTATCAAAACATTGTCTCATGACATTAGTATGAACCTTGAGATGGAGACCCAACGGATACTCATATCAGCATAAGACACAATACAACTCTCAACGAGGTTAAACAGCAGGAAAGTAAGGAACAAATAATACGAATAGAAGTGAATAATAAAATAATTGAATGAATACATATGATAGATGAATATTGTAATAAATGGGATAAATGAAATAGAATAATAAAATGAAATAAAACAAGAAACAACTGTATGTTTCTATCCAGATCTATCAAAGCCCTGGTAATAGATGGGGCTTAAATTAAACTCTCTAGTCATGGTCACCACATGATGCACTATATGAATTCTCTGATGAAAGCAATGGTTTTACTCTGGTATTTGCTAGATTTGACATTTCTGCTCTAATAATAAAAATAATTGACTCTTTCTATGTGCACTCAGCTGTGCGTTACAGTACTCTGGTCTATTGACTCACCTTTGCTTACTCTTGTCCTACACCCAGGAAACATTTTTTCCTGGAGCTTCCCTAGCTGAAAAAATTTGTCTTCTCGCCGTCAAAATCCTTCATGGCCTTCACCTCAGGTGGCCGGTAATCATATGCTCCTGTAACAAAGATGTAATTGTATACTCCTTTTTGTATTCTAGAACACAGCCGAAGTCTATTAACTTGAGGTTGTAGGTTCTGGTGTTGACCAGGATCTTGCTTGTGTGGATGTCGTTATGAAAGACGCCTCGCTCAAGGCAGTGCTTCACAGCTTGAACTGCTTGACGCATGAGGTTCCTGACGTTTTGTTCAGTGAGTGAACGAAGAGAAATGAATGTCTTCAGTCCCAAGCAGGGAGCAGGATCTTCTATAACGATGTCTATGTGGTCTGGGTAGTAGGGCTGTGCGATTTGGACAAAAAAAAGAATCTTGATTTTTAAATCAATTTGGGGATTTCAATTTTAATTAAACTTAAGTAAGGCTCTGATGTTCTGCTTGACCACATGTCGGAAGTAGTTGCTTAGTATTTCACTTGTTTTAACTCCCATTCCAAACTGGCCTTGCATTTGGAATACATTTCAGGGATGGCAACTCTTGAAAAATAACTTCGCGACGGCAGCTGATATCTCTTATCAAGTGCGTGTATCATTTTTTGAAAGCCGGCTTTACTGACAATATTGGCGGGCATCATATCTTTGCATAAATGGTACGTGACGGCGTTGGTTATTTCTTTATGCCTTTTGGAACTATTTCATTTTTTTTTTTTTTAGTGTGCAGCTCGCAAATGCATGTATTATAGATTTTTGTAACCTAGTTTTTGGGGTACACTTTTGTTTGTGTCCTGGCTTTTCTTCTCCATCCACTGGTCGTAGAGCTCTTTGTGGCGCTGCCTCAGGTGTTGAAATAAATAAGATGTGTTACCATGTTTTGCTGCAACGATGGTTTTGCAGGTCCTGCAAATTACGTGGCTCCGTGATGCATCATCTCTGCTAAATCCAAAATATTCCCATATCACAGATGTTGATTTTCTCTTTGTTACCAAGTCGTTATTCTGTTCTAAACTCATTTTCGCTGTTTCAGTACGATCCCCTGTCTGTTCAACCTTTTGTTCTGTTAAATTCTCGCGGGCTGTGTAGGCGCGCTCGCTGTGATGGATTCTGATTGGTTCGGTAGCATACTGCGGGACGTCAGTGGGTGGGAAAAGAATCGTGTTATCTGCGGTTTAGAAATCGCAGATGCTCACATCGAGGTTTTTTAAGGATTTCGATTAATCGCACAGCCCTACTGGGTTGTCAAACCACTCAAACATTTCAATGACATAAGGACTTGTGGAAGGTTGTTCAGCTTAACCATCATTACCACATCAGTCATCACAGGTTTCGGATAGCCAGCCTAGAGAAAAAGGGAATAAGAAAGGGTTACTTGTCTATGGTTAAGTCTTTAGATTTAAAGCACAAATATTGTTATATTTGAATGGACGTGTCATCAATTTTATCCAGGTAGATACGATCAGGGGCGTAGTTTGTGGGGGGGATGGGGGGGAGGTAACCCCCCCAATATTCAAATCCATCAGTTACAACCCCTCCAATATTTCAACATGAAAATCACAGTAGATCAACTGAAAAATATGTAGAATTACTTTGTGACAATAATTTTGTTCCTAATCAAATATGAGTTTGTCATAATAAATTAGACAAAAAGTACCCCCCCTCCATTGAACCGATTGGTATCGCCCAACCAATGAGTCGCACTTTCACCAAAACAACGCGAGTGGTGTTTGAATGGGAGAGCACACGGGTAACTTAACGTACGCCAAAAGGAAGAGAAGCGCTGCACGGCGGAGTATATTTAACTGCTGGTCAGAGAGGGATGCAAAAAATAAATAAAGCATGTACTGAGAATGAGGTATGAGAATATTGTGTAATAATAGCTAAGTACACACCATATATGTTAGCTAGCTAATCCATTGCAATGTATTTAGCTGTAACTATCAGTATAACAAGCAGCCATCTGTTTTGCTAGTTCATTTTTCAATAGTGTCTGTAATTATCAATGACAAAAGTATTCACATTGATGTTTTATTTTCTTCCTAAAATAATCTGACTTTTGAACGAATTGGATGAATGAATAATTTAAGTGGCTCACTCATTAAAACAGTGAATCGCTGCCGCCTACTGGCGCTTTCAATACTTAATTTCTTTCTTTTTATAATCTCTTCTATGTTAGTTTATGTTGAATTTGTAATCAGTGAAAGCATATAGATAGATAGATAGATAGATAGATAGATAGATAGATAGATAGATAGATAGATAGATAGATAGATATAGAAATAAATTATCCAATTACAATACACATTAAAAAATAAAAATAAAATAACAGGCAGCATACAACCCCAGATAGCACACGTACGTCTGCAAGATGTCTGTTAAAGATCACTTCATCTGGAAAGCATCTGCTGTTTACTAACATCTGATAGACATCTATAAGATGTCAGTTTAACATACATTCTAAATCATAACATCTTAAAGACATTTTCTAACAGGAAACGTCCTATAGACGTATTGGAGATGTGCAAACACTCTAAAAAATACGTCTTCCAGATGTAAACACACACATCAAATAGACGTCTCCGTGATGTTCGTGTGCTATCTGGGACGTTCAACCCCCCCAAAGTTCAAACCAAATCTACGCCCTTGGATACGATCATAAGAGCCAGACCTCCTCAAAGCTCTGTGAGGACTTGGGCAATGTTGTCCATTTCATGTCAATTTTTTTTAAACTGCAGGTTCCTATTAATGATATTGTACCATAGACAATTTCCCACCCTCTGCTCCTGGCCTACAAGACCACCACTGGTTTGGCACCACCTTATCTTCACTCACTACTGCAGACATATGTACCCGCCAGATCCCTACGCTCTGCAAACGAACGGCGTCTTGTGGTGCCATCCCATAAAGGTAGAAAATCTCTCTCGCGCACCTTCTCCGGATCTGTTCCACCTATGTGGAATGATCTACCTGCTGCTACAAGATCTGCAGATTCTGTAGCCATCTTTAAGAATCGCCTGAAAACCCATCTCTTCCGCCAACATCTTACTGTTCTGTTCTGACTCAAGTTTCTTCTCTACTCTTTTCTTCTCTACTCGTTTCTTCTCTACTCAAAAAAAAAAAAAAAAAAAAAAAAAATGTATGACTGAATGTTTCTGTATACTGTGTTAGGCTATATGAAACCTCTTCTTTTTGATTGCACTTATGCTCTTGTTGTACTTATGCTGTCCTAATTGCTTCCATTACCTACCCCACTTGTAAGTCGCTTTGGATAAAAGCGTCTGCTAAATGACTAAATGTAAATGTAAATAACTACATATAAATGTATTAATCAACTTCCAACAGTAATAGGAATGTTGTTTTTATGCCTTATTATGGATTTGACAGGAACCTGTAAATGAAGAAACACAATGATTGTTCAAAGATTAATGCGTACATTTTTTTATTTGAACATGAATCTTTAGGTACATACGGAGTAAAATGTTGCTCAATTCTGTAAAAGGTTGCTGTTACCTCTTGGCCATCAGATTTGCGGATTGCCACGTCGACCACTCCAAAGGAACCACTTCCTAAAGAGAATTTTCTATCATAGACCGACTCAAATATTCCTAAAAACACACAGACACAAAGAACATAGTACTGCAATGTCGCCCAAGTAGTCGTGTGATATTCAAATTCAAGTGTTTCATTGGGGTAAAATACAAATATTATGCAGCTAATAATAAACAGACAGACAGACTCGCCATCAGACGATTTAACAGACAACAGCTTTCCATCAAATATCCCTTTCGCATGTTGATTTAAAACACGGAAGAACAAATAGTGATATCACAGTCAAAAATATATATATATTATATATACATATGAAAAATGTCCAGGTATATTTCATCTCACCTTGTTCTGCCTTGTGCTCCTCATTGTCCGGAGGATGACGCTCTCTATGTTTCCAGCTTGCACCACAGAGTTCCTTATTATTTCTGGCCTTTTTGGGGGCCAAAGTTGCAGTCTGTGGCTGACAGAAGACCGCTGATAACTGATCTTTTCTCTGTCAGCTTTTCGCTGGATGCCGAAAGCACACGGGACAGGCGTGTCCGGCTCAATAGCCTCCATTTTGGTCTCGTAATGACTGAGGGGACGCTTTACAGCCTTCGGTTTTCTCTTGAGGATTCCTTACCTCTTCTTCTCTTCTTTTGCATATTGTTCTAAAAACAGTGAAATATTTACAAATAATTATATATGTAACAGGATAATTATAAGCTAAAGTGAAAACACAAATTAAAGAACATTACAACAACAATAAAACGTAAAAACCACACAATCAAGATCTTCTATCTTATATCAGCAAAAATTTCCAGAGTTCTATCGTCTCACCTTGTTCTGAACAGTTCGAAGAGGGACCACTGACTGAAGGCACTGTAGAGCTGATCTGCTATCTGACACCAAAATCAATCTGCTCTTCGTGTGAGTGGCAAGAGGAGTTGTTGCTGGAGCGATGGTTGTGGGAGGGACGATGCCTGCGCCGGATGCGCTCTCAAGCGCTGGAAAAAATCATCTTAAACGACAATCTTTTTCCTGTTCTCTTCCTGAGACGCTTTAGAGCTTTCCTTGTCTGCTTGTTGAAGCCTAAAACACAGAAGAGAAAAACAGTGATTATCAAAAAACAAAATTGGGACATAGTGTCAACATCATATCCGAGAACATCGAAAAGCAAAGGATTCTCTATCTTTTATCGGCATAATTATCCAGATTTATTTCTTCTCACCTCGTGGCTCCATGTCCCCAGGCGAAGAATCTGACAGCGCAGAGAAACCACTGACAGGAGACGATTGAGAACGGATGTGTTCTCGGTCAGGAGTTTGCTGGAGATCAGAGACTCCTGGTGACCATGTGTCTTGCAGCAGCGTAGGATCAATATTTTCAACTCTGGTCTCTGGCAGCAGCAAACTTTTTTTGCATCATCACATGCTTTCGTGAAGAAGCCACATTTTCTACATGTGCGTCTGGCATGTTAATCTACAACACACAAAATAACAAACAGTAAACTGTTAAAACATCTCAGACCAAACATAAGCTATTAACACGTTACTTGATAAAACAGCATAAGGAAATCATTGTATCTTTGGCTCATAAGACAGAAGAGAAACATTGACATTGACCTGATACAGTATGTTATAAAACACATGTAATGCTAGTATTTGATGTCGTTGTTAATAAATATCTAGACATGTACTGTAAGGCTAGAGACTTAACTTCATAGAAACACTTTTCCATCTAGCATTTTTCATATTTAATGTTCAATTTTCTCATTATATTGGCTTGCAGAAATGTGCATTTACTAGAGATGTATATTTTCAGGAATATTTATCGATTATTGATTACAAATATTTGTTAAATAATTGATCATTCACAAAATGAATATGAACATTTTAATACCAAATAAGAGTAACAGTTGCAGTGTACGTTATCGTACTCCGACACAGAGCTTTCGGTACGCTATACACAATCACACAAATAAACATGTTTATACGTGTCCGTCATGCGTTTGTCGTACGTTTATGGAAATTAAAACATGTAAAACACTTTCTGGTGTTCTTTTTAAATGATGACTTAAAAAGTTGCACAAATCTCTAAAAATAAAGTTTAATGGTGTTTGTCTAAAAACGGATATAGTTTGAAAGATGGTTACATACCGTTTGTAGTCCCTTCGCACAGCATTGTGAACTCACGGGTACCGTACGTTACCAGGCAGTGGGCAATTGATGTTAAATAGACATAAAATTTACGTCAAACATAGTCTTCAAAGAATTGGTCTAAAATGCAAATCAAATCAACTTTTGACGTTTATTTGATTTACATTTTTAAAACATTGATGTCCTATTCTAGACCACAAAAATAATGAAACAACAGTACTTAGTGTAAGACTTGTTTTATTAAATTCAATCAGCTACAATTCAAGAATTTTAAAATGTAAATCAAAGAGGATTTTATATTGATTTGTGGTTTATACAGAGATATGCGATATGTGGATGAACAATAGGCTAAAGGCCTACTTATTCAGATTCTGAACACCCATCAATCGCCGATTTCCCCTTTTGTCGTCCCATACCCCCGCATCTATCGGGACCAGACCGGAGATAGCTACCCATGTATTTTTTTACTTCAGCCTCTGATGCTAAAGGTTTGGACTGCTGTACTGCACCTAAATGAAGATGAAGACACAATTAGCACTCATTTTAAGACATTAAAATACAGCAAACATTTTTGAGCAGCCATCACTTGTACATAGAAATCCACAAAGTAATGGGTGTCCGATTTCTCTTAGCCGTGGTTGATGTTCAAATCACCAAAACAGACATATTCCTACCCTCATCTTTCGCTTTCGTCAGCGCTCAGCTAGACTAATGTACGACTAATGCATGATTGGCTACAAGGTTGTTTTGGTACTCGGGCCGAGTTTGTCTAATCGAGCATAATTCGGAAATTGGACGCACAGCCTTAAAATAAGCATGGATAACAATCTAGTGGCTCAGTGATTCTCACCATTCTTTTCAAATGAATACCCTACTTTTAGTTTGTCAGATTAAAAAATAATCTGATAAGTGCTTCCCAAGTAAAGGTGGCATAGGTAAAACAGAATTCACATATTTAAAACCTGTGTTTTTAATATTGTCTGATAATTGTAGAAATAGCTTGAAGTGCATATTGCAGGTTAAAACATTTTACAACCTGAAAAAATAACTGCTTGAAGTTTATGATTGAGCGCCCTCTGGCTTTTGGATGTGGCGGCATTTGACCGGAACTCATTGAGAAACTGAGCATTATAATTACAGATGCACCAATTGCAATTTTCTTTGCCCTTTTCGATTTTATTACAAGTGAATATATAGTGAATATCACTTAATTGACCTTTTTCATTTGTGTACTCATCGCACAAAAGTCTAACATAACAATAAAATACTTCAACTTTATTCTTGTCTGTTTATGAAACATTGTTTTATTTTATTCTTTCTGAAATGTCAAATAACTTGTCTTTATCTTCGGTCTGTATTAAAAGAAGTGGGTTGATTTTAGCTGCAACTTCAATAAAAAGTAAAAAATCTTATGAGTGAATTTAGGTGTATATGTATTTGCCCTTTTTGTGTTAGTAAAGAACTCATTATCAGATAATATCACAAATATTGGTTGATTTAATCTTTTTTTTCTTTTTAAAAACAAGTAGAATGTGTTGAATGTCATTTTACCTCCGTGAAATGACAATCGTTTTAACCTAAGACCATCAATCTGGTTGAATGGAATTTACATTTGTTTTACACATAGTGAACGACTTCAACATGCGTTTAGCATGAGTCAGAGTTAAGCATCACAGTTAGCATGTAGTAAATACCAGAAGAAGACGGAGCAACGAAAGATGAACTACACCTAGACATTCAAAATTGTGCATCTCTCTGTCTGTGCACTTCATGATTTGTGTGTGTGTGCGTCGGTGGAACCACCCAGTCACGAGTGTAAATGAGCCGTGAAAGACAGTCGTCGCGAACAGACGTTTACATGTTGACTTGCGTCTTTTTGCGAGTTTAGAATTGAGTGTAGAATAAAATATGTTCCATGCATATTTCTAAATGAACGTAAATGTGCATAGATTTAATGCAATTTGCTGCATTTAAGCTGGTTAACACTTAAGATGTTCCCAGGTTTAAATAATTGCCTGTTATATTTAGAAATGATGTATTATTAACAAAGTTCAGGAGGAGCATGCGCAAATAATTACGCAGCTGCCTGGCATCTGCAATCACACCACCTATCCTACCAAACCAGAGCGAGCTCTATGAATAGTGAAATCGCCTTACCTCCTCCACCTACACATTTTCGCAGCATCCCACCTCCACTCGACTCCTCACCATTAACCCTCTTTTCTACCCGAAAAGGGGGGGGAAGCGCTCGGGGCACGGACAAACCGAGATCAGAGCCCTCGCCCCGAACCAATGGGGAGTGCTCCGTGTCGCGAGAGAATGCCGACCCCGGAGCCCTGTCCCCGGACAGCACGCCAAATATGCATACTAAATTCTCAGCTTAACTACGCTGCCACCTATTTAATTATTTGCTAAGGTGAACTTGTGAAATGTGCCATTATTAAATATTTAAGAGTTGTTAAATGTTTTGAATGTGTCGGTTTTTCAAAGATAAGCTTTTCATTGAAGCATTACGTGTTTAATTTACTTTAATTTACAACTCTTGCCACTCACACGAAGAGCAGATTGATTTAGGTTTCAGAGAGCAGATCAGCTCTACGGTGCCTTCAGTCAGTGGTCCCTCTTTTCATAGTTGCGCAGATATCGTGATGTATCGCTGTAGAATTGACAGACAAAATATTGATTATCGTAGTATCGCTACATCACGATTTCATCAGTATCATGAGCCGTGTATCGCGAATTGTATCGTATCGTGAGGTACCCTGTGACTCCCAACCCTAATTGCCACTGTGCATCTGTGATGGCTAAAAGCTTGACACACAATGGGTTACACTGGATAGATACTACATCCTCTAATCATACTAGTAAAGTAACTAAGTACCTATTATAAGACGACAGAGCTATGACGGCAGGTGCCAAGTCCTGCTTGACACACAGTGGACCTTCTACCAAGACATTTTAGAGCACTTCATGCTTCCTTCTGCTGACAAGCTTTATGGAGATGGTGATTTCATTTTCCAGCAGGACTTGGCACCTGCTCACACTGCCAAAGGTACCAAAAGCTGGTTCAATAACCATGGTGGTATTGTGCTTGATTGGCCAACAAACTTGCCTGACCTGAACCCCATAGAGAATCTATATAGAGAATCTATTGGTTATTGTCAATAGGAAGATGAGACACCAGACCCAACCATGCAGATGACCTGAAGGCCGCCATCAAAGCAACCTGGGCTTCCATTACACCGGAGCAGTGCCACAGGCTGATTGGCTTCATGCCACGCCACATTGATATTCATGCATATTCAAATAATTCATGCAAAAGAAGGCCTAACCAAGTATTGAGTGCATTGAAATGAACATAGTTTTCAGATGCCTCACATTTCTGTTTAAAATACAAAAGGACCACATTCTTCCTCCCTAAGCTCTGCAGTACCTGTTTTGTCGAATGCCTCACACACTTCCTGACTCTCTGAAGTAAAGCGGTTTCCACCTGCTTGAGTCTTCCGAGACCTGTCTCGCAGGGAAACACCAGGTTCTGGGGTGAGTAATTTTTCTGGGAGATCTTAACTTTTTAATGATAATATCAGAAAATAGAGTTGGTCCGATAGAGAACGGATTAAGAAACTTCAAAATCAAAAGTGGTGCAGAAACGACTTCAACAGCTGTTATAACGAAATTAAGCTTTAACGAAATGAAATGTACATTTGCTTGCTTATTCAGTTTTTTCTAAAAGTATGTTTATAAACATTTTGATATATGTCTGGTGTATTTGTAACCTTCTATGTGTCTGTTTTATGGTCTCCGAAGACTCTCAGCAGGTGGAAACCGCAGTGCTTGTGGTCGGGATTAGTGTAGGACATCTTGGACTGATGGCTGGAATCATTGTGATCATGATGAGCAAGATGCAACTGTCGGCTTTATGATCTCTCGCGTGTGAAACTGTAGGAAGAAACTCTCAACGCATTCTGTTCCCTTGATTGAAACATACAAGAATTTGAGAGTATAATGTTTAGGCAAATACCACTGTCAAAAGAAATCCATACGTTGGAACAAATTTAGATTGGATTTGAAGTAACGAATTCGGTCAAGAGTTTCAAAATGTAAACTGGTACTGTGTGTACATATGTGTATATTTGAAGCAATGTTTAAGTTTTATCAGTATGAAATATAAAAATATTTAAGTGTACAATTTTTTACACTTAAACAAAATTTACATCGGCAGTAAATGCACATTTCTGCAAGTCAATATAATGAGAAACTTGAACATCAAATATGAAAAATGCTAGATGGAAAAGTGTTTCTGTGAAGTCAAGTCTCTAACCTTACAGTATAGGCCTATGTCTAAATATTTATTAACATCAACATCAAATACTAGCATTACCTGTGTTTTATAACATACGTCAGGTCACTGTCAAAGTTTCTCTTCTGTCTTATGAGCCAAAGACAATCATTTCCTTATGCTGTTTTATAAAGTAACATGATAATCGCTTATGTTTGGTCTGAGATGTTTTAACAGTTTACTGTTTGTTGTTTTGTAGATCAACATGCCAGAGGTACATGTAGAAAATGTGGCTTCTTCACTAAAGCATGTGATGATGCAGAAAAAGTTTGCTGCTGCCACGAGACCTTGAAAATATTGATCCTCCGCTGCTGCCATTTACATGTGTCCCAGGAGTCTCCGATGTCCAGCAAACTCCTGACCGAGAGCAGATCCGTTCTCAGCTGTCTTGTGTCAGCGGTCCGTCTGCACTGGCAGCTGATTCGAACGCAAAAGAAACCGAGGGAGCCAGCTTCCAGGACAATGTAAAGGACGAACCACAAGGTGAGATGAAATAAACCTTTATTATTTATTAAGCTTCTGAGAATTACTCACAAGAACACTGCTAAGAATTGACTTAAGAAAAAGTAAAAAAACTTGAGTTTTTGGCTCAAAGCTGCGCTTAAAAGTTAGTCAAAGAACTCGCAACAGATCCATAGAGCATTAATGACATTTAAGAAAGTGCCACCCGCAATAACGCCTATGCAGGGGAACACCGAATTTATATGTGTATAATGTGGAATGATCGGGTTCCACTGGCCTCTCTATGTCCATCACGTCTCTGTGTCCTCAGTGCCATCACAGGCCCCTAGTGGCAACTCCTTAGCACTTGAAAGACCTCTCGAGGGTTCTTAAATAATTGGTAGAGTAAGAATGATTGTTAGCTCGCTTTTTTTTTTACCTAGTTTGGAAATAGGATTTCATGAATTTTCAGCACTTAAAACTAAAATGGCACTTTGAGAAGCTCGATAAATACGGGCCCTGTACATTTAAGCCGATATTAGATCATTTGCCTTTTCACTGTTCTCTGTGTCTTTATACTGTATTTATCACCATTTGTTTTTCTGTGTTTTAGAACAACGTCCCAATGAGACAGATGAAAGAACGTTGTTGGCAGCTAAGCCGTCTGATTGTAAGTCTGTCTTTCTGTTTACTATCGCCTGCAGTTATATTTGTAATTTCACCCCAATGAAACTAAACACAAACATGAATAGACAATCACATGAATTGGCAACATAATATACAATATGTAGAGTCATATCACACGACTACTAGGGCGACATTGCATTACTATGTTCATTGTGTCTGTGTTTTTAGGAGAATTTAAGTCGGTCTATGAAAGAAAATTGGCTTTAGGAAGTGGTTCCTATGGAGACGTCGAAGTTGCAATCCGCAAATCTGATGGCCGAAAGGTAGCAGCAACCTTTTACAAAATTGAGCAACAGTTTGCTCCTTATGTACCTAAAGATTCATGTTCAAATCTTGATAAAAATGTACGCATTAAACAGACTGCAGATTGTCATAGAATCATCTTTGTACAATCATTGTGTTTCTTCATTTACAGGTTGCTGTCAAATCGATAAAAAGGCGTAAAAACGACATTCCTATTACTATTGTAAGTTGATTAATACATTTATATGTAGTTATTTAATTGTCTATGGTACAATATCATTAATATGAACCTTCAGTTAGAAATGAAATAGACAACTTTGCCTGAGTCCCCACAGAGCTTTGAGAAGGTCTGGCTCTTGTGATTGTATCTACATAGAAAAAATTGATGAAACGTCCATCCAAATATACAACATTTGTGCTGTAAATCTAGAGATAACCATAGCCAAGTAACCATTTCTTATTCTCTTCTTCTCTAGGCTGGGTACCCGAAACCTTTGATGACTGAAGTGGCAATGATGGCTAAGCTGAAACAACTTCCCACATGTCCTTATGTCATTGAAATGTTTGAGTGGTTTGACTACCCAGACAAGATAGAAATTGTTATGGAATATCCTGCTCCATGTGTGGAACTGAAGACTTTAATTTCTCTTCGATCTCTCACCGAACAAAAAGTCAGGAACCTCATGCGTCAGGCAGCTCAAGCTGTGAAGCACTGCCTTGACCGAGGAGTCTTTCATAACGACATCCACACAAGCAACATCCTGGTCAACTCCAGAACCTACGAACTCAAGTTAATAGACTTCGGCTGTGCTCTGGAATACGAAAGGGGCAAACTCTTTCCCAACCATAAATATAGAGGTGAGCTGGCATTTTGGGTTTTTGTTGCACAGTCTGGAGTCGTATTTGTCATGTGACCCTTACACAAATTCGGTGAACTTTGATAACGTCTTTATTACAGGAGCATATGATTACCGGCCACCTGAGGTCAAGGCCAAGAAGGATTTTGAGGGCGGGCAGACAAATGTTTTTCAGCTAGGGAAGCTCCAGGAAAAAATGTCTCCTGGGTGTAGGCCAAGATTAAGCGACGGTGAGTCAATTGACAAGAATACTATAACCCACAGCTGAGTGCACACAGAAAGTGTTATTTATTATTGTTATTATTATTATTATTAGAGCAGAAATGTCAAATCGAGCTAATAACAGAGTAAAACCATTGCTTTCATCAGAGAATTCATATAGTGCATCATGTGGTGACCATGACTAGAAGGTTTAATTTAAGGCCTATTTATTACCAGGGATTATATAATACGATTACGTATGTCATCATTTGTAGTGCCATCGTAGGTTTGACCTTAAATTTCATGTAAGGTAGCATTATAATTGCTGCCCTTGACTAACCAGCTCCCTTTAAACTGTTATAGATTGTAGAAAGCTTTCAGCTGCATGCAAAGCCTACTTTCCAAAACACAGGTCAACCGTTGAGAAGCGCTTAGACCACACGTGGTTTAGATACGCTTGAGTTAGTCCCAGCCCTACTACTGTCTGACCCAGAGCTACAGTCAGCCTCCAGTGCGACCAGTGGACCGTTAGTAAGTGAAAGAACCGTAGAAACAGCCAGTTTAAGCAACACAAACTAAACCAACAAGGTTGGTAAATAAATAGATAGCAGGTGAATATAGCAGGTGTATATAGCAGGTGAATATAGCAGGTGTATATAGCAGGTGAATATAGCAGGTGAATATAGCAGGTGAATATAGCAGGTGAATATAGCAGGTGAATATAGATATAGCAGGTATATATAGCAGGTGAATATAGCAGGTATATATAGCAGGTGAAAATAGCAGGTGTATATAGCAGGTGTATATAGCAGGTGTATATAGCAGGTGTATATAGCAGGTGTATATAGCAGGTGTATATAGCAGGTATATATAGCAGGTGTATATAGCAGGTGTATATAGCAGGTGTATATAGCAGGTATATATAGCAGGTGTATATAGCAGGTGTATATAGCAGGTGTATATAGCAGGTGTATATAGCAGGTGAATATAGCAGGTGTATATAGCAGGTGAATATAGCAGGTGAATATAGCAGGTGAAAATAGCAGGTGAATATAGCAGGTGAATATAGCAGGTGTATATAGCAGGTGAATATAGCAGGTGAATATAGCAGGTGTATATAGCAGGTGAATATAGCGGGTGTATATAGCGGGTGAATAGAGCGGGTGAATATAGCGGGTGAATATAGCAGGTGTATATAGCAGGTGAAAATAGCGGGTGTATATAGCGGGTGAATATAGCGGGTGAATATAGCAGGTGTATATAGCAGGTGTATATAGCAGGTGAATATAGCAGGTGAATATAGCAGGTGTATATAGCAGGTGAAAATAGCGGGTGTATATAGGGGGTGAATATAGCGGGTGAATATAGCAGGTGAATATAGCAGGTGTATATAGCAGGTGAATATAGCGGGTGAATATAGCAGGTGTATATAGCAGGTGTATATAGCAGGTGAATATAGCAGGTGAATATAGCAGGTGTATATAGCGGGTGAATATAGCGGGTGAATATAGCAGGTGTATATAGCAGGTGTATATAGCAGGTGTATATAGCAGGTATATATAGCAGGTGTATATAGCAGGTGTATATAGCAGGTGTATATAGCAGGTGTATATAGCAGGTGAATATAGCAGGTGTATATAGCAGGTGAATATAGCAGGTGAATATAGCAGGTGAATATAGCAGGTGAATATAGCAGGTGTATATAGCAGGTGAAAATAGCAGGTGAATATAGCAGGTGAATATAGCAGGTGTATATAGCAGGTGAATATAGCAGGTGAATATAGCAGGTGAATATAGCAGGTGTATATAGCAGGTGAATATAGCAGGTGAATATAGCAGGTATATATAGCAGGTGAAAATAGCAGGTGAAAATAGCGGGTGTATATAGCGGGTGTATATAGCGGGTGAATAGAGCGGGTGAATATAGCAGGTGAATATAGCAGGTGAATATAGCAGGTGTATATAGCGGGTGAAAATAGCGGGTGTATATAGCGGGTGAATATAGCGGGTGAATATAGCAGGTGTATATAGCAGGTGTATATAGCAGGTGAATATAGCAGGTGAATATAGCAGGTGTATATAGCGGGTGAAAATAGCGGGTGTATATAGCGGGTGAATATAGCGGGTGAATATAGCAGATGAATATAGCAGGTGAATATAGCAGGTGAATATAGCAGGTGTATATAGCAGGTGAATATAGCGGGTGAATATAGCAGGTGTATATAGCAGGTGTATATAGCAGGTGAATATAGCAGGTGAATATAGCGGGTGTATATAGCGGGTGAATATAGCGGGTGTATATAGCAGGTGAATATAGCAGGTGAATATAGCAGGTGTATATAGGAGGTGTATATAGCAGGTGAATATAGCAGGTGTATATAGGAGGTGTATATAACAGGTGAAGATAGCAGGTGAAGATAGCATTAGACAGAGAATATTGTATGCGTATTATGCGTAATCCATATTAACATATGGATTTTAGCATTATTACACAATATGATTATAAAAACAAGCCACAAATTAAGAAGTTCTCACCTTATATTGAGAGTAAATTAAAGAAACCAACATACAAGCATTAACATTCTTCTATTATACTGCCACCCAGTGGTATAATCGGAAAATACACTTCAAACCGACCAATAAACAAATGATTTAGACGAGCAGTGCCTTGTCTGAATATTGTATACATATCTATGAATAGCAAGCATATCAGCGACTTATGATATGTTTAAATAAAACAAACGTTCCTTCCCTACATTGAACTGTAACACAATCGTCTAGCAGGTTGATGATGAAAGGGATTGAGTAGTTGTAGAATCCAGTCTCGGCCTTCCATCGCAGAAAGAAATCTCAGTGACAAGGGTTCCAGGTGCCAAGAGTTTAAACTTTATTTCCCAAAGCAAGCACAGTGGGATATTCAGAGTTCATCTGAATTGATCCAACCAATACACATCTTACTCCATCTTTTATACATTGTTCTCAAGTTGTTATCACAGTTTAAACCAATTATATTTGCCTGACATGATCTTCTTCCACTCAGGTTTCTTATGATATCATCTTTTTATTAGCGCGTCCCTCTGCGCTCGCAACTATTATATTTTCGGCCTACCATATTAGGATTTAATCGTAGCGGGCACCTCTCAAAAACAAGTGCCTCTTTATCTTGACACTTTTCTGGGGCTTTCGGACGATACATGATTTAACCTTGTTTTTATTCAAAATGAGCTATAATCCCCCCTTTGAGGCTGACAAGCCTCACACTCAAACGAAATAGTCTATAATTCCCTGTTTATGAATACCAATATAAATTGTAACATCCAAAATATCATGATCATTAGAGTAATAAATTGCGTGTGCATTCAGTTAATGACAAAATAATACTTATAATAAAATACTACTTAAGATAAAATGACACGTACAGTCAGGTTCATAAATATTGGGACATCAACACAGTTCTAACATTTTTGGCTCTATACACCACCACAATGGATTTCAAATTAAACGAACAAGATGTGCTTTAACTGCAGACTGTCAGCTTTAATTTGAGGATATTTACATCCAAATCAGGTGAACTGTGTAGGAATTACAACAGTTTACATATGTGCCTCCCACTTGTTAAGGGACCTGACTGTAGGTTAAAATTATAGTTACGTTATCAGCAAGTAATATATGTAAAAAAGAAATCCTTCCACCATTCTGTACATATTTCATAACATGAGTTTCTTTTTTTTAACCCTCTACTATGCATCATTTCTTGACCTTTTTTAGTCAATAGTAGCATATGTGTGATCATTATTCATGCCATGTTGTGATACAGCATAAACAATCATCTGACTGGGAAAATTGGCTGCTGCTGTTCGTTGAAATGACTTCATGATATATGGCCAAATACATAAATATAATATTATAAATGCAATTATGCAAACTGCTTGTGCCATTAGATTCTTCATGTTGGTAAAAACATTTGCAATCCAGTCCCAGTCAAAAAGTTTCTGAGTTGACCTCAGATTTATCAGTCTCAACCATTAAAGAGATGATCTTCATTCATTGTCGATGAGATGTTCATTCTTCTCTGAAATATAGGTGCCACAGGTTTCTCCACTTATTGCACAACATCCTCCTTTAGCAGCCGATTTTTGCAAAACTGTCAGTCGTAGTCCACGTAGCTCCTCCTTGATGGCTTTCATTAAAATCTTTGTTGTGTTCATAAATGACGTAAACTCAAATCTGGTGATCTCAACTTCATTCATTAAAGAGCTGATTCCTAACATTGGACTAAAAGTAGCTGATACTTTCTCCGCCACGGTCCAGATGTGATGATTCTTTGGCACAGAGCTGTCCTCAAAATCAAACTGTCCTCTGTTGTAGCGTCATCATTTCATGTGGTATGATGATCGCTTATTCATGTAACTTTATTAGGGAACACAGTCCTGTCCAGTTCCTCTGTACAAGTACACTCAGTACCCGCACAGCCAGTAGTTGTCTTGTATGATTCCAGGGCCTCTTTCGTCCGGAACATGTAGAGCAAGTTGCTGCGCATCGTTCCTGTTCTGCTTGGTTTAAACCAGATACTAGTATGAAATCACTGATTTAGTCAGGTCTTCGAACCATTGGTCCGTTTTAACTTGAGAATGATCTTTTCTCAGGCATCTCAGACACGCCTCTCTGGTAGTGCGGTTAGTTGTCGTCTGCTCATAGATATTTGAACACTTTTGTCTGTTCTTCCCAAGTGATGACGTCTTGTAGACCTTGCGTAACAAAATCAGATTCGCCGAGAGTCATTTCAATTTCTTCGTCACAGTTCTGACTAGCCCACCAGTCCCCTCAAGTTGTATTTTTGGGAAACATGGCACAAACAAAATAGTTCCTGTAGATTCTTGCCGTTCGGTTCGTCAGTCTCCACCACATGTTCATTGCATGAGGATGTGAAGGACCAGGATGGTCCATCAATGTGTCTAAGGTGGCACTGAATGCATCGTTGATCTATCGCTTGCTGCGAAATGTTGATCCTTTGACAAACTGAGTGACACTACACTTCTGTTCTGAGCAAAGTTATTTACGGCGTCAATCGTTGCATCAAGCTTCAGTGTCATTTGGTGCAGTTTAATTCAGGGTAACATTGACCAGGTGTTTACTAGTCGTGTCAGTAAATCTGGTTCTCTCTAAAATAGTAGTTATTTTCTGTTATCGGGATTGGCATTCGATGTGGTCGTGAAGACTTCTCAAGATGCTTGGGTCCTTCGCGTTGCGTCGCCTTATGCATGCCCTTGGAACCACACTCGAACTGGTCCAGATGAAAACCGTCTGGACGATGCTGTCTTCAGATGTAACAGCCACTGGCCCTGTACCGTTGGCACCACCACTTGCTGCTATTTAGATCGGGTTCTGCAGCTCACTTGGTGGGCAGCTCGTCATAATTTAGGAAGATACAATGACAAATATACATGTGTGCACCAGGCTCACAACAGTTTTGATTATATCAATAAAATAATAAATGAAAATTACATGTTATATATTTTTGATGAAAAAACAATAAACAAAAAATATCTAGCTGTCTGCCTAACCAATTATCTGAAACTATCTATAGCCTACTATGTCCCCATATGAGAGTGTACAATTATACGCTGCCTCCCTTTCTATCCAAAAACAGAGCAAACAGTAAAATAAAATGCATCAAAAGAAAAAAACAGCCCTTCTATATCCATTCTTAGTGTTAAATGTCACATATAAAGGAATACTTGACTGAACATACAAATAGAAAAAATAATTTTAACTCCGTTTTATTGACACATTTAAATTAGATAAGATTTGTCAAGTATAAAAATCCCTTTGTTTTCTAATTTCAGCAGTAATCTCAATCAGACACTTTGTTTTCTGTAAATGACCTGTTTTTGTCTTATTCTCCAGCACTGCAAATGCACTAGAGTCACAATTGTTGTGTTATGATAGTTTAGAGTAAATAGTTAGGTTTTTGGTGTTGTTCTTACAGAAAGAACTCTGTACCCGTGACAAACCATAATACTGTAGGCTTAACATCACGGGGTTGAGGATATTCAACACTTAATGAGCGATGGTGACCATCCGGGCATGTGTGCAGTGACATTTGTTGAGGAATTCGGAAGCCGCCATTTTCTTTCACTCGCCACAAGTAAGAGCTGGAGAGGTCGGTTAGTTTTGTTAAGCCAATTTCGCTGCTTTAAACTAATTGTAACTATGTTTTTTTAAAGATAGACAAGATAGCATAACAAATTGACGTCGGCGGCGTTTGCTTGTTGGTCAATTGTGTAACTTACATTTGCGCAGGTAACGTAACGTTACGCTTGAGGAATAGCACAGCCGCCATTTTCTTTCACTCGCCATGAGTAAGAGCTGGAGAGATTGGTTAGTTTTGTTAAGCCAATTTCGCTGCTTTAAACTAATTGTAATTATGTTTTTCTTTTAAGATAGACAAGATAGCATAACAAATTGACGTCGTCGGCGTTAGCTTGTTGGTCAATTGTTGAACTTACACTGAGGAACTTACATTTGCGCAGGTAACGTAACGTTACGCTTGAGGAATATCACAGCCGCCATTTTCTATCAGCCGCTCCGAACACTAGGAGTAACAATCGTCAAGTTAAGTTTTATACAACCAACCCTTGCAGATTTATTTGCTGTTTTATACTAAATGTTATTATGTTGGCTTATTCAAATTTTGGAGACTATAAATATTGTAGCCTTGAGTTGACGTCGTCGTGTAATGTAATTTAACGTTAGCTGAGAAGTCAACAGACTAAGTTAACGTTGAGCTGTAACTGAACCAGTGGCGGCTGCTGGTCTTTCTAAGAGGGGAAGCTCATTTCACAATGAATGAATGAACAAACTATCTAAAAAAAATATATTAAACTCGACGGAGGAAATGTGGGTATACATTAAACTGAAACAAGGAATGTGGTGTATAATTGTGTGAAATGTATGATGAAAATTGGCAAGCAATTTCGGCAAGCAAATACCAATAAATAGGTTGCAGCAGTTTGTATTTCGACTACACTTGCAAAATCCGCAATGGGACTGAGATTGAATAGCTTTAGCATCAGCGACTTTTTATAGAACAAAATCGCTGTCAATCAAAAGGAGATGCAATCTTTCGACAGACCCTCCAATACTCACGCAGACGCTCTGAGTCCGGGCCAGCCCACTCCTCCATTCATCCCAGAGACGCTGAGCGTCCGAGGGCGGGACATAATCGCAGCATTATCCAATGACCGTCTTGTTTCTAAGCACTGAAAAAAACTGTTTAAAGTAGCCCAATTGAAGTCAATGGACGCTGGGCTTCAACAGAGTAATCCACTGTACGCTACGGCAATGAATGAGAAGGAAATCGAGTCAGCCGACCTAAGTAGCTGATTCTGAACGAAATTGTTTTCGTTCGAGATGAACGTGTTTAACGCATTTTTAGTCAATAAAATATTAACATAATAGTACATATATTTGACCATTCATTTTTTGACAATTATAGGGGAAGCTGAGCTTCCCTTGCAGTCTTAAAGAAATCGCGACTGAACTGATTTAATTAAACATGTTAGTTAAGTAAACTTGCATTAGTATTATGGTGTTTGTCGAGTAGGTGTTTACTTTAAGTGGTTTTCTACAATGTTTGTCTGTAAAATCACGTGTTGACTTGTCACTATAACGTTATATCAACCCATTTGTTTCATTCGATTTAACAAAATCCATCTTAAGTTTTAGTCCAGGGTCGTTATTGGAGAAGTACTAGACCTATATTCTACGTTGACACCAGATGTTCATCAGATGTTCTTTACCATAGTTCACGATCGTCGCGACGTGACAAAATGACATTTACAATCATTGATTATGATTAGGAAAGTAATTTAAGTGCATCCAATATGACACATAGTGTATTCTATTATCCTATGTCTAGCTTGCCTCCGTATATAAATTAATCATCCTTAATGTTTTCCATTAAAGAGTACAGGCACCGCTTTGTAAATTATATGGCCATAGTGCGTTCCCACATACGATTAATATTATTATAAGAAATAAGTCTCCACATAAGTGTCAGCAGCTACAGGTGTTTCTGCCATTACCACGTTCGCCATTAGCAAAGCATTATCGATGTGTCAATCGTATTTACTTATTTATGGATATGATGTCAAAAGCTCATTGTATGTGGCATATTGCTACCTGGATACTTTCTAGATGCAGACTACTGATTTCTGCAGCCATTTACAATAGTGCTAAACTATTCGCTTGTTAAGTCTGACGTCACTTGTGACGTTTAGCTTCTTAATCTGGGTCCATGCGCTCTGCTGGATAACAATGGCGGAACCTGTGACTTTATTTAGACACAATTTAAACACTTTTTGAACGCCAAGGGTTTTGACTCAAACAAAGTAGTTAGTGTAAATCATCATTCAGATGGCATTATTAAGGTTAGAGTCCAGGCATCCATGAAAAAGGTTTATGAAGTTGAGGTGAGAGAGCTGTAATTATACACGTGGCATTTTTTTGAGATTATCTTTGTTTTCTTTATCTACAGGCTCATTTTGTATTTCAAAATGATAAACAAGTGGCAGTATGAAAACCGCAAGAAATGCATCAAATTACAAGATGCTCATTTTGAAGAATTTGTTTCTCAAGGTAAATTTCGCAATAAAAATAACCAGTAACTCCAAATAAGGGGAGACAATTATGTTTAATAATTTTAACAGTGTATCATGTTATGTTGTCTATTAATGCCATCATTTAGTCAGGGAGAACTTTTCCATTCCTGTGAACAAGATTACCGTGGAAGATGATTCTGGAACTGAGGTGGATGAAACAGTGTTTGCAGAACTATCCACAGTGAATGGAATTTGCTTTGTTGTCAAAGATGGACATGACAATGGTAAACAAAGAGACACTGAGTGTTTAATATTATATTAACCCCGGTGCCGCTTTCATATTCATTAACTTGAATTAAATTGATCTTCATCTGATTTTAAAATTGGCTTATGACTTAAAGATGCCAAATGTAAATGGCTTAACTATAAACTATTTTAATTAATTATTTCAAATCTTTTAGTCAGGAAACAACATTTTCTACATGAACAAGTTTTATACGTGACTGTGCTCTGTAGATTGATTATATATCTTTTGTTCTTAGATTCAATCGCATCTCAGCCAGGCGCATCTCAATCAACCCCATTACTATCCTCATGCAGTGGCAGTTCCCTCTCTATCTCCGGTGGTAGCAGTGACAATGATGTGTCAAGACAACCCAAGCGAATGAAAAGAGATGAAGAGGCATTACAGAGCTCTGTAGCCAAAGATGTAAACATGTCACTTGTATACAAATAAATAATATTATCGAAATTGTCATTGTATCTGGGAAATATTCTTTTTTTTGTTTTTTCATTTGTTGCAAACGTTTTGCTTTGTACTGATTTTCACGTATTAATTAATAATCAATTTGACTGTTGATAGACTGAGGTCATTCAGGCTAGACTATCCGGCTTTGTCAACTGTTACAATGTATACTTTCAATAATGTAAATCAGTGTTGTAATATTATGTTAAGCTGATAAATCTGATCCTGCAGACAAAACCAGGAGGAACAACAGTGGTTGAAGAATATGAAGACTCTGGGACACTGTCTGACTTTAGAAGGCGGCAAATGGTTAATATTCTTGCTTCACACATGGTGGAGACAGAAGGGTAAGTCCATTGTCAAAGGAAAAGTTCAAATTCTGTCATTTACTCTCCCTCTTGTCATTTCAAACCTGTATGAGAACATTTTGCTCCCCATTGACTTTAAGAGAAACTAAGACAGGCTTTGGTTTCCCAGCCATTGTTTTTTCAGAAAATATCTCATAATGTGTGGACTTGAAAACCTTTTAACCTGTATGACTTATTTTGGTATTTTGAAGAATATTGGTAACAGAAGACAGTTGGTCCCGGTTGACTTGCATTGATTTTTTTGCATAAAATAGAAGTCAATGGGTCACAACAGTTTATGTTGTACAAACATTCTTTGAACAAATTGCATTCTGCAGAAGAAAGTCAATCTCATTATGTCTCTTTCCTTGGGAACGTACATTACTATGACAGCCAAAGTGGCTCTGGATTTCTTGCGTGGCAGCTCAAAACAATTCAAAAAAAGACTTAACTTGAGTGGAAAAACGCAGACTGCAGGAGGATGGGGCCCAAGGCAAGAGAGAAAGCCGTCTCAGGTTAGTGATGAGTTGGATGAAGAGCGTTGCAAAGAGTTGATATCCTTAATGAACAGTGTTGAGCAAGTTACTTCCAAACCGTAATACATTACAGATTACTTGTTACTGTTATTTAAAAGTAATCCCTTACTTTACAATATTAGTGTCTCAGAATTGTAATGTGTTACATGACACATTACAAGGGGTCAGTTGTGGTCTAGTGGTTAGAGAGTTGGACTCGTAGCCAGAAGGTCACCGGTTCAAACCTCAGTACCACCAGGAAGTGACTGAAGTCCACCTTACCCCTGTTTGCTCTACAGTGATAGTTGCCCACTGCACCCTGTCGCTTTCGATAAAAGCGTCTGCCAAATGAATAAATGTAAATGACTCCTCTATTACTTGAGTTACTTTCCCCAAAATAACTACAGAAGTAGAACATATCATTCCAAAAAATGTATTTGTATTTTTTAGTGGTGGCCCGTAATCGGCGGTAATGTGCTGCGTTAACGTGAGACTCTTATCGCGCAATAAAAAAAATGTCGCCGTTAATCTATTCTCAAAGTTGGGTTGGGAGCTGGTTATATACTACGCTATGATGACTTACATTTAGTCATTTAGCAGACGCTTTTATCCAAAGCGACTTACAAGTGGGGTAGGTAATGGAAGCAATTAGGACAGCATAAGTACAACAAGAGCATAAGTGCAATCAAAAAGAAGAGGTTTCATATAGCCTAACACAGTATACAGAAACATTCATTCATACATTTTTTTTTTTTTTAAGAGTAGAGAAGAAACGAGTAGAGAAGAAAAGAGTAGAGAAGAAACTTGAGTCAGAACAGAACAGTAAGATGTTGACTTTCACTTTGATATTTTAGCGCGGATGTATACCTAGCTAAATTGCACTGTAACGTCATCATGTAAACGTTATCTTACATTGTCCTTGCTGCTGGTCACAGGGATCTTGATAACTAGCTGCCTGAAAGCAGCCCAATGACCCCTCAAAACCCGCCCAGAGGGAATGAAAACTAGCCCAATTATTTTCTGGTGTCAAATCAAACTTAAGAACTTCTGTTTCTATTGCTGTATTTGCTTATCTGAATGGTTTCCTATGTATTGTATATACTTTTTGTTCTGTTGAACTCAAAAGATGTTTTGGGGGATTTAGGAAAGCTAAAACGTCTGTGTCACCTTTGACTACCATTATGATCTTTTCTGCTATGGTAGTCAATTTTGCCAAAGAATTGTCAGTTCCTAACATGATACCAAATATATTTATGTTCAACCGAATAAAGACATTTATACAGGTTTGGAACAACTAGAGGGCAAGTAATCCATAACAGAATTTTCATTTTTGGATTGGGTGTCCCTTTAAAAAAGATCTCATGTGTGCTCGAGACCACACATGTAAATGGACGAGAAATGTGTTTTCTGCTAGTAAAACATGCAAAAACATTTTCAATTTATTGCATATGTATAATGTGTACAAAATCGTCAATGTTTTCGTTGTTCTAGACTGCCTATAGCGCTGCTCAAACGTGATATTTGGCAGCCGGAAGAATCAAGTGTTGTACACTCACGAGTGACTTCTTTCATTGTGCAACGTGACCTGCACCTTACGAAAAACATTGGTAAAAAAACAGTGGTGGGCCGTTATCGGCGTTAACGCGAGACTATTATCGCGCGATAAAAAAATGTCGCAGTTAATCTATTCTCAAAGTTGGGTTGGGAGCTGGGTCTATACTACGCAAGCTATGATGACTTTCACCTTGATATTTTAGCGAGGATGTATACCTAGCTTAATTTCACTGTAGGGGGCGAGAACGAGATTTTTCAACTCATCATCTCATAACCAGGGCTACATACGCGCGATTCGCGCCGCAAGCAGGTCTATCGCGTCTTTGCATTGACTTAACATGTAAATCCCTCCCGCTTTGCGTGTCATTATCGTTTGGTGTGAACACAACATAACGTTACTGTGAAATTACCACATCAAATGTGACGTGATAACATGGATGCAGCTATGAAGCCGCTGGGTTTGCTTCAGGGGAAATTTATTTTTAAGAAGCTTCCCAATGGAAACCTCAACAAGATTAAGGTTGTTTGCACCTTGTGCAATGCGGAATTGGTTTACTGTACGGAACTGGTTTACATACAGTTGGTTTAAAAAAAAAACTTTCTCTCAACAGGTAGTGGTCTAGCTTTAGTTGAGACCAGTAAGTTTGTATTGGCACCTAATGTATTATGGATCCTGTATGACATATCGCTTGTTGCTCCCTAACGCTTTGTAAATCGCTTTGGATAAAAGCGTCTGCTAAATGACTAAATGTAAATGTACTGTAGGAGCTCTTCCAGTCTCAAGTACCACCTAAATGCAAAGCATCCCTTAGCTAATGCGTTAGTATACACAAGTAGATCTTATTGAACATAATTTAATTTTCATCACAAATGATCATAGTAGAACAGTTTTCTCAAGCAGTTTGTGATGCATTTTGGAAACAGGAGATGAGCCCCTGGTCTAATGCGCCACCTGGCTTGAGAAACCCGTTCTCAAAGACTTACTTTAGTCATTATTTGGGTAGCACACATATTCTGAATGTCTTCGGCAGAATTCAAATTAGCCATTTTAATCTAGATTAATTCCAAGATTAATCTAGATTAAAAAAATTAATCTATGCCCACCACTAGTAAAAACGTAGTTCGGATGCATTGTCTAATACCACCGCTATATTTTTCTCTTTGGTTAAGCTGAGCTCCCGCGTCCCTCCTTGTACTTTAGCCTAGACAGACTCGTTCGCCACACTTTTGAGAACGGGACGATTCTGGAGTTGCCAGAGTATGAATACACATTTAAAATGTCATCAATTAACATTAATCCTTGGAACATAAATAAACATTTTGGCTGCCGCAGTACATTATGAAAGTAGCCCCAAAACCCGCAACCTGCGGCTCCATAATAATTGTACTGGAAATCAGTTTTCTTTAAAAATGAAATTTTCTTTAAACACAATTCAAAGCAGTAAACCTGGCACGTGATTATATGTAATAAAAATGTTCTTTTATTTCTCTGTTGCTTCAGATAGCTCAAGATTTTAACCTCCTCTTTGGTCCAGACACATCTTCCAAACTGCTTCAGAAGTGGCACACATTCTAAAAAGAATAGTTGATAAGAGAAGCAGAGAGTCTTACTACCACCCCAATGCTCCAAAGTTTGCTGAAGTCTGCCAGAAGTCAGGACAATAAGGAATCTTCTGCAGATCACCAAGGTATTCTGTACTTATCCAGATGAGACTATTTTCAGTGCAGTGTGTCAAAGGCAGTACTAATGATAACTTGAAATAAAAAACTGATAATTTAAGATTGTATTGGACCCAGAAACTATAAAAAAAAAGTAAAATAAACTTAGCACTTTTCCTTTAGAGTGGGACAGTGATATGGCATACTTCCTGCTGCTTCTCCATATTCTACCACCTCAACCTTCTAAAAAAAAACTAGGAAGATCATTGCAGCTCATGGCATGGACCATCTAGTTGTGTTTCACAAGGTTTGTGCCACACCACAGTTTGTAAGTAGGACCACAGAATTAAGACGTATTACGATGTAAATTAATGACAATTTTTCTATTTAGTCATGTAGGAGCTTAGAAGAGCATTTGGAGAGTCAAGAGGGACAACGCCAGCCATTCCTCCTTGCCTCTGGAACTCTGAAGCAAGCCATCAGCACCTACTACATTGTGATTGAAAAGATGCTCATCCCATGCCAGGGAGCCACATCATTGGCAGCCTTCGATGAACTGATCAAAGCGCACTTCGTTTTTGGTGTAAGCTATGAGGATGCTCTCAACAACATGTACACATTCCTTCAGACATCAGTCTATGGTATTGATCTTGATAGCGCTAAAGAAAGTCCAAAGGTTAAGGAATTTAGAGCCAAGTTTGACAATCCTAGTAGAATCGAAGTTGAAGAAGACTTTAACAATACCTACAATCCATTTAGTGACTTAAATACAAACTTTAAATGGACTAAGTATTTTAGGGAGAAATGGGGTATTGTTGAACCCGTCGAAATTCACTTAGGCGTGAGATTTGAATCTAAGAGAAACAAAGAATCTGGTGTCTATGAGCAGGTACCAGTAAATGACACGTTTACTTACATACCCCTGTTAAAAACATTAGAATTCATTTTCAGGAATGAAGAACCATGTAGTCAAATTAATAAATCTCCTTCTGTTGGCAACTTATACGAAGATTTCAGTGATGGAAGGTACTACAGACATCATCCATTTTATTCAAAATCAAAAAATGCATTGCAAATTCAAGTTTATTATGATGACTTTGAAACCGCAAACCCACTTGGGTCAAAACTAGGTATCCATAAGCTTGGCTGTATATATTTTACACTACGGAATTTGCCACCACGTTGCAAATCATCTTTGATGAATATCCATCTTGTTTCATTGTTTCATTCCCAAGATGCAAAAAAATATGGCGTTGACAAAATACTTAGTCCGTTTGTAGATGATGTAAAGGTTCTAGAGGATAAAGGAATGAAAGTGTCATTTACGGAACAACCTCTCTACGGCACAATTGCACAAGTAACAGGTGACAATTTAGGTCTTAACTCAATTCATGGCAATGTGGAATCTTTCACTTCAAACTACTACTGCCGAAGATGTCTTATTGACTAGGCCCCTGGCTGTTTTGGCATCAAACGCAGTAGTATAAAAAATTATGCATGATATCTTAGAAGGCGTAGCACAGTATGAAATAAAATTGTTATTTCAATCAGCAATGTATTTCTTTTGAAAACATTCTCCAGCGTGTATATGCATTTAACTATGGCTTCATGGATAAAAAAATCGCCCAACATGTATAAATGTGGCCAGTCGAACACTATGCCTTATTTGGACCCTCCAACTAATCTTTGGTGATATTGTCCCAGAAGATGACAGAAACTGGCATTTATTTTTGTTACATATCATTAACATTGTATTTTCCCCATGTATTACAGAAGGAAAGACTGTATTTTTACACAAAAATAAACATCTTATTGAAGACATCACAAGTTATTTAAAGCTTTGTATTCTCAAAATAATTTGATCCCAAAACATCAGCTCATGATTAATTATCCTGAGTGTATAAGCCATATTGGTCCTTTAGTTCATGTTTGGTGCATGCGATACGAGGCCAAGCACAAATTTTTTAAGTCCAGCATGAAAAACTTTAAGAACAAAACTAAGTCCCTTGCGAAAAAGCACCAAATAGCTGTTGATTATCATTGGGAATCGTTTTCTGCCAGAAAGATTCTCTGGGCCTGTCAAATCAAAGATACTGAGTGATGTTGCAAATGGTGATTTGATTTCAGAGTATTTTCAAATCAGTATGTCAAGTGAAGGACGTGTCACAACTTGGGTTAAACATAATGACATTGAATATCACACAGGAATTGTTCCTTGTACAGATGTTGTTCATGAAATGGGGGTATTTAATAAGATTGTGTGTATCTTTATGAGAAATTATTTGTATTTTTTGGTTTCAGAAATGGAGACTACATTTGTAGAGCATCTTCATGCTTTTTCATGTTGTTAACAATGTGGATAGTCTTTCAATTGTTAAACTTAATGATTTGAGGTATTTTAAGCCCCTTTGATATGCAAATGTCACATGATACGGACTCGTTTTTCTATGTTGTGCCAGACAGTTGCATTGCATAGAACAACCAACAAAGTTTCTTCATGTTTTGGGCAGTTTTATATTGTACAGGGTATTTGAAGTGCCCTGTATGTTATGAAATTTTAATTTGAACCCCTGTTGAGGTGGGTGAGATAACTTTGTTATTTGTAGCACTTTTTGGACTGGTTGTTCTGATTCCAGTGGACCCTGTATTGGCAGTTTACTCAACACTGACAGTGTTGATAATTAAATGAATTGGTGTCTATAATGAGATAACTTTAAACCCTGACTTGGTGTTCTACTTATCCATTGTGGTGTTACTATTTTACACAAAAGGTGTTTGTAAGGTACACTCTCACAGTGTTAATGATGTCAATTCTCTCAAGTGTTAATTTAACACTCACACAGGGTTTACATGGGAACCACGGGTGAAGTGTTAAATTTAACTCTGATGGTGTTCAATTTGCCATGAGGTTATTTTACTTCAGGGGGGTTTCTTATGGCATCAAGTACATTCACAAGTAAAATAAAAAATATGTGATGATTGTAATGCATGTAAATCATATTTGTATTATCTTGATTTATCCAAACAAATTAAAATTCAAAACCATGCTTAATTTCATTTCCAGCCTTAATCTTCATTGCAGTTTTAAGCCTTATTTCATGGTTGAACCTCTGAATCCAGAGAAACCGGATCTTCACACTCTGGAAGAATATTTCAGTGTTTAATAAATATAACCAAAATAAACAACTATATGAATTTAATAAAATATTTTAAAACTTGATTAAACCTGGAAAAAAAGAGAAAAAATATGCTTTCATCCTCAATTTAAAAACAATAATGGAAGATGCAAGATGGATGCTCAGAAGGAACTTGTTCCCTAAACGAAGAGGCAATGACAGAGAAAGTTCTGTTACTCTTTGATTTTAACCAAAACCAAGGGACAAATAACAAGCCTTTGTTACTGGATATGTAAAATCTTGAAGATGACAAGGGGATAATACGATCTTTCAGATAAGATGGTCCTTGATCATTACAAACTTTAAAAAATAACAACAACAGATAAACTTAATGAAGTCAAATTACATCTGTCTGAACGTGAGATACAAAAGCACAAATGATCTTCTGATCTTAAAAAGTTAAAAATGTCTTGTAACGGTTCTTCTACATAACCTATACAAAAATACTAAAGTCCAAAAACGCATGGTTAAATTCATTCACTTCAATTCATTATAAACATCACATTACATTTAGTCATTTGGCAGACGCTTTTATCCAAAGCGACTTACAGTGGACTTATTACAGGGACAATCCCCCTGGAGCAACATGGAGTAAAGTGTCTTGCTCAAGGACAACACTGGTGGTGGCTGCTGGGATCGAACCAGCAACCTTCTGATTGCCAGTTCAGTGGTTTAACCCACTAGACCACCATCTCCATGACATTATAATGCACATAATGCATTATCCATGAACCAACAATAAATCTCTTTCTACAGTATTCATTAATTTGCTTATGTTACTTAATACTAATCTAGTTGTTTATTTATGTTAGTTCATTGATAAATGTTAACAAATATGACTTTAAATATTTATTAAATATTTACGTTGAAATGAACCATTCAGATGAATAAACGCTGTAGTATTACCCATTGTTGGCTAACTAATGTTTAGAAATAGAACCTAGTTGTAAAGTGATACCAAAGCTGGTAAGCCGCATGTTTGCATGTCACAAAACAAATCATAATGCGTAGGGTTTTGTTATCATTCCCATAAGGCGTCAATTTGGGTAGTGAGGAGTCCCTACAAATATTCAAGCAACACTAAATGATCATTACCAATAATTTAAAACAAACAACTAATCTACACTTATATATATAACCACTGATGTCCATCTGTCTCTTGTGTTTTTTACTTATTACTGATTTTATTCAATATTTATTCGTCCAGGAATTATTTAATTGAAATTAAAAATCTTTTACAATCGCATATGGTACACAAATGGTTAAGTTTCATTTTCTGCAATGTGTCGCCATTTTGATTGGTTTGCCTTCTCACTTAAACGTTAGTTGATTACATCTATGAGGATAGCTAAGTACAGTTGAATATTATGACAACTGATTGTTTCATATGCATTTATTTAATTCATAATTTATATACATTTTTCCCAATTGATCTAAAAATATTTTTTCTGTCTAACCGTTAGTGATTAGTTCTGCTGCTTAGGGCAATATAAAATGTATATCAGGAACATGATATCAATGCAAAACAAACTAAAGTAATTCACTTAAAGATTTTCTCAATTTCTTTTGTTTATGGCATTTGTAACGATTATAGTAAGCTATATCTAAGCCATAAATGTGCTTATATGGACTATCCATACTGTAGATGCCTGTAAACGTACACTAATACTGAACGGCTAAGTGTATATTCTAGTGAATTTCTAAGAAAACTGATCTTGCTGTAGACAGCAATAGACAGTGTTCTTTATTGTTGTCACTGTTATCGACACACAAAACTATTTCAAATAAAAATGATTTATTGTTTAAAGAAGTCAAACGCCACTAAACTTTAGTGACCCAGTCTATTGTGCAGCACTACATTAAACAAACAAAAACAAAGCGAACTCAAAACTGCCCAAAGATGATTTAATCAACAGTGAGACACTTTGGCCTGACTGGACAGTGAATTTAAAGACAGCACGTCTCGGAGCTGTGAGGCGAAAGAATAACGGATAGCACTCACTTTATCAACAAAAATGTAAAAAATTTCTCACAGGGCTCAGCTGACAGCTCCCTCAAAAACTGGAACTTTGGATTGATTACTAAATTTGTTGTTAAAAATAAAGTCCTAGATCTATGAAAGCTCAGAGATCAGGTCAGAAAAATATTTTCTATTAGAAATTTGATAAAAAAAGTCTTGACGTGAAACATGACGTCCCAATATTTAACAAACCCTTTATCACATAATGAATAAGATCAAATTGACACACTGTGAAATGTGTCCATTAACTGTATTAGATTCATAATGAATTGCAGAGGCTTACTGTCTTTCATACTTGGTCAGTTCCCAACAGCATGTGTCAGTTTGGTGTTGTCCAATATATTAGCATTCATACTACACATTACCTGTTTCCTAACAGGATTTCTTACGCTACCTTTGCTAACCTACGCGGCACGTCCCTATAAAGTGACCTGTTTCTCTTAAACAGGAATCTAACATCCTCTTGATGTCTTGCAATCCACTATTGCGACACACTCGCCTTCAGTGTGACTCACTAGATTTATACCCTCTTGGTGTCTAGCACTCACCAGTGCGACACGTTTCATTCGCTCATACACACACTATATGTACATAGGGCTGCAACTAACAATTATTTTAATAATCGATTCATCTATTGATTATTTTTTCGATTAATCGATGAATCGGATAAAAAAACAAAAACAAGAAAAGCATTCATTTTCAACCCTTTATTCAAAAACAGAACTAAAATCTTCAGAAAGTGCACAAACATGTTGCTCCTTGATCATCCCTGAGCTGTTATAATAATAATAAAATAAAATAATAGTGTTGACTAACACAAAAAACAAACACGTGTTTGCCAATTTTTTTTTTTAAATAAACTGCCACCTGAGCTGCCAGAACAATTAATAATTTATAAAAAATAAAGAACAATACAAATCAGAAAATTTAGCAGGATTTGTTTGATCGCAGAACTTGTTCTCTAAACTACACTGCAGACGCACACACTAGCAGATGCACAAACTCTCACACTTACACACACTCGCTCTCACTCTCTGTCTCTCAAGTTCACTTGAAGCTTAGGTTCATTTATACACCACATTTAAACACAGCTTAAGATGACCAAGTGCTATAAAATAACTTTAGAATTAAATCAGAAAGTACAACACACACACATATTTTGTCAAAAATAACCTATATGGGACAAAGCACAGAATATACACTGCATAAATTGCTTTTCTAATTTAGTAGTTTCGTCCTGTTGTCAGTCCAAATATCAAAAAAATATTAAATCAAGATACATTTATTAGACACGTGAAATAGCATAAGAAATTATGTCTTGTTTTCAGAAAAAGCACCTCAAAATAAGTGATTGTTTGCTTAAAACAAGCAAAATTATCTCCCAATCGGGTAAGAAAAATAATCTTAATGAGATATAATCTCATACAGAAGTTTTAAGCATCACTTAATTTTCTCAGACCATTTTTCTTGTCAAGTAATCTTGATTTAAGATTTTTTAGATATTTGGACTGGAAACGAGACAAAATTACTAATTAAGAAAAAAAATGTTGAATAAAAAAGTGTCTTTAGTCTTGCAATGCAAAGTGCAAAGTAACTATACCACCCCTGCTTTACTACTGTTATTAACGAGCTAACGCTAATTTGTCATGCTTGTCAAGATGGATAACGAGTAAACACCAGCACCAGGGACATTACGCTCCTCACTTCAAAACGGAACAAAAGTAGGATTCTGTGGTGACTTAAACTGCTGTTGAACTCCCTTCCTCCTCATCAAAGACTCAAACATGTTTGCGTTTCAGGTGCTGGATCATTGCCGTGTTGCTCCCGCCATGTCGCTTTAGCATATTTTGCAGTTAACACACTTTTTCTGTATATTTAGTGTGAAACGCTCCCACACCTTGGATGACTTGGGTCGCGCGGATTTCTCTGCCTCCGCCATGTATCTTTCCTCCGCTAGATTTTTTTTATTTTTGCTCCGCCCCGTCTATGAGGCGCCGAACTCTGCTAGCATCAGTGCGCTAGAGAGACCGACTATGTTCACTCCGCTCCGCGCTCAAATAAAGTTTTTTTTTTAAATAATCAAACGTCTCCGCGTCGCGCGACACAACGAATCGATTATGAAATTCGTTGCCAACTCTTTTAGTAATCGATTTTTATCGATTTTATCGATTCGTTGTTGCAGCCCTATATGTACACACTTTGCATCCCGTTACCTAACAGGACCCTGCGTACCTACACGGCACACCGCACACTCAGTATGACTTGCTAACATAAGCAAGATTTATACGTCTGCCCCACTGGCAGGAAACTTCTATACAATCTCTCATGCACACTTACACTCTTTCATACACACAATCACGCACACCCATTTCTTGAGATCTGGATACCCTGAAAGACTTGGCAAACTTGTGCAATTTTTTAACATTGAATGTCGTTTGTCCTTCTCAAGCCTCTCCTAAATTTAACAAATTTAGTGTTTACCTTTAGCTGACGGCACAAAACGTACACTATGAAGCAAATATGCTCACCTGTTTTAGGGCCCTTTTTGTGCGATCAGCTTGTCTGGTTTACCCGTCACAATCTTCAGCCTCCTGCCCTCTAACCTGGATCACGTCGGATTGTTACCAAATATGTTGTGGCGAATCGGCCTTCCATCGCAGAAAGAAATCGCAGAGACAAGGGTTCCAGGTGCAAAGAGTTTAAACTTTATTTGCCCCGGCAAGCAAAGTGGGATATTCAGAGTTCATCTGAAGTGATCCAACCAATACACAACTGACTCCATCTTTTATACCTTGTTCTCAAGGTATTATCACAGTTTAAACCAATCATGTTTTCCTGACATCATCTTCTTCCAGTCAGGTTTCATATGACATCATCTTTTTATTAGCCCGTCCCTCTGCGCTCGCTACCGTTATATTTCTCGCCTACCATATTAGGATTTAATCGTAGCGAGCACCTCTCAAAAGCAGGTGCCTCTTTATCCTGACACTTTTCTGAGGCTTTTGGACGATACATGATTTAGCCTTGTTTTTATAAAAAATGAGCTCATTGTTTAGCGTAGGATGAGCAACCCAGCATCTCCATTGTCGGGAGACACTGCTCGGCTAACCTTGAGTTTCTCATGGTTAAATGTAGACCGTTTTACCTGCCAAGGGAATTCACTTCCACCATTATAACGGCAGCTTATATTCCACCGGATGCTGATGCCAAGCATGCTATGAAAGAACTTCATGCAGCCATCAGTAAACAACAGACTGCTCACCCGGAGGCTGCATTTATTGTTGCGGGAGATTTTAATCACTCTAACTTAAAGACAGTGCTCCCTAAATTTCACCAGCATGTTTCCTGCCACACAAGAGGAAACAAAACTTTGGATCATGTCTACACAAACATGGCTGAAGCTTACGCCGCGACACCCCTCCCCCACCTGGGTCAATCTGATCACCTTTCTTTGTTCCTCACCCCCAGGTATTCACCTCTCATTAATCGTGTGAAGCCATCAGTGAAGACCCTCGACGCATGTGGCAGGGCATCCAGGCCATTAGTGACTACAAACCCAACCACTCCATCCCCATAGCCACAGATGCTGCCTTTCTGAACGAGCTTAATGACTTTTATGCACGCTTTGAGAGAGACAATAAGGAACCCGCCACCAGGCTCACACCTTTTACTGACCACCCAATCATCACACTAAACTCCACAGATGTTTACACTGCACTAAGCCGGATAAACGCACGCAAGGCTGCTGGCCCTGATGGCATCCCTGGTCGCGTACTCCGGGCATGTGCGGAGCAGCTCGCTGGGGTCTTCACGGATATCTTCAACCTGTCCCTCGCCCAAGCAGTTGTTCCAGCATGTTTCAAATCCACCTCCATTGTTCCCGTTCCAAAACATTCCAGCCCGACATGCCTGAACGACTACCGCCCTGTAGCACTTACACCCATTGTTATGAAGTGCTTCGAGCGGCTGGTCCTGTCACACCTAAAAGACTCTCTACCATCCACACTGGACCCATACCAATTTGCCTACCGCAGCAATAGGAGCGTAGATGATGCAGTGTCCATGGCGCTGCACTCCGTGTTCACACATCTGGATAATAAGGACACTTATGCACGCATGCTGTTTGTAGACTTCAGCTCTGCATTCAATACCGTCATCCCTTCCAAGCTAATCATCAAACTTGGAAACCTAGGCATTAACAACTCAACCTGCAACTGGATTATGGATTTCCTGACGAACAGGCCTCAGCTTGTTAGGTTAGGCCACATCTGCTCCACCACCATCACCCTCAACACTGGTGTACCACAGGGCTGCGTACTGAGCCCCTTTCTCTACTCCCTTTTCACACTCGACTGCAGACATGTGAATGGATCTAACTCCTTCATCAAGTTCGCAGACGATACAACAGTGATTGGTCTCATCAGCAACAACGATGAGACTGCTTACAGGGAGGAGGTACGGCACCTGGCCACATGGTGCTCAGACAACAACCTGCTCCTTAACACCTCCAAGACAAAGGAGATCATCGTGGACTTCAGGAAGGCGAAAGGAGGCACACACGACCCCATCCACATTAACGGGATGGCTGTTGAACGTGTTTCCAGTTTTAAGTTCCTGGGGACCCATATTTCGGAGGACCTGTCCTGGACCACCAACACCTCATGCCTGGTCAAGAAGGCTCACCAGCGACTCTTCTTTCTGAGGACACTGAAGAAGACCCAACTGTCTTCAACTATCCTGGTGAACTTCTATCGCTGCACGATAGAGAGCATCCTGACCAGCTGTGTAACAGTCTGGTACGGGAACTGTTCTGTTGCTGAGCGCAAGGCACTGCAGCGGGTGGTGAAAACAGCCCAGCGCATCACAGGGACTACACTCCCTTCCATTGAGGACATCCAGAGGAAACGCTGTCTGCGTCGAGCTCGCAGCATTCTCAAGGACTCCTCTCACCCCGCTCATAGACTGTTTACTCTCCTGCCTTCCGGTAGGCGCTTCAGGTGCCTCCGGATAAGAACCAGCAGACTAGGAAACAGCTTTTTTTCCCAGAGCTGTTTCATTATTGAACTCTGCTCCCCACTGATTCCACTAACCCTCATAACTTTAACTTTAATGCTGCTACTACATTGTTTACATTGCATAACAGGGCTGCATCCATGACTGAACTGTACACACCAGTACTTCATGTTATCTGCTCTACCGGACTGTTTACACACACATAGCATCATTTGCACTCTATACTGCTCACTTGCACACCAGGAATATTACACTGAATGCTCATTTGCACTAATAAACTACTTTCATAACTGAATTAACTCATCTACTGTACTGTAACTCATCTATTGCATTTATTGCATAACTAACTGCATCCACTCATCTATTGCACTGTAACTTCAATAACTGCATTAACTCATCTACTGCACTGTAACCTTAATAACCGCATTAACGCATCTACTGCACTGTAACTTCAATAACTGCACTAACTCATCTAATACACTGTAACTGTATTATCTGCATCTACTCATGTATTGCACTATAACTTCAACAACTGCATTAACTCATGTACTGCACTGTAACTTTAATAGCTAATGTCTGTAATTAATGCACACTCAAGTCACTTGCACTATTGTATTGTCTATATTGTTATCTGTTCATAACCACCTGTACATTAATGTTCACAGTATATAGCCTTCTGTATATATTGTTCATAGTACATACCAACTGTCATATTTTCATACAACATTTGTATAGTATTTCCCTAGAATTGTATTCTGTATTTATTCACACTGTATATCTGCACTTGCTAATTGCACTTCTGGTTAGACCTAAACTACATTTCGTTACACTGTACTTGTATATGTGTAATGACAATAAAGTTGAATCTAATCTAATCTAATCCTTGGCCGCAAGCGATTAATTAAACTTCTCTACAAAAGTGTATGTGGTCTACGTGCAGTTACAGTCTTGGTGAGATAAGATTATACTAATTATTGTAGTTGTTATTTTAGTTAATAAAACATCTTTTCTGCTTACTTTTTAAATACTTCCCTCCATATTGTTATCACAGATTACTTTACAAATGGCTAATGTTTTGGATGTGTGTGTCCCAGAGTTCAGATAAGGACACATTCTAGCTACAGTCGGTGCAGTCGGAACTGGAGGCTGTGTAGAAGGTGATCTAGGATCTATTAGAGAACAGGCACAACTGCGGTCTCTGTTTAATGCTAGGGTGTCACGGTTGATGACGGATGATGCTGGCAGAACATAGAATCCAAGCACAGGATAATCCAAAATAGGTATTTTAATAATAAACAAAAAGGTAAACAGGGAAACAGGAACTCGGGAAACAATACCACGTAACATGAACAATACTCGACAAAGAACAGAGGGAGACACAGGGCTTAAATACAAAGGAAGACACTTAGGGAAAACAGTATCAGGTGTGGGACTAATTAACAAAGATGAAACACAAGTGGAAACTAATGAACTAATAACGAGATGGGCAACTGGAAATTAACAAAGATGAGGGACAGGTGAAAACAATGAAACAAGTGAAAACAGGCAAGGAACAAACGTGACATAGGGACATTGTGATCATCAGAGACTTGATTTTCCGGAACTAAAGCCAAAGATTGCTTTCCTACCCGCGATCCTTAAGGGATACGGGAAAATACAGAGCTGTCATGCTGCATGCAGGGGGGAAAGACATCAGGATGCGGCAGACGGAGATTCTAAAGTGGGATTTCAGGAGTTTAATGGAGGAAGTCCACTGTATATCACCTCTTGGCGAGGAGGGGACCACTTCCCACGTACCGACAAGGACATGAAAGGAAAGTACACTATTTGCTTTAAATTAGTGGTGGGCATAGATTCATTTTATTAAGCTAGATTAAAATGGCTCATTTGAAATCTGCCGAAGGCATTCAGAATATGTGTGCTACCCAAATAATGACTAAAAGTAAGTCTTTGAGAACGGGTTTCTCAAGCCAGGTGGCGCATTAGACCAGGGGCTCATCTCCTGTTTCCAAAATGCATCACAAGCTGCTTGAGAAAGCTGTTCTACTATGATCATTTGTGATGAAAATTAAATTATGTTCAATAAGATCTACTTGTGTTTACTTCCGCATTAGCTAAGGGATGCTTTGCATTTAGGTGGTACTTGAGACTGGAAGAGCTCCTACAGTACATTTACATTTAGTCATTTAGCAGACGCTTTTATCGAAAGCGACTTACAAAGCGTTAGGGAGCAACAAGAGATATGTCATACAGGATCCATAATACATTAGGTGCCAATACAAAGTTACTGGTTTCAACTAAAGCTAGACCACTACCTGCTGAGAGAAAGTTTTTTTTTTTTTTTTCTTAACCAACTGTATGTAAACCAGTTCCGTACAGTAAACCAATTCCACATTGAACAAGGTGCAAACAACCTTAGTCTTGTCGAGGTTTCCATTGGGAAGCTTCTTAAAAATAAATTTTCCCTGAAGCAAACCCGGCGGCTTCATAACTGCATCCATGTTAGCACGTCACATTTGATGTGGTAATTTCAGAGAAACGTTATGTTGTGTTCAGACCAAACGCGAATGGCGCGTCAAGCGCAAGTGATTTACATGTTAAGTCAATGCAAAGAGGCGATAGACCTACTTGCTGCGCGAATCGCGCGAATGAAGCCCTGGTTATGAGATGATGAGGCGGCGCGAATCACGTGAGTTGAAAAATCTCATTCTCGCCCCTTACAGTGAAATTAAGCTAGGTATACATCCGCCCTAAAATATCAAGGTGAAAGTCATCAAGGCTTGCGTAGTGTAGACCCAGCTCCCAACCCAACTTTGAGAATAGATTAACAGCGACATTTTTTTTATCGCGCAATAAAAGTCTTTACGCAGCACGTTAACGCCGATAACGGCCCAACACTACTTTAAATAGATGGTTATTGTCATGGTGCAATGAACACAGACTGCTCTTTTAAAATAATTGGAATCTTTTCTGGTAGCGTCCTAGGCTTTTCTGTCCTGATGGCCTGCACCACAGCAGTAGTGCAGAGTGGGTTGTTTTAATCAATCATATTAAATATCATAAATCATATTTTAATTATTTTTTTTAAATTGCCATTGTTACTCTTAACAAATAGGTGGTGCAGTTAAAATGTAGCCATGCTTATTTATCAAACCTGCTTACAACAATAGTTAAGTAAAATCTAACTGATTTTAGTGGGTTGTTTTCAACCCCCCCATAATATTTTTTTACAGTGAAGAGTTCTTACATTGTCTAGAAGATTTGCCCACATAACAACATCTCAACAGTCGCTGCCCATTAAGTACCGCATAGACGATAAACTAACTACTTCCCATCACATATAAGGCATTAAAAAGTTTAGCTCCCGCTTTTCTAACATAGCTTCTATCACGCTAAAACCCATCACGCTCCCTACGATCACAAAACTCGGGACTTCTGATAGTATCTAGAATAACTAAATCCACAAAAGGGGGTAGAGCTTTCTCAAATGAAGCACCTAAACTCTGGAATAGCCTTCCTGATACTATCCGTGGCTCAGACACACTCCCCCAATTTAAATCTCGAATAAAAACACATATGATGCATAGTAGTATTAACTCTTGTTTATAAGTAAATGAACAGCAGCTATGCTAATGGTTCTCTCTCTGCCCTCCTCAACATCCCCTGGATACTTCGAGGTAACCACAGATTATGCCGGCTCAAATTGAACCATCTGGTGTCATCCTCCTGTGAGATCCTGCGGACTGACTGACCATCGGGACACCCATCCAGAGGAAACTACACATTACACCAGCACCAGTTGACCAAGAAAGGAAACTTAGTTTATTTAGTGCATATTTTTTCACATGTTTTTTTGACGTTTTTAAATGATAAAGTTTTTGGTCAGTACACGTTTTTTTTTGGCATCAAAGCAGATACATGTTTTCTGATCTATCAAAATTAATTTTTTTCAGATTTCTCTGTACTGGAGATTCTTACCCAACCATTGCGTCAAGCTTTCGCCTGGGCATCTCAACTGTGGCTTTAATAGTTGCAGAGACATGTGAAGCAAATTGGACATGTCTTAAAGAACAACACATGCCAGTGCCCATAGAAGGTGTGTGGAGGAAAACAGCCAAGAGACTCAAAGAAAGATGGACCTTCACCAATTGTATTGGGGCAATGGATGGGAAGCATGTTGTTATTCAGTCCCAGGCAAATTCTGGTTCCCTCTTTTTCAATAGCAAGGGTACATTTTCTATGGTTTTGCTGAATGTATCCATCCATCCATCCATTTTCTTCCGCTTATCCGGGGCCGGATCGCGGGGGCAGCAGTCTAAGCAGGGATGCCCAGACTTCCCTCTCCCTAGACACTTCCTCCAGCTCTTCCGGGGGGACACTGAGGTGTTCCCAGGCCAGCCGGGAGACATAGTCCCTCCAGCGTGTCCTAGGTCTCCCCCGGGGTCTCCTCCCGGTGGGACATGCCCGGAATACCTTCCCGGGAAGGCGTCCAGGGGGCGTCCGGAAAAGATGCCCGAGCAACCTCAGCTGGCCCCTCTCGATGTGGAGGAGCAGCGGATCTACTCCTAGCTCCTCTCGAGTGACCGAGCTTCTCACACTATTTTGCTGAATGTAGTTGATGCAGAATATCACTTTCTAGTGATTGATGTGGGCAGCTATGGGAGTAATAGCGATGGTGCCATTTTTGCAAATTCAGCAATTGGCAAAGCACTCGGAGACGGAACTTTGAATGTTCCTCCACCAGCGGAACTTCCAGGTAGAGCTCTGCGGGACCTAACCAGATTTCTTGCGACGCTGGATACATTTCTGAATAAAATGCGGCAGCGATCGGGAACTTTGGTGTGATTTGAACGGAAGCGAGCGGCGGGCGGTCTAAAGACATCCCGTCGTCCATTCAGAACTACATGTCTGCACTCATTCTTAACAAGCACCAGTACAGTCTGCACTTAGGATTATTGTGCACGCGCTAAAAACATGGACCAGTGCTTTCTGCTTAATGCATTTTTTGCAAGGTCCGTGCACGCAGCGTTTGCATAACTATCCTCAGAGTGAATACATGTCGGGAGTGGGTGGGTGGGGAATATAACCTAGCAGGAGTGGGATGAAAACTGTCCCGCGCAGACCTCTACTTCCAGGTGCTCCTGAATTAGGAAAGGTGAATCATGTCATTGTAGCAGATGAGGCTTTCCCACTAAAGCCATATCAGGGTACATACAGGAATCATAGTTACATTTAATACTTTTTAAGACTTTTTCTTTAGATTTTAAGACCTCATCGCCACTTTAAATCGGTTATATCTGCAACACTTACATTTACTATATAATGATTGTAAGATAGCACAACTAAACAGTCTTAGTTTGTGATGGCTAATAATCAATTCAACATAAGTCAGAATGGTGGGAACAAAGCACAAGAAAATTAAGTCACTAACCCAATGCAAAGTGTATTAGAAAGAGAAAACAAAACCAAGAATTGACAAAACTTATTGAAGAGGGAAAATAAAGCTATCTGAGCTAACAGGACCATGAATTCACACAGTAAATACAAACAATGTATTTGTAACATCAACTCTTGCAACCGTCTGCAAACCATATCATGCTTGTGGAACACTTATGATAAACACATCACTGATAGACAGTTTACCTGACACAGTGCCTCATTACTGGCAAAATAATGCTCACTATCATTACATCATACAATTAATTGCACATTCCCAGTGTCTAGTGCAGTAAATGAACTAAAACTGCCCTGACGGGCCTTTAAATATGAAACTTTAGACTACTATTCAATACAGCTGAACACTTTCATCTATAAACAAACACTGGTTTAGTTGTTTCTATTTTTTCATGTATGGTTAAATTTCAACTTTGAACTATGAAATATATTAAACTTCGACCAACTTAAGGTGGGTGATGCTACAGTATGTTCAGGAGGAGCTCCTCCACCAATACCCATTATGCTATGTGCCTCAATTCATTTGCTTTGTTCAAAAATAAGATTAAACATGCTTAAAAGTCGTCAGAATTTATATAAAGTTTATCATATATCATATATAAACTTTATGAATATTGACTACTGTCTGAGATAGGTATACATTTACAAAAAATAATACTAATATACAACCAATGTGGATGTTAATAAGCAAAATGATGAATTTGTATACATTAATATAAAGTGTAACCAAAGTTTGTATCCATCACTCATTGAACAGATTAAATGAGTTTCAATATACATTCTTTAAACCTACACAATATTTATTGCAAGTTTGTTTTTTTACACATGTCCCTTGGGGGAGTTGTAAGCAAAAGTGTTGTTTAATATAATGCAGCTGTGTGAGATCACTCTGGGCAGCCAGCATGGTAATACATTACAGTAAGTGAAGTATATTTCTCGCATTTCCCCTGGCAATAGAATAACCAGCTAAATTTGTCTTCTTAAATAATTGCCTAGGAATGTCTGAAAAGTTGTAAAATCTAACACTGCTATAACAGGAATAGCTAACATACTGTTGCCACAAAAGATTCAGTGGTTGTCCCAGCCTGAAAACAGGACTCCGCCCGTTAGTGACAAGATTCAAAATGCTAGTTAGTAACATTATAATAGAAATAACTTTACTTTAATGTGATGATACATTCAGTGACGTCACACTGCTTTATTTATTATGGAATAGGTAATCTTACATCAAGCTATAAATTAAGATAACGCGCTGAATCATTAATATATTAACAACCGAATGACGGCACTTATTAACAGTACGTCGATCAGCATCAACCGCTCATAATGCTAGAACATTTCCTTGTGAAATATGAGCATGCACATTTACACAAACTAAAAAACAGTGTGATTGATCAGGAAAATATATTAAAGCCATAAAGATTTTAGACCAGACTTAAAACGATTTAAAATATATTAACCGAATTAGGGCATTTATTAACAGTCCAGAACGATTTCATGAATTAGTAGCTCAAAATGCTTCCGTTTCTAATGTCATGAAGAGTTTCTCAAGTCTGGTAGTGATGGTTTTTCTAGACTAACAGTAAACTCGGGCTGTACAAACTCCATATGATTTTTAAAACCCAGCTCTCCTCAGACAAAGCCTATCGGAAGCATATCCCTAGCGATCATCTTAGTATTTAAAGCCGTTATTTGCTCCGCCCGTCTGGCATTAAAATTGATTGGTCTGACCATAAAACTAGCAACTGAATGCTGACCAGTGGATGGACCTGCTGGGCGCTTCGCCCTCAAATGATTGTGCATCGTAGTTATTGATCCATGATAAGCCAGCTTTGCATAGCAGAGTTTGCACTGCACTTTATTCTCATTCATTTTATTAAAGGACCCCACCCAGAACTCATTTTGACATCGTCTCAATTTATCGTAACCGTTATGCCACGCGGGTCTACAGTGTGCGTAACTTGTTAACAATTGTTTTGAAAAAATGTTTCCCTTGATTGTCTCCTGATTGACAGTCTTTAGGTGCATCATTATTGGCAGCGCCATCCTTTGGTTACATGAACACGTTACGTGTGAATACACGGCGATTTTTGTAGGATCGCACACACTATTTGAAATTAAAAAACTATTCGAATATTCGAAATTCGTGACTCATCCCTAGTCGCTGCACCAGTATGGTGGAAGATGGGCAGCTAAATCGAACACGGTGATAAATAAGCGATGAAGATCTCCATTTCTTCAACCTAGTGCTAACACCGCTACGTAGTCCTCTTTTCCTCCGACGCCTCTTTCGCACAACAAGGCAACCGATTTTTGCTGTAGCCACAGGAAAGAGGAGACGCGTGCAAGAGTAAAAGGGATTTTCTGTTGATGTACGCTGCAACATTCCTTCGGTGAAAATCGTAAATCCAGCAGGGAAAGGCGATCATAAGTAAGTGTAGCTGTAATTCCCATCGCAAATGACAAAAGAGTCAATAATAAAACGGACAACACTTACAGCACATACAAACATGAGCGGCGATGGCTAGCCAGCAAACATCCGGTGCCATCTTGACAACTTGAGGTTTGGATTGAAAAAAAAATTTACGCTTATTTTACTAATATTACCTGGAGGGAAAAAAGATTAATACCATTTATGGACAATTAAGGAAATAAACGTTCATTACTCGCAAAAGTAAGGTGTCTTTTCATTAGCTGTATTAATCCATTTGGAATGGCTTTCATAACTTTCAGAAATACTTTAAAGGGGACAGGAAAGTTGAAAGTATAAAGAAAGTCTTTATAAGATAAGATTTAGCCATTTCCATCAAATAAGTCCATAACGAAGTTTGTTAAACCAATTGTGAAAAAATAAAGACTTATTCCTAGAGGTGATAAGACAGTTATTACATAAAAGCACTTTGTTTGAGGGAAAAATTATGTAAAAAAAAAACAAATCTTCCGAGCCAATAACACTTGCTGGTGAAAATTTGATAATTTAACTGGTAATTTCCCAGGCAAAAAATTACAGCGTATAGAAAAGATAACTCTCCAACCTTTTTAAAATTGCACTGTGGAATAAAGAAAAATAATGAGTGTTCTTTCTTTTTGATTTTTTTTAACCATTTAATTTTGAAAATGTTAATGATGTCTAAAAATCTAACATTTCTAAACCGCCATCAACCCTTCTGCCAGACATAATATCTTTTTTCAATTTTTTAGCTTAATTCTAGGAATACCAAGATATTTCACATATTCCATCACCGTTATATTTTCTACTGATACGTCTAGAGAATGATGAAGAAATAGTATTTTGCACTAATAAAAATGTTATATTAACCCAGAAGATTTGGAAAACTTTGTTGGTTGTCATGATTCTGCCTCCTCAGGTCATGTTTTTCTTGGTCTTGTGGGAGAGTCATGACAAAGCCTTTGGTTTTGTGTGGAGAGAAACATAATATTCTTCTCTCTGATCTCGTCTTTGGCTCCACCCCTCTCGTTTCTCGTATTAGCTTTCCAACGGTGTGTCATTACCCACACCTGCACATTGTTATCCTCTTTTGTTAGTCTCCATATTTAATGTCCTTGTGTTTGCTGTCCTGTGCGGATTCGTTCTGTATTTACCTCTTGTTGTGATCTGTTCAAGTAAGTCTAGTATTGTCTAAATTCCTGTCTAGTTTAGGTTTTTGTTTCTCTCTAGTTTTGCCCCAATGTGGGAAGTTTTGGGTTTTCAATTTTGAAGTATTTCTTAGTTATTTTGTCTGTCCCCCAATGTGGGTGTTTTGTTTGTAACTATTGAAATTTTCAATTGTTACCCCTTACCGGTGCCTCCATCTGGGTTCTTCTCCCCCTTTCGTGACAAAGGTAGTATCATATGCCAATTGAATTTTTTTATTTCTCTGTCGAATATTTTCAGACCAAGAATGCTTTGGTTATTTAAGATGTAAATAGAAAGACGTTCAACTACAAGTAAAAACAAAAAGGAGAGATTGGGCAACCTTCACGAACACCACAATGAATTCCAAACCTTACAGAGGTACAAAAGCCGAGAATAATAGAGCTGTTGATATTTTTGTAAAACATTTCTATCACATTAATGAAATTATTACCAAAGCCAAAGACTTTTAGTGTGTGTAGTAGAAAGCCATGTTAAATGGTGTTGAAGGCTTTCCAAAAATCCAAAAACAAAATAAGAAACCCCTGAATCTATCTGATCCGAATAGTCTACATTTTAGAGTATGAAGGACAGACATACAAGTAATAACATTGGCCATATTTTTGACCTTTTAGACTCTAATGGGTCAAAAATAAGGCCAATGTTATTACTTGTATATCTATCCTTCATAAAGCCCGTTAAAAGTTTCATGGATGATTTGATCTAGCCCTGATTTTAATCTTTTAGCATAAACTACAGCAAGTTATTTGTAATCTATATTTAGTAGAGTGATAGGTATCCAATTATCCTTAATAAGGGTATCCTTTTCTGCTTTGGGAATCAAAGAGATTAAGCCTTGTTTCATAGTTGTACATAACTCCTTTCTTTATGCATTCAGTAAAGGGGTGATTTTTCTCTGGTTTTACTCAAGTGTAATATAAATCATAGGGGTCCACATAATGTGTCTGTGAAGTAAAAGCTCAAAAAACACCACAGATCTAATATACCATGCGCTTCTTGCCCACTTTTGCATGTGAGGAAAAAAGCGCTGTTTATGTGTGGGTCTCTTTTAGTGCAAGGGAGCTGCTAGTCTCCGACCCCTTTTCAGCAGAAAACACAGCCAGATACTCGAGATAAACGCATCGCTATTTCTTTAAGTCATATTAACGTTACACAGGCGAATCCTATCGCATGTTTACAAGCCACAGACATTGCTTTCTAATAGTGAACGGACAAACGTGTCAAAGTGACATTTTATTTACTTTTAAGTTGCCACAGATCCCTGGGGTCTTACTTAAAAAATACCAGTACTTACAATGTCTTTATTTGCAGCTTTTCCTCGTTAAGTGTGGACAGTTTTTCCATTGAAACAAAATAAATCCATTGCTCTCTTGTGTCCCGTGAGGCTGAGAACATTGTTCAGTGTTGGTCTGTGCAGCCAACAAACAGAACATTTCATAAGCTTTGCTACTTTTGCAATAGTGTTGGAATTTCACACATGCCAAAAGAACAATGGCGACGGCGCAACGGGTGGACATGTTCAGAACGGAAATAATATAATAAGAACGGCTGCTTACGTCATTAAGAGAGTGATTTCTGAAGCGCTCGTTTTCTCACAGGCTTGCAGAGAAAAAGGTTAATGATTTGTCTTTTTTCACGTTTCTGAGTTTGCAGATGCACAAGAGACCGTAGCATTTAAACATAGAAAACGTTTCTCATTAAATCACCCATTTCCACATTAAATAAAGTGGATCTTTTAGTATCTCCCAGAAATGTTGGTACAATCATTCAGGACCTGAACTTTTTTTTTCATGCATTGAATAGTTAACTTTAATTCTTCTTTCTTAAGTACAGATTCACACAAGCTTTTGAAGTTATTATTAATCAAAGGAATATAATCTTTAGTCTTATCAGTAGATGATTAACACATGTCACAATTAAAATCAGACTGATACATTTTTTCATAAAAGGACCTAACAAAGACTGAAATCAGCTTAGGATCCTTTCAAAGGGTGTTGAAAATACTCAATGCTGATAATGATTTTTTTTCTTCCTATTTTCAAGAGCTAAGAAATAAGAAGCAAAAAAAGCTCCATTGGGCTTGTAAACAAACAAATTATCAAATTTTCACTGTTATAACTAAAGCTCACATTCCTTTGTCTGAGAAAGTATCTGACATTTACACAGAGTATCGATTTGATTTAAAAACTGTTTTAAAACAATCTCTATCCTTTTTAATTGCTTCCTTGTGTTAATAGCCAATTCTCTAGACTTCAATTTGAAAAACTCCCATTTGGATAGATACAGTGATATTTCTGAATTAAAGATACTGGTAGCTAAAGCTTAAATTTTATTTGTCAAGATGTTATCATTTAAAAGAGAGATAGTAAACTTCTAGTAGCCACGAAGATTGTTAGAATTACGAATAGTTTGTAATGATAATTCAATTAGTAAGTGATCTGAAACGGAGCATAATAGTGGGAGATATTTTGAACGTGTTGTAGCAAATTAGGGGAAATAAGACACAAGTGTTGATATTAAAGACTTTGAAGCATTACTCCATGTATACTCAAATGAATTGTCATTATAGTAACCCCACGAATCAATCAATATTAGAGCTTTGATTTAGGGGTCGGGGATGCTGTGGAAATCCATCATAATATACCATCAGGAACTTCATTAAAATATCCATCTACTATTAACTTGGCATTTGGGATTATTTTAATCAGCTCAGTTAATGTGAAAGAAATGTTAGGAACTTTTTTTTTTTAAAGTGTGAGAATTAAATCCATAAATATTACAAATAATAAAAACAGAGTTGTCTAATTTAACAGTTAGTATAACCCATCTACATTCAGGGGAAGAGTTAAAATTAACAATATCTCCTTTGAACTTGTGAATTAAAATAAGAGCACCAGCAGAGGTGTTTGACCCATGACTAAAATAAATATTGTCACCCCATTGAGCTTACCATATTAACAACAGAAGCAGAGGAATGAGCTTCTTGAAAAAAAATAAAGTCTGCATTATAGTGTTGCACGACACACCGGTACTAGAAAAGTAGCGCGATACCCTTGTGTTAAAACTATACTAATTTCTCTTTCATTTCTCATTAAAACGCATCCTGAAATTCGTCCATTTGCGGCAGCCGTTTGTGTGTGCGCATGTGCTCGCAGCGCACTCTTCAGTCAGTGGACGAGTACAACTTTCTTTACTCGTATTTACGCTGCAGATTTCGGGGTGACGTAAGTCATGGCGGCAAACATAAGTGCCTTTACTATCTGTTCACGGCTTGTCAGTGAAGCAGATGCGCGAAGGGGAAAAAGGGGAGGAGCAGGAAACGGGACACTCCTGCCGGCTACCCTCCTTAAGAAAGCCATCACCAACCGCCAGGAAGGTCCAGCACCGCCGCATAGCACCGCGAGGAAGACCCTCTCGGTTGGGTTGAGAACGAGCTGCAGCATGTCGGGGAACCGCACCAAATTTTTTTCCTCTCTCGTCCCTGTCGCTCCTGGTGCTCCCGTTTCCGTTCTCTCGTCTTGTCGCTACATACCCCGAGACGGGGCGATGGCCGAGACTGGCTCCCCGGGGGGGAAGTAGGTACAGTGGTACCCCCCCGGCCTGTAAGGGGCGATGGGGGTATGTGGTCAGGAAGACGTGACGAGAGCCGTGGGCCAGTGTGCCCACAGCTGATTCAAACTATCAATCACGCCACCGGCCCCGCATCGCAATGGGGAGATTGGGAGCATAAGAGGACAAGCGACAGGACTGTTGACAAGAGAGGACCAGGACCGGGCCCAGGCATGTTTTAAGTTTGTATTTATGTTCTTGTGTTTTACTTCTGTGTTTTTGTTTTGTGATTTGTTTTGTTCACCGGCGGTCGGCCGTGAGGGGCCGCCGGCTGTTATTATTTGATTAAATGTTTAAATGTCTGCCGGTTCCCGCCTCCTTCCTTTTAATGAACCTCGTTACAATTACCACCATTGAAAACGTCTTGGTTACGGATGTAATCTCAGTTCCCTGAAGGAGGGAACGAGACGTTGTGTCGAACCGACAGATAAGGTTCGCCCTTGAGAAGCTATCAACTTCGACAAGCTTAGAAAAGGCCAATGAAATTGGTGAATGAAATTTTCATGCAGGACTCTGCCCCCGGATATCAGGGAATAAAATGGAGACAGCGTGCTGAATTCATTCCCCTTTTGTTCTGAGGAGCCTGAGAGCCTCTCACGACTGCTGCAACGGCGGCACGCGTTGTGGCAAGAAGGACACAACCAGGGGTGTAGCAAGCTTGTCAAAAGTGCGGGGGATGGATGTGGTTCGCTTTCTGTTGGTCTCTCGACGTTGTGTCGAACCGACAGATGGGGTTCGCCCATGAGAACATATCTACTTTGACTAGTTTAGAGAAGGACAATGTAATTGGCAAATGAAATTTGCATGCTGGACTCCGCCCCCGGATTCATTCACCTTTGGTTCTTCGGAGACCACGATCCTACGATCAATTCGTCTCTGATTTTCAAATTCTGTTGGATTCTGAACGACGTGGTGCAGTGGACTGACCCTTCCTACAGCGACCTCCCCTGGCCGTCTCGGCAGTTCCAGAAGTGTTCGAGTTTTTCTAAATGAGCTAATTTCTCCAGCGTGGCATGTCCAACTGTTCTCATGGGTGCAATACACTCATCGAGGAGGGTGACGGACACGATGGCTGCTCCAAGTGTTGGGTTTCCAGCACACTGGGGCAGCCGCACTGGGCACTTGGCTCGAGCTTCCCGCACCGTCACGGTGGCTACAGCAAACGATCGGTCTCGGCTACTCGATCCAATTCGCCAAACCTCTGCCCAAGTTTCGAGGCATCCTCTCATCCTCGATCAGACGCACCCTAATCTCCTGGTCTTCAATGACCTTTTTACAGACAGTGGTCCCTCTTGGGCAGGTCTATGACAGATACTTGTTGTTTCAATGACAATATACGAGGAACGAGATTGGTGGAGAAAGCTCAAGCTCGAAAAAATAAAATGGTGGCCGAAACACCCGTTGGAGCGTAGTTTTGTATAAATAGAAGCTTTTGATTGCATTTCTAGCGAGAAATTAGTCGTTTTTAAATATTTGATTAGTGAGTGCAGAGACGCTTATATTTAAAATAGACATCCGTTACATTGCCTATTCGTTTCTATTGTGGTTTCTCTGGGCTGCCTATATTCAGTCGTTGCATTCTTCTTCTTTTTGTTACCACATGCAGCCAGCATTTTTTTACTAAAAAGCCTCTTTTGTTAACTTTTCCTTGTCAAAATCGAAAGGCAAGTTGGAATAAAGCCTTGTTCTTCATTATTTTGCAGTTAAACGTTTTTTTTCTTGCTGCCTGCTTTTGTCTGACTGCTGACCCAATGGACATTCTGCTACATCATTGGACACGATGATGCGATCTCTAGCATTGTGCTAGTATTACTTTGTCATAATGGTGTTTCATATTTTTGAACTATTCAGTGTATACTTAATGTCTATTTTGACTCATTCTACCTGTTAAAGAAATCCTTCCTAATAATTCTGCTCACCGAAATATAAAATGTTTTTACATTCAAGCCTTTGTTAACCATTATATATCACTTATTCAAGATTATAATCACAATTAATAGTATAATTATTAAGATTGATCTAGTTAGGAGCTGTTGAAATGTGCCTGGAAAAAAATATGATCAGAATTTCAACTTGACTAATAATTATGCACACAGTGTACATCAACATTTTCATGGAATGAATACTAGTGGTACCAACTATATAAAATGAACGTCTGAAGATTTTAACCAGTTACAATACATAAATATGACTAGAAATGCGTGGTATGGGTCTGAGGTGTCCTCGGTAACCCGAGGATGAGACATGAAAACAAAACTGTATTACCATACAGGCTGCTTGCATACAAACCCCTCCTTCATTCTTTGGTAAACCAGCGGTGCTGTAAGATCTGCTCCAATGTGGGCCGTTCAGTCATTTCATAGCGTCTACATCAATCTATAAGGCGTTTTTTCATTCTGTAAAAGTTAAAAGAGAGCTGGTAAGTCATGATTACCCGAGCTGTATCAGAGGACATAACTCTAAAGGTATTTGCACATAGTCCAAAAATTTCGTATGCGTTTTTTCTTATTTGGTTCTCGTTTGTACAGTGTCTCTGAATTGCTAAAAAAGACAACTCAAAATGCTTGTTACGGATGCGAAAAAAACGCAGAATATCAATCCTGGTCCGACGGACGAAAATATCAGAGACAGTGTGTAAATGGGCTTAAGGTCTTACAAATAAACATTTCAACTGGAAACATGTAGGACGGTTCAACACTGGAAATTGCTAGATCATGTTGCTCTAAAAACAGAACAGAAACAAAAAAAGGTTGACAAGTCAGTCATCATCATCTTCTTGGCTCTTCAGACTGAGGCACAGAGAACTATTTCAGTGAAAAGGAAACTGATCCATCTATTGTCTGCCTAAATGTCCAGGTTTGCACATTCATTTCATCTCACCTTGTGGCTTGGTTTCCACATCCTCTACTGAGGCATCAGCTGGCAGCTCAGAGTTCTGCTGGATGGTCTGTCTGCAAGTTCTGTTGCAGACAGACCAATCGCTGCTGGTAATGCTCACTACATCCAGATCATCACATCTGTCCTCTTTGGGGGGCAAATCTGCGATCGGTAGCTGGCAGGGACCGCTGACAGAAGACAGCTGAGCGCAGATCCTGTTCCTTCTTTCTTCATTGATATGTTGCTCTAAAAACAGAACAAAAATCAAGAAAAGGTTGACAAGTGTGTCATCATCATCTTCTTGGCTCTTCAGACTGAGGCACAGAGAACTATTTCAGTGAAAAGGAAACTGATCCATCTATTGTCTGCCTAAATGTCCAGGTTTGCACATTCATTTCATCTCACCTTGTGGCTTGGTTTCCACATGCTCTGCTGAGGCATCAGCTGGCAGCTCAGAGTTCAGCTGAATGGCTGAATACCAGTCGCTGCTGGTAATGCTCAGTACATCCAGATCATCACATCTGTCCTCTTTGGGGGGCAAATCTACGATCGGTAGCTGGCAGGGACCGCTGACAGAAGACAGCTGAGCGCAATTCTCTGCTCCGTCAGAAGAAGCACACGGGATGGCCGTGTCCTGCACCATAGCCTCCACATAAATGATCCGTTCCTTGGCTGCTGTTCCGCGCTAGTTGCATATTTTGGGGAAAAGGCTCTTGGCTCTAGCAAACACATAGATCCGAGCCCTCGCCCCGGGCAGCATGCCAAATACACATACAATATTCTCCGTCTAATGCTATATCACCTGCTATATTCACCTGCTATATCACCTGCTATATTCACCTGCTATATACACCTGCTATATTCACCTGCTATATTCACCTGCTATATTCACCTGCTATATTCACCTGCTATATTCACCTGCTATATACACCTGCTATATTCACCTGCTATATACACCTGCTTTATTCACCTGCTATATTCACCTGCTATTTTCACCTGCTATATTCACCTGCTATATTCACCTGCTATTTTCACCTGCTATATACACCTGCTATTTTCACCTGCTATATACACCTGCTATATTCACCTGCTATATTCACCTGCTATTTTCACCTGCTATATACACCTGCTATTTTCACCTGCTATATACACCTGCTATATTCACCTGCTATATTCACCTGCTATATTCACCTGCTATATTCACCTGCTATATACACCTGCTATATTCACCTGCTATATACACCTGCTTTATTCACCTGCTATATTCACCTGCTATTTTCACCTGCTATATTCACCTGCTATTTTCACCTGCTATATACACCTGCTATTTTCACCTGCTATATACACCTGCTATATTCACCTGCTATATTCACCTGCTATATTCACCTGCTATATTCACCTGCTATATACACCTGCTATATTCACCTGCTATATACACCTGCTTTATTCACCTGCTATATTCACCTGCTATTTTCACCTGCTATATTCACCTGCTATATTCACCTGCTATTTTCACCTGCTATATACACCTGCTATTTTCACCTGCTATATACACCTGCTATATTCACCTGCTATTTTCACCTGCTATATTCACCTGCTATTTTCACCTGCTATATACACCTGCTATATTCACCTGCTATATTCACCTGCTATATACACCTGCTATATTCACCTGCTATCTATTTATTTAACAACCCTGTTGGTTTAGTCTGTGTTTGTGTCCCTTACTAACTCTCCACTGGTTGCGGTAGAGGCTGAAAGTAGCTCTGGGTCAGGCAGTAGTAGGGCTGGGCTTGCAAACAACTTGTTCTTTAAGAGCCTCTAAACGGATGACCTTTTTTTTGGAGTGTGGGCTTTGCATGCATCTGAAAGCTTTTTCCAATCTGTAAAATTTTAAAGCAAGCTGGTTAGTCCAGGGTAGCAATTATAATGCTACCTTACATGAAATTTAATGCCAAACCTATGGTGGCACTACAAATGATGAAATATGTAATCGTATTATAAAAGCCCTGGTAAAAGATAGGCTTTAAATTAAACCCTCTAGTCATGGCCACCACATGATGCACTATATGAATTCTCTGATGAAAGCAATGGTTTTACTCTGGTATTTGCTAGATTTTACATTTCTGCTCTAATAATAATAATAAGAAAGACTCTTTCTGTGTGCACTCAGCTGTGCGTTGCAGTATTCTTGTCAATTGACTCACCGTCGCTTAATCTTGGCCTACACCCAGAAGACATTAGTTCCAGGAGCTTCACTAGATGAAAAACATTTGTCTGCTGACCCTCAAAATCCTTCATTGCATTGACCTCAGGTGGCCGGAAAGGATATATTCCTGTAAAAAAGACGTTATCAAAGTTCAGCGAATCTGTGTAAGGGTCAAATGACAAACACGATTCCAGACTGTGCCATAAAAACCCCAAATGCCAGCTCACCTCTATATGTATGGTTGGGAAAGAGTTTGCCCTTTTTGTATACTAGAGCACAGCCGAAGTCTATTAACTTGAGATTGAAGGTATGGGGGTTGACTAGGATGTTGCTTGTGTGGATGTCGTTATGAAAGACGCCTCGGTCAAGGCAGTGCTTCACAGCTTGAACTACCTGACGCATGAGGGTCCTGACATTTTCCTCGTTGAAGTAACAAAGAGAAATTAATTCCTTCAGTTCCACGCAAGGAGCAGGATATTCCATTACAATCTCTATCTTGTCTGGGTAGTCAAACCACTCAAACATTTCAATGACATAAGGACATGTGGGAGGTTGTTTCAGCTTAACCATCATTGCCACTTCAGTCATCACAGATTCCGGATAGCCAGCCTGGAGAAAAAGAGTAAAATAAATGGTTAATTGGCTATGGGTAACTGATTAAATTTAAAGCACAAATATTGTTATATTTGGATGGACGTTTCATCAATTTTATCTATGTAGATATGATCCCAAGAGCCAGACGTGCTCGAAGCTCTGTGGGGACTTAGGCAATGTTGTCTATTTCATGTCTATTTTTTTAAACTGCAGGTTCATATTAATGATATTGTACCATAGACAATTAAATAACTACATATAAATGTATTAATCAACGTACAACAGTAATAGGAATGTCGTCTATACGCCTTTTTATGGATTTGACAGCAACCTGTAAATGAAGAAACGCAATGATTATACAAAGATGATTATATGACAATCTGCAGTCTGATTATTGTTTACATTTTTATCAAGATTTGAACATGAATCTTTAGGTACATAAGGAGTAAAATGTTGCTCAATTCTGTAAAAGGGTGCTGCTACCTTTCGGCCATCAGATTTGCGTATTGCCATGAAGACGCCTCCATAGTTACCACTTCCTAAAGAGAATTGTTTTTCATAGACGGACTGAAATTCTCCTAAAAACACAGACACAATGAACATAGTAATGCAATGTAGCCCTAGTAGTCTTGTGATATGACTCTATATACTGTATATTATGTTGGCAATTCATGTGATTATCTAGTCATGTTTGTGTTTAGTTTCATTGCGGTGAAATTAAAAATATAACTGCAGGCGATATAAACAGAAAGACAGACTTACTATCAGACGGCTTAAAAGACAAGAGCGTTCTTTCGTCTGTCCCATTAGCACTTTGTTCTAAAACACAGAAAAACAAATATTGATCATTACAGTATAAAAAAAACAAAGACACAGAGAACAGTGAAAAGGCAAATGATCTAATATCAGCTTAAATGTACAGGGCCCGTATTTATCGAGCTTCTCAAAGTGCCATTTTAGTCTTAAGTGCTGAGAATTCATGAAATCCTAATTCCAAATTAAGTAAAAAAGCGAGCTAACAATCATTCTTACTCAACCATTTATTTAAGACCGCTGTAGAGGTCTTTCAAGTGCTAAGGAGTTGCCAATAGGGGCATGTGATGGAACTGAGGAGACAGAGACGTGGTGGACATAGAGAGGCCAGTGGAACCGTATCATTCCACATTATACACACATAAATTCAGTGCTCCTCTACATAGGCGTAATTGCGGGTGGCACTTTTTTGAATGTCATAAATGCCCCATGGATCATCAGTACTGTTGCATGTTCTCTTACTAAAATTTAAGCGCAGCATTGAGGCGTGTTCTCTGTCAAAAGTTTGCTGGAGGTCACAGACAGATGGAACGGGCATTATCTGCTCTCTGATACCTAAATCAATCTGCTCTTCGTGTGAGTGGCACAAGTTGTTGCTGGAGCCATGGTTTTCGGGGCGACGATGCCTGTGCCGGATGCGCTCTCTCAAGCCCCGGAAGAAACGACAGCATCTTGACAGCGCAGTGGAACCACTGACAGGAGACGACTGAGAACGGATCTGCTCTCGGTCAGGAGTTTGCTGGACATCAGAGACTCCTGGGACACATGTGTTTGGAAGCAGCGGAGGATCAATATTTTCAACTCTGGCAGCAGCAAACTTTTTTTGCATCATCACATGCTTTCGTGAAGAAGCCACATTTTCTACATGTACCTCTTGCATGTTGATCTACAACACACAAAATAACAAACAGTAAACTGTTAAAACATCTCAGACCAAACATAAGCGATTATCATGTTACTTAATAAAACATCATAAGGAAATCATTGTGTCTTTAGCTCATAAGACAAAAGAGAAACTTTGGCAGTGAGTTGATACAGTATGTTATAAAACACAGGTAATGCGAGTTTTTGATGTTAATAAATATCTAGACATAGGCCTATACTGTAAGGTTAGAGACTTGACTTCACAGAAACACTTTTCCATCTACAATTTTTCATATTTAATGTTCAATTTTCTCATTATATTGGCTTGCAGAAATGTGCATTTACTAGAGATGTACATTTTCAAGAATCTTTATCGATTGATTACAAATATTGGTTAAATAATTGATCAATCACAAAACGAATATGAAGATTTTAATACCAAATAAGATTAACAGTTGCAGTGTACGCTATGTTAACCGACACCGAGCTTTCGGTACACTATACACAATCACACAAATAAACATGTTTAAACATGTTTTGTCATGCGTTTGTCGTACGTTTCTTGAAATTAAAACATGTACAACTTTCTGGTGTTCTTTCTAGACACTGACTTAAAATATGACGGCGTTTTAGCGCCACATTAAAAATAAAAAACTACTGTCGAAACATTTCTACTTTATTCTCGAAACATTTCGTCGTTATTCTCGTGGCACTAAAACGCCGTCGTATTAAAACGATGCACAAATCTCTAAAAATAAAGTTTAATGGTGTTTGTCTAAAAACGGACAGAGTGTGAAAGATGGTTACAAACCGTTAGCGGACTGCATTCTGAACTCAACCTGTAATGTACGTTACGAGGAAAGTAGTGTATATCCTGTAAACTACTCTGAACAACTGCTCGATGTCTGACTGACTGACTAGAAATCGCTCGCTGTTGTGATTCTAAACTCAAATTTACGTCATAGACATAGATACGTTGTATATGGTGTGGAGCCGTTAAAGGGACAGTGTCCCCAATGCCCCTTGAACGGCTCCGTAGGATTATTTACAACATTGCTTAGTTCACAACCTTTTTGAAGTTGCTAAATACTTAATAAATACAGATTTCTGAAAACCCCTCCATCCTTTCCTCACTTTTCTACTGAACTTCACATTTTTTGCTGGTTCTCTTGATGTCCTTTCAAATGAAAAAGCTACTACGGTTTCCAGTTTCTTCAGTGAGCTAAGTGCCCAATAATACTTTGCTACCCCTTGTAAGAACTTATCTATTAACGCTTTTATTATTTTTTTGTTCTTTCACTTTATATTGGTTTTATTTTATTTTTAATTATTATTATTACCATTTACTTTGTTCTTCATTGCCCTTCGTGATTGTACATTTAACGTAAAAACTCACTCTTAAATATTGTTATTGCAACTATGTCTGCCTTTGAGAATTGTCAATTGTTAATATTGTTTGTTGATGACCTATTTTGTATGTACACTTGTTTATTTACTAATAAAAAAAACTTTCAGATGTGCCTCAGAGCAGGGGCCCGTTTCAATAAGGAAGTTCAACCAACACCGAGTTAAAATCTGAGCTCTGAGTTGATTTACTCACAGAATCGCTACTCTGAGTTTTCAGTTTCAGACTAGCTGATTTGAGTCAGTTCAATCCACTCTGAGTAAGTTCACTCTAGGTTATGCGCGTGCAGCATGGCGATGAAAAGCCATCATCGATTGAGTGAAGATAGCACGATTCACCATGGCAACGGCACGTGAAAAAAGCGCATGATCATTTCTCGCCAATCGAATTGAAGGTACTGTTACAAGCGTACGGTGAATATGAGCACATGTTTAGAAAAAAAATATTCACTTCTTAATACGCAAGTTTATATGTCAATCGCTTTTATATTTATTTAGTTGAAACTGTGAAAATGGGAATTATATTTAACTCGCTCGCTCTCTTTCTCTCTCTCTCTCGCGCTCATGTAGGTGCAATCCTTCTGCAATAAAAAGATCTCGGCAGAAGCTGAATATGAAATATAAGAACATCATTCGTTCAGGAAAGTTTACAGAAATAAAATGCTCTTGCTAGTGGGATGCCTGATTGGGAAATGTTAAATATTCCACTTAAACTTGCCTTAAAAGTTAAGATAAAACGTCCAAACGGGGCCTCACAATTCTCTTTCCGACATAAATATAACTCTCTGCGAAATAATGCAGCTTCCTCATCTATGGGTTCCTGAATAAACGGATATGACATTTTAAGGTCTGTGTGACTAAATTGAGCGCGATTAGCAAAATGAATCAATAAACAAATGGCGTATGGAACACGGTTCGCGCTTCGAAAATGGGGCGGAGATTGTAACAAACCCTGGGTTTGCGGAATAAAACCTGCTCCCGACCAGGTTAGGTTCACGGAGTAGGTTACTCTGGTTACTCACTCGGAGTATAAGATACCTCGATTTCTGAAATGGGCTTGACTTACCCCGCGGTTGCGGGTTTGACATACCTCGCGTTCTGAAACCCAGATTATTCCGTTTTCTGGGGTTAACCTACTCTGAGTTTGCACTTACCCTGCTTTCTGAAACGGGCCCCTGCATGGAAGTATCCAGTTATTTGTTTGTTTTATTACATTGGTTTTGATGGTTTTATTACATTTTACAAACATTTGTTTTATTTACGTTCAAGATAAAGCTGTTGTGCACCTAATGAATCTAATAAATAAACCGAAAAAAAACTTCAATCATTCTTGTTTCTCTATGTATGTGTTTATTTTACATGTAAAACTTATCACATCATACTTTTTATGATAACCCTTCCTAATAAAGGTATAATGAATAATCCTGTAGTAAGACTTAAAATACCACTTGTGTCAAATGAATACAGCAACATTTATTAACTTACTATATTAAACAATATACTTAATTACTTTAAGTATGACAAATTCTTGTAGAACTTTAATTAGAATCTTTTGTAGTCCTTCAGAGGTCACTGTGGGTTTGATATTTGTTATTGGACTGTTTGTGTTCACGTCAACTGTCTCTTTCAGCAACAGTGTTCTCCAAACACACTATAAGCTAAAATGACACGCACCCCATAAGTATAATGCTTATAAGGCTATACATGTGCAATTTAATTGAGCTTCCAAGCACTGCAAGTGGTGTTAAAATCTGCCCAGCTAGAAATGTTAGTTCTAATAATGTTCTGAGAGCATTACCATCTAATGTTGCAGTAGTGTTTTCAACAGGTGGTTTTATTTAGTTTCCCTGAAAGGCAGGACAACATGCAGTTTACTATAAGTGAAGATGGAACAACATGTATAGAACAATGCAAAATCCATTTCTGTTTGTAATCATACAGAAGCCCAGCAAGGCCGCTGGATAAGGAAACACCTAATGAGGCTGAGGTGCACAACTGATGATGTGTCGCATTGATGGGAATCATACAGCAGCATCGCACCAAAAGGCAAGTTTCACCCAGGATAACGGATGTGATGAAACTTGGATCGGACACACAACTCATGAGACACCTCTCTGAAGACATCAAGGAAAGGTAAGTATAAATATGCTATGGATTTCTATAATCATAGATTCCCCAAACACAGGGGATGCTTACCCGATGAACCCAGTGAAACCTCAGACCACCTTTACAGTAAAATTGTACACTTAAATATTTTTATATTTCATACTGATAAAACTTAAACATTGCTTCAAATATACACATATGTACACACAGTACCAGTTTCCATTTTGAAACTCTTGACCGAATTCGTTACTTCAAATCCAATCTAAATTTGTTCCAACGTATGGATTTCTTTTGACAGTGGTATTTGCCTAAACATTATACTCTCAAATTCTTGTATGTTTCAATCAAGGGAACAGAATGTGTTGAGAGTTTCTTCCTACAGTTTCACACGCGAGAGATCATAAAGCCGACAGTTGCATCTTGCTCATCATGATCACAATGATTCCAGCCATCAATCCAAGATGTCCTACAATAATCCCGACCACAAGCACTGCGGTTTCCACCTGCTGAGAGTCTTCGGAGACCTTAGAACAGACACATAGTATCATGTATCAAAATGTTTATAAACATACTTTTAGAAAAAACTGAATGAGCAAGCAAATGTACATTTCATTTCGTTAAAGCTTAATTTCGTTATAACAGCTGTTGAAGTCGTTTCTGCACCACTTTTGATTTTGAAGTTTCTTAATCCGTTCTCTATCGGACCAACTCTATTTTCTGATATTATCGTTAAAAAGTTAAGATCTCCCAGAAAAATTACTCACCCCAGAACCTGGTGTTTCCCTGCGAGACAGGTCTCGGAAGACTCAAGCAGGTGGAAACCGCTTTACTTCAGAGAGTCAGGAAGTGTGTGAGGCATTCGACAAAACAAGTACTGCAGAGCTTAGGGAGGAAGAATGTGGTCCTTTTGTATTTTAAACAGAAATGTGAGGCATCTGAAAACTATGTTCATTTCAATGCACTCAATACTTGGTTAGGCCTTCTTTTGCATGAATTATTTGAATATGCATGAATATCAATGTGGCGTGGCATGAAGCCAATCAGCCTGTGGCACTGCTCCGGTGTAATGGAAGCCCAGGTTGCTTTGATAGCGGCCTTCAGGTCATCTGCATGGTTGGGTCTGGTGTCTCATCTTCCTATTGGCAATACCCCATAGATTCTCTATATAGATTCTCTATGGGGTTCAGGTCAGGCAAGTTTGTTGGCCAATCAAGCACAATACCACCATGGTTATTGAACCAGCTTTTGGTACCTTTGGCAGTGTGGGCAGGTGCCAAGTCCTGCTGGAAAATGAAATCACCATCTCCATAAAGCTTGTCAGCAGAAGGAAGCGTGAAGTGCTCTAAAATGTCCTGGTAGAAGGTCCACTGTGTGTCAAGCAGGACTTGGCACCTGCCGTCATAGCTCTATCGTCTTATAATAGGTACTACGTTACTTTACTTGTATGATTAGAGGATGTAGTATCTATCCAGTGTAACCCATTGTGTGTCAAGCTTTTAGCCATCACAGATGCACAGTGGCAATTAGGGTTGGGAGTCACAGGGTACCTCACGATACGATACAATTCGCGATACACGGCTCATGATACTGATGAAATCGTGATGTGGCGATACTACGATAATCAATATTTTGTCTGTCAATTCTACAGCGATACATCACGATATCTGCGCAACTATGAAAAGAGGGACCACTGACTGAAGGCACCGTAGAGCTGATCTGCTCTCTGAAACCTAAATCAATCTGCTCTTCGTGTGAGTGGCAAGAGTTGTAAATTAAAGTAAATTAAACACGTAATGCTTCAATGAAAAGCTTATCTTTGAAAAACCGACACATTCAAAACATTTAACAACTCTTAAATATTTAATAATGGCACATTTCACAAGTTCACCTTAGCAAATAATTAAATAGGGGGCAGCGTAGTTAAGCTGAGAATTTAGTAGGCATTTGACGTGCTGTCCAGGGACAGGGCTCCGGGGTCGGCATTCTCTCCCGACCCGGAGCACTCCCCATTGGTTCGGGGCGAGGGCTCTGATCTCTGTTTGTCCGTGCCCCGAGCGCTTCCCCCCCCTTTTCAGGTAGAAAAGAGGGTTAATGGTGAGGAGTCGGGTGGAGGTGGGATGCTGCGAAAATGTGTAGGTGGAGGAGGTAAGGCGATTTCACTATTCATAGAGCTCGCTCTGGTTTGGTAGGATAGGTGGTGTGATTGCTAATGCCAGGCAGCTGCGTAATTATTTGCGCATGCTCCTCCCGAACTTTGTTAATAAAACATAATTTCTAAATATAACAGCCAATTATTTAAACCTGGGAACATCTTAAGTGTTAACCAGCTTAAATGCAGCAAATTGCATTAAATCTATGCACATTTACGTTCATTTAGAAATATGCATGGAACATATTTTATCCTACACTCAATCCTAAACTCGCAAAAAGACGTAAATCAACATGTAAACGTCTGTTCGCGACGACTGTCTTTCACGGCTCATTTACACTCGTGACTGGGTGGTTCCACCGTAGCACACGCACACAAATCATGAAGTGCACAGACAGAGAGATGCACAATTTTGAATGTCTAGATGTAGTTCATCTTTCGTTGCTCCGTCTACTTCTGGTATTTACTACATGCTAACTGTGATGCTTAACTCTGACACATGCTAAACGCATGTTGAAGTCGTTCACTATGTGTAAAACAAATGTAAATTCCATTCAACCCGATTGATTGTCTTAGGTTAAAACGATTGTCATTTCACTGAGGTAAAATGACATTCAACACATTCTACTTGTATTTGTTATATTATCTGATAAGGAGTTCTTTACTAACACAAAAAGGGCAAATACATATACACCTAAATTCACTCATAAGATTTTTTATTTTTATTGAAGTTGCAGCTAAAATCAACTCACTTCTTTTAATACAGACCGAAGATAAAGACAAGTTATTTTACATTTCAGAAAGAATAAAATAAAGCAATGTATCATAAACAGAAACAGACAAGAATAAAGTTGAAGTATTTTATTGTTATGTTAGACTTTTGTGCGATGAGTACACAAATGAAAAAGGTAAATTAAGTGATATTCACTATATATTCACTTGTAATAAAATCGAAAAGGGCAAAGAAAATTGCAATTGGTGCATCTGTAATTATAATGCTCAGTTTCTCAACGAGTTGCGGTCAAATGCTGCCACATCCAAAAGCCAGAGGGCGCTCAATCATAAACTTCAAGCAGTTATTTTTTCAGGTTTTAAAATGTTTTAACCTGCAATATGCACTTCAAGCTATTTCTACAATTATCAGACAATATTAAAAACACAGGTTTTAAATATGTGAATTCTGTTATACCTATGCCACCTTTACTTGGGAAGCACTTATCAGATTATTTTTTAATCTGACAAACTAAAAGTAGGGTATTCATTTGAAAAGAATGGTGAGAATCACTGAGCCACTAGATTGTTATCCATGCTTATTTTAAGGCTGTGCGTCCAATTTCCGAATTATGCTCGATTAGACAAACTCGGCCCGAGTACCAAAACAACCTTGTAGCCAATCATGCATTAGTCGTACATTAGTCTAGCGGAGCGCTGACGAAAGCGAAAGATGAGGGTAGGAATATGTCTGTTTTGGTGATTTGAACATCAACCACGGCTAAGAGAAATCGGACACCCAGCCTTTAAAGTTTTAATTACTTTGTGCATTTCTATGTACAAGTGATGGTTGCTCAAAAATGTTTGCTGTATTTTAATGTCTTAAAATGAGTGCCAATTGTGTCTTCATCTTCATTTAGGTGCAGTACAGCAGTCCAAACCTTTAGGATCAGAGGCTGAAGTAAAAAAATACATGGGTAGCTATCTCCGGTCTGGTCCCGATAGATGCGGGGGTATGGGACGACAAAAGGGGAAATCGGCGATTGATGGGTGTTCAGAATCTGAATAAGTAGGCCTTTAGCCTATTGTTCATCCACATATCGCATATCTCTGTATAAACCACAAATCAATATAAAATCCTCTTTGATTTACATTTTAAAATTTTTGAATTGTAGCTGATTAAATTTAATAAAACATGTCTTACATTAAGTACTGTTGTTTCATTATTTTTGTGGTCTAGAATAGGACATCAATGTGTTAAAAAACGTAAATCAAATTACCGTCAAAAGTTGACGTCAATTTGATGTAAAGTTTTGACATGGATTTGATTTGCATTTTTTACCAATTCTTTGAAGACTATGTTTGACGTAAATTTTAGATTTACGTTAGATTTACGATTTAAATTTTATGTCTATTTAACATCAATTGCCCACTGCCTGGTAACGTACGGTACCGGTTGAGTTCACAATGCTGTGCGAAGGGACTACAAACGGTATGTAACCTTCTTTCAAACTATATCAGTTTTTAGACAAACACCATTAAACTTTATTTTTAGAGATTTGTGCAACTTTTTAAGTCATCATTTAAAAAGAAAACCAGAAAGTGTTTTACATGTTTTAATTTCCATAAACGTACGACAAACGCATGACGGACACTTATAAACATGTTTATTTGTGTGATTGTGTATAGCGTACCGAAAGCTCTGTGTCGGAGTACGATAACGTACACTGCAACTGTTACTCTTATTTGGTATTAAAATGTTCATATTCATTTTGTGATTGATCAATTATTTAACAAATATTTGTAATCAATAATCGATAAATATTCCTGAAAATATACAGCTCTAGTAAATGCACATTTCTGCAAGCCAATATAATGAGAAAATTGAACATTAAATATGAAAAATGCTACATGGAAAAGTGTTTCTATGAAGTTAAGTCTCTAGCCTTACAGTACATGTCTAGATATTTATTAACAACGACATCAAATACTAGCATTACCTGTGTTTTATAACATACTGTATCAGGTTAATGTCAATGTTTCTCTTCTGTCTTATGAGCCAAAGATACAATGATTTCCTTAAGCTATTAACACGTTACTTAATAAAACAGCATATGTTTGGTCTGAGATGTTTTAACAGTTTACTGTTTGTTATTTTGTGTGTTGTAAATTAACATGCCAGAGGCACATGTAGAAAATGTGGCTTCTTCACGAAAGCATGTGATGATGCAAAAAAAGTTTGCTGCTGCCAGAGACCAGAGTTGAAAATATTGATCCTACGCTGCTGCAAGACACATGGTCACCAGGAGTTTCTGATCTCCTCAAACTCCTGACCGAGAACACATCCGTTCTCAATCGTCTCCTGTCAGTGGTTTCTCGAGGTGAGAAGAAATAAATCTGGATAATTATGCCGATAAAAGATAGAGAATCCTTTGCTTTTTCGATGTTCTCGGATATGATGTTGACACTATGTCCCAATTTTGTTTTTTGATAATCACTGTTTTTCTCTTCTGTGTTTTAGGCTTCAACAAGCAGACAAGGAAAGCTCTAAAGCGTCTCAGGAAGAGAACAGGAAAAAGATTGTCGTTTAAGATGATTTTTTCCAGCGCTTGAGAGCGCATCCGGCGCAGGCATCGTCCCTCCCACAACCATCGCTCCAGCAACAACTCCTCTTGCCACTCACACGAAGAGCAGATTGATTTTGGTGTCAGATAGCAGATCAGCTCTACAGTGCCTTCAGTCAGTGGTCCCTCTTCGAACTGTTCAGAACAAGGTGAGACGATAGAACTCTGGAAATTTTTGCTGATATAAGATGGAAGATCTTGATTGTGTGGTTTTTACGTTTTATTGTTGTTGTAATGTTCTTTGATTTGTGTTTTCACTTTAACTTATAATTATCCTCTTACATATATAATTATTTGATAAATATTTCACTGTTTTTAGAACAATATGCAAAAGAAGAGAAGAAGAGGTAAGGAATCCTCAAGAGAAAACCGAAGGCTGTAAAGCGTCCCCTCAGTCATAACGAGACCAAAATGGAGGCTATTGAGCCGGACACGCCTGTCCCGTGTGCTTTCGGCATCCAGCGAAAAGCTGACAGAGAAAAGATCAGTTATCAGCGGTCTTCTGTCAGCCACAGACTGCAACTTTGGCCCCCAAAAAGGCCAGAAATAATAAGGAACTCTGTGGTGCAAGCCGGAAACATAGAGAGCGTCATCCTCCGGACAATGAGGAGCACAAGGCAGAACAAGGTGAGATGAAATATACCTGGACATTTTTCATATGTATATATAATATATATATATTTTTGACTGTGATATCACTATTTGTTCTTCCGTTTTTTAAATCAACATGCGAAAGGGATATTTGATGGAAAGCTGTTGTCTGTTAAATCGTCTGATGGCGAGTCTGTCTGTCTGTTTATTATTAGCTGCATAATATTTGTATTTTACCCCAATGAAACACTTGAATTTGCAACATCATCAGAGACTTGATAAAGTTAGCTTAGGCTGCATCATATGGTGGCCATGACTACAGAGTGACCAAGGGCCCTTAAATAGTTTGAAAAGTTTTTTAATGTATGGCTCATATTTTTCCAGGGGTTAAGAGTCCGCCGCCTACAGTACAATTAAGCTAGTTATACATCCACGCTAAAATATCAAGGTGAAAGTCATCATAAATTGCGTAGTACAGACCCAGCTCCCAACCCAACTTTGAGAATAGATTAACGGCGACAATTTTTTTATCGCACGATAAGAGTCTCACGTTAACGCGGCACGTTAACGCCGATAACGGGCCACCACTATTTTTTTATACTGTAATAATCACTATTTGTTTTTCGTTGTTTTAGAACAACGTGCCAATGAGACGGAGGAAAGAACGCTGATAGTAAGTTTGTCTGTTTATTATCGCCTGGAGTTATATTTGTAATTTCACCCCAATGAAACTAAACAAACATGACTAGACAATCACATGAATTGGCAACATAATATAAAGTATATAGAGCTATATCACACGACTACTTGGGCGACATTGCAGTACTATGTTCTTTGTGTCTGTGTGTTTTTAGGAATATTTGAGTCGGTCTATGATAGAAAATTCTCTTTAAGAAGTGGTTCCTTTGGAGTGGTCGACGTGGCAATCCGCAAATCTGATGGCCAAGAGGTAACAGCAACCTTTTACAGAATTGAGCAACATTTTACTCCGTATGTACCTAAAGATTGATGTTCAAATAAAAAAATGTACGCATTAATCTTTGAACAATCATTGTGTTTCTTCATTTACAGGTTCCTGTCAAATCCATAATAAGGCATAAAAACGACATTCCTATTACTGTTGGGAGTTGATTAAAACATTTATATGTAGTTATTTAATTGTCTATGGTACAATATCATTAATATGAACCTGCAGTTTAAAAAAAATTGACATGAAATGGACAACATTGCCCAAGTCCTCACAGAGCTTTGAGGAGGTCTGGCTCTTATAATCGTATCTACCTAGATGAAATTGATGACACGTCCATTCAAATATAACAATATTTGTGCTTTAAATCTAAAGACTTAACCGTAGACAAGTAACCCTTTCTTATTCCCTTTTTCTCTAGGCTGGCTATCCGAAACCTGTGATGACTGATGTGGTAATGATGGTTAAGCTGAACAACCTTCCACAAGTCCTTATGTCATTGAAATGTTTGAGTGGTTTGACAACCCAGTAGGGCTGTGCGATTAATCGAAATCCTTAAAAAACCTCGATGTGAGCATCTGCGATTTCTAAACCGCAGATAACACGATTCTTTTCCCACCCACTGACGTCCCGCAGTATGCTACCGAACCAATCAGAATCCATCGCAGCGAGCGCGCCTACACAGCCCGCGAGAATTTAACAGAACGAAAGGTTGAACAGACAGGGGATCGTACTGAAACAGCGAAAATGAGTTTAGAACAGAATAACGACTTGGTAACAAAGAGAAAATCAACATCTGTGATATGGGAATATTTTGGATTTAGCAGAGATGATGCATCACGGAGCCATGTAATTTGCAGGACCTGCAAAACCATCGTTGCAGCAAAACATGGTAACACATCTAATCTATTTCAACACCTGAGGCAGCGCCACAAAGAGCTCTACGACCAGTGGATGGAGAAGAAAAGCCAGGACACGAACAAAAGTGTACCCCAAAAACTAGGTTACAAAAATCTATAATACATGCATTTGCGAGCTGCACACTAAAAAAAAATAAAATGAAATAGTTCCAAAAGGCATAAAGAAATAACCAACGCCGTCACGTACCATTTATGCAAAGATATGATGCCCGCCAATATTGTCAGTAAAGCCGGCTTTCAAAAAATGATACACGCACTTGATAAGAGATATCAGCTGCCGTCGCGAAGTTATTTTTCAAGAGTTGCCATCCCTGAAATGTATTCCAAATGCAAGGCCAGTTTGGAATGGGAGTTAAAACAAGTGAAATACTAAGCAACTACTTCCGACATGTGGTCAAGCAGAACATCAGAGCCTTACTTAAGTTTAATTAAAATTGAAATCCCCAAATTGATTTAAAAATCAAGATTCTTTTTTTTGTCCAAATCGCACAGCCCTACTACCCAGACCACATAGACATCGTTATAGAAGATCCTGCTCCCTGCTTGGGACTGAAGACATTAATTTCTCTTCGTTCACTCACTGAACAAAACGTCAGGAACCTCATGCGTCAGGCAGCTCAAGCTGTGAAGCACTGCCTTGAGCGAGGCGTCTTTCATAACGACATCCACACAAGCAAGATCCTGGTCAACACCAGAACCTACAACCTCAAGTTAATAGACTTCGGCTGTGTTCTAGAATACAAAAAGGAGTATACAATTACATCTTTGTTACAGGAGCATATGATTACCGGCCACCTGAGGTCAAGGCCATGAAGGATTTTGACGGCGAGAAGACAAATTTTTTCAGCTAGGGAAGCTCCAGGAAAAAATGTTTCCTGGGTGTAGGACAAGAGTAAGCAAAGGTGAGTCAACAGACCAGAGTACTGTAACGCACAGCTGAGTGCACATAGAAAGAGTCAATTATTATTATTATTATTAGAGCAGAAATGTCAAATCTAGCAAATACCAGAGTAAAACCATTGCTTTCATCAGAGAATTCATATAGTGCATCATGTGGTGACCATGACTAGAGAGTTTAATTTAAGCCCCATCTATTACCAGGGCTTTGATAGATCTCGATAGAAACATACACTTGTTTCTTGTTTTATTTCATTTTATTATTCTATTTCAATTATCCCATTTATTACAATATTCATCTATCATATGTATTCATTCAATTATTTTATTATTCACTTCTATTCGTATGACTTGTTCCTTACTTTCCTGCTGTTTAACCTCGTTGAGAGTTGTATTGTGTCTTATGCTGATATGAGTATCCGTTGGTCTCCATCTCAAGGTTCATACTAATGTCATGAGACAATGTTTTGATACTGTAATCTTGAATGTTAAAAACACATATTGAACCCGTTTCTAGTCAGACGAAGTTTGACAGAGCTTGACTGAGCATCAACACACAACTGAGATTATTCAATAAATCATTTGTCTGTCTGTTTAACATCACTTCGTCTCCTGCCTGCTGTTCTTCCCTTCAGAAACTGGACTCAAAGTTTAGATCTATAAGATCTACAAGCCATATCTCATAGTCGGATCTATCAGCTTATATAATACGATTACATGTTTACATTTAGGCATTTGGCAGACGCTTTTATCCAAAGCGACTTACATTGCTTTATCATATACATTTTACATCTGTATTTGCAATCCCCTGGGATCAAACCCACAACCTTACGTTGTTAAAGAGTAGGTAGCATATGTTTTTTAAGGTCCTACTTTGGTTTATGGAGTGTCTTCCAACAAGTTTAAGTACATACAATGTGTAAAAACACTATAATCTCGTAATAAAAATCTCGTTTTTTCTTAAAATAATGTTAATACGTTAGCAGTACTATTATTTCAATTTCACGTTGTCATGGTACATAGAGCATTTCAGAAAGTCGACGTTATGAAAAATGATATATATGAAACCCAAATATATCTATGTAGGTGCACGTGCGGCAAATGTGTCAAAATGCAAAGTTAATAGCAATATAAACGAACTGTAACACCCCAAAAATAACGCTACATGCTAATGCGACCGACTTAGTGTCACACCGTAGAACACAGGTTCTAGACATGATACATTCGCATCACGAACAAGCGACAGTGTTTGGGGAGGAGAAATAAGTTTTCGTGTCAGTCTCAGCAAAACGTAGGCGGGGACTATGTAAAGTGGCGTAGATATGCGTCCACGACTCGTTTGTGTGATTCAGAGTCGACTTGGTTATAACTTTGTTATTTATTCACTTTCGGAGTTACAACTTGGCAGACAGCTTACTTTCAAACACGGCAACATAACAGACTGCATGAATCGTCATTTTCATGATCTCAAGCTACGTACTCTTTAATGCAATGCCCTTACCACCATAGGTTTGGCCTTAAATTTCATGTAAGGTAGCATTATAATTGCTACCCTGGACTAACCAGCTCGCTTTAAACTTTTATAGATTGTAGAAAGCTTTCAGATGCATGCAAAGCCTACATCCCAAGTGACCAGCCAGCCGTTGAGAAGCTATTAGAACACAAGTGGTTTAGATACGCTCGAGTCAGTCCCAGCCCTACTACCGTCTGACCCAGAGCTACAGTCAGCCTCTAGCGCGACCAGTGGAGAGTTAGTAAGTGAGAGAGCCATAGAAACAGCCAGTTCCCTTTCTGTCGGTCTCTCGACGTTGTGTCGATCCGACAGATTGGGTTCGCCCTTGAGAACCTATCAGCTCTGACTACTTTAGAAGAGGCCGATGAAATTTGGCTAATGAAATTTGAATGCCGGTCTCCGCCCCCGGATATCCGGTGTAGAAGGAAGACGGAGTGCAGCATTCATTTACCTCTGCTCTGCAGAGCCATCGCTCTTGATTAACACTTTAAAATTTAAGCTTATAAATTGGCAGATCTACGACGTGAAGCAGCGGCTCGTCCCTATCCTGCAGCAACCTTCCCCTGGGCGTCTCGGCGGTTCCAGAGGTGTTCAGAGATCCTTGGCATCACGGCTACACTGGGTGACGCTTAACACGCAAATAAGGGAAATGTAAACAAACTAGTCTGAGGATGAGTTTAGGATTGTGTGTAAAATAAAATAGTCCTTTCATATTTGTGAATGAACGTTAATTTGTATAGAATGTAATGCAAGTCGCTGCACTTAAATGTTTATTATATTTTATATTTATTTAAGCTGGTTAACACCTAAGATGTTCCCTGGTTTAAATGAGTGGCTGTTAAATTTAGAAATGTGCCATTATTAAATATTTAAGAGTTGTTAAATACTATAAATGTGTCAGTTTACAAAAATAATCATTTAATTGAAGCATTACGCGTTTATTTTACTTAAAATGTTGAACATGTTGGGCTTTTTGTTTTAATAGTTAGGCAGACTTGACAAACAAAATATTGATTATCGTAGTATTGCCACATCACGATATCATCGGTATCATGAGCCGTGTATCGCAAATTGTATCACATCGTGAGGTACCCTGTGACTCCCACCCCTAATTGCCACTGTGCATCAGTGATGGCTAAAAGCTTGATGCACAATGGGTTACACTGTATTAGATACTAGATCCTCTAATCATACAAGAAAACTAAGGTAGTACCTGTTATAACACGGCAGAGCTGTGTTTTTCCAAAGGCCTTCTTCAGCCCTGAGCCATCCACATTCATTGTTGCCATCAATCTGTTTGTAAGAACTCTGACAAAAGAAAAAAGACAACCATATCAGTAATCAATGACTTATTGTGCCAAGATGAGTTAAGATTGTTGAACAATACAACTAAGTGACCAGAACAGCTGAGAAATAGTTGTAAGAGAAATAACTGGTTAAAATAGAAAGATTTAAAACCCATTCATAAATTTAGAAATGTATTAATAGAAAGTTCAGACAACAAGCGAGTAGTTGGTCAACCAAATGATCTGCGAAACCACGAAACATTCATGGCATGCCGCAAACCCCCACCCCAGGACATGTCCATCACATGCATCAGCTGCGCGGGACGAGCAATCTTTTTCAGGCGTACGTAAAGTTCAAGCAACTGATGATCACGCTCAGTAATGTAATGACAATGCATTGTTTATTTCCAGAATGCACATATATTGACAGAAATAAATTCAGTAACAAATTCATATTAAAAGCATCTAAGTGATAACTGCGCAGAAATGTAATATGCACAAGCGATGCATTCAGTCACTCATTTTCGTCTTCCCTCCTTGATTCACTTATCTATCAGTGTCCCGGCCCCCAAAGACGTAATTTGCGGGTAAGAAGCGAAGGACCGAAAGAGCAGACGAGTGAAGCGCTCAATCTCGCAACTGAAATAAATATGCAGGATACAAGAACTTCCCCGGCTAAGGTAGAAAAACAGCAAACATAAGAAATGTGTTGGAAGTATTGCATGTATATGAAGCTAATGCAGAAAACATGCTGTAACACGATTCAAGTATGGAAGGAAGGAGTCGGGAACCGGCAAACAATCAAAACATTTAGTAAAGTAATATAACAGCCGGGGGCCCCTCACGGACGACCGCCGGCTAACAAACAAACGAAAACATAACAGCCGGCGGCCCCTCACGGACGACCGCCGGCGAACAACAACGTAAAACAAATACATACACAAACATGTTCGGGCCCGGTCCCCTCTCATCGACGGTACGGTCGCTCGTTCCTTTTATATGCTCACAATCTCCTACGTGATTCGAGCCTGGTGTGCGCTCAGCTGGCGTGCATTCACAATTACTCACCGGACTCTAACCACGGTCTCGCCCCGCCTACTCTACTACACATGCGTCTAAACTTTATGCACTAAACGATTGTGTAAAGCTCTAACAATACTGCAAAGCATGCAAAACGTTATACATCACGCTAAATACTATTTATTTGTAAGTCGCTATTGATAGAAGCCAAACGTGTATGAAGAATAGTCTTAAAGCCTTCAGGTCTCACGGGTTGTTTGAGACATTCGTGCGCCTAGTCAGAGCACAAAATACTAAACGGAATTCTCTTACACAGACATATAAAAAACAAAATAAAGTCAAACTTCCCATATTAACAAGAAACATGGTAAAGATATTTAGTTTCGTGACCAACAGTTTAGAAACAAAAAAAAATGTGTTTTCCAGTTTATTGCGCAAGCTCTTAAAGGGGCAGCAGCACAATAAAAATATCTGTTTATAATGCTCATCAAACGACAAAGGATGGGCCCAAAAACACTCACTTATATTAAAGGAATTGTGTTCTGTTATAGAAGTTGTTCACAACTGTGTCAATTTCTTTGACGAAAACTAAGACAGAAAGCATTTGTTAACGACATGTTTTCATTGACGAAAACGAGACGTTAACTAAATAAAAATGAATACATGATAACGAAAATTGTAATAAAAATATACTGACATTTTCGTCAACTAATAAAAACGAGACGAAAATATTCTTGTCCCATCTGGCGGACATCTGTTAGCACACATGTGCTGCTTCTCTCATAAGTAGAGAGAAATCTCTGGGAGATGTGTAAGCAAGCACAGACATATATGTCTCCAAGCGTTTTACAAAGAGTCTTATTTTCCTCAACGATCGCCGGTAAAATGCCGCAAACTTCAAGAGCAACTGAAGGCGAAACACTTTGCAAAGGCAAACTAAAAGTTTTAATATGCCCATGTTAACTTATCAGCTAATACCAGCTAAAGCACAACGTGAAATGTAACCAAGTCAGACAAAATAAAAGCTACGCTGTCCTCCACTCATTATAGAAGCGATGCAGTGAGTTAAAGTGTACATTCAAACCAGATATGTAACATGTTTGCAACAATGCTGTAAGTGTGTTCCAACAATGCATATCTATTTACAGATTTTTTCTGAAAAATAAAGGTAATGACCTGGTTTAATTTCATTCTAAGGTGGAGTAAATTATATCAAAACAGTTGAAACTTTGAATGGAATATTAAATTACACAAACTAAAAGATTTACATCTAAGCATTTGGTAGATGCTTTTATTCAAATTATCCAATACATTTGTTTCTTAGTATGTGCAATCCTTTGGAATCAAACCCATTACTTTGTCGTTGTTAATGTCATGCTCTTACAACTGAGCTAGAGGAAAGCTATACCATTTAGATTTTAGTAGCCTAAATATAATGTACATTTAGTCGACTAAAATATTTTCATATTTCGTCGACTTAATCTAAAAGGATTTGGTTGACCAAAATGTGAGAAATTAGCTTTAAGAAAGAAGTTCTTTAAATATAGTAAAGTGTTTAAAGAAAGTTTACATATACTATAAAAATAATGAAATCATAATCAATGATTTGTATTAATGTATAATTGATTTCTTAACGTATTAAATACATTTCAATTAAATTTTAGTGATTCTGTTTCTTGCCTCACCCCACGACTCTGGTGCTATCAAATTAAGGGCTGGTAAAGGCAATTTACATAATTGTACTACATTTTCGACTCTAAACATTAGTTTTATATATTTTTAAAGTCAATAAAGTTCAAGTAAACGAGTTCAATTGTTGTTGTTATTAAGTTCATCGTCGTATGAACCGAATCATGGAATTGGTGTATCTTTACACCCCTAAAGAACAGAATTAGTATTGGCTTGGCATAGTTATACTGACCATCACATTCCTCTTTTCATCACAGGCCAGTTGCCCTTCCAGATTTTTTAGCTCTCGCCTGCCGTTCATCTTCTCAAGGTGGAACGGAGACTCTGGGGACTCAAGGTTTTGGCCCACCTCTGACAGCTTTGCTCTGAAGATAGAGGACCCGCTTTTGGAATTCTGAAAGTCAATTTGGAATGAAAAACATTAGTGCCATTTGCAAAAACACCACTTTCAGTAAGAAAGTAAGGTGGTAACTTACTTCCATTGTCCAATGGGAATAGCTCTCAGCCCTCTTTGTTCTGGTTCCTCATACCTGGACTGTGGGACAACTCATAACAAGAGCAGGAGGGCTGATGTTGAGAGCTGTCCTGCAGAGAGTGGGATCCATGGTGTGGAGTGTGGGACCGCTGGTGTAAAGTGCTGTGGTTTGGAGTGTGGGACAGCTGGCGTGGGGTGCTGTGGGTCGGAGATTGGGCACGGTGGCGTGAAGTACTGTTGCGTGGAGTGTGGGAGCGCGGGCCTGGAGTGTGGAACTGCGGGCGTGGGCTGCTGTGGGTCAGCGATTGGGAACGGTGCAATGAAGTACTGTGGCGTGGAGTATGGGACCGCTGGCTCGGAGTGCTGTGGGTCGGAGATTGGGAACGGTGGCATGAAGTTATGTGGCATGGAGTATGGGATCGCTGGCGTGGAGAGCGAGAACTTTGGAGCAGAAAGTGAGAGTCATGGAATAGACTTCTAGACCTGGATTTAGACTTATTATCTTCTGATCCTGATGCCTGCCTAGACATTTCACAAACCCTTGGAGGGATGAAAGACAACCAAATGAAACAAAATGATTAAGAATCGTCAGCAAATACATACACTGTTATGGTATGCATTATTTTCTGGGATATGCACGGCTTAAGATGAAAGTCCCATGTACCGTATTTTCCGCACTATAAGGCGCACTTAAAAGCCTTGAATTTTCTCAAAAAACGACAGTCCGCCTTATAATCCGGAGCGCCTTATATATGGATCAAGAAGCTCGGTCAAAATGTTTCAGTATGAAAAACCAATAAAAACAATTTAATAATAATCAAATGTTTCAGTACGACTGGTAAACTACAAAACCGCACCGCTTGCAGCATTACGGATACCGTAGTCAGTAAACACCAGTACTGTGCTAACTCTCAGTCCCACACCACTTGTGTGTGTATAAAGACCCCAAAATCGCACCTTTCAAGAGACACGCTAACGACGCAGAGTTCAAGCTCAAGGCTGTCGGTCACGCAGTAGAATATGGGAATAGAGCAGCAGCGAGAGAATTCAACATTAATGAATCAATGGTACGGAAGTGGAGGAAGCAAGAAGATTACCTGCGCCAGCACAGCTCCATCTAGTGGATGCATAACGCAAACCCAGTCAAACGCAGTATCTTCAATTCTATGCGCCTTATAATCCGGTGGGCCCTATATATGAAAACCGTTCTAAAATAGGCCATTCATTGAAGGTGCGCCTTATAATCAAGTGGGCCTTATAGTGCGGAAAGTACGGTATGTGGACCCCATTACAGTGTTCCATATCACTTCGGCAAGTTTCAATAACAGAAGGATTATAGTAGGGCTGGGTTTTGCGACCAAATTGGCGATTCGATTCGATTCTTGTTTTTATGGTTTCGATTCGATTTTCGATTCGATTCATTATCGATTAGTTATTAGTATTTAAATTACAATGCTGGTTTTGCAGGCATGAAATCCACATTTAAGTATATGCTTGCAATATAATCAGGGGTGCACATACGTTTTTCTATCTGGTTCTCAAGAGAGCACGTGGAGATTCGGTTTGGTTTACCTATTAAAAATAAAGTAGTTGCTTTTTAATGAACAATAAACAAAATAATATAGTGGGAGATTACTATATTTATATTGCTTTAAAGTACACTTAAAATACAATGGTATTGTATTTATTCTTGTTTTTCATTTTAAATTAGTAAATATTAATGTTCAACATCAAATTTGAAACCTAAAACGCCAACCTTTTTGGTTTTGGGCAGGTTGCTGGGAAGTGCACTTGCGAGCGCACATGGACCTGAAGCGCAGTGCAGATCCAGACATTCACAGAACCAACGAAGGCGGAGCTGCCGATACTCCGTTTTTCATAACTTGCACCCAGGTCCCATCTAACACCGGGAACAAACGAGATAGCAGTCGATAGCAGTTCAAAGGGAAATCTTTTCCAGTATTACATTTAGTCGGTCTAAAACAGTGATTGTGCATCAAAAGGTTTCAACCATGTCAGTACGCAGATAAGCGGTCCAAACTTATTGAGAGAGCGCAATTTTAATTTTGGTAACGCACGCGCATCACTTATGTGCATCCCAGGATATAGTGACATATGTTATGCCTTTCACTGAAGTACTTGCGTGTCACTATTACGTGTCTCGGCTCCAAAACATTGATTAGATTGTGAAATCCCTCGTTTTCAACTGTCGCGTAGTCTTAGCGCGAGGTGAATCTGATAATAATTTGCAGGCGCTAGGGTCCATTGGCTACCGAGAGCTTCCGCCATGATCCTTATTTCCTCTCCCACTTTTATTTGAATTTCTTTTGTTTTATTTGTATCAGCACGAGTGATTGCGACATCTTCAGGAAGCCGAAATACAGATATCCTTGAACTAAAGCACACGCATTAAGAATCGATTCGGGAAATTGTTTTGTTAAATTGAAAATCGATTAATATCGAAGAATCGATATTTTTTACCCAGCCCTAGATTATAGTGTAGCCTACAGGCCATAACTGCACACTGCCCTTTATCTGACTTTCAATCAAACTTTACTGGTAATGGAAAGACGTAAATTTTATATTTTTAATAAAGCATTTTAAAAACAATATTGTAATACATATATTTAAATCGAATGAATAAAATAACTAGATAGAAAAAAACTAATGAATTAAACAGTGTACTGGTTAGCTTTTTCCTCTTTATGCGGATAACAACTGATAACAAATATTTTGATGGACCTGCTCTTAAAAAAGGTTGCGCGATACTTTTACAGCGGAAGATAGAAACAATACGAGGAATAAATAAACATTATCACTTCGGTCACATGACTGCAAACACGCGTGTGCGGTCTCTCGCTCTCACTCACACTGCATATCAATGGCTCAAGTAGAATCCGTTTCGCTCATACGGATGCTTTAGATGAGACTAGCAAGAAAGTAGTCCTACTGTCAAGAGAATTTTAAAGACGATAACCGGACTAATGCTGAAATTAAACACTTGAACAATGTCCTGTTGTGTGGCAGCCGTGGATTAAGAGGAAAAGTGACTCCTGTCCATTCAATTATACTCATAAAATGCACACTCGATGTGCATAGTGGCCGCATTAACACCTCGAGTGTGCATTATACGAGTATATTTGAATGGCTAGTCATCAATTATTTCTTACTAATACCTTGGTCTCTCTGAATACTCTATTCTAATTGGCTGGCAGAAGTGCACCAGCTTCCCGCGAGTCTGCATTGACTTGCATAGTAGTTTCTTTTTTACAACGGCGGTCAATGTACACTCGCTGTCACCGGAAGCTGCTGATTTGAGTTTTTCACTTTTGAAATATGAATATATTTGTTACAAAACCCAGCGTTTTAAGTGAGATAACTGTGTTGTGAACGTTCTTTTACAACACATTACTTCCGCACATTACCTTCACTTCGAGAACCATCTGGGGTGCTTTCATCCTCATCTGTGTAAGAAAAGAAACAACAGTATAATTACTATACATAGTATCACAACATATATTATCCTCCTACACCAGAAACTAGGAACCTTTCAAAATGGGAAATTATTCTGTACCCAATATAAACCCTGGGTAGTTTTTTTTCTTTGATACCCTCTTGACAGGACCACATTCTTCCTCACGAAGATCTGCAGTACTTGTTATGTCAAATGCCTCACACACTTCCTGATTCTCTCAAGTAAATAGACAATAAATAAGCTTTTAATACCTTCATTGATTTGATTAAAAGAAAAAACGTAATTTCGCTTTTAAAAATGAATGTTAACTCACTTGACTCGAATTTGATCTTCAGTAGTGGAAACATTTTCCAGCTACTTGCTGGCCTTCGCATCTCTTTAGCTGCTTCAGTTACATTAGCCCCTGGTGGCCAGTGTACCATGTTGTCCTTCACCCAAACCTCCGGGATGACTCCCTCCTCCTCTCCATTTGGCTCTTTTCATCAACACATCATGAGACCTATACAAAAATCTAAACAAATCAGTAGTATTTGTTAAGTGTTTTTATCAAAATGTAACAACTAAGTTTGAGCAGCTTAATCATTCTCTGAACATGCTGACTGCAATATATAGAAGGGCCGCATTTTCCCCTCCACTCTCAGAACAAGCATCATATACAACATCCACACCCTCCCAAAGATAATGGAAAAGCAGTAGGAAACATTAGTTCCAGTGATATACTTACTATTCAGTTACATTCTATTTCAAGCAACATGGGGAACAAAATGAATCAACTGCCAGCTTTACCAGGGTTGGCTGGCAGACAGACTTCACGAATCAACTGCTGTTTGCTGAACAGTCGGCGATTTGTTCTACTGATGTCTCTAGCACAGACGATGTTGAGCAGTTTGGAATCACATGGATCAGTGAAGAAACTCTCTGTGTTGTATTGGCGTAGCACATCGCAAACCAAGGTGCCTTCTTCATGCACTTCCTTCACAAAGACATAGTCCTTGTTCTGAAGGATGAAACGAAAAACTCTTGGCCTTGTGGATATGCGAGTAAAGGTCTCTTTGGTAAAAGGCCTAGATTTTGTAGAATGCTCTAGTTCTGCTAGACGCTGGACAACTTGGGCTTTTGGATTGTGAGATTGTCGGACCATTTTCTGAAGAGTCTGCAGGTAGTTCGCAAATGGAAAATATGAAATCGCATTCAGTGAACAGTTGAAGAGTTCCACATCATCAGGTAAGTGAATTAGTGAATGAACATTGTATACAGTGAATGTGTTTCCATATGTATCCTCGCACGTCTTCACATAGTACATGTGTAGCTCTCGGACATAGTCAAAGTGTTCCTTACGCTCTGCATCATCCGAATTCAACAGGACTGACACCCCGTCAATCAAGGAAAGAAAGTGATTGTATGCAGCATGTGAAACCACTTTTCTAAGAACCACTGCTACAGTATAAAGGGGAAACAGTCCAAGTTCCGTACCCTTCCACCTCTCCAATTCCATTAAAGTCCTAGGTTGCAGTGCAAACTCACTAGGTAGTTCACCATTCAATGCCTTCAGTTTATCTGAAATGTCACTCCTTTGCTGAAATGACAGTCTGCATGTGCAGGGTCCTCTCTGCATGTAGTGAAGCATTCTCTTAACTGCACCCAAACATACCAAGTGCATGTAATCCAATGCAAATGGACAAACACGTGGAATTCCAGCTAGTGTCAGAGGAGATTTCCCAGTTTGGTGGTCTTTGTAGGCAAGTCTACTGAATTCCGCTTCAGACCTTGCAACAGCACCAGTGTAACAATCCACACACGCTGAAGACAGAAACAATCCAACACCGGAGGTAAGTGAAAGAGATTTAATATGACACGGGGTAATGACTAACATCCACAGGAAACATTGAACAATCCAAGGAGAACATAGAACATCCAGGAGAACATAGAACATCCAGGAGAACATAGAACATCGAAGGGACCTCGGAGAAGACATAAACAGGGCATCCTGGGGTGAGTATAACTTGGGTAAAATACAACTAGACCTGACCCTGACTGGTGGTGCGAGTGGAGGTTAAATACCGTGTGGGTGATTGAGTGCAGGTGTGACTGATGGGATGAAGGTGTGAATGATCAGTGTTGATTAGTGAGTGCACAGAGTCCTGGGAAGTGTAGTGTAACTAAAAGTCTGGGGATAAAGTGCGAGGATATAATGGAGAGGCTGGTGCCAGAGGGGTGGTTGAGGCCGGTCTTGCGGGTGTTATAACCAGGCGCTTTAGCACCAAGAATAACTCGTCCCACATAGGTGACTTTAACTGTGCAGTGCTCACAAGCGAAGTAGCTATTATGATTCTTTATGCATTTCAGAAAGCTGGTGCATCACAAACAAAGGCTTCTACAGTTACTTGCAGTGCTTTCTCTCCACGGACTATGCCATCTTGCATAAGTTGTTGCAACTCCTGTAGAAAATCAGAAAGGTATTCTTGAACTGGGCTGGGTTTTGCTTTTCCACAATAGAGTGGCACAATGAAGAATTCAAAATCATGGAAACCGCACAGGATAGCCCACATTTGCAGACTTGATGGTTTGAACAGTGGAATACCATCAATGTTGAAGCACATGTCTATTCGGTCTTCAGGGAAAGCAGGATTCTGGGCTGAAACCTTCAGAACTCCAGATGCAATACCAAAGTAGGTACATTGTCCACCACACAGTTCAACTACTTCAACTCTTTTAGGGGTTTTCAGCAGCGTTCCGGCATCTTTGGGGAGGCGATGTCCTTGGCGCCTTAGAACATCTAATCATTTATTTAGTGCAGACCACTTGCATTGGCTGGTAGCTCCCCAAGCTGCAATTTCCTCACCCAGATCAGGAGTCGTTTCCTCTGCAGAATCATCACACAGATTGTCAGCAACCTCAGTGTCGGAAGATAGCACTAACGAATGATTCATAATCTGAAATATTGCCATCTGCTGAAGGTGCAAAAGAGGGAGTTTCATCCTCACTGAACTGAGCCTCTGTAATCCATCTCTATCACTGCTATTTGAATCATCAGCTGCAAGAGACAGCACTTCAGCATGACGTTTCCTCCAGTTTCTGTGGTATGCCATCATTAAGCGTCATAAATAGCTGCAAAATATGAGAAGTCCATATGTATCTCTAAAACATTTACACATATTTACAAAGATGTTGTGGAAAAATTACATGCATGGGCCTTTTTTGTATATTGTTAAACATTGAAACAAATTTTCATGCATTTCAGCATTAAGGAATAGCTTCATTAATTAACAGACAAACAAATAATAATAAAATATATACTGAACTTTTTGCTTGTACCTCATTCAAAACCAGATACTTCCTTGTTAGTATTTTATTCCGTTAGGTGTCTTATTCATCTATAGAAACAGTGACACGATTAATTAAATTGAGCACCATAGTGATAATACTGCTGGTTCCATGATGCCATTCACCTATATATTGCTGTTGTGTTTTTTATAGGTGTTTACAGAAAAATAATTGACATTAGAATTTTATCCGAAATCCCTTGCCTCTGTAGCTCTGCCCTGTCTCTGTGAGTCAAGATTGGGACTCATGCATTACTTTGGTAGTTGTATTATTATATTATCAATGTAATTAGTCACATATAATATTATATCTGTGGCAGCGCATTGTAATATTAGATTAGATTAGATTAGATTCAACTTTATTGTCATTACATATATACAAGTACAGTGTAACGAAATGTAGTTTAGGTCTAACCAGAAGTGCAATTAGCAAGTGCAGATATACAGTGTGAATAAATACAGAATACAATATTAGGGAAATACTTTACAAATGTTGTATGAAAATATGACAGTCGGTATGTGCTATGAACAATATATACAGAAGGCTATATACTGTGAACATTAATGTACATAAATATAGAATTGTATATTGTATAATATTACTGATAGGTTTTTAAAATGCTAACATCTTCTATAACTGGCCTTAGATGAGTAATATTACATTCATAAGGTGTATTCTGATTTGTGAAATATTTCACAGGTCCGTTTTTGTCTAATGAGGATCTTTCTCAATTATCAAATTACGTGCTTGCAAATTTGAAGGGTTGTGCTCATCGTTTCGGAGACATTTGCAACTGTTTATGATGAAGTTCACTGTAGCCCATTAAGAATAATGTATATGTCGGGTCGCATCAGTGTGCATCAAATTATGAATTATAATGGATATGTTGAGCTTTGTCGCATAGCATCGGTAAAGAGGTTCAAATGAGGATATTTTTATTTGTCTGAACATTAACTGCAAAACTAACATTTCCCGCTGACATTTCAAAACCGTTAACTCAACGTAACATGCTTAATGGATCTAACGTTAACTCTGTTAATATTACCTCAGAAATCTTAACGGTACTTCTGGCGGGAAATTTCAATTCACCAAAAAGAACAAAATACTCTTTGCAAAGTCATATATTTGATCAAAACACAATATTCTAAGTATTTAAAGTTATCCATAACGTTTGCTTTATTTCATGAGATGTTTATTACTCACCTGATAAAAAGAGATAACCTTCACCAATGCTTCGACTTGACCGCACAGCAAGCACTGGCCTTTACGCAAGACGTGATGACGTGTGTTTCAACGGTCAACGTAGTAAATCTTCCAAATATTTTTATGTTTTATTTTTATATTAAGTGTATGTATTAAATCATATGTTATACTACATTTGCATCAAATTATACACAAAAAATAATTAATTGTTAAAGTCAATTTACTAACTTCAGCTGCTGAGAAACCCGGAAATGTGAAAAAGGTCATGGCGCCGTCTACAGGTGGTATTAAGAATGTCATAAGACAGATAATAAATGAGGATTACAAATAAAGAGAATGAATGGGCATTGTAGGCCCAACATTTTTCATAATTAAAATTAAGAAAAAAAATTCAATTAAATACATGAAGTTGTAATACTTAAAAAATGGTACATACATTATATGTTCTTACAATTTTATGATTATCTTTCATTACAGCAAATGTATTCTAATTTTACAGTAATGTAATATCACTATTAATAAAAAATAAGGATACATAATACTTTATGTGGGGTTACATCAAAAATACTGCATTTGTTTTTAATACTTTAAATTGTAATTACACTTGAATGTATTACAAGCAAATCAGTACATTTCTTTATCAAATTTAAAAATGACTGTTTACCTTTTATTTCAGTATTTACATACTTCAACTAATTTTTTGTTATTTTTTGTTAACCACAGAAGATACAGAAGTCACTTTCATGTTCATTCCAACAACTGATTCAAAAGATGTACCAAATGGATGCATTTTGAGGCGCCAGTTAGAAAATAAATGATATTTAAACTTCAGGCTAAGTGGATTTACATTGATGTCAATGTGATGTTTATACAACATCAAATGAACGCCTATAATACAACGTTTATTTGATGTCATTTCAATGTCAAACATATCGGGCTATACTTACATTAAACAATTTCAGTATGGGATAATCCTCATATTTTCAACCCATTAACCACCTTGAAGAATTTGATGTATGATCTGAATTTGAAATGATGTTGTGCAGCATCTTGATCAAATCTTGTCTAATATTTGACGTGGAACTGACATCAAGGTGCCCACTGGTATGTCTATTATTCACCCACTGTCCCTCCTTTAACAAAACGACTGGATTTCTTCCAGTCTATATAAAGTCCCGCCTTCCGAAACACTCTGATTGCAGATTCGTCACCCATGTGCCCAAGATATACAGTAGGTGGCGGTAATACTCCTAAAGAGTGAACGGCCATTGAACCAAAAGGAGAAGAAGAACACTCTGATTGGTAAAGCTTGCTCGATTTGTACTGCGCATGTGCAAAAGCGTCTCACGACAGTCCTGCAGTTAGATATTTGGTGAAGAGTGAAGAGATGTGATGGCGGTTTTGATTTTTTGCATTTGATAACTTAAATATTATCTCCTCAAAGTAGAAATTCCTGACAGCCCTACAGAGCGTTGGAAGGTAAAACGGGTGTCTACGAATTATACACTCAAAGGTAACAAAATAAATAGAGTGTGTGAATAAGGGAGGCAGGGATGGAGGGAGGTAGTGAGTGAACGAATGACTGAAGAAGAGAATGAACAAATGTATAAATAAATTGAATGAATTTAAGAAATTCTGTGTGTTTCATAAATACAGAGTTTGTTTTTAAAAACTTTTTTTTATTTGTTAACGTATGCTAAAATATGTACAGCATAATTTATGAATAAAACACACTTTACTGAATGGTGTCTAACAATTGTAAACTATTGAGTTCGATTTTTACAATTATTTAGTTGGGGTAAAAATATTTCTATTTTATAAATAAAAAATATTTCTCACACATGACACATATCAGTTTTTTATATTATATTTTCATAAAATAAACTAAAAAAGTATCAAAATAAATATAATAAAAATAATAAAGACTATTTTCCGCTCTTAAAAGGGTAGTCTAGCCAATTCCTCGTTCAGCCCATTTCTCCAAACGCTTGTAATTTGTTTAATGTCTTTTGATATTAAGTGCAATTTTCAATAAAGAGTTTATAAAAAAAATATAACAGGTGTTACAAAATTTTCTGTTACCCGTGATATTTTGTGACCGCAGTAGGCGCTGTTGTCACTGTCGACAATTCTCTACGCAAAGAGAGTAAATTTGGGCGAAGATGCGCTTTGTGCTCGTGCGCAGCTTTTTAATCTTAGGCAATAACGCGCTTTGTTCTCGTGCACGTTACTGTGAGCGGGCTTTTGTGAAAGTCTGTTAAGAGTGCTGACGTGACGTGAGTGGCTGAACACGCCGATTGAACTGTACAAAGCAGGATCATTTAATTTGTGTACTGATTACGTTTGGAATTATTTGTGTAAAAGTGAATACACACTCACACACACATATATATATATATGTTCAGCAACTCACGTCACGTCAGCACTCTTAACAGACTTTCACAAAAGCCCGCTGACTGTCTCGGATATACCAGAATCCCAGATTGTATATACAAATTTACATTCATTTCCAGTTGAGAGTCCACAAATATCTAATAAGTCAGATTACTGTGATGGCAGTGGCACTGATACTCCGGAAACACATGATTTTCTTATACAGAGTTTGAGATATTGGGCCACAACTTACTCTGTTTCACTTGTTGCATTAACAGCACTTTTGAGTATACTGAGGGTTTTTCATCCCCAACTTCCCAAAGATGCAAGAACGGTGCTTAGGACTCAGGTTGATGTTCCTACCACCAAAATGGCGGGAGGGGAATACTACCACTTTGGCTTGGCAAAGGGACTGCATTCCCGTTTAAAATTTTTGACCTTGCGAGCAGATCTCTTTACATTAAAGCTTCAGTTCAATATTGATGGGCTTCCTCTTTTTAAAAGCTCTAAAGTTCAATTTTGGTCTATTCTTGCTTTAGTGAATTGTGATTACACTTGGTCCCTATTCATTGTTGGTCTGTTTTGCGGGATCAACAAGCCAAAAAGCGTGTTGGAGTATTTGAGCACTTTTGTTAAGACTTGACACATTTGCTGAGTAATGGCATCGTTTACGGTGGTAGAAAGATTGAAGTTATTGTTTCTTCATTTGTGTGTGATGCACCTTCTCGAGCCTTTGTGAAACAAACTAAGGCTCACAATGGTTATTCTGGGTGCGACAAATGCTGCCAAGTAGGGGAGTGGAAAAACAAGATGACATACCCTGAAACAAATGTCAAACCACAAACTGATGCTGCCTTTGATGCAATGCTTGATTAAGAACATCACTCGGGAGAGATGGCTTCTCCTTAGAGTGCCATAGTAAAAATGGTCTCAATGTTCCCAATAGACTATATGCATGTTTGCTGTTTAGGTGTGACTAGGAAGCTACTGAATTTGTGGACAAGAGGACGTTTGCTGGCCACTCGATTGTCCAGTCAAACCATAAGTGAAATTTCCACAAAACTGATGATGCTCTGCGCTCACACACCTGTTAAGTACACTTATTTTAATGATCTGTCTTTAGTTTCTGCTATTATTATTGTGCAGCACTTTAGTCAACTGATTTATTGACTAAACAAATATAAAGATAAATAATTTACCCCATCTCACTCTATGTGTCCTTTCAGCAGATAGGCAAGTTGATTACAGGCCCTTCAATGAGAGGCATCCAACTGGAAGAAATGGTATGTCTATCAGTGTAATAAGATGTACAGTGTTTTTTTACAAAACAACAAAGCAGTAAAAAAAAACTAAAACGTTTGATAATGTTTTATAAATGTAACTATGCACGAGTCGGCTCCATTTAAAAAAATATCCACGTTTACATGGATCCGCAAAAACAGGTAAAAAATGCTGTATTAAACCCCTTTCACAATGATTGCAAAAAAGCTAATTTAATATGACACTAGCCCCTTTCACACATACAGTACTGGAAAATTGCAGTTAACAGGTCATGTGTGAAAAGGACCTTTCCGGTGTACCTGTCAACAGCTCTTATGTGTTTTTTTTTTCAGAAGCACCTTCACACAGCATGGGAGAATATAATATGTACAATGGTAATAATTCATTGCAAAGACAATGTTGAATGCAAATAGATGCAACATCTTCTGAAACCTCTATTTCTTGTATTTAGATTCACTGTATGAAAGTCAGTGTGCCTTTGATGGTAAGTTTAACCAAGGATGTATTTTGCCTCAGTTTTTATTATGCATATAGTTTTCTGGCAGTAGGAGATGTAAAGTGTTAAACATTGTGTAACCCTAACAATAAGGCTTGTTTTAACCATTATGCAAGCCATTAACCCTGCTATACAGTTAAATATATATTGGCAAATTTGAAATAAAAAAACTGGGGAGCAACCACAGCACATACGCTGTTTTGACCACTTAGATGTTTAGAAAACTCCAAGGGACTTTTTCCTTTATCCTTACACTGTTTGCATGTCTTTAGATATGCTCTTCTTAAATGAAACCTGAATCTGATATAAACGTCATGTTTTAAATAGGAAGACATCTAAAACATTCTGGGATGGGTTTGAGGACAAGAGTTGATAGTTGTTGGCATATAGTTCTGTTTTTTTAATATTGCTTTTGCTTTCATTTTGTTTAGTTTTTTTGGATTGCTTTTGCTTTCGAGACATAGCATATTCTAAGCTGACCGAGACGCTGACTGAACTATGTCCGAAGTAAAAGAACTTCGTCTAGAGGTCCAGGGTTTCATGAGACGGCAGCTATACCAATCACTCCTGCGTTACCTCTATCACTCCCATTGAAAAGCATGACAGAGTTTGAAGAGGCTGAGTGGATTCTTCAGAGTGAAGATGTGAGACGTGTTATGGTACTGTAAATCGTCACATTCTCAAAAGCACATTTTTCTTTTTTCTAGCAGAAATATGCTTCTGTGTAGCCACATGGCATTTTTTGTAACATTTCCATATTCTCTCCAAATATGTGTTAAACAACCTCTTAGGTTGGTCGTTTTGCTATTGTGGGAGGACCATCAGTTGAGGCCCGTATCAGAAGAATGCTGGGCTGTACTTTATCCAATGAGCTTGCCTCTCAGATGAACTGGGCTGGGAAAAAAGTGAAAGATGAGCAAAAACAAAAAACTGCTTTTAAAGACACCAGACTCATGATGTGCATGTTTGGTAAGTTACTGTGTTTGATTTCAGTTTTGGCCATTAACATGTCTCCAGAGTATTATTAGATCTCAAAATCTGGTGGATGGAAATGATGATTGATTAATGATCTCTAAAAGGTACATTTGTCAAAGTAAAAATATCAGTGTCCAGCATTAATAACGAATTTAGATCTATAGTTGTAACAGACTAGATGATGACAAGACCACATCTCTGTGTGGAGCATATCTATTGTTGTCAAACTCTGTGTATATAAAAAACCACGCTGGATTATCACAAATAATGACAAAAGGTATGCTCGGAGACGTAAACTTGCATTTCCTACAGACACACTTCACCAACATATAAATAACTGGCTTAAAACATTTTGTGGGAGTGCCTGAGACTTTTGCATAGTACTATACAAAACAAAATAATTGATTATTTAAAAATGTGACTTTCGGAAACAAACAGCACTTTCGTCAGTACACATTCATGTGGAAGTGAGAGCGGTTGACGGCTAATAAACTCAGCTAGTACTTCAAAGACTAATATTTGGACACATTTTTAAGTCCAATATAAAGTTAAAAAACATCTAATTTTTTTTAGAAAAATGGTTGTTTATATAGAATCAATAAATTAGATTTGATCACCAAATTGTCTGATCATTGAAAATGCATCTCCAAACTTGAACGGGTACTGAATAGTGGCCAATTAGCGAAATCTGATTTTTTTTACTTCCTAATGTCAGTTTAACTTTAAAATAAACATGATCAATTTTAAGTTGTAATTATGTTTTGTACATATTACACTACCACCTTTCAAAAGGTTTTAAATATTGTGCAGCTGTAAAGTACTGCATGTTTTTTTTCAGATGCGCTACAACAGCAAATGAGGGCAGAGAAAACCGAGGCCTCTGAATACACGTTTACTGTGACCGTCCAAAAATGGCTCCGCTATGCCCCTGAACGGCTTGGGGGCATTGCTCGAAATGAAAACCCCTGAGTACACTTTTTAAGTAAATACTTCAGTACTGTCTACCTCTGCCAGCATCCTCTCATATTTAATGAATATACAACATACTGTCCATGATTTACTGGAGTAGAATCTTACTGTAAATAAAGTAAGATTGATTTAATATTTTTTAAATCATAATTCAATGTTAAAAGAGTGATTGAAATTGAATTGAACTAGTATTGATTTTAAGCCCACCTTAATCTATTTTTCATCATTGAAATAACGTTATTCTAGGGCAAACATGATTAAAAATCAATGACACAATTTCAACATTGATTCAATGATAATTTGGCTGATGGATCAACCTTGACTGAATGTTGATTCAGTGTTGGTCTGCTATCTGGGGCAAGACTGCTTTCTTTGCTATTCCTGATGACTTCATCAATAAATTGTATGAATCCTTGCCAAACCGCATGGATGCAGTCCTTCAAGCTCATGGAAGTCATACAAGATATACATTTGGATCTCAGGGCACCACTACTGAATTTGCTGACATATTTTTGTATTTGCAGTAAATTTGTTCAATTAATGTATAGGCGACAAAACTTTTGTCTTGCCAAAATTTGACCTTTCTGTCTTGATTAAATGAGCAATCTTTTTTCAGTGAAACGGATTTATTTCAGTGCATTAAAAGTAATTTGGGAGGATTTTAGCTTTTCATATGAGCTATTTCTAACACCAATTGCTTAATTAAAAGTCAGGTTAATAGCAGGTGTTTCTACAAAATAGATAAGCTACAAGACTTTTGTCAGGGACTGTATATAGAATCGATTTGATTCTTCGGTTTATGCTCCTTTTTATTGGACGCAATTTAAAGAAAATGTACTATCATGCTTTTCTATAGCGGACTGCACAAACCACGCCCACTTCGACATAGGACAGCCGTTTCAGAGTTCGTCAAAACCTGATTGTGACGTCACCGTGTTTGTTTGATTCTAGCTGAGCTACGACCAAGTGCAGAGATCGAGCGACCGAGCAGTTAATCTGTCATATTTCAGTTCAATTCTCTGGATCGATTCATTTCTTGTCTGATATCGACAGTTTGAGCAAAGAGGAAGAGAATCATCGAGCAGTTTACACAGAAAAAGAGCGCGAATTACAGAAACAACAATCAAGTGTTTTTATAATTTCAACATGTCTTCAGTGGAAAGAAGTATGAATTCAACTTTGCCCGGTATGGTCATGGAAGACTTCACCGTGGATAAACAAGTACCCGTCAACACGGCACTGTCCGAGGGGACTAACGTTGCAATTGGTATGTTAAGTTATGTATCTTTCAAACTTCGACCTTCAATTTTATTTTTGTGAATTGTGCGTCGTTTTGAATCATTGTCTAAATGAACACCAGAAATGTATTAAACTCTTAAGTTACAGTTTTTATGGGCATGAATGTACGACAAACAGAAGAATTCACACGTAAATGTTTTCCCCCATGCATGACAACATGTATAAACAAACAGTATTGTGTGTAGTGTACTGAAAGCTCCGTGTCTGTTTACATCAGTACGATACAATGCAGTGATACAACTCATTATCAAAAAGATCATCAACCTTAAGTTGATGTCAAATCATACAAACCTTACAAATATTTCCAGAGATTTCTTAAAATTGCATTAAAAACTAGCATTACTGCATATTTATAAAATTACAGGTGATAATATCAAAAGCCATTGAAACTGAAATTTTCTGCTGTGGCCCTCCACTGTGTTTTTTTTTTTTTTTCAATAATCTCTTTCATTACTGCAAAGTGGCAAAGCCAAAAAATTATTTCCTATTAAATATCTCTAATGCAATAATCACTGTTTGGTCTTATCTCAGAGATGTTTAAATTGTTTACTGTTTGTTCTTCTGTGTTGTAGAGCAACGTGCCCAAGAAAAAAAGAGCAAAGGAAAGGGTGGCTTCATCAAGAGAGCATGGAAGGGTGTGAAGCGTGCCTTCCGTCGCAGCAGTCATGAGACCAATGTGGAGGCTATGGTGCAGGACACGACCATCCCGTGTGCTTCTTCTGACGGAGAAGAGATCTGCGCTCAGCTGTCTTCTGTCAGCGGTCCCTGCCAGCTACCGATTGAAGATTTGCCCCCCAAAGAGGACAGATGTGATGATCTGGATGTAGTGAGCATTACCAGCAGCGACTGGTCTTTCTGCATCGGAACTTGCAGACAGACCATCCAGCAGAACTCTGAGCTGCCAGCTGATGCCTCAGCAGAGGATGTGGAAACCATCCCACAAGGTGAGATGAAATGAATGTGCAAACCTGGACATTTAGGCAGACAATAGATGGATCAGTTTCCTTTTCACTGAAATAGTTCTCTGTGCCTCAGTCTGAAGAGCCAAGATGATGATGATGACACGCTTGTCAACCTTTTCTTTTTGTTCTGTTTTTAGAGCAACATGTCAATGAAGAGAGAAGGAACGGGATCTGCGCTCAGCTGTCTTCTATCAGCGGTCCCTGCCAGCTACCGATCGCAGATTTGCCCCCCAAAGAGGACAGATGTGATGATCTGGATGTAGTGAGCATTACCAGCAGCGACTGGTCTGTCTGCAAAAGAACTTGCAGACAGACCATCCAGCAGAACTCTGAGCTGCCAGCTGATGCCTCAGCAGAGGATGTGGAAACCAAGCCACAAGGTGAGATGAAATGAATGTGCAAACCTGGACATTTAGGCAGACAATAGATGGATCAGTTTCCTTTTCACTGAAATAGTTCTCTGTGCCTCAGTCTGAAGAGCCAAGAAGATGATGATGACACACTTGTCAACCTTTTCTTGATTTTTGTTCTGTTTTTAGAGCAACATGTCAATGAAGAGAGAAGGAACGGAAAAGAAGAGAAGAAGAAAGAAAAAGAAGAGAAAATGAAAAAGAAAGAAAAAGAAAAAGAAGAGAAAAAGAAAGAAGAAGAAGAGAAAAAGAAAGCAAAAGAAAAGAAAATGAAAAAGAAAGAGAAAGAAAAAGAAGAGAAAGCAGAAGAGAAAAAGAAAGAGAAAGACAAAGAAGAGAAGAAGAAAGAAAAAGAAGAGAAAAAGAAAAAGAAAGAGAAAGACAAAGAAGAGAAAAAGAAAGAAAAAGAAGAGAAAAAGAAAAAGAAAGAGAAAGACAAAGAAGAGAAAAAGAATGAAAAAGAAGAGAAAAAGAAAGAGAAAGACAAAGAAGAGAAAAAGAAAGAAAAAGAAGAGAAAAAGAAAGAAACAGAAGAGGAAAAGAAAAGAAACGGTCCCGTCATCAAGAGAGCGTGGAAGGGTGTGAAGCGTGCCTTCCGTCGCAGCAGTCATGAGACCAATGTGGAGGCTATGGTGCAGGACACGGCCATCCCGTGTGCTTCTTCTGACGGAGAAGAGATCTTCGCTCAGCTGTCTTCTGTCAGCGGTCCCTGCCAGCTACCGATCGCAGATTTGCCCCCCAAAGAGGACAGATGTGATGATCTGGATGTAGTGAGCATTACCAGCAGCGACTGGTCTGTCTGCAACAGAACTTGCAGACAGACCATCCAGCAGAACTCTGAGCTGCCAGCTGATGCCTCAGTAGAGGATGTGGAAACCAAGCCACAAGGTGAGATGAAATGAATGTGCAAACCTGGACATTAAGGCCAATATCAGAGAATCATTTGCCATTACATTAAAAACATTCTCTGTTCCTCAGACAGAAGAGCCAAATAGATGAGTCAAAAAGACACATTTCAACAATGATAATCACTGTTTCTTGTTCTTTGTTTTAGAACAACATGTCAAAGAAGAGAAGCAAGATCACATTGACTTCTCGATGAGAGTAGCGATTTTTTTAGATGACCAACGATGGAAACTGATAAAGCTGAGGATGACCAGAGATGATTATCGCCGCCGCTGGCAATACTACATGTTCATCCGCCGCTGTCCACACCACAGATGCTGCGACCACGATCACCTCTGCTGTTTAAGAAACGATACAATTTATTTGGGTGCCAGAGAGCAGCTCATGTCTACAGTGCCTTCAGTCACTCGCCCCTTCTTGATCTTCCCAAAACAATGTAAGACAAAATAAATGTCAAAACCTGGACATTTATGCTTAGATAGGAAGGTCTTGGCTGTGTGGCTTTGTTTTTTTGTTGTATTCTTCTTTTCAAATATGTTGGATCTCTGGTTTATAATTATCAGCTGATGATGTGTAAATTTGAATTTATAAAATTTCATATATAAATTAAGCAACTGGTATTTCTTTTAATGCAGCTCGCAATGAACCGTTTAGGGAACACAACCCAGAAGGTGAGTTGACATAAATGTGTAAACCTGGACATTTATGTTGATATTAGAAGATAATTTGCCTTCTTGAAATAGTTCTCTTCGCCCTCTCTGGCACGCTTGTATTTTTGATAACCAACGTTTTTTGTTGTGTGATTTAGAAGAAGATGGCGTAAAGAAGGATGGAATCTTCAAGAGAAAATGGACGGCTGTAAAGCTTCGCCTCTTTCGTTGTGAGAGCAGAAGGACGCTTTACCGGAAGAACTTGCAAAAGCTTGTTTCCGACTTTAAGTGTTCAACTTACATTGAACGGATCATTTATGAGCGGCCTTTTCTCAGTGTTCCCCCAATGTTTCAGCCTTCTAACGGTGAGTCGGTCTGTCTGTTTATCATCACCTGAGGTTATGTTTGTGGTTAGTTTCATTGGGGTGAAATAAAAAATTATGTCTCAACAATCACAAGAATTGGCGACATCATAAACAATATTTCTACATTCTTTGTGTGTTTTTCAGAATCGTTTGACTCCAGCTACTCAGATGAGTATGTTATTCTGGGGATAGAACGCTTCGGAAATGTTTGCTTGGCAACCCGTCTATCCGATGGCCAAAAGGTAGCAACAAACCCTTCACTCATTATGTACCCAGAGATTCATGTCTTAATCAACACATGTGCTTATTAAACGGTTTACAGGTTGTAGCTTGTCATATAATCTTGTTTTTGATTTACAGGTTGCTTTCAAGCAATGTAATAGATATGATTATGGCACTTCTACTTATATCATGGTGAGTTGGTCAGTCATATTGAATTTAAATGTGGTTATTTAATGGCCCATGATACGGTACAATTGATATGAACCTGCAGTTAACAAGAACAAAACACAACCTGAGTCCTCACAAAGCTTTGAGCAGGTCTGGCTCTTGTAGCCAGACATAGATCAAATTTATATAATATTCACAGAAATAAAACAATATTTGTTCTTATCTAAAGAGTTAACCGTAGCCACGTAATCCTTCTAATACTCTTCTCTTTAGGCTGGCTATACTGAACGTTTGATGAACGAAGTGGCAATGATGACTCTGCTGAAACAACCTCCCATAAGCCCCTACATCATTCAGATGTTAGAGTGGTTTCATGAAGAATATGATACGTTTATAATTTTGGAGGACCCTGGTTCCTGGACAGTATTGGACAAAATAATCAAACATCATCCGGTGGGTGAAAAGGTAGCACGGGTCATTATGCGTCAGGCAGTACAAGCAGCACAACACTGTATTGCCCACGGAGTCTTTCACTACTTCATCGATGAAGAAAACATCCTGATCAACACGAACACTTTGGACATCAAGCTGATTGACTTCGGCTATTCCATGCCATACATGGGCAAAAAATACTATCGACTTGGAGGTGAGTTTTGTGTTCTTGTAGTGCAGTGTGGAAACATATTCATTGAAACATACTAATGATGTGAACCTTTTACAGATACAGTCGAGTCCGAGGAGAAACACCCTGAGTGGTCGTTACCTGAGTATGAGTACAGTGCCATCTCGGTAAACGCCTGTCAACTAGGGTGGCTCCTTCATCGCATGGTTTACGGACCTTATGGTCATCTGCTTGAAAAATGTTTTCAAATCTCCAACGGTAAGTAAAGTGACAAACAAATGTTGTCAATCACATAAAAAGTGCAGAACATTATTAGAGAAGATGACAGATCTAGCAATTTCCAGTGTTGAACCGTCCTACATGTTTCCAGTTGAAATGTTTATCAGTAAGACCTTAAGCCCATTTACACACTGTCTCCGATATTTTCGTCCGTCGGACCAGGATTGATATCTGCGTTTTTTTCGCATCCGTAACAAGCATTTTGAGTTGTCTTTTTTAGCAATTCAGATACACTGTACAAACGAGAACCACATAAGAAAAAACGCATACGAAATTTTTGGACTATGTGCAAATACCTTTAGAGTTATGTCCTCTGATACAGCTCGGGTAATCATGACTTACCAGCTCTCTTTAAACTTTTACAGAATGCACAAGCCTTATAGATTGGTGTACACACTATGAAATGACTGAACGGCCCACATTGGAGCAGATCTTACAGCACCGCTGGTTTACCAAAGAATGAAGGAGGGGTTTGTATGCAAGCAGCCTATACGGTAATACAGTTTTGTTTTCATGTCTCATCCTCGGGTTCCCGAGGACACCTCAGACCCATACCACGCATTTCTAGTCATATTTATGTATTGTAACTGGTTAAAATCTTCAGACGGTCATTTTATATAGTTGGTACCACTAGTATTCACCCAAGGAAAATGTTGATGTACACTGTGTGCATAATTATTAGTCAAGTTGATATTCTGATCATATTTTTTTCCAGGCACATTTCAACAGCTCCTAACCAGATCAATCTTAATAATTATACTATTAATTGTGATTATAATCTTGAATAAGTGATATATAATGGTTAACAAAGGCTTGAAGGTAAAAACATTTTATATTTAGGTGAGCAGAATTATTAGGAAAGATTTATTTAACAGGTAGAATGAGTCATCATTAATGATATTGTGCTAATACCACGCATATCAACTCATATTTATGTATTGTAACTGGTTAAAATCTTCAGACGGTCATTTTATATAGTTGGTACCACTAGTATTCACCCAAGGAAAATGTTGATGTATACTGTGTGCTTAATTATTAGTCAAGTTGATATTCTGATCATATTTTTTTCCAGGCACATTTCAACAGCTCCTAACCAGATCAATCTTAATAATTATACTATTAATTGTGATTATAATCTTTAATAAGTGATATATAATGGTAAACAAAGGCTTGAATGTAAAAACATTTTATATTTAGGTGAGCAGAATTATCAGGCAGGATTTCTTTAACGGGTAGAATGAGTCAAAATAGACATTAAGTATACACTGAATAGTTAAAAAATATGAAACACCATTATTACAAAGTAATACTAGCGCAATGCTAGAGATCGCATCATCGTGTCCAATGATGTAGCAGAATGTCCATTGGGTCAGCAGTCAGACAAAAGCAGGCCAAGAAAAAAAAAGTTTAACTGCAAAATAATGAAGCACAAGGCTTTATTCCCACTTGCCTTTCGATTTTGACAAGGAAAAGTTAACAAAAGAGGCAATGAAAAAAATGCTGGCTGCATTTGGTTACAAAAAGAAGAAGAATGCAACGACTGAATATAGGCAGCCCAGAGAAACCACAATAGAAACGAATAGGCAATGTAACGGATGTCTATTTTAAATATAAGCGTCTCTGCACTCACTAATCAAATATTTAAAAACGACTAATTTCTCGGTAGAAATGCAATCAATAGCTTCGATTTATACAAAACTACGCTCCAACGGGTGTTTCGGCCACCATTTTATTTTTTCGAGCTTGAGCCTTCTCGACCAATCTCGTTCCTCGTATATATTGTCATTGAAACAACAAGTATCTGTCATAGACCTGCCCAAGAGGGACCACTGTCTGTAAAAAGGTCATTGAACACCAGGAGATTAGGGTGTGTCTGATCGAGGATGAGAGGATTCCTCGAAACTTGAGCTGAGGTTTGGCGAATTGGATCGAGTAGCCGAGACCGATCGTTTGCTGTAGCCACCGTGACGGTGTGGGAAGCTGGAGCCAAGTGCCCATTGCGGCTGCCCCAGTGTGCTGGAAACCCAACACTTGGAGCAGCCATCGTGTCCGTCACCCTCCTCGATGAGTGTATTGCACCCATGAGAACAGTTGGACATGCCACGCTGGAGAAATTAGCTCATTTAGAGAAACTCGAACACTTTCTGGAACTGCCGAGACGGCCAGGGGAGGTCGCTGTAGGAAGGGTCAGTCCACTGCACCACGTCGTTCAGAGACGAATTGATCGTAGGATCGTGGTCTCCAAAGAACCAAAGGTGAATGAATCCGGGGGCGGAGTCCAGCATGCAAATTTCATTCGGCAATTACATTGTCCTTCTCTAAACTAGTCAAAGTAGATATGTTCTCATGGGCGAACCCCATCTGTCGGTTCGACACAACGTCGAGAGACCAACAGAAAGCGAACCACATCCATTCCCCGCACTTTTGACAAGCTTGCTACACCCCTGGTTGTGTCCTTCTTGCCACAACGCGTGCCGCCGTTGCAGCAGTCGTGAGAGGCTCTCAGGCTCCTCAGAACAAAAGGGGAATGAATTCAGCACGCTGTCTCCATTTTATTCCCTGATATCCGGGGGCAGAGTCCGGCATGAAAATTTCATTCACCAATTTCATTGGCCTTTTCTAAGCTAGTCGAAGTTGATAGCTTCTCAAGGGCGAACCTTATCTGTCGGTTCGACACAACGTCTCGTTCCCTCCTTCAGGGAACTGAGATTACATCCGTAACCAAGACGTTTTCAATGGTGGTAATTGTAACGAGGTTCATTAAAAGGAAGGAGGCGGGAACCGGCAGACATTTAAACATTTAATCAAATAATAACAGCCGGCGGCCCCTCACGGCCGACCGCCGGTGAACAAAACAAATCACAAAACAAAAACACAGAAGTAAAACACAAGAACATAAATACAAACTTAAAACATGTCTGTGCCCGGTCCTGTCTCGTCAACAGTCCCCTCGCTCATCCTCTAATGCTCCCAATCTCCCCCGTGAGAGCCGCCTCATGGCTCTTGTCACGTCTTCCTGACCACAGTAATGTTGGCCAGTTACAAAATAAATCATAAAGCCTTATTCAGGCTATTGTTATCATACGCTAACACAACCTGTCACTTTTAAAGTTCTTTAAAAAGGTTGGGATGTCTGTTTGTGAAATGCTTTGCCAAGCTGATCATTTTAGCTCTTTTGGTCCGCAGATTTTTTACAGACGGACTTCATCTGCACTTTGCCACATGCGTTTACTCGGCTATAATGGCCCTTCGCACATCTGCTTCACTGACAAGCCGCGAACAGATAGTAAAGGCACTTATGTTTGCCGCCATGACTTACGTCACCCCGAAATCTGCAGCGTAAATACGAGTAAAGAAAGTTGTACTCGTCCACTGACTGAAGAGTGCGCTGCGAGCACATGCGCACACACAAACGGCTGCCGCAAATGGACGAATTTCAGGATGCGTTTTAATGAGAAATTAAAGAGAAATTAGTATAGTTTTAACACAAGGGTATCGCGCTACTTTTCTAGTACCGGTGTGTCGTGCAACACTATAATGCAGACTTTATTTTTTTTCAAGAAGCTCATTCCTCTGCTTCTGTTGTTAATATGGTAAACTCAATGGGGTGACAATATTTATTTTAGTCATGGGTCAAACACCTCTGCTGGTGCTCTTATTTTAATACACAAGTTCAAAGGAGATATTGTTAATTTTAACTCTTCCCCTGAATGTAGATGGGTTATACTAACTGTTAAATTAGACAACTCTGTTTTTATTATTTGTAATATTTATGGATTTAATTCTCACACTTTAAAAAAAATTGCTAACATTTCTTTTACATTAACTGAGCTGATTAAAACAATCCCAAATGCCAAGTTAATAGTAGATGGATATTTTATTGAAGTTCCTGATGGTATATTATGATGGATTTCCACAGCATCCCCGACCCCTAAATCAAAGCTCTAATATTGATTGATTCGTGGGGTTACTATAATGACAATTCATTTGAGTATACATGGAGTAATGCTTCAAAGTCTTTAATATCAACACTTGTGTCTTATTTCCCCTAATTTGCTACAACACGTTCAAAATATCTCCCACTATTATGCTCCGTTTCAGATCACTTACTAATTGAATTATCATTACAAACTATTCGTAATTCTAACAATCTTCATGGCTACTAGAAGTTTACTAACTCTCTTTTAAATGATAACATCTTGACAAATAAAATTTAAGCTTTAGCTACCAGTATCTTTAATTCAGAAATATCACTGTATCTATCCAAATGTGAGTTTTTCAAATTGAAGTCTAGAGAATTGGCTATTAACACAAGGAAGCAATTAAAAAGGATAGAGATTGTTTTAAAACAGTTTTTAAATCAAATCGATACTCTGTGTAAATGTCAGATACTTTCTCAGACAAAGGAATGTGAGCTTTAGTTATAACAGTGAAAATTTGATAATTTGTTTGTTTACAAGCCCAATGGAGCTTTTTTTGCTTCTTATTTCTTAGCTCTTGAAAATAGGAAGAAAAAAAAATCATTATCAGCATTGAGTATTTTCAACACCCTTTGAAAGGATCCTAAGCTGATTTCAGTCTTTGTTAGGTCCTTTTATGAAAAAATGTATCAGTCTGATTTAATTGTGACATGTGTTAATCATCTACTGATAAGACTAAAGATTATATTCCTTTGATTAATAATAACTTCAAAAGCTTGTGTGAATCTGTACTTAAGAAAGAAGAATTAAAGTTAACTATTCAATGCATGAAAAAAAAGTTCAGGTCCTGAATGATTGTACCAACATTTCTGGGAGATACTAAAAGATCCACTTTATTTAATGTGGAAATGGGTGATTTAATGAGAAACGTTTTCTATGTTTAAATGCTACGGTCTCTTGTGCATCTGCAAACTCAGAAACGTGAAAAAAGACAAATCATTAACTTTTTTTATGTGAGCCTATCTCTGCAAGCCTGTGAGAAAACGAGCGCTTCAGAAATCACTCTCTTAATGACGTAAGCAGCCGTTCTTATTATATTATTTCCGCCCCTTGTTCTGAACGTGTCCACCCGTTGCGCCGTCGCCATTGTTCTTTTGGCATGTGTGAAATTCCAACACTATTGCAAAAGTAGCAAAGCTTATGAAATGTTCTGTTTGTTGGCCGCACAGACCAACACTGAACAATGTGCTCAGCCTCACGGGACACAAGAGAGCAATGGATTTATTTTGTTTCAATGGAAAAACTGTCCACACTTAACGAGGAAAAGCTGCAAATAAAGACATTGTAAGTACTGGTATTTTTTAAGTAAGACCCCAGGGATCTGTGGCAACTTAAAAGTAAATAAAATGTCACTTTGACACATTTGTCCGTTCACTATTAGAAAGCAATGTCTGTGGCTTGTAAACATGCGATAGGATTCGCCTGTGTAACGTTAATATGACTTACAGAAATAGCGATGCGTTTATCTCGAGTATCTGGCTGTGTTTTCTGCTGAAAAGGGGTCGGAGACTAGCAGCTCCCTTGCACTAAAAGAGACCCACACATAAACAGCGCTTTTTTCCTCACATGCAAAAGTGGGTAAGAAGCGCATGGTATATTAGATCTGTGGTGTTTTTTGAGCTTTGAGTTCACAGACACATTATGTGGACCCCTATGATTTATATTACACTTGAGTAAAACCAGAGAAAAATCACCCCTTTACTGAATGCATAAAGAAAGGAGTTATGTACAACTATGAAACAAGGCTTAATCTCTTTGATTCCCAAAGCAGAAAAGGATACACGTATTAAGGATAATTGGATACCTATCACTCTACTAAATATAGATTACAAATAACTTGCTGTAGTTTATGCTAAAAGATTAAAATCAGGGCTAGATCAAATCATCCATGAAACTTTAAACGGGCTTTATGAAGGAGATATACAAGTAATAACATTGGCCTTATATTTGACCCTTTAGAGTCTAAAAGGTCAAAAATATGGCCAATGTTATTACTTGTATGTCTGTCCTTCATACTCTAAAATGTAGACTATTCGGATCAGATAAATTCAGGGGTTTCTTATTTTTGTGGATTTTTGGAAAGCCTTCAACACCATTTAACATGGCTTTCTACTCCACTCACTAAAAGTCTTTGGCTTTGGTAATAATTTCATTAATGTGATAGAAATGTTTTACAAAAATATCAACAGCTCTATTATTCTCGGCTTTTGTACCTCTGAAAGGTTTGGAATTCATTGTGGTGTTCGTGAAGGTTGCCCAATCTCTCTTTTTGTTTTTACTTGTAGTTGAACGTCTTTCTATTACATCTTAAATAACCAAAGCATTCTTGGTCTGAAAATATTCGAAGAGAAATAAAAAAATTCAATGGCATATGATACTACCTTTGTCACGAAAGGGGAGAAGAACACAGATGCAGGCACCGGTAAGGGGTAACAATTGAAAATTTCAATAATCAAACCAAACACCCACATTGGGGGACAGACAAATAACTAAGAAATACTTCCAAATTGGACCCCCCCAAACTTCCCACATTGGGGCAAAACTAGAGAGAAACAAAACCTAAACTATACTGTCCATGATTTACTGGAGTAGAATCTTACTGTAAATAAAGTAAGATTGATTTAATATTTTTAAATCATAATTCAATGTTAAAAGAGTGATTGAATTGAATTGAACTAGTATGGATTTTAAGCCCACCTTAATCTATTTTTCATCATTGAAATAACGTTATTCTAGGGCAAACATGATTAAAAATCATGACACAATTTCAACATTGATTCAATGATAATTTGGCTGATGGATCAACCTTGACTGAATGTTGATTCAGTTTTGGTCTGCTATCTGGGGCAAGACTGCTTTCTTTGCTATTCCTGATGACTTCATCAATAATTGTATGAATCCTTGCCAACCGCATGGATGCAGTCCTTCAAGCTCATGGAAGTCATACAAGATATACATTTGGATCTCAGGGCACCACTACTGAATTTGCTGACATATTTTTGTATTTGCAGTAAATTTGTTCAATTAATTATAGGCGACAAAACTTTTGTCTTGCCAAAATTTGACCTTTCTGTCTTGATTAAATGAGCAATCTTTTTCAGTGAAACGGATTTATTTCAGTGCATTAAAAGTAATTTGGGAGGATTTTAGCTTTTCATATGAGCTATTTCTAACACCAATTGCTTAATTAAAAGTCAGGTTAATAGCAGGTGTTTCTACAAAATAGATAAGCTACAAGACTTTTGTCAGGGACTGTATATAGAATCGATTTGATTCTTCGGTTTATGCTCCTTTTTATTGGACGCAATTTAAAGAAAATGTACTATCATGCTTTTCTATAGCGGACTGCACAAACCACGCCCACTTCGACATAGGACAGCCGTTTCAGAGTTCGTCAAAACCTGATTGTGACGTCACCGTGTTTGTTTGATTCTAGCTGAGCTACGACCAAGTGCAGAGATCGAGCGACCGAGCAGTTATCTGTCATATTTCAGTTCAATTCTCTGGATCGATTCATTTCTTGTCTGATATCGACAGTTTGAGCAAAGAGGAAGAGAATCATCGAGCAGTTTACACAGAAAAAGAGCGCGAATTACAGAAACAACAATCAAGTGTTTTTATAATTTCAACATGTCTTCAGTGGAAAGAAGTATGAATTCAACTTTGCCCGGTATGGTCATGGAAGACTTCACCGTGGATAAACAAGTACCCGTCAACACGGCACTGTCCGAGGGGACTAACGTTGCAATTGGTATGTTAAGTTATGTATCTTTCAAACTTCGACCTTCAATTTTATTTTTGTGAATTGTGCGTCGTTTTGAATCATTGTCTAAATGAACACCAGAAATGTATTAAACTCTTAAGTTACAGTTTTTATGGGCATGACGTACGACAAACAGAAGAATTCACACGTAAATGTTTTCCCCCATGCATGACAATGTATAAACAAACAGTATTGTGTGTAGTGTACTGAAAGCTCCGTGTCTGTTTACATCAGTACGATACAATGCAGTGATACAACTCATTATCAAAAAGATCATCAACCTTAATTTGATGTCAAATCATACAAACCTTACAATATTTCCAGAGATTTCTTAAAATTGCATTAAAAACTAGCATTACTGCATATTTATAAAATACAGGTGATAATATCAAAAGCCATTGAAACTGAAATTTTCTGCTGTGGCCCTCCACTGTGTTTTTTTTTTTTTTTCAATAATCTCTTTCATTACTGCAAAGTGGCAAAGCCAAAAATAATTTCCTATTAAATATCTCTAATGCAATAATCACTGTTTGGTCTTATCTCAGAGATGTTTAAATTGTTTACTGTTTGTTCTTCTGTGTTGTAGAGCAACGTGCCCAAGAAAAAAAGAGCAAAGGAAAGGGTGGCTTCATCAAGAGAGCATGGAAGGGTGTGAAGCGTGCCTTCCGTCGCAGCAGTCATGAGACCAATGTGGAGGCTATGGTGCAGGACACGACCATCCCGTGTGCTTCTTCTGACGGAGAAGAGATCTGCGCTCAGCTGTCTTCTGTCAGCGTCCCTGCCAGCTACCGATCGCAGATTTGCCCCCCAAAGAGGACAGATGTGATGATCTGGATGTAGTGAGCATTACCAGCAGCGACTGGTCTGTCTGCAAAGAACTTGCAGACAGACCATCCAGCAGAACTCTGAGCTGCCAGCTGATGCCTCAGCAGAGGATGTGGAAACCATCCCACAAGGTGAGATGAAATGAATGTGCAAACCTGGACATTTAGGCAGACAATAGATGGATCAGTTTCCTTTTCACTGAAATAGTTCTCTGTGCCTCAGTCTGAAGAGCCAAGATGATGATGATGACACACTTGTCAACCTTTTCTTTTTGTTCTGTTTTTAGAGCAACATGTCAATGAAGAGAGAAGGAACGGATCTGCGCTCAGCTGTCTTCTATCAGCGGTCCCTGCCAGCTACCGATCGCAGATTTGCCCCCCAAGAGGACAGATGTGATGATCTGGATGTAGTGAGCATTACCAGCAGCGACTGGTCTGTCTGCAAAAGACTTGCAGACAGACCATCCAGCAGAACTCTGAGCTGCCAGCTGATGCCTCAGCAGAGGATGTGGAAACCAAGCCACAAGGTGAGATGAAATGAATGTGCAAACCTGGACATTTAGGCAGACAATAGATGGATCAGTTTCCTTTTCACTGAAATAGTTCTCTGTGCCTCAGTCTGAAGAGCCAAGAAGATGATGATGACACACTTGTCAACCTTTTCTTGATTTTTGTTCTGTTTTTAGAGCAACATGTCAATGAAGAGAGAAGGAACGGAAAGAAGAGAAGAAGAAAAAAGAAGAGAAATAAAAGAAGAAAAAGAAAAAGAAAAAAAAAGAAGAAGAAGAGAAAAAGAAAGCAAAAGAAAGAAAATGAAAGAAGAAAAGAAAAAGAAGAGAAAGCATAGAGAAAAGAAAGAGAAGACAAAGAAGAGAAAGAAAGAAAAGAAGAAAAAAAAAAAAGAAAGAGAAAGACAAAGAAGAGAAAAAGAAAAGAAGAGAAAAAAGAAAGAGAAAGACAAGAGAGAAAAAGAAGAAAAGAAGAAGAGAAAAAGAAAAAAAATAGAAGACAAAGAAAAGAAAGAATGAAAAGAAGAGAAAAAAAGAAAGACAAAGAAAGAAAAGAAAGAAAAAGAAGAGAAAAGAAAGAAACAGAAGAGGAAAAGAAAAGAAACGGTCCCGTCATCAAGAGAGCGTGGAAGGGTGTGAAGCGTGCCTTCCGTCGCAGCAGTCATGAGACCAATGTGGAGGCTATGGTGCAGGACACGGCCATCCCGTGTGCTTCTTCTGACGGAGAAGAGATCTTCGCTCAGCTGTCTTCTGTCAGCGGTCCCTGCCAGCTACCGATCGCAGATTTGCCCCCCAAAGAGGACAGATGTGATGATCTGGATGTAGTGAGCATTACCAGCAGCGACTGGTCTGTCTGCAACAGAACTTGCAGACAGACCATCCAGCAGAACTCTGAGCTGCCAGCTGATGCCTCAGTAGAGGATGTGGAAACCAAGCCACAAGGTGAGATGAAATGAATGTGCAAACCTGGACATTAAGGCCAATATCAGAGAATCATTTGCCATTACATAAAAACATTCTCTGTTCCTCAGACAGAAGAGCCAAATAGATGAGTCAAAAAGACACATTTCAACAATGATAATCACTGTTTCTTGTTCTTTGTTTTAGAACAACATGTCAAAGAAGAGAAGCAAGATCACATTGACTTCTCGATGAGAGTAGCGATTTTTTTTAGATGACCAACGATGGAAACTGATAAAGCTGAGGATGACCAGAGATGATTATCGCCGCCGCTGGCAATACTACATGTTCATCCGCCGCTGTCCACACCACAGATGCTGCGACCACGATCACCTCTGCTGTTTAAGAAACGATACAATTTATTTGGGTGCCAGAGAGCAGCTCATGTCTACAGTGCCTTCAGTCACTCGCCCCTTCTTGATCTTCCCAAAACAATGTAAGACAAAATAAATGTCAAAACCTGGACATTTATGCTTAGATAGGAAGGTCTTGGCTGTGTGGCTTTGTTTTTTTGTTGTATTCTTCTTTTCAAATATGTTGGATCTCTGGTTTATAATTATCAGCTGATGATGTGTAAATTTGAATTTATAAAATTTCATATATAAATTAAGCAACTGGTATTTCTTTTAATGCAGCTCGCAATGAACCGTTTAGGGAACACAACCCAGAAGGTGAGTTGACATAAATGTGTAAACCTGGACATTTATGTTGATATTAGAAGATAATTTGCCTTCTTGAAATAGTTCTCTTCGCCCTCTCTGGCACGCTTGTATTTTTGATAACCAACGTTTTTTGTTGTGTGATTTAGAAGAAGATGGCGTAAAGAAGGATGGAATCTTCAAGAGAAAATGGACGGCTGTAAAGCTTCGCCTCTTTCGTTGTGAGAGCAGAAGGACGCTTTACCGGAAGAACTTGCAAAAGCTTGTTTCCGACTTTAAGTGTTCAACTTACATTGAACGGATCATTTATGAGCGGCCTTTTCTCAGTGTTCCCCCAATGTTTCAGCCTTCTAACGGTGAGTCGGTCTGTCTGTTTATCATCACCTGAGGTTATGTTTGTGGTTAGTTTCATTGGGGTGAAATAAAAAATTATGTCTCAACAATCACAAGAATTGGCGACATCATAAACAATATTTCTACATTCTTTGTGTGTTTTTCAGAATCGTTTGACTCCAGCTACTCAGATGAGTATGTTATTCTGGGGATAGAACGCTTCGGAAATGTTTGCTTGGCAACCCGTCTATCCGATGGCCAAAAGGTAGCAACAAACCCTTCACTCATTATGTACCCAGAGATTCATGTCTTAATCAACACATGTGCTTATTAAACGGTTTACAGGTTGTAGCTTGTCATATAATCTTGTTTTTGATTTACAGGTTGCTTTCAAGCAATGTAATAGATATGATTATGGCACTTCTACTTATATCATGGTGAGTTGGTCAGTCATATTGAATTTAAATGTGGTTATTTAATGGCCCATGATACGGTACAATTGATATGAACCTGCAGTTAACAAGAACAAAACACAACCTGAGTCCTCACAAAGCTTTGAGCAGGTCTGGCTCTTGTAGCCAGACATAGATCAAATTTATATAATATTCACAGAAATAAAACAATATTTGTTCTTATCTAAAGAGTTAACCGTAGCCACGTAATCCTTCTAATACTCTTCTCTTTAGGCTGGCTATACTGAACGTTTGATGAACGAAGTGGCAATGATGACTCTGCTGAAACAACCTCCCATAAGCCCCTACATCATTCAGATGTTAGAGTGGTTTCATGAAGAATATGATACGTTTATAATTTTGGAGGACCCTGGTTCCTGGACAGTATTGGACAAAATAATCAAACATCATCCGGTGGGTGAAAAGGTAGCACGGGTCATTATGCGTCAGGCAGTACAAGCAGCACAACACTGTATTGCCCACGGAGTCTTTCACTACTTCATCGATGAAGAAAACATCCTGATCAACACGAACACTTTGGACATCAAGCTGATTGACTTCGGCTATTCCATGCCATACATGGGCAAAAAATACTATCGACTTGGAGGTGAGTTTTGTGTTCTTGTAGTGCAGTGTGGAAACATATTCATTGAAACATACTAATGATGTGAACCTTTTACAGATACAGTCGAGTCCGAGGAGAAACACCCTGAGTGGTCGTTACCTGAGTATGAGTACAGTGCCATCTCGGTAAACGCCTGTCAACTAGGGTGGCTCCTTCATCGCATGGTTTACGGACCTTATGGTCATCTGCTTGAAAAATGTTTTCAAATCTCCAACGGTAAGTAAAGTGACAAACAAATGTTGTCAATCACATAAAAAGTGCAGAACATTATTAGAGAAGATGACAGATCTAGCAATTTCCAGTGTTGAACCGTCCTACATGTTTCCAGTTGAAATGTTTATCAGTAAGACCTTAAGCCCATTTACACACTGTCTCCGATATTTTCGTCCGTCGGACCAGGATTGATATCTGCGTTTTTTTCGCATCCGTAACAAGCATTTTGAGTTGTCTTTTTTAGCAATTCAGATACACTGTACAAACGAGAACCACATAAGAAAAAACGCATACGAAATTTTTGGACTATGTGCAAATACCTTTAGAGTTATGTCCTCTGATACAGCTCGGGTAATCATGACTTACCAGCTCTCTTTAAACTTTTACAGAATGCACAAGCCTTATAGATTGGTGTACACACTATGAAATGACTGAACGGCCCACATTGGAGCAGATCTTACAGCACCGCTGGTTTACCAAAGAATGAAGGAGGGGTTTGTATGCAAGCAGCCTATACGGTAATACAGTTTTGTTTTCATGTCTCATCCTCGGGTTCCCGAGGACACCTCAGACCCATACCACGCATTTCTAGTCATATTTATGTATTGTAACTGGTTAAAATCTTCAGACGGTCATTTTATATAGTTGGTACCACTAGTATTCACCCAAGGAAAATGTTGATGTACACTGTGTGCATAATTATTAGTCAAGTTGATATTCTGATCATATTTTTTTCCAGGCACATTTCAACAGCTCCTAACCAGATCAATCTTAATAATTATACTATTAATTGTGATTATAATCTTGAATAAGTGATATATAATGGTTAACAAAGGCTTGAAGGTAAAAACATTTTATATTTAGGTGAGCAGAATTATTAGGCAGGATTTCTTTAACGGGTAGAATGAGTCAAAATAGACATTAAGTATACACTGAATAGTTAAAAAATATGAAACACCATTATTACAAAGTAATACTAGCGCAATGCTAGAGATCGCATCATCGTGTCCAATGATGTAGCAGAATGTCCATTGGGTCAGCAGTCAGACAAAAGCAGGCCAAGAAAAAAAAAGTTTAACTGCAAAATAATGAAGCACAAGGCTTTATTCCCACTTGCCTTTCGATTTTGACAAGGAAAAGTTAACAAAAGAGGCAATGAAAAAAATGCTGGCTGCATTTGGTTACAAAAAGAAGAAGAATGCAACGACTGAATATAGGCAGCCCAGAGAAACCACAATAGAAACGAATAGGCAATGTAACGGATGTCTATTTTAAATATAAGCGTCTCTGCACTCACTAATCAAATATTTAAAAACGACTAATTTCTCGGTAGAAATGCAATCAATAGCTTCGATTTATACAAAACTACGCTCCAACGGGTGTTTCGGCCACCATTTTATTTTTTCGAGCTTGAGCCTTCTCGACCAATCTCGTTCCTCGTATATATTGTCATTGAAACAACAAGTATCTGTCATAGACCTGCCCAAGAGGGACCACTGTCTGTAAAAAGGTCATTGAAGACCAGGAGATTAGGGTGTGTCTGATCGAGGATGAGAGGATTCCTCGAAACTTGAGCTGAGGTTTGGCGAATTGGATCGAGTAGCCGAGACCGATCGTTTGCTGTAGCCACCGTGACGGTGTGGGAAGCTGGAGCCAAGTGCCCATTGCGGCTGCCCCAGTGTGCTGGAAACCCAACACTTGGAGCAGCCATCGTGTCCGTCACCCTCCTCGATGAGTGTATTGCACCCATGAGAACAGTTGGACATGCCACGCTGGAGAAATTAGCTCATTTAGAGAAACTCGAACACTTTCTGGAACTGCCGAGACGGCCAGGGGAGGTCGCTGTAGGAAGGGTCAGTCCACTGCACCACGTCGTTCAGAGACGAATTGATCGTAGGATCGTGGTCTCCAAAGAACCAAAGGTGAATGAATCCGGGGGCGGAGTCCAGCATGCAAATTTCATTCGCCAATTACATTGTCCTTCTCTAAACTAGTCAAAGTAGATATGTTCTCATGGGCGAACCCCATCTGTCGGTTCGACACAACGTCGAGAGACCAACAGAAAGCGAACCACATCCATTCCCCGCACTTTTGACAAGCTTGCTACACCCCTGGTTGTGTCCTTCTTGCCACAACGCGTGCCGCCGTTGCAGCAGTCGTGAGAGGCTCTCAGTCTCCTCAGAACAAAAGGGGAATGAATTCAGCACGCTGTCTCCATTTTATTCCCTGATATCCGGGGGCAGAGTCCGGCATGAAAATTTCATTCACCAATTTCATTGGCCTTTTCTAAGCTAGTCGAAGTTGATAGCTTCTCAAGGGCGAACCTTATCTGTCGGTTCGACACAACGTCTCGTTCCCTCCTTCAGGGAACTGAGATTACATCCGTAACCAAGACGTTTTCAATGGTGGTAATTGTAACGAGGTTCATTAAAAGGAAGGAGGCGGGAACCGGCAGACATTTAAACATTTAATCAAATAATAACAGCCGGCGGCCCCTCACGGCCGACCGCCGGTGAACAAAACAAATCACAAAACAAAAACACAGAAGTAAAACACAAGAACATAAATACAAACTTAAAACATGTCTGTGCCCGGTCCTGTCTCGTCAACAGTCCCCTCGCTCATCCTCTAATGCTCCCAATCTCCCCCGTGAGAGCCGCCTCATGGCTCTTGTCACGTCTTCCTGACCACAGTAATGTTGGCCAGTTACAAAATAAATCATAAAGCCTTATTCAGGCTATTGTTATCATACGCTAACACAACCTGTCACTTTTAAAGTTCTTTAAAAAGGTTGGGATGTCTGTTTGTGAAATGCTTTGCCAAGCTGATCATTTTAGCTCTTTTGGTCCGCAGATTTTTTACAGACGGACTTCATCTGCACTTTGCCACATGCGTTTACTCGGCTATAATGGCCCTTCGCACATCTGCTTCACTGACAAGCCGCGAACAGATAGTAAAGGCACTTATGTTTGCCGCCATGACTTACGTCACCCCGAAATCTGCAGCGTAAATACGAGTAAAGAAAGTTGTACTCGTCCACTGACTGAAGAGTGCGCTGCGAGCACATGCGCACACACAAACGGCTGCCGCAAATGGACGAATTTCAGGATGCGTTTTAATGAGAAATTAAAGACAAATTAGTATAGTTTTAACACAAGGGTATCGCGCTACTTTTCTAGTACCGGTGTGTCGTGCAACACTATAATGCAGACTTTATTTTTTTTCAAGAAGCTCATTCCTCTGCTTCTGTTGTTAATATGGTAAACTCAATGGGGTGACAATATTTATTTTAGTCATGGGTCAAACACCTCTGCTGGTGCTCTTATTTTAATACACAAGTTCAAAGGAGATATTGTTAATTTTAACTCTTCCCCTGAATGTAGATGGGTTATACTAACTGTTAAATTAGACAACTCTGTTTTTATTATTTGTAATATTTATGGATTTAATTCTCACACTTTAAAAAAAATTGCTAACATTTCTTTTACATTAACTGAGCTGATTAAAACAATCCCAAATGCCAAGTTAATAGTAGATGGATATTTTAATGAAGTTCCTGATGGTATATTATGATGGATTTCCACAGCATCCCCGACCCCTAAATCAAAGCTCTAATATTGATTGATTCGTGGGGTTACTATAATGACAATTCATTTGAGTATACATGGAGTAATGCTTCAAAGTCTTTAATATCAACACTTGTGTCTTATTTCCCCTAATTTGCTACAACACGTTCAAAATATCTCCCACTATTATGCTCCGTTTCAGATCACTTAATAATTGAATTATCATTACAAACTATTCGTAATTCTAACAATCTTCATGGCTACTAGAAGTTTACTAACTCTCTTTTAAATGATAACATCTTGACAAATAAAATTTAAGCTTTAGCTACCAGTATCTTTAATTCAGAAATATCACTGCATCTATCCAAATGGGAGTTTTTCAAATTGAAGTCTAGAGAATTGGCTATTAACACAAGGAAGCAATTAAAAAGGATAGAGATTGTTTTAAAACAGTTTTTAAATCAAATCGATACTCTGTGTAAATGTCAGATACTTTCTCAGACAAAGGAATGTGAGCTTTAGTTATAACAGTGAAAATTTGATAATTTGTTTGTTTACAAGCCCAATGGAGCTTTTTTTGCTTCTTATTTCTTAGCTCTTGAAAATAGGAAGAAAAAAAATCATTATCAGCATTGAGTATTTTCAACACCCTTTGAAAGGATCCTAAGCTGATTTCAGTCTTTGTTAGGTCCTTTTATGAAAAAATGTATCAGTCTGATTTTAATTGTGACATGTGTTAATCATCTACTGATAAGACTAAAGATTATATTCCTTTGATTAATAATAACTTCAAAAGCTTGTGTGAATCTGTACTTAAGAAAGAAGAATTAAAGTTAACTATTCAATGCATGAAAAAAAAAGTTCAGGTCCTGAATGATTGTACCAACATTTCTGGGAGATACTAAAAGATCCACTTTATTTAATGTGGAAATGGGTGATTTAATGAGAAACGTTTTCTATGTTTAAATGCTACGGTCTCTTGTGCATCTGCAAACTCAGAAACGTGAAAAAAGACAAATCATTAACTTTTTTATGTGAGCCTATCTCTGCAAGCCTGTGAGAAAACGAGCGCTTCAGAAATCACTCTCTTAATGACGTAAGCAGCCGTTCTTATTATATTATTTCCGCCCCTTGTTCTGAACATGTCCACCCGTTACGCCGTCGCCATTGTTCTTTTGGCATGTGTGAAATTCCAACACTATTGCAAAAGTAGCAAAGCTTATGAAATGTTCTGTTTGTTGGCCGCACAGACCAACACTGAACAATGTGCTCAGCCTCACGGGACACAAGAGAGCAATGGATTTATTTTGTTTCAATGGAAAAACTGTCCACACTTAACGAGGAAAAGCTGCAAATAAAGACATTGTAAGTACTGGTATTTTTTAAGTAAGACCCCAGGGATCTGTGGCAACTTAAAAGTAAATAAAATGTCACTTTGACACATTTGTCCGTTCACTATTAGAAAGCAATGTCTGTGGCTTGTAAACATGCGATAGGATTCGCCTGTGTAACGTTAATATGACTTACAGAAATAGCGATGCGTTTATCTCGAGTATCTGGCTGTGTTTTCTGCTGAAAAGGGGTCGGAGACTAGCAGCTCCCTTGCACTAAAAGAGACCCACACATAAACAGCGCTTTTTTCCTCACATGCAAAAGTGGGTAAGAAGCGCATGGTATATTAGATCTGTGGTGTTTTTTGAGCTTTGAGTTCACAGACACATTATGTGGACCCCTATGATTTATATTACACTTGAGTAAAACCAGAGAAAAATCACCCCTTTACTGAATGCATAAAGAAAGGAGTTATGTACAACTATGAAACAAGGCTTAATCTCTTTGATTCCCAAAGCAGAAAAGGATACACGTATTAAGGATAATTGGATACCTATCACTCTACTAAATATAGATTACAAATAACTTGCTGTAGTTTATGCTAAAAGATTAAAATCAGGGCTAGATCAAATCATCCATGAAACTTTAAACGGGCTTTATGAAGGAGATATACAAGTAATAACATTGGCCTTATATTTGACCCTTTAGAGTCTAAAAGGTCAAAAATATGGCCAATGTTATTACTTGTATGTCTGTCCTTCATACTCTAAAATGTAGACTATTCGGATCAGATAAATTCAGGGGTTTCTTATTTTTGTGGATTTTTGGAAAGCCTTCAATACCATTTAACATGGCTTTCTCTCCACTCACTAAAAGTCTTTGGCTTTGGTAATAATTTCATTAATGTGATAGAAATGTTTTACAAAAATATCAACAGCTCTATTATTCTCGGCTTTTGTACCTCTGAAAGGTTTGGAATTCATTGTGGTGTTCGTGAAGGTTGCCCAATCTCTCCTTTTTGTTTTTACTTGTAGTTGAACGTCTTTCTATTTACATCTTAAATAACCAAAGCATTCTTGGTCTGAAAATATTCGAAAGAGAAATAAAAAAATTCAATTGGCATATGATACTACCTTTGTCACGAAAGGGGGAGAAGAACACAGATGCAGGCACCGGTAAGGGGTAACAATTGAAAATTTCAATAATTACAAACAAAACACCCACATTGGGGGACAGACAAAATAACTAAGAAATACTTCAAAATTGAAAACCCAAAACTTCCCACATTGGGGCAAAACTAGAGAGAAACAAAACCTAAACTAAACAGGAATATAGACAATGCTAGACTTATTTGAACAGATCACAACAAGAGGTAAATACAGAACGAATCCGCACAGGACAGCAAACACAAGGACATTAAATATGGAGACTAACAAAAGAGGATAACAATGTGCAGGTGTGGGTAATGACACACCGTTGGAAAGCTAATACGAGAAACGAGAGGGGTGGAGCCAAAGACGAGATCAGAGAGAAGAATATTATGTTTCTCTCCACACAAAACCAAAGGCTTTGTCATGACTCTCCCACAAGACCAAGAAAAACATGACCTGAGGAGGCAGAATCATGACAACCAACAAAGTTTTCCAAATCTTCTGGGCTAATATAAAATTTTTATTAGTGCGAAATACTATTTCTTCATCATTCTCTAGACGTATCAGTAGAAAATATAACGGTAATGGAATATGTGAAATATCTTGGTATTCCTAGAATTAAGATAAAAAATTGAAAAAAGATATTATGTCTGGCAGAAGGGTTGATGGCGGTTTAGAAATGTTAGATTTTTAGACATCATTAACATTTTCAAAATTAAATGGTTAAAAAAAATCAAAAAGAAAGAACACTCATTATTTTTCTTTATTCCACAGTGCAATTTTAAAAAGGTTGGAGAGTTATCTTTTCTATACGTTGTAATTTTTTGCCTGGGAAATTACCAGTTAAATTATCAAATTTTCACCTGCAAGTGTTATTGGCTCGGAAGATTTGTTTTTTTTACATAGTTTTTCCCCACACAAAGTGCTTTTATGGAATAACTGTCTTATCACCTCTAGGAATAAGTCTTTATTTTTTCACAATTGGTTTAACAAACTTCGTTATGGACTTATTTGATGGAAATGGCTAAATCTTATCTTATGAAGACTTTCTTTATACTTTCAACTTTCCTGTCCCCTTTAAAGTATTTCTGAAAGTTATGAAAGCCATTCCAAATGGATTAATACAGCTAATGAAAAGACACCTTACTTTTGCGAGTAATGAACGTTTATTTCCTTAATTGTCCATAAATGGTATTAATCTTTTTTCCCTCCAGGTAATATTGGAAAAATAAGCGTAAATTTTTTTTTTCAATCCAAACCTCAAGTTGTCATGATGGCACCGGATGTTTGCTGGCTAGCCGTCGCCGCTCATGTTTGTATGTGCTGTAAGTGTTGTCCGTTTTATTATTGACTCTTTTGTCATTTGCGATGGGAATTACAGCTACACTTACTTATGATCGCCTTTCCCTGCTGGATTTACGATTTTCACCGAAGGAATGTTGCAGACGCACATCAACAGAAAATCCCTTTTACTCTCGCACGCGTCTCCTCTTTCCTGTGGCTACCAGATATAATATGAAGGCATTACAATGCCTAAAAGAAACGAGCGCACTGCTGATGCCGGATGTGCGCGGCGAATAACTTCCGCGAGAGGACAACGGATCTACACGAGAGGAAACGGGATCCCGCGAGCTCGTTTGAAACCTTCGCGCGCGCATGGCATCCAATGTGCGCGCAATACAAGCCCTCGCGCGCGCATGACATCTTCTGTGCACGCAATGAAAGCACTCGCGCGCGAAGGACGCGCATATTCAGTCTCGCGCTCTCGCCTGCTGCTTTTGCTCGAGCGAGCATTTTTATTTTTGGCAGTCGCGGGGCGGGACTTGCTGTTTGGGTGTAACCTCAAACGTCATTGGTTCCAAACCAACTTAAAAGCTGCATTCCCGCCACTTACTGGAAAGGAGTATGAAGCGCCCAATGACTAGGAAGTTTAGAAACAAAAGCTACTTATTTTAAAAAAAAAATATATATATATATATATAAATAAACAAGAACAGCATCCTATATCCTATTAATCAATCCTGTTACTTATAAAATAAAAAAACTAATTCTCGATATGTTCTTGATTGTTTTTGTCGTCACCTAACAAAACCTGGATTGACAAATCATTTATTTGTTAAAGCTTGATTTAGTTGGAAATGTTTTCTTTCATAAGCCTCACATTTTCTCAGCACATGTTCTACATGTTCTGTTAACCCACATTTGTCACAACTTCCATTCTCATGTTTTCCTATTCTATGCAAGTATTGATTTAATAAACAATGTCCAATACGAATTATTGTTATTAATACATCCCCTTACTGTTTCCTAATCTTCATCTCTCTGAACCAATTTTCTCTTGTATGCCATATAAATGTCTACCTTTTTTTCCTTCTTCCCATTCTTTTTGCCATATTTCTTGTACTTCTTTCGCTATAATCACTTTTATTTCTGTTTTACATAATGTCACTTCAATGTCTATTTGAGAATGATTTAAAGCCTGTTCAGCCACATGATCAGCCTCCTCATTTCCTTTCACACCCATATGTGATGGTACCCACATAAAATTTACTAGAAGTCCATACGGTCTTATTCTAAAAAGACTTTGCATTAATTAATTTATCATATCTTGTCTTGCTAATGATTTTCTACATGACAAACTGTTTCTTGCTGAAAGAGAATCTTTGCATATTACTGTCTTTGTTGGTTGTATTTCTTCTATCCACTGAAGTGCCAACACGATAGCTATTCGTTCTGCAGTAAATACAAAAATATGATCCATGAACTTTCTAATACACTTGTTTCATTGTTATGTTTTTCTTTATGCAATTGGATATCAATCAAAGGCGTTGGGAAGAGCCAAGGAATGGTTGACCTAGCCACTGTAGGGGCAATATGTATGTCACTTAAACCCATTTTCTGTGCTTCCTCATTGGCCTTTGATACAGAGGCTGACAACTTTTTATACTCATATTCCCAACAGTCCTTCAAAACCATTTTTAACTGGATCCTTAACTTGAGCCTACAGATTTCTTGAGGCATCTCTCTCATCTCTACATGAACTGTTGATAATGGTGATGATCTACGAGCTCCGCAACAAATTTTCATTGCTTGTGATTGTATTGCCTTTACTTTTAAAAGTTGTGTTTTACATACAGAGCTATATACAATACTGCCATAATCAATGGCCGATCTTATCATAGCACAATATATTCTTTTAAGGGACTGTCTAAAAGCTTGAGATTGATGATATGGAGCTCCAATCACAAATGACTTCCTGAAAACAGGAAGTAACCAATGACGTTTGAGGTTACACCCAAACAGCAAGTCCCGCCCCGCGACTGCCAAAAGTAAAAATGCTCGCGCGAGCAAGAGCAGCAGGCGAGAGCGCGAGACTGAATATTTGAGTCCTTCGCGCGCGAGTGCTTTCATTGCGCGCACAGACGATGTCATGCGCGCGCGAAGGTTTCAAACGAGCTCGCGGGATCCCGTTTCCTCGTGTGTAGATCCGTTGTCCTCTCGCGGAAGTTATTCGCCGCGCGCAGCCAGCATCAGCAGTGCGCTCGTTTCTTTTTGGCATTGTAATGCCTTCATAATATAAAATCAGTTGCCTTGTTGTGCGAAAGAGTGAATTCACACAGCTGCATTATATTAAACAACACTTTTGCTTACAACTCCCCCAAGGGACATGTGTAAAAAAACAAACTTGCAATAAATATTGTGTAGGTTTAAAGAATGTATATTGAAACTCATTTAATCTGTTCAATGAGTGATGGATACAAACTTTGGTTACACTTTATATTAATATATACAAATTCATCATTTTGCTAATTAACATCCATATTGGTTGTACATATTAGTATCATTTTTTGTAAATGTATACCTATCTCAGACAGTAGTCAATATTCATAAAGTTTATATATGATGTATGATAAACCTTATATAAATTCTGACGACTTTTAAGCATGTTTAAACTTATTTTTGAACAAAGCAAATGAATTGAGGCACATACCATAATGTGTATTGGTGGAGGAGCTCCTCCTGAACATACTGTAGCATCACCCACCTTAAGTTGGTCGTAGTTTAATATATTTCATAGTTCAAAGTTGAAATTTAACCATACATGAAAAAATAGAAACAACTAAACCAGTGTTTGTTTATAGATGAAAGTGTTCAGGTGTATTGAATAGTAGTCCAAAGTTTCACATTTAAAGGGCCGTCAGGGCAGTTTTAGTTAATTTACTGGGAATGTGCAATTAATTGTATGATGTAATGATAGTGAGCATTATTTTGCCAGTAATGAGGCACTGTGTCAGGTAAACTGTCTATCAGTGATGTGTTTGTCATAAGTGTTCCACAAGCATGATATGGTTTGCAGACGGTTGCGGGAGTTGATGTTACAATTACATCTTTTGTATTTACTGTGTGAACTCATTGTCCTGTTCGCTCAGATAGCTTTATTTTCCCTCTTCAATAAGTTTTGTCAATTCTTGTTTTCTCTTTCTAATAAACTTTGCATTGGGTTAGTGACTTAATTTTCTTGTGCTTTGTTCCCACCATTCTGACTTATGTTGAATTGATTATTAGCCATCACAAACTAAGACTGTTTAGTTGTGCTATCTTACAATCATTATATAGTAAATGTAAGTGTTGGAGATGTAACCGATTAAAAGTGGCGATGAGGTCTTAAAATCTAAAGAAATAGTCTTAAAAAGTATTAAATGTAACTATGATTCCTGTATGTACCCTGATATGGCTTTAGTGGGAAAGCTTCATCTGCTACAATGACATGATTCACCTTTCCTAATTCTGGAGCACCTGGAAGTAGAGGTCTGCGCTGGACAGTTTTCATCCCACTCCTGCTAGGTTATATTCCCCACCCACCAACTCCCGACATGTATTCACTCTGAGGATAGTTATGCAAATGCTGCGTGCACGGACCTTGCAAAAAATGTATTAAGCAGAAAGCACTGGTCCATGTTTGTAGCGCGTGCACAATAATCCTAAGTGCAGACTGTACTGGTGCTTGTAAAGTGTAGGATCATGGCCAGATCAAAGGTGACCATTTGGGGCAATCGTAAAATACCCTGACCTCTCAATAGGGGTCTAACCAGTGATCATTAGATCTGGGTTGAACAAGGGTGACCATTTGAGATTAAACAATCTGACCTCTCAGTAGGGGTCTAATCGGCGCCAGCAAGTCTGATCAAACTGCCCTCTTTTAAAGCATCCATCATTCGAACAGGATATGTCCCAACAAACACTCGTGGACCTCAAAGAAATTCCAACAGAGAGAAGGGGTCGTTACTAAATGGACACCAGATGTGTTAACAGGAATAAGGGCAAATGGTCAGCCAAGTCTTGAAAGTCTCCCTCTTTCTAACCACAAAAGAATAGTTTAAAACGGGTTTAAACCTACATCTCCACATTGTATCTTTGTCCCCATGTTATTCGGCCTCGCGAATAACCTCAAAAGCATGTGTGTTTAGTTCTATTCTGCTTATATTCTCATTCTTGTACAAACTTCAGGTCAATGTACTTAAAATCATGGCATGTTTTATATCTAAATGTTTCTCTCTTCATTCCTTAAAAGATGGTGTAAAGCATAGTAATGTGTTTTATACCATACTCATTTTATCATATTCACAGAGTATTACAGCGCCAAACTTCTAGGTGATCATAAATGCAAATGAGCTAATGTGCAGAAACATAGACACTGGATTTCAGCTCATCGCATTGGATCACTCACTTTGGAGGGGGGTGAAACCCCCAAGCTTAAAACATCCGTGAACGGAGCAAACGATGCTCAGCTCTTTCGTGTGTTTCCGTTCAAGAACACCACCTGGGACCTGTCTCTCTCTTCGGAGACAGTTTTACTTCGGCTAACTTCATTCTACCTTCGTCAGCCAATCCCGGTGTTACAAAATTTTCTGTTACCCGTGATATTTTGTGACCGCAGTAGGCGCTGTTGTCACTGTCGACAATTCTCTACGCAAAGAGAGTAAATTTGGGCGAAGATGCGCTTTGTGCTCGTGCGCAGCTTTTTAATCTTAGGCAATAACGCGCTTTGTTCTCGTGCACGTTACTGTGAGCGGGCTTTTGTGAAAGTCTGTTAAGAGTGCTGACGTGACGTGAGTGGCTGAACACGCCGATTGAACTGTACAAACCAGGATCATTTAATTTGTGTACTGATTACGTTTGGAATTATTTGTGTAAAAGTGAATACACACTCACACACACATATATATATATATGTTCAGCAACTCACGTCACGTCAGCACTCTTAACAGACTTTCACAAAAGCCCGCTGACTGTCTCGGATATACCAGAATCCCAGATTGTATATACAAATTTACATTCATTTCCAGTTGAGAGTCCACAAATATCTAATAAGTCAGATTACTGTGATGGCAGTGGCACTGATACTCCGGAAACACATGATTTTCTTATACAGAGTTTGAGATATTGGGCCACAACTTACTCTGTTTCACTTGTTGCATTAACAGCACTTTTGAGTATACTGAGGGTTTTTCATCCCCAACTTCCCAAAGATGCAAGAACGGTGCTTAGGACTCAGGTTGATGTTCCTACCACCAAAATGGCGGGAGGGGAATACTACCACTTTGGCTTGGCAAAGGGACTGCATTCCCGTTTAAAATTTTTGACCTTGCGAGCAGATCTCTTTACATTAAAGCTTCAGTTCAATATTGATGGGCTTCCTCTTTTTAAAAGCTCTAAAGTTCAATTTTGGTCTATTCTTGCTTTAGTGAATTGTGATTACACTTGGTCCCTATTCATTGTTGGTCTGTTTTGCGGGATCAACAAGCCAAAAAGCGTGTTGGAGTATTTGAGCACTTTTGTTAAGACTTGACACATTTGCTGAGTAATGGCATCGTTTACGGTGGTAGAAAGATTGAAGTTATTGTTTCTTCATTTGTGTGTGATGCACCTTCTCGAGCCTTTGTGAAACAAACTAAGGCTCACAATGGTTATTCTGGGTGCGACAAATGCTGCCAAGTAGGGGAGTGGAAAAACAAGATGACATACCCTGAAACAAATGTCAAACCACAAACTGATGCTGCCTTTGATGCAATGCTTGATTAAGAACATCACTCGGGAGAGATGGCTTCTCCTTAGAGTGCCATAGTAAAAATGGTCTCAATGTTCCCAATAGACTATATGCATGTTTGCTGTTTAGGTGTGACTAGGAAGCTACTGAATTTGTGGACAAGAGGACGTTTGCTGGCCACTCGATTGTCCAGTCAAACCATAAGTGAAATTTCCACAAAACTGATGATGCTCTGCGCTCACACACCTGTTAAGTACACTTATTTTAATGATCTGTCTTTAGTTTCTGCTATTATTATTGTGCAGCACTTTAGTCAACTGATTTATTGACTAAACAAATATAAAGATAAATAATTTACCCCATCTCACTCTATGTGTCCTTTCAGCAGATAGGCAAGTTGATTACAGGCCCTTCAATGAGATGCATCCAACTGGAAGAAATGGTATGTCTATCAGTGTAATAAGATGTACAGTGTTTTTTTACAAAACAACAAAGCAGTAAAAAAAAACTAAAACGTTTGATAATGTTTTATAAATGTAACTATGCACGAGTCGGCTCCATTTAAAAAAATATCCACGTTTACATGGATCCGCAAAAACAGGTAAAAAATGCTGTATTAAACCCCTTTCACAATGATTGCAAAAAAGCTAATTTAATATGACACTAGCCCCTTTCACACATACAGTACTGGAAAATTGCAGTTAACAGGTCATGTGTGAAAAGGACCTTTCCGGTGTACCTGTCAACAGCTCTTATGTGTTTTTTTTTTCAGAAGCACCTTCACACAGCATGGGAGAATATAATATGTACAATGGTAATAATTCATTGCAAAGACAATGTTGAATGCAAATAGATGCAACATCTTCTGAAACCTCTATTTCTTGTATTTAGATTCACTGTATGAAAGTCAGTGTGCCTTTGATGGTAAGTTTAACCAAGGATGTATTTTGCCTCAGTTTTTATTATGCATATAGTTTTCTGGCAGTAGGAGATGTAAAGTGTTAAACATTGTGTAACCCTAACAATAAGGCTTGTTTTAACCATTATGCAAGCCATTAACCCTGCTATACAGTTAAATATATATTGGCAAATTTGAAATAAAAAAACTGGGGAGCAACCACAGCACATACGCTGTTTTGACCACTTAGATGTTTAGAAAACTCCAAGGGACTTTTTCCTTTATCCTTACACTGTTTGCATGTCTTTAGATATGCTCTTCTTAAATGAAACCTGAATCTGATATAAACGTCATGTTTTAAATAGGAAGACATCTAAAACATTCTGGGATGGGTTTGAGGACAAGAGTTGATAGTTGTTGGCATATAGTTCTGTTTTTTTAATATTGCTTTTGCTTTCATTTTGTTTAGTTTTTTTGGATTGCTTTTGCTTTCGAGACATAGCATATTCTAAGCTGACCGAGACGCTGACTGAACTATGTCCGAAGTAAAAGAACTTCGTCTAGAGGTCCAGGGTTTCATGAGACGGCAGCTATACCAATCACTCCTGCGTTACCTCTATCACTCCCATTGAAAAGCATGACAGAGTTTGAAGAGGCTGAGTGGATTCTTCAGAGTGAAGATGTGAGACGTGTTATGGTACTGTAAATCGTCACATTCTCAAAAGCACATTTTTCTTTTTTCTAGCAGAAATATGCTTCTGTGTAGCCACATGGCATTTTTTGTAACATTTCCATATTCTCTCCAAATATGTGTTAAACAACCTCTTAGGTTGGTCGTTTTGCTATTGTGGGAGGACCATCAGTTGAGGCCCGTATCAGAAGAATGCTGGGCTGTACTTTATCCAATGAGCTTGCCTCTCAGATGAACTGGGCTGGGAAAAAAGTGAAAGATGAGCAAAAACAAAAAACTGCTTTTAAAGACACCAGACTCATGATGTGCATGTTTGGTAAGTTACTGTGTTTGATTTCAGTTTTGGCCATTAACATGTCTCCAGAGTATTATTAGATCTCAAAATCTGGTGGATGGAAATGATGATTGATTAATGATCTCTAAAAGGTACATTTGTCAAAGTAAAAATATCAGTGTCCAGCATTAATAACGAATTTAGATCTATAGTTGTAACAGACTAGATGATGACAAGACCACATCTCTGTGTGGAGCATATCTATTGTTGTCAAACTCTGTGTATATAAAAAACCACGCTGGATTATCACAAATAATGACAAAAGGTATGCTCGGAGACGTAAACTTGCATTTCCTACAGACACACTTCACCAACATATAAATAACTGGCTTAAAACATTTTGTGGGAGTGCCTGAGACTTTTGCATAGTACTATACAAAACAAAATAATTGATTATTTAAAAATGTGACTTTCGGAAACAAACAGCACTTTCGTCAGTACACATTCATGTGGAAGTGAGAGCGGTTGACGGCTAATAAACTCAGCTAGTACTTCAAAGACTAATATTTGGACACATTTTTAAGTCCAATATAAAGTTAAAAAACATCTAATTTTTTTTAGAAAAATGGTTGTTTATATAGAATCAATAAATTAGATTTGATCACCAAATTGTCTGATCATTGAAAATGCATCTCCAAACTTGAACGGGTACTGAATAGTGGCCAATTAGCGAAATCTGATTTTTTTTACTTCCTAATGTCAGTTTAACTTTAAAATAAACATGATCAATTTTAAGTTGTAATTATGTTTTGTACATATTACACTACCACCTTTCAAAAGGTTTTAAATATTGTGCAGCTGTAAAGTACTGCATGTTTTTTTTCAGATGCGCTACAACAGCAAATGAGGGCAGAGAAAACCGAGGCCTCTGAATACACGTTTACTGTGACCGTCCAAAAATGGCTCCGCTATGCCCCTGAACGGCTTGGGGGCATTGCTCGAAATGAAAACCCCTGAGTACACTTTTTGAGTAAATACTTCAGTACTGTCTACCTCTGCCAGCATCCTCTCATATTTAATGAATATACAACATACTGTCCATGATTTACTGGAGTAGAATCTTACTGTAAATAAAGTAAGATTGATTTAATATTTTTTAAATCATAATTCAATGTTAAAAGAGTGATTGAAATTGAATTGAACTAGTATTGATTTTAAGCCCACCTTAATCTATTTTTCATCATTGAAATAACGTTATTCTAGGGCAAACATGATTAAAAATCAATGACACAATTTCAACATTGATTCAATGATAATTTGGCTGATGGATCAACCTTGACTGAATGTTGATTCAGTGTTGGTCTGCTATCTGGGGCAAGACTGCTTTCTTTGCTATTCCTGATGACTTCATCAATAAATTGTATGAATCCTTGCCAAACCGCATGGATGCAGTCCTTCAAGCTCATGGAAGTCATACAAGATATACATTTGGATCTCAGGGCACCACTACTGAATTTGCTGACATATTTTTGTATTTGCAGTAAATTTGTTCAATTAATGTATAGGCGACAAAACTTTTGTCTTGCCAAAATTTGACCTTTCTGTCTTGATTAAATGAGCAATCTTTTTTCAGTGAAACGGATTTATTTCAGTGCATTAAAAGTAATTTGGGAGGGATTTTAGCTTTTCATATGAGCTATTTCTAACACCAATTGCTTAATTAAAAGTCAGGTTAATAGCAGGTGTTTCTACAAAATAGATAAGCTACAAGACTTTTGTCAGGGACTGTATATAGAATCGATTTGATTCTTCGGTTTATGCTCCTTTTTATTGGACGCAATTTAAAGAAAATGTACTATCATGCTTTTCTATAGCGGACTGCACAAACCACGCCCACTTCGACATAGGACAGCCGTTTCAGAGTTCGTCAAAACCTGATTGTGACGTCACCGTGTTTGTTTGATTCTAGCTGAGCTACGACCAAGTGCAGAGATCGAGCGACCGAGCAGTTAATCTGTCATATTTCAGTTCAATTCTCTGGATCGATTCATTTCTTGTCTGATATCGACAGTTTGAGCAAAGAGGAAGAGAATCATCGAGCAGTTTACACAGAAAAAGAGCGCGAATTACAGAAACAACAATCAAGTGTTTTTATAATTTCAACATGTCTTCAGTGGAAAGAAGTATGAATTCAACTTTGCCCGGTATGGTCATGGAAGACTTCACCGTGGATAAACAATTACCCGTCAACACGGCACTGTCCGAGGGGACTAACGTTGCAATTGGTATGTTAAGTTATGTATCTTTCAAACTTCGACCTTCAATTTTATTTTTGTGAATTGTGCGTCGTTTTGAATCATTGTCTAAATGAACACCAGAAATGTATTAAACTCTTAAGTTACAGTTTTTATGGGCATGAACGTACGACAAACAGAAGAATTCACACGTAAATGTTTTCCCCCATGCATGACAACATGTATAAACAAACAGTATTGTGTGTAGTGTACTGAAAGCTCCGTGTCTGTTTACATCAGTACGATACAATGCAGTGATACAACTCATTATCAAAAAGATCATCAACCTTAAGTTGATGTCAAATCATACAAACCTTACAAATATTTCCAGAGATTTCTTAAAATTGCATTAAAAACTAGCATTACTGCATATTTATAAAATTACAGGTGATAATATCAAAAGTCATTGAAACTGAAATTTTCTGCTGTGGCCCTCCACTGTGTTTTTTTTTTTTTTCAATAATCTCTTTCATTACTGCAAAGTGGCAAAGCCAAAAAATAATTTCCTATTAAATATCTCTAATGCAATAATCACTGTTTGGTCTTATCTCAGAGATGTTTAAATTGTTTACTGTTTGTTCTTCTGTGTTGTAGAGCAACGTGCCCAAGAAAAAAAGAGCAAAGGAAAGGGTGGCTTCATCAAGAGAGCATGGAAGGGTGTGAAGCGTGCCTTCCGTCGCAGCAGTCATGAGACCAATGTGGAGGCTATGGTGCAGGACACGACCATCCCGTGTGCTTCTTCTGACGGAGAAGAGATCTGCGCTCAGCTGTCTTCTGTCAGCGGTCCCTGCCAGCTACCGATCGCAGATTTGCCCCCCAAAGAGGACAGATGTGATGATCTGGATGTAGTGAGCATTACCAGCAGCGACTGGTCTGTCTGCAAAAGAACTTGCAGACAGACCATCCAGCAGAACTCTGAGCTGCCAGCTGATGCCTCAGCAGAGGATGTGGAAACCATCCCACAAGGTGAGATGAAATGAATGTGCAAACCTGGACATTTAGGCAGACAATAGATGGATCAGTTTCCTTTTCACTGAAATAGTTCTCTGTGCCTCAGTCTGAAGAGCCAAGATGATGATGATGACACACTTGTCAACCTTTTCTTTTTGTTCTGTTTTTAGAGCAACATGTCAATGAAGAGAGAAGGAACGGGATCTGCGCTCAGCTGTCTTCTATCAGCGGTCCCTGCCAGCTACCGATCGCAGATTTGCCCCCCAAAGAGGACAGATGTGATGATCTGGATGTAGTGAGCATTACCAGCAGCGACTGGTCTGTCTGCAAAAGAACTTGCAGACAGACCATCCAGCAGAACTCTGAGCTGCCAGCTGATGCCTCAGCAGAGGATGTGGAAACCAAGCCACAAGGTGAGATGAAATGAATGTGCAAACCTGGACATTTAGGCAGACAATAGATGGATCAGTTTCCTTTTCACTGAAATAGTTCTCTGTGCCTCAGTCTGAAGAGCCAAGAAGATGATGATGACACACTTGTCAACCTTTTCTTGATTTTTGTTCTGTTTTTAGAGCAACATGTCAATGAAGAGAGAAGGAACGGAAAAGAAGAGAAGAAGAAAGAAAAAGAAGAGAAAATGAAAAAGAAAGAAAAAGAAAAAGAAGAGAAAAAGAAAGAAGAAGAAGAGAAAAAGAAAGCAAAAGAAAAGAAAATGAAAAAGAAAGAGAAAGAAAAAGAAGAGAAAGCAGAAGAGAAAAAGAAAAAGAAAGAGAAAGACAAAGAAGAGAAGAAGAAAGAAAAAGAAGAGAAAAAGAAAAAGAAAGAGAAAGACAAAGAAGAGAAAAAGAAAGAAAAAGAAGAGAAAAAGAAAAAGAAAGAGAAAGACAAAGAAGAGAAAAAGAAAGAAAAAGAAGAGAAAAAGAAAGAAACAGAAGAGGAAAAGAAAAGAAACGGTCCCGTCATCAAGAGAGCGTGGAAGGGTGTGAAGCGTGCCTTCCGTCGCAGCAGTCATGAGACCAATGTGGAGGCTATGGTGCAGGACACGGCCATCCCGTGTGCTTCTTCTGACGGAGAAGAGATCTTCGCTCAGCTGTCTTCTGTCAGCGGTCCCTGCCAGCTACCGATCGCAGATTTGCCCCCCAAAGAGGACAGATGTGATGATCTGGATGTAGTGAGCATTACCAGCAGCGACTGGTCTGTCTGCAACAGAACTTGCAGACAGACCATCCAGCAGAACTCTGAGCTGCCAGCTGATGCCTCAGTAGAGGATGTGGAAACCAAGCCACAAGGTGAGATGAAATGAATGTGCAAACCTGGACATTAAGGCCAATATCAGAGAATCATTTGCCATTACATTAAAAACATTCTCTGTTCCTCAGACAGAAGAGCCAAATAGATGAGTCAAAAAGACACATTTCAACAATGATAATCACTGTTTCTTGTTCTTTGTTTTAGAACAACATGTCAAAGAAGAGAAGCAAGATCACATTGACTTCTCGATGAGAGTAGCGATTTTTTTAGATGACCAACGATGGAAACTGATAAAGCTGAGGATGACCAGAGATGATTATCGCCGCCGCTGGCAATACTACATGTTCATCCGCCGCTGTCCACACCACAGATGCTGCGACCACGATCACCTCTGCTGTTTAAGAAACGATACAATTTATTTGGGTGCCAGAGAGCAGCTCATGTCTACAGTGCCTTCAGTCACTCGCCCCTTCTTGATCTTCCCAAAACAATGTAAGACAAAATAAATGTCAAAACCTGGACATTTATGCTTAGATAGGAAGGTCTTGGCTGTGTGGCTTTGTTTTTTTGTTGTATTCTTCTTTTCAAATATGTTGGATCTCTGGTTTATAATTATCAGCTGATGATGTGTAAATTTGAATTTATAAAATTTCATATATAAATTAAGCAACTGGTATTTCTTTTAATGCAGCTCGCAATGAACCGTTTAGGGAACACAACCCAGAAGGTGAGTTGACATAAATGTGTAAACCTGGACATTTATGTTGATATTAGAAGATAATTTGCCTTCTTGAAATAGTTCTCTGTGCCCTCTCTGGCACGCTTGTATTTTTGATAACCAACGTTTTTTGTTGTGTGATTTAGAAGAAGATGGCGTAAAGAAGGATGGAATCTTCAAGAGAAAATGGACGGCTGTAAAGCTTCGCCTCTTTCGTTGTGAGAGCAGAAGGACGCTTTACCGGAAGAACTTGCAAAAGCTTGTTTCCGACTTTAAGTGTTCAACTTACATTGAACGGATCATTTATGAGCGGCCTTTTCTCAGTGTTCCCCCAATGTTTCAGCCTTCTAACGGTGAGTCGGTCTGTCTGTTTATCATCACCTGAGGTTATGTTTGTGGTTAGTTTCATTGGGGTGAAATAAAAAATTATGTCTCAACAATCACAAGAATTGGCGACATCATAAACAATATTTCTACATTCTTTGTGTGTTTTTCAGAATCGTTTGACTCCAGCTACTCAGATGAGTATGTTATTCTGGGGATAGAACGCTTCGGAAATGTTTGCTTGGCAACCCGTCTATCCGATGGCCAAAAGGTAGCAACAAACCCTTCACTCATTATGTACCCAGAGATTCATGTCTTAATCAACACATGTGCTTATTAAACGGTTTACAGGTTGTAGCTTGTCATATAATCTTGTTTTTGATTTACAGGTTGCTTTCAAGCAATGTAATAGATATGATTATGGCACTTCTACTTATATCATGGTGAGTTGGTCAGTCATATTGAATTTAAATGTGGTTATTTAATGGCCCATGATACGGTACAATTGATATGAACCTGCAGTTAACAAGAACAAAACACAACCTGAGTCCTCACAAAGCTTTGAGCAGGTCTGGCTCTTGTAGCCAGACATAGATCAAATTTATATAATATTCACAGAAATAAAACAATATTTGTTCTTATCTAAAGAGTTAACCGTAGCCACGTAATCCTTCTAATACTCTTCTCTTTAGGCTGGCTATACTGAACGTTTGATGAACGAAGTGGCAATGATGACTCTGCTGAAACAACCTCCCATAAGCCCCTACATCATTCAGATGTTAGAGTGGTTTCATGAAGAATATGATACGTTTATAATTTTGGAGGACCCTGGTTCCTGGACAGTATTGGACAAAATAATCAAACATCATCCGGTGGGTGAAAAGGTAGCACGGGTCATTATGCGTCAGGCAGTACAAGCAGCACAACACTGTATTGCCCACGGAGTCTTTCACTACTTCATCGATGAAGAAAACATCCTGATCAACACGAACACTTTGGACATCAAGCTGATTGACTTCGGCTATTCCATGCCATACATGGGCAAAAAATACTATCGACTTGGAGGTGAGTTTTGTGTTCTTGTAGTGCAGTGTGGAAACATATTCATTGAAACATACTAATGATGTGAACCTTTTACAGATACAGTCGAGTCCGAGGAGAAACACCCTGAGTGGTCGTTACCTGAGTATGAGTACAGTGCCATCTCGGTAAACGCCTGTCAACTAGGGTGGCTCCTTCATCGCATGGTTTACGGACCTTATGGTCATCTGCTTGAAAAATGTTTTCAAATCTCCAACGGTAAGTAAAGTGACAAACAAATGTTGTCAATCACATAAAAAGTGCAGAACATTATTAGAGAAGATGACAGATCTAGCAATTTCCAGTGTTGAACCGTCCTACATGTTTCCAGTTGAAATGTTTATCAGTAAGACCTTAAGCCCATTTACACACTGTCTCCGATATTTTCGTCCGTCGGACCAGGATTGATATCTGCGTTTTTTTCGCATCCGTAACAAGCATTTTGAGTTGTCTTTTTTAGCAATTCAGATACACTGTACAAACGAGAACCACATAAGAAAAAACGCATACGAAATTTTTGGACTATGTGCAAATACCTTTAGAGTTATGTCCTCTGATACAGCTCGGGTAATCATGACTTACCAGCTCTCTTTAAACTTTTACAGAATGCACAAGCCTTATAGATTGGTGTACACACTATGAAATGACTGAACGGCCCACATTGGAGCAGATCTTACAGCACCGCTGGTTTACCAAAGAATGAAGGAGGGGTTTGTATGCAAGCAGCCTATACGGTAATACAGTTTTGTTTTCATGTCTCATCCTCGGGTTCCCGAGGACACCTCAGACCCATACCACGCATTTCTAGTCATATTTATGTATTGTAACTGGTTAAAATCTTCAGACGGTCATTTTATATAGTTGGTACCACTAGTATTCACCCAAGGAAAATGTTGATGTACACTGTGTGCATAATTATTAGTCAAGTTGATATTCTGATCATATTTTTTTCCAGGCACATTTCAACAGCTCCTAACCAGATCAATCTTAATAATTATACTATTAATTGTGATTATAATCTTGAATAAGTGATATATAATGGTTAACAAAGGCTTGAAGGTAAAAACATTTTATATTTAGGTGAGCAGAATTATTAGGAAAGATTTATTTAACAGGTAGAATGAGTCATCATTAATGATATTGTGCTAATACCACGCATATCAACTCATATTTATGTATTGTAACTGGTTAAAATCTTCAGACGGTCATTTTATATAGTTGGTACCACTAGTATTCACCCAAGGAAAATGTTGATGTATACTGTGTGCATAATTATTAGTCAAGTTGATATTCTGATCATATTTTTTTCCAGGCACATTTCAACAGCTCCTAACCAGATCAATCTTAATAATTATACTATTAATTGTGATTATAATCTTTAATAAGTGATATATAATGGTAAACAAAGGCTTGAATGTAAAAACATTTTATATTTAGGTGAGCAGAATTATCAGGCAGGATTTCTTTAACGGGTAGAATGAGTCAAAATAGACATTAAGTATACACTGAATAGTTAAAAAATATGAAACACCATTATTACAAAGTAATACTAGCGCAATGCTAGAGATCGCATCATCGTGTCCAATGATGTAGCAGAATGTCCATTGGGTCAGCAGTCAGACAAAAGCAGGCCAAGAAAAAAAAAGTTTAACTGCAAAATAATGAAGCACAAGGCTTTATTCCCACTTGCCTTTCGATTTTGACAAGGAAAAGTTAACAAAAGAGGCAATGAAAAAAATGCTGGCTGCATTTGGTTACAAAAAGAAGAAGAATGCAACGACTGAATATAGGCAGCCCAGAGAAACCACAATAGAAACGAATAGGCAATGTAACGGATGTCTATTTTAACTCACTAATCAAATATTTAAAAACGACTAATTTCTCGGTAGAAATGCAATCAATAGCTTCGATTTATACAAAACTACGCTCCAACGGGTGTTTCGGCCACCATTTTATTTTTTCGAGCTTGAGCCTTCTCGACCAATCTCGTTCCTCGTATATATTGTCATTGAAACAACAAGTATCTGTCATAGACCTGCCCAAGAGGGACCACTGTCTGTAAAAAGGTCATTGAAGACCAGGAGATTAGGGTGCGTCTGATCGAGGATGAGAGGATGCCTCGAAACTTGAGCTGAGGTTTGGCGAATTGGATCGAGTAGCCGAGACCGATCGTTTGCTGTAGCCACCGTGACGGTGTGGGAAGCTGGAGCCAAGTGCCCATTGCGGCTGCCCCAGTGTGCTGGAAACCCAACACTTGGAGCAGCCATCGTGTCCGTCACCCTCCTCGATGAGTGTATTGCACCCATGAGAACAGTTGGACATGCCACGCTGGAGAAATTAGCTCATTTAGAGAAACTCGAACACTTTCTGGAACTGCCGAGACGGCCAGGGGAGGTCGCTGTAGGAAGGGTCAGTCCACTGCACCACGTCGTTCAGAATCCAACAGTATTTGAAAATCAGAGACGAATTGATCGTAGGATCGTGGTCTCCAAAGAACCAAAGGTGAATGAATCCGGGGGCGGAGTCCAGCATGCAAATTTCATTCGGCAATTACATTGTCCTTCTCTAAACTAGTCAAAGTAGATATGTTCTCATGGGCGAACCCCATCTGTCGGTTCGACACAACGTCGAGAGACCAACAGAAAGCGAACCACATCCATTCCCCGCACTTTTGACAAGCTTGCTACACCCCTGGTTGTGTCCTTCTTGCCACAACGCGTGCCGCCGTTGCAGCAGTCGTGAGAGGCTCTCAGGCTCCTCAGAACAAAAGGGGAATGAATTCAGCACGCTGTCTCCATTTTATTCCCTGATATCCGGGGGCAGAGTCCGGCATGAAAATTTCATTCACCAATTTCATTGGCCTTTTCTAAGCTAGTCGAAGTTGATAGCTTCTCAAGGGCGAACCTTATCTGTCGGTTCGACACAACGTCTCGTTCCCTCCTTCAGGGAACTGAGATTACATATTTAACCAAGACGTTTTCAATGGTGGTAATTGTAACGAGGTTCATTAAAAGGAAGGAGGCGGGAACCGGCAGACATTTAAACATTTAATCAAATAATAACAGCCGGCGGCCCCTCACGGCCGACCGCCGGCGAACAAAACAAATCACAAAACAAAAACACAGAAGTAAAACACAAGAACATAAATACAAACTTAAAACATGTCTGTGCCCGGTCCTGTCTCGTCAACAGTCCCCTCGCTCATCCTCTAATGCTCCCAATCTCCCCCGTGAGAGCCGCCTCATGGCTCTTGTCACGTCTTCCTGACCACAGTAATGTTGGCCAGTTACAAAATAAATCATAAAGCCTTATTCAGGCTATTGTTATCATACGCTAACACAACCTGTCACTTTTAAAGTTCTTTAAAAAGGTTGGGATGTCTGTTTGTGAAATGCTTTGCCAAGCTGATCATTTTAGCTCTTTTGGTCCGCAGATTTTTTACAGACGGACTTCATCTGCACTTTGCCACATGCGTTTACTCGGCTATAATGGCCCTTCGCACATCTGCTTCACTGACAAGCCGTGAACAGATAGTAAAGGCACTTATGTTTGCCGCCATGACTTACGTCACCCCGAAATCTGCAGCGTAAATACGAGTAAAGAAAGTTGTACTCGTCCACTGACTGAAGAGTGCGCTGCGAGCACATGCGCACACACAAACGGCTGCCGCAAATGGACGAATTTCAGGATGCGTTTTAATGAGAAATTAAAGAGAAATTAGTATAGTTTTAACACAAGGGTATCGCGCTACTTTTCTAGTACCGGTGTGTCGTGCAACACTATAATGCAGACTTTATTTTTTTTCAAGAAGCTCATTCCTCTGCTTCTGTTGTTAATATGGTAAACTCAATGGGGTGACAATATTTATTTTAGTCATGGGTCAAACACCTCTGCTGGTGCTCTTATTTTAATTCACAAGTTCAAAGGAGATATTGTTAATTTTAACTCTTCCCCTGAATGTAGATGGGTTATACTAACTGTTAAATTAGACAACTCTGTTTTTATTATTTGTAATATTTATGGATTTAATTCTCACACTTTAAAAAAAATTGCTAACATTTCTTTTACATTAACTGAGCTGATTAAAACAATCCCAAATGCCAAGTTAATAGTAGATGGATATTTTAATGAAGTTCCTGATGGTATATTATGATGGATTTCCACAGCATCCCCGACCCCTAAATCAAAGCTCTAATATTGATTGATTCGTGGGGTTACTATAATGACAATTCATTTGAGTATACATGGAGTAATGCTTCAAAGTCTTTAATATCAACACTTGTGTCTTATTTCCCCTAATTTGCTACAACACGTTCAAAATATCTCCCACTATTATGCTCCGTTTCAGATCACTTACTAATTGAATTATCATTACAAACTATTCGTAATTCTAACAATCTTCGTGGCTACTAGAAGTTTACTAACTCTCTTTTAAATGATAACATCTTGACAAATAAAATTTAAGCTTTAGCTACCAGTATCTTTAATTCAGAAATATCACTGTATCTATCCAAATGGGAGTTTTTCAAATTGAAGTCTAGAGAATTGGCTATTAACACAAGGAAGCAATTAAAAAGGATAGAGATTGTTTTAAAACAGTTTTTAAATCAAATCGATACTCTGTGTAAATGTCAGATACTTTCTCAGACAAAGGAATGTGAGCTTTAGTTATAACAGTGAAAATTTGATAATTTGTTTGTTTACAAGCCCAATGGAGCTTTTTTTGCTTCTTATTTCTTAGCTCTTGAAAATAGGAAGAAAAAAAATCATTATCAGCATTGAGTATTTTCAACACCCTTTGAAAGGATCCTAAGCTGATTTCAGTCTTTGTTAGGTCCTTTTATGAAAAAATGTATCAGTCTGATTTTAATTGTGACATGTGTTAATCATCTACTGATAAGACTAAAGATTATATTCCTTTGATTAATAATAACTTCAAAAGCTTGTGTGAATCTGTACTTAAGAAAGAAGAATTAAAGTTAACTATTCAATGCATGAAAAAAAAAGTTCAGGTCCTGAATGATTGTACCAACATTTCTGGGAGATACTAAAAGATCCACTTTATTTAATGTGGAAATGGGTGATTTAATGAGAAACGTGTTCTATGTTTAAATGCTACGGTCTCTTGTGCATCTGCAAACTCAGAAACGTGACAAAAGACAAATCATAACCTTTTTTATGTGAGCCTATCTCTGCAAGCCTGTGAGAAAACGAGCGCTTCAGAAATCACTCTCTTAATGACGTAAGCAGCCGTTCTTATTATATTATTTCCGCCCCTTGTTCTGAACATGTCCACCCGTTACGCCGTCGCCATTGTTCTTTTGGCATGTGTGAAATTCCAACACTTTTGCAAAAGTAGCAAAGCTTATGAAATGTTCTGTTTGTTGGCCGCACAGACCAACACTGAACAATGTGCTCAGCCTCACGGGACACAAGAGAGCAATGGATTTATTTTGTTTCAATGGAAAAACTGTCCACACTTAACGAGGAAAAGCTGCAAATAAAGACATTGTAAGTACTGGTATTTTTTAAGTAAGACCCCAGGGATCTGTGGCAACTTAAAAGTAAATAAAATGTCACTTTGACACATTTGTCCGTTCACTATTAGAAAGCAATGTGTGTGGCTTGTAAACATGCGATAGGATTCGCCTGTGTAACGTTAATATGACTTACAGAAATAGCGATGCGTTTATCTCGAGTATCTGGCTGTGTTTTCTGCTGAAAAGGGGTCGGAGACTAGCAGCTCCCTTGCACTAAAAGAGACCCACACATAAACAGCGCTTTTTTCCTCACATGCAAAAGTGGGCAAGAAGCGCATGGTATATTAGATCTGTGGTGTTTTTTGAGCTTTGACTTCACAGACACATTATGTGGACCCCTATGATTTATATTACACTTGAGTAAAACCAGAGAAAAATCACCCCTTTACTGAATGCATAAAGAAAGGAGTTATGTACAACCATGAAACAAGGCTTAATCTCTTTGATTCCCAAAGCAGAAAAGGATACACGTATTAAGGATAATTGGATACCTATCACTCTACTAAATATAGATTACAAATAACTTGCTGTAGTTTATGCTAAAAGATTAAAATCAGGGCTAGATCAAATCATCCATGAAACTTTAAACGGGCTTTATGAAGGAGATATACAAGTAATAACATTGGCCTTATATTTGACCCCTTTAGAGTCTAAAAGGTCAAAAATATGGCCAATGTTATTACTTGTATGTCTGTCCTTCATACTCTAAAATGTAGACTATTCGGATCAGATAAATTCAGGGGTTTCTTATTTTTGTGGATTTTTGGAAAGCCTTCAACACCATTTAACATGGCTTTCTACTCCACTCACTAAAAGTCTTTGGTTTTGGTAATAATTTCATTAATGTGATAGAAATGTTTTACAAAAATATCAACAGCTCTATTATTCTCGGCTTTTGTACCTCTGAAAGGTTTGGAATTCATTGTGGTGTTCGTGAAGGTTGCCCAATCTCTCCTTTTTGTTTTTACTTGTAGTTGAACGTCTTTCTATTTACATCTTAAATAACCAAAGCATTCTTGGTCTGAAAATATTCGACAGAGAAATAAAAAAATTCAATTGGCATATGATACTACCTTTGTTACGAAAGGGGGAGAAGAACCCAGATGCAGGCACCGGTAAGGGGTAACAATTGAAAATTTCAATAATTACAAACAAAACACCCACATTGGGGGACAGACAAAATAACTAAGAAATACTTCAAAATTGAAAACCCAAAACTTCCCACATTGGGGCAAAACTAGAGAGAAACAAAACCTAAACTAGACAGGAATTTAGACAATGCTAGACTTACTTGAACAGATCACAACAAGAGGTAAATACAGAACGAATCCGCACAGGACAGCAAACACAAGGACATTAAATATGGAGACTAACAAAAGAGGATAACAATGTGCAGGTGTGGGTAATGACACACCGTTGGAAAGCTAATACGAGAAACGAGAGGGGTGGAGCCAAAGACGAGATCAGAGAGAAGAATATTATGTTTCTCTCCACACAAAACCAAAGGCTTTGTCATGACTCTCCCACAAGACCAAGAAAAACATGACCTGAGGAGGCAGAATCATGACAACCAACAAAGTTTTCCAAATCTTCTGGGCTAATATAAAATTTTTATTAGTGCGAAATACTATTTCTTCATCATTCTCTAGACGTATCAGTAGAAAATATAATGGTAATGGAATATGTGAAATATCTTGGTATTCCTAGAATTAAGATAAAAAATTGAAAAAAGATATTATGTCTGGCAGAAGGGTTGATGGCGGTTTAGAAATGTTAGATTTTTAGACATCATTAACATTTTTAAAATTAAATGGTTAAAAAAAATCAAAAAGAAAGAACACTCATTATTTTTCTTTATTCCACAGTGCAATTTTAAAAAGGTTGGAGAGTTATCTATTCTATACGTTGTAATTTTTTGCCTGGGAAATTACCAGTTAAATTATCAAATTTTCACCTGCAAGTGTTATTGGCTCGGAAGATTTGTTTTTTTTACATAGTTTTTCCCCACACAAAGTGCTTTTATGGAATAACTGTCTTATCACCTCTAGGAATAAGTCTTTATTTTTTCACAATTGGTTTAACAAACTTCGTTATGGACTTATTTGATGGAAATGGCTAAATCTTATCTTATGAAGACTTTCTTTATACTTTCAACTTTCCTGTCCCCTTTAAAGTATTTCTGAAAGTTATGAAAGCCATTCCAAATGGATTAATACAGCTAATGAAAAGACACCTTACTTTTGCGAGTAATGAACGTTTATTTCCTTAATTGTCCATAAATGGTATTAATCTTTTTTCCCTCCAGGTAATATTAGAAAAATAAGCGTAATTTTTTTTTTTCAATCCAAACCTCAAGTTGTCAAGATGGCACCGGATGTTTGCTGGCTAGCCGTCGCCGCTCATGTTTGTATGTGCTGTAAGTGTTGTCCGTTTTATTATTGACTCTTTTGTCATTTGCGATGGGAATTACAGCTACACTTACTTATGATTGCCTTTCCCTGCTGGATTTACGATTTTCACCGAAGGAATGTTGCAGACGCACATCAACAGAAAATCCCTTTTACTCTCGCACGCGTCTCCTCTTTCCTGTGGCTACCTGATATAAAATCAGTTGCCTTGTTGTGCGAAAGAGGCGTCGGAGGAAAAGAGGACTACGTAGCGGTGTTAGCACTAGGTTGAAGAAATGGAGATCTTCATCGCTCATTTATCACCGTGTTCGATTTAGCTGCCCATCTTCCACCATACTGGTGCAGCGACTAGGGATGAGTCACGAATTTCGAATATTCGAATAGTTTTTTAATTTCCAATAGTGTGTGCGATCCTACAAAAATCGCCGTGTATTCACACGTAACGTGTTCATGTAACCAAAGGATGGCGCTGCCAATAATGATGCACCTAAAGACTGTCGATCAAGAGACAATCGAGGGAAATATTTTTTCAAAACAATTGTTAACAAGTTACGCACACTGTAGACCCGCGTGGCATAACGGTTACGATAAATTGAGACGATGTCAAAATGAGTTCTGTGTGGGGTCCTTTAATAAAATGAATGAGAAAAAAGTGCAGTGCAAACTCTGCAAGGCAAAGCTGGCTATGGATCAATAACTACGATGCACAATCATTTGAGGTCGAAGCGCCCAGCAGGTCCATCCACTGGTCAGGATTCAGTTGCTAGTTTTATGGTCGAACCAACCAATTTTGATGCCAGACGGGCGGAGCAAATAACGGCTTTAAATACTAAGATGATCGCTAGGGATATGCTTCCGATAGGCTTTGTCTGAGGAGAGCTGGGTTTTAAAAATCATATGGAGTTTGTTCAGCCCGAGTTTACTGTTAGTCTAGAAAAACCATCACTGCCAGACTGGAGAAACTCTTCATGACAATAGAAATGGAAGCATATTGAGCTATTAATTCATGAAATCGTTCTGGACTGTTAATAAATTCCCTCATTCGGTTAATATATTTTAAATCGTTTTAAGTCTGGTCTAAAATATTTATGACTTTAATATATTTTCCTGATCAATCACACTGTTTTTTAGTTTGTGTAAATGTGCATGCTCATATTTCACAAGGAAATGTTCTAGCATTATGAGCGGTTGATGCTGATCGACGTACTGTTAATAAGTGCCGTCATTCGGTTGTTAATATATTAATGATTCAGCGCGTTATCTTCATTTATAGCTTGATGTAAGATTACCTATTCCATAATAAATAAAGCAGTGTGACGTCAATGCATGTATCATCACATTAAAGTAAATGTATTTATATTATAATGTTACTAACTATCATTTTGAATCTTGTCACTAACGGGTGGAGTCCTGTTTTCAGGCTGGGACAACCACTGAATCTTTTGTGGCAACAGTATGTTAGCTATTCCTGTTATAGCGGTGTTAGATTTTACAACTTTTCAGACATTCCTAGGCAATTATTTAAGAAGACAAATTTAGCTGGTTATTCTATTACTAGGGGAAATGCGAGAAATATACTTCACTTACTGTAATGTATTACCATGCTGGCTGCCCAGAGTGATCTCACACAGCTGCATTATATTAAACAACACTTTTGCTTACAACTCCCCCAAGGGACATGTGTAAAAAAACAAACTTGCAATAAATATTGTGTAGGTTTAAAGAATGTATATTGAAACTCATTTAATCTGTTCAATGAGTGATGGATACAAACTTTGGTTACACTTTATATTAATATATACAAATTCATCATTTTGCTAATTAACATCCATATTGGTTGTACATATTAGTATCATTTTTTGTAAATGTATACCTATCTCAGACAGTAGTCAATATTCATAAAGTTTATATATGATGTATGATAAACCTTATATAAATTCTGACGACTTTTAAGCATGTTTAAACTTATTTTTGAACAAAGCAAATGAATTGAGGCACATAGCATAATGGGTATTGGTGGAGGAGCTCCTCCTGAACATACTGTAGCATCACCCACCTTAAGTTGGTCGTAGTTTAATATATTTCATAGTTCAAAGTTGAAATTTAACCATACATGAAAAAATAGAAACAACTAAACCAGTGTTTGTTTATAGATGAAAGTGTTCAGCTATATTGAATAGTAGTCCAAAGTTTCACATTTAAAGGGCCGTCAGGGCAGTTTTAGTTCATTTACTGGGAATGTGCAATTAATTGTATGATGTAATGATAGTGAGCATTATTTTGCCAGTAATGAGGCACTGTGTCAGGTAAACTGTCTATCAGTGATGTGTTTGTCATAAGTGTTCCACAAGCATGATATGGTTTGCAGACGGTTGCGGGAGTTGATGTTACAATTACATCTTTTGTATTTACTGTGTGAACTCATTGTCCTGTTCGCTCAGATAGCTTTATTTTCCCTCTTCAATAAGTTTTGTCAATTCTTGTTTTCTCTTTCTAATAAACTTTGCATTGGGTTAGTGACTTAATTTTCTTGTGCTTTGTTCCCACCATTCTGACTTGTGTTGAATTGATTATTAGCCATCACAAACTAAGACTGTTTAGTTGTGCTATCTTACAATCATTATATAGTAAATGTAAGTGTTGGAGATGTAACCGATTAAAAGTGGCGATGAGGTCTTAAAATCTAAAGAAATAGTCTTAAAAAGTATTAAATGTAACTATGATTCCTGTATGTACCCTGATATGGCTTTAGTGGGAAAGCTTCATCTGCTACAATGACATGATTCACCTTTCCTAATTCTGGAGCACCTGGAAGTAGAGGTCTGCGCTGGACAGTTTTCATCCCACTCCTGCTAGGTTATATTCCCCACCCACCCACTCCCGACATGTATTCACTCTGAGGATAGTTATGCAAATGCTGCGTGCACGGACCTTGCAAAAAATGTATTAAGCAGAAAGCACTGGTCCATGTTTGTAGCGCGTGCACAATAATCCTAAGTGCAGACTGTACTGGTGCTTGTAAAGTGTAGGATCATGGCCAGATCAAAGGTGACCATTTGGGGCAATCGTAAAATACCCTGACCTCTCAATAGGGGTCTAACCAGTGATCATTAGATCTGGGTTGAACAAGGGTGACCATTTGAGATTAAACACTCTGACCTCTCAGTAGGGGTCTAATCGGCGCCAGCAAGTCTGATCAAACTGCCCTCTTTTAAAGCATCCATCATTCGAACAGGATATGTCCCAACAAACACTCGTGGACCTCAAAGAAATTCCAACAGAGAGAAGGGGTCGTTACTAAATGGACACCAGATGTGTTAACAGGAATAAGGGCAAATGGTCAGCCAAGTCTTGAAAGTCTCCCTCTTTCTAACCACAAAAGAATAGTTTAAAACGGTTTTAAACCTACATCTCCACATTGTATCTTTGTCCCCATGTTATTCGGCCTCGCGAATAACCTCAAAAGCATGTGTGTTTAGTTCTATTCTGCTTATATTCTCATTCTTGTACAAACTTCAGGTCAATGTACTTAAAATCATGGCATGTTTTATATCTAAATGTTTCTCTCTTCATTCCTTAAAAGATGGTGTAAAGCATAGTAATGTGTTTTATACCATACTCATTTTATCATATTCACAGAGTATTACAGCGCCAAACTTCTAGGTGATCATAAATGCAAATGAGCTAATGTGCAGAAACATAGACACTGGATTTCAGCTCATCGCATTGGATCACTCACTTTGGAGGGGGGTGAAACCCCCAAGCTTAAAACATCCGTGAACGGAGCAAACGATGCTCAGCTCTTTCGTGTGTTTCCGTTCAAGAACACCACCTGGGACCTGTCTCTCTCTTCGGAGACAGTTTTACTTCGGCTAACTTCATTCTACCTTCGTCAGCCAATCCCGGTGTTACAAAATTTTCTGTTACCCGTGATATTTTGTGACCGCAGTAGGCGCTGTCGTCACTTTCGACAATTCTCTACGCAAAGAGCGTAAATTTGGGCGAAGATGCACTTTGTGCTCGTGCGCAGCTTTTTAATCTTAGGCAATAACGCGCTTTGTTCTCGTGCACGTTACTGTGAGCCGGCTTTTGTGAAAGTCTGTTAAGAGTGCTGACGTGACGTGAGTGGCTGAACACGCCGATTGAACTGTACAAAGCAGGATCATTGAATTCGTGTACTGATTGCGTTTGGAATTATTGTGATTGCCATGGTAATTGTTTTATAGCCAACATGTAAGTGTGTGTGTATGTATATATGTATTAATATATATATATATAAAGTGAATACACACACACACACACACACATATATATATATATATATATATGTGTGTGAGTGTGTATTCACTTTTACACAAATAATAGAACAGCAATCAGGACAATTCTAAACGTTGTCCATTTAAGAAACATGAACATCAATGAGCTTTGTGTTATACATACATACATGCATTATAGGCTATAAAATGTACATAAGAACATATTATAAACTGATATGTTTATAATGTACAGAGTAACCTTGTAGTCCTACAGCAGGTCACCATATTTCACGATGCACAGTAACGGGCTAAAAAAATCCGTTACCTTCCCCTGTTTTACAAAGAATAGCCTTATTGTTCTTCATATTGTTGGACTAATAATTGTCCTGCGTGTTCAAAAATTAAAGGTAGGCAATCTCTAACAAGTATTGAAGTTTATTATCCAGAAAGTATCAAAGTACAGCACTGGGTTGTTCTCGACACAACGTCTTACATAGAAGCAACCACGTGTGTCCTTCTAACAACATATTTATAGTGTGTATGTGAGAGGGTGTATCTTCTTTCTTCAGGCAGTGCCTCCCTCTCTTGATCCAATCAGCTTCGTTCTCCTTTGTCTTCAGCGAGTGGTGTTCATCACTTGTTTCCCTCCACTTCTGCCAGATTCTGAAAAACAGCATTTCATCCCCCACTCTACTTTCTAGAGAACACAACTGCAGCCGAACTACCCCCTCTTTACCTGTTACAAAACTATGTGTGTGTGTGTGCATGCAATTTCACCCTGTTTCACCCCCAACTGACCTTTGGTTCAGTTCCTCCTTCCACTCACACACACACACACATAGACACATTCTGTTGCAAGCACATTATTATCAGCCCATAGCTTGGGTATCAAATGCATGCATCATATCTATAGTTTTAACACTTCACGCAATCAGAAAAATAACACACATAAATGATTAAACATTACACATAAATGATTAAACATAAATGATTAAATCCCTCATAATCTACACTCACATAGTTTTTAACTGCTTTTCAGCCACTCCCTTATCTTTGCTCGCAAGGCTGCTCCCCCACACACATTCCTGTAGCAGGCACTTTTAATCTCAGCACAAAAAGAAAAACCCCTCACAGCTTCTTCTTAACCATTTTCATTAAGGCATACACATTATGTTAATCAAACTATAATAAAGAGTAAAGATTCAAACATAATAAAACTTATTAACAAACTCCTTCAATATTCACTCTTTTGACATCTAATGCCTTCTATGTCTTATTCTGAAGTGCATTTAGCTGTGATGAGAACAGTGACTGTCCTACAGCAGGTCACCATATCTCACAATGCAGGTAAATTAGACTTTGATTTTAAGTATATTTAAGTGCATTTTCGGGTTTTATTAAACTTAATCAACTTTATTTTTCAAAACGGCAAATAATTTAAAAAAAACTATCTTGATATATGTATACTTAATACAATTTTTACCCTAGCAGGTTTTTTTTTGGCTGTTGTCCTTCCTTGCCCTGCATCCTTCTCCCCACAATAGTGGCAAAGCTCACTGAGGTCATCTGGTCACCAATAAAACAATACAACTTAGTAATGGGCTTCATCTGTTAATCATTGAAATAATTTATGATATTGTGAAAATGCGTAGTACACCAATAATACCTGTCTCGTTTAGAAGTGTCTTCACCACCTAGCTTCTGTACTCTTCAACTGCAGAGTGGTGATTCAAAAATTGAAAAGGCTCTTAAGCAAGTATTTTAAGAAAGCGAACTATGCTTTATTGTAGTAAAAGTGTAATAGCGATCGATGCTTTGGCTGTCACAGTTGTTTTATGTTTTGTTTGTTTTTTTCCTCTCATTATTAGTTAATTAGTTTTCACTTGTGTTTTGTTATTAGTTAATTGTTCCCTTGCCTCTTTTCACTTGTCTCATTGTTAGTTTATCCCCAGCACCTGTTGATCCCTCGTTATATGTTATATTTAAGTTCTCCCCTAAAGTGTATTCCTTGTCTGCTATTGTTTAATGTCAAACGTGTGTTCTTGTTCCTGGTTTCCTGTTAGTTGTAGTTTTTGTTATTAAATCACCTTTTGGATTACACCCTTTGTCGTAGGCAAGGCAAGGCAAGGCAAGGCAAGGCAAGTTTATTTATATAGCACATTTCATACACAAGTGCAATTCAAAGTGCTTTACATAAAATGATTGACAGAAAGAATAAAACGTATCTTTAAAATGCAAATTATTTAAAACAATAAAACCGCAATAAAATTGATTAAAAATGTGAGTGTATACAGTATATAAAAAGAATAAGAGCAAAATAAAAATAAATTAGAAATAGAAGTGCAGTTGATGTAAAGTAGCACAGTGCTCAGATTGTGAATGCACAGCTAAACAAGTGTGTTTTTAATCTGGACTTAAAAGTATCTACTGTTGGTGAATGTCTGATGTCATCTGGAAGCAGATTCCAGCTACGAGTGGCGTAATTGCTAAACGCTGACTCGCCCTGTTTTGAGTGAACCCTTGTTATCTCTAACTGACTTGATCCTGATGATCTGAGAAGTCTGATTGGTTTATATTCAATGAGCATATCTGAGATGTATTGGAGTGATATGCTCAGATTTTTTGGTTCTGGTCAGAATCCTGGCAGCAGCGTTCTGTATGAGCTGCAGCTGTCTGATGGTCTTTTTGGGAAGACCTGTAAGGAGTCCATTACAGTATTTGGTGACCCCGAGACGTGATCCAGGTTAGAGGGCTGGAGGCTGATGACTGTGACGGGTGAACCAGACAAGCTGATCGCACAAAAAAGGGCCCTAAAAATAGGTGAGCATATTTGCTTTATAGTATAAGTTTTGTGCGGTCAGCTAAAGGTAAACTCTGAATGTCGTTTGTCCTCTAAAAGCCTCTCCTAAATTGAACAAAATTTAATGTTAGAAATTGCACGAGTTTGCCAAGTCTTAAGGGTATCCAGATCTCAAGAAATGTGTATGCGTGATTGTGTGTATGAAAAAGTGTATGTATGCATGAGAGATTGTATATAAGTGTCCTGCCAGTGGAGCAGACGGGGAGTAAATCTTACTTAGTGAAGTAAGTCGCACAGTGGGTGTGTCGCGTAGGGACGCGGGAGTAAATCTTACTTAGGGAAGTGAGTCGCACATTGGGTGTGTCGCGTAGGGACGCGGGAGTAAATCTTACTTAGGGAAGTAAGTCGCACAGAGGGTGTGTCGCGTAGGGACGCGGGAGTAAATCTTACTTAGGGAAGTGAGTCGCACAGTGGGTGTGTCGCGTAGGGACGCGGGAGTAAATCTTACTTAGGGAAGTAAGTCGCACAGTGGGTGTGTCGCGTAGGGACGCGGGAGTAAATCTTACTTAGGGAAGTAAGTCGCACAGTGGGTGTGTCGCGTAGGGACGCGGGAGTAAATCTTACTTAGGGAAGTAAGTCGCACAGTGGGTGTGTCGCGTAGGGACGCGGGAGTAAATCTTGCTTAGGGAAGTGAGTCGCACAGTGGGTGTGTCGCGTAGGGACGCGGGAGTAAATCTTACTTGGGGAAGTAAGTCGCACAGTGGGTGTGTCGCGTAGGGACGCGGGAGTAAATCTTACTTAGGGAAGTGAGTCGCACAGTGGGTGTGTCGCGTAGGGACGCGGGAGTAAATCTTACTTAGGGAAGTAAGTCGCACAAAGGGTGTGTCGCGTAGGGACGCGGGGTCCTGTCAGGTAACGGGACGTAAAGTATGTACATATAGTGTGTGTATGAGCGAATTAAAATCCTGTTAGGAAACAGGTCACGTGGGGGTTATGAATGCGCTGTGATATATTTTTTGTGTTGTTGTATATTGTATTGTGACGATAGAAAAACCCAGGAGTGAGGGAGAGAGAGAGAAACCATCAGCCTGTGAGACTCTGTGTGTGTGTGTGCGTGCGTGCGTGCGTGTGTGTGTGTGAAGAAGAGGGTGTGAGTGTGTGTGTAAGAGTGGGAGACAAGGAGGCCCCGTAAGTGTGTGTTTGACAGAGTGAATAAGACGGATAGTATGGAACAAGTAAAAATTGATGTATAACGTGTGTCTATTAAACTGTATGAGAAGGAGTGTTAGGGTTTTGTTGATGTTTAAAGAGGCATATGGTTCAGAACTTGGTGCAAGTTTTTGCTGTGTGTCTGTGCAAAAGTTTCATGTGGTAATAAAAGTATTTGAAAAAAGATGAATGCAAAATATGGTGTGCACCAGGGTTTAATAAAAAACTATTTGAGCACATGAGAGAAGCAAGAGTGTGTTTGTAGAAGATAGGAGTGAAGTCAGATAAAGATTTGAAGGACATAGAGTATGTGTGAGTTTGGCTCACAGTGAGCGCATGAGACTTAACGGCAGCCTAAAAATAGAGCTGCTTTGATTAAATCAAGAAGAGCATTGTCAAACGAAAAAATGGAAGATAGATTTTGTTGATTACAAATATCTTTTAAAAATTGTGACCTACTTTTATGGTATAAAGTCGGTAGAATATTTCCAGGAAAAATCAAAATCTCAGACCATAAGGCGTAAATATGTGTGTGCTGGAATCTGTGAGAAGTGATTTATTAGACAGCAGAAGGGCCTCTGTAGTGTGTTGGTATTTTGCCTGCTGTGAGCGTATGAGACCAGAGTGCTGCTGTGAAGAACTGTTTTACATTGAGTGGAAGCTGTTTTACATTGAGTAAAAAGTGAAAAGCATTGCTAGATTGTGAATTATTTTCATGTTCTATTGATGTTATAAAGACGTATGGCCGGAATTGAACAGCTGGATGAGGAAAGCTTACAATCATATTTTGAGAGAGTAAGAGTAGCCAGAATAATGACTGCGACTAAAGGAATTAGTAATCATTTCTGGAGAGAATCATTTTATAGGGACTTAGCAGGCATTAAGAAGCCTCTGACAGAAGAAAAGAAAAGTTATTTCCTGGACGAATTAGTAGAAGTTCAGAATTTGGAACAAATTGAGCAGGAGTGGCCATATGTGAATTGGAGAGATATAGTAGGCAGGTGTTGTAAAGTAGAGATATTGAGAAACTACTTAGAAGGAGTTTGCTTCCATAGAATGAATAGATTTGACAATCTAGACACCACATTGCAGCGTGTCTCATTGATCATAAAATCCCAATCAAAAACCTGGTGGAACCGTATTTATTGCAAGGAGTAAGACAAGGTTCTCAAAGAGGTAGAGGAAGAGGATACAGATTAATCAGTCACTCAGAAATACAGGTTAATGCAGAAACAAGATATGTAAATTGAGAAACAACCAACGAGTAGAGAGAAATAGACCCACTGCAGTTTCAGGCTGTTACACTGAAGAAGCTGAATCATGGAGATATCACCAGAAAACCTAGGGCCATAGGTCGCAATAAAACAAAGAGGTGCCCCACTATAACAGAATAAGTGAGGATAATAAATTAAGAATGGCCTCCAATCCTGTAGAGATACTAGGAACAAGATATCCTGTGAGCAGAGAACTGATAGGAGAAATTTCTAAGAAATGGGCAGAGAGAACAAAAAAAAATTAAGAACTTCATGGCCAGAAAGTGGAACTTTTGATATGACAGTGTGTGAAGAAATGGAAGGGTTGATAAGAAATCATAAACCCAGGGACAAAAGCATGAAAAGAGAAGTTAAGGGAAAAAGTAAACAAGATGTATTCAATTTGTTGAAGAAGTAAGGAATACATTTTCTATAAAACATGAAGAAAACAAGAGAGCTCCTGAAAGAGGATGAGGAAAAAGTCCGTGAAAAATTTAGGAAGGTTATGAGTCCACCCCCATATGAATTATCCAGGAGCCAGCTGTCATTGATTGTGGAAGATGATGAGCTGAATAATCAAATGCCTTTGGTGAAAAGGAGAATTTAAGTTTACAGGAGAGCTGGACCTCCAATGTGGAGAAAAAGAGAGGAGTCGAGGGATGATGAACTTCTAAGAGACACATTCGCTGAGAGTAGGCAGGAGTACTCTTGCATCACGACAGAGTACCACAAGAGAGGGAAAGATGTGTGGAATGCTACACCCGTCTATAAATAAATTTATGCTGGGGTATCTGCAGAGTTAGAGGCGGCTAGAAGACAGAGATATGAACAAACAGCTCGAGAGCCGGACAAAACATCCACAGCACTGAGAAGAAAAAACCTAAGATACAGCAAGGTGCCAGATGTCATGTCGGAGGCGGGGTCCATGGAAGATGATGCAACCCTGCCCAGTCTGGAGAATAGACATATCTCAAATTAAATTGATGAAACGTCATGACGGCATAGAAGAAAATATATACCAGATAACACCAGCAGAGGGACATGTCTGGTGACCGAACAACAGGAAGAAGCAAGATATTTAAAGATTGCCCAAGGAGAGAATACAAATGGATGTCTGGAAACATTTGTTTAGAAGACATAGATGAGGAACAGCCACAGTCAGCATGGCTCAGAGAAGGTGGGGGAGACTGAGAAGATCAGCATCAGCAACCTCCGCTACAAACAACCCATTCAAAGAAATCTTGAGATAAAAAATCAACAACCACATTATGTGCCTTGGGCCACACTGGACTTGGATGGATTGATCGCACGATTACCAGATCTAAATGAGGGAGCTGGAAGATGGATACGGGTCCTGGAAGAAGAGACGATTGGGATACTACTAGCTTAGGGAAACATTAAAGCTTTGCTAGCTAAATGCCCGGGTGCATCTTAAATAAATGAACTGCTGAAGGACTTTAGATTGAATCGAGCAATTGACTCCCCAGAATAAGATGCAGAGCTCTTTGACAAACAAAGATAGGACATGTAGTGAGCCCTAAGAAGAGAATATCAAACCAGAATTGATCAAAAAGAACTGAAGGGGGATCAGATGACAGACAAAGAGAATCAAGCTACCTATGTGCAACGACAATTAAACAGGAGCTGGAGAAGAACCCTGAAGAAGACCCGGTTATGGCAGCTCTCTTCAGAGATGCCATTGTTGACACCCTGCCACCGCCAGTAAAAGCAAAACTGGAAGTTGTTGCAGGACTGAACTCTAAACCACATAAAGAATTTTTAGAATATATTGTACACTGTGTTTTACAACACAGGAAGAGCAAGATGAAGCTGAACTTAAGAAAAAGAGAGTTACAGAGGGCTCCAGCACTAGCCAAACTAAATTATTCGAAACCTTTTCATTTATATGTGGCCAACAGGAAAGAAGGTTCACAATTATTATCATAATTACTCGAATATTGCTTAAGATATGTTGATATAAGATTATAATAGAATTAATGCATAATGCTTAATGTGATTAATATGAAGCCTATAATGAGGTATGGGCTTCACTTGTGATAATGAGCTTTGAATTAGATGATCTAGTTGTAGGATCTTTGAATTATAACTAAAATATTAGGATATAATCAGATATTTAAAGAGTACCTGAAAAATAATGGGTTGGATTTGAACACAAATAGAGGTAAAGGAAGAGAAAACTTTCTTTTTATTTTTATAAATAATTTCTACAGCTCATATTTAGTAATCCTTATGGTCTAAACAATAAATAATAATCAAACACCTATTTTTAAACGTATCTGAGAGGTGCACCTTATAAATCTCTCTTTAATGAACCATCATATGTAAACCAAGAAAATTAAAAAGTTGACACTGTATTAAACAGGGAGACTAATGCCATTATGTTATTTAAGAGGCTCTTATGAAGGATATTTTTTGAACAGTTGTGTAGCTGCCGTCAAAGGCAACGTATATATGTCAGTTCAATTTGGTTCACAGGGTGAATATATATGAGAGGTTTAAATTCATATGTTTGAAATAAATGATGTCTTATGGATAATAAATAATAATTTCATGTTTATTTCTTTTGTTAAAACTTTGTGGAAAGGGTGGGAACTTATTTTTTGTTCCGTGTGGAAATTTGTTGTTATGTGGACGCTGTATGGGTGCACTCGCTAAATCAGAGCTACGTGCTACGGCTTGCAAGCCATGTGTCTAAAGTTTGCGAACAATTGAAAGGTTATTGCTAAGTTTGTTGGTGAATCGTGAAGATGATGTTTACCCTCTCGGGTCTATGCGGCCAATGAGGTATATTTTCTTTCCTTGTCATTTATTTGTGTTACGCAACTGTGTTGTAATAAGCTAATTAAGATATTATTTTTCATGGCATAATGTATGCTTTAATTCTTTGTTTCCTATGTTATTTCGTTTAGTATTGTCTGTAAGTATGTCAAGAATTTGAGGTTAATTTACGTTTTTTGCTTTATTTATACCAGTTCTGAAGGCAATGTAAAATGAGCAATAAAGGAACATGTAAAGACATGTTTGAAGACTTTGTCAACAAATAAATGCCCGTTAAAACCCAGGAACGATTTGAGCCTTTATTTAACCTCGAGGGGAGTAACAGTCAGAACTCAGCCTGCTTCGTGCTGGAGGAAAGGAGAGCGACGCCAGTTACAACGGAGCCATTAACGATCACCTCGTTGCATCGTTAACTACGCACGCGAGCATCAAAGACAACAAAGACTACGTGCACGGAAACCCGAAAGGTGGCGACCAGAGTCCAGACGTGTCGTGGGTCAAGCTACAAAGAAGTAACACATTTAAACAAGTTAAATGTTAAGAAGTAGTTTAATTCTGCTAACTTTAAAAGGACTCTAAAGTGCTAAAAGTGGGTAAAGTGCATGTGTATGCAGTTTAAGTGTATGTTTATTTTTTGTAAGGTGATTATACTTATTGAAAGTTTAATCACAAGTTATTTGCTCAGTTAAAAGTGCACATAGGCATTTTAAAGGGCAAGTTATATTGTTTATTTGACATTGAAGGTAATTTCTAAGGTGAAAACAGTTCATAATTTGCATTAAGGTATTTTAACACACATTTAAGTTAATCCTTACAGAGTTCATATTAACAGTTAAAGAGTATTATATCTGTAGTTCTTCAAAATAATTTAGGTAATCGTACAACCTCACAAAAATCGGACTTAAGTCAATACACATACATCAGCTCAAGTAGTGAAATGGCTGAGCCTGAAGTTCAAGGAAGTGAAGCTGTGAAATTGCAGGAGCAAGCAATTCCTGATGAAGAAAATGTAGACTTGAGCACACAGCAAGAGACAAATACAAGTCAAGTAGCTGAAGAAGATGCCTTGAGAAAAAGCCAAAGAACCAGAAAGCTTACTGAAAAGGGCCAAGCTCTACACGAAGACAGAGTGAATAAGCTTCAGTGTCACTTCAAGACCAATTATGACAAATGGAAAGTTATTGCCAAACAAGCTAAGAAAGCACTCGATACACTTAGCACTGCAAGCTTACAGGATCACATTGGAAGGGTTCAAAATGCTTCAGGAGAAGTAAAGCAAACCTATCACGAGTTGCGCAGTTACGACACTCCAGACAGTGATACCCGTCGTCGAGTAGACACATGTCATGCTGTTTCTGTAAGGATAATAGAACATGCAGCAGAGATTCTTAAAGAAGAGGAAAGTGGTAAATACACAGCTAAAAGGTCAACTCATTGGAGTGATGCTGGCTCTGTGTTCCAATCTGCAGCATCTAACAGGTCCAAACGTACGGATAGTGCGGGAAGTGCAATCACACGTTCAAGCCATTCGAGTAAGTCATCTGCAAAGAAACAAGAAGCAGCAGCAGAACTGGCAGCAACTGAAGCCACCTTGAAAGTGATGCAAGAAATGGAGCGTGAGCAAAGGCAACTTGAAAATCTTGAAGTTGAAAACAGAAAAAGACTTGCGCAGCAAGAAGCAGAAAATGCTGAAAAACAAAAGGCATTCGAAGAAAAGAGAAGGCAGATAGAACGCTTAGAGACTGTCAAGAAAATGGAAGCAGCCAAAGCCCGTCTGAAAGTCTACGAAAAGGAATCCACTTCAGATGAAGAAATATCAGACCTTCTACACAGTAAGTCCAAGCCGAAAGAAGCTGCACCTTACCTGGTTAGTTTGGCTGAATTTCACCTTACACAACCCACTGCTAATCCGCAACAACGCACTGTGCCACAAGAGGCCACAAGTCAGCAACATGCAACAAATGCTAAACAAGATGATAGCACTGCTGTATTAGCCAGAGTGTTAGCGGAATCAATCAACATAAGCCGTTTACCAGTACCAGAACCTTCAGTCTTTATTGGAGACCCACTCAAGTACAGGGATTGGATGATGTCTTTTCAAACCCTGATAGACCGGAAGAACATCCCAGTAAATGAAAAGCTCTATTACCTCCGCAGGTATGTTGGTGGGCCAGCAAGAAAGGCAATTGAGAGCTATTTCCTTTTGGGAACGGACACAGCGTATTTTGCAGCATGGGACATTTTGGAGGAAAGGTATGGAAGCTCTTTTGTAATCGCCAAAGCCTTCAGGGATAAACTCACATCATGGCCAAGGATTGGACCGAAGGATAGTACTGAATTACAAGAGTTCTCAGACTTTCTCAGAGGCTGTGAAGCAGCAATGTTCCAGATGAAGAATCTTGAAGTTCTCAATGATTGCAGTGAAAACCAGAAAATGCTCAGCAAGCTTCCTGATTGGTTAACGGCAAGATGGAATAGGAAAGTGAATGAGACACAAGAGCAAAGTGGGTCATTTCCAACATTTAGCAACTTTGTCGACTTCGTCACAAGAGAGGCCAAGATAGCGTGCAATCCAGTAACGTCGCTTCATGCACTAAAGGCAAGTGACTCGGAAAGATCAAGGTTCCAAAAGACCCGACGTGTTGATGCAAAGGTGCTAGCAAGCAGTTCAATAGAGAAACCAGGCTTTAAGAGGTGTATCTTCTGTGAAAAGCCAAACCATGGAATTCATGTTTGCCGAAAGTTCATGGACAAATCAATTACTGACCAAGTCAAGTTTGTACAAACAAAGGGCTTGTGCTTTGGATGTCTCAGCCCTGGTCACCAGTCAAAAAAATGTGAAAGGAGAAGTGTTTGTTACACATGCAAAGGAAATCATCCAACGTGCTTACATCAGGAACGTGACAAGGAAGTCAAAAGGACAAAGGATGCTGACAAGGAACAAAAGGACACAAGGGAAACCACACAACCAAGTACAGAAACACCAAATGAGGCAATATCCAACCGTGTTGTACAAAACACTAACAGTGATCTCACATCGACAAGTATTCCAGTTTGGTTGTCCACAACAAGTGATCCAGAACACGAGGTTCTTGTCTATGCCCTTTTGGACAGTCAGAGCGACACCACATTCGTTCTTCAAGAAAAGGCAGACGCTCTAGTCACAGAAAAGAAAAAAGTGCAGTTGAAACTTTCCACACTGTCATCCAGAGACACAGTTATTGAAAGTCAAAAGCTATTTGGGCTACAAGTAAGAGGCTTCTACACATCCAAGATAATACCTCTCCCAACGACATACACAAGAGACTTTATCCCTGCTAATCCAAGCCATATTCCTACACCTAAGACAGCAAGAGCATGGCCTCACTTAGAGAACCTTACTGAAGAGATCGCTCCTATGATAGAGTGTGATGTCGGCCTGCTTATAGGGTACAACTGTTCGCAAGCTCTGCTACCCAGAGAAGTGGTGTCAGGGAAGGACAATGAACCATTCGCTATAAGAACGGACCTTGGCTGGACTATAGTCGGCGGTACTGATCCTTGTGTGGACTATGGTGACGCTATCGGAATCAGCCACAGAGTCATAGTCAAAGAAGTGACACCTTCTGTTCAGTCATCAAAACCCTTATCAAATGAAGTCATGTATGTCTGTCGTACACAAGTCAAAGAGCTAGTCACACCACTAGATGTGATCAAGGTACTGGAGTCTGATTTCAATGAACGACGCGTGGAGGACTCTCACTTCTCCCAAGAGGATCTGCGTTTCATTTCCATAATGGAGGAAGGAGTAAAAATGAAAGTGAATGGTCACTGTGAGTTGCCCTTGCCCTTTAAGAAGGACAAACCAAATCTGCCAGACAATAAAATCTGTGCCGAACTCAGACTCAAATGTCTAAAGAAAAGATTTGAGAAAAACAAGCAATATCACAAAGATTATGCAACATTCATGAATGAAACAATAACATGTGGAGATGCGGAAAAGGTTCCACCTGATGAAGTGGACAAAAGGCCCTCCTGGTACATTCCTCACCATGGGGTCTACCACCCCCAGAAACCTGGAAAAATAAGAGTCGTGTTCGACTGTTCGGCAAAGTACGAAGGTGTGTCATTAAATGATTTTTTACTCACTGGGCCGGAGTTGACCAACACTTTGGTTGGTGTTTTATGCCGGTTTCGTAAGGGTCAAGTAGCGCTGATGTGCGACATAGAACGCATGTTTCATCAATTCCATGTCAAGCCAGAAGAACAAGACTACTTTCGCTTTCTGTGGTGGGATAATGGGGACTTCTACTCCAACCCCTCCGTCTACCGTATGTGTGTCCATCTGTTTGGAGCCGCTTCATCACCTGGCTGCGCAAAATACGGCCTCAAGTACATCGCAGCTCAAGGGCAAGGTCATTTCAGTGAAGCCACAATTCGTTTCATTGAGAGAAACTTCTATGTGGATGATGGCCTAATAAGTGTCCACTCTGATGAAGAGGCTATCCAGTTGGTAAACGAAGTAAGACAACTTTGCAAAACCGGAAGGTTACGACTTCATAAGTTCATATCAAACAGCCAACAGGTATTGGCATCCCTCCCAAAGGAAGACTGTGCAGAGACAGTAATGAAACAAGACCTAGCTCTTGGCGAACAACAGATTGAGAGAGCTCTAGGCGTTAAATGGTGTGTCGCATCAGACTATTTCCAGTTTCGAGTAGTCGTGAATGAGCGCCCTCTCTCCAGAAGAGGAGTTTTGTCGACAGTAGCCTCTATCTTTGATCCACTTGGCTTTGTGGCACCTTTCGTCCTACTCGGGAAAAAAATACTTCAACAGATGTGTAATGAGAAGATCGACTGGGATGAGCCATTGTCAAATGAGCTAAGGTCACGGTGGGAGTCCTGGCTGTTGGATTTGCAGAATTTGGCCGATGTCAAGATTAAACGATGCTACCTACCAGTAGATTTCAAGACAGTTCACAAGTATGAAGTCCACCATTTTTCAGATGCAAGTCTCACAGGATATGGAGTCTGTACCTATCTAAGAGCACTCAGCACAACAGGACAGATACACTGCGTCCTAGTTATGGCCAAGGCCAGAGTAGCCCCAACAAAGGTAACCACTGTGCCAAGACTCGAGCTGTCCGCAGCAGTTGTAGCAGTACGCACAAGTGACATGCTCAAAGGAGAATTGGAGCTTGAAGACGCCCAAGAATTCTTCTGGACAGATTCTAACGTCGTCTTAGGATACATTAACAATGAAGCGAAACGGTTTCATGTCTTCGTAGCAAATCGCATACAGCGCATCAAGGAAGGTACAAACCCAACCCAGTGGAAATATGTGATGTCAGAAGACAATCCCGCTGACCATGCGTCACGAGGGCTTAAGGCAAAGGAGCTCATTGCTTCCAATTGGTTTAGTGGTCCAGAGTTTCTCTGGCAGGAAGAGCTTCCAAGCGGTGCGGTAAAGGTGAGAGAACTTGATGACAAAGATCCAGAAGTGCGCAGGGTCATTGTGCACCAGACCTCAACAAAAAATTCGTTCACCTATTCGTTCACTAATCGCTTTTCTAAGTTTTCAAGCTGGACAAGACTAGTGAAAGCAATCGCCAGACTCCAAAGATTTCTCAAGGAGTTCAAGGGTACAATACAGAGAACCAATGAAACCACAAGTCTCGAGGAAAGACAGGATGCAGAGTTTATCATCATGCTCATTGTACAAAGGGAAATCTTCTCCAGAGAGATCAATGGTCTTGAGTCACAAAGAGAGAAGACCAAAGACAAAACCAGTAGGTTGTACCGACTCAATCCCTACTTAGACCACAGGGGCATCCTTAGAGTGGGAGGTCGATTAGAGCATGCTGCCATGCATCATCACATCAAACATCCAGTCATCCTACCAAAAAACAACCACATAACAAGGTTACTGATTGATCACTATCACAGACAAGTGCAACATCAGGGGCGTGGCATGACCATAAATGAGTTAAGATCAAATGGCATCTGGATCCTTGGATGTAGTCAAGCTGTGTCATCAATCATTTACCACTGTGTCAAGTGCAGAAGGTTTCGACGTCACCCTGAAGAACAGAGAATGGCAAACCTGCCACGTGAGAGAATGGAGACAACTCCTCCCTTCACGTATAGTGGGATGGATTGTTTTGGTCCATTTTACATCAAAGAAGGTCGAAAAGAGCTGAAACGTTATGGACTATTGTTCACATGCTTGTGCTCTCGTGCAGTGCACATAGAGTTACTCGATGATCTATCAACCGATGCATTCATCAACTCACTTCGTGCTTTCATTGCCCTACGTGGAAACGTTCGTCAACTCCAATCAGATCAAGGCACCAATTTTGTTGGAGCGAGGCGTGAATTCCTGGAAGCAGTAAAGGAAATGGATCAAGAATGCCTTAAGCAACTAGGCTGTGAATTCGTCATGAACCCTCCTTCTGCTAGTCATATGGGCGGAGTTTGGGAAAGGCAGATCCGGACAGTCAGAAGTTTGTTAACATCCATCCTGGATCAGTCATCCCGAACACTCGACAGTTCATCCTTACGGACTTATCTTTACGAAGTGATGGCAATCATAAACAGCCGACCTATGACAGCACACTTACTCAATGACCCAACAGGTCCTCAGCCTCTTACGCCAAACTTACTTCTGACAATGAAGTCCTCAATAATCTTGCCTCCACCTGGTAACTTCGTAAAGGAAGACCTCTACCTCCGCAAGAGATGGCGTAGAGTCCAATACCTTGCCAATGAATTTTGGCACAGATGGAAAAAGGAGTATCTATTGAGTTTACAGCAAAGACAGAAATGGCACAAGACAAAGAGAAATGCGAAAGTCAATGATGTAGTAATTGTACAAGACGACACTGCACCCAGAAATGCATGGAAGCTGGCTAAAGTCGCCACTGTGTATCCAGCTGAAGATGGATGTGTGCGGAAGGTCCAGTTATTGATCAGTAACTCGGCACTAGATGATCGAGGGAAAAGACTCAGCAAATCAGTCTATTTGGAGAGACCTATCCACAAGACAGTCACATTACTTGAAGCTGACTAACATTACTATATAACTTACAGTAGTCGCGCACACATTATTCATTGGTTGAAATCACAAGTGATTTAGTGGGAGTGTAGCTGCCGTCAAAGGCAACGTATATATGTCAGTTCAATTTGGTTCACAGGGTAATATATATATATATATGAGAGGTTTAAATTCATATGTTTGAAATAAATGATGTCTTATGGATAATAAATAATAATTTCATGTTTATTTCTTTTGTTAAAACTTTGTGGAAAGGGTGGGAACTTATTTTTTGTTCCGTGTGGAAATTTGTTGTTATGTGGACGCTGTATGGGTGCACTCGCTAAATCAGAGCTACGTGCTACGGCTTGCAAGCCATGTGTCTAAAGTTTGCGAACAATTGAAAGGTTATTGCTAAGTTTGTTGGTGAATCGTGAAGATGATGTTTACCCTCTCGGGTCTATGCGGCCAATGAGGTATATTTTCTTTCCTTGTCATTTATTTGTGTTACGCAACTGTGTTGTAATAAGCTAATTAAGATATTATTTTTCATGGCAAAATGTATGCTTTAATTCTTTGTTTCCTATGTTATTTCGTTTAGTATTGTCTGTAAGTATGTCAAGAATTTGAGGTTAATTTACGTTTTTGTGCTTTATTTATACCAGTTCTGAAGGCAATGTAAAATGAGCAATAAAGGAACATGTAAAGACATGTTTGAAGACTTTGTCAACAAATAAATGCCCGTTAAAACCCAGGAACGATTTGAGCCTTTATTTAACCTCGAGGGGAGTAACAAGTTGCATGACCAATTTCTCTCGAGTCAGCTTTACTAACAGCTTTACTAACAACCAGCTTCACTACAGTCAAGTGGACACCACTAAACTGACACACGCTGTGGGGAACTGACCGAGTATGAAAGACAGTAATCAACATTATGTGACAAAGGCTTTGTTAAATATTGGGACGTCATGTTTCACTGGTAAGATTTTTTATCAAATTTCGAATAGAAAATATTTTTTTGAATTTACTGTCTAGTCAGGCAAAAGTGTCCAAATGTTGATTAAATCATCTTTGGGCAGCTTTGAGTCTGAGTTGTTGGGAGTGTTAAATTTAGTCCTGCACAATAGACTGGGTCATTAAAGTTTAGCACCGATTGACTTCTTTAAATAATTTTTATTTTAAATAGTTTTGTATACTGTGTCGATAACAGTGACAGTAATGAAGAAAACTGTCTATTGCTGTCTACAGCAAGATCAGTTTTCTTAGAAATAAAAAAGAATATAAAATTAGCCAATAAGTATTACTGTACGTTTAAAGGCATCTAGAGTATGGATAAATTCCATATGAGCACATTTATGGCTTGGATATAGCTTACTATAATCATTACAAATGCCAAAAAACAAAAGAAATTGAGAAAATGTTTAAGTGACTTACTTTAGTTTGTTTTTAATTGATATCATGTTCCTGATATATATTTTATATTGCCCTAAACAGCATAACTAATCACAAACGGTTGACGGAAACAATATTTTTAGATCAATTTGGAAAAATGCATATAAAATATGTGTAAAATAAATGAATATGAAACAATCGGTTTCTAACAAACTGACTATAATTAGTTTTCCTTATAGATGTAAACAACTAACGTTTAAGTGAAAAGACAAAACCAATCATATTGGTGTCAAATTGCAGAAAATGAAACTTAACCATTTGTGTACCATATGCGATTGTTAAAGAATTGCAAATGTTGAATAAAATAAATAATACGTAAATCTAATGAGGCACAGATGGGCATGTTCCCAGGAAATTGTGTAACGATGTGGCATCTTAATAGAGAAATGTTTCCTGAAAAAGGAACAGCAAGATATTTGAATAACAGGTTTGCCTCAGCCACAATAACTGACAATTTAAAAATCATAGGTATGGAAAATTGTGAGTGCCAAGCATTAGCATTCAAACATTAGCATACCCATTAATCTTACCATATGAAAGCAGGGTGTGCCCACAGCAGATTATTTTTGGGTATGTGGGGATAAGAATTTAAGACCAAAACTGTTTGGCACCAACAAGTAAAATGGCCTAGCAAAATAAAAAAGCACTGAATTGGCTTTTAGCAACAAAAAGGAGTGTAATGTTTGGAGAGGACTGTTGTACAAACATTGCAAACAAAACTGCCCCTGATGGGTCGTTAACAAAAGCAATGGAAAAATGTATAAATTTAAGAGATGACATGACAGCTAGTGCTGGCTCAGACAAAGAAATTGGAAAATGGCTAGAATCGATCTTTGGATCATGAACTTTGTAGCTGATTAAGATAGGAGTTTTTGTAGCAATAGGATTTACTATATTTTCTGTAGTATTTTGAAGTCTTTTACCAGTTATAAGAGCTATTGGGCTGAAAGCTGCAGATAAACAGAAGATGTTGAGAACGGAATTAAGTGCGTATTACAACACTGAAGAAAATATGCTGAATATATTAGCTGTTATAAGCAAATATGAGGAATACGATGAGAAAGACTAGTGTCCCATGAATTTCTAATTGTTTTTTGGACAGCAAGGGAGAAGAGCTTAGAATTGTATAATCATGCGTGGGAATAGTTTTAGATATTACCTTAGACATTGTTAGGCAGGTAGTTAGATTGATTTTTGTTTTACTTTTTATTATTTTGACATCAACACGTTTCAATGTTTGATGTTTCAGTTAATCATTAGTGCTCTATAATCAAACACTATTATGCGAGTGCACTTGGTGCACAAGTGTGAATTTTATTTTGTTTTGTTTATTGTTTTTGCATCTAAAATATATAACATGTAATTTTCATTTATTATTTTATTGATATAATCAAAACTGTTATGTAAGTGCACCTGGTGCACATATGTCTATTTGTCATTGTGTCTTCCTGAATTATGAGAAGCTGCCCACCAAGTGAGCTAAAGAACCTGATCTAAATAGCAGCAAGTGTTGGTGCCAACGGTACAGGGCCAGTGACTGTTAAAATCTGAAGACAGCATCGTCCAGACGGTTTTCATCTGGACCAGTTCGAGTGTGGGTCCCAGGGCATGCATAAGGCGATGCAACGCGATGGACCAAAGCATCTTGACAAGTCTACGGGACCACATGGAATGTCCATCCCGACAACAGAAAATAACTACTACCTTTGAGAGAACCAGATTTACTGACACGACTAGCAAACACCTGGTCATATTACCCTGAATTGGACTGTAACAAATGACACTGTGAAGCTTGATGCAACGATTGACAGAGAAAGAACTTTGACAAACTGAGTGACACTACACTTCTGTTATGAGTAAAGGATCAACAATTAGCAGCAAACGATAGATCAACGATGGATTGAGCGCTGCCTTAAACACATTGATGGACCACCCTGGTCCTCAAAAACATCATGCAATGAGCATGTGGTAGAGACTGACAAACCGACGGCAAGAATCTACAGGAACTAGTATGTTTGTGCCATGTTTCCCAAAAATACCACTTGAGGGGACTGGTGGGATAATCAGATCTGTGACGAAGAAATTGAAATGACTCTCGGAGAATCTGATATGTTACGCAAGGTCTACAAGACGTCATCACTTGGGAAGAACCCTGAGACAAAAGTGTTAACATATCTATGAGGAGACAACAACCAACTGCACTACCAGAGAGGCGTGTCTGAAATACCTGAGAAAAGTGTAGGTTAAAGATCATTGTCAACTTAACATGGACTAGTGGTTCGAAGACCTGACTAAATCAGGGATTTCATACCAGTATCTGGTTACAACCAAGCAGAACAGGAGCGATGAGCAGCAAATTGCTCTAAATGTTCCGGACGAAAGAGGCGCTGGAATCATAGAAGACAACTACTGGCTGTGTGGGTACTGAGTGTACTTATACAGAGGAACTGGAAAGGACTGTGTTCTTTGGGACAGGTACATCAATGAGCAATCATCATACCACATGACATGATGACATGACAACAGAGGACACGAAGAGGACTGTTTGAATTTCTATCTGATAGCTCTGTGCCAAAGAATCATCACATCTGGACTGTGGCGGAGAAAGTCTCAGCTGCTTTTAGTCCAATGTTAGGAGTCAACTCTTTAATGAATGAAGTTGAGATCACCAGATTTGAGTTTACGTCATTCATGAACAGAATTTTTTTTTTGAAAGCCATCAAGGAGGAGCTACGTTGACTACGACGGACAGTTTTGCAAAATCGCCTGATCTTGGACAAGTTCAGAGCAGCGAAAGGAGGACTTTGTGCAGTAATCGGAGAAACCTGTGGCACCTACATTACAGAGAAGCATGAACATCTCATCGGCAAGGAAGGAAGATCATCTCTTTAATGATTGAGACTGAGGTTGACTCAGAAGAATTTAATTGGGACTGGATGACAAGTGTGTTTACTAACATGAAAAATTTGATGTTGACTGTGGCTTGTTTTCTTGCATGCATTATATTGACGTTATGCATTAAGTCATTTCAACGAACAGCTGCATCCACTGTTCCCAGTCAGATGATTGTTTATGTTGTATCACAACATAGCATGAATAATGATCATACATATGCCAATATTGACAAAAAACTATCAAGAAACTGATGCATATAACAGGGTTAAAAACAGAAATACTCATGTTATGAAGTATTTACAGAAGGGTTGAAGGATTTTTTATTTATTTTTATTGCTTGCTCGTAACCTAAGTATTATTTGAACCTACGTATCATGTCAACTTACGTAGTACGTTATCTTAAGTATTTTATCATTAACTGAATGCACACGCAAATTATTAATCAATTTGAGCACTATTGAAATTTTTGATATTTTAGATATTACAATTTATATTAGTCTATAATTTCCTTTTTACAGATACCATTTTGTTGGAGTGTGAGGCTTGGCAGCCTCAAAGGGGGGATTATATGGTGGTTTTTCATTATAGTGTTGAGTTTTCTTATATAAAATAATACATTTAGTTAGTTATAGGTTTCATGTATTCTTATGAAACAATATTGGGCCTCATGTATAAGTATGACCTCATGAACACCTGCATGAACAACAAGCATCTTATCTTAGCTGCACGGACACCACACATCATTTTTAATAAGGAAGTTTGGGTAGTTGCATAGAGTCAAGGACGCTGGTATCTCTAAACAGTGAGCTCATTTTAACAAAGTTAATGTTATGAGTCTGAGAACTTGAACATCTGCACACACACCAAATATCTTTTAGAACTAAGACGTACACCCCACACACTTTTGTAGGGAAGTCTAATTAAATCAAATACAACCAAGGACACTGGGTAGCTCATTATCGCTAAACCATGAGCTCCTCTTGGATAGAAACATGGTTAAATCATGTATCGTCCGAAACCCCCAGGAAAGTGTCAAGATAAAGAGGCACCTGTTTTTGAGGGGCGCACGCAACCATTAAATCTTAATATGGTAGGCCGGAACTATGAGCGCAGAGGGACGGGCTAAAGAAAAAGTGATGTCATATGAAAACTGATTGGAAGAAGACGATGTCATGCACACATGATTGGTTTAAACTGTGATAACAACTTGAAAACAATGTATAAAAGATGGAGTCAGATATGTATTCGTTGGATCATTTCAGATGAACTCTGAATATCCCACTTTGCTTGCCCGGGCAAATAAAGTTTAAACTCTTGGCACCTGGAACCCTTGTCTCTGAGATTTCTTTCTGCGATGGAAGGCCGATTCACCACGACATAATCCACCCTGCTGGTGATGAAAGCATGAACTAGTTTCTCTAAATCTTGGCTTGAGACAAAACATCTGATTCTGGCTATGTTTCTGAGATGGTAGTACGCTGATTTGCTTATTGCTTTCACATGACTGCTGAAACTAAGATCAGACTCCAAAATGACCCCAAGATTTTTTACCTTGCTTTGTGTCTTTAGACCTCTTAAGTCAAGGTATGTGTTTACCTTGTTAGTTTCATCCTTGTTACCAAAAACAATGACTTCAGTTTTGTTTTTATTTAACTGAAGGAAGTTTTGACACATCCATCTGTTAATTTCATCAATGCATTGGCAAAGAGAGTCAATAGGCCTGTAGTCATTGGGTGCGAGGGCTAGGTAGATCTGAGTGTCGTCTGCATAGCTGTGGTAGGCAATTTGGTACTTTTTCATTATTTGGCCAAGTGGGAGCATATACAGGTTGAAGAGGAGCGGAGCTAGAATTGAGCCCTGTGGAACACCACAAGTCATGGGTGTCCAGTCAGATTTATGGTTGCCTATGTTCACATAGTAACCTCTCCCTTTAAGGTATGACCCAAACCATTTAAGTACCAATCCAGAAAGCCCTACCCAGTTTTCCAGCCTATTTAGGAGTATGGTGTGATCCACTGTGTCAAAAGCAGCACTGAGATCTAGTAAAACCAGAACTGATATTTTGCCTGAATCAGAATTCAATCGAATATCATTAATTATTTTTATGAGCACTGTCTCTGTGCTATGATGCTGACGGAAACCAGACTGATAACTGTCCAGGTAGCCATTTGGGTTCAAAAATTTGGTCAGCTGATTGAAGACAACCTTTTCAATGATCTTGCCTATAAAAGGAAGATTTGATATTGGTCTGTAGTTAGACAGTAAGGTTTTGTCTAGATTGGCCTTTTTTAGAAGAGGTTTGACAACTGCATTTTTTAGGGACTCGGGGAAAGTTCCTGAGAGCAGTGAGGAATTAAACTCGTACGCTCTTGTCTGCCTGCAACACCCGTGACATTGGCAGATTTAAAACAACTTAAACACAAATACCATGGTTAACAGTTACTGTAGTAAGAATATATTCATAGTGGGGATAATGAATATTTGAAATGAGATACCCACTAGTGTACTTTTCTCGCAGGTGCTAATTAAGGTTACATACCAATGATTCGAAAGTTGTTAGCTATACTTTTTAAAGTGTAACGCTGCTGTTTATCAGCATCTTTTGGGATATTCCCCTTTCAAAAGAAAGTTCTTCTGCTCCAGCTGCATGTTACCATCCATTTTGCACAGATATAATATCAGGTGCTGATCACGTTGATCTGCTTTCCAGTGGGTGCAAACTAGCTAACGGAGCCCCCATGTGATTGGCATGTGAGATATGGGGAGATGGGAAGAATATGAAAAATAAAATAAGACACGTGATTAAATCATCACAAAATGAATACTTTATACCTTCAAATGTTACATTACTAAAAATAAAATGCTGTAATAATTTAGTAATGTAACATTTGAAGGTATAAAGTATTAATTTTGTGTTGATTTAATCACATGTCTCAGCCAATAACGTTATGACTTTAGTGGCGACAAATTTTGGCCATAGCCAGCAATGAGGTAAGAGAGGTCCAGATAGTTTTTTAATGCTCATAAAAAAATACAAAACATACATTAATACATATACTGTTTTCAAGTGCATATACAACATACTGTCATACACTACATCGAAAACATCTTTAACAATAAATTATTATCAATTACAATGAAGTTAACAAAAGCAAACACAGAACGTTCCCCAAATGCTGGTTCCCATTTGGTTATTTTGGGGGAGCAAAACAAGAACGTTCTAAAAATGTTCCACTCAGAAATTGGATCCAGGTAAAGCTAAAAAATAGAATATCATGAAAAAGGTCAATATTTTTTTGTCACTCATTTCAGAAAGTGAAACCCATATATAGATTTATAAACATAGAGTGAAATATTTAAAGGCTTTATTTTGATAAATGTGATGATAATGGCTAACTGATAATGAAAACCAGTGTCTCAAAAATCAGAAAATTACCTCAAAACACCTGCAAGGGTTTCCAGAGCCTTTAAATGGTCTCTCAGTCTAAATGGTGCTTTTCAGGATAAGACACAGAAGGCATTAGATGTCAAAAGAGTGAATATGGAGAACAATAAGGCTATTCTGTGTAAAACAGGGGACGGTTACGGATTATTTTAGCCCGTTACTGTGCATCGTGAAATATGGTGACCTGCTGTAGGACTACAACTGGGTTTAAATAAATCAACATGTATTAAATTAAACTGCATAAACAACCTTAAACAACATGCAAATAAAACAAATAGAAAGAAAAAAATAATAACTTTAAAACGTTAAACTAATTGGTAAAATTTTATTTTAAAAGAATCGTATAATCACTATTTATTAAATGTAGAATGAGAAATATATATACATATATATATATATATATATATATATATAAACTACATAAAACCTTAAAAAACATAAAAATAAAACAACTTGAAAGAAAATAATAACTTTAAGACGTTAAACTAATTGGTAAAATTTAATTTTAAAAGAATCGTATAATTGCTATTTATTAAATGTAGAATGAGAAATATATGTAAACTACATAAAAAACCTTAAAAAACATACAAATAAAACAACTGGAAAGAAAATAATAACTTTAAGACGTTAAACTAATTGGTAATATCAAATTGTATACATTATAATTACTATTTATTAAATGTAGAATGAGAAATATATAGGCTACAAGTAATTAAAATACAGAAGCACCATCAAGTCCACCATCTTCACTTCAGCATCATCTGAAAACAAAACAAAAAGGAAATGAATAAGACGGATATTAAACATTGTAGTTGAAGTTAATAATTATTATGTGAAATAGTTATTAATTGCAGTGTCGCCACTGAATAATGTTGATAGTTGTGAGAATCTGGATTTCGTCCTGTCCTCTTTAAATATATCATCTGTGTCTAATAGAACATTTGTTTATCATACGTATTCATTTATATTAGTATAAGCTTCCTTCACCCTAATATGGGCCTTACTTTCCTGTTGTTTAACCTCGTTAAGAGTCGTACTGACCAGGGCTGGGTTTCCCGATAACGATGTATCTTAGCTCTTAAGAGCGTTATCTACGTGCAAACTTACGAACGCTCGCAGCAATTCCACGAGCGTTTCCCAAAAATGCACTTAACATGAACGCGCGAGAACGCGCTCTACGTGCTACTTACGAGTCGCTGTCCATTCGCGAAGTGCTGAAATTTAACCTTATATGGAATCGTATTCTGAACGTTTAACCTAATAATTGTCATCTGTTTTGGATTACCAATCAAGACAATCAAGTCTATATAAAGCACCTACATACAGGCGGAGACACTGACAAAATGGCTGAACAAAAAAAAACAAGAAAAGATACCTTTCAAAAGGATGAAATTAATGTTCTCTTAGAGGAGATAGAGAAAAACAAAGATGTGATTTTTACCAGATTTAAAGGACACCATACTAATAAAGAAAAACAAAACATCTGGGAGGACATTGCTACCAAACTAACTGCAACCAGGGGTGTTCAAAGGTCAGGGAAGGAGGTCCGCAAGAAGTGGCAGGATTTTGCAAGCCTGGCAAAAAGGAAGAGGGCACTGCAGAGGACTGCAATTAAAAAAGGTGGTGGGACCAATGAGTCCCCCCTTCTTACAGCCGAGGAAGAAAAGGCATTGTCAATACTTGGCACAAGTGCTTCAGATGGAATTAGTGGTGGTATTGACATCCATGGAGGAGTAGGGATAACTCAACCTGAGCCTGAGCCTGAACCTGAGTCAGGTCCTTCATGCTCAGAGGAACCATCAGTTTCATCTCCCATCTCCGAGCACCTACCCTCTCCTAGTCCTCCAAAAAACCCTCCCAGGCCACAGCCTCCATCTTCAGTGGTCCAGACTGCAGCCACAACAACTCAGCAGTTTGAGAATGTCTGTAGCTGTAGTCAGGACCTAGTGCAGCTGGAGAGAGAGAAACTAGATGTCTTGAAAGACATTAGGCAATGCCTTCAAGAAGCCAATGAGAGAGACAACAACTTCCAACAGCAGCTCATTGAGCTCAAGAAGGCCAAACTGGCCTTAGAAGAGAGGAGGCTTGCACTAGAGGAGATGAGTTTTGCAAGGCCCTCAATTTCTGTGCCAATTATCTTGCCAGAAGACACAGGTAATGTGATTTATTGTTTCAGTAATTTGTGCAATGTGAAATGTTTTCTATATGTAGTTATGACTCATCTCACTGTACAATGTATTTTGCAGGTTGTGGGGAACTGAATAACCCAAATTAATAAAACTATGCAATGTTTTTTATTAATAAAGCTATGTGCAGTGTTTTTGATGTCCATGTCTTTGTTGAACCATGCTAAGACCATATGAAATAATATAATAATTGTTATGAGTTCTTCCAAATGTTTCTGAAGTAAATGGCTAATGGTTGATGATTATTTTCAGACATAAGCATTTAAGTTTCAATATTATTAATATAAAGTCTATATATTTGGCGCGACAGATAACACAAATATATATACAGTACTTCATCTAGCCAATACATTTCTAGAGGTATAGACAAAAAAATCAACAACATTTTTTACCTGTACTGTTCTATGTATACATTTTTATAATAAGCACAACTTTTCATCATTATGAACAGAGGATAGATTAAAGGAATATAATATGTAATCTATACAGTTTCTAAGTATGCCACACCTTCACTTTCTTCAAGGTAGGGCCTAATGTCATTACTGAAATTGATGATAGGCAGTGGGATATGTGAACATTATCACAGCCTGATGACCTTCACATGGTTTCTTCAATTAAGCTAGGATTAGAATAGAGTTTACACCTCACTAGACTTGCAGAGGAAATCATGGCTGCACTACAGCGTGTTCTTCAATTGAGGGTCAGAGAAAGACAAAGACAGAGACGACCACGAAGTAGACTGGTGACTTTAAATGCCTCCTCAGACAGCATCAAACCCCCTTGGATATCCTTGATGACATGGCTATAATAAGGCGATACCGTCTGCCAAGAGGACAAATAGCCCAATTGCTAAATAGCATTGGACCTCAGCTGATGCGTGCCACCAGGAGAAATTTTGCCTTGTCTTCTGAAATCCAACTCCTATCAGCCTTGAGATTTTATGCAACAGGCAGTTTTCTCCAGGTACTTGGTGATGGGCTTGGACTAAGTAAGGCATCAGTTTCAAGAGCTGTTCAAGCGGTCACCAATGCATTACTTTCACTTGCTGTGGAACACATTCAATTTCCAGCATCAAGACAGGACATCACAGAAATACAACAGTATTTTTTAACACATCATCACATCCCACAGGTCATTGGAGTGATCGATGGTTCCTGGATCCCTATCCTTACACCATCTGTGGATGGCCATGTATATATATGCCGCAAAGGCTATGCAGCTATCAACTGCCAGGTGATCTGTGACCATAAGGCTTTGATTACAGACATTGTGGCAAGGTGGCCCGGAAGCACACACGACTCCTTCATGTTCACCAATTCATCTGTTGGTCAGGAGGCACAAAACATACAGGGACAGTGGAGGCTGCTTGGGGACAGTGGTTACCCACTGAGGCCATATCTCTTCACGCCTGTGGCTAATCCTATGAATAACAGGGAGACAAATTTCAACGAGGCACACCGTGTTGCACGTAGTATTGTGGAACGCACAATAGGGAGGTGGAAGATGCGCTTTCGGGCAATTCACCAGTCCAGCGGTGGTCTTTTGTTTGCTCCACAAAAGTGCTGTGCAGTAATAATAGTAACAGCTATGCTGCACAACATTGCAGGGCAGATGAGAGTGCCCTTACTTAACAGGGAGGAAGATGAAGAGGTGGAGGAGGAGGAGGAGGAGGATGTGGAGGACGAAGATGGCATGGGACCACATGGCCAACCAAGAAATGCCCAATACATGGCTGGTTTTCGCGCACGTCAGCAAGTCATTGACAGATTTTTTTGAAATCATTCCTATTTTGCCCAGTCTTTGAAGCAAATTTCCCACATTACTTCTTTTATGATTTTTTTTGTTCATTCATTTAATTTAGATGTGTTTTTTTATCTTGTTTTCCCCTTTTTATTTATTTCATTTATAAATTCATGTAAACAAAAAACGAGTACAATAAAGTGTACAATAAAGTACAATCAAAATATTATTATATTACTCGCGTTGCAGTGTGTTAAATCTAGATAAAAGTGTAATCTGCCGGTTGTCCTGCAGGTGTCCTCATAAATCTGTCTTCTTACGATGCACTTGGGGATGTACGATTACTCCAGAGCACTCGTAGATCTACGAAGATTTTCAAGTGCTACTTAAGCTACGATGCTTTTGGGAAACGCACCCCTGAGTGACTATCGGTCTCCATCTCAAGGCTCCTAATGATGTGAACTGATGTGTTTTGATGCTTAATACGTACTTTGTAATCACATCTGATTGTTTCAGGAGGAATAAGACTAAACATAAAGTCTGGTGATTTTCCACTCTCTAGTGGTTTTATATGACACCTCCTTTTAATCTTATAAATATTAGTCCTTTAACAAATAAACATTGGACTCTGATTGAACTAGACTCTTGTGTCTGTGTCAAACTTTGTCTCCTGGCCAGTAAACTCTGTGTGTTCCGTCGACTAGACTTTTCAACCGTAAAATAATATAAAGAAGGGGACATTGATAATTTTACATTCTAACAATTGGGGGCTCGTCCATGAGGGGAGGAAGATGCTCTCTTCTCTCTTAGAACCAGGAGGCCAAAGCATACTGAGGAAAGCGCACCTGACGATCGGGCACAGACCTACAGGAAAGGGTGAGTGTTTTTTTCTTCTATACAGTTTTTTTCTGGCTTAGAGAAATAAAACGCTTACCCTGTAGGATTCTTGTGGTTTAATATTTCGTAAGACGAAATAGGGTTTTTTCAATTCATGTTAGTGGGAATTCGCTTTCCCTATTGTTGTGACAATGCGGCTGGCAACAGTAATTAGTAAAATAATTATTAACGCAAGAATATGAAAGGTTTTGCAGTACTGATCACACTGTAACTTAGGATCGTGGTGTTGACTTCTCAGAGAAAATGCTTTGTTAACAAGATTTATTACAGTTTATTCTAAAAAGAATAATTTATTACAGATTTCACTGTTACTGCATGACATATTGAAATATTGTTGTCAGGAAAAGACGGTGAATTTAATATCCACCTCTGATCACAATATAATACATGCAGTAGTGTTGAAACTTTTGGTCGATTGAACACGAGGGTTTATCTTTGTTTTGTCTGTACTGTCTTTATCACTAACTTGTTTGGAGTGTAAGATGGGGAATTCTGTTTCAAAGCCACTGCCGGGCGAAACGCCTGTCGCATTTATGTACAGAAATAATCAAGGATTTTATGCCAATCCATATGTCAGCAATCTCGCAGGATGGTCGGAGGGAATAAAACCGCAAATTGATATTCCCTACCCGAGGGAAGGTTCCTTTTCTGATGATTGTATGTTTTTGGCAAAGAGCCTGGTAAAGGAAGGGTGGGGAGACCCAATGTGGGATTATCCATACATGAATAAAGCTTATGCCGTATGGAAAGAGATGAGGAAGGTTTGGGACCAGGGTCCGGACAAACAAAAAATGGTTGCATATCCAGCAAGTCACAATCTGTGGCCATTAGAAAAGCCGCCTTCATACCAGGCTCCTAGCCAGGTCAGACTGCACCCTCTGCGCCCACTTTGTCGGTAAAACCAATCATCAGGGATAATACCGTTACGGCAAAACTTAACATTACAGGTCAAGAACAAACAGTCGAGGTAAAACCGAAAAAATGCATTGTTAAACCTAACATAATTACAAACCCGAAAAATTCAATGGTTTGGGTGAGGGCTGGAAATACGCTAAATGTTAGACCATTACGAATGTCTGATATGGAGGCGATCTGTAAAAGTTTGGCTTCCCCACAGGAAGCGGGAAAATATGTGTCAATTTTGCAAACGCACACAAAATATTCACATTTTACAGGTAGAGATTTTCGTGCGGTGTTGTTAAGAACACTAGAGAAAGATGTAACTGAAGAAATGCTGATTGGAAAATGTCCCACATTATCTATTGACAATGATAAAATCACTTTTTTACAGCGGTGCGGCTGCAAACCCACATGAGTTGTGTTGGGAAACTTCTGCTAATGTTGAAATGTTTTTTACACAGATAAGAGGGTTTCTTGATAAATGTCTAGGGAGTCAACAGGTCTTATCTCTTGCAGAAAGCACCACACAGGCAGCGAGAGAATCAGCTGCTCAATTTTTCGTGTGTTTTTAGAAAGCATGGATTGAAGATTCTAAATTGCCATTAAATAATGACATAATGAATGCTATGTTTACAGGCTATCCGGAAAAGAGGAACACTGAACAAAGTTCTTTTTATTATTAGAATATCAAATTATTCACTCTGTGGGAATTTCCGGAACTGACATTGCTTGTACGGTCACACCTCCATTACAGGTTAAAGCCTCTGGTATTTAAACCATTTTTTCACAGATTCACAATTATTCCAGGAGCTCCACTAAATCTCTTAGGTCGTGATATGATGCACAAACTAGGCATGGATATTAAGTTTACTGATAACAAGGTTGTTTTTTCTTTTCTGTCTAGTCTACAGGCATCCGTCGATCCTTTGCCAACAGGTGGACAGCCAAGCGGTTCACAATCGCCTGTTTCCGGGTGCAGCATGCCTACACGGGTAGACTCCATGATTAACCCTTTGTTATGGTCTCAGTTCAAAGATGACACTGGTTCATTGATATGGACCCTTACAGGGCTAAACTGAAAACTAACAAACCTGTCTACATTAAACAATACCCTTTATCTAAAGATAAGGAAAAAGGTATTACGCCTTTAATTGAAAATTTTGTCAAGCAGGGTGTCCTCGAACAAACACACTCACCATACAACACACCAATTAATCCTGTAGTGAAAGCTGATGGGAAAGCGTGGAGATTAACTCAAGATTTGAGAGCAGTAAATCAGTTAATCATACCACTCGCACCAATTGTGCCTGATGTTTTGACTGTTATGAATTCAGTGCCACATTCGCACAAGTATTTCACTGTAATTAATTTGTGTGCAGCCTTTTTCTCTGTACCTGTACACCCAGATACTCAGCCTTTGTTAGTATTGACATTTAAAGGACAGCAATATTCGTGGAAAGGCCTTGCAAAGGGCTACGTAGATTCACCCGCTGTCTTTTCTGCAGCAGTGCACAGAACTTTGGCCAAAATGACTGATCTGCCTTCATCAGTTTGTTTTCTTCAGTTTGCAGATGACATCCTCTTGTCGGGGGAGACGGAGGAGGACTGTAAACAAGCATCTGTAATTGTTTGCCATTTACTTGCTGAAACAATTTTCAAAGCTTCGAAAGAGAAACTGCAATGGGTCAAAACTAAGATGAACATTTCAATGCCTTGAAAGCAGCCATCACAACCGCACCAGCATTGGGCCTGCCAGACTACACCAAGCCTTTTCACTTGCATGTTGGGGAGACGGTGGGTGCAGCTTTGGGGGTCCTATTGCAAGAGCATGGTTCAATATATAGGCCAGTTGCATATCTGTCTAAGAAATTAGATAACATAGTCACAGGTATGCCAGCATGTCTTCGTGCTGTGGCTGCAGCTGCTCTGATTGTACAGGTGGCTGAGAAAACTGTGCTGTCACACTCTTTAACATAATATGCATCCCATCAATTTTAGGTGCAATTTTACACAACATGCAAACACAACACATGACAGCGCAACGATGCTCGGGTTACGAGGCTACTCTGCTGGCAACGAAAAATCTTAGCATTCAACCGACAGCAAACATTAATCCTGCTTTGCTGGGTATTTTGGGTATGGTAGACATGGCAGATTTTAAAGTTGAACATGATTGCATCTTTGAACTGACCACCTCTTACTCTTCTAGGTTCGATCTGTTGGATACGCCTATAGAGTGGGGAGAACACATTTATGTTGATGGGTCTTGTTCAAAGCCCTCTGACGGTGTCTACCTCTGTGGCTATGCTATGATTTCCAATGCAGGAGAGGTAAAAGAAGCTTTTGCTCTAGACTAAAATTCGGCTCAAGCAGCAGAGCTGATAGCATTAATACGGGCCTGTGAGCTGATGACAGGAAAGAGAGTAACAATTAACAACACAGACTGCAAGTATGAGTGGAGTTTTTCAAAAATAGCTCATGCAAATCGGATAGGACAGTTAACTGAAGCAGTTCAGCTTCCACTCGAAGTGGCCATCGTAAAGGTCAAGGGTCACGCTTCGGGGGGACGATGAACTGGCTGTAGGCAACAAAAGGGCTGACGAAGCGGCAAAGGTAGCAGCCCAAGCTCAGATTAAATCACCATTTCATCCGAAAGATGAAACACAGATAGCAATGACAGTGCACATAACGAATGTACCTGACATTGATATCAAATTCTTGCAAAGTCAACCAACAGAGGGAGACTTAGAGCATTGGAGAAAGAATGTTTGCACTCCTGATAAGGAAGGGATTTTTAGAGATGAACAGGGTAGGATAGCACTACCAAAACTAGGATTAATTATCCTAATTAGACATTACCATGGGTTATCTCACACCAGTTGTGCAAAAGTAGTTCAAGCAATAAATCAATTGTATTATATAGCCGATGTTCATAAAACAGCAAAACTTGTTTTGGATGCATGCTTAACATGTGCTCAGGTAAATCCGCACAAATCAGCTAAGCACGATGCATTGACACATCCGGAAGCTCCTTTTCAACATCTACATATTGATTATACGCACATGCCGCCGATAGGTAATCTGAAATATATTTTGGTAATTATTGATCGATTCTCAAAGTGGCCTGAAGGGCAAAAGAGGACGCCAAAACAGTGGTAAATATCTTAACGAAGGAGATATTAGACCAGTCACCATAGAATCGGACAACGCGATGGGCTCTTATCAAAAGCGTTGTCTATTGATTGACATTTTAATATTCCTTATCATCCGCAAAGTGCAGCAGTCGTGGAAAGAAGCAACCGAACAATGAAAACACGACTAACAAAAGCGGTACTTGAAACTGGAAGAAAGTGAGTTGATTTGTTGCCCGCAGTCTTGGCAGAAATAAGAATGACTCCATCTTCCACGACAAAATTGTCGCCGTTTGAGGTACTAATGGGTAGACCTTTCCCGACCCCGTGGGTCAAAGGCCGCGCAGGCATTTCTTTTTTTAGGTGATCTGGAGGTGATCCCGGAGGACTAAGTGACTTCCCTAGTCGAAAAGTTAAATTCTATATGTACTGATGTTTCTTTGTGCCTTCCTCTTCCCTCAGAGCAGCCTACTCATAACTTTGTTCCAGGACAAAAAGTCTTTGTGAGGAGTCTGAAGCCAACAAAGGTTGGAGAAACAAAGTACCACGGACCAGCGACTGTGATTGCCGTCACACGGACAGGAGTTCCGACGGACTACCAGCCACAGTGGATACACGCTTCCAGATTGAAGTTGTGTTTTTCAGGAGAGCAGGCAAGCTCCAATTTAACATAGAATCTCAACAGGGGATTCGCCTTACTACACCTCAGGGTGGAGAAAGCACCGACTAAGCTGAGGAAAGAACTACCTTTCATGAGGTGGGGGCCACCCAAAGCAAGAAGGTAGAAGGCCCATTGAGCCAACAGTGCTGACTCCGTAGCTTCCCCTGTAGTGCATTGAGGTCCAAATTTTATTCTAAAAAGACCAAGGAAAAGTTGTTATCCTAAGTACAAATTTCCTATGGAATATTTAGATATCAATTCTTATACTGGGTGCACAATTACAGAAGCCCTTAGTGTGTTTGGCCCAGATCTTCTTAACTCAGTGAAGACGACAATAGAAGTTGCCCACATCCACAATGATAGAAGGACCAAGAAATGTTGATGAACGTGACAATGAAATGGAAAGAGATAATGTGTTTGACGATTCGGTAATTGAAATTGGCACTGTAGATGATGAAGAGTAGATATAATTATGTTTATGTTTTTGTTTTTATTAAGGATGATTGATTTTGTTATGTTTTCATTACGGTGATTGATCTCTTACCTCAAAGAACAGCTTGCAAACCAGAAAACCACACAAAGATACGCAATTGCAAATATCCTTTTATTAAAGATTTGTATTAACCTTTTTTTTCTGCTCTATATTTTGTTCTTTAAAGGGACACAGGACTGCTTGTAAGACTGTTGGTCTGAAAGTGGCCATTGTGAGAATCTGGATTTCGTCCTGTCCTCTTTAAATATATAATCTGTGTCTAATAGAACATTTGTTTATCATACGTATTCATTTATATTAGTATAAGCTTCCTTCACCCTAATATGGGCCTTACTTTCCTGTTGTTTAACCTCGTTGAGAGTCGTACTGACCAGAGTGACTATCGGTCTCCATCTCAAGGCTCCTAATGATGTGAACTGATGTGTTTTGATGCTTAATACGTACTTTGTAATCACATCTGATTGTTTCAGGAGGAATAAGACTAAACATAAAGTCTGGTGATTTTCCACTCTCTAGTGGTTTTATATGACACCTCCTTTTAATCTTATAAATATTAGTCCTTTAACAAATAAACATTGGACTCTGATTGAACTAGACTCTTGTGTCTGTGTCAAACTTTGTCTCCTGGCCAGTAAACTCTGTGTGTTCCGTCGACTAGACTTTTCAACCGTAAAATAATATAAAGAAGGGGACATTGAGAATTTTACATTCTAACAATAGTTAATACTGCTTGCAATTAATTTACAGTATAGGCATTTAGCAGAGGCTTTTCCTACTAAAGCGAACGTACAATATGGAAGATGATAAAATGATTTGGCAATACTATGAAAAGTTCTACACAAAGTGAATTCTTTTTATAAGAATTGGTACTGCAGAACCAACACTGGGAAACACTGGGATAAAGTAAACATCTGTTAAGTATGTTATTTTAAATATTTATGACTGTAAAATACATGCTGTGGCTTAGATCTGCAAACACTGAGTAACTGCTCTATTTTACTGTGGCAACAGCCAAAGGAAATCAGCCTGCTAGGTGAGAGGTCTTCTGTCTATATATGAATTTGGCGTGTGTGAACCTGTCATTTAAAAATCACATCTCAAATATCACAAAAACAGCCTTCTTCCACCTTAGAAATGTTTCCAAGTTACGAAATATTTTATGTTTTGCTGACGCAGAAAAGCTTATTCATGCATTTGTGACCTCACGACTTGACTATTGTAATGCTCTACTTAGTGGTTGTCCTGCATCATCGATAAACAAACTACAGTTAGTTCAGAATGCAGCTGCCAGAGTTCTTACTAGGTCAAGAAAATACGATCACATAACCCCAGTTTTATCATCTCTTCACTGGCTACCCATTAAGTATCGTATTGATTTTAAAATTCTTTTAATTACATACAAAGCCTTAAACAGTTTAGCCCCTTTTTACTTAACCGAGCTTTTATCACGTTAAAACCCAACACGCTCTCTAAGATCTCAAAACTTAGGACTTTTGACAACACCTAGAATAACTAAATCCACCAAAGGGGGTCGAGCTTTCTCATACGTAGCACCTAAACTCTGGAATAGCCTTCCTGATACTATTCGAGGGTCAGACACACTCTCCCAATTTAAATCTAGATTAAAGACACATCTTTTCAGCCAAGCTTTCACTTAATGCATAGTTAATGAACAGCAGCTACGCTAATTATTCTCTTTATTCTCTTTCCGCCTCTGCCTCGGGATGCCCATCCCGAGGTAGGAAGAAGTTCCACCATGTCCAGACGACCGACAGATGCCCATCCCCAATTTGAGATAACGCCAGCTACAGCTGCAGACTGACTGAGCATCCCAGCCCCATCTAAGGCAATTCCACCACCAGCCAAGAGAAATATGACCATCGGACCATCCCAGCTCAGACCAATACACCCCCAACAAAGAGCAAAGACGGACTATTTGTCTCATTAATGCTGAAGTTACAATATTTGGTATTGAATGCTAAACTTAAATCACATGTCAGCAGTTTGAGTGCAGCTATGACACGTCAGAGGGGATCTGGCCCTCCCGGTTAGGCCTGGTTTCTCCCGAGGTTTTTTTCTCCATTAATCAATCATTGGAGTTTGGGTTCCTCGCCACAGCAGGGCAGTGTTGGCCTGCTCACCGGGAGACTGCATTTATTTATTTATTTAGAAATTATATATTATTTACTAGTATGATCTTACTCGTTGTATAAATACAATGCACTGTGCTGTGTTTTACCTTTTCTGTTTTTCCTGTTTGCCCTGTAAAGCTGCTTTGAAACAATACACATTGTGAAAAGCGCTATATAAATAAACTTGAATTGAATTGAATTGTGAAGGAGCCAGTTCTCGCGCTCGCAGCCAATCTGTGTGCGAGGCAACGCTTTTCATACAAAAATGTGTATTTATTTTCAAGTAACGTTACCATGTTGGGCGTAACTTTGAAAATAACATGTTTATTAACTCCGACGAATTTGCTCCATGCACAAATGTGACGTTAACATTTAACACAGTCTTAAGCTAAAGACGGAAAGGCGCGGGTGTTAGGAACAGATTTGGTAGGCTAATGCTAGGCTACATGAACATGTAATGTAACGTAAGTTTGGCAGTCAATTTTATAAGTTAGTTCAGTGGGTTTCATGTGAAAGCGAAAGTGGTTGTGAGGAAAGTGATCTCATCCTGCTGCAGAAGGTAGTTATATAACAATTTTGTATGGATAAACGTTAATTACATTTGTAGTAGGTTTATATGTTTAACTTAAATACATTACAGGCTGTATTTACCTCAGGAAAACTGTCATGGATTCTAGATGTTCTTACCCTTTTCATAGTTGTAAATGCTTTTTACATTTAAAACGTAAAATATCACCACAAATGTCTTTTTTATAGGCTGGTTTAGTAAAATAATTTTACCTCAGGATAACTAACGGGATCGGAGGTTCCTCTCAGAAGGGAGTGCGGTGTCCACAGACCAAGTCAGCTTCCGCGGGCCTTGCACGAGACCAGAGCAAAATGTTAACTCTTCTGATAGTTAGGGTTCGAGCCCGAAGGGCTAGAAACCTATTGTTTTTTTTATTTTCGTAAATTTATTTTCGTTTTTTGAAGAAAATAATGTGCATTTATGTTATGATACCCTCTCATAAAATTATGAATATAAAAAAGATATATAAGTGTACACTTGGTAATTAGAATCTGAAAGAGACTTGGGAAGCTTTCTTAGAATTGAATGCCAATGAAAGACTAATGTAAATGTTTTAACTGGTAGATGTATGCAGTTATTACAAGCTTACCTAAACTGTTCTTCAATAACATTATCTGGTTCTTAAGTTTTCCAGGCAAAAGATCATTTTTATCATTACCTCTAGAATGCATATTGATTAAAAATCATCTTAGTGTTTGCTATTTACTATTTTGCTCTATTCAAAACAGTTGTTATGCCCTAAAATAATAATAGCTTTTTTTTATTTTGTCTATGTGGTAAACCCCAAAAAATATTTAAAAAACATACTGCCTATTTTTCCATTAAGCAGAGTACAGAAGTGTTTGCCTCTATATATTGTCACTAGTGTAGTCTTTAGTCTCCCTGTCTTTCAGAGATATGGCAGTATTCTACCTTCTGTTTTACACTAACTGAACTCATGTTACACTCACAGATGGCAAAATCCATGATTCAACAATGTAAAACTGTCAATAAATACATACAAAAAACACTGTGATGCCACACATGGGATTTATATGTTTGTTATATTGAGAATGTGCTTGTAATTGGTCCTTGAAAGTAAAAGTGGTCCCAGTTCTATACTTTACCTAATCTCACTGACTTGATTCGTAATTTGCTTGAAGACCTGAATGCAGACTTCGGGAAATGGTGAGAAACTAAAAAAACATTGTGCATTTTTAAAGAGTTAAATAGCGTTACGTTTTCATATGTGTTTATACTGTATGCTGCTTTGAAAAATTAACATTTTTAATCTAGGGTCACAGTTAGTCTTAATGTTGATTAAGTCTATTTTAATGCTACTAATTAAAAAACCTAAAGGGAACTTATACAGAATGTTCCTTCCAGGTTATTTTTTGGTTTTATTGTTACCCCCAAAAAAATAACCTGAAGGGAACGTTAGCTGTTGGTTAGAAAAAACGAACCTGCAGGGAACAATCCGGGAACGTTAGCTGTTAGTTGGAAAAAACTAACCTGCAGGGAACGTTTCGGAAACGTTAGCTTTTGGTTAGGAAAAATATAACCTACAGGGAACGTTCTGGGAACGCTAGCTGTTGGTTAGAAAAAACTAACCTGCAGGGAACGTTTCGGGAACGTTAGCTTTTGGTTAGGAAAAATATAACCTACAGGGAACGTTCTGGGAACGTTAGCTGTTGGTTAGAAAAAACTAACCTCCAGGGAACGTTTCGGGAACGTTAGCTTTTGGTTAGGAAAAATATAACCTTTTGTTCCCAACAAAAGAACCATAGGGGAACGTTAGGGGAACGTTCTGTGTTTGCTGGGAGGTTACTCTGTATATTTTAAACATATCAGTTTATAATATGTTCTTATGTACATTTTATAGCCTATAATGCATGTATGTATGTATAACACAAAGCTCATTGATGTTCATGTTTCTTAAATGGACAACGTTTAGAATTGTCCTGATTGCTGTTCTATTATTTGTGTAAAACTGAATACACACTCACACACATATATATATATATATATATATGTGTGTGTGTGTATTCACTTTATATATATATATATTAATACATATATACATACACACACACTTACATGTTGGCTATAAAACAATTACCATGGCAATCACAATAATTCCAAACGCAATCAGTACACGAATTCAATGATCCTGCTTTGTACAGTTCAATCGGCGTGTTCAGCCACTCACGTCACGTCAGCACTCTTAACAGACTTTCACAAAAGCCCGCTCACAGTAACGTGCACGAGAACAAAGCGCGTTATTGCCTAAGATTAAAAAGCTGCGCACGAGCACAAAGCGCATCCTCGCCCAAATTTACGCTCTTTGCGTAGAGAATTGTCGACAGTGACAACAGCGCCTACTGCGGTCACAAAATATCACGGGTAACAGAAAATTTGTAACACCTGAAATATTTTTTTTATAAACTCTTTATTGAAAATTGCACTTAATATCAAAAGACATTAAACAAATTACAAGCGTTTGGAGAAATGGGCTGAACGAGGAATTGGCTAGACTACCCTTTTAAGAGCGGAAAATAGTCTTTATTATTTTTATTATATTTATTTTATTTATTTTGATACTTTTTTAGTTTATTTTATGAAAATATAATATAATAAACTGATATGTGTCATGAGAGAGAAATATTTTTAATTTATAAAATAGAAATATTTTTACCCCAACTAAATAATTGTAAAATAAAAATCTAACTCAATAGTTTACAATTGTTAGACACCATTCACTAAAGTGTGTTTTATTTATAAATTATGCTGTACATATTTTAGCATACGTTAACAAATAAAAAAAAGTTTTTAAAAACAAACTCTGTATTTATGAAACACACAGAATTTCTTAAATTCATTCAATTTATTTATACATTTGTTCCTTCTCTTCTTTAGTCATTCGTTCACTCACTACCTCCCTCCATCCCTGCCTCCCTTATTCACACACTCTATTTATATTGTTACCTTTGAGTGTATAATTAGTAGACACCCGTTTTACCTTCCAACGCTCTGTAGGGCTGTCAGGAATTTCTACTTTGAGGAGATAATATTTAAGTTATCACATGCAAAAAAATCAAAACCGCCATCACATCTCTTCACTCTTCACCAAATATCTAACTGCAGGACTGTCGTGAGACGCTTTTGCACATGCGCAGTACAAATCGAGCAAGCTTTACCAATCAGAGTGTTCTTCTTCTCCTTTTGGTTCAATGGCCGTTCACTCTTTAGGAGTATTACCGCCACCTACTGTATATCTTGGGCACATGGGTGACGAATCTGCAATCAGAGCGTTTCGGAAGGAGGGACTTTATATAGACTGGAAGAAATCCAGTCGTTTTGTTAAAGGAGGGACAGTGGGTGAATAATAGACATACCAGTGGGCACCTTGATGTCAGTTCCACGTCAAATATTAGACAAGATTTTATCAAGATGCTGCACAACATCATTTCAAATTCAGATCATACATCAAATTCTTCAAGGTGGTTAATGGGGTGAAAATATGAGGATTATCCCATACTGAAATTGTTTAATGTAAGTATAGCCCGATATGTTTGACATTGAAATGACATCAAATAAACGTTGTATTATAGGCGTTCATTTGATGTTGTATAAACATCACATTGACATCAATGTAAATCCAGTTAGCCTGAAGTTTAAATATCATTTATTTTCTAACTGGCGCCTCAAAATGCATCCATTTGGTACATCTTTTGAATCAGTTGTTGGAATGAAGATGAAAGTGACTTCTGTATCTTCTGTGGTTAACAAAAAATAACAAAAAATTAGTTGAAGTATGTAAATACTGAAATAAAAGGTAAACAGTCATTTTTAAATTTGATAAAGAAATGTACTGATTTGCTTGTAATACATTCAAGTGTAATTACAATTTAAAGTATTAAAAACAAATGCAGTATTTTTGATGTAACCCCAAATAAAGTATTATGTATCCTTATTTTTTATTAATAGTGATATTACATTACTGTAAAATTAGAATACATTTGCTGTAATGAAAGATAATCATAAAATTGTAAGAACATATAATGTATGTACCATTTTTTAAGTATTACAACTTCATGTATTTAATTGAATTTTTTTTCTTAATTTTAATTATGAAAAATGTTGGGCCTACAATGCCCATTCATTCTCTTTATTTGTTATCCTCATTTATTATCTGTCTTATGACATTCTTAATACCACCTGTAGACGGCGCCATGACCTTTTTCACATTTCCGGGTTTCTCAGCAGCTGAAGTTAGTAAATTGACTTTAACAATTAATTATTTTTTGTGTATAATTTGATGCAAATGTAGTATAACATATGATTTAATACATACACTTAAAAAAATAAAACATAAAAATATTTGGAAGATTTACTACGTTGACCGTTGAAACACACGTCATCACGTCTTGCGTAAAGGCCAGTGCTTTAAGTGCGGTCAAGTCGAAGCATTGGTGAAGGTTATCTCTTTTTATCAGGTGAGTAATAAACATCTCATGAAATAAAGCAAACGTTATGGATAACTTTAAATACTTAGAATATTGTGTTTTGATCAAATATATGACTTTGCAAAGAGTATTTTGTTCTTTTTGGTGAATTGAAATTTCCCGCCAGAAGTACCGTTAAGATTTCGGAGGTAATATTAACAGAGTTAACGTTAGATCCATTAAGCATGTTACGTTGAGTTAACGATTTTGAAATGTCAGCGGGTAATGTTAGTTTTGCAGTTAATGTTCAGACAAATAAAAATAGTCTCATTTGAACCTCTTTACCGATGCTATGCGACAAAGCTCAACATATCCATTATAATTCATAATTTGATGCACACTGATGCGACCCGACATATACATTATTCTTAATGGGCTACAGTGAACTTCATCATAAACAGTTGCAAATGTCTCCGAAACGATGAGCACAACCCTTCAAATTTGCAAGCACGTAATTTGATAATTGAGAAAGATCCTCATTAGACAAAAACGGACCTGTGAAATATTTCACTAATCAGAATACACCTTATGAATGTAATATTACTCATCTAAGGCCAGTTTTAGAAGATGTTAGCATTTTAAAAACCTATCAGTAATATTATACAGTATACAATTCTATATTACAATGCGCTGCCACAGATATAATATTTTATGTGACTAATTACATTGATAATATAATAATACAACTACCATAGTAATGCATGAGTCCCGATCTTGACTCAGAGAGACAGTATTATCTCTATGGTGCTCAATTTATTTAATCGTTTCACTGTTTCTATAGATGAATAAGACAACTAACGGAATAAAATACTAACAAGGAAGTATCTGGTTTTGAATGAGGTACAAGCAAAAAGTTCAGTATATATTTTATTATTATTTGTTTGTCTGTTAATTAATGAAGCTATTCCTTAATGCTGAAATGCATGAAAATTTGTTTCAATGTTTAACAATATACAAAAAAGGCCCATGCATGTCATTTTTCCACAACATCTTTGTAAATATGTGTAAATGTTTTAGAGATACATATGGACTTCTCATATTTTGCAGCTATTTATGACGCTTAATGATGGCATACCACAGAAACTGGAGGAAACGTCATGCTGAAGTGCTGTCTCTTGCAGCTGATGATTCAAATAGCAGTGATAGAGATGGATTACAGAGGCTCAGTTCAGTGAGGATGAAACTCCCTCTTTTGCACCTTCAGCAGATGGCAATATTTCAGATTATGAATCATTCGTTAGTGCTATCTTCCGACACTGAGGTTGCTGACAATCTGTGTGATGATTCTGCAGAGGAAACGACTCCTGATCTGGGTGAGGAAATTGCAGCTTGGGGAGCTACCAGCAAATGCAAGTGGTCTGCACTAAATAAATGATTAGATGTTCTAAGGCGCCAAGCACATCGCCTCCCCAAGGATGCCGGAACGCTGCTGAAAACCCCTAAAAGAGTGGAAGTAGTTGAACTGTGTGGTGGACAATATGCCTACTTTGGTATTGCATCTGGAGTTCTGAAGGTTTCAGCCCAGAATCCTGCTTTCCCTGAAGACCGAATAGACATGTGCTTCAACATTGATGGTATTCCACTGTTCAAATCATCAAGTCTGCAAATGTGGGCTATCCTGTGCTGTTTCCATGATTTTGAACTCTTCATTGTGCCACTCTATTGTGGAAAAGCAAAACCCAGCCCAGTTCAAGAATACCTTTCTGATTTTCTACAGGAGTTGCAGCAACTTATGCAAGATGGCATAGTCCGTGAAGAGAAAGCACTGCAAGTAACTGTACAAGCCTTTGTTTGTGATGCACCAGCTCGATCATTTCTGAAATGCATAAAGAATCATAATAGCTACTTCGCTTGTGAGCACTGCATAGTTAAAGGCACCTATGTGGGACGAGTTATTCTTGGTGCTAAAGTGCCTGGTTATAACACCCGCAAGACCGGCCTCAACCACCCCTCCGGCACCAGCCTCTCCATTATATCCTCGCACTTTATCCCCAGACTTTTAGTTACACTTCACTTCCCAGGACTCTGTGCACTCACTAATCAACACTGATCATTCACACCTGCATCCCATCAGTCACACCTGCACTCAATCACCCACACGGTATTTAACCTCCACTCGCACCACCAGTCAGGGTCAGGTCTAGTTGTATTTTACCCAAGTTATACTCACACCTGGATGCCCTGTTTATGTCTTCTCCGAGGTCCCTTCGATGTTCTATGTTCTCCTGGATGTTCTATGTTCTCCTTGGATTGTTCAATGTTTCCTGTGGATGTTAGTCATTACCCTGTGTCATATTAAATCACTTTCACTTACCTCCGGTGTTGGATTGTTTCTGTCTTCAGCGTGTGTGGATTGTTACACTGGTGCTGTTGCAAGGTCTGAAGCGGAATTCAGTAGACTTGCCTACAAAGGCCACCAAACTGGGAAATCCCCTCTGACACTAGCTGGAATTCCACGTGTTTGTCCATTTGCATTGGATTACATGCACTTGGTGTGTTTGGGTGCAGTTAAGAGAATGCTTCACTACATGCAGAGAGGACCCTGCACATGCAGACTGTCATTTCAGCAAAGGAGTGACATTTCAGATAAACTGAAGGCATTGAATGGTGAACTACCTAGTGAGTTTGCACTGCAACCTAGGACTTTAATGGAATTGGAGAGGTGGAAGTCTACGGAACTTGGACTGTTTCCCCTTTATACTGTACCAGTGGTTCTTAGAAAAGTGGTTTCACATGCTGTATACAATCACTTTCTTTCCTTGATTGACGGGGTGTCAGTCCTGTTGAATTCGGATGATGCAGAGCGTAAGGAACACTTCGACTATGTCCGAGAGCTACACATGTACTATGTGAAGACGTGCGAGGATACATATGGAAACACATTCACTGTATACAATGTTCATTCACTAATTCACTTACCTGATGATGTGGAACTCTTCAACTGTTCACTGAATGCGATTTCATACTTTACATTTGCGAACTACCTGCAGACTCTACAGAAAATGGTCCGACAATCTCACAATCCAAAAGCCCAAGTTGTCCAACGTCTAGCAGAACTAGAGCATTCTACAAAATCTAGGCCTTTTACCAAAGAGACCTTTACTCGCATATCCACAAGGCCAAGAGTTTTTCGTTTCATCCTTTAGAACAAGGACTATGTCTTTGTGAAGGAAGTGCATGAAGAAGGCACCTTGGTTTGCGATGTGCTACGCCAATACAACACAGAGAGTTTCTTCACTGATCCATGTGATTCCAAACTGCTCAACATCGTCTGTGCTAGAGACATCAGTAGAACAAATCGCCGACTGTTCAGCAAACAGCAGTTGATTCGTGAAGTCTGTCTGCCAGCCAACCCTGGTAAAGCTGGCAGTTGATTCATTTTGTTCCCCATGTTGCTTGAAATAGAATGTAACTGAATAGTAAGTATATCACTGGAACTAATGTTTCCTACTGCTTTTCCATTATCTTTGGGAGGGTGTGGATGTTGTATATGATGCTTGTTCTGAGAGTGGAGGGGAAAATGCGGCCCTTCTATATATTGCAGTCAGCATGTTCAGAGAATGATTAAGCTGCTCAAACTTAGTTGTTACAACTTTGATAAAAACACTTAACAAATACTACTGATTTGTTTAGATTTTTGTATAGGTCTCATGATGTGTTGATGAAAAGAGCCAAATGGAGAGGAGGAGGGAATCATCCCGGAGGTTTGTGTGAAGGACAACATGGTACACTGGCCACCAGGGGCTAATGTAACTGAAGCAGCTAAAGAGATGCGAAGGCCAGCAAGTAGCTGGAAAATGTTTCCACTACTGAAGATCAAATTCGAGTCAAGTGAGTTAACATTCATTTTTAAAAGCGAAATTACGTTTTTTCTTTTAATCAAATCAATGAAGGTATTAAAAGCTTATTTATTGTCTAATTCCTTGAGAGAATCAGGAAGTGTGTGAGGCATTTGACATAACAAGTACTGCAGATCTTCGTGAGGAAGAATGTGGTCCTGTCAAGAGGGTATCAAAGAAAAAAAACTACCCAGGGTTTATATTGGGTACAGAATAATTTCCCATTTTGAGAGGTTCATGGTTTCTGGTGTAGGAGGATAATATATGTTGTGATACTATGTATGTAATTATACTGTTGTTTCTTTTCTTACACAGATGAGGATGAAAGCACCCCAGATGGTTCTCGAAGTGAAGGTAATGTGCGGAAGTAATGTGTTGTAAAAGAACGTTCACAACACAGTTATCTCACTTAAAACGCTGGGTTTTGTAACAAATATATTCATATTTCAAAAGTGAAAAACTCAAATCAGCAGCTTCCGGTGACAGCGAGTGTACATTGACCGCCGTTGTAAAAAAGAAACTACTATGCAAGTCAATGCAGACTCGCGGGAAGCTGGTGCACTTCTGCCAGCCAATTAGAATAGAGTATTCAGAGACACCAGGGTATTAGTAAGAAATAATTGATGACTAGCCATTCAATTATACTCGTATAATGCACACTCGAGGTGTTAATGCGGCCACTATGCACATCGAGTGTGCATTTTATGAGTATAATTGAATGGACAGGAGTCAATTTTCCTCTTAATCCACGGCTGGCACACAACAGGACATTGTTCAAGTGTTTAATTTCAGCATTAGTCCGGTTATCGTCTTTAAAATTCTCTTGACAGTAGGACTACTTTCTAGCTAGTCTCATCTAAAGCATCCGTATGAGCGAAACGGATTCTACTTGAGCCATTGATACGCAGTGAGTGAGAGCGAGAGACCGCACACGCGTGTTTGCAGTCATGTGACAGAAGTGATAATGTTTATTTTTTCCTCGTATTGTTTCTATCTTCCGCAGTAAAAGTATCGCGCAACCTTTTTTAAGAGCAGGTCCATCAAAATATTTGTTATCAGTTGTAATCCGCATAAAGAGGAAAAAGCTAACCAGTACACTGTTTAATTCATTCTTTTTTTTCTATTTAGTTATTTTATTCATTCGATTTAAATATATGTATTACAATATTGTTTTTAAAATGCTTTATTTATAAAAAATATTAAATTTACGCCTTTCCATTACCAGTAAAGTTTGATTGAAAGTCAGATAAAGGGCAGTGTGCAGTTATGGCCTGTAGGCAACACTATAATCTAGGGCTGGGTAAAAAATATCGATTCTTCGATATTAATCGATTTTCAATTTAACAAAACAATATCGATTCGGGAAATCCTGAATCGATTCTTAATGCGTGTGCTTTAGTTCAAGGATATCTGTATTTCGCATTCCTGAAGATGTCGCAATCACTCGTGCTGATACAAATAAAACAAGAAATTCAAATAAAAGTGGGAGAGGAAACAAGGATCATGGCGGAAGCTCGCGGTAGCCAATGGACCCTAGCGCCTGCAAATTATTGTCAGATTCACCTCGCGCTAAGACTACGCGACAGTTGAAAACGAGGGATTTCACAATCTAATCAATGTTTTGGAGCCGAGACACGTAATGGTGACACGCAAGTACTTCAGTGAAAGGCATAACATATGTCACTATATCCTGGGATGCACATGAGTGATGCGCGTGCGTGACCAAAGTTAAAATTGCGCTCTCTCAATAAGTTTGGACCGCTCATCTGCGTACTGACATGGTTGAAACCTTTTGATGCACAATCACTGTTTTAGACCGACTAAATGTAATGCTGGAAAAGATTTCCCTTTGAACTGAATGCTGCTAAAACGACTGCTATCTCGTTTGTTCCCGGTGTTAAATGGGACCTGGGTGTAAGTTATGAAAAACGGAGTATCGGCAGCTCCGCCTTCGTTGATTCTGTGAATGTCTGGATCTGCACTGCGCTTCAGGTCCATGTGCCCTCGCAAGTGCACTTCCCAGCAACCTGCCCAAAACCAAAAAGGTTGGAGTTTTAGGTTTCAAATTTGATGTTGAACATTAATATTTACTAATTTAAAATGAAACACAAGAATAAATACTATACCATTGTATTTTAAGTGTACTTTAAAGCAATAAAATAATATAGTGGGATAATACTATATTTATGTTTATTGTTCATTAAAAAGCAACTACTTTTTTACTTTTATTTTTAATAGGTAAACCAAACCTTTAATAGGTTAAGCAAGCATATACTTAAATGTGGATTCCATGCCTGCAAAACTAGCATTGTAAATTAAGTACTAATAACTAATCGAATCGAATCACCAATTTGGTCGCAAAACCCAGCCCTACTATAATCCTTCTGTTATTGAAACTTGCCGAAGTGATATGGAACACTGTAATGGGGTCCACATACCGTACTTTCCGCACTATAAGGCCCACTTGATTATAAGGCGCACCTTCAATGAATGGCCTATTTTAGAACTGTTTTCATATATAGGGCCCACCGGATTATAAGGCGCATAGAATAGAAGATACTGCGTTTGACTGGGTTTGCGTTATGCATCCACTAGATGGAGCTGTGCTGGCGCAGGTAATCTTCTTGCTTCCTCCACTTCCGTACCAATGATTCATTAATGTTGAATTCTCTCGCTGCTGCTCTATTCCCATATTCTACTGCGTGACCGACAGCCTTGAGCTTGAGCTCTGCGTCGTTAGCGTGTCTCTTGAAAGGTGCCATTTTGGGGTCTTTATACACACACAAGTGGTGTGGGACTGAGAGTTAGCACAGTACTGGTGTTTACTGACTACGGTATCCGTAATGCTGCAAGCGGTGCGGTTTTGTAGTTCACCAGTCGTACTGAAACATTTTATTATTATTAAATTGTTTTTATTGGTTTTTCATACTGAAACATTTTGACCGAGCTTCTTGATCCATATATAAGGCGCTCCGGATTATAAGGCACACTGTCGTTTTTTGAGAAAATTAAAGGCTTTTAAGTGCGCCTTATAGTGCGGAAAATAAGGTGCATGGGACTTGCATCTTAAGCCGTGCATATCCCAGAAAATAATGCATACCATAACAGTGTATGTATTTGCTGACGATTCTTAATCCTTTTGTTTCATTTGGTTGTCTTTCATCCCTCCAAGGGTTTGTGAAATGTCTAGGCAGGCATCAGGATCAGAAGATAATAAGTCTAAATCCAGGTCTAGAAGTCTACTCCATGACTCACTTTCTGTTCCAAAGTTCTCGCTCTCCACGCAAGCGATCCCATACTCCACGCCACAGTACTTCATTGCACCGTTCCCAATCTCCGACCCACAACACTCCACGCCAGCGGTCCCATACTCCACGCCACAGTACTTCATTGCACCGTTCCCAATCTCCGACCCACAACACTCCACGCCAGCGGTCCCATACTCCACGCCACAGTACTTCATTGCACCATTCCCAATCGTCGACCCACAGCACCCCACGCCCGCAGTTCCACACTCCAGGCCCGCGCTCCCACACTCCACGCAACTGTACTTCACCCCACCGTGCCCAATCTCCGACCCACAGCACCCCACGACAGCTGTCCCACACTCCAAACCACAGCACTTTACACCAGTGGTCCCACACTCCACACCGTGGATCCCACTCTCTGCAGGACAGCTCTCAACATCAGCCCTCCTGCTCTTGTTATGAGTTGTCCCACAGTCCAGGTATGAGGAACCAGAAGAAAGAGGGCTGAGAGCTATTCCCATTGGACAATGGAAGTAAGTTACCACCTTACTTTCTTACTGAAAGTGGTGTTTTCGCAAATGGGACTAATGTTTTTCATTCCAAATTGACTTTCAGAATTCCAAAAGCGGGTCCTCTATCTTCAGAGCAAAGCTGTCAGAGGTGGGCCAAAACCTTGAGTCCCCAGAGTCTCCGTTCCACCTTGAGAAGATGAACGGCAGGCTAGAGCTAAAAAAACAGGAACGGCAACTGGCCTGTGATGAAAAGAGGAATGTGATGGTCAGTATAACTATGCCAAGCCAATACTAATTCTGTTCTTTAGGGGTGTAAAGATACACCAATTCCATGATTCGGTTCATACGACGATGAACTTAATAACAACAACAACAACAATTGAACTCGTTTACTTGAACTTTATTGACTTTATACATTAGTTTTATATATTTTTAGTCGAAAAATGTAGTACAATTACGTAAATTTCCTTTACCAGCCCTTAATTTGATAGCACCAGAGTCGTGGGGTGAGGCAAGAAAAAAGAATCCCTAAAATTTAATTGAAATGTATTTAATACGTTAATAAATCAATTCTAAATTAATACAAATCATTGATTATGATTTCATTATTTTTATAGTATATGTAAACCTTCTTTAAACACTTTAGCTTTAAGAAAGATGTGCTTTAAATATATTACTTTCTCACATTTTGGTCAACCAAATCCTATTAGATTAAGTCGACGAAATATGAAAATATTTTAGTTGACTAAATGTACATTATATTTAGGCTACTAAAATCTAAATGGTATAGCTTTCCTCTAGCTCAGTTGTAAGAGCATGACATTAACAACGACAAAGTAATGGGTTTGATTCCAAAGGATTGCACATACTAAGAAACAAATGTATTGGATAATTAGAATAAAAGCATCTGCCAAATGCTTAGATGTAAATCTTTTAGTTTGCGTAATTTAATATTCCATTCAGAGTTTCAACTGTTTTGATATAATTTACTCCACCTTAGAATGAAATTAAACCAGGTCATTACCTTTATTTTTCAGAAAAAATCTGTAAATAGATATGCATTGTTGGAACACACTGTCTTTGCTTTAGACAGTAGTTAATGACATGCAACATGCAAACATGTTACATATCTGGTTTGAATGTACACTTTAACTCACTGCATCGCTTCTATAATGAGTGGAGGACAGCGTAGCTTTTATTTTGTCTGACTTAGTTACATTTCACGTTGTGCTTTAGCTGGTATTGGCTGATAAGTTAACATGGGCATATTAAAACTTTTAGTTTGCCTTTGCAAAGTGTTTCGCCTTCAGTCGCTCTTGAAGTTTGCGGCATTTTACCGGCGATCGTTGAGGAAAATAAGACTCTTTGTTAACCGCTTAGAGACATACATGTCTGTGCTTGCTTACCCTTCTCCCAGAGATTTCTCTCTACTTATGAGAGAAGCAGCACATGTGGGCTAACAGATGTCCGCCAGATGGGACAAGAATATTTTCGTCTCGTTTTTATTAGTTGACGAAAATGTCAGTATATTTTTATTACAATTTTCGTTATCATGTATTCATTTTTATTTAGTCATCGTCTCGTTATCGTCAATGAAAACATGTCGTTAACAAATGCTTTCCGTCTTAGTTTTCGTCAAAGAAATTGACACAGTTGTGAACAACTTCTATAACAGAACACAATTCCTTTCATATAAGTGAGTGTTTTTGGCCCCGCCCTTTGTTGTTTGATGAACATTATAAACAGATATTTTTCTTGTGCTGCTGCCCCTTTAAGAGCTTGCGCAATAAACTGGAAAACACATTTTTTTTGTTTCTTAACTGTTGGTCACGAAACTAAATATCTTTACCATGTTTCTTGTTAATATGGGAAGTTTGACTTTATTTTGTGTTTATATGTCCGTGTAAGAGAATTCAGTTTAGTATTTTGTGCTCTGACTAGGCGCACGAATGTCTCAAACAACCCGTGAGACCTGAAGGCTTTAAGAGACTATTCTTCATACACGTTTGGCTTCTATCAATAGCGACTCACAAATAAATAGTATTTAGCGTGATGCATAACGTTTTGCATGCTTTGCAGTATTGTTAGAGCTTTACACAATCGTTTAGTGCATAAAGTTTAAACGCATGTGTAGTAGAGTAGGCGGTGCGAGACCGTAGTTCGAGTCACGTAGGAGATTGGGAGCATATAAAAGGAACGAGCAACCGGACCGTCGATGAGAGAGGACCGGGCCCGAACATGTTTGTGTATGTATTTGTTTTACTGTGTTGTTGTTCGCCGGCAGTCGTCCGTTAGGGGCCGCCGGCTGTTATATTACTTTAATAAATGTTTTGATTGTTTGCCGGTTCCCGACTTCTTCCTTCCATACTTGAATCGTGTTACAGCATGTTTCCTGCATTAGCTTCATATACATACAATACTTCCAACACATTTCTTATGTTTGCTGTTTTTCTACCTTAGCCGGGGAAGTTCTTGTATCCTGCATATTTATTTCAGTTGCGAGATTGAGCGCTTCACTCGTCTGCTCTTTCGGTCCTTCGCTTCTTACCCGCAAATTACGTCTTTGGGGGCCGGGACACTGATAGATAAGTGAATCAAGGAGGGAAGACGAAAATGAGTGACTGAATGCATCGCTTGCGCATATTACATTTCTGCGCAGTTATCACTTAGACGCTTTTAATATGAATTTGTCACTGAATTTATTTCTGTTAATATATGTGCATTCTGGACATAAACAATGCATTGTCATTACATTATTGAGCGTGATCATCCGTTGCTTGAACTTTACCTACGCCTGAAAAAGATTGCTCGTCCCGCGCAGCTGATGCATGTGATGGACATGTCCGGGGGCGGGGGTTTGCGGCATGCCATGAATGTTTCGTGGTTTCGCAGATCATTTGGTTGACCAACTACTCGCTTGTTGTCTGAACTTTCTAATAATACATTTCTAAATTTATGAATGGGAGTTAAATCTTTCTATTTTAAGCAGTTATTTCTCTTACAACTATTTCTCAGCTGTTCTGGTCACTTAGTTGTATTGTTCAATAATCTTCACTCATCTTGGCACAATAAGTCATTGATTACTGATATGGTTGTCTTTTTTCTTTTGTCAGAGTTCTTACAAACAGATTGATGGTGTTGTGGATTTTCTTTGCGTGTTCTGAAGAATTATTGTTGAGTCTCGAGTTTTGATACAAAAACCACTTTATTAATGGAGTAGGATTGCAATGTCACTCCCTCTCCCTTCTTGGAGAAGCCCTTATATAGTGTGCTTAACACACACACACACATACACACACGTCCTGTGAGCCCCCCCAATATAATGTAAAACAGATGTCTTTTCCTCCCCCAGCCTACATAGGGTCCAATGTGTCAACAAGCATTTGGCCCCCTAGATAAGAAACTCTTAAAATGATTTTATAATGGTAAACAATTTTATACATTAATCTTCTATATTTTAGCCAAAAATATCTTCTACATTTCCCCCTTTGGTACGTTATTTACGTACCATTTCCCAGAATACTGTTTCATGATACAGCTCACAATATCTATCTAATGACTAAGTAGTCAGAATTTTCTATTAACAATAACCAACCATGCTACAGCATTCTGGAGTATCAGAACCAAACATCTCCCTCCTCCATTGACAAGAAGGAAGTAAAAGATTCTGATACTTTAAGATTCTAGGTTACAAAAACTTGTTTAAAGCATGTGCGTGCATTAGGCTCTTGCCTGTGGTTTTCACAGTTATGTAGAATACAAATATATAAACAAAATAAATTGGTGTAAATACCACAATAAAAGGAAGTATATAAAAATGAAAGTTTAACATATTGGGATAAGCATGACAGTAAATTAAAGAAATTAAGATAAAGAAATGCGCATAACAAATGAAATATTAATAAAATAAAATGAAATCAAAACAAAACAAAATAAAATGTGCACAAAAACAGAAATAATAAGGATACAAATTTATAACATGTAAAAATAAAAATAAATCATCCGTAACATAAAATCAAGATAATATGAAAACAAGGCATGCATAATATTGATTAGGTTACAAAATATATTTGTTTAGCGTTTCTTCCTAATATTCAAAAGAAGTTTTCTAACTCTCCTCTGCCTGTTGCAAAGTCAATACTGTTTTGTGTAATAACTTTTGATAACATTCTTGTTGAGTCAAATTTGTTTTCTCATCATCATAATACCTTAACATGTCCATCTGTTTAACTGTGGCTTTAATAATTAGGGATTTTAATATGGGTATTGCACAACAAAAAAGCAATCCTCCTACACCAATTGTCACTCCAAAAAGTATTCCTAATTTCGCTAACCATTCTCCCCAAACTCCTAATTTTAAATTAAACCAATCCCATGTTTTTTCATCTTTACCAGCATTAGTTGCTAATTCTATTTGTAATTCTTTGAGTTTAGTCATGGCTTTAGTAAATGTTCCTTCTGGTGATGTATTGTTAGGAATATATGTACAACATTGGTTCCCAAATAAGACACACACACCTTCTTTGTCTGCTAACATCCAATTCAGGGCTAATCTATTTTGCCATGTCATTTTACTGGTTGCATCTAATTGTTCGCCTAAAGCAAGTAAAGCTTCGTTGGTATAGTTAATGAATCTTTGTTGGTTGTAGTAAATATAATTTATCCATTCGGTATTTTTGTTTGGTGAAATCCAAATTAATATTGATTCAAAACCTGATTTAACTTCGTCTCGTGCTTTAAATTGACCCGGTATTCCTCTAGGCTGTCCTATGGAGTCTATGTAAACTTTTGGATCTGGTGTATAACTTCTCTTAGCTCGGTAATTGATTGTTTTATTCGTTTCCCTTGTGGATTCTGAATCCCATTCTATTATTTTGATTTCTTGTATTAATCGTACTCTCGTACATTTTCCTTTCCATCCGAGGGGTAAAGAAGACAATAGCTTTCTTTTTCCACAAATCCAGAAATAGTCAGCTATTACTTGAGTTTGATCGTGATACAACTCTGCAGTGGGTAAAGATATAGTTTGATTTTCACAAGTTTCAGCTGGACTTATTCTTTCTCCTCTTCTTCGTCCTGCGGCTCTAAAGGGTTGGAAGTCCCTAGAGTCATCTACATCTAGAAAAATTTCTTTATCTATATTCCAAATTACACTACATTTCCCTTTAAATTGTCCCACGTTTATAACCCCTGTGAATTTGAAAAAACATTCATATTCCTTACTGTAATCTATGGTATACAATGATGGAATTTCTACTTGGTTATCTTGCAGTTTTGTACTTTCAGTTATTGCAACATGTTTACATTTAGCTCTCAATAGAGGTATATTCTGTTGGAGAAGCAGTTGATGATAATTACTTAGGAAACCCAAACATTCAGCTGGACAAAAGTATCTTGCTGCTTTTATCAAATGACAAGATTCTCTCTTGAATCTGGCACAATGTTCGTAATCGAAAGGATTTGGGATTACTATCACTTGGCTCATCGGCGTTTTAGTACAGACTAAACAGTCTTTCTTTTTTTCCTCGGTGGCTGTAAAGGTTGCCCATTCATACCATTGATTACTCTGTGCTGTTTCCCATAACGGATCTAATTTGGTATCTCCCTCATACATGCTGTAATCTTCTTCGATGTTCCTTCGTTGTTTTCCATACAGTTCATTTACAGATTTGTTCCTGGGTTTCGCTGAGGACAGAATAGTTAATGATAGGGAAGTATGGTTGTGAGTTATAGGATATGGAGTCGTCATGTTGCCTGTAGCTTGAACTTGTGACAAGCATATGATGATCAGGCATATTGTTAGAGTTTTCATTTTCATTGCTTTGTTCATTTCCTTCTGCCACACTTTGCAATTCATTGTTGCCAACCACCTGACTTTCTTGCTCATTGACTTCCGGTATTATTCTTCCTGTTCTTTCTTTTGGAACTCTCGTGCAATGGTTCAGGTGATACCAAGTGGTTTTTCCTTCCACTTGGACTGCGGTTGGAGTAGCTGCTGCTACTTTATAAGGTCCTTCCCTTCTCGGTTCGTTCCATTTCCTCCTGAACACCCTTAGATAGACTTCATCCCCTGGGGCTATTGGACAGGTTGTCTCCGTCTCCTCACACGACTCCTTTCTCTTTTCCTGCACACAAATAGCTTTATGGATAGAAGTTAGTTTTTTCATGTACGCTCTTAATTCCATTTGCAATTGCTCTAATGGGGGTCCTTCGTATGGGCCTCTGCTGCATGGCACCGGCATAGGTCGACCTGTAAGCATTTCATGCGGTGTTAAATGAGTAATTCTGTTAGTCTGCATGCGGTAACTCATTAAAGCAAGAGGTAATGCATCAACCCAATTCAGTTTAGTAGTTGCACATATTTTGTTAAGCTTGGACTTGAGAATCCCATTTGATTTCTCAACATTAGATTGACTCTGTGGATTGTAAACACACCCTAATCGTTGTTTTATTCGTAAATGTTGTAATACTTGTTTTAATGTCCTTTGTATAAAAGAAGAGCCATTATCCGACGATATAATAGATGGAATACCAAAGCGAGGAAAAACTTCTCTTGTCAAAAACTTAATTACTGTTCCTGCCCCTTCATCTGCTGATGGCACTGCTTCTACCCAACGGCTAAATCGATCAACAACCACAAGCATGTATCTTTTTCCCTGCACCCGTTTTATCATATCCACATAGTCCATCACTAAGTGTTTAAAAGGTCCTTCAGGTACAGGTATATGACCTATTGGTGTTGTTATTCCCTTTCTGACATTATACTTAGCACAGATCTCACATGTAGACAAAAATTCTGCTACCATAGGGTACAAGTATGGAGACCAATAACCTTGTAACTTAATTTTCCTTATTACTTCCCCCTTTGCACAATGGTCAAAACCATGTGCATCTACGATAAGGCTGTGCAGAAGTGATATCGGTGCCACAATATGTCCTTCATGTGAACGCCAAATTTTATTAGAATCTGTGGATGCACCTCGTCGATGCCACATAGATTGTTCATAAGGGCCTGCTTGCTGCTGAATTCTAACAATATCATCTAAACAAGGATGAGGTTCAATAATGACTTCTGGAGCTAATATGGCCACTTGACACCCTGATGCTATTTTAGCTTCTGAATCCGCAGCGTTGTTACCTTTAATGACATAATCATTTCCTTTTTTGTGAGCTTGACATTTTATGATAGCTAATCGTTTTGGTAGCATCATAGCATTTATTAATTGACTTATATGTTCAGCATGTTGAATGGGAGTTCCATCACTTTTTTTAAAGCCTCGTTGTTTCCATACTGATCCAAATAGATGACACACCCCATGTGAATATGCTGAATCTGTGTAAATGTTTGCTATTTGTCCTTTTGCAATTTGACACGCAGCTATTAGGGCTTTTAATTCTGCTAGTTGAGCAGAGCAAGGCTGTGCACAATGTTGAGATATTACAGGCACAAAATCATTTCCTTCCTGTCTCACTACCGCATATCCTGCATGAATTCCCAAATGATCTCTGAAACTGGATCCATCTACAAAGTAAGAAACATCAGCTTCAGGAATTGGGATGGACTCTAGATCAGGTCTTAACCTGGTAAATGCTAAGGCATTAGCTACACAATCATGTGGTTTACCTTCACCAACCAAGGGTATTAATTCTGCTGGATTAACAGTGTTGCATCGTTTAATGGTAACATCTGGATATGTAAGTAATATCGCATAAGCTAAGGTTCGGGCCGGAGTTAAAACAAATTTTCCTTGCTCAATTAACTCTACAGTTTTATGGTGCGTATAAATGAAAACTGGATATCCCATAGTGATCCTCGATGCTTTTTCATACACCTGATGTAAGGCCGCAAGACCTTGTTGATAACATGGTGGGTATCCCTGTGCTACATTATCCAGTTTTGTGCTATAGTATGCTATTGGTTGTTTTTTCCTACCACTGCAGGTGTCCTGCATTAATATAGCTGATGCAAAGCCATCTACTCTGTTAGCGACATACAGGTGAAACGGTCTACTATAGTCAGGTACACTCAGGACAGGTGCCTTTTGTAGCTCTTTCTTAATACTCTCAAAGGCTATTGTGGCATCCGTATGCCATGTTAATGAGGCATTTAAGTTTTGCAATCCTGCTTGCTTCATTAAGTCTCTCAATGGAGCTGTCTTTATAGCATAATCCTCAATCCAATCACTACTAAATCCAGTCATTCCTAAAAATGTCAACATTTGGCGTACTGTTTGTGGCATTGGAGCTTTACTTATGCCCTCTAAATGTGATGGCGCTATGGCCTTTGTGCCATATGCTATCAATCGTCCTAAATATTCAACCTGTGGCAGGCAATATTGCAGTTTGGCTTTAGACACTTTGTGCCCTCCTTGGGCTAATCTTGTTAGCACTTTCATGGAATCTCTATGACACTGTTCAAGTGTTTCTGAACATATCATAACATCATCCATATATTGAATCAAAGTGCTGTCTAACATGATGTCTTCTAAATCAGCTTTGAGAACCTGATTAAATATATGGGGTGAATGTGTAAACCCCATTGGTAGACGATTATAAGTATATTGTTTACCAGCATACGTAAACGCAAATAGGTGTCTGCTTTCTTCTGCCACCGGAACGCTGAAAAAGGCAGAACAAAGATCAATTACTGTAAAATATTTGGCATTTGGAGGAACATTCGTAAGCAGCGTGTGTGGATTAGGAACATCAGCGGGGTAATCTTCAACGATCTCATTGATTGCTCTCAAATCATGTACAAGACGCCATTTAGTTTTGTCTGCTTTACGGACAGGATAAATGGGAGTATTGCAATAACTGTTTGTTTCTATTAACACTCCTGATTTAACAAGTCCTTCTATTGTATCCTTTATACCTAATTCGGCCTCACGGCCTAAAGGATATTGCATTTTTCTGGGGAGTCTAGCATTTTGTTTAAGTTGCACTTGTACTGGACTGGCTGATTTTACTAACCCTATGTCGGTCTCATGCAGAGACCATAGCTCAGCTGGCACTTGTTGTTCAACTTTCTGTAAACGTTCATCATTATTATTTTCCACTGCTGGTGCTGACATCATTTGCGTATGCTCTTTTTGGCTAACCATTACTTCTTGGGGAATTCCCAGCAAAGAAGTACCACACATAACTTTTATGTAATTCTTGTTAACAGAATGAAAAATTAATGGATTTATTGTTGCCTCCCATTTGTTTTCATCGGCTTTTTTCATCATTGGTCCCAAGTCTTTTGCTTCACAATCTTTTCCTATATATAGAGATATATGTGGAATCGAATCATTTACATTGAACCATTTCTTTGTAAATTCATTTTCTGTTATTTTTAAAGCTGCTCCCTGTTTACTTATTATGATGTGTTGTGAAATTATTTCAATTTTTTGTTCTTTAGTTCCTTCCTGCCATTCCTTTTCTATGTCAGTATTCCTCGAGGGGTCATATTTCATTGTGCAGTGAAATCCTGATTTGGGTATCTGTGCGTCAGGAAGCTGTGCCTCAATGAATTTACCCCATTTCTTAATCGTCTGTCTCACATCCTCCTCTATTTGTCCTATCCAGTATACATTAGCTTTCGGCTCTGATATTAACATTTGAGTACCATTCTGATCTACATATACTCCATCTGAAGAACACCAAATATTAACACCCAATTTACATAATGCATCTCTTCCTAACAGATTAATAGGAGTCTGATCTGATATTAAGACTGGTATTGTCACACTTTTGTTTTTTGTTTGCAAACAAATTGGAGCAGTCATAGGAATTAATTGTGTTTGTCCCGAGAATCCTACTGTCTTTACAAATTTTCCAGACATGGGGAGGTGTGAGGCATAATTTGATTTTACACATGAATAAACTGCTCCTGTGTCTATCATCATTGGTATGGTTTTCCCTTCTACTTCAATTTGCAAAATCGGTTCTTGTTTTGCATTAGATGTTAAAATTGGTAGTTGACACACCTCTATAGGATTCTCTGGGCATCCCTAGTATCCCTGATTTGTACCTCCCCAATGGTTCACTGGACCTCGAAAAGGTGCTTGCCAACCCATCCCCCTTTCACCCCCAAGGGCCTGAGGCCATGGATTGAATGGACATTTCTGCTTGATATGTCCGAGCTGACCACATCCCCAGCACATTCCAGGAGGACCATTTCCTCTCCCCCTTGGCCCACCCGTCTGTGGGTTTCTCTGCCATTCTCCCAGAGGTGTCTGCTGGTGAGTAAAAACATTAAAGACGGGGGCAGGGCTCTGGTGGGTATCTGGAGGAATTCCTGCAGGGACAGTTGTTTGCATAGCTGGTGAGGGAGCATTCAAAGGAGCAATTACAGTCATTTGGTTAGAGTCTTGCGTTTTTACGACACCCTGAAATTTCTTATTTTTGCTTTTAAGGTCTTCAAGCTGTAAGTGAGTTAGCTTTCTTTGTAGTTCTTTCTCTTGATTTTTCAAGGATTGTTCATTTTTTCTGTATTGTTCCACTATATGGGACACATGGTCAACAAATTCTTTGTGTGATTTGGACGTTAATCCAACGACATCTTCTAACTTGCTTCTTACAACAGATGGCATCGCTTCAGTTATAGAATTTCTGAATAATATAGCCATTAAAGGGTCTTCTTCTGGATTCCCTTCAGTCTCCTGTTTCCATCTTTTCAAGTGTCTTTGAATGTAACTGACCGGATTGTCTGTGTCCAATAATTGATCACCTTTCAGTGCTTTAGGGTTGACTCTGGTTGGGTATTCCAAACGCAATGCTTGCCACACAGCAGGGCGATAAACATCAAAAACATTTCCGTCTCTGCAATGTGAGTCCACAGCTCTCTCTAAGCCAGATGCTTGTAGGATTTCTCCTAACTTTGCCCCTCCAATAATTTTTGCAAGGAGTGCTTTGATGTCCCCCACAGCTATAATATTGCCAGCCGTCTCATTCTCAAAGGTGGTTATCCACTTTCCCGCCCCCTCGTTGATGTCAGGGAGGCGAGTGACAAGCCCTTGTAAATCCCTTGAAGCCCACGGAATATATTCTCCCTGTTCCCCTTTAATCAATATTGGAAGTTGTACAGCTACCGTCCTAAGCCGTCCGGTATCTTTATCACGTGACCACAGACTTTCATCAGATAAGGACTCCATCCCTTCTTCCTCAACCCTACTTCCTTCCTTTTCCTTTCTTCTCCTTAATAATTTCTTCGTTTCTTCCACACATCTATCTGCTTCTTCAATCCTTCTACCTATCTCTTCCTCTATTTTCCTTGCTTCATCACTTTCCTCTTCTTTTCTTTCAGTCCACTCAGCTGTTTTCTTTTCAATTGGTATATTTTGTTCATATTGTTCTTTCACCTGTTTCAAAGCTTCCTTTACATTCCTGTAACAATCTAAATACGGGCTTTGCTGTTTCCTTCTATCTGGCATGACCTTTGATCTTACCACTGGCTCCATCTGGTTTTCTTCACTCAACTCAAACCCCCCCTCTAATTGCAATTCGCCTTTTACCCCTAAACTTCCTTTGACTAAGGGAAATTGACCTTCAGAGGTCAAATATGGGGGAGGGCTTGGACAAACAGTTCCTGAGACACAGATATCCTCTTTCTTTTTATTGTCTTCCTGAACTATTTTCCTTGCCTGTTCAAGTAATAGTTGTCCTTCTTTAATAAACAATGATAAAACTTCTTGTTCTTTTTCTCGTTTTTCCTGTCTTTTCTTATGTTTTTTACCCATGTTTTTAATTTTGTGATTTTTTACCAATGTGTCCATTTGTCCTAATAAAGATAAATCAAACGAACCCTCAGTTGGCCAATTTGTATACATGTTTTTTGTTCTTTTCTGCCATTTCTTTGAAAGTTTTATAATCATTTGTTTGCACAAGGGATATTTCAGGCCCATAAGTTCTACAGGCGTTGCAGCCATAATTATTCAATATAGGAAAAACTTTTTACTTTGAATCTCTTATCCCTCAAAATATTATCAGCTATACAAAATTCCTCCGTATTACTTTTTTTCCAAAGCTTTCAATTACACACAGATTCTCAAAGTGATGTAAAAAACTTCTGATAATCTAATACCATACAGCAATATCTGCCACTTAATCCTGTTTACCAATGTTACATATTATTACTTAACCACTCTTTTAGATAAAGTTGTTCACATTAACGATAAAGATACATTTTATTTAAAATTTTAGACTTTCAATCTCTCTAACCTATACAGGTAAGACTTCAAGCAATTACTTTTCAACATTCATAACCGTTCCTTTATTTTTTTTTTTGGAACATATATGGCATACATACATCCGTGTCCCTTTATCATTCAGGGCTCATACTTTCATACTGTATTCCTTTTCTATAGGATTTAATATTATGCTTTATCCCTTTATTTACAGGGTTATATGTTAATCTCAAAAATGAGCCAACAAATACGCTCCTTCTGTAAGAAACAGGAGGGGTACGTAGTCACCGCTCTGAGATGAAAAATCTATGTCACACTCATACTGCAGTCATGCACACACAGACAATACACATTTTCACAAACCAAACCGGTAACATACCAAACACACCCCCCTCAAGTTTGCCTAAGTCTCTACTAGGATCAACAGTAGGCCTCCCTTGAACTAAATTGTGCACCCTTTTCCGATTGGATCAACAAGGCAACCTAAAATAAATACCATCAATGTTCCTAAGTTTCCACCTGGATCAACATTAGGCCACACTTGAATTAAATAAACTTTTGCTCTCGTTTCCACCTGGACCAACAAGGCAACCTCAAATAAATACCATCAATGTTCCTAGGTTTCCAATTGGATCAACACTAGGCCACACTTGAATTAAATATAGTTTTGCTCTCGCGTCCGATTGGATCAACAATGCAACATAAAATAAATAACTACCCGGTCACCCACAATTTCTCTTCTACCAAAACTGTGAGTACCTACAAATCTGCTCTCTGTTTAAAAGGCAACCTTTGTAGGACTTTTTTTAACCTATAGGACTTATTAGCGCTTTTATTTTAATACTATTTTTATCTAATATGCATTGTACACTTATATAAGTATTAAAATTTGAAAACTGTTCTCCTCAAGACCAACCCAACAGTAAACACAAATCAATGCATGCATTTATGGCTTTGGATCAAAACTCCTTTACTCAGTTACTGCTTAATATATATATATATATTTTCCTTAATCAATTTAGTTCGAATAATTTAGAAGAACGTAAAGTGTCTCACCACAAGCAATATCTGGCAAACAACACAACCTAACTATATAAGCAAAAACTGCTTACCTTGGCCAAATTTTGTTGTGTTGCTCGTCCAGAAGTTGCCCGCTGTGGTTCACCTCCGTGTTCTTTCCGTGTGTGTCCTGCCGGGGTCGCCAAATGTTGTGGATTTTCTTTGCGTGTTCTGAAGAATTATTGTTGAGTCTCGAGTTTTGATACAAAAACCACTTTATTAATGGAGTAGGATTGCAATGTCACTCCCTCTCCCTTCTTGGAGAAGCCCTTATATAGTGTGCTTAACACACACACACACATACACACACGTCCTGTGAGCCCCCCCAATATAATGTAAAACAGATGTCTTTTCCTCCCCCAGCCTACATAGGGTCCAATGTGTCAACAAGCATTTGGCCCCCTAGATAAGAAACTCTTAAAATGATTTTATAATGGTAAACAATTTTATACATTAATCTTCTATATTTTAGCCAAAAATATCTTCTACAATGGCAACAATGAATATGGATGGCTCAGGGCTGAAGAAGGCCTTTGGAAAAACACAGCTCTGCCGTGTTATAACAGGTACTACCTTACTTTTCTTGTATGATTAGAGGATCTAGTATCTAATACAGTGTAACCCATTGTGCATCAATCTTTTAGCCATCACTGATGCACAGTGGCAATTAGGGGTGGGAGTCACAGGGTATCTCACGATGTGATACAATTTGCGATACACGGCTCATGATACCGATGATCTCGTGATACGGCAATACTACGATAATCAATATTTTGTTTGTCAATTCTGCCTAACTATTAAAACAAAAAGCCCAACATGTTCAACATTTTAAGTAAAATAAACGCGTAATGCTTCAATTAAATGATTATTTTTGTAAACTGACACATTTATAACATTTAACAAATCTTAAATATTTAATAATGGCACATTTCTAAATTTAACAGCCACTCATTTAAACCAGGGAACATCTTAAGTGTTAACCAGCTTAAATAAATATAAAATATAATAAACATTTAAGTGCAGTGACTTGCATTACATTCTATACAAATTAACGTTCATTCACAAATATGAAAGGACTATTTTATTTTACACACAATCCTAAACTCATCCTCAGACTAGTTTGTTCACGTTTCCCTAATTTGCGTGTTAAGCGTCACCCAGTGTAGCCGTGATGCCAAGAATCTCTGAACACCTTTGGAACCGCCGAGACGCCCAGGGGAAGGTTGCTGCAGGATAGGGACGAGCCGCTGCTTCACGTCGTAGATCTGCCAATTTAGAAGCTTAAATTTTAAAGTGTTAATCAAGAGCGATGGCTCTGCAGAACAAAAGGTAAATGAATGCTGCACTCAGTCTTCCTTCAACACCGGATATCCGGGGGCGGAGACCGGCATGCAAATTTCATTAGCCAAATTTCATCGGCCTCTTCTAAAGTAGTAGGAGCTGATAGGTTCTCAAGGGCGAACCCCATCTGTCGGATCGACACAACGTCGAGAGACCGACAGAAAGGGAACTGGCTGTTTCTATGGCTCTCTCACTTACTAACTCTCCACTGGTCGCGCTAGAGGCTGACTGTAGCTCTGGGTCAGACGGTAGTAGGGCTGGGACTGACTCAAGCGTATCTAAACCACTTGTGGTCTAGGTCGCTTGGGATGTAGGCTTTGCATGCATCTGAAAGCTTTCTACAATCTATAAAAGTTTAAAGCGAGCTGGTTAGTCCAGGGTAGCAATTATAATGCTACCTTAGGTACGTAGCATGAGATCATGAAAATGACGATTCATGCAGTCTGTTATGTTGCCGTGTTTGAAAGTAAGCTGTCTGCCAAGTTGTAACTCCGAAAGTGAATAAATAACAGTTATAACAAAGTCGACTCTGAATCACACAAACGAGTCATGGACGCATATCTACGCCACTATACATAGTCTCCGCCTACGTTTTGCTGAGACTGACATGAAAACTTATTTCTCCTCCCCAAACACTGTCCCTCGTTCGTGATGCGTATGTATCATCTCTAGAACCTGTATTCTACGGTGTGACACTAAGTCGGTCTTATTTCAGCTACCAAAGAAGAACGTCTGAGGGAAAAATGGTTACAATGCATTTTTCAAACGATACCAAAGGAGTATAACCCCAGTGTTTAACTGTGCGCGCGTCATTTCACCGAAGATTGGTTTAATAATCTTGGAGCGTTCACTACAGGATATGTGAAACGACGATCCTTGAATGAGGGTGAATACAAACGCTATTTGGACCTGTTAGCTCCACCGAATCCCAACCTGTAAGTGTGACTTTTGATTTTTGTCTTGACTTCAAGACATTTTCGCACCTTATATCTATGTTTAGCTAATGCATAAACCGCTAACATTAGCATGTAGCGTTATTTTTGGGGTGTTACAGTTTGTTTTTATTGCTATTAACTTTGCATTTTGACACATTTGCCGCATGTGCACCTACATAGATATATTTGGGTTTCAAATATATCATTTTTCATAACGTCGACATCCTGAAATGCTCTATGTACCATGACAACGTGAAATCGAAATAATAGTACTGCTAACGTATTAACATTATTAAGAAAAAACGAGATTTTTATTACGAGATTATAGTGTTTTTACACATTGTATGTACATAAACTTGTTGGAAGACACTCCATAAACCAAAGTAGGACCTTAAAAGACATATGCTACCTACTCTTTAACAACGCAAGGTTGTGGGTTTGATCCCAGGGGATTGCAAATACAGATGTAAAATATAAATGATAAAGCAATGTAAGTCGCTTTGGATAAAAGCGTCTGCCAAATGCCAAAATGTAAACATGTAATCGTATTATATAAGTTGATAGATCCGACTGTGAGATATGGCTGGTAGATCTTATAGATCTAAACTTTGAGTCCAGTTTCACTAGATCTCTCTCCGTCAGGAACAAATTACACATGGAGATATCAACTCCGTTGTGAGTCAATCCTTTAACCCAACCACCAGGGAGATATAGAGCTGAAGGGAAGAACAGCAGGCAGGAGACGAAGTGATGTTAAATAGACAGACAAATGATTTATTGAATAATCTCAGTTGTGTGTTGATGCTCAGTCAAGCTCTGTCAAACTTCGTCTGACTAGAAACGGGTTCAATATGTGTTTTTAACATTCAAGATTACAGTATCAAAACATTGTCTCATGACATTAGTATGAACCTTGAGATGGAGACCAACGGATACTCCTATCAGCATAAGACACAATACAACTCTCAACGAGGTTAAACAGCAGGAAAGTAAGGAACAAGTCATACGAATAGAAGTGAATAATAAAATAATTGAATGAATACATATGATAGATGAATATTGTAATAAATGGGATAATTGAAATAGAATAATAAAATGAAATAAAACAAGAAACAAGTGTATGTTTCTATCGAGATCTATCAAAGCCCTGGTAATAGATGGGGCTTAAATTAAACTCTCTAGTCATGGTCACCACATGATGCACTATATGAATTCTCTGATGAAAGCAATGGTTTTACTCTGGTATTTGCTAGATTTGACATTTCTGCTCTAATAATAATAGGGGTGCTCCGATCAGGGTTTTTTGAGCCGATACTCGATCACTGAAAGCTTTATCGGCCGATACCGATCACCGATCATAGGAGCTATTTGAAGCTTTCTCAGTACCAGAAGAGAAAGTGTCATGAATTAACAAATGAATATTAGTAAGTAACATATTTGGTAACACTTTCCTTGAAGCATTTATGTATAATGCATTATAAAGAGTTATTAAAGGGTAAAATGCATTATTAATATTCATAATGTGTGTTGTAATGCATTATATGTAGTTGTAAATAATTATAACCGATTTAAAATGTGTCGTGGTACAATGAATTGCTTAGTGTTATAATGTATTAACTGTAATAACAATTATCTATTAGACATTACAATGCATTAAAATGTGCATTACAATGCTTGAAAACTACTTTTATAATAAATTAAACATACATGTTTCAAGGAAAGTGTTACCACATATTTTCATAAAACATAGCAGCATGTGACATGAGTCCCAGAAACCCTTTGTCTTCCACAATATAAAGTGGCCATGATCAAAGCAAATTTATTACATTATTTTATCTGATAATCTGATATTTCTTAATGCTTCTTACTGTCCTTGCATTAGGCTTGATGCTTTTAAAAATGTCTCTGTTACTGACTGCTGAGGAGAGGTTGCGCTAGACTTTTCATTTATTTTCAATGTTTCAGTTGTCGGACATAAAATAATAATCTAATTACAAGCAAATGTTTATGTTCTTTATGTCCATTCAGTAACAATGACAGGTGCCTGTAAAAGCTGTTTTGTACTCACAAGAAAGCTGTGGTTTGGTCTTATGTGACCCTGGATCACGAAACCAGTCTTAAGTAGCAGGGGAATATTTTTAGTTAAAGTCAAAAATACATTGTAAGGGTCAAAATGATCGAATATGCCAAAAATCATTAGGATATTAAGTAAAGATCATGTTCCATGAAGATATTTTGTAAATTCAATATGCCAAATATATCAAAACTTTATTTTTGTGAGTGGATGGCCATTAACAGGGCCTTTTATTAACAACTTCAAAGGATATTTTCTCAATATTTTGAATATTTTGCACCCTCAGATTCCAGAGTTGTAAACGGGTATATCTCCGCCAGATTTGAGAGTAAGATCATGAATAGATAACACACGTCCGTTCACGATAGTCTACCTCCTTCCGCTCACAATCACGTTTATTCACTATCACGTTCTAATTATACGAAATGATAAAAAGGGGAATTACAAATCGCCTTTATTGTAGTCCGTCAAACTGACAGATTGCCTTCAGATTTTTCTATCCCTGGTAGAAAAAATGAATCTTCGGTTGACGCGATCTCTGCATCTGAGTGGCGCTCGAGCTGCTGAGCTGCCCGCACACTTTAGCGCGAGGCTAACTTTGAAAACTACTCGCACAGTCGCACTGCTCTACGTGACTAACCCTCAAATGTCTAAAGAGGTTTCTGGTGTAAAAATGTTTTGGGTGCTTCCCGCATCGTGGAATTCGCATAGTACACACGTATCAGATTGATAATGCATTGTCTATTTCACACACCTTGTAGAATTGCCAGACCGGTGAAGCCATTTTCATAGCGCCTAAAATAAATGTCTCGTCAATTTTACGTCATCTAATCGTTTTTTCTGGATCGGCCTTTTAGAGACCGCCGATCATACTTCCCAACGTGATTATCGGCCGATTATGATCGGCGACCGATCAATCGGAGCACCTCTAAATAATAATAATAATTGACTCTTTCTATGTGCACTCAGCTGTGCGTTACAGTACTCTTGTCTATTGACTCACCTTTGCTTACTCTTGTCCTACACCCAGGAAACATTTTTTCCTGGAGCTTCCCTAGCTGAAAAAATGTGTCTTCTCGCCGTCAAAATCCTTCATGGCCTTGACCTCAGGTGGCCGGTAATCATATGCTCCTGTAGCAAAGATGTAATTTTATACCCCTTTTTGTATTCTAGAGCACAGCCGAAGTCTATTAACTTGAGGTTGTAGGTTCTGGTGTGGACCAGGATCTTGCTTGTGTGGATGTCGTTATGAAAGACGCCTCGCTCAAGGCAGTGCTTCACAGCTTGAACTGCCTGACGCATGAGGTTCTCGACGTTTTGTTCAGTGAGTGAACGAAGAGAAATTAATGTCTTCAGTCCCAAGCAGGGAGCAGGATCTTCTATAACGATGTCTATGTGGTCTGGGTAGTAGGGCTGTGCGATTTGGACAAAAAAAGAATCTTGATTTTTAAATCAATTTGGTGGTTTCAATTTTAATTAAACTTAAGGCTCTGATGTTCTGCTTGACCACATGTCGGAAGTAGTTGCTTAGTATTTCACTTGTTTTAACTCCCATTCCAAACTGGTCATGCATTTGTAATTCATTTCAGGGATGGCAACTCTTGAAAAATAACTTCGCGACGGCAGCTGATATCTCTTATCAAGTGCGTGTATCATTTTTTTGAAAGCCGGCTTTACTGACAATATTGGCGGGCATCATATCTTTGCATAAATGGTACGTGACGGCGTTCGTTATTTCTTTATGCCTTTTTGAACTTTTTTCATATGGTGTGCAGCTCGCAATTGCATGTATTATAGATTTTTGTCACCTAGTTTTTGGGGTACACTTTTGTTCGTGTCCTGGCTTTTCTTCTCCATCCACTGGTCGTAGAGCTCTTTGTGGCGCTGCCTCAGGTGTTGAAATAAATAAGATGTGTTACCATGTTTTGCTGCAACGATGGTTTTGCAGGTCCTGCAAATTACGTGGCTTCCGTGATGCATCATCTCTGCTAAATCCAAAATATTCCCATATCACAGATGTTGATTTTCTCTTTGTTACCAAATCGTTATTCTGTTCTAAACTCATTTTCGCTGTTTCAGTACGATCCCCTGTCTGATCAACCGTTCGTTCTGTTAAATTCTCGCGGGCTGTGTAGGCGCGCTCGCTGCGAGGGATTCTGATTGGTTCTGTAGCATACTGCGGGAAATCAGTGGGTGGGAAAATAATCGTGTTATCTGCGGTTTAGAAATCGCAGATGCTCACATCGAGGTTTTTTAAAGATTTCGATTAATCGCACAGCCCTACTGGGTTGTCAAACCACTCAAACATTTCAATGACATAAGGACTTGTGGAAGGTTGTTACAGCTTAACCATCATTACCACATCAGTCATCACAGGTTTCGGATAGCCAGCCTAGAGAAAAAGGGAATAAGAAAGGGTTACTTGTCTACGGTTAAGTCTTTAGATTTAAAGCACAAATATTGTTATATTTGAATGGACGTGTCATCAATTTTATCTAGGTAGATACGATCATAAGAGCCAGACCTCCTCATAGCTCTGTGAGGACTTGGGCAATGTTGTCTATTTCATGTCAATTTTTTTTAAACTGCAGGTTCATATTAATGATATTGTACCATAGACAATTAAATAACTACATATAAATGTATTAATCAATTTCCAACAGTAATAGGAATGTCGTTTTTATGCCTTATTATGGATTTGACAGGAACCTGTAAATGAAGAAACACAATGATTGTACAAAGATTAATGCGTAAATTTTTCTATTTGAACATCAATCTTTAGGTACATACGGAGTAAAATGTTGCTCAATTCTGTAAAAGGTTGCTGTTACCTCTTGGCCATCAGATTTGCGGATTGCCACGTCGACCACTCCAAAGGAACCACTTCCTAAAGAGAATTTTCTATCATAGACCGACTCAAATATTCCTAAAAACACACAGACATAAAGAACATAGTAATGCAATGTCGCCCAAGTAGTCGTGTGATATAGCTCTATATACTTTATATTATGTTGCCAATTCATGTGATTGTCTAGTCATGTTTGTGTTTAGTTTCATTGGGGTGAAATTACAAATATAACTCCAGGCGATAATAAACAGACAAACTTACTATCAGCGTTCTTTCCTCCGTCTCATTGGCACGTTGTTCTAAAACACCAAAAAACAAATAGTGATTATTACAGTATAAAAAAATAGTGGTGGCCCGTTATCGGCGTTAACGTGCCGCGTTAACGTGAGACTCTTATCGCGCAATAAAAGAATTGTCGCCGTTAATCTATTCTCAAAGTTGGGTTGGGAGCTGGGTCTATACTACGCAAGCTTATGATGACTTTCACCTTGATATTTTGGCGCGGATGTATAACTAGCTTAATTGTACTGTAGGCGGCGGACTCTTAACCCCTGGAAAAATATGAGCCATACATTAAAAAACTTTTCAAACTATTTAAGGGCCCTTGGTCACTCTGTAGTCATGGCCACCATATGATGCAGCCTAAGCTAACTTTATCAAGTCTCTGATGATGTTGCAAATTCAAGTGTTTCATTGGGGTAAAAAATACAAATATTATGCAGCTGATAATAAACAGACAGACAAACTCGCCATCAGACGATTTAACAGACAACAGCTTTCCATCAAATGTTCCTTTTGCATGTTGATTTAAAACACGGAAGAACAAATAGTGATATCACAGTCAAAAATATATATATTATATATACATATGACAAATGTCCAGTTATATTTCATCTCACCTTGTTCTGCCTTGTGCTCCTCATTGTCCGGAGGATGACGCTCTCTATGTTTCCGGCTTGCACCACAGAGTTCCTTATTATTTCTGGCCTTTTTGGGGGCCAAAGTTGCAGTCTGTGACTGACAGAAGACCGCTGATAACTGATCTGTTCTCTGTCAGCTTTTCGCTGGATGCCGAAAGCACACGGGACAGGCGTGTCCGGCTCAATAGCCTCCATTTTGGTCTCGTAATGACTGAGGGGACGCTTTACAGCCTTCGGTTTTCTCTTGAGGATTCCTTACCTCTTCTTCTCTTCTTTTGCATATTGTTCTAAAAACAGTGAAATATTTACAAATAATTATATATGTAAGAGGATAATTATAAGCTAAAGTGAAAACACAAATTAAAGAACATTACAACAACAATAAAACGTAAAAACCACACAATCAAGATCTTCTATCTTATATCAGCAAAAATTTCCAGAGTTCTATCGTCTCACCTTGTTCTGAACAGTTCGAAGAGGGACCACTGACTGAAGGCACTGTAGAGCTGATCTGCTATCTGACACCAAAATCAATCTGCTCTTCGTGTGAGTGGCAAGAGGAGTTGTTGCTGGAGCGATGGTTGTGGGAGGGACGATGCCTGCGCCGGATGCGCTCTCAAGCGCTGGAAAAAATCATCTTAAACGACAATCTTTTTCCTGTTCTCTTCCTGAGACGCTTTAGAGCTTTCCTTGTCTGCTTGTTGAAGCCTAAAACACAGAAGAGAAAAACAAAAGCTGGTTAAAAATTGGGACATAGTGTCAACATCATATCCGAGAACATCGAAAAAGCAAAGGATCCTCTATCTTTTATCGGCATAATTATCCAGGTTTATTTCTTCTCACCTCGTGGCTCCATGTCCCCAGGCGAAGAATCTGATAGCGAAGAGAAACCACTGACAGGAGACGATTGAGAACGGATGTGTTCTCGGTCAGGAGTTTGCTGGAGATCATAGACTCCTGGTGACCATGTGTCTTGCAGCAGCGTAGGATCAATATTTTCAACTCTGGTCTCTGGCAGCAGCAAACTTTTTTGCATCATCACATGCTTTCGTGAAGAAGCCACATTTTCTACATGTGCGTCTGGCATGTTAATCTACAACACACAAAATAACAAACAGTCAACTGTTAAAACATCTCAGACCAAACATAAGCTATTAACACGTTACTTAATAAAACAGCATAAGGAAATCATTGTATCTTTGGCTCATAAGACAGAAGAGAAACATTGACATTTGCCTGATACAGCATGTTATAAAACACAGGTAATGCTAGTATTTGATGTCGTTGTTAATAAATATCTAGACATGTACTGTAAGGTTAGAGACTTAACTTCATAGAAACACTTTTCCATGTAGAATTTTTCATATTTAATGTTCAATTTTCTCATTATATTGGCTTGCAGCAATGTGCATTTACTAGAGATGTATATTTTCAGGAATATTTATCGATTATTGATTACAAATATTTGTTAAATAATTGATCAATCACAAAATGAATATGAACATTTTAATACCAAATAAGAGTAACAGTTGCAGTGTACGTTATCGTACTCCGACACAGAGCTTTCGGTACGCTATACACAATCACACAAATAAACATGTTTATACGTGTCCGTCATGCGTTTGTCGTACGTTTATGGAAATTAAAACATGTAAAACACTTTCTGGTGTTCTTTTTAAATGATGACTTAAAAAGTTGCACAAATCTCTAAAAATAAAGTTTAATGGTGTTTGTCTAAAAACGGATATAGTTTGAAAGATGGTTACATACCGTTTGTAGTCCCTTCGCACAGCATTGTGAACTCAACCGGTACCGTACGTTACCAGGCAGTGGGCAATTGATGTTAATAGACACAAAATTTACGTCAAACATGGATTTGTTTTGCATTTTTGATCAATTCTTTGAAGACTATGTTTGACGTTAATTTGATTTACATTTAACACATTGATGTCCTATTCTTGACCACAAAAATAATGAAACAACAGTACTTAATGTAAGACATGTTTTATTAAATTCAATCAGCTACAATTCAAGAATTTTAAAATGTAAATCAAAGAGGATTTTATATTGATTTGTGGTTTATACAGAGATATGCGATATGTGGATGAACAATAGGCTAAAGGCCTACTTATTCAGATTCTGAACACCCATCAATCGCCGATTTCCCCTTTTGTCGTCCCATACCCCCGCATCTATCGGGACCAGACCGGAGATAGCTACCCATGTATTTTTTTACTTCAGCCTCTGATGCTAAAGGTTTGGACTGCTGTACTGCACCTAAATGAAGATGAAGACACAATTGGCACTCATTTTAAGACATTAAAATACAGCAAACATTTTTGAGCAACCATCACTTGTACATAGAAATGCATAAAGTAATTAAAACTTTAAAGGCTGGGTGTCCGATTTCTCTTAGCCGTGGTTGATGTTCAAATCACCAAAACAGACATATTCCTACCCTCATCTTTCGCTTTCGTCAGCGCTCCGCTAGACTAATGTACGACTAATGCATGATTGGCTACAAGGTTGTTTTGGTACTCGGGCCGAGTTTGTCTAATCGAGCATAATTCGGAAATTGGACGCCCCGCCTTTAAATAAGCATGGATAACAATCTAGTGGCTCAGTGATTCTCACCATTCTTTTCAAATGAATACCCTACTTTTAGTTTGTCAGATTAAAAAATAATCTGATAAGTGCTTCCCAAGTAAAGGTGGCATAGGTAAAACAGAATTCACATATTTAAAACCTGTGTTTTTAATATTGTCTGATAATTGTAGAAATAGCTTAAAGTGCATATTGCAGGTTAAAACATTTTACAACCTGAAAAAATAACTGCTTGAAGTTTATGATTGAGCGCCCTCTGGCTTTTGGATGTGGCAGCATTTGACCGCAACTCATTGAGAAACTGAGCATTATAATTACAGATGCACCAATTGCAATTTTCTTTGCCCTTTTCGATTTTATTATAAGTGAATATATAGTGAATGTCACTTAATTGACCTTTTTCATTTGTGTACTCATCGCACAAAAGTCTAACATAACAATAAAATACTTCAACTTTATTCTTGTCTGTTTCTGTTTATGATACATTGCTTTATTTTATTCTTTCTGAAATGTAAAATAACTTGTCTTTAGCTTCGGTCTGTATTAAAAGAAGTGAGTTGATTTTAGCTGCAACTTCAATAAAAATAAAAAATCTTATGAGTGAATTTAGGTGTATATGTATTTGCCCTTTTTGTGTTAGTAAAGAACTCATTATCAGATAATATCACAAATATTGGTTGATTTCATCTTTTTTTTCTATTTAAAAACAAGTAGAATGTGTTGAATGTCATTTTACCTCAGTGAAATGACAATCGTTTTAACCTAAGACCATCAATCGGGTTGAATGGAATTTACATTTGTTTTACACATAGTGAACGACTTCAACATGCGTTTAGCATGAGTCAGAGTTAAGCATCACAGTTAGCATGTAGTAAATACCAGAAGTAGACGGAGCAACGAAAGATGAACTACACCTAGACATTCAAAATTGTGCATCTCTCTGTCTGTGCACTTCATGATTTGTGTGTGTGTGCGTCGGTGGAACCACCCAGTCACGAGTGTAAATGAGCCGTGAAAGACAGTCGTCGCGAACAGACATTTACATGTTGACTTGCGTCTTTTTGCGAGTTAAGGATTGAGTGTAGAATAAAATATGTTCCATGCATATTTCTAAATGAACGTAAATGTGCATAGATTTAATGCAATTTGCTGCATTTAAGCTGGTTAACACTTAAGATGTTCCCAGGTTTAAATAATTGGCTGTTATATTTAGAAATGATGTTTTATTAACAAAGTTTGGGAGGAGCATGCGCAAATAATTACGCAGCGGCCCGGCATCTGCAATCACGCAGCTGCCTGGCATTAGCAATCACACCACTTATCCTACCAAACCAGAGCGAGCTCTATAAATAGTGAAATCGCCTTACCTCCTCCACCTACACATTTTCGCAGCATCCCACCTCCACTCGACTCCTCACCATTAACCCTCTTTTCTACCCGAAAAGGGGGGGAAGTGCTCGGGGCACGGACAAACAGAGATCAGAGCCCTCGCCCCGAACCAATGGGGAGTGCTCCGGGTCGGGAGAGAATGCCGACCCCGGAGCCCTGTCCCCGGACAGCACGCCAAATATGCATACTAAATTCTCAGCTTAACTACGCTGCCACCTATTTAATTATTTGCTAAGGTGAACTCGTGAAATGTGCCATTATTAAATATTTAAGAGTTGTTAAATGTTTTGAATGTGTCTGTTTTTCAAAGATAAGCTTTTAATTGAAGCATTACATGTTTAATTTACTTTAATTTACAACTCTTGCTACTCACACGAAGAGCAGATTGATTTTGGTATCAGAGAGCAGATCAGCTCTACAGTGCCTTCAGTCAGTGGTCCCTCTTTTCATAGTTGCGCAGATATCGTGATGTATCGCTGTAGAATTGACAGACAAAATATTGATTATCGTAGTATCGCCACATCACGATTTCATCGGTATCATGAGCCTTGTATCGTATCGTGAGGTACCCTGTGACTCACAACCCTAATTGCCACTGTGCATCTGTGATGGCTAAAAGCTTGACACACAATGGGTTACACTGGATAGATACTACATCCTCTAATCATACAAGTAAAGTAACGTAGTACCTATTATAAGACGACAGAACTATGACGGCAGGTGCCAAGTCCTTCTTGACACACAGTGGACCTTCTACCAGGACATTTTAGAGCACTTCATGCTTCCTTCTGCTGACAAGCTTTATGGAGATGGTGATTTCATTTTCCAGCAGGACTTGGCACCTGCCCACACTGCCAAAGGTACCAAAAGCTGGTTCAATAACCATGGTGGTATTGTGCTTGATTGGCCAACAAACTTGCCTCACCTGAACCCCATAGAGAATCTATATAGAGAATCTATTGGTTATTGTCAATAGGAAGATGAGACACCAGACCCAACCATGCAGATGACCTGAAGGCCGCCATCAAAGCAACCTGGGCTTCCATTACACCGGAGCAGTGCCACAGGCTGATTGGCTTCATGCCACGCAACATTGATATTCATGCATATTCAAATAATTCATGCAAAAGAAGGCCTAACCAAGTATTGAGTGCATTGAAATGAACATAGTTTTCAGATGCCTCGCATTTCTGTTTAAAATACAAAAGGACCACATTCTTCCTCCCTAAGCTCTGCAGTACCTGTTTTGTCGAATGCCTCACACACTTCCTGACTCTCTGAAGTAAAGCGGTTTCCACCTGCTTGAGTCTTCCGAGACCTGTCTCGCAGGGAAACACCAGGTTCTGGGGTGAGTAATTTTTCTGGGAGATCTTAACTTTTTAATGATAATATCAGAAAATAGAGTTGGTCCGATAGAGAACGGATTAAGAAACTTCAAAATCAAAAGTGGTGCAGAAACGACTTCAACAGCTGTTAAAACGAAAATAAGCTTTAACGAAATGAAATGTACATTTGCTTGCTCATTCAGTTTTTTCTAAAAGTATGTTTATAAACATTTTGATACATGTCTGGTGTATTTGTAACCTTCTATGTGTCTGTTCTAAGGTGTCCGAAGACTCTCAGCAGGTGGAAACCGCAGTGCTTGTGGTCGGGTTTATTGTAGGATATCTTGGACTGATGGCTGGAATCATTGTGATCATGATGAGCAAGATGCAACTGTCGGCTTTATGATCTCTCGCGTGTGAAGCTGTCGGAGAAACTCTCAACACATTCTGTTCCCTTGATTGAAACTTATAAGAATTTGAGAGTATAATGTTTAGGCAAATACCACTGTCAAAAGAAATCCATACGTTGGAACAAATTTAGATTGGATTTGAAGTAACGAAGTAACGAATTCGGTCAAGAGTTTCAAAATGTAAACTGGTACTGTGTGTACATGTGTATATTTGAAGCAATGTTTAAGTTTTATCAGTATGAAATATAAAAATATTTAAGTTTACAATTTTACTGTAAAGGTGGTCTGAGGTTTCACTGGGTTCATCGGGTAGGCATCCCCTGTGTTTGGGGAATCTATGATTATAGAAATCCATAGCATATTTATACTTGCCTTTCCTTGATGTCTTCAGAGAGGTGTCTCATGAGTTGTGTGTTCAAGTTTCATCACATCCGTTATCCTGGGTGAAACTTGCCTTTTGGTGCGATGCTGCTGTATGATTCCCATCAATGCGACACATCATCAGTTGTGCATCTCAGCCTCATTAGGTGTTTCCTTATCCAGCGGCCTTGCTGGGCTTCTGTATGATTACAAACAGAAATGGATTTTGCATTGTTCTATACATGTTGTTCCATCTTCACTTATAGTAAACTGTATGTTGTCCTGCCTTTCAGGGAAACTAAATAAAACCACCTGTTGAAAACACTACTGCAACATTAGATGGTAATGCTCTCAAAACATTATTAGAACTAACATTTCTAGCTGGGCAGATTTTAACACCACTTGCAGTGCTTGGAAGCTCAATTAAATTGCACATGTATAGCCTTATAAGCATTATACTTATGGGGTGCGTGTCATTTTAGCTTATAGTGTGTTTGGAAAACACTGTTGCTGAAAGAGACAGTTGACGTGAACACAAACAGTCCAATAACAAATATCAAACCCACAGTGACCTCTGAAGGACTACAAAAGATTCTTATTAAAGTTCTACAAAAATTTGTCATACTTAAAGTAATTAAGTATATTGTTTAATATGGTAAGTTAATAAATGTTGCTGTATTCATTTGACACAAGTGGTATTTTAAGTCTTACTACAGGATTATTCATTATACCTTTATTAGGAAGGGTTATCATAAAAAGTATAATGTGATGAGTTTTACATGTAAAATAAACACATACATAGAGAAACAAGAATGATTGAAGTTTTTTTTCGGTTTATTTATTAGATTCATTAGGTGCACAACAGCTTTATCTTGAACGTAAATAAAACAAATGTTTGTAAAATGTAATAAACCATCAAAACCAATGTAATAAAACAAACAAATAACTGGATACTTCCATGCAGCTCTGAGGCACATCTGAAAGTTTTTTTTATTAGTAAATAAACAAGTGTACATACAAAATAGGTCATCAACAAACAATATTAACAATTCTCAAAGGCAGACATAGTTGCAATAACAATATTTAAGAGTGAGTTTTTACGTTAAATGTACAATCACGAAGGGCAATGAAGAACAAAGTAAATGGTAATAATAATAACAAAAAATAAAATAAAACCAATATAAACTGAAAGAACAAAAAAATAATAAAAGCGTTAATAGAAAAGTTCTTACAAGGGGTAGCAAGGTATTATTGGGCACTTAGCTCACTGAAGAAACTGGAAACCGTAGTAGCTTTTTCATTTGAAAGGACATCAAGAGAAGCAGCAAAAATGTGAAGTTCATTAGAAAAGTGAGGAAAGGATGGAGGGGTTTTCAGAAATCTGTATTTATTAAGTATTTAGCAACTTCAAAAAGGTTGTGAACTAAGCAATGTTGTAAATAATCCTACGGAGCCGTTCAAGGGACATTGGGGACACTGTCCCTTTAACGGCTCCGCACAATCCTTTGGGACGCCAAACGTCATTAATTTGCATATACAACGTATCTATGTCTATGACGTAAATTTGAGTTTAGAATCACAACAGCGAGCGATTTCTAGTCAGTCAGTCAGACATCGAGCAGTTGTTCAGAGTAGTTTACAGGATATACACTACTTGCCTCGTAACGTACATTACAGGTTGAGTTCAGAATGCAGTCCGCTAACGGTTTGTAACCATCTTTCACACTCTTTTTAGACAAACACCATTAAACTTTATTTTTAGAGATTTGTGCATCGTTTTAATACGACGGCGTTTTAGTGCCACGAGAATAAAGACGAAATGTTTCGAGAATAAAGTAGAAATGTTTCGAGAATAGTTTTTTTTATTTTTAATGTGGCGCTAAAACGCCGTCGTATTTTAACTCGGTGTCTAGAAAGAACACCAGAAAGTTGTTAAAACATGTTTTAATTTCTATAAACGTACTACAAACGCATGACAAAACGTATAAACATTTTTATTTGTGTGATTGTGTGTAATGTACCGAAAGCTCTGTGTCGGTTAACATAAGTACGATACAACTGTTACTCTTATTTGGTATTAAAATGTTCATATTCATTTTGTGATTGATCAATTATTTAACAAATATTTGTAATCAATCGATAAATATTCTTGAAAATTTACATCGGCAGTAAATGCACATTTCTGCAAGTCAATATAATGAGAAACTTGAACATCAAATATGAAAAATGCTAGATGGAAAAGTGTTTCTGTGAAGTCAAGTCTCTAACCTTACAGTATAGGCCTATGTCTAGATATTTATTAACATCAACATCAAAAACTAGCATTACCTGTGTTTTATAACATACATCAGGTCACTGTCAACGTTTCTCTTCTGTCTTATGAGCCAAAGACAATCATTTCCTTATGCTGTTTTATTAAGTAACATGATAATCGCTTATGTTTGGTCTGAGATGTTTTAACAGTTTACTGTTTGTTGTTTTGTAGATCAACATGCCAGAGGTACATGTAGAAAATGTGGCTTCTTCACTAAAGCATGTGATGATGCAGAAAAAGTTTGCTGCTGCCACGAGACCTTGAAAATATTGATCCTCCGCTGCTGCCATTTACATGTGTCCCAGGAGTCTCCGATGTCCAGCAAACTCCTGACCGAGAGCAGATCCGTTCTCAGCTGTCTTGTGTCAGCGGTCCGTCTGCACTGGCAGCTGATTCGAACGCAAAAGAAACCGAGGGAGCCAGCTTCCAGGACAATGTAAAGGACGAACCACAAGGTGAGATGAAATAAACCTTTATTATTTATTAAGCTTCTGAGAATTACTCACAAGAACACTGCTAAGAATTGACTTAAGAAAAAGTAAAGAGTTTTTGGCTCAAAGCTGCGCTTAAAAGTTAGTCAAAGAACTCGCAACAGATCCATAGAGCATTAATGACATTTAAGAAAGTGCCACCCGCAATAACGCCTATGCAGGGGAACACCGAATTTATATGTGTATAATGTGGAATGATAGGGTTCCACTGGCCTCTCTATGTCCATCACGTCTCTGTGTCCTCAGTGCCATCACAGGCCCCTAGTGGCAACTCCTTAGCACTTGAAAGACCTCTCGAGGGTTCTTAAATAATTGGTAGAGTAAGAATGATTGTTAGCTCGCTTTTTTTTTACCTAGTTTGGAAATAGGATTTACTGAATTTTCAGCACTTAAAACTAAAATGGCACTTTGAGAAGCTCGATAAATACGGGCCCTGTACATTTAAGCCGATATTAGATCATTTGCCTTTTCACTGTTCTCTGTGTCTTTATACTGTATTTATCACCATTTGTTTTTCTGTGTTTTAGAACAACGTCCCAATGAGACAGATGAAAGAACGTTGTTGGCAGCTAAGCCGTCTGATAGTAAGTCTGTCTTTCTGTTTACTATCGCCTGCAGTTATATTTGTAATTTCACCCCAATGAAACTAAACACAAACATGAATAGACAATCACATGAATTGGCAACATAATATACAATATGTAGAGTCATATCACACGACTACTAGGGCGACATTTCATTATTATGTTCATTGTGTCTGTGTTTTTAGGAGAATTTAAGTCTGTCTATGAAAGAAAATTGGCTTTAGGAAGTGGTTCCTATGGAGAGGTCGAAGTTGCAATCCGCAAATCTGATGGCCGAAAGGTAGCAGCACCCTTTTACAGAATTGAGCAACAGTTTGCTCCTTATGTACCTAAAGATTCATGTTCAAATCTTGATAAAAATGTACGCATTAAACAGACTGCAGATTGTCATAGAATCATCTTTGTACAATCATTGTGTTTCTTCATTTACAGGTTGCTGTCAAATCGATAAAAAGGCGTAAAAACGACATTACTATTACTATTGTAAGTTGATTAATACATTTATATTTAGTAATTTAATTGTCTATGGTACAATATCATTAATATGAACCTTCAGTTAGAAATGAATTAGACAACTTTGCCTCAGTCCCCACAGAGCTTTGAGAAGGTCTGGCTCTTGTGATTGTATCTACATAGAAAAAATTGATGAAACGTCCATCCAAATATACAACATTTGTGCTGTAAATCTAGAGTTAACCATAGCCAAGTAACCATTTCTTATTCTCTTCTTCTCTAGGCTGGGTACCCGAAACCTTTGATGACTGAAGTGGCAATGATGGCTAAGCTGAAACAACTTCCCACAAGTCCTTATGTCATTGAAATGTTTGAGTGGTTTGACTACCCAGACAAGATAGAAATTGTTATGGAATATCCTGCTCCATGTGTGGAACTGAAGACATTAATTTCTCTTCGATCTCTCACCGAACAAAAAGTCAGGAACCTCATGCGTCAGGCAGTTCAAGCTGTGAAGCACTGCCTTGACCGAGGAGTCTTTCATAACGACATCCACACAAGCAACATCCTGGTCAACTCCAGAACCTACGAACTCAAGTTAATAGACTTCGGCTGTGCTCTGGAATACGAAAGGGGCAAACTCTTTCCCAACCATAAATATAGAGGTGAGCTGGCATTTTGGGTTTTTGTTGCACAGTCTGGAGTCGTATTTGTCATGTGACCCTTACACAAATTCGCTGAACTTTGATAACGTCTTTATTACAGGAGCATATGATTACCGGCCACCTGAGGTCAAGGCCAAGAAGGATTTTGAGGGCGGGCAGACAAATGTTTTTCAGCTAGGGATGCTCCTGGAAAAAATGTCTCCTGGGTGTAGGCCAAGATTAAGCGACGGTGAGTCAATTGACAAGAATACTATAACCCACAGCTGAGTGCACACAGAAAGAGTTATTTATTATTATTATTATTATTATTAGAGCAGAAATGTCAAATCGAGCTAATACCAGAGTAAAACCATTGCTTTCATCAGAGAATTCATATAGTGCATCATGTGGTGACCATGACTAGAGGGTTAAATTTAAGGCCTATTTATTACCAGGGCTTATATAATACGATTACATATGTCATCATTTGTAGTGCCATCGTAGGTTTGACCTTAAATTTCATGTTAGGTAGCATTATAATTGCTACCCTTGACTAACCAGCTCGCTTTAAACTGTTATAGATTGTAGAACGCTTTCAGCTGCATGGAAAGCCTACATTCCAAAACACCGGCCAGACGTTGTCGAGCTCTTAAACCACCAATGGTTTAGATACGCTTGAGTCAGTCCCAGCCCTACTACTGTCTGACCCAGAGCTACAGTCAGCCTCCAGTGCGACCAGTGGAGAGTTAGTAAGTGAAAGAACCGTAGAAACAGCCAGTTTAAGCAACACAAACTAAACCAACAAGGTTGGTAAATAAATAGATAGCAGGTGAAAATATAGCAGGTGAATATAGCAGGTGAATATAGCAGGTGTATATAGCAGGTGAATATAGCAGGTGAATATAGCAGGTGTATATAGCAGGTGAATATAGCAGGTGTATATAGCAGGTGTATATAGCAGGTGAATATAGCAGGTGAATATAGCAGGTGAATATGGCAGGTGAATATGGCAGGTGAATATAGCAGGTGTATATAGCAGGTGAATATAGCAGGTGAATATAGCAGGTGAATATAGCAGGTGTATATAGCAGGTGTATATAGGAGGTGTATATAGGAGGTGAAGATAGCATTAGACAGAGAATATTGTATGCGTATTATGCGTAATCCATATTAACATATGGATTTTAGCATTATTACACAATATGATTATAAAAACAAGCCACAAATAAAGAAGTTCTCGTGTTATATTGAGAGTAAATTAAAGAAACCAACATACAAGCATTAACATTCTTCTATTATACTGCCACCCAGTGGTATAATCGGAAAATACACTTCAAACCGACCAATAAACAAATGATTTAGATGAGCAGTGCCTTGTCTGAACATCGTATACATATCTATGAATAGCAAGCATATCAGCGACTAATGATATGTTTAAATAAAACAAACGTTCCTTCCCTACATTGAACTGTAACACAATCGTCTAGCAGGTTGATGATGAAAGGGATTGAGTAGTTGTTTAATAGAATCCAGTCTCGGCCTTCCATCGCAGAAAGAAATCTCAGAGACAAGTGTTCCAGGTGCCAAGAGTTTAAACTTTATTTCCCAAAGCAAGCACAGTGGGATATTCAGAGTTCATCTGAATTGATCCAACCAATACACATCTTACTCCATCTTTTATACATTGTTCTCAAGTTGTTATCACAGTTTAAACCAATTATATTTGCCTGACATGACCTTCTTCCAATCAGGTTTCTTATGATATCATCTTTTTATTAGCGCGTCCCTCTGCGCTCGCAACTATTATATTTCCGGCCTACCATATTAGGATTTAATCGTAGAGAGCACCTCTCAAAAACAAGTGCCTCTTTATCTTGACACTTTTCTGGGGCTTTCGGACGATACATGATTAACCTTGTTTTTATTCAAAATGAGCTATAATCCCCCCTTTGAGCCTGACAATCCTCACACTCAAACGAAATAGTCTATAATTCCCTGTTTATGTATACCAATATAAATTGTAACATCCAAAATATCATGATCATTAGAGTAATAAATTGCGTGTGCATTCAGTTAATGACAAAATAATACTTATAATAAAATACTACTTAAGATAAAATGACACGTACAGTCAGGTTCATAAATATTGGGACATCAACACAGTTATAACATTTTTGGCTCTATACACCACCACAATGGATTTCAAATTAAACGAACAAGATGTGCTTTAACTGCAGACTGTCAGCTTTAATTTGAGGATATGTACATCCAAATCAGATGAACTGTGTAGGAATTACAACAGTTTGCATATGTGCCTCCCACTTGTTAAGGGACCAAAAGTAATGGAACAATTGGCTTCTCAGCTGTTCCATGGCCAGGTGTGTGTTATTCCCTCACTATCCCAATTACAATGAGCAGTTAAAAAGGTCCAGAATTAATTTCAAGTGTGCTATTTGCATTTGGAATCTGTTGCTGTCAACTGTCGAGATGAGATCCAAAGAGCGGTCACTATCAGTAAAGCTAGCCATCATTAGGCTGAAAAAACAAAACAAACCCATCAGAGAGATGGCAAAAACATTAGGCGTGGCCAAAACAACTGTTTGGAACATTCTTAAAAAGAATGAACGCACCGGTGAGCTCAGCAACACCAAAAGACCCGGAAGACCACGGAAAACAACTGTGGTGGATGACCGAAGAATTCCTTCCTTGGTGAAGAAAACACCCTTCACAACAGTTGGCCAGTTCAAGAACACTCTCCAGGAGGTAGGTGTATGTGTATCAAAGTCAACAATCAAGAGAAGTCTCCACCAGAGTTAACACAGAGGGTTAGGGTTAGGGTTAGTGGTGAGCCTCAAAAACAGGAAGGCCAGATAAAAGTTTGCCAAACGACATCTAAAAAAGCCTTCACAGCTTCTGGAACAATATCCTATGGACAGATGAGACCAAGATCAACTTGTACCAGAGTGATGGGAAGAGAAGAGTATGGAGAAGGAAATGGAACTGCTCATGATCCTAAGCATACCACCTCATCAGTGAAGCATGGTGGTGGTAGTGTCATGGCGTGGGCATGTATGGCTGCCAGTGGAACTGGTTCTCTTGTATTTATTGATGATGTGACTGCTGACAAAAGCAGCAGGATGAATTCTGAAGTGTTTCGGGCAATATTATCTGCTCATATTCAGCAAAATGCTTCAAAACTCATTGGACAGCGCGTCACAGTGCAGATGGACAATGACCCAAAGCATACTGCAAAAGCAACCAAAGAGTTTTTGAAGGGAAAGAAGTGGACTGTTCTGCAATGGCCAAGTCAATCACCTGACCTGAATCCGATTGAGCATGCATTTCACTTGCTGAAGACAAAACTGAGGGGAAAATGCCCCAAGAACAAGCAGGAACTTAAGATGGTTGCAGTAGGCCTGGCATAGCATCCCCAGGGATCAAACCAAGCGTCTGGTGATGTCTATGCATTCCAGACTTCATACTGTAATTGACTGCAAAGGATTTGCAACCAAGTATTAAAAAGTGAAAGTTTGATTTATAATATTATTCTGTCCCATTACTTTTGGTCTCTTAACAAGTGGGAGGCACATATGCAAACTGTTGTAATTCCTACACCATTCACCTGATTTGGATGTAAATATCCTCAAATTAAACCTGACAGTCTGCAGTTAAAGCACATCTTGTTAGATTCATTTGAAATCCATTGTGGTGGTGTATAGTGCCAAAATTGTTAGAATTTTGTCGATGTCCCAATATTTATGGACCTGACTGTAGGTTAAAATTATAGTTACGTTATCAGCAAGTAATATATGTAAAAAAGAAATCCTTCCACCATTCTGTAAATATTTCATAACATGAGTTTCTTTTTTTAACCCTCTACTATGCATCAGTTTCTTGACCTTTTTTAGTCAATAGTAGCATATGTGTGATCATTATTCATGCCATGTTGTGATACAGCATAAACAATCATCTGACTGGGAAAATTGGCTGCTGCTGTTCGTTGAAATGACTTCATGATATATGGCCAAATACATAAATATAATATTATAAATGCAATTATGCAAACTGCTTGTGCCATTAGATTCTTCATGTTGGTAAAAACATTTGCAATCCAGTCCCAGTCAAAAAGTTTCTGAGTTGACCTCAGATTTATCAGTCTCAACCATTAAAGAGATGATCTTCATTCATTGTCGATGAGATGTTCATTCTTCTCTGAAATATAGGTGCCACAGGTTTCTCCACTTATTGCACAACATCCTCCTTTAGCAGCCGATTTTTGCAAAACTGTCAGTCGTAGTCCACGTAGCTCCTCCTTGATGGCTTTCATTAAAATCTTTGTTGTGTTCATAAATGACGTAAACTCAAATCTGGTGATCTCAACTTCATTCATTAAAGAGCTGATTCCTAACATTGGACTAAAAGTAGCTGATACTTTCTCCGCCACGGTCCAGATGTGATGATTCTTATGTGGTATGACGATCGCTCATTCATGTAACTTTATTAGGGAACACAGTCCTATCCAGTTCCTCTGTACAAGTACACTCAGTACCCGCACAGCCAGTAGTTGTCTTGTATGATTCCAGGGCCTCTTTCGTCCGGAACATGTAGAGCAAGTTGCTGCGCATCGCTCCTGTTCTGCTTGGTTTAAACCAGATACTAGTATGAAATCACTGATTTAGTCAGGTCTTCGAACCATTGGTCCTTTTTAAGTTGAGAATGATCTTTTCTCAGGCATCTCAGACACGCCTCTCTGGTAGTGCGGTTAGTTGTCGTCTGCTCATAGATATTTGAACACTTTTGTCTGTTCTTCCCAAGTGATGACGTCTTGTAGACCTTGCATAACAAAATCAGATTCACCGAGATTAATTTCAATTTCTTCGTCTGACTAGCCCACCAGTCCCCTCAAGTTGTATTTTTGGGAAACATGGCACAAACAAAATAGTTCCTGTAGATTCTTGCCGTTCGGTTCGTCAGTCTCCACCACATGTTCATTGCATGAGGATGTGAAGGACCAGGATGGTCCATCAATGTGTCTAAGGTAGCACTGAATGCATCGTTGATCTATCGCTTGCTGCGAAATGTTGATCCTTTGACAAACTGAGTGACACTACACTTCTGTTCTGAGCAAAGTTATTTACGGCGTCAATCGTTGCATCAAGCTTCAGTGTCATTTGGTGCAGTTTAATTCAGGGTAACATTGACCAGGTGTTTACTAGTCGTGTCAGTAAATCTGGTTCTCTCTAAAATAGTAGTTATTTTCTGTTATCGGGATTGGCATTCGATGTGGTCGTGAAGACTTCTCAAGATGCTTGGGTCCTTCGCGTTGCGTCGCCTTATGCATGCCCTTGGAACCACACACGAACTGGTCCAGATGAAAACCGTCTGGACGATGCTGTCTTCAGATGTAACAGCCACTGGCCCTGTACCGTTGGCACCACCACTTGCTGCTATTTAGATCAGGTTCTGCAGCTCACTTGGTGGGCAGTGTCGTGGCGAATCGGCCTTCCATCGCAGAAAGAAATCTCAGAGACAAGGGTTCCAGGTGCCAAGAGTTTAAACTTTATTTGCCCGGGCAAGCAAAGTGGGATATTCAGAGTTCATCTGAAGTGATCCAACGAATACATATCTGACTCCATATTTTATACATTGTTTTCAAGTTGTTATCACAGTTTAAACCAATCATGTGTGCATGACATCGTCTTCTTCCAATCAGGTTTTATATGACATCACTTTTTCATTAGCCCGTCCCTCTGCGCTCATAGTTCCGGCCTACCATATTAAGATTTAATGGTTGCGTGCGCCCCTCAAAAACAGGTGCCTCTTTATCTTGACACTTTCCTGGGGGTTTCGGACGATACATGATTTAACCATGTTTCTATCAAAGATGAGCTCATGGTTTAGCGAAAATGAGCTAGCCAGTCTCCTTGGTTGTATGGGATTTAATTAGACTTCCCTACAAAATTATGTGGGGTGTACGTCTTAGTTTTAAAATATATTTGGTGTGTGTGCAGATGTTCAAGTGTTCCGACTCATACCCTTAGCTTTGTTAAAATGAGCTCACTGTTTTAGAGATACTAGCGTCCTTGACTCTATGCAACAACCCAAACTTCCTTATTAAAAATGATGTGTTGTGTTCGTGCAGCTAAGATAAGATGCTTGTTGTTCACGCAGGTGATCATTAGCTCATACTTATACATGAGGCCCAATATTATTTCATAAGAATACATGAAACCGTATAACTAACTAAATGTATTATTTTATATAAGAAAACTCAACACTATAATAGAAAAACCACCATATAATCCCCCCTTTGAGGCTGACAAGCCTCACACTCCAACAAAATGTTATCTGTAAAAAGGAAATTATAGACTAATATAAATTGTAAGTTTAAAATATCAAAAAATTCAATAGTGCTCAAATTGATTAATAATTTGCGTGTGCATTCAGTTAATGATAAAATACTTAAGATAACGTACTACGTAAGTTGACATGATATGTAGGTTCAAATACTTCGGTTACGAGCAAGCAATAAAATATAAATAAAAAAATTCCTTCCACCCTTCTGTAAATATTTCATAACATGAGTATTTCTGTTTTTAACCCTGTGATACGCATCAGTTTCTTGATAGTTTTTTGTCAATATTGGCATATGTGTGATCATTATTCATGCTATGTTGTGATACAACATAAACAATCATCTGACTGGGAACAGTGGATGCAGCTGTTCGTTGAAATGACTTAATGCATAACGTCAATACAATACATGCAAGAAAGCAAACCACAATCAACATCAAGTTTTCCATGTTAGTAAACACACTTGTCATCCAGTCCCAATTAAATTCTTCTGAGTCAACCTCAGATTTGGTGAAAGTCTCAATCATTAAAGAGATGATCTTCCTTCCTTGCTGATGAGATGTTAATTCTTCTCTGTAATATGGGTGTCACAGGTTTCTCCAATTACTGCACAAAGTCCTCCTTTCACAGCTGTAAACTGGTCCAAGACCAGGCGATTTTGCAAAACTGTCCGTCGTAGTCAACGTAGCTCCTCCTTGATGGCTTTCAAGAAAAAATTCCGTTCATAAATGACGTAAACTCAAATCTGGTGATCTCAACTTCATTCATTAAAGAGCTGACTCCTAACATTGGACTAAAAGCAGCTAGACTTTCTCCGCCACAGTCCAGATGTGATGATTCTTTGGCACAGAGCTATCAGAAAGGAATTCAAACAGTCCTCTTCGTGTCCTCTGTTGTCGTGTCATCATGTCATCTGTTATGATGATCGCTCATTGATGTACCTGTACCAAAGAACACAGTCCTGTCCAGTTCCTCTGTATAAGTAAACTCAGTAACCACATTCTATGATTCCAGCGCCTCTTTCGTCCGGAACATTTAGAGCAATTTGCTGCTCATCGCTCCTGTTCTGCTTGGTTGTAACCAGATACTGGTACGAAATCCCTGATTTAGTCAGGTCTTCGAACCACTGGTCCATGTTAAGTTGACAATGATCTTTAACCTACACTTTTCTCAGGTATTTCAGACACGCCTCTCTGGTAGTGCAGTTGGTTGTTGTCTCCTCATAGATATGTTAACACTTTTGTCTCAGGGTTCTTCCCAAGTGATGACGTCTTGTAGACTTTGCGTAACATATCAGATTCTCCGAGAGTCATTTCAATTTCTTCGTCACAGATCTGATTATCCACCCAGTCCCCTCAAGTGGTATCTTTGGGAAACATGGCACAAACATACTAGTTCCTGTAGATTCTTGCCGTCGGTTTGTCAGTCTCTACCACATGCTCATTGCATGATGTTTTGAGGACCAGGGTGGTCCATCAATGTGTTTAAGGTAGCGCTCAATCCATCGTTGATCTATCGTTTGCTGCTAATTGTTGATCCTTTGCTCATAACAGAAGTGTAGTGTCACTCAGTTTGTCAAAGTTCTTTCTCTCGTCAATCGTTGCATCAAGCTTCACAGTGTCATTTGTTGCAGTTCAATTCAGGGCAATATGACCAGGTGTTTGCTAGTCGTGTCAGTAAATCTGGTTCTCTCTAAGATAGTAGTTATTTTCTGTTGTCGGGATCGACATTCGATGTGGTCCTGTAGACTTGTCAAGATGATTTGATCCATCGCCATGCGTCGCCTTATGCATGCCCGGGGACCCACACTCGAACTGGTCCAGATGAAAACCATCTGGACGATGCTGTCTTCAGATTTTAACAGTCACTGGCCCTGTACCGTTGGCACCAACACTTGCTGCTATTTAGATCAGGTTCTTTAGCTCACTTGGTGGGCAGCTTCTCATAATTCAGGAAGATACAATGACAAATAGACATATGTGCACCAGGCTCACTTACATAACAGTTTTGGTTATATCAATAAAATAATAAATGAAAATGACATGTTATATTTTTTAGATGCAAAAACAATAAACAAAACAAAACAAAATAAAATTCACACATGTGCACCAAGTGCACTCGCATAATAGTGTTTGATTATAGAGCACTAATGATTAACTGAAACATCAAACATTGAAACGTGTTGATGTCAAAATAATAAAAAGTTAAACAAAAATCAATCTAACTACCTGCCTAACAATGTCTAAGGTAATATCTAAAACTATTCCCACGGATGATTATACAATTCTAAGCTCTTCTCCCTTGCTGTCCAAAAAACAATTAGAAATTCATGGGACACTAGTCTTTCTCATCGTATTCCTCATATTTGCTTATAACAGCTAACATATTCAGCATATTTTCTTCAGTATTGCAATACGTACTCAATTCCATTTTCAACATCATCTGTTTGTCTTTAGCTTTCACCACCATAGCTCTTATAACTGGTTAAAGACAGCAAAATACTACAGAAGATATAGTAAATCCTCTTGCTTCAAAAACTCCTATCTTAATCAGCCATGAAGTTTATGATCCAAAGATCTAGTCCACCCATGTTCCAATTTCTTTGTCTAAGCCATCATTGGCTGTCATGTCGTCTTTTAAGTTTCTCCTTTTTTCCATTACTTTTGTGAACAACCCATCAGGGGCAGTTTTGTTTGCAATGTATGTACAATAGTCCTCTCCAAACATTACACTCCTTTTTGTTGCTAAAAGCCAATTCAGTGCTTTTTTATTTTGCCAGGCCATTTTACTTGTTGGTGCCAAGCAGTTTTGGTCTTAAATTCTTATCTGGTTAAATTCAAAAATAATCTGCTATGGGCACACCCTGCTTCTCATATGGTACGCAAATGGTTAAGTTTCATTTTCTGCAATTTGACACCAATATGATTGGTTTTGTCTTTTCACTTAAACGTTAGTTGTTTACATCTATAAGGAAAACTAATTATAGTCAGTTTGTTAGAAACCGATTGTTTCATATTCATTTACTTTACACATATTTTATATGCATTTTTCCAAATTGATCTAAAAATATTGTTTCTGTCTAACCGTTAGTGATTAGTTCTGCTGTTTAGGGCAATATGAAACGTATATCAGGAACATGATGTCAATTTAAAACAAACTAAAGTAATTCACTTAAACATTTTCTCAATTTCTTTTGTTTTTTGTCATTTTTAATGATTATAGTAAGCTATATCCAAGCCATAAATGTGCTCATATGGAATTTATCCATACTCTAGATGCCTTTAAACGTACAGTAATACTTATTGGTTAATTTTATATTCTTTTTTATTTCTAAGAAAACTGATCTTGCTGTGGACAGCAATAGACAGTTTTCTTCATTACTGTCACTGTTATCGACACAGTGTACAAAACTATTTGAAAATAAAAATTATTTAAAGACGTCAAACGGTGCTAAACTTTAATGACCCAGTCTATTGTGCAGGACTAAATTTAACACTCCCAACAACTCAGACTCAAAGCTGCCCAAAGATGATTTAATCAACAGTTGGACACTTTTGCCTGACTAGACAGTAAATTCAAAGACAGCAGGTTTTGGAGCTGTGAGGCAAAAGAATATCGGATAGCACCCACTTTATCAACAAAAATGTAATAAATTTCTCACAGAGCTCAGCTGACAGCTCTCTAAAAAACTGGAACTTTAGATTAATTACTTAATGTATTGTTAAAAAGACAATCCTAGGTCTATGAAAGGAATGAGATCAGGTCAGAAAATTATTTTCTATTCGAAATTTGATAAAAAAGTCTTGACGTGAAACATGACGTCCCAATATTTAACAAAGCCTTTATCACATAATGAATTAGATCAAATTGACTCACTGTGAAATGTGTCCCTTTACTGTATGAGATTCATCATCAATTGCAATGGGTTACTGTCTTTCATACTCGGTCAGTTCCCCACAGCGTGTGTCAGTTTGGTGGTGTCCACTTGACAGTAGTGAAGCCGGTTGTAAGTAAAGCTGACTCATGAGCAATTGGTCAGGCAACTGTTCCAAAAAATGTCCTTCATAAGAGCCTCTTAAATAACATAATGGCATTAGTCTCCCTTTTTAATACAGTGTCAAGTTTTAAATTTTCTTGGTTTACATATGATGGTTCATTAAAGAGAGATTTATAAGGTGCACCTCTCAGATACGTTAACATAATAGGTGTTTGATTATTATTTAGACCATAAGGATTACTACTCAAAAGCTGTAGAAACTATTTATAAAATAAAACAAAATGTTCTCTTCCTTTGCCTGTATTTGTGTTCAAATCGAACCCATTATTATTTCAGGTACTCTTTAAATATCTAATTATATATTAATTATAATTCAAAGATCATACACCTAGATCACCTAATTCAAAGCTCATTATCACACGTAAAGCCCATACCTCATTATAGGCTTCATATTAATCACATTAAGCATTATGCATTAATTCTATTATAATCTTATATCAATATATCTTAAGCAATATTTGAGTAATTATGATAATAAATGTGAACTTTCTTTCCTGTTGGCCACATATAAATGAAAAGGTTTCGAATAATCTAGATTTGCTTAGTACTGGAGCCCTCTGTAACTCTCTTTTTCTTAAGTTCAGCTTCATCTTGCTCTTCCTGTGTTGTAAAACACAGTGTACAATATATTCTAAAAATTCTTTATGTGGTTTAGAGTTCAGTCCTGCAACGTCTTCCAGTTTTGCCTTTACTGGCGGTGGCAGGGTGTCAACAATGGCATCTCTGAAGAGAGCTGCCATAACCGGGTCTTCTTCAGGGTTTTTCTCCAGCTCTTGTTTAATTGTCATTGCACATAGGTGGCTTGATTCTCTTTATCTATCATCTGATCCCCCTTCAGTTCTTTTTGATCAATTCTGGTTTGATATTCTCTTCTTAGGGCTCGCCACATGTCCTATCTTTGTTTGTCAAAGAGCTCTGCATCTTATTCTGGGGAGTCAATTGCTCGATTCAATCTAAAGTCCTTCAGCAGTTCATTTATTTAAGATGCACCCGGGCATTTAGCTAGAAAAGCTTTAATGTTTCCCTAAGCTAGTAGTATCCCAATCGTCTCTTCTTCCAGGACCCGTATCAATCTTCCAGCTCCCTCATTTAGATCTGGTAATCGTGCGATCAATCCATCCAAGTCCAGTGTGGCCCAAGGCACATAATGTGGTTGTTGATTTTTTATCTCAAGATTTCTTTGAATGGGTTGTTTGTAGCGGAGGTTGCTGATGCTGATCTTCTCAGTCTCTCCCCCACCTTCTCTGAGCCATGCTGGCTGTGGCTGTTCCTCATCTATGTCTTCTAAACAAATGTTTCCAGACATCCATTTGTATTCTCTCCTTGGGCAATCTTTAAATATTCTTGCTTCTTCCTGTTGTTCGGTCACCAGACATGTCCCTCTGCTGGTGTTATCTGGTATATATTTTCTTCTATGCGGTCATGACGTTTCATCAATGTAATTTGAGATATGTCTATTCTCCAGACTGGGCAGGGTTGCGTCATCTTCCATGGACCCTCCTCCGACATGACATCTGGCACCTTGCTATATCTTAGGTTTTTTCTTCTCAGTGCTGTGGATGTTTTGTCCGGCTCTCGAGCTGTTTGTTCATATCTCTGTCTTCTAGCTGCCTCTAGCTCTGCAGATACCCCAGCATAAATTGATTTATAGACGGGTGTAGCATTCCACTTCTGGTGGTACTCTGGCGTGATGGAAGATTACTCCTGCCGCCTCTCAGCGAATGTGTCTCTTAGAAGTTCATCATCCCTCGACTCCTCTCTTTTTCCCCTTGGAGGTCCAGCTCTCCTGTAAACTTAAATTCTCCTTTTCACCAAAGGCATTTGATTATTCAGCTCATCATCTTTCACAATCAATGACAGCTGGCTCCTGGATAATTAATATGGGGGTGGACTCATAGCCTTCCTAAATTATTCGCTGACTTTTTTCTCATCCTCTTTCAGGAGCTCCCTTGTTTTCTTCATGTTTTATAGAAAATTATTTCCTTACTTCTTAAACAAATGTAATACATCTTTTTCACTTTTTCTCTTAACTTCTCTTTTCATGCTTTTGTCCCTGGGTTTATGATTTCTTATCAACCCTTCCATTTCTTCACACATTGTCATATCAAATGTTCTACTTTCTGGTCATGAAGTTCTTAATTTTTTGTTCTCTTTGCTCATTTCTTCAAAATGTCTCCAGTCAGTTCTCTGCTCACAGGATATCTTGTTCCTAGTATTTCTACGGGTGTGGTGGCCAATCTTACTTTATTATCCTCACTTATTCTGTTGTAGTGGGGCGCCTCTTTGTTTTATTGCGACCTATGGCCCTAGGTTTTCTGGTGATATCTCCATGATCAGCTTCTTCAGTGTAACAGCCTGAAACTGCAGTGGGTCTATTTCTCTCTGCTCGTTGGTTGTTTCTCAATTTACATATCTTGTTTCTGCATTAACCTGTATTTCTGAGTGACTGATTAATCTGTATCCTCTTCCTCTACCTCTTTGAGAACCTTGTCTTACTCCTTGCAATAAATACGGTTCCACCAGGTTTTTGATTGGGATTTTATGATCAATGAGACACGCTGCAATGTGGTGTCTAGATTGTCAAATCTATTCATTCTATGGAAGCAAACTCCTTCTAAGTAGTTTCTCAATATCTCTACTTTACAACACCTGCCTACTATATCTCTCCAATTCACATATGGCCACTCCTGCTCAACTCGTTCCAAATTATGAACTTCTACTAATTCGTCCAAGAAATAATTTTTCTTTTCTTCTGTCAGTGGCTTCTTAATGCCTGCTAAGTCCCTATAAAATGATTCTCTCCAGAAATGATCACTAATTCCCTTAGTCTCAGTCACTGTTCTGGCTACTCTTACTCTCTCAAAATATGATTGTAAGCTTTCCTCATCTAGCAGTTCAATTCCAGCCATATGACTTTAAAACATCCCTAGAACATGAAAATATTTCACAATTCACAATCCATTAATCTTTTCACTTTTTAATCCATGTAAAACCGCTTTTCAATCAATGTGAAACAGTTCTTCACAGCAGCACTCTGGTCTCATACGCTCACAGCAGACAGAATACACACGCACACTCCAGAGGCCCTTCTGCTGTCTAATAAATCACTTCTCACAGATTCCAGCACACACACTCAGGCCTTATGGTCTGAGATTTTGATTTTTCCTGGGTATATTTTATCGACTTTATACCATAAAAGTAGCTCACAATTTTTGAAACATATTTGTAATCAACAAAATCTATCTCCTATTTTTTTGTTTGACAATGCTCTTCGTGCTTTAATCAAAGCAGCTATATTTTTCGGCTGCCGTTAAGTCTCATTCGCTCACAGTGAGCCCAACTCACACAAACTCTATGTCCTTCAAATCTTTATCTGACTCCATAAATTACCTCTTTATCTTCTACACACACTCTTGCTTCTCTCATGTGCTCAAATAATTTTTCTATTAAACCCTAATGCACACCTTATTCTGCTTTTAGCTTTTTTCAAATACTTTTATTACCACATGAAACTTTGGCACAGACACACAGCAAAAACTTGCACCTAGTCTCGAAACGCATGCCTCTTTAAACATCAACAAAACCTAACAATCCTTCTTCTCATACATTTTACTGGACAAACATTATACCACAATTTTTATTTGCTCCATCTCTCTTTCTCTCTCGCTCTCAATCACTTTGTCATACACACACACACTTACGGGGCCTTTTTGCCTCGCACTCTTGCACATACACTCACACCCTCTGTTTCACACACACACACACACACACACACACACAGAGTCTCACAGGCTGAGGTTTTTTCACAATACAATATACAATAACATAAAAATATATCACAACGCATTCATACCCTCCACGTGACCTGCACCTAACAGGATTTCTCACACTCCCTAGAGCGGCTTCGCGACCTACGCGGCACGTCCCTAGACGTGACCTGTTTCTCTTAAACAGGAATTTCACATCCTCTCGATGTCTTGCAACAACTATTGGGCACACTCGCCCAGCAGTGTGACTCGCCACCTAGGCGAGATTTATGTCCTCTTGACATCTTGCACTCACCAGTGCGACACGTTTCATTCAACCATACTTACTTACACTCTTTCATGCACACAATCACACACACACATTTCTTGAGATCTGGATACCCTTAAGACTTGGAAAACTAGTGCAATTTCTAACATTAAATTTTGTTCAATTTAGGAGAGGCTTTAAGAGGACAAACGACATTCAGAGTTTACCTTTAGCTGACCGCACAAAACTTATACTATGAAAGCAAATATGCTCACCTGTTTTTAGGGCCCTTTTTTGTGCGATCAGCTTGTCTGGTTCACCCGTCACAGTCATCAGCCTCCAGCCCTCTAACCTGGATCACGTCGGGGTCACCAAATATGTCGTGGCGAATCGGCCTTCCATCGCAGAAAGAAATCTCAGAGACAAGGGTTCCAGGTGCCAAGAGTTTAAACTTTATTTGCCCGGGCAAGCAAAGTGGGATATTCAGAGTTCATGTGAAGTGATCCAACGAATACATATCTGACTCCATCTTTTATACATTGTTTTCAAGTTGTTATCACAGTTTAAACCAATCATGTGTGCATGACATCGTCTTCTTCCAATCAGGTTTTATATGACATCACTTTTTCATTAGCCCGTCCCTCTGCGCTCATAGTTTCGGCCTACCATATTAAGATTTAATGGTTGCGTGCGCCTCTCAAAAACAGGTGCCTCTTTATCTTGACACTTTCCTGGGGGTTTCGGACGATACATGATTTAGCCATGTTTCTATCAAAGATGAGCTCATGGTTTAGCGAAAATGAGCTACCCAGTGTCCTTGGTTGATATGGGATTGAATTAGACTTCCCTACAAAATTATGTGGGGTGTACGTCTTAGTTTTAAAATATTTGGTGTGTGTGCAGATGTTCAAGTGTTCAGACTCATACCCTTAGCTTTGTTAAAATGAGCTCACTGTTTTAGAGATACTAGCGTCCTTGACTCTATGCAACAACCCAAACTTCCTTATTAAAAATGATGTGTTGTGTCCGTGCAGCTAAGATAAGATGCTTGATTGTTCACGCAGGTGTTCATTAGCTCATACTTATACATGAGGCCCAATATTATTTCATAAGAATACATGAAACCTTATAACTAACTAAATGTATTATTTTATATAAGAAAACTCAACACTATAATAGAAAAACCACCATAGCAGCTCCTCATAATTTAGGAAGATACAATGACAAATATACATATGTGCACCAGGTGCACTTACATAAGTTTTGATTATATCAATAAAATAATAAATGAAAATTACATGTTATATATTTTTGATGAAAAAAACAATAAACAAAAAATATCTAGCTGTCTGCCTAACCAATTATCTGAAACTATCTATAGCCTACTATGTCCCCATATGAGAGTGTACAATTATACGCTGCCTCCCTTTCTATCCAAAAACAGAGCAAACAGTAAAATAAAATGCATCAAAAGAAAACAACAGCCCTTCTATATCCATTCTTAGTGTTAAATGTCACATATAAAGGAATACTTGACTGAACATACAAATAGAAAAAATAATTTTAACTCCGTTTTATTGACATATTTAAATTAGATAAGATTTGTCAAGTATAAAAATCCCTTTGTTTTCTAGTTTCAGCAGTAATCTCAATCAACACTTTGTTTTCTGTAAATGACCTGTTTTTGTCTTATTCTCCAGCACTGCAAATGCACTAGAGTCACAATTGTTGTGTTATGATAGTTTAGAGTAAATAGTTCGGTTTTTGGTGTTGTTCTTACAGAAAGAACTCTGTACCCGTGACAAACTATAATACTGTAGGCTTAACATCACGGGGTTGAGGATATTCAACACTTAATGAGCGATGGTGACCATCCGGGCATGTGTGCAGGGACATTTGTTGAGGAATTCAGAAGCTTCGAAGATTTCTTTCACTCGCCACAAGTAAGAGCTGGAGAGGTCGGTTAGTTTTGTTGAGCCAATTTCGCTGCTTTAAACTAATTGTAACTATGTTTTTTTTAAGATAGACAAGATAGCATAACAAATTGACGTCGTCGGCGTTTGCTTGTTGGTCATTTGTGTAACTTACATTTGCGCAGGTAACGTAACGTTACGCTTGAGGAATAGCACAGCCGCCATTTTCTTTCACTCGCCATGAGTAAGAGCTGGAGAGATTGGTTAGTTTTGTTAAGCCAATTTCGCTGCTTTAAACTAATTGTAATTATGTTTTTTTTTAAGATAGACAAGATATCATAACAAATTGACGTCGTCGGCGTTTGCTTGTTGGTCAATTGTGTAACTTACACTGACGAACTTACATTTGCGCAGGTAACGTAACGTTACGCTTGAGGAATATCACAGCCGCCATTTTCTATCAGCCGCTACGAACACTAGGAGTAACAATCGTCAAGTTAAGTTTTATACAACCAACCCTTGCAGATTTATTTGCTGTTTTATACTAAATGTTATTATGTTGGCTTATTCAAATTTTGGAGACTATAAATATTGTAGCCTTGAGTTGACGTCGTCGTGTAATGTAATTTAACGTTAGCTGAGAAGTCAACAGACTAAGTTAACGTTGAGCTGTAACTGAACCAGTGGCGGCTGCTGGTCTTTCAAAGAGGGGAAGCTCATTTCACAATGAATGAATGAACAAATTATCTAAAAAAATATATATTAAACTCGACGGAGGAAATATGGGTATACATTAAACTGAAACAAGGAATGTGGTGTATAATTGTGTGAAATGTATGATGAAAATTGGCAAGCAATTTCGGCAAGCAAATACCAATAAATAGGTTGCAGCAGTTTGTATTTCGACTACACTTGCAAAATCCGCAATGGGACTGAGATTGAATAGCTTTAGCATCAGCGACTTTTTATAGAATAAAATCGCTGTCAATCAAAAGGAGATGCAATCTTTCGACAGACCCTCCAATACTCACGCAGACGCTCGGAGTCCGGGCCAGCCCACTCCTCCATTCATCCCAGAGACGCTGAGCGTCCGAGGGCGGGACATAATCGCAGCATTATCCAATGACCGTATTGTTTCTAAGCACTGAAAAAAACTGTTTAAAGCAGCCCCATTGAAGTCAATGGACCCTGGGCTTCAACAGAGTAATGCACTGTACGCTACGGGAATGAATGAGAAGGAAATCGAGTCAGCCGACCTAAGTAGCTGATTCTCAACGAAATTGTTTTCGTTCGAGATGAACGTGTTTAACGCATTTTTAGTCAATAAAATATTAACATAATAGTACATATATTTGACCATTCATTTTTTGACAATTATAGGGGAAGCTGAGCTTCCCTTGCAGTCTTAAAGAAATCGCGACTGAACTGAACTAATTAAACATGTTAGTTAAGTAAACTTGCATTAGTATTAAGGTGTTTGTCAAGTAGGTGTTTACTTTAAGTGGTTTTCTACAATGTTTGTATGTAAAATCACGTGTTGACTTGTCACTATAACGTTATATCAACCCATTTGTTTCATTCGATTTAACAAAATCCATCTTAAGTTTTAGTCCAGGGTCGTTATTGGAGAAGTACTAGACCTATATTCTACGTTGACACCAGATGTTCATCAGATGTTCTTTACCATAGTTCACGATCGTCGCGACGTGACAAAATGACATGTACAATCATTGATTATGATTATGAAAGTAATTTAAGTGCATCCAATATGACACGTAGTGGATTCTATTATCTTATGTCTAGCTTGCCTCCGTATATAAATTAATCATCCTTAATGTTTTCCATTAAAGCGTACAGGCACCGCTTTGTAAATTATATGGCCATAGTGCGTTCCCACATACGATTAATATTATTATAAGAAATAAGTCTCCACATAAGTGTCAGCAGCTACAGGTGTTTCTGCCATTACCACGTTCGCCATTAGCAAAGCATTATCGATGTGTCAATCGTATTTACTTATTTATGGATATGATGTCAAAAGCTCATTGTTTGTGGCATATTGCTACCTGGATACTTTCTAGATGCAGACTACTGATTTCTGCAGCCATGTACAATAGTCCTAAACTATTCGCTTGTTAAGTCTGACGTCACTTGTGACGTTTAGCCTCTTAATCTGGGTCCATGCGCTCTACTGGATAACAATGGCGGAACCTGTGACTTTATTTAGACACAATTTAGAAGTTGAGGTGAGAGTGCTGTAATTACACACGTGGCATTTTTTTTAGATTATCTTTGTTTTCTTTATCTACAGGCTCATTTTGTATTTCAAAATGATAAACAAGAGGCAGTATGAAAACCGCAAGAAATGCATCAAATTACAAGATGCTCATTTTGAAGAATTTGTTTCTCAAGGTAAATTTCGCAATAAAAATAACCAGTAACTCCAAATAAGGGGAGACAATTATGTTTAATAATTTTAACAGTGTATCATGTTATGTTGTCTATTAATGCCATCATTTAGTCAGGGAGAACTTTTCCATTCCTGTGAACAAGATTACCGTGGAAGATGATTCTGGAACTGAGGTGGATGAAACAGTGTTTGCAGAACTATCAACAGTGAATGGAATTTGCTTCGTTGTCAAAGATGGACATGACAATGGTAAACAAAGAGACACTGAGTGTTTAATATTATATTAACCCCGGTGACGCTTTCATATTCATTAACTTGAATTAAATTGATCTTCATCTGATTTTAAAATTGGCTTATGACTTAAAGATGCCAAATGTAAATGGCTTAACTATAAACTATTTTAATTAATTATTTCAAATCTTTTAGTCAGGAAACAACATTTTCTGCATGAACAAGTTTTATACGTGACTGTGCTCTGTAGATTGATTATATATCTTTTGTTCTTAGATTCAATCGCATCTCAGCCAGGCGCATCTCAATCAACCCCATTACTATCCTCATGCAGTGGCAGTTCCCTCTCTATCTCCGGTGGTAGCAGTGACAATGATGTGTCAAGACAACCCAAGCGAATGAAAAGAGATGAAGAGGCATTACAGAGCTCTGTAGCCACAGATGTAAACATGTCACTTGTATACAAATAAATAAACTTATCGAAATTGTCATTGTATCTGGGAAATATTCTTTTTTTTGTTTATTCATTTGTTGCAAACGTTTTGCTTTGTACTGATTTTCACGTATTAATTAATAATCAATTTGACTGTTGATAGACTGAGGTCATTCAGGCTAGACTATCCGGCTTTATTGAAAGTATACATTGTAACAGTTGACAATGTAAATCAGTGTTGTAATATTATGCTTAGCTGATAAATCTGATCCTGCAGACAAAACCAGGAGGAACAACAGTGGTTGAAGAATATGAAGACTCTGGGACACTGTCTGACTGTAGAAGGCGGCAAATGGTTAATATTCTTGCTTCACACATGGTGGAGACAGAAGGGTAAGTCCATTGTCAAAGGAAAAGTTCACCTTCAAAATGAAAATTCTGTCATTTACTCACCCTCTTGTCATTTCAAACCTGTATGAGAACATTTTGCTCCCCATTGACTTTTTTGGTTTTGTGTCCACACAGTAGAAGTGAATGGGGGACACCATTTTTTGGTTACCAACATTTTTCAAAATATCATGTTTTGTTTTTTGCAGAAGAGAAAAACCCCACACTTAAATATGACAACAGGGTGAGATTTCTGTTTGAGACATTTAACCACTAACCGTAAATTACAGAATGTAATTGTGGACTTTAAGAGAAACTAAGACAGGCTTTGGTTTCCCAGCCATTGTTTTTTCAGAAAATATCTCATAATGTGTGGACTTGAAAACCTTTTAACCTGTATGACTCATTTTGGTATTTTGAAGAATATTGGTAACAGAAGACAGTTGGTCCCGGTTGACTTGCATTGATTTTTTTGCATAAAATAGAAGTCAATGGGTCACAACAGTTTATGTTGTACAAACATTCTTTGAACAAATTGCATTCTGCAGAAGAAAGTCAATCTCATTATGTCTCTTTCCTTGGGAACGTACATTACTATGACAGCCAAAGTGGCTCTGGATTTCTTGCGTGGCAGCTCAAAACAATTAAAAAAAAGACTTAACTTGAGTGGAAAAACGCAGACTGCAGGAGGATGGGGCCCAAGGCAAGAGAGAAAGCCGTCTCAGGTTAGTGATGAGTTGGATGAAGAGCGTTGCAAAGAGTTGATATCCTTAATGAACAGTGTTGAGCAAGTTACTTCCAAACCGTAATACATTACAGATTACTTGTTACTGTTATTTAAAAGTAATCCCTTACTTTACAATATCAGTGTCTCAGAATTGTAATGTGTTACATGACACATTACAAGGGGTCAGTTGTGGTCTAGTGGTTAGAGAGTTGGACTCGTAGCCTGAAGGTCACTGGTTCAAACCTCAGTACCACCAGGAAATGACTGAAGTCCACCTTACCCCTGTTTGCTCTACAGTGATAGTTGCCCACTGCACCCTACTTGTAAGTCGCCTTGGATAAAAGCGTCTGCCAAATGAATAAATGTAATTGACTCCTCTATTACTTGAGTTACTTTCCCCAAAATAACTACAGAAGTAGAACATATCATTCCAAAAAAATGTATTTGTATTTTTTAGTGGTGGCCCGTTATTGGCGTTAATGTGCTGCGTTAACGTGAGACTCTTATCGCGCAATAAAAAAAATGTCGCCGTTAATCTATTCTCAAAGTTGGGTTGGGAGCTGGTTATATACTACGCTATGATGACTTTCACTTTGATATTTTAGCGCGGATGTATACCTAGCTAAATTGCACTGTAACGTCATCATGTAAACGTTATCTTACATTGTCCTTGCTGCTGGTCACAGGGATCTTGATAACTAGCTTCCTGAAAGCAGCCCAATGACCCCTCAAAACCCGCCCAGAGGGAATGAAAACTAGCCCAATTATTTTCTGGTGTCAAATCAAACTTAAGAACTTCTGTTTCTATTGCTGTATTTGCTTATCTGAATGGTTTCCTAGGTATTGTATATACTTTTTGTTCTGTTGAACTCAAAAGATGTTTTGGGGGATTTAGGAAAGCTAAAACGTCTGTGTCACCTTTGACTACCATTATGATCTTTTCTGCTATGGTAGTCAATTTTGCCAAAGAATTATCAGTTCCTAACATTCTACCAAATATATTTGTGTTCAACCGATTAAAGACATTTATACAGGTTTGGAACAACTAGAGGGTAAGTAATCCATAACAGAATTTTCATTTTTGGATTGGGTGTCCCTTTAAAAAAGATCTCATGTGTGCTCGAGACCACACATGTAAATGGACGAGAAACGTGTTTTCTGCTAGTAAAACATGCAAAAACATTTTTAAATTTATTGCATATGTATAATGTGTACAAAATCGTCAATGTTTTCGTTGTTCTAGACTGCCTATAGCGCTGCTCAAACGTGATATTTGGCAGCCGGAAGAATCAAGTGTTGTACACTCACGAGTGACTTCCTTCATTGTGCAACGTGACCTGCACCTTACGGAAAACATTGGTAAAAAACTAGTGGTGGGCCGTTATCGGCGTTAACGTGCTGCGTTAACGTGAGACTATTATCGCGCGATAAAAAAATGTCGCAGTTAATCTATTCTCAAAGTTGGGTTGGGAGCTGGGTCTATACTACGCAAGCTATGATGACTTTCACCTTGATATTTTAGGGCGGATGTATACCTAGCTTAATTTCACTGTAGGGGGCGAGAACGAGATTTTTCAACTCGCGTGATTCGCGCCGCCTCATCATCTCATAACCAGGGCTACATACGCGCGATTCGCGCCGCAAGCAGGTCTATCGCGTCTTTGCATTGACTTAACATGTAAATCCCTCCCGCTTTGCGTGTCATTATCGTTTGGTGTGAACACAACATAACGTTACTGTGAAATTACCACATCAAATGTGACGTGATAACATGGATGCAGCTATGAAGCCGCTGGGTTTGCTTCAGGGGAAATTTATTTTTAAGAAGCTTCCCAATGGAAACCTCAACAAGACTAAGGTTGTTTGCACCTTGTGCAATGCTGAATTGGTTTACTGTACGGAACTGGTTTACATACAGTTGGTTTAAAAAAAAAAAAACTTTCTCTCAACAGGTAGTGGTCTAGCTTTAGTTGAAACCAGTAAGTTTGTATTGGCACCTAATGTATTATGGACCCTGTATGACATATCGCTTGTTGCTCCCTAACGCTTTGTAAATCGCTTTGGATAAAAAGCGTCTACTAAATGACTAAATGTAAATGTACTGTAGGAGCTCTTCCAGTCTCAAGTACCACCTAAACGCAAAGCATCCCTTAGCTAATGCGGAAGTATACACAAGTAGATCTTATTGAACATAATTTCATTTTCATCACAAATGATCATAGTAGAACAGCTTTCTCAAGCAGTTTGTGATGCATTTTGGAAACAGGAGATGAGCCCCTGGTCTAATGCGCCACCTGGCTTGAGAAACCTGTTCTCAAAGACTTACTTTAGTCATTATTTGGGTAGCACACATATTCTGAATGCCTTCGGCAGAATTCAAATTAGCCATTTTAATCTAGATTAATTCCAAGATTAATCTAGATTAAAAAAATTAATCTATGCCCACCACTAGTAAAAACGTAGTTCGGATGCATTGTCTAATACCACCGCTATATTTTTCTCTTTGGTTAAGCTAAACCCGCGTCCCTCCTTGTACTTTAGCTTAGACAGACTCGTTCGCCACACTTTTGAGAACGGGACGATTCTGGAGTTGCCAGAGTATGAATACACATTTAAAATGTCATCAATTAACATTAATCCTTGGAACATAAATAAACATTTTGGCTGCCGCAGTACATTATGAAAGTAGCCCCAAAACCCGCAACCTGCAGCTCCATAATAATTGTACGGGAAATCAGTTTTCTTTAAAAATGAAATTTTCTTTAAACACAATTCAAAGCAGTAAACCTGGCACGTGATTATATGTAATAAAAATGTTCTTTTATTTCTCTGTTGCTTCAGATAGCTCAAGATTTTAACCTCCTCTTTGGTCCAGACACATCTTCCAAACTGCTTCAGAAGTGGCACACATTCTAAAAAGAATAGGTGATAAGAGAAGCAGAGAGTCTTACTACCACCCTAATGCTCCAAAGTTTGCTGAAGTCTGCCAGAAGTCAGTACAATAAGGAATCTTCTGCAGATCACCAAGGTATTCTGTACTTATCCAGATGAGACTATTTTCAGTGCAGTGTGTCAAAGGCAGTACTAATGATAACTTGAAATAAAAAACTGATAATTTAAGATTGTATTGGACCCAGAAACTATAAAAATAATGTAAAATAAACTTAGCACTTTTCCTTTAGAGTGGGACAGTGATATGGCATACTTCCTGCTGCTTCTCCATATTCTACCACCTCAACCTTCTAAAAAAAAAAACTAGGAAGATCATTGCAGCTCATGGCATGGACCATCTAGTTGTGTTTCACAAGGTTTGTGCCACACCACAGTTTGTAAGTAGGTACCACAGACTTGAGACGTATTACGATGTAAATTAATGACAATTTTTCTATTTAGTCATGTAGGAGCTTAGAAGAGCATTTGGAGAGTCAAGAGGGACAACGCCAGCCATTCCTCCTTGCCTCTGGAACTCTGAAGCAAGCCATCAGCACCTACTACATTGTGATTGAAAAGATGCTCATCCCATGCCAGGGAGCCACATGATTGGCAGCCTTCGACGAACTGATCAAAGCGCACTTCGTTTTTGGTGTAAGCTATGAGGATGCTCTCAACAACATGTACACATTCCTTCAGACATCAGTCTATGGTATTGATCTTGATAGCACTAAAGAAAGTCCAAAGGTTAAGGAATTTAGAGCCAAGTTTGACAATCCTAGTAGAATCGAAGTTGAAGAAGACTTTAACAATACCTACAATCCATTTAGTGACTTAAATACAAACTTTAAATGGACTAAGAATTTTAGGGAGAAATGGGGTATTGTTTAACCCGTCGAAATTCACTTAGGCGTGAGATTTGAATCTAAGAGAAACAAAGAATCTGGTGTCTATGAGCAGGTACCAGTAAATGACACGTTTACTTACATACCCCTGTTAAAAACATTAGAATTCATTTTCAGGAATGAAGAACCATGTAGTCAAATTAATAAATCTCCTTCTGTTGGCAACTTATACGAAGATTTCAGTGATGAAAGGTACTACAGACATCATCCATTGTATTCAAAATCAGAAAATGCATTGCAAATTCAAGTTTATTATGATGACTTTGAAACCGCAAACCCACTTGGGTCAAAACTAGGTATCCATAAGCTTGGCTGTATATATTTTACACTACGGAATTTGCCACCACGTTGCAAATCATCTTTGATGAATATCCATCTTGTTTCATTGTTTCATTCCTAAGATGCAAAAAAATATGGCGTTGACAAAATACTTAGTCCGTTTGTAGATGATGTAAAGGTTCTAGAGGATAAAGGAATGAAAGTGTCATCTACGGAACAACCTCTCTACGGCACAATTGCACAAGTAACAGGTGACAATTTAGGTCTTAACTCAATTCATGGCAATGTGGAATCTTTCACTTCAAACTACTACTGCCGAAGATGTCTTATTGACAAGGCCCCTGGCTGTTTTGGCATCAAACGCAGTAGTATAAAAAATTCCTTGTCACACTATAGTGTGTCAGAGAATTTTGTCCTAGATATTATGCATGATATCTTAGAAGGCGTAGCACAGTATGAAATAAAATTGTTATTTCAATCAGCAATGTATTTCTTTTGAAAACATTCTCCAGCGTGTATATGCATTTAACTATGGCTTCATGGATAAAAAAATCGCCCAACATGTATAAATGTGGCCAGTCGAACACTATGCCTTATTTGGACCCTCCAACTAATCTTTGGTGATATTGTCCCAGAAGATGACAGAAACTGGCATTTATTTTTGTAACATATCATTAACATTGTATTTTCCCCATGTATTACAGAAGGAAAGACTGTATTTTTACACAAAAATAAACATCTTATTGAAGACATCACAAGTTATTTAAAGCTTTGTATTCTCAAAATAATTTGATCCCAAAACATCAGCTCATGATTAATTATCCTGAGTGTATAAGCCATATTGGTCCTTTAGTTCATGTTTGGTGCATGCGATACGAGGCCAAGCACAAATTTTTTAAGTCCACCATGAAAAACTTTATGAACAAAACTAAGTCCCTTGCGAAAAAGCACCAAATAGCTGTTGATTATCATTGGGAATCGTTTTCTGCCAGAAAGATTCTCTGGGCCTGTCAAATCAAAGATACTGAGTGATGTTGCAAATGGTGATTTGATTTCAGAGTATTTTCAAATCAGTATGTCAAGTGAAGGACGTGTCACAACTTGGGTTAAACATAATGACATTGAATATCACACAGGAATTGTTCCTTGTACAGATGTTGTTCATGAAATGGGGGTATTTAATAAGATTGTGTGTATCTTTATGAGAAATTATTTGTATTTTTTGGTTTCAGAAATGGAGACTACATTTGTAGAGCATCTTCATGCTTTTCATGTTGTTAACAATGTGGATAGTCTTTCAATTGTTAAACTTAATGATTTGAGGTATTTTAAGCCCCTTTGATATGCAAATGTCACATGATACAGACTCGTTTTTCTATGTTGTGCCAGACAGTTGCATTGCATAGAACAACCAACAAAGTTTCTTCATGTTTTGGGCAGTTTTATATTGTACAGAGTGTTTGAAGTGCCCTGTATGTTATGAAATTTTAATTTGAACCCCTGTTGAGGTGGGTGAGATAAATTTGTTATTTGTAGCACTTTTTGGACTGGTTGTTCTGATTCCAGTGGACCCTGTATTGGCAGTTTACTCAACACTGACAGTGTTGATAATTAAATGAATTGGTGTCTATAATGAGATAACTTTAAACCCTGACTTGGTGTTCTACTTATCCATTGTGGTGTTACTATTTTACACAAAAGGTGTTTGTAAGGTATACTCTCACAGTGTTAATGATGTCAATTCTCTCAAGTGTTAATTTAACACTCACACAGGGTTTACATGGGAACCACGGGTGAAGTGTTAAATTTAACTCTGATGGTGTTCAATTTGCCATGAGGTTATTTTACTTCAGGGGGGTTTCTTATGGCATCAAGTACATTCACAAGTAAAATAAAAAATCTGTGATGATTGTAATGCATGTAAATCATATTTGTATTATCTTGATTTATCCAAACAAATTAAAATTCAAAACCATGCTTAATTTCATTTCCAGCCTTAATCTTCATTGCAGTTTTAAGCCTTATTTCATGGTTGAACCTCTGAATCCAGAGAAACCGGATCTTCACACTCTGGAAGAATATTTCAGTGTTTAATAAATATAACCAAAATAAACAACTATATGAATTTAATAAAATATTTTAAAACTTGATTAAACCTGGAAAAAAAGAGAAAAAATATGCTTTCATCCTCAATTTAAAAACAATAATGGAAGATGCAAGAGGGATGCTCAGAAGGAACTTGTTCCCTAAACGAAGAAGCAATGACAGAGAAAGTTCTGTTACTCTTTGATTTTAACCAAAACCAAGGGACAAATAACAAGCCTTTGTTACTGGATATGTAAAATCTTGAAGATGACAAGGGGATAATACGATCTTTCAGATAAGATGGTCCTTGATCATTACAAACTTTAAAAAATAATAACAACAGATAAACTAAATGAAGTCAAATTACATCTGTCTGAACGTGAGGTACAAAAGCACAAATGATCTTCTGATCTTAAAGAGTTAAAAACGATTTAAGTATTGAAATGTCTTGTAATGGTTCTTCTACATAACCTATACAAAAATACTAAAGTCCAAAAACGCATGGTTAAATTCATTCACTTCAATGCATTACAATTCATTATAAACAACACATAATGCATTATGCATGAACCAACAATAAATCTCTTTCTACAGTATTCATTAATTTGCTTATGTTACTTAATACTAATCTAGTTGTTTATTTATGTTAGTTCATTGATAAATGTTAACAAATATGACTTTAAATATTTATTAAATATTTACGTTGAAATGAACCATTCAGATGAATAAACGCTGTAGTATTACCCATTGTTGGCTAACTAATGTTTAGAAATAGAACCTAGTTGTAAAGTGATACCAAAGCTGGTAAGCCGCATGTTTGCATGTCACAAAACAAATCATAATGCGTAGGGTTTTGTTATCATTCCCATAAGGCGTCAATTTGGGTAGTGAGGAGTCCCTACAAATATTCAAGCAACACTAAATGATCATTACCAATAATTTAAAACAAACAACTAATCTACACTTATATATATATAACCACTGATGTCCATCTGTCTCTTGTGTTTTTTACTTATTACTGATTTTATTCAGTATTTATTCGTCCAGGAATTATTTAATTGAAATTAAAAATCTTTTACAATCGCATATGGTACACAAATGGTTAAGTTTCATTTTCTGCAATGTGTCGCCATTTTGATTGGTTTGCCTTCTCACTTTAACGTTAGTTGATTACATCTATGAGGATAGCTAAGTACAGTTGAATATTATGACAACTGATTGTTTCATATGCATTTATTTAATTCATAATTTATATACATTTTTCCCAATTGATCTAAAAATATTGTTTCTGTCTAACCGTTAGTGATTAGTTCTGCTGCTTAGGGCAATATAAAATGTATATCAGGAACATGATATCAATGCAAAACAAACTAAAGTTAGTCACTTAAAGATTTTCTCAATTTCTTTTGTTTATGGCATTTGTAACGATTATAGTAAGCTATATCTAAGCCATAAATGTGCTCATATGGACTATCCATACTGTAGATGCCTGTAAACGTACACTAATACTGAGTGGCTAAGTGTATATTCTAGTGAATTTCTAAGAAAACTGATCTTGCTGTAGACAGCAATAGACAGTGTTCTTTATATTCGCAATAACTATTTCAAATAAAAATGATTTATTGTTTAAAGAAGTCAAACGCCACTAAACTTTAGTGACCCAGTCTATTGTGCAGCACTACATTAAACAAACAAAAACAAAGCGAACTCAAAACTGCCCAAAGATGATTTAATCAACAGTTAGACACTTTGGCCTGACTGGACAGTGAATTTAAAGACAGCACGTCTCGGAGCTGTGAGGCGAAAGAATAACGGATAGCACTCACTTTATCAACAAAAATGTAAAAAATTTCTCACAGGGCTCAGCTGACAGCTCCCTCAAAAACTGGAACTTTGGATTGATTACTAAATTTGTTGTCAAAAATAAAGTCCTAGATTTATGAAAGCGTAGAGATAAGGTCAGAAAAATATTTTCTATTAGAAATTTGATAAAAAAAGTCTTGACGTGAAACATGACGTCCCAATATTTAACAAACCCTTTATCACATAATGAATAAGATCAAACTGACACACTGTGAAATGTGTCCATTAACTGTATTAGATTCATCATGAATTGCATGTCTTTCATACTTGGTCAGTTCCCAACAGCATGTGTCAGTTTGGTGTATTCCAATATATTAGCATTCATACAACACATTACCTGTTTCCTAACAGGATTTCTTTCTTTCTCCCTATAAAGTGACCTATTTCTCTTAAACAGGAATCTAACATCCTCTTGATGTCTTGCAATCCACTATTGCGACACACTCGCCTTCAGTGTGACTCACTAGATTTATACCCTCTTGGTGTCTAGCACTCACCAGTGCGACACGTTTCATTCGCTCATACACACACTATATGTACATAGGGCTGCAACTAACGATTATTTTAATAATCGATTCATCTATTGATTATTTTTTCGATTAATCGATGAATCGGATAAAAAACCAAAAACAAGAAAAGCATTCATTTTCAACCCTTTATTCAAAAATAGAACTAAAATCTTCAGAAAGTGCACAAACATGTTGCTCCTTGATCATCCCTGAGCTGTTATAATAATAATAAAATAAAATAATAGTGTTGACTAACACAAAAAACAAACACGTGTTTGCCAAAATTTTTTTTTTAAATAAACTGCCACCTGAGCTGCCAGAACAATTAATAATTTATAAAAAATAAAGAACAATACAAATCAGAAAATTTAGCAGGATTTGTTTGATCGCAGAACTTGTTCTCTAAACTACACTGCAGACGCACACACTAGCAGATGCACAAACTCTCACACTTACACACACTCGCTCTCACTCTCTGTCTCTCAAGTTCACTTGAAGCTTAGGTTCATTTATACACCACATTTAAACACAGCTTGAGATGACCAAGTGCTATAAAATAACTTTAAAATTAAATCAGAAAGTACAACACACACACATATTTTGTCAAAAATAACCTATATGGGACAAAGCACAGAATATACACTGCATAAATTGCTTTTCTAATTTAGTAGTTTCGTCCTGTTGTCAGTCCAAATATCAAAAAAATCTTAAATCAAGATACATTTACTAGACACGTGAAATAGCATAAGAAATTATGTCTTGTTTTCTGAAAAAGCACCTCAAAATAAGTGATTGTTTGCTTAAAACAAGCAAAATTATCTCCCAATCGGGTAAGAAAAATAATCTTAATGAGATATAATCTCATACAGAAGTTTTAAGCATCACTTAATTTTCTCAGACCATTTTTCTTGTCAAGTAATCTTGATTTAAGATTTTTTAGATATTTGGACTGGAAACGAGACAAAATTACTAATTAAGAAAAAAAATTTTGAATAAAAAAGTGTCTTTAGTCTTGCAATGCAAAGTGCAAAGTAACTATACCACCCCTGCTTTACTACTGTTATTAACGAGCTAACGCTAATTTGTCATGCTTGTCAAGATGGATAACGAGTAAACACCAGCACCAGGGACATTACGCTCCTCACTTCAAAACGGAACAAAAGTAGGATTCTGTGGTGACTTAAACTGCCTGTAGAACTCCCTTCCTCCTCATCAAAGACTCAAACATGTTTGCGTTTCAGGTGCTGGATCATTGCCGTGTTGCTCCCGCTATGTCGCTTTAGCATATTTTGCAGTTAACACACTTTTTCTGTATATTTAGTGTGAAACGCTCCCACACCTTGGATGACTTGGGTCGCGCGGATTTCTCTGCCTCCGCCATGTATCTTTCCTCCGCTAGATTTTTTTTATTTTTGCTCCGCCCCGTCTATGAGGCGTCGAACTCTGCTAGCATCAGTGCGCGAGAGAGACCGACTATGTTCACTCCGCTCCGCGCTCAAATAAAGTTTTTTTTTTAAATAATCAAACGTCTCCGCGTCGCGCGACACAACGAATCGATTATGAAATTCGTTGCCAACTCTTTTAGTAATCGATTTTATCGATTCGTTGTTGCAGCCCTAAATGTACACACTTTACATCCCGTTACCTAACAGGACCCTGCGTACCTACACGGCTCACCGCACTCGCAGTGTGACTTGCTAACATAAGCAAGATTTATACTTCTGCCCCACTGGCAGGAAACTTCTATACAATCTCTCATGCACACTTACACTCTTTCATACACACAATCACGCACACGCATTTCTTGAGATCTGGATACCCTGAAAGACTTGGCAAACTAGTGCAATTTTTTAACATTAAATTTGTTAAATTTAGGAGAGGCTTGAGAAGGACAAACGACATTCAGTGTTTACCTTTAGCTGACGGCACAAAACGTATACTATGAAGCAAATATGCTAACCTGTTTTAGGGCCCTTTTTGTGCGATCAGCTTGTCTGGTTTACCCGTCACAATCTTCAGCCTCCTGCCCTCTAACCTGGATCACGTCGGATTGTTACCAAATATGTTGTGGCGAATCGGCCTTCCATCGCAGAAAGAAATCGCAGAGACAAGGGTTCCAGGTACAAAGAGTTTAAACTTTATTTGCCCCGGCAAGCAAAGTGGGATATTCAGATGTCATCTGAAGTGATACAACCAATACACAACTGACTCCATCTTTTATACATTGTTCTCAAGGTATTATCACAGTTTAAACCAATCATGTTTTCCTGACATCATCTTTTTATTAGCCCGTCCCTCTGCGCTCGCTACCGTTATATTTCTGGCCTACCATATTAGGATTTAATCGTAGCGAGCACCTCTCAAAAGCAGGTGCCTCTTTATCCTGACACTTTTCTGAGGCTTTCGGACGATACATGATTTAGCCTTGTTTTTATAAAAAATGAGCTCATTGTTTAGCGTAGGATGAGCAACCCAGCATCCTTGGCTGCATGCGATTAATTAAACTTCTCTACAAAAGTGTATGTGGTCTACATGCAGTTACAGTCTTGGTGAGATAAGATTATATTAATTATTGTAGTTGTTATTTTAGTTAATAAAACATCTTTTCTGTTTACTTTTTAAATACTTCCCTCCATATTGTTATCACAGATTACTTTACAAATGGCTAATGTTTTGGATGTGTGTGTCCCAGAGTTCAGATAAGGACACATTCTAGCTACAGTCTGTGCAGTCGGAACTGGAGGCTGTGGAGAAGCTGATCTAGGATCTATTAGAGAAGCAGGCACGACTGCGGCCCCTGTTTAATGCTAGGGACATTGTGATCATCAGAGACTTGATTTTCCGGAACTAAAGCAAAAGTGCACACTGATTGCTTTCCTACCGGCGATCCTTAAGGGATACGGGAAAATACAGAGCTGTCATGCTGCATGCAGGGGGGAAAGACATCAGGATGCGGCAGACGGAGATTCTAAAGTGGGATTTCAGGAGTTTAATGGAGGAAGTCCACTGTATATCACCTCTTGGCGAGGAGGGGACCACTTCCCACGTACCGACAAGGACATGAAAGGAAAGTACACTATTTGCTTTAAATTAGTGGTGGGCATAGATTAATTTTCTTAATCTAGATTAAAATGGCTCATTTGAAATCTGCCGAAGGCATTCAGAATATGTGTGCTACCCAAATAATGACTAAAAGTAAGTCTTTGAGAACTGGTTTCTCAAGCCAGGTGGCGCATTAGACCAGGGGCTCATCTCCTGTTTCCAAAATGCATCACAAGCTGCTTGAGAAAGCTGTTCTACTATGATCATTTGTGATGAAAATTAAATTATGTTGATGTACTTGTGTTTACTTCCGCATTAGCTAAGGGATGCTTTGCATTTAGTTGGTACTTGAGACTGGAAGAGCTCCTACAGTACATTTACATTTAGTCATTTAGCAGACGCTTTTATCCAAAGCAACTTACAAAGAGTTAGGGAGCAACAAGAGATATGTCATACAGGAGCCATAATAGATTAGGTGCCAATACAAAGTTACTGGTTTCAACTAAAGCTAGACCACTACCTGTTGAGAGAAAGTTTTTTTTTTTTTTTTTTTAACCAATTGTATGTAAACCAGTTCCGTACAGTAAACCAATTCCACATTGAACAAGGTGCAAACAACCTTAGTCTTGTCGAGGTTTCCATTGGGAAGCTTCTTAAAAATAAATTTTCCCTGAAGCAAACCCGGCAGCTTCATAGCTGCATCCATGTTAGCACGTCACGTTTGATGTGGTAATTTCAGAGAAACGTTATGTTGTGTTCAGACCAAACGCGAATGGCGCGTCAAGCGCGAGTGATTTACATGTTAAGTCAATGCAAAGAGGCGATAGACCTACTTGCTGCGCGAATCGCGCGAACGAAGCCCTGGTTATGAGATGATGAGGCGGCGCGAATCACGTGAGTTGAAAAATCTCGTTCTCGCCCCTTACAGTGAAATTAAGCTAGGTATACATCCGCCCTAAAATATCAAGGTGAAAGTCATCATAGCTTGCGTAGTATAGACCCAGCTCTCAACCCAACTTTGAGAATAGATTAACAGCGACATTTTTTTTATCGCGCGATAAAAGTCTTAACGCAGCACGTTAACGCCGATAACGGCCCAAAACTACTTTAAATAGATGGTTATTGTCATGGTGCAATGAACACAGACTGCTCTTTTAAAATAATTGGAATCTTTTCTGGGAGCGAGCTAGGCTTTTCTGTCCTGATGGCCTGCACCACAGCAGTACTGCAGCGTGGGTTGTTTTAATCAATCATATTAAATATCATAAATCATATTTTAATAATTTTTTTTAAATTGCCATTGTTACTCTTAACAAATAGGTGGTGCAGTTAAAATGTAGCCATGCTTATTTATCAAACCTGCTTACAACAATAGTTAAGTAAAATCTAACTGATTTTAGTGGGTTGTTTTCAACCCCCCCATAATATTTTTTTACAGTGAAGAGTTCTTACATTGTCTAGAACATTTGCCCACATAACAACATCTCAACAGTCGCTGCCCATTAAGTACCGCATAGACGATAAACTAATTACTTCCCATCACATATAAGGCATTAAAAAGATTAGCTCCCGCTCATCTAACATAGCTTCTATCACGCTAAAACCCATCACGCTTCCTACGATCACAAAACTCGGGACTTCTGATAGTATCTAGAATAACTAAATCCACAAAAGGGGGTAGAGCTTTCTCAAATGAAGCACCTAAACTCTGGAATAGCCTTCCTGATACTATCCGTGGCTCAGACACACTCCCCCAATTTAAATCTCGAATAAAAACACATATGATGCATACTAGTATTAACTCTTGTTTATAAGTAAAAGAACAGCAGCTACGCTAATGGTTCTCTCTCTGCCCTCCTCAACATCCCCTGGATACTTCGAGGTAACCACAGATTATGCCGGCTCAAATTGAACCATCTGGTGTCATCCTCCTGTGAGATCCTGCGGACTGACTGTCCATCGGGACACCCATCCAGAGGAAACTACACATTACACCAGCACCAGTTGATCATCACGTGTCATCCTCATGCGAGATCCTGTGAGAAACACCAATTGATCACCCCAGCTCCAAGCGTGTGGTGTTACTTCACAGCTGGTAATAATTAGTAACAGGCAAAACCCACATCCTTTAGACTAAGAAAAGCTTAGCGTGCAGTAATACAGGGTACCAGGACTGTACCAAGACAATATTGTGTTCACCCTATTCTTAAGAAGACCACGGTGAGTTTAATAGATTGATCCAGGAGTTAAAGCTGTACCACTATTGTATTCATCGTTACTTCAGGATGTCAGTTGGTCAATTTGAAAACTTGCTTAACCAGATGGCTCCTATGTTGATAAAATGCAGAACAAACTTTTGGGAACCAATTGACCCTGAGCAGTATTGGCTGTGTGTTTGAGGTGAGTTTTATATCTTGTTGTTTTACTTTTATTTTTGCCAAGAAAGGAAACTTATTTTATTTAGTGCATATTTTTTCACATGCTTTTTTGACGTTTTTAAATGATAAAGTTTTTGGTCAGTACACGTTTTTTTTTGGCATCAAAGCAGATACATGTTTTCTGATCTATCAAAATTATTTTTTTTCAGATTTCTATGTACTGGAGATTCTTACCCAACCATTGCGTCAAGGTTTCGCCTGGGCATCTCAACTGTGGCTTTAATAGTTGCAGAGACATGTGAAGCAAATTGGACATGTCTTAAAGAACAACACATGCCAGTGCCCATAGAAGGTGTGTGGAGGAAAACAGCCAAGAGACTCAAAGAAAGATGGACCTTCACCAATTGTATTGGGGCAATGGATGGGAAGCATGTTGTTATTCAGTCCCAGGCAAATTCTGGTTCCCTCTTTTTCAATAGCAAGGGTACATTTTCTATGGTTTTGCTGAATGTATCCATCCATCCATCCATCCATCCATTTTCTTCCGCTTATCGGGGGCCGGGTCGCGGGGGCAGCAGTCTAAGCAGGGATGCCCAGACTTCCCTCTCCCTAGACACTTCCTCCAGCTCTTCCGGGGGGACACCGAGGCGTTCCCAGGCCAGCCGGGAGACATAGTCCCTCCAGCGTGTCCTAGGTCTCCCCCGGGGTCTCCTCACGGTGGGACATGCCCGGAATACCTTCCCGGGAAGGCGTCCAGGGGGCGTCCGGAAAAGATGCCCGAGCAACCTCAGCTGGCCCCTCTCGATGTGGAGGAGCAGCGGATCTACTCCTAGCTCCTCTCGAGTGACCGAGCTTCTCACACTATTTTGCTGAATGTAGTTGATGCAGAATATCGCTTTCTAGTGATTGATGTGGGCAGCTATGGGAGTAATAGCGATGGTGCCATTTTTGCAAATTCAGCAATTGGCAAAGCACTCGGAGACGGAACTTTGAATGTTCCTCCACCAGCGGAACTTCCTGGTAGAGCTCTGCGGGACCTAACCAGATTTCTTGCGACGCTGGATACATTTCTGAATAAAATGCGGCAGCGATCGGGAACTTTGGTGTGATTTGAACGGAAGCGAGCGGCGGGCGGTCTAAAAACATCCCGTCGTCCATTCAGAACTACATGTCTGCACTCATTCTTAACAAGCACCAGTACAGTCTGCACTCAGGATTATTGTGCACGCGCTACAAACATGGACCAGTGCTTTCTGCTTAATGCATTTTTTGCAAGGTCCGTGCACGCAGCGTTTGCATAACTATCCTCAGAGTGAATACATGTCGGGAGTGGGTGGGTGGGGAATATAACCTAGCAGGAGTGGGATGAAAACTGTCCCGCGCAGACCTCTACTTCCAGGTGCTCCTGAATTAGGAAAGGTGAATCATGTCATTGTAGCAGATGAAGCTTTCCCACTAAAGCCATATCAGGGTACATACAGGAATCATAGTTACATTTAATACTTTTTAAGACTTTTTCTTTAGATTTTAAGACCTCATCGCCACTTTAAATCGGTTATATCTGCAACACTTACATTTACTATATAATGATTGTTAGATAGCACAACTAAACAGACTTAGTTTGTGATGGCTAATAATCAATTCAACATAAGTCAGAATGGTGGGAACAAAGCACAAGAAAATTAAGTCACTAACCCAATGCAAAGTGTATTAGAAAGAGAAAACAAAACCAAGAATTGACAAAACTTATTGAAGAGGGAAAATAATGCTATCTGAGCTAACAGGACAATGAGTTCACACAGTAAATACAAACAATGTATTTGTAACATCAACTCTTGCAACCGTCTGCAAACCATATCATGCTTGTGGAACACTTATGACAAACACATCACTGATAGACAGTTTACCTGACACAGTGCCTCATTACTGGCAAAATAATGCTCACTATCATTACATCATACAATTAATTGGTCATTCCCAGTAAATGAACTAAAACTGCCCTGACGTGCCTTTAAATGTGAAACTTTAGACTACTATTCAATACAGCTGAACACTTTCATCTATAAACAAACACTGGTTTAGTTGTTTCTATTTTTTCATATATGGTTAAATTTCAACTTTGAACTATGAAATATATTAAACTTCGACCAACTTAAGGTGGGTGATGCTACAGTATGTTCAGGAGGAGCTCCTCCACCAATACACATTATGCTATGTGCCTCAATTCATTTGCTTTGTTCAAAAATAAGTTTAAACATGCTTAAAAGTCGTCAGAATTTATATAAAGTTTATCATATATCATATATAAACTTTATGAATATTGACTACTGTCTGAGATAGGTATACATTTACAAAAAATAATACTAATATGTACAACCAATGTGGATGTTAATAAGCAAAATGATGAATTTGTATACATTAATATAAAGTGTAACCAAAGTTTGTATCCATCACTCATTGAACAGATTAAATGAGTTTCAATATACATTCTTTAAACCTACACAATATTTATTGCAAGTTTGTTTTTTTACACATGTCCCTTGGGGGAGTTGTAAGCAAAAGTGTTGTTTAATATAATGCAGCTGTGTGAGATCACTCTGGGCAGCCAGCATGGTAATACATTACAGTAAGTGAAGTATATTTCTCGCATTTCCCCTGGTAGTAGAATAACCAGCTAAATTTGTCTTCTTAAATAATTGCCTAGGAATGTCTGAAAAGTTGTAAAATCTAACACCGCTATAACAGGAATAGCTAACATACTGTTGCCACAAAAGATTCAGTGGTTGTCCCAGCCTGCAAACAGGACTCAGCCCGTTAGTGACAAGATTCAAAATGCTAGTTAGTAACATTATAATAGAAATAACTTTACTTTAATGTGATGATACATTCAGTGACGTCACACTGCTTTATTTATTATGGAATAGGCAATCTTACATCAAGCTATAAATGAAGATAACGCGCTGAATCATTAATATATTAACAACCGAATGACGGCACTTATTAACAGTACGTCGATCAGCATCAACCGCTCATAATGCTAGAACATTTCCTTGTGAAATCTGAGCATGCACATTTACACAAACTAAAAAACAGTATGATTGATCAAGAAAATATATTAAAGCCATAAAGATTTTAGACCAGACTTAAAACGATTTAAAATATATTAACCGAATTAGGGCATTTATTAACAGTCCAGAACGATTTCATGAATTAATAGCTCAAAATGCTTCCGTTTCTATTGTCATGAAGAGTTTCTCCAGTCTGGCAGGGATGTTTTTTCTAGACTAACAGTAAACTCGGGCTGAAAAAACTCCATATGATTTTTAAAACCCAGCTCTCCTCAGACAAAGCCTATCGGAAGCATATCCCTAGCGATCATCTTAGTATTTAAAGCCGTTATTTGCTCCGCCCGTCTGGCATCAAAATTGGTTGGTCTGACCATAAAACTAGCAACTGAATGCTGACCAGTGGATGGACCTGCTGGGCGCTTCGCCCTCAAATGATTGTGCATCGTAGTTATTGATCCATGATAACTCAACTCAACTCAACTTTATTTATATAGCGCTTTTTACAATTTTCATTGTTACAAAGCAGCTGTACATGAGACACATTGAATACAAGTAAAAAAACTAAAGGCATATACCTGTAAAAACAAGACAAAGGTGAAAACAACAAAGACAGACATACAAATGCTCCACACACACAATATGCAAACATACATACACACACACACATTGACATAGATGCACACACACACAGTGAAAGCACACATTGGCGATAAAGGAGAAAGAACCACAGGTCAAATATTAAACGGACTATAAATTCTTATATGCAATATTAATTATGTCTTATTTCTGAATTCTAAAGCAGCCCCCCCGGCCAGGCAGATAGTGCAAAACAATATGCAAACGGTGGTGAGGAACACAAAACTCCCATCGAGAAAAAAAACCTCAGGAGAACCCAGGCCCAACCAGGGGATTCCAGTTCCCCTCTGGCAAAAGCTGCTGCCTCTGCACAAGCTCAACAGTGCTTGCACAACAAGGCTAAATAAAAATAAAAAATAAACTTAATAAGGTAAATGATAGATTTAAGATTATCATTCACAATCTAATAACATTTGAAATGTTGTAGGAAAATCAAAGTTGTGGCGTCCTTTATCCGGCTCTATCCTCTTAGCTCTTGTCAGGTCACCGCTTCCCATTCTCAGCTCTGCCATCGGGTCTGGGCATGAACTGCATCCTGCGGTAACCTTGGAACAAAGAGACAAGACTGGCTGAGAGTAGAGTACTGTTCTGCACTCTTTGATGCAACAAGTACATCATTTGTTGTTGGATGTGTTTCTGGTTCCGGTTGATCTAAATAATGCAGCCTAAATCCTCTGAGGATTAATATTATGGAGGAGTATTGTATGCAAGATTAAAAAGATGAGTCTTTAGTCTAGATTTAAACTGACAGAGTGTGTCTGCCTCCCGGACCGTGCAGGGAAGAATATTCCAAAGTTTAGGCGCTAGATACGAAAAGGATCTACCACCTGCACTTGATTTTGAAATTCTAGGTATTACCAACTGACAGGACGCCTGAGAGTGTAATGTACGTTGAGGTCTGTAATACAATAGAAGTTCATTCAAATACTGCGGCGCTAGACCATGTAGGGCTTTATAGGTAATAAGCAAGATCTTAAAGTTAATGCGATGCTTTATAGGTAACCAGTGCAAGGTTGACAGAACCGGGGTTATATGCTCATACTTTTTTGTACGTGTAAGAACTCGAGCTGCCGCGTTTTGAACAAGTTGCAGTTTTTGTAATAGGCCTGCAGGGCATCCACCTAGAAGTGCATTACAATAATCTAGTCTTGATGTCATGAATGCATGAATTAATTTCTCTGCATCTGACAGTGACAGCATATGACGTAGTTTAGATATATTCTTAAGATGGAAAAATGCAATTTTACAGGTGTTGGCGACATGGCTTTCAAATGACAGAGTACTATCGAATACAACGCCAAGATTCTTAGCTGATGACGAGGATTTTATGGAGCATCCATCAATCGTTAAGCAGTATTCTTGGTTGTTACGTATAAGGGTTTTCGGTCCAGTAAGTAACACTTCTGTTTTGTCCGAGTTTAGTAGTAAAAAATTGTTACTCATCCACATTTTTAAGTCAACTATGCAATCCTTATTCGATGAAACTGCTGGGTTTCATGAGGCTTCGAGGAAGTATAAAGTTGAGTATCATCAGCATAACAGTGAAAGCTAATTCCGTGTCGCTTTATTATATCTCCTAGAGGTAGCATGTATAATGCGAAGAGCAGAGGCCCCAAAACTGAGCCCTGTGGTACACCGTACTGGACTTGTGATTTGCGGGACACCTCATTGTTTATTGCTACAAATTGAAAACGGTCAGATAAATAAGACTTAATCCATTTCAATGCTATTCCGTAAATGCCGACGTAATTTTCGAGTCTATGTAGAAGTATGCTGTGGTCAATGGTGTCAAATGCAGCACTGAGGTCTAGCAGCACCAATAACGAAATACAGCCACGGTCAGACGCTAAAAGCAGATCATTTGTAACTCTGATCAAAGCAGTCTCTGTACTGTGACATGCTCGAAATCCAGACTGGAATTCATCATTAATGTCATTCCTTTGGAGGAAGGAGCATAATTGAGTTGAAACTACTTTTTCCAGAACTTTAGATATAAATGGTAAATTCGATATAGGCCTGTAATTCCCTAGTTCTTTAGGGTCGAGTTTGGTTTTTTTTTAAAGAAGCCTTATAACAGCCACCTTAAATGCTTTAGGCACATGTCCTAATGTCAGAGATGAGTTAATAATACTAAGAAGAGGATCTATAATTTCTGGGAGCATTTCTTTCAGTAGTTTTGTAGGTATAGGGTCTAGCATGCATGTTGTTGATTTAGATGATCTAATGATTTTAGACAGTTCATCGTGATCTACTGTAGAAAATAATTGCAATTTCTCCTTAGGGGTGCTGTAGTTAGTTTGTTCAGCGGGTTTCACTACAGGTTGCATTGTTATAATTTTTTCTCTTATATCTTGGATTTTACTAGTGAAGTAGTTCATAAATTCATCACTGTTATGCTGATAATCAGAATCTGACGTGGCTGACGACTTATCTTTTGTTAATTTAGCCACGGTGTTAAATAAAAACCTAGGGTTGTGATGGTTTTCCTCTATTAGTGATGAAAAGTAGGCGGATCTAGACGTTTTTATGGCATTCCTGTATTTTCGAGTACTATCCTTCCATGCTATATGAAATACCTCTAAATTAGTTTTCTTAAAGTTGCGCTCCATTTTCCGGGACGCTTTCTTTAGAGTCTGAGTGTGTTCATTATACCACGGTGTTGGGCTGCTATTTTTAATTTTCTTTAAACGCAGAGGAGCAACTATGTCTAATATTTCCGAGAAGGTAGAGTTAAAATTTTCAATAGAAGTGTCAAAATCGTCAACATTTTTACACATGCTAGATATTTTAGACAATTCAGGCAGATTATCGAGAAACGCATCTTTGGTAGTTGAAGTAATCGTTCTACCATATTTGTAGCAAGGAGTTTGATTTGCAGCCGTAGGCCATTGAAGCAAACATAATATCAGATAATGATCCGAAATGTCTTCACTCTGCTGAACGATTTTAACATCGTCCACATTTATACCATAAGAAAGTATTAAATCTAAAGTATGATTACGAAGGTGAGTGGGTCCTGACACATGTTGACTAACACCCATGGAGTTAAGAGTGTCTTTGAAAGCCATGCCCAAGGCATCTGTATCATTGTCTACATGGATATTAAAGTCACCGACGACAAGGACTCTATCTGCGGCCAGTACTAGTTCTGATAAGAACCCACCAAAATCTTTAATACAATCTGTGTGGTGCCCTGGAGGCCTATATACAATAGCTAGAATAAAATTTAAAAATGTTTTGTCCTTAGTATTAGGTGTCGATACGTGAAGTACCATGACTTCAAAAGAATTGTATTTAAATTTAGACTTCTGAGAGATGCTAAAATAATTATCGTAAAGTGCAGCAACACCTCCCCCTCTACTTTTTAGGCGAGGCTCGTGTTTATAGTAATAGTCTTGAGGAACGGATTCATTTAGAGTAATATAATCATCTGGCTTTAGCCATGTTTCTGTCAAACAAAGCATGTCTATTTTATGATCGGTTATCATATCGTTAACAAAAAGTGCTTTATTTGAGAGAGATCTAATATTAAGCAATCCGAGTCGTAACAGTTGATTATCTGTATTTTGTTCATGTGTAACTTGTTTAACGTTTATTAAATTACTTTCAAGAGGTTTACGCAATATCTTATGTTTGCTAATCCGGGGGACAGACACAGTCTCTATTTTATGTTGTTTGTAAGAAGGGATTATTACATGTTGCATATTTTGTGTATTCTGTAACGCGAGACGGCGAGCAGACAGTTGGTTAAGCCATTCAGTCTCCTTCCTGACCTGGGCCCTAGGTAGTCAGACTTTAGCATTATTAAGACTGTGTGCCAAATTTCTAGAGAGGAGGGAAACCCCATCCCAGGAGGGATGTAGACCATCTCGTTTCAACAGGTCAGGTCTGCCCTCAAAACTCTTCCAGTTATTTATAAAATCTATATTATTCTGCAGGCACCACTCAGACAACCAGCCATTTAGTGATGATAATCTGCTATAAATCTCATCACCACGGTAAGCAGTGAGGGGGCCAGAGAATATTACAGTGTCTGACATCGTTTTTGCGAGCTCACACACCTCTTTAATATTATCTTTAGTGATCTCCGATTGACGGAGTCTAACATCATTTGTGCCGACGTGAATAACAATCTTACTGAATTTACGATTAGTCTTAGCCAGCACATTTAAATTTGACTTGATGTCAGGCGCTCTGGCTCCCGGTAAACATTTGACTATGGTGGCTGGTGCCTCTATGTTAACGTTCCGGACAATAGAATCACCGATCACTAGGGCACTTTCAGCAGGTTTCTCAGTCGGTGCGTCACTGAGCGGGGCAAACCTGTTCGAGACTTTAATCGGAACGGTTGAGTGATGTTTTGTCCTGCGACTATGCCGTCTCACCGTCACAAAGTTTCCCAGCTGCAGGGGATTTTCAACCGGAACCGAGCTGTGTGCGCTAACATTGCTCGCATCCAAAATGTTTTCTACGGTCCTAACACTCTTACTATCCTCAAATAAGGATTGGATGCGAGACTCTAATTCTAAAATCTTCTCCGTCAGCCTAACTACTTCCCTACATTTATCACATGTAAAACCCTCGCCGCTGACAGAGAAGGCTAAGCTAAACATATGACATGAGGTGCAAGTAACAACAATAGGAATAGAAGCCATGACTCACCGGGTATGAAGTGCAATCCTAACTTACCAAGGTTGCTTGATGAGTCTTAGTATATACACTTAAAAAGAGAAACAGTTAGCACACAGGACAAACAGGGGGAGATGATATTCTCCTAAACAAAGGCTTCAAGCCTTTGTTTACCATTATATATCACTTATTAAAGATTATAATCACAATTAATAGTATAATTATTAAGATTGATCTGGTTAGGAGCTGTTGAAATGTGCCTGGAAAAAAATATGATCAAAATATCAACTTGACTAATAATAAAGCACACAGTATACATCAACATTTTCCTTGGGTGAATACTAGTGGTACCAACTATATAAAATGACCGTCTGAAGATTTTAACCAGTTACAATACATAAATATGAGTTGATATGCGTGGTATTAGCACAATATCATTAATGATGACTCATTCTACCTGTTAAATAAATCTTGCCTAATAATTCTGCTCACCTAAATATAAAATGTTTTTACATTCAAGCCTTTGTTTACCATTATATATCACTTATTCAAGATTATAATCACAATTAATAGTATAATTATTAAGATTGATCTGGTTAGGAGCTGTTGAAATGTGCCTGGAAAAAAATATGATCAGAATATCAACTTGACTAATAATTAAGCACACAGTGTACATCAACATTTTCATGGGATGAATACTAGTGGTACCAACTATATAAAATGACCGTCTGAAGATTTTAACCAGTTACAATACATAAATATGACTAGAAATGCGTGGTATGGGTCTGAGGTGTCCTCGGTAACCCGAGGATGAGACATGAAAACAAAACTGTATTACCGTATAGGCTGCTTGCATACAAACCCCTCCTTCATTCTTTGGTAAACCAGCGGTGCTGTAAGATCTGCTCCAATGTGGGCCGTTCAGTCATTTCATAGTGTTTACACCAATCTATAAGGCTTCTGCATTCTGTAAAAGTTTAAAGAGAGCTGGTAAGTTATGATTACCCGAGCTGTATCAGAGGACATAACTCTAAAGGTATTTGCACACAGTCCAAAAATTTCGTATGCATTTTTTCTTATTTGGTTCTCGTTTGTACAGTGTCTCTGAATTGCTAAAAAAGACAACTCAAAATGCTTGTTACGGATGCGAAAAAACGCAGAATATCAATCCTGGTCCGACGGACGAAAATATTGGAGACAGTGTGTAAATGGGCTTAAGGTCTTACTGATAAACATTTCAACAGGAAACATGTAGGACGGTTCAACACTGGAAATTGCTAGATCTGTCATCTTCTCTTATAATGTTCTGCACTTTTTATGTGATTGACAACATTTGTTTGTCACTTTACTTACCTTTGGAGATTTGAAAACAGATTTCAAGCAGATGACCATAAGGTCCGCAAACCAAGCGATGAAGGAGTCCGCCTAGTTGACAGGCGTTTACCGAGATGGCACTGTACTTATACCCAGGTACTGACCACTCAGGGTGTTTCTCCTCGAACTCGACTGTATCTGTAAAAGGTTCACATCATTAGTATGTTTCAATGAATATGTTTCCACACTGCACTACAAGAACACAAAACTCACCTCCAAGTCGATAGTATATTTTGCCCATGTATGGCATGGAATAGCCGAAGTCAATCAGCTTGATGTCCAAAGTGTTCGTGTTGATCAGGATGTTTTCTTCATCGATGAAGTAGTGAAAGACTCCGTGGGCAATACAGTGTTGTGCTGCTTGTACTGCCTGACGCATAATGACCCGTGCTACCTTTTCACCCACCGGATGATGTTTGATTATTTTGTCCAATACCGTCCAGGAACCAGGGTCCTCCAAAATTATAAACGTATAATAATCTTCATGAAACCACTCTAACATCTGAATGATGTAGGGGCTTATGGGAGGTTGTTTCAGCAGAGTCATCATTGCCACTTCGTTCATCAAACGTTCAGTATAGCCAGCCTAAAGAGAAGAGTATTAGAAGGATTATGTGGCTACGGATAACTCTTTAGATACGAACAAATATTGTTTTATTTCAGTGAATATTATATAAATTTGATCTATGTCTGGCTACAAGAGCCAGACCGGCTCAAAGCTTTGTGAGGACTCAGGTTGTGTTTTGTTCTTGTTAACTGCAGGTTCATATCAATTGTACCGTATCATTGGCCATTAAATAAACACATTTAAATTCAATATGACTGACCAACTCACCATGATATAAGTAGAAGTGCCATAATAATATCTATTATATTGCTTGTAAGCAACCTGTAAATCAAAAACAAGATTATATGACAAGCTACAACCTGTAAACCGTTTAATGAGCACATGTGTTGATTAAGACATGAATCTCTGGGTACATAATGAGTGAAGGGTTTGTTGCTACCTTTTGGCCATCGGATAGACGGGTTGCCAAGCAAACATTTCCGAAGCGTTCTATCCCCAGAATAACATACTCATCTGAGTAGCTGGAGTCAAACGATTCTGAAAAACACACAAAGAATGTAGAAATATTGTTTATGATGTCGCCAATTCTTGTGATTGTTGAGACATCATTTTTATTTCGACCCAATGAAACTAACCACAAACATAACCTCAGGTGATGATCAACAGTAAGACCGACTCACCTTTAGAAGGCTGAAACATTGGGGGAACACTGAGAAAAGGCCGCTCATAAATGATCCGTTCAATGTAAGTTGATTCCTGAGAGTCGAAAACACACTCGGGCATGTTCTTCAGCAAAAGCGTCCTTCTGCTCTCCCAACGAAAGAGGCGACGCTTTACAGCCTTCCATTTTCTCTTGAAGATTCCTTCCTCCTCTATGCCATCTTCTTCTAAATCACAGAACAAAAAACATTGGTTATCAAAAATACAAGCGTGCCAGAGAGGGCAAAGAGAACTATTTCAAGAAGGCAAATTATCTTCTAATATCAACATAAATGTCCAGGTTTACACATTTATGTCAACTCACCTTCTGGGTTGTGTTCCCTAAACGGTTCATTGCGAGCTGCATTAAAAGAAATACCAGTTGCTTAATTTATATATGAAATTTTATAAATTCAAATTTACACATCATCAGCTGATAATACTACAGCAGAGATCCATCATATTTGAAAAGAACAATACAACAAAAAAACAAAGCCACACAGCCAAGACCTTCCTATCTAAGCATAAATGTCCAGGTTTTGACATTTATTTTGTCTTACATTGTTTTGGGAAGATCAAGAAGGGGCGAGTGACTGAAGGCACTGTAGACATGAGCTGCTCTCTGGCACCCAAATAAATTGTATCGTTTCTTAAACAGCAGAGGTGATCGTGGTCGCAGCATCTGTGGTGTGGACAGCGGCGGATGAACATGTAGTATTGCCAGCGGCGGCGATAATCTTTTCTGGTCACCCGGAGAGGAAAGGTCAGTGCTCTCAGTTTCCATCGTTGGTTATTTAAAAAGTCCTCTACTCTCATCGAGAAGTCAATGTGATCTTGCTTCTCTTCTTTGACATGTTGTTCTAAAACAAAGAACAAGAAACAGTGATTATCATTGTTGAAATGTGTCTTTTTGAATCTTCTGTCTGAGGAACAGAGAATATTTTTATTGTAATGGCAAATGATTCTCTGATATTGGCATTAATGTCAAAGTTTTCAGGTTTATTTCATCTTACCTTGCGGTTCGTTATTTTCTCTGGTCTCATGGCAGTGGCGATGAAAGGGGCGCTTTATACCCTTCCACGATCTCTTGATGAAGCCACCGTTTCCTTTCTTTTCCTTTTCTTTTACTTTCTTTTTCTCTTCTTTTCCGTTCCTTCCCTCTTCATTGACATGTTGCTCTAAAAACAGAACAAAAATCAAGAAAAGGTTGACAAGTGTGTCATCATCATCTTCTTGGCTCTTCAGACTGAGGCACAGAGAACTATTTCAGTGAAAAGGAAACTGATCCATCTATTGTCTGCCTAAATGTCCAGGTTTGCACATTCATTTCATCTCACCTTGTGGCTTGGTTTCCACATCCTCTGCTGAGGCATCAGCTGGCAGCTCAGAGTTCTGCTGGATGGTCTGTCTGCAAGTTCTTTTGCAGACAGACCAGTCGCTGCTGGTAATGCTCACTACATCCAGATCATCACATCTGTCCTCTTTGGAGGGCAAATCTGCGATCGGTAGCTGGCAGGGACCGCTGACAGAAGACAGCTGAGCGCAGATCCCGTTCCTTCTCTCTTCATTGACATGTTGCTCTAAAAACAGAACAAAAATCAAGAAAAGGTTGACAAGTGTGTCATCATCATCTTCTTGGCTCTTCAGATTGAGGCACAGAGAACTATTTCAGTGAAAAGGAAACTGATCCATCTATTGTCTGCCTAAATGTCCAGGTTTGCACATTCATTTCATCTCACCTTGTGGGATGGTTTCCACATCCTCTGCTGAGGCATCAGCTGGCAGCTCAGAGTTCTGCTGGATGGTCTGTCTGCAAGTTCTTTTGCAGACAGACCAGTCGCTGCTGGTAATGCTCACTACATCCAGATCATCACATCTGTCCTCTTTGGGGGGCAAATCTGCGATCGGTAGCTGGCAGGGACCGCTGACAGAAGACAGCTGAGCGCAGATCTCTTCTCCGTCAGAAGAAGCACACGGGATGGCCGTGTCCTGCACCATAGCCTCCACATTGGTCTCATGACTGCTGCGACGGAAAGGACGCTTCACACCCTTCCACGCTCTCTTGATGAAGGGACCGTTTCCTTTCTTTTCCTCTTCTTTCTTTTTCTTTTTCTCTTCTTTTTCTTTCTTTTTCTCTTCTTTGTCTTTGTTTTTCTTTTTCTTTTTCTCTTCTGCTTTCTCTTCTTTTTCTTTCTCTTTCTTTTTCATTTTCTCTTCTTTTGCTTTCTTTTTCTCTTCTTTTTCCTTCTCTTTCTTTTTCTTTTTCTCTTCTTTTGCTTTCTTTTTCTCTTCTTCTTCTTTCTTTTTCTCTTCCTTTTTCTCTTCTTTGTCTTTCTCTTTCTTTTTCTTTTTCTCTTCTTTTTCTTTCTTTTTCTCTTCTTTGTCTTTCTCTTTCTTTTTCTTTTTCTCATCTGCTTTCTCTTCTTTTTCTTTCTCTTTCTTTTTCATTTTCTCTTCTTTTGCTTTCTTTTTCTCTTCTTTTTCCTTCTCTTTCTTTTTCTTTTTCTCTTCTTTTGCTTTCTTTTTCTCTTCTTCTTCTTTCTTTTTCTCTTCCTTTTTCTCTTCTTTTTCTTTTTCTTTCTTTTTCATTTTCTCTTCTTTTTCTTTCTTCTTCTCTTCTTTTTCTTTCTTTTTCTCTTCTTTTCCGTTCCTTCTCTCTTCATTGACATGTTGCTCTAAAAACAGAACAAAAATCAAGAAAAGGTTGACAAGTGTGTCATCATCATCTTCTTGGCTCTTCAGATTGAGGCACAGAGAACTATTTCAGTGAAAAGGAAACTGATCCATCTATTGTCTGCCTAAATGTCCAGGTTTGCACATTCATTTCATCTCACCTTGTGGCTTGGTTTCCACATCCTCTGCTGAGGCATCAGCTGGCAGCTCAGAGTTCTGCTGGATGGTCTGTCTGCAAGTTCTGTTGCAGACAGACCAGTCGCTGCTGGTAATGCTCACTACATCCAGATCATCACATCTGTCCTCTTTGGGGGGCAAATCTGCGATCAGTAGCTGGCAGGGACCGTTGACAGAAGACAGCTGAGCGCAGATCTCTTCTCCGTCAGAAGAAGCACGCGGGATGGCCGTGTCCTGCACCATAGCCTCCACATTGGTCTCATGACTGCTGCGACGGAAGGGACGCTTCACAGCCTTCCATGTTCTCTTGATGAAGCCACCCTTTCCTTTGCTCTTTTTTTCTTGGGCTCGTTGCTCTACAACACAGAAGAACAAACAGTAAACAATTTAAACACTCCCAGAGATAAGATCAAACAGTGATTATTGCATTAGAGTTATTTAATAGGAAATTATTTTTTGGCTTTGCCACTTTGCAGTAATGAAAGAGATTATTGAAAAAAATTAAAAAAAATAACACAGTGGAGGGCCACAGCAGAAAATTTCAGTTTCAATGACTTTTGATATTATCTCCTGTAATTTTATAAATATGCAGTAATGCTAGTTTTTAATGCAATTTTAAGAAATCTCTGGAAATATTTGTAAGGTTTGTATGATTTGACATCAACTTAAGGTTGATGATCTTTTTGATAATGAGTTGTATCACTGCATTGTATCGTACTGATGTAAACAGACACGGAGCTTTCAGTACACTACACACAATACTGTTTGTTTATACATGTTGTCATGCATGGGGGAAAACATTTACGTGTGAATTCTTCTGTTTGTCGTACGTTCATGCCCATAAAAACTGTAACTTAAGAGTTTAATACATTTCTGGTGTTCATTTAGACAATGATTCAAAACGACGCACAATTCACAAAAATAAAATTGAAGGTCGAAGTTTGAAAGATACATAACTTAACATACCAATTGCAACGTTAGTCCCCTCGGACAGTGCCGTGTTGACGGGTAATTGTTTATCCACGGTGAAGTCTTCCATGACCATACCGGGCAAAGTTGAATTCATACTTCTTTCCACTGAAGACATGTTGAAATTATAAAAACACTTGATTGTTGTTTCTGTAATTCGCGCTCTTTTTCTGTGTAAACTGCTCGATGATTCTCTTCCTCTTTGCTCAAACTGTCGATATCAGACAAGCAATGAATCGATCCAGAGAATTGAACTGAAATATGACAGATTAACTGCTCGGTCGCTCGATCTCTGCACTTGGTCGTAGCTCAGCTAGAATCAAACAAACACGGTGACGTCACAATCAGGTTTTGACGAACTCTGAAACGGCTGTCCTATGTCGAAGTGGGCGTGGTTTGTGCAGTCCGCTATAGAAAAGCATGATAGTACATTTTCTTTAAATTGCGTCCAATAAAAGGGAGCATAAACCGAAGAATCAAATCGATTCTATATACAGTCCCTGACAAAAGTCTTGTAGCTTATCTATTTTGTAGAAACACCTGCTATTAACCTGACTTTTAATTAATCAATTGGTGTTAGAAATAGCTCATATGAAAAGCAAAAAAACCTCCCAAATTACTTTTAATGCACTGCAATAAATCCGTTTCACTGAAAAAAGATTGCTCATTTAATCAAGACAGAAAGGTCAAATTTTGGCAAGACAAAAGTTTTGTCGCCTATTCATTAATTGAACAAATTTACTGCAAATACAAAAATATGTCAGCAAATTCAGTAGTGGTCCTCTGAGATCCAAATGTATATCTTGTATGACTTCCATGAGCTTGAAGGACTGCATCCATGCGGTTTGGCAAGGATTCATACAATTTATTGATGAAGTCATCAGGAATAGCAAAGAAAGCAGTCTTGCCCCAGATAGCAGACCAACACTGAATCAACATTCAGTCAAGGTTGATCCATCAGCCAAATTATCATTGAATCAATGTTGAAATTGTGTCCTTGATTTTTAATCATGTTTGCCCTAGAATAACGTTATTTCAATGATGAAAAATAGATTAAGGTGGGCTTAAAATCAATACTAGTTCAATTTAATTTCAATCACTCTTTTAACATTGAATTATGATTGAAAAAATATTAAATCAATCTTACTTTATTTACAGTAAGATTCTACTCCAGTAAATCATGGACAGTATGTTGTATATTCATTAAATATGAGAGGATGTTGGCAGAGGTAGACAGTACTGAAGTATTTACCTAAAAAGTGTACTTGAGTATCTCAACTCAACTCAACTTTATTTATAATGCTTCCGTTTCTATTGTCATGAAGAGTTTCTCCAGTCTGGCAGGGATGTTTTTTCTAGACTAACAGTAAACTCGGGCTGAAAAAACTCCATATGATTTTTAAAACCCAGCTCTCCTCAGACAAAGCCTATCGGAAGCATATCCCTAGCGATCATCTTAGTATTTAAAGCCGTTATTTGCTCCGCCCGTCTGGCATCAAAATTGGTTGGTCTGACCATAAAACTAGCAACTGAATGCTGACCAGTGGATGGACCTGCTGGGCGCTTCGCCCTCAAATGATTGTGCATCGTAGTTATTGATCCATGATAACTCAACTCAACTCAACTTTATTTATATAGCGCTTTTTACAATTTTCATTGTTACAAAGCAGCTGTACATGAGACACATTGAATACAAGTAAAAAAACTAAAGGCATATACCTGTAAAAACAAGACAAAGGTGAAAACAACAAAGACAGACATACAAATGCTCCACACACACAATATGCAAACATACATACACACACACACATTGACATAGATGCACACACACACAGTGAAAGCACACATTGGCGATAAAGGAGAAAGAACCACAGGTCAAATATTAAACGGACTATAAATTCTTATATGCAATATTAATTATGTCTTATTTCTGAATTCTAAAGCAGCCCCCCCGGCCAGGCAGATAGTGCAAAACAATATGCAAACGGTGGTGAGGAACACAAAACTCCCATCGAGAAAAAAAACCTCAGGAGAACCCAGGCCCAACCAGGGGATTCCAGTTCCCCTCTGGCAAAAGCTGCTGCCTCTGCACAAGCTCAACAGTGCTTGCACAACAAGGCTAAATAAAAATAAAAAATAAACTTAATAAGGTAAATGATAGATTTAAGATTATCATTCACAATCTAATAACATTTGAAATGTTGTAGGAAAATCAAAGTTGTGGCGTCCTTTATCCGGCTCTATCCTCTTAGCTCTTGTCAGGTCACCGCTTCCCATTCTCAGCTCTGCCATCGGGTCTGGGCATGAACTGCATCCTGCGGTAACCTTGGAACAAAGAGACAAGACTGGCTGAGAGTAGAGTACTGTTCTGCACTCTTTGATGCAACAAGTACATCATTTGTTGTTGGATGTGTTTCTGGTTCCGGTTGATCTAAATAATGCAGCCTAAATCCTCTGAGGATTAATATTATGGAGGAGTATTGTATGCAAGATTAAAAAGATGAGTCTTTAGTCTAGATTTAAACTGACAGAGTGTGTCTGCCTCCCGGACCGTGCAGGGAAGAATATTCCAAAGTTTAGGCGCTAGATACGAAAAGGATCTACCACCTGCACTTGATTTTGAAATTCTAGGTATTACCAACTGACAGGACGCCTGAGAGTGTAATGTACGTTGAGGTCTGTAATACAATAGAAGTTCATTCAAATACTGCGGCGCTAGACCATGTAGGGCTTTATAGGTAATAAGCAAGATCTTAAAGTTAATGCGATGCTTTATAGGTAACCAGTGCAAGGTTGACAGAACCGGGGTTATATGCTCATACTTTTTTGTACGTGTAAGAACTCGAGCTGCCGCGTTTTGAACAAGTTGCAGTTTTTGTAATAGGCCTGCAGGGCATCCACCTAGAAGTGCATTACAATAATCTAGTCTTGATGTCATGAATGCATGAATTAATTTCTCTGCATCTGACAGTGACAGCATATGACGTAGTTTAGATATATTCTTAAGATGGAAAAATGCAATTTTACAGGTGTTGGCGACATGGCTTTCAAATGACAGAGTACTATCGAATACAACGCCAAGATTCTTAGCTGATGACGAGGATTTTATGGAGCATCCATCAATCGTTAAGCAGTATTCTTGGTTGTTACGTATAAGGGATTTCGGTCCAGTAAGTAACACTTCTGTTTTGTCCGAGTTTAGTAGTAAAAAATTGTTACTCATCCACATTTTTAAGTCAACTATGCAATCCTTATTCGATGAAACTGCTGGGTTTCATGAGGCTTCGAGGAAATATAAAGTTGAGTATCATCAGCATAACAGTGAAAGCTAATTCCGTGTCGCTTTATTATATCTCCTAGAGGTAGCATGTATAATGCGAAGAGCAGAGGCCCCAAAACTGAGCCCTGTGGTACACCGTACTGGACTTGTGATTTGCGGGACACCTCATTGTTTATTGCTACAAATTGAAAACGGTCAGATAAATAAGACTTAATCCATTTCAATGCTATTCCGTAAATGCCGACGTAATTTTCGAGTCTATGTAGAAGTATGCTGTGGTCAATGGTGTCAAATGCAGCACTGAGGTCTAGCAGCACCAATAACGAAATACAGCCACGGTCAGACGCTAAAAGCAGATCATTTGTAACTCTGATCAAAGCAGTCTCTGTACTGTGACATGCTCGAAATCCAGACTGGAATTCATCATTAATGTCATTCCTTTGAAGGAAGGAGCATAATTGAGTTGAAACTACTTTTTCCAGAACTTTAGATATAAAAGGTAAATTCGATATAGGCCTGTAATTCCCTAGTTCTTTAGGGTCGAGTTTTTTTTTTTTTAAAAGAGGCCTTATAACAGCCACCTTAAATGCTTTAGGCACATGTCCTAATGTCAGAGATGAGTTAATAATACTGAGAAGAGGATCTATAATATCTGGGAGCATTTCTTTCAGTAGTTTTGTAGGTATAGGGTCTAGCATGCATGTTGTTGATTTAGATGATCTAATGATTTTAGACAGTTCATCGTGATCTACTGTAGAAAATAATTGCAATTTCTCCTTAGGGGTGCTGTAGTTAGTTTGTTCAGCGGGTTTCACTACAGGTTGAATTGTTATAATTTTTTCTCTTATATCTTGGATTTTACTAGTGAAGTAGTTCATAAATTCATCACTGTTATGCTGCTAATCAGAATCTGACGTCGCTGACGACTTATTTTTTGTTAATTTAGCCACGGTGTTAAATAAAAACCTAGGGTTGTGATGGTTTTCCTCTATTAGTGATGAAAAGTAGGCGGATCTAGACGTTTTTATGGCATTCCTGTATTTTCGAGTACTATCCTTCCATGCTATACGAAATACCTCTAAATTAGTTTTTTTAAAGTTGCGCTCCATTTTCCGGGACGCTTTCTTTAGAGTCTGAGTGTGTTCATTATACCACGGTGTTGGGCTGATATTTTTAATTTTCTTTAAACGCAGAGGAGCAACTGTGTCTAATATTTCCGAGAAGGTAGAGTTAAAATTTTCAATAGTAGTGTCAAAATCGTCAACGTTTTTACTCATGCTAGATATTTTAGACAATTCAGGCAGATTATCGAGAAACGCATCTTTGGTAGTTGAAGTAATCGTTCTACCGTATTTGTAACAAGGAGTTTGATTTGCAGCCGTAGGCCATTGAAGCAAACATAATATCAGATAATGATCCGAAATGTCTTCACTCTGCTGAACGATTTTAACATCGTCCACATTTATACCATAAGAAAGTATTAAATCTAAAGTATGATTACGAAGGTGAGTGGGTCCTGACACATGTTGACTAACGCCCATGGAGTTAAGAGTGTCTTTGAAAGCCATTCCCAAGGCATCTGTATCATTGTCTACATGGATATTAAAGTCACCGACGACAAGGACTCTATCTGCGGCCAGTACTAGTTCTGATAAGAACCCACCAAAATCTTTAATAAAATCTGTGTGGTGCCCTGGAGGCCTATATACAATAGCTAGAATAAATTTTAAAAATCTTTTGTCCTTAGTATTAGGTGTCGATACGTGAAGTACCATGACTTCAAAAGAATTGTATTTAAAATTAGACTTCTGAGAGATGGAAAAATAATTATTGCAAAGTGCAGCGACACCTCCCCCTCTACCTTTTAGACGAGGCACGTGTTTATAGTAATAATCTTGAGGAACGGATTCATTTAGAGTAATATAATCACCTGGCTTTAGCCATGTTTCTGTCAAACAAAGCATGTCTATTTTATGATCGGTTATCATATCGTTAACAAAAAGTGCTTTATTTGAGAGAGATCTAATATTAGACAGTCCGAGTCGTAACAGTTGCTTATCTGTATTTTGTTCATGTTTGATTTGTTTAACATTTATTAAATTACATTCAAGAGTTTTACGCAATATTTTATGTTTGCTAATCCGGGGGACAGACACAGTCTCTATTTTATGTTGTTTGTAAGAAGGGATTATTACATGTTGCATATTTTGTGTATTCTGTAACGCGAGACGGCAAGCAGACAGTTGGTTAAGCCATTCTGTCTCCTTCCTGACCTGGGCCCTAGGTAGTCAGACTTTAGCATTATTAAGACTGTGTGCCAAATTTCTACAGAGGAGGGAAACCCCATCCCAGGAGGGATGGAGACCATCTCGTTTCAACAGGTCAGGTACTTGATCAAGTATCTGTACTTGATGTTATTTTTTCCTAGAAACTTGATACTAACTTCACTACATTTGAAAGACAAATATCATACTTTTTACTGAACTACATTTCTATCAAGGTCTCCAAGTCAAAGGTTATTACTTTGAGGCACCTTAGAAAGTCAGTATATATAATTAGGAATAAGCATGGACTTCGGCACTACTCATAAAAAGTGTTGTACATTACAAATTTATACAGAAATTCCAATGCATGCCTGACAAAACATATTTTAACTAAAAAGTCACAAACTCCAAATACAACAACCTTGGAATTACACATATTTATGTATATTAATATTAAAATATTTTCCTGTGACCAAAATAGATTCTTATTTTTATACTGTATGTATCTATCTATCTACCATAAACCACAACAAAATGTAAGCATATAAACTAACCAACATGATAAAGAAAAATACATACTAGTAAAAGTACCACAGTTCTTTGTTTCAGTAAACACAAACATGTGAACTCAGGGGTTTTCATTTCGAGCAATGCCCCGAAGCCGTTCAGGGGCATAGCGGAGCCATTTTTGGACGGTCACAGTAAACGTGTATTCAGAGGCCTCGGTTTTCTCTGCCCTCATTTGCTGTTGTAGCGCATCTGAAAAAAAACATGTAGTACTTTACAGCTGCACAATATTTAAAACCTTTTGAAAGGTGGTAGTGTAATATGTACAAAACATAATTACAACTTAAAATTGATCATGTTTATTTTAAAGTTAAACTGACATTAGGAAGTAAAAAAATCAGATTTCGCTAATTGGCCACTATTCAGTACCCGTTCAAGTTTGGAGACGCATTTTCAATGATCAGACAATTTGGTGATCAAATCTAATTTATTGATTCTATATAAACAACCATTGTCTAAAAAAAATTAAATGTTTTTTAACTTTATATTGGACTTAAAAATGTGTCCAAATATTAGTCTTTGAAGTACTAGCTGAGTTTATTAGCCGTCAACCGCTCTCACTTCCATATGTGTGTGTACTGACGAAAGTGCTGTTTGTTTCCGAAAGTCACATTTTTAAATAATCAATTATTTTGTTTTGTATAGTACTATGCAAAAGTCTCAGGCACTCCCACAAAATGTTTTAAGCCAGTTATTTATATGTTGGTGAAGTGTGTCTGTAGGAAATGTAAGTTTACGTCTCCGAGCATACCTTTTGTCATTATTTGTGATAATCCAGCGAGGTTTTTTTTATGTACACAGAGTTTGACAACAATAGATATGCTCCAAACAGAGATGTGGTCTTGTCATCATCTAGTCTGTTACAACTATAGATCTAAATTCGTTATTAATGCTGGACACTGATATTTTTACTTTGACAAATGTACCTTTTAGAGATCATTAATCAATCATCATTTCCATCCACCAGATTTTGAGATCTAATAATACTCTGGAGACATGTTAATGGCCAAAACTGAAATCAAATACAGTAACTTACTGTTGGAATGTAATATTCTCAATGTCCCCTACAAAATATTATTCTATGGTTGAAAAGTCTAGTCGACGGAACACACAGAGTTGCAGATCTGGAGACAAAGTTTGACACAGACACCAAGTGCTTGTTTCAATCAAAGTCCAATGTTTATTTGTATAAGGACTAGTATTTATAAGATTAAAAGGAGGTGTCATAAAAAACCACAGCGGTGGAAAAAGACAAGACTTGATGTTTAGTCTTATTCCTCCTGAGAAAAATCAGATATGATTACAAAGTACGTATTAAGCATCAAAACACATCAATACACATCAGTTCACATCATTAGGAGCCTTGAGATGGAGACCGATAGTCACTCAGGTCAGTACGACTCTCAACGAGGTTAAACAACAGGAAAGTAAGGCCCATATTAGGGTGAAGGAAGCTTATACTAATCTAAATGAATACATATGATAGACAAATGTTCTATTAGACACAGATGATATATTTAAAGAGGACAGGATGAAATCCAGATTCTCACAATGGCCACTTTCAGACCAACAGTCCTACAAGCAGTCCTGTGTCCCTTTAAAGAACAAAATATAGAGCAGAGAAAAAAGGTTAATACAAATCTTTAATAAAAGGATATTTGCAATTGCGTATTTTTGTGTGGTTTTCTGGTTTGCAAGCTGTTTGAGGTAAAAGATCAATCAACGTGATTAGTAATGAAAACATAACAAAACCAATCATCCTCAATAAAAACAAAACCATAAACATAATTATATCTACTCTTCATCATCTACAGTGCCAATCTCAATTACCGAATCGTCAAACCCATTATCTCTTTCCATTTCATTGTCACGTTCATCAACATTTCTTGGTCCTTCTATCACTGTGGATGTGGGCAACTTCTATTGTCGTCTTTACTGAGTCAAGAAGATCTGGGCCAAACACACTAAGGGCTTCGGTAATTTTTGCACCCAGTATAAGAATTGATATCTAAGAATTCCATAGGAAATTTGCTTTTAGGATAACAATTTTTTCCTTTTTAGAATAGAATTTGGCCATCAATGCAAATCAGGGGAAGCTAAGGAGTCAGCACTGTTGGCTCAATGGGCCTTCTATCTTCATGCTTTGGGTGGCCCCCACCTCATGAAAGGTAGTTCTTTCCTCAGCTTAGTCAGTGCTTTCTCCACCCTGAGGTGTAGTAAGGTGAATCCCCTGTTGAGATTCTATGTTAAATTGGAGCTTGCCTGCTCTCCTGAAGAACACAACTTCAATCTGGAAGCGTGTATCCACTGTGGCTGGTAGTCCGTCAGAACTCCTGTCCGTGTGACGGCAATCACAGTCGCAGGTCCGTGGTACTTTGGTTCTCCAACCTTTGTTGGCTTCAGACTCCTCACAAAGACTTTTTGTCCTGGAACAAAGTTATGAGTAGGCTGTTCTGAGGGAAGAGGAAGACACAAGTCACTTAGTCACTTAGTCCTCCGGGATCACCACCAGATCACCTAAAAAAAAGAAATGCCTGCACGGCCTTTGACCCACGAGGTCGGGAAAGGTCTACCCATTAGTACCTCAAACGGCGACAATTTTGTCGTGGAAGATGGAGTCATTCTTATTTCTGCCAAGCCTGCAGGCAACAAATCAACCCACTTTCTTCCTGTTTCAAGTACCGCTTTTGTTAGTCATGTTTTGAGTGTTTGATTGCTTCTTTCCCCTTACGACTGCTGTACGGGATATTAAAATGCCAATCAATAGACAACGCTTTTGATAAGAGCTGTGTTACCTTTGACTTAAAACTCGTCGCGTTGTCAGATTCTATGGTGACTGGTCTAATATCTCCTTCAGGCCACTTTGAGAATCGATCAACAATTACCAAAATATATTTCAGATTACCTATCGGCGGCATGTGCGTAAAATCAATTTGTAGATGTTGAAAAGGAGCTTCCGGATGTGTCAATGCATCGTGCTTAGCTGATTTGTGCGGATTTACCTGTGCACATGTTAAGCATGCATCCAAAACAAGCTTTGCTGTTTTATGAACATCGTCTATACAATACAATTGATTAATTGCTTGAACTACTTTTGCACAACTGGTGTGTGATAACCCATGGTAATGTCTAATTAGGATAATTAATCCTAGTTTTGGTAGTGCTGTTCTACCCTGTTCATCTCTCATAATCCCATCTAATAATGGTTGACTTTGCAGGATTTTGATATCAATGTCAGGTACATTCGTTATGTGCACTGTCATTGCTATCTGTGTATCTTTCGGATGAAATGGTGATTTAATCTGAGCTTGGGCTGCTACCTTTGCCGCTTCATCAGCCCTTTTGTTGCCTACAGCCAGTTCATCGTCCCCCCGAAGCGTGACCCTTGACCTTACGATGGCCACTTCGAGCGGAAGCTGAACTGCCTCAGTTAACTGTCCTATCAGATTTGCATGTGCTATTGGCTTTCCCTCAGCAGTTTTGAAACTTCGTGCTTCCCACATTTTGGCATAATGGTGAAGAACACTCCAAGCATATCTGGAGTCGGTATAGATTGTTACTCTCTTACCTGTCATCAGCTCACAGGCCCGTATTAATGCTATCAACTCTGCTGCTTGTTGCTGAATTGTAATCTAAAGCGAAAGCTTCCTTTACCTCTCCTGTATCGGAAACCACAGCATAGCCACACAGGTAGACACCGTCAGAGGGCTTTGAACAAGACCCATCAACGTAAATGTGTTCTCCCCCCTCTAGGGGCGTATCCAGCAGATCGACCCTAGAAGAGTAAGAAGTTGTCAGTTCAAAGATGCAATCATGTTCAACATCAAAATCTGCCATATTTACCATACCCAAAATACCCAGCAAAGCAGGATTAATGTTTGCTGTCGGTTGAATGCAAAGATTTTTCGTTGCCAGCAGAGTAGCCTCGTAACCTGAGCGTCGTTGCGCTGTCATGTGTTGTGTTTGCATGTTGTGTAAAATTGCACCTACCTGATGGGATGCATACAATGTTAAAGGGTGTGACAGCACAGTTTTCTCAGCCACCTGTACAATCAGAGCAGCTGCAGCCACAGCACGAAGACATGCTGGCATACCTGTGACTATGTTATCTAATTTCTTAGACAGATATGCAACTGGCCTATATATTGAACCATGCTCTTGCAATAGGACCCCCAAAGCTGCAACCGCTGTCTCCCTAACATGCAAGTGAAAAGGCTTGGTGTAGTCTGGCAGGCCCAATGCTGGTGCGGTTGTGATGGCTGCTTTCAAGGCATTGAAATGTTCATCTTAGTTTTGACCCATTGCAGTTTCTCTTTCGAAGCTTTGAAAATTGTTTCAGCAAGTAAATGGCAAACAATTACAGATGCTTGTTTACAGTCCTCCTCCGTCTCCCTGGACACGAGGATATCATCTGCAAACTAAAGAAAACAAACTGATGAAGGCAGATCAGTCATTTTGGCCAAAGTTCTGTGCACTGCCGCAGAAAAGACAGCGGGTGAATCTACATAGCCCTTTGCAAGGCCTTTCCACGTATATTGTTGTCCTTTAAATGTAAAAGCTAACAAAGGCTGAGTATCTGGGTGTACAGGTACAGAGAAAAAGGCTGCACACAAATCAATTACAGTGAAATACTTGTGCGAATGTGGCACTGAATTCATAACAGTCAAAACATCAGGCACAATTGGTGCGAGTGGTATGATTAACTGATTGACTGCTCTTAAATCTTGAGTTAATCTCCACGCTTTCCCATCAGCTTTCACGACTGGCTTAATTGGTCTGTTGTATGGTGAGTGTGTGTGTTCGAGGACACCCAGCTTGACAAAGTTTTCAATTAAAGGCGTAATACCTTCTTCCTTATCTTTAGATAAAGGGTATTGTTTAATGTAGACAGGTTTGTTAGTTTTCAGTTTAGCCCTGTAAGGGTCCATATCAATGAACCAGTGTCATCTTTGAACTGAGATCATAACAAAGGGTTAATCATGGAGTCTACCCGTGTAGGCATGCTGCACCCGGAAACAGGCGATTGTGAACCGCTTGGCTGTCGACCTGTTAGCAAAGGATCGACGGATGCCTGTAGACTAGACAGAAAAGAAAAAACAACCTTGTGATCAAGTAAACTTAATGTCCATGCCTAATTTATGCATCATATCACGACCTAAAAGATTTAGTGGAGCACCTGGAATTGTGAATTTGTGGAAAAATGGTTAAATACCAGAGGCTTTAACCTGTAATGGAGGTGTGACCGTACAAGCAATGTCAGTTCCGGAAATTCCCACAGAGTGAATAATTTGATATTCTAATAATAAAAAGAACTTTGTTCAGTGTTCCTCTTTTCCGGATAGCCTGTAAACATAGCATTCATTATGTCATTATTTAATGGCAATTTAGAATCTTCAATCCATGCTTTCTAAAAACACACGAAAAATTGAGCAGCTGATTCTCTCGCTGCCTGTGTGGTGCTTTCTGCAAGAGATAAGACCTGTTGACTCCCTAGAAATTTATCAAGAAACACTCTTATCTGTGTAAAAAACATTTCAACATTAGCAGAAGTTTCCCAAAACAACTCATGTGGGTTTGCAGCCGTACCGCTGTAAAAAAGTGATTTTATCATTGTCAATAGATAATGTGGGACATTTTCCAATCAGCATTTCTTCAGTTACATCTTTCTCTAGTGTTCTTAACAACACAGCACGAAAATCTCTACCTGTAAAATGTGAATATTTTGTGTGCGTTTGCAAAATTGACACATATTTTCCCGCTTCCTGTGGGGAAGCCAAACTTTTACAGATCGCCTCCATATCAGACATTCGTAATGGTCTAACATTTAGCGTATTTCCAGCGCGTACCCAAACCATTGAATTTTTCGGGTTTGTAATTATGTTAGGTTTAACAATGCATTTTTTCGGTTTTACCTCGACTGTTTGTTCTTGACCTGTAATGTTAAGTTTTGCGGAAACGGTATTACCCCTGATGATTGGTTTTACCGACAGAGTGGGCGCAGAGGGTGAAGTCTGACCTTGGCTAGGAGCCTGGTATGAAGGCGGCTTTTCTAATGGCCACAGATTGTGACTTGCTGCATATGCAACCATTTTTTGTTTGTCCGGACCCTGGTCCCAAACCTTCCTCATCTCTTTACATACGGCATAAGCTTTACTCATGTATGGATAATCCCACATTGGGTCTCCCCACCCTTCTTTTACCAGGCTCTTTGCCAAAAACATACAATCATCAGAAAAGGAACCTTCCCTCGGGTAGGGAATATCAATTTGCGGTTTTATTCCCTCCGACCATCCTGCGAGATTGCTAACATATGGATTGGCATAAAATCCTTGATTATTTCTGTACATAAATGCGACAGGCGTTTCGCCCGGCAGTGGCTTTGAAACAGAATTCCCCATCTTACACTCCAAACAAGTTAGTGATAAAGACAGTACAGACAAAACAAAGATAAACCCTCATGTTCAATCGACCAAAAGTTTCAACACTACTGCATGTATTATATTGTGATCAGAGGTGGATATTAAATTCACCGTCTTTTCCTGACAACAATATTTCAATATGTCATGCAGTAACAGTGAAATCTGTAATAAATTATTCTTTTTTAGAATAAACTCTAATAAATCTTGTTAACAAAGCATTTTCTCTGAGAAGTCAACACCACGATCCAAAATTACAGTGTGATCAGTACTGCAAAACCTTTCATATTCTTGCGTTAATAATTATTTTACTAATTACTGTTGCCAGCCGCATTGTCACAACAATAGGAAAGCGAATTCCCACTAACATGAATTGAAAAAACCCTATTTCGTCTTACGAAATACTAAACCACAAGAATCCTACAGGGTAAGCGTTTTATTTCTCTAAGCCAGAAAAAAACTGTATAGAAGAAAAAAACACTCACCCTTTCCTGTAGGTCTGTGCCCGATCGTCAGGTGCGCTTTCCTCAGTATGCTTTGGCCTCCTGGTTCTAAGAGAGAAGAGAGCATCTTCCTCCCCTCATAGACGAGCCCCCAATTGTTGGAATGTAATATTCTCAATGTCCCCTACAAAATATTATTCTATGGTTGAAAAGTCTAGTCGACGGAACACACAGAGTTGCAGATCTGGAGACAAAGTTTGACACAGACACCAAGTGCTTGTTTCAATCAAAGTCCAATGTTTATTTGTATAAGGACTAGTATTTATAAGATTAAAAGGAGGTGTCATAAAAAACCACAGGGGTGGAAAAAGACAAGACTTGATGTTTAGTCTTATTCCTCCTGAGAAAAATCAGATATGATTACAAAGTACGTATTAAGCATCAAAACACATCAATACACATCAGTTCACATCATTAGGAGCCTTGAGATGGAGACCGATAGTCACTCAGGTCAGTACGACTCTCAACGAGGTTAAACAACAGGAAAGTAAGGCCCATATTAGGGTGAAGGAAGCTTATACTAATCTAAATGAATACATATGATAGACAAATGTTCTATTAGACACAGATGATATATTTAAAGAGGACAGGACGAAATCCAGATTCTCACACTTACCAAACATGCACATCATTGAGTCTGGTGTCTTTAAAAGCAGTTTTTTGTTTTTGCTCATCTTTCACTTTTTTCCCAGCCCAGTTCATCTGAGAGGCAAGCTCATTGGATAAAGTACAGCCCAGCATTTTTCTGATACGGGCCTCAACTGATGGTCCTCCCACAATAGCAAAACGACCAACCTAAGAGGTTGTTAAACACATATTTGGAGAGAATATGGAAATGTTACAAAAATGCCATGTGGCTTCACAGAAGCATATTTCTGCTAGAAAAAAGAAAAATGTGCTTTTGAGAATTTGACGCTTTACAGTACCATAACACGTCTCACATCTTCACTCTGAAGAATCCACTCAGCCTCTTCAAACTCTGTCATGCTTTTCAATGGGAGTGATAGAGGTAGTAGCTGCCGTCTCATGAAACCCTGGACCTCTAGACTAAGTTCTTTTACTTCGGACATAGTTCAGTCAGCGTCTCGGTCAGCTTAGAATATGCTATGTCTTGAAAGCAAAAGCAATCCAAAAAAACTAAACAAAATGAAGGCAAAAGCAATATTAAAAAAACAGAACTATATGCCAACAACTATAAACTCTTGTCCTCAAACCCATCCCAGAATGTTTTAGATGTCTTCCTATTTAAAACATGACGTTTATATCAGATTCAGGTTTCATTTAAGAAGAGCGCTTCATACACATATCTAAAGACATGCAAACAGTGTAAGGATAAAGGTAAAAGTCCCTTGGAGTTTTCTAAGCATCTAAGTGGTCAAAACAGCGTATGTGCTGTGGTTGCTCCCCAGTTTTTTTATTTCAAATTTGCCAATATATATTTAACTGTATAGCAGGGTTAATGGCTTGCATAATGGTTAAAACAAGCCTTATTGTTAGGGTTACACAATGTTTAACACTTTACATCTCCTACTGCAAGAAAACTATATGCATAATAAAAACTGAGGCAAAATACATCCTTGGTTAAACTTACCATCAAAGGCACACTGACTTTCATACAGTGAATCTAAATACAAGAAATAGAGGTTTCAGAAGATGTTGCATCTATTTGCATTCAACATTGTCTTTGCAATGAATTATTACCATTGTACATATTATATTCTCCCATGCTGTGTGAAGGTGCTTCTGAAAAAAAAAAACACATAAGAGCTGTTGACAGGAACACCGGAAAAGTCCTTTTCACACATGACCTGTTAACTGCAATTTTCCAGTACTGTATGTGTGAGAGGGGCTAGTGTCATATTAAATTAGCTTTTTTGCAATCATTGTGAAAGGGGTCTAATACAGCATTTTTGACCCGTTTTTGCGGATCCATGTAAACGTGGATATTTTTTTAAATGGTGCCGACTCGCGCATAGTTACATTTATAAAACAATATCAAACGTTTTAGTTTTTTTAATGCTTTGTTGTTTTGTAAAAAAACACTGCACATCTTTTTACACTGATAGACATACCATTTCTTCCAGTTGGATGCATCTCATTGAAGGGCCTGTAATCAACTTGCCTATCTGCTGAAAGGACACATAGAGTGAGATGGGGTAAATTATTTATCTTAATATTTGTTTAGTCAATAAATCAGTTGACTAAAGTGCTGCACAATAATAATAGCAGAAACCAAAGACAGATCATTAAAATAAGTGTACTTAACCGGTGTGTGAGCGCGGAGCATCATCAGTTTTATGGAAATTTCACTTATGGTTTGACTGGACAATCGAGTGGCCAGCAAACGTCCTCTTGTCCATAAATTCAGTAGCTTCCTAGTCACACCTATACAGCAAACATGCATATAGTCTATTGGGAACATTGAGACCATTTTTACTATGCCACTCAAAGGAGAAGCCATCTCTCCCGAGTGATGTTCTTAATCAAGCATTGCATCAAAGGCAGCATCAGTTCGTGGTTTGACATTTGTTTCAGGGTATGTCATCTTGTTTTTCCACTCCCCTACTTGGCAGCATTTGTCGCACCCAGAATAACCATTGTGAGCCTTAGTTTGTTTCACAAAGGCTCGAGAAGGTGCATCACACACAAATGAAGAAACAATAACTTCAATCTTTCTACCACCGTAAACGATGCCATGACTCAGCAAATGTGTCAAGTCTCAACAAAAGTGCTCAAATACTCAAACACGCTTTTTGGCTCGTTGATCCCGCAAAACAGACCAACAATGAATAGGGACCAAGTGTAATCACGATTCACTAAAGCAAGAATAGGCCAAAATTGAACTTTAGAGCTTTTAAAAAGAGGAAGCCCATCAATATTGAACTGAAGCTTTAATGTAGAGATCTGCTGGCAAGGTCAAACATTTTAAATGGGAATGCAGTCCCTTTGCCAAGCCAAAGTGGTAGTATTCCCCTCCCGCCATTTTGGTGGTAGGAACATTAACCTGAGTCCTAAGCACCGTTCTTGCATCTTTGGGAAGTTGGGGATGAAAAACCCTCATTATACTCAAAAGTGCTGTTAATGCAACAAGTGAAACAGAGTAAGTTGTGGCCCAATATCTCAAACTCTGTATAAGAAAATCATGTGTTTCCGGAGTATCAGTGCCACTGCCATCACAGCAATCTGACTTATTAGATATTTGTGGACTCTCAACTGCAAATGAATGTAAATTTGTATATACAATCTGGGATTCTGGTATATCCGAGACAGTCCCGGCAAACTTATCTGAAACGGGCCCGGCAAATTTATCAGAAACTGGTCCAGCTGATTCATCAGCATCCAAACCAGAAGAATCACCAACAACAGAGTGTTCAACATCTTGATTCTGTTTGATAGTCTCCTGAAACTTTAGCAAAATGTCAGACTCAGTTGCTTGTACTATTCTTCTCAAATGTCGTCTCTTAGACCAACGAGAGGACATTTTTCAGCAAATGGTGTGTTCAGTACAAAATGGTGGACTACAAACAGACCTTGTTTCTGGAGCTTTGTAGAGTAAATCAGCTTTGGTTTACAGAGCTGCTGGACACTGTAAGAGAAAAAAGGTTAATTAGTACATGTACAAAAATAATAATAGTAATTACAACAACTGCATGATAAATGTCTTTGGCGAACTGACTGGCATTTATCATGCTTAAACGATTACGTTTCTGTCGTAAAAACATAGTAAATTCGTTTCATGGTAAATCAACTGCGCGTGGCTGCATCAAAGAATATAGAATACCAAACTCAATAGAACGTTCCATTGCAACACTTTCACCCAGTAGCTGCCCAGAGTTTCCGCCATTTTGGAGTGAAAGCTACTCGGCAGTCCAATAGCCTTTTGCTGTTGTGATGGCAATATCAGCCATCACAGCAGTAAGGGATTATGTACAGGCAGCCAGCTGCTACCACAAAATAAGCCCCTTCAGTGTGATACTAGACCCACCGCTTCGCATCAGGGCTTATTTCTGCAATAATATTATCCCTTTCTTATTAGTAACAACAAATTAAGGACATCCTTCAGGCATTGTTGAACAATCAATGGGTAGTTCATGAATTGATTGTGTCCTACGGTATGACATATCAAAATGTAGGAAACAAACTGTTAATATTATTAACATTTTTTTACATTTTAGGCATTTGCCAACGCTTTTATCCATAGCGACTTACATTGCTTTTAGGGATGAGTCACGAATTTCGAATATTCGAATAGTATTTTAAATTATAGAATTTCGAATAGTGTGTGCGATCTTAAAAAACTCGCCGTCTTTTCAAGTGTAACGCGTTCATGTAACCAAAGGGTGGCATTGCCAATAACGACGCACCTAAAACCTAAAGGCTGTCAATCAAGTGACTGTAGAGGAAAACATTTTCCTACAATAATTGGTAACGAAGTTACGCATACTGTAGACCCGCGCGGCATAACGGAAACGGTAAATTGAGACGATGTCAAAAATGTGTTCTGTGTGAAGGTCCTTTAATAAAATGAATGAGAATAAAGTGCAGTGAAAACTCTGCAATGCAAAGCTGGCTTATCATGGATCAACAACTATGATGCACAATCATTTGAGGGCGAAGCACCCAGCAGGTCCATCCACAGGTCAGCAATCAGTTGCTACTTTATGGTCAGAACAACCAATTGTTTTTGCGGAGCAAATAACGGCTCTAACTAGCAAGATGTTCGCTAATGATATGCTTCCGATCGGCTTTGTCAAAGGAGAGGGTTTTAAAAATCTTATGGAGTTTCTACAGCCCGAGTTTACTGTTCGTCTAGAAAAACGATCACTGCCAGACTGGAGAAACTTTTTCATGACAATAGAAACTGAAGCCTTTTGAGCTGTTAAATCATGAAATCGCTCCGAACTGTTAATAAATGCCGTCATTGATATGTTTTACGCGCGTTAAGTCTGGCCTAAAATCTTTATGGCTTTAATATATTTTCCTGATCAATCACACTGTTTTTTAGTTGGTATAAATGTGCATGCTCATATTTTTCAAGGAAATGTCCAAGCATTATAAGCGGTTGATTCTGATTGACGTGCTGTTAATAAGTGCAGTCATTCGGTTGTTCATATATTAATGTTTCAGCGCGTTATCTTAATGTATTGCTTGATCTAAGATTGCCTATTCCATAATACATAAAGCAGTGTGTCGTCATACGGATTTGAAGCGTAAATGTTCTCTCTCTCTCTCCGTTTGTGTGTGTGTAATACTGTAAATGCGTCCATGTGGGGGAGGGGTGCGAATGTCGAATAATTTTCGAATAGTTCTCATCGATCTTCGAATATTATTTTTGCTTTAAATGCCCATCCCTAATTGCTTTATCCTATACATTTTACATAGGTATTTGCAATCCCCTGGGATTGAACCCACGACCTTGCGTTGTTAACGCAATGCTCTTACCACTGAGCTACAGGAAAGCTACACAAGAAAACTATTAATATTTATGTTTATAATATAAAACGGGTATATGAAATATTATTCTTCATTGTTTTTCCCAACATTTTTGCTGTCACCCAATAGGACACATTTGCTAAATAATCAGTCAAATTCTCAATTTTTTACGGAAAAAGCTAATGGTTCATTGTAATTTAATTACAATCACTAGAATTGGATTTCTATTGTTTTTCAGTGTTGTATCCTTTCTAAAAAAGACAATTGAATCCATCACAGAAATTCTAATGGTTACCATTATGAACCCATAGCCCTTTCCATTAAACCCTTATAAAATGTATTTTCTATGTGTGCTTTTAGATTTAACATTAATACAAAGGGTTTAAATTATTATTTTTCAGCATGGTCCTATAAGATCATAATGTTTGTAGTGTTTGATGGAGCGTAAATCATTCACTATTCATTTCAGACCTATTGGAGTAATATTAACAAATAATAGAAATAAATGTGTAAAGTTGCATACAATGAAAATAAATTAGTAGTAGGGTAAATGGTTGGATTCTAGAACTGATAACTTAAAACACATATAAGACAATACCACATTTACTGTTTGTCTCAAAAAATGTACTGATGACTTATTTTGAGTATTTTTCAATTGCGCTATTCTGTATGTCTGTGCTATTGTCCAGCTGGCAATTTCCAAAATGGCGGCCGCGCTATCGAAGCGCCACCCAGCGGCGGTTTCCTAAAAGGCACCAGTTTTTCTTCCCGGTATTCTTCACTCTTTGACCTCGGGGTGCGCATTATTTTATAAGAATTCAACGGCCCATCGTCAATTATTTCTTAACGTTACTTATAATTAAAAAACTTGTTCCTCAAAACACCTACCGTCAGTAATTATGTGTTCCGTGTAGGCTCAAACAAGGTAGGCTTTTTTCGTCCAGTTCACGGACTCTGCCTGGACAAATACGGTAAAACGGGGGTAATATCTTGTTCCCTTTTCAGTTAAAAGTAACCGGGGACGTTAAACCCGAGCATTAAGGTACAAACAACTTATAAATATCTTAAGCCTCAGAAAGTTACAGTAAACCACGCAAACAGCAAATACCGCAACATTATTTGTAACACGTAATATCTTTAGCATCAGAAACAAATACAAATATATTAAACTTAAAAGTGGATTTTGTACTTGCCTCTAAAAGTCCAGCTGTGCCTGCGCTGCTTCTCGGGCTTTCGCGCTCAACGTCTGCTTTTTCGCTCTTTGATTTGTTTGACCGTTGGCAGTAACCAGCTTGAAGGTTTATTACCGCCACCTACAGGACTGCATTATAACGCATTCGACAGGAAGGGGATAACAATCTAAATAGTCTCTATTAAAGTTGTATTTTTGACAATTATAGTAAACTATTTTATTTTTTTAAAATAAAATAGTAATTTTATTTCTAATTCAGAACAATGGAATATGTGAAATCCACACAATTGTGTCCATTTATACTTGTAAAGTAATATTTAGATATTAATTTCGTTTTACTTCTGTGATAATTTCCTCTCTTTTCTCATAGCTTCCATATTTCATAAGCACGTGCTGCACTAGTTCCAGCTGATCACAATGTACACACCTCCCAGTTGGGTGATTTTTTTACTTTAACATGCTATAAATTAATAAATATAATGACCTGTTGATCGTTTTAAATTATATAAAAAAGAAAATTACACAGGTGCTCTGATAAAGGGTAAAACAATATTTATTTTTTATTTAAAGTTGGCAAATTTGCTTAGGCAGATTTTATGCTGTCAGTTTTTGTCAGCATATTGATTTGCATTAAAGTGTTTAAGACCCCGGGAAATTAAGCTGACCAAAAGTCAATTTTGATTCAATGTTTATCTTTTGAACATCGATTAAACAATTACTTATAGACATTGATTCAACGTTTGTCTTTTCAATAAATATAAATCGACAAATTATCAACATTGATTCAACAATACTTAGCATTGAATATTCAACCTCAACCAAAATGATGGTTCTGGTGAAATTTCAACATTTAATCAATCTTACTATCTGGGGCATGCCTTCCAGAGTTCATCAATATTCTTTGGTTTCGTCTTCCATACTTCCTCTACCCCACATATGCTCAATGATGTTCATGTCTGGTGACAGCGCTGGCCAATCCTGGAGCATCTTGATCTTCTTCGCCTTGAGGAACTTTGATGTGGAGATGGAAGTATGCGATGGAGCACCATCCTGCTGCAGAATTTGGCCTCTTTTATGGTTGGGAATATAAGAGGTAGCTAAGATTTCCTGGTATTTTAGACTATTGATGTTGCCTTCCACCCTGCAGATCTGTTGCACAACCCCATACTGGATGTAACCCCAGACCATGATTTTTCCGCCTCCAAACTTCACTGTTTTCTGGGTGAATCTCAGATCCATGCGGCCGCCAGTAGGTCTCCTGCAATATTTGCGGCGACTGTGGTGTAATTCAACATAAGATTCATCTGAAAAATACAACTTTTGCCACTTTACCAGCATCCATCCTTTTAGCAGGATGTGGGCCTTGGCAAATGCCACACGGTTTTCAATTGTCTTTTGTTTAGTGCTGGCTTCTGAGCACTGATTCGACCATGAAGGCCATTTCGAGACAGAATCCGACAAACTGTTCTGGTTGACTTCAGCCTCTTGATAATCAAAACTTTAGTCTCAGGGTGAATCATAGGCATGTTTGTAGAGGTCGAGTTGCAGTTAATGTGAAGGTCTAGTGTACTGGGGTTCTATTTATACACACCTGAGACCTAATTGATCAATTATTAGTTACAGGTGAGGCTCATATGACGAGGCGACAACACTTATGTCTTTGCAAAAATTGACTCAATGGCCTTTACCAAGCTGTGAATATTATAATACTTTTTGACAGTTTCGTTTTACACTGAAACATTATTACGAAAGATGTTGGGATTAAAATGAGCCATTTCTCGTAAAAAAATCTTCATTAGAAAAATATTCCAGCGGCAGTTCAGGTCAATATGTACACAAGCGACAAGACTTTTATCAGGGACTGTATATATTTTCTTATAGATTCTTTTTATTCCGTATTCCTTGAAAAATCGCACTCGCGAAGCTGTCGCAGTCTCGTCTTCTGAGAAATGAAACTAATTGATTTGTGCACTCACGCGCATGTCCCTTGTCAACACGATCCCCTGGGCCAGTTTCTCAAAAAATGTACTCTGGATCAAATTGATCCGGATTTGGAAATCCTATGTTTTGCTATCCAGGATATTCTCATCCATTTTACTTTCATGCCTGTTTTTTAAAGGAACATTGGATTGGATCACTGTGATTCCTCACAGAGCTTATAAAAGGTCTGGCTCTTGTGAATGGATCTACATGCAATGAGGGAAATAAATATTTGATCCCCTGCTGGATTTGTAAGTTTGCCTCTTTACAAAGAATGAAGGGTCTATCATTTTTATGGTATATTTATTTTAACTGATAGAGACAGACTATAAAAAATTTATATAGGTTATAAATTGATTTGCATTTCAGTCAGTGAGATAAGTATTTGATCCCCGAGCAAAAATAACTTTGTACTTGGTGGACAAACCCTGGTTGGCAACCACAGAGGTAAGAAAATGTTGGACAGTTGGTCAACAGGGCCCAGTTTTTCAAAAGAAATCCAGTGGGATTTCGAGTCACAGATTAGATCAAATCTTGGATCTAGATCAAACCTGTCCTGTGAGTTTTAGCAAACTTTTAACTCTATTTGGGATCTATTTGATAAAAAACAGGATTATCCTGATCCCATCAGCTGGTCTTGTCCCTTACATCATTTAAAACCTATTTGGTCCGGACCATGGTGGTGGAGAGTTTGAAATGGAAGATACAGATTCTGTTTGCAGGCATCTTTTATATACATAAAAAGCTGACTTATGAGTACTTTCTTAAAGTCACAAGACTAATTTGCGGCCATATAGGCACATAATGGGGCCCTAAACTGATAACAAAATGAGGCCCCCCATCATCTAATGTACACAACAAGCTAACCTTACACAGATTATATCACACTGACAATCTGAAAATGTAAAATTAACAACACAATATTATCCCTTAGCTTTCCTGTAGCTCAGTGGCTAGAGCATGGTTCTAGCAACGCTGAGATCATGGGTTCGATATCTTGCACGTACACAAAATGTATAGTATAATGCAATTCATTTAAGTTGCTTTGGAAAAAAGCATCTGCCAAATGCATAAATGTAAGTTCTGATTTGTAAATATACACAACATAACTTAGAAAGCTTAAAGTGTTCAGTCAGTTTATTCAAAAGAAAGAGGTTACAAACAGCACATCAAAAGTAATAACATGTACTACAGTAAGTTTTACTGTATTGGGTGAATTAGTAAATTAATCTTTTAAATAAAATTCTAAGCACACTGGAGGATGTGGTGGAGGCAACAGATAAGCTGAAAGCAAGGCCAATGAAGGCTGAGATAGGGCCAAGAAGGTCATGTGAGGAGGAGGCAGCTGCTGGATAAAATATATGGAAAAACAGAAGTAAATTTGATCGCTCATTATGATAATTTAGTATTTTTGTGTTAATTTTAATATTTTTTATAATATGTTTTACTAATAAACATTTGTACATGTAGAGGTATTAAATAAAACTCCATTTAGTATGTTTACTGAGCGGATAGTCCTTGTACAGAACCTTTACAAGTACACACAGCTTATTTTCAACAATGTTTTATATACAGTGTCTTGTTAAAATTGATAAAAAATTTAATTAAACACTTACCCTCTTCTTGATCCCTTCTTTTCTCATCTTCTTTCCTCTTCTTCCACTTCTCTGCACCAGACTGATAGCGCCGCCTTCTCATTTTTAGTCTTTGCCGAGTTTAAAGCTAACGCATATGACGATGGACACTGACGCAACGAGCAAGTAAATTAAATTTTCACTCACGGTAGGGGAACCCTAGTGGCCACGGAGGCCCCATGCAACTGCCTATATCGCTTATTAGCTGGCACTGGTGACCGGTGACCGGCTTGTCAGTCTCACGTCTTGCCGATTGGAAGCCGATCGTATAATAACGTCAAATACGCAAGTAAACGTCCGTTCAAGACGGCGGTCTTTCACGGCTCATTTACGCTCGTGACTGCGTGGTTCCACCGAATTGCGCGAGTCTCCACGCGCGCAGACACATCGTGTAGTGCACAGACAATTTTTGACTGTCCAGTAGTTCCCCATCGTTGCTCCGTCTACTTCTGGTATTTACTATATGCTAACTGTGATGCTAAACTCTGACAAATGCTAAACACATGTTGAAGTCGTTCACTATGTGTAAAACAAATGTAAATTCCATTCAACCAGATTAATTGTCTTGCGTTAAAACTCACTGAGGTAAAATGACATTCAACACGACTTGAAAAATATTTGTGATATATATCAGATTGAGTTCTTTCAAAAAATACATATACATATACATATTTAGAGTAGAATTCAAGATTTTTAACTTTTTATTGAAGTGGCTGCTAAAATCAACTCACTTCTTTTAGTACTACCCCCAAGATAAAAACAAGTTATTTTACATTTTCAGAAAAGAATAATAAAGCAATGATAGTTTCATAAACAGAAACCCACAAGAATAAAGTTGACGTATTTTATTTTTATCTTAGACTTTTGTGAGAGTACAAAAATGAAAAAGGTTGATTTAAGTGATTAAGTTTAGTTATATTTATTTATTTGTACTTATTTTCAGTCACAGAGTTCTTCAATTGAAGAGTTATTTGGGCAAGAGAAGATTATGTAATTTAATGCAGATTGTAGAACTGTATTTAGGGAAATTGTAATGTTCAATAATTTTTGTAATGATAATAAAAAAATATGAAAAAATGTGTATTGAAGAAAAGTTAATGTTTTTTATATACTGTCAATTATAGTTTGTGGATATAATATATATTATTTATCGGAATCGGCAGGTTTCACTTATAATAAAATCGGAAATCGAATCGGCAAAACAATTGCAATCGGTGCATCTCTACACAAAACCAATCCGTGGAGCCACAATTATGTCTAGATAATAGGGGATCACATACTTATTGCACTGACTGAAATGCAAATCAATTTATAACCTTTATACACATTTTTCTCTCAGATTTTTTGGTTGATATTCGTTTTCTATCAGTCAAAAAATAAACCTACCTTAAAAATTATAGACACTTCATTTATTTGTAAGCAGGCAAACTTACAACATCAGCAGGGGATCAAATCATTATTTCCCTCACTGTAGATCACATGAATATAACATCCACCCAAATAAAACAATATTTGTTCTTATCTAAGGAGTTAACCATAGCCACATAACCCTTCTTAGACTCTTCTCTTTAGGCTGGCTATACTGAACGTTTGATGAACCAAGTGGCAATGATGACTCTGCTGAAACAACCTCCCATAAGCCCCTACATCATTCAGATGTTAGAGTGGTTTCAAGAAGATTTTGAAGCGTTTATAGTTATGGAGGACCCTGTTTCCTGCATGGTATTGAAGAAAACATTCACACTTCATCAGTTAGATGAAAAGGTAGCACGCAACATTATGCGTCAGGCAGTACAAGCAGCACAACACCGAATTGCCCACGCCGTCTTTCACTACTACATCACCGCAGACAACATCCTGATCAACATGAGCACTTTGGACATCAAGCTGATTGACTTCGGCTATTCCATGCCATACATGGGCAGAATATACTATCGACATGGAGGTGAGTTTTGTGTTCTTGTAGTGCAGTGTGGAAACATATTCATTGAAACATATACATCATGTGAACCTTTAACAGATTCAGTCAATTCTAATAATGGTGAATCTGAGGATTTAATACTAGTATGTGTACAGTGCCATCGGGATAAACACCTTTCAACTCGGGCAGCTCCTTCATGGCATGGTTTACGGACCTTATATTCCTGATGTTCTTTTTCTTTTTAGTGAACTTCGTGCTCATGTCAGTATTTCAATCTCCAACTGTAGTGACAAACAAATGTTGTAAATCACATAAAGAAAGTGCTGAACATTATTAGAGCAGATGTCAGATCTAGCAATTTCCATTATTGAAACCGTCCTAAATGTTTCCAGTTAAAATGTTTACCAGTTAAACCTTAGACTTATGTCATCAGAGACTTGATACAGCCCAGGTGATCATGAGTCATATGACTAACCATCTCTCTTGTTTAAACTTTTTTTCCAGGCACATTTCACGTGTTCCTTATCACATCAATCATAATAATTATACTATTAATTGTTTATATAATAATTTATAATTAATATATAATGGTTAACAAAGACTTGAAGGAACAATGCTTTATATTTGCATTCCTGTGGCTCAGTGGTTAGAGCTTGGCGCTAACAACGCCAAGGTGAGGGTTCGATCCCAGGGGATTGCACATTATCAGATACAATGCATAGAATAATGCAATGTAAGACCCATTTGATACACTGAAATAATATGTTGACTATAATTCATATTTTTATGTCAAGTGGTTGCACGAAATAAATGTATCTAAACCCAGATATATTTTTTAAGTTGTGTGTACTTATATTTAATAAGTGGATTGTACTTATATTTTATAAGTGGATTGTACTTATATTTTATAAATTGGTTTCACTAATCTCGTTCAGTAATTGCCGATTAATTATATTCATAATTTCAGCTAAACTATTTTGAGTAGAATTTATTTGTTTTATGTTCCGTACACTAAAATTGTGCAACCAGATCAATTTAATGGTTTAATTTCTACATACTAAAATCAAATTTAATCCAATAGTTTTTTAATCTCTTATTGTATCTTAACTTTCATTAATATTCGGACACATTAATCAAACCCAATATTTTCAACTCCAACTTTATTTTTCTGATCTAAGATATAGATTTTTGCTCTCCCTAACAAGAGTGGCTGTAAACATAAATGTATATACAGGAGAACTTTGGAGGAAAGCCTTTTATCACCCATTTTCAAGAGCGCAACAAATACAAATATCAAAATACACCAGTACCATATTAACTAAATATAAACTACATTTATGTGGAGGGTGTAGTGCAGTGGTTCTCAGCTCTGGCCCGCGAGATCCATTTGCCTTCCCAGTTTAGCAACAGCTATGATATAAAACACCTGAACAAGCTAATCAGCGTATTTAGGAATAAATGTGCTCAACTTAATGGGGCGCTGCGCAAATCTATCAGCATATGAGATTTAAGTACCGTCTCCTTGGCGCCTTCAGAACAAAATGTGTCTGCACATGCGCAGACCTGATAGTATATGGAAATTAAATTTAACATATTTTTTTCTAATTACTTTTAATTGAATGAAATTAACTTGTTTTAAACATGGGCAGTGAATTTGAAAATTAATAATATAAGTAGGATTAAATAACACATTTAAATAAGTGAAAATAACCAAATAAAAACATGTTACATTTACAAGGGGTCAGAATCCTTTTTTTCAGTGTAAAAACATCGGCAAAATGCATAAATGTGTCAAAAAAATTCATCTTGTAATAGCAGCCGAACACCATGGCTTCGGAGGCAGAGTCTGTGCACAAAGGCAGCCCAGAGAAGCCACAATAGAAACGGATATAAAGGAGGTCTATTTGAATTATAAACAGAGAGCATCTTTGAAATAACTAATGACATATTTAAAAACTACAATACTAATTTCTCGCTAGAAATCAATCAAAAGTTATTGAGTGTGAAAATCATACTTACATTTACACAAAACTATGCTCTAGCGGGAGTTTCAGCAGTTTCATTTTTTAAACCTTGAGCCTTCTTGACCAATCAAGCTCCTTGCATGTTGTCATGGAAAAATCAGGTCTCTATCATTGGGAGTTTTTTTTCTCAGAAAAAAATGTTTCAACCTCCAAAGATTATTTGAGCTGCATATAATAATTTATATATAATAAATTCACCGGTTCTCAACTGTCACGAAGGTTTCCAAGATAAATAAACAAACGGGAGACTCGGGTTATTTGTGGATACGACCCAGCACTCAAAATAATTCAAACCAGACTCAATAACTTTCTCAAACGGTGGAAAAGACCTTGAAAAATGATATATTGTAATGGAGGGCAGTTATTAAAGTGCTGTGTAGTGTGTAAACCTCACTCCCCCACCTCAACGGACGCTCTAGCGACAGGCGCTAGAGACTGCGGTCTTTAGCCTCCTCATTAGAATGCCCGACTCCCATGCCCGTTTCGAGGCCCGCTTAGAGCAGTGCAGGTAGATCCGGTTGCATATATGAGCCTGCCAAAACACAGAGATGCCGATACGCAAAGGCCTAATATTATCACAGGACCTTGGGGTTCGTCAAAATATGTTAAGTCATTTATGGGGGAATTTTACTTTAAGAATTAATGACATGGCCGATTTGCACGGGATTAAGATCACAGAGAACCTCTGCAATTATTACAAATGTCCAAAACAGGGATTGATATCACGATTATATTCTCAACTAATGTCTCTGAAAAACCAAAACCTTTCAAAAATTAAGAACGGGTTGGAAGGCGAGTTGATGGTTGAGTTGTCGAACAGACACTGGGAGGACGCACTACAAAGGATTAACTCATTCTCTTTTTGTGCACCCTTGGGGCTCATTCAGTTTAAAGTAGTGCATAGGGCTCACTTCAGTAGGGCTACATTAGCAATATACACTTACTCAATTTCTCATTAATGCAATTATGGTGGTGGTGTAATGGTTTGGGGGATGTTTTCTTGGCACACTTTAGGCCCCTTAGTGCCAATTGGGCATCGTTTAACTACCACGGCCTACCTGAGCATTGTTTCTGACCATGTCCATTTCTTTATAACCACCATGTACCCATCCTCTGATGGCTACTTCCAGCAGGATAATGCACCATGTCACAAAGCTCCAATCATTTCAAATTGGTTTCTAGAACATGACAATGAGTTCACTGTACTAAAATGGCCCCCACAGTCACTAGATCTTAACCCAAGAGAGCATCTTTGGGATGGGGTGGAACGGGAGCTTCGTGCATCCCACATATCTCCGTCAACTGCTATCCTATCAATATGGGCTAACATATCTAAAGAATGCTTTCAGCACCTTGTTAAATCAATGCCACGTAGAATTAAGGCAGTTTTGAAGGCGAAAGGGGGTCAAACACAGTATTAGTATGGTGTTCCTAATAATACTTTAGGTGAGTGTATATCCAGGAACAGACGGGAGTTGTTATAGATGTTCCCTCTCTCCAGCTGATTTAACACTCACGTTTTGGTTGTGTCCCCTTCTAAATCAATATTGGTCATCTGTTTTTCAAACTTTATCCAATGTCATAAAAATTCAAATTAAGCCTTGTCCGTTAATTACAAAATTTGGTATTGCATAGGAGAGTTTAACCTTAACCCGGAACCAATCGGACATTATTGATTTTACATCACTTCATGCCCGTCGTAGAATTTTACTCATTTGGAAATCCGCTTCTCCACCAGCGGTGGCCGCATGGTTAAGGGATGTTTTACTTTTTCTCAGACGTTGAAAGGGTCAATCCAGAATTTTTACTTAAAATGGCAACCCTTTGTGACATATTCTTCTCTCTGTTTCCTTTTCAATTTTTTTATGTATGCACATTCAAATCAATGGTCAACTTCCTTAATGTAGTGGGAACTGAGCATCCTGACTGACAAATGTGAAACTCTGAGTTTAAAGACTTGTTAACCAACCGGTGTCGAAATGTGGGCATGCAGTTATATGCTTGTTTTCAGTGTGTAGATCCTTAAACTGTTTTGAAGAACTTTTTAACAAACAAAGTTAAAAAAAACAGTTTTCCCAGAATTTTGTCCAAACATGGGGGATGGGAAGGGTAGGACAACTATGTGGGGAGGGGCTATTACTAAGCAAGGTTTTCTTTTCTTTGTTGGGGGGTTTAACGTTTTTGTAACCATGAAAATCATTGATCCTCCGATAAAAAGATTTATATAAAAATGTAGGGCCAAAAGCCATACCTGTCATTTGATCATCATAATCTTACCTCACCATCTTCTGTCCCTCTCTGATCTCATGTTTTGGTTTGCATATCTTACTTGGTAAAAAAATTACAATTGACTAAAGGTCCCCAGGTAATGAAAATCCTGTGTGAAAAGGGCTATCAGGGCATCAAGCGACCAATAAAAAAGCATAGTCCAAAATTGTTTTACTCACATAAGATTGCATCGCCATTCCTAACGGATCCAATATTGACTGCACAGAACTGCTTTTTAATTTTATTCTCTCTGCTATCCAGCGTCGACCTGTGGGTTGTTCACAAAGGAGTCCGCGGTGAAATAATGCGGACAAATGCTCAATGTTTTACCCACATGAGCCTAAACGTCTTTAAAATAAACTTCAACCACGCATTACTAATTGTGGAATCCGAAGTGAGGTTATTCAGCGACTGTGTTCTTCCACAACACTGATATTTTGAGATCTTTAACGGCATATATATTCCTTGCTCGCTGTACCTGGTTCTTCGCAAATAGTGTTCCTTCAGTACTGTCATGAGTGAACCACTGGGCGGGGCTAGAGAAGTAGTTGCTGATATTCTTCTTGGAGGCGGTGTTCAACATAGATAGGTATTCATGACTCCTTTAAAAGTCGATTTGGGTAATGTTAGAGCTATGACCCATCACAATGAGCCATTTACATTTATGCATTTGGCAGACGAATTAATCCAAAGCGACTTACATAGTATTATCCTATACATTTATACATAGGTACATAGGTACGTGTAATCCCCTGGGATCGAACCCACAACCTTGGGTTGTCAACGAAATGATAAATTACAGAATTTTTTAGAGTATATTTTTAAATGCAATTCTCAGATATTTTCATCTTCATTTTTCTAAGAATAAAAGGGCAGTCTTTGTCAATGATTATACTACAAGAGTAATTTGTCCATTTGTCAAACTTTGTTTCTGTAACAAGCACCTTGTGACTGTTATTATGTATTGGTGTAATGTGTTACAGTTAATGGCATTAACCAGTATTATAGGGATACTTCTTTAGTATATATATATTACGATATCACAATATTTGTGTGTATGTAAACATTTTGCAAATATTTAAATCACTGGAGTATCTAATAATTAAGGCTAAATATTATATATTATATTATATATTATATTGTATACAGTATATGTTGGTATGGCAGTTACTTAATAACATTATATCAATATAAAATAATTCATAATTGGTAGGAAACACCACCAAATAAATGTCTTACCTTTTAATTTTCAAGACACCCGGGAGGGTATTACAACAAAAAAGCTGTTCTTATTGACATATTTTAGGTTTCTGTCGTCAGTTCATGACGCGCAACATAGAACAGCTGTGATTTTGGCAACATGTTCTTTCACACAGCGTCATGGTAACCATGTGCATATTTACCAACAAACTCTGTTAATATTTATACATCCAAAGAGTCGATAACAGTGACAGGTTGTTGGAAAGGCTGTTTTGTACTCATTTTATTCACAAGTCACCTGTCGTACAGTCCTGCTTCTTCCTTCCGCTCACTGTAAAGTGTGACGCCAAGAGAAGGGATCCCTGCACTGGGAAAGAGACACCTCGCACTCGCCGGGCAACAATGGCGACATTTTCCCATTGAATGGAAGCTAAGTGTAACTGGTGTATATATATATATATATTATCTAAAAAATGTATTCATTGGGGAACTTTTATTTTGAGGGGTGGATTGGTTTTGGGCGTGGTGTGAGCGCGAGGAGGAGTGACGGACTATATGGGGAGTCTGCAGACCTGGAGCATGCAGTTTTGCGCCCCCAGGCAGTTTTACGCCCGGCAGTTTTACGCCCCTGCTGTTCCTTATTTCTCCAGTAGGGGGAGTATGGAGTTCCGCTGTGTAATTCATACAAGTTCAAAGAGATTTATTTTTCTAACTTTTTGAAATAACGAGACAGTACAACTGCATGATCATTTAATATTTTTAATTATTTCCAAGTATTATTACAAACAAGATCAATGATATCACAACATGAGCCTAATTAGCCAGCCAACAACTACTATTAAGAAAACAAGATACACGAATAATTGAGCACTTTATAATCACAAACGTGATAAAACCCACATAAGGTGCTTATACATTTAATCAAAATCATTAAGTTAAAATATAAAAAATATTTATAAAAATATTTAATGGAAAATATCAAAGAGGTATATTGTAAGTACAATAGATAATTGGATAATCTCTTTAACAACTCAAATCAAGATCCATATGGGACTTATGTTTTCAATTTGAGTTTGAACATGTTTGTGGTTGTTGGTGCTCAATTATTGATTTTTTTTATAAAAAACTTGAGTATGTGTGCAGCTAAACTGAAATAGTTTATATATAATATAGAATGCAAGTTAGCAGGGCCAGAAGAATATCTTACAAGGACAGGCCATCTCGCATTGACTCCGGAGACAAAATGAGAACAAATGATAAAGAATATAAATATGAAAATGAATAAAAGATATCGAGTTTGCATACATGTGGTTTAGCTAAGGTTGATCCAGACACAATATTAACCTGGTCGCCAATAAGTATTAATTGTATTGTCTTTGAGTTTAAATTACACTCACCAATATCTATATTATATATATATATGTCAAGATGTTTAAATTAATTCATAACAATATCACTTAATCGTCAAAAAACGATGCATGCTGGACCCTTTCTTAGTAAGAAAAACGATTATTTACCATACCTCTAACTCGCGATTAAGGACGAAGTTATCTGTTAGGTCTGTTCTGGTGATTCATAATGAACAGCGAACCCCTACTGGAGAAATAAGGAACAACAGGGTCCTAAAACTGCATGGGGCGTAAAACTGCCTGGGGCGCAAAACCTATATGGGGAGTCTGCAGACCTGGAGCATGCAGTTTTTCGCCCCCAGGCAGTTTTACGCCCGGCAGTTTTACGCCCCTGCTGTTCCTTATTTCTCCAGTAGGGGGAGTTGATTGACAAAATAAAACATGAATCAAACTGCTAACCAAATATCTATAGTTACCATTATTTTTTGTTGACGATATGCAGAACAGTTTAAAATATTCGTAGATATCTACTAATGGTCTTAATACATAGTTTATAGGAGACTATTGATTTGTAATTGCAAAGTGGAAATTGGCATTTATAATTCATACAAGTTCAGAGAGATTTATTTAACTAAAACTTTTTGAAATAACAAGACAGTACAACTGCATGATCATTTAATTTTTTTTTAATTATTTCCAAGTATTATTACAAACGAGATCAATAATATCACAACATAAGCCTAATTAGTCAGCCAACAACTACTATTAAGAAAACAAGATACACGATTAATTGAGCACAAACAATCACAAACGTGATAAAACCCACATAAGGTGCTCATACATTTTAATCCAGATCATTAAGTTAAAATATTTAATGGAAAATATCAAAGAGGTATATTGTATGAACAATAGATAATTGGATCATCTCTTAAACAACTCAGATCAAGATCAATATGGGACTTATGTTTTCAATTTGAGTTTGAACATGTTTGTGGTTGTTGGTGCTCAATTATTGATTTTTTTTAAGCTTGAGTATGTGTGCAGCTAAACTGAAATAGTTTATATATAATATAGAATGCAAGTTAACAGGGCCAGAAGAATATCTTACCAGGACATGCCATCTCGCATTGACTACAGAGACAAAATAAGAATAAATTATAAAGAAAATAAATATGAAAATGAGTAAGAGATATCGAGTTGGCATACACGTGGTCAGCTAAGGTTGATCAAGACACAACATCGACCTGGTCGCCAATAAGTATTGTATAGTCTTTGAGTTTAAATTACACTCACCAATATCTATATTATATATCTATATATATTAAGATGTTTAAACTAGTTCATAAAAATATCAATTAATTGTCAAAAAAACAATGCATGTTGGACCATTTCTTAGTAAGAAAAACGATTATTTACCATTTCTCTAACTCGCGATAGACGACGAAGTTATCTGTTAGGTTTGTTCTGGTGGTTCATAATGAACAGCGAACCCCTAGTGGAGAAATAAGGAACCACAGGGTCCTAAAACTGCATGGGGCGTAAAACTGCCTGGGGCGCAAAACTGCATGCTCCAGGTCTGCAGACTCCCCCTTCTCCGCAAAACTGCATGCTCCGGGTCTGCGGACTCCCCCTTCTCGTGACGGAGGGAAACAAAGTGAGGGTCGTATTGAGAAGCTCGTCGGATAAAGTAACTTAAAATGAAAGTTCATTGAGGCTTGGTTGAATAAAGGACGATTTAAGTGCATTTTTTTCTTTGGGGAGCTGTGTTCCGCGTTTCGTAGTTTTTTTTGTGAGTTAGATCCGTGAGTCGCATTGCTTTAGACTGCTGGAGTGACGCAGTAATGTTTTGCGAAGGCTACGAGAACTGTCAGTGCATTTACAGTACACGTTAAGTTTGATTCGTGACGATTGAAGAGAATTTCACATTTTGGCTAAAGTTTGGACTTCTACCTTGATTAAGGAGCACTAGTGTTTCAAGACGACTAGTCACCCGCATTTGAGTGTCATCGCACGTGCGGTACGAATTTCAGCTTGCAGTTGGAGCGGAACATAATTTATTTTGAAGATTTGAGTTTAAGACTGTTTTGTGTTACCCTGCCATCCAACGACATCTCAGTTTGACATCTCAAGTGGTGTATACCAGTTTAATATATCCCTGTTGGTTCATTTCATTTTTTGATTCACCTCAGTTTGATTCATTCTCTTTTGACTCACTGTTGATTCACTCATTTTTGTTGGAGACATTTTTATTGAACTTGAGTGATAGTGCTGCGAAACTTCAAGATGATTTCAACGCACGCTACGTCAGGACAACTCATCTGAGTTTTTCAATCTATTGCTATAATTTTTATTTAAATATTTTTGGTTCGAGGAACGTTGAACTGTGAGAGTTCAGTTGAATCACAGAAACTAAAGTGAAGTGAGCGAGCACATAAAGGGACATTACACGTGAGTGCTCTTCCAAACAGTGGCGGTTTTAGGCACGGGCGAACCGGGCAGCCGCCCGGGGGGCCAAATTTTCACAACATGTGGGGGGCGGCAAAAGCACTTGAAAAAGAAAAATAATGTGAGCCGCTAAGCGGGTTTCTATTATCTAAAATATAACCGTCCGTGTGGGGAATTGGCAAATTGCCTCCCCTGCTTGCTGAGAGACTCAGAAGCTGTGAAAAAAGTGTAAAGGGGAGGGTCCACACACGCGATAGACAGTTCACCTCTCCCAAATGGAGCGGACAAGGAGGGGGATCCACTTAGTGGGCTAAAGACAGTCACACCTTGACTTTCTTCCAAATAACGCACATTTCATTCATAATATTAAAACACAGGCCTATAATTTGCATTTTTTTTCTGAATTGTGTGTGTGAAATGGCTAATAAAAAAAAGGTAATCCAAAACGATTATGTGGAGGTGAAGTGGTTTAGTCTTGATTGTCGAGTGCCAGATAAACACAGCGACAGTGATGGAGAGAAAAAGGTTTAAGCCGTCAGGTACCCAATATAGGAAAAAAGAAAAGTAGAAGAGGAGAAAGGAGCAAAAAATAAAGGTATGCAACTACGTTCTCTCTGTATGATTACGGTAACGTTATCCATGTCATCAATGAAGGGCTAATGTTAATGGATGGTAACGTTAACTCTGACGTTTGTTAGCCTTCTTGCTATATGATGCTTGCTATGCTTATACAACAATAATTTGGTCTTAACTCAACAAACACGAGATCTAATTTCACCGTAAGATTGTGCTTTGCAACAAAACTGTTTCAAGTAAAGTTAATATTTATTTCCATCATTGGGGTTAATGTTGGGCCCTGTAATTAGCCAACGGAATTAACATATGTGTAGGAAGTTTCAAAGACGAACATTTGCTATAACTCTGTTGCTTGACAAAGAATATAATTCGGGGCAGTAACCAAGGAGCTAATTGTTCCTCCCTTAGATTAGATTAATATAGTCTCTAATGAGTCATGACAGACATTTGGCATGTAAGGGCATGTTTATTTAAATTTGCAATTCATAAGAGTTATATTTAGTGGTGGGCACAGATTAATTTTTTTAATCTAGATTAAAATTGCTCATTTCAATTCTGCCGAAGGCATTCATTATGTGTGCTACCCAAATAATGACTAAAAGTAAGTCTTTGAGAACAGGGGCTCATCTCCCTTTCCAAAATGCATCACAAACTGCTTGAGAAAACTGTTCTTCTATGATAATTTGTGATGAAAATTAAATTATGTTCAATAAGATGTACTTGTGTTTACTTCCGCATTAGCTAAGGGATGCTTTGCGTTTAGGTGGTACATGAGACTGGAAGAGCTTCTACAGTACATTTACATTTAGTCCTTTAGCAGACGCTAAATTACAGCGATTTACAGCGAGTTAGGGAGCAAAAAGCTATATGTCATACAGGAGCCATAATACATTAGGTGCCAATACAAAGTTACTGGTTTCAACTAAAGCTAGACCACTACCTGTTGAGTGATTTTTTTTTTTAAACCAACTGTATGTAAACCAATTCCGTACAGAAAACAAATTCCACATTGAACAAGGTGCAAACAACCTTAGTCTTGTCGAGGTTTCCATTGGGAAGCTTCTTAAAAATACATTTTCCCTGAAGCAAACCCGGCGGCTTCATAGCTGCATCCATGTTAGCACGTCACGTTTGATCTGGTCATTTCACAGTAACGTAAGGTTGTGTTCAGATTCTGATAACTTATACTGTTTTGTGGAGAATTGTGTTTTTAAAATGTTCTGTTGAAGGATTTGTGCAATTGAGAAAAATAAGCTTGTCTTACAATTATATTGTTATTGTAAAACATGGCTGTTTGTGCAAAATTTTGTTTTTGTTTTTTTCTCGGATGGGTGGGATAGGTGGGGGGGGGCACCCAGAGGGGATCTAGCCCGGGGAGTGATTCAATGTAGAACCGCCACTGCTTTCAAATGTGAAATTTCATTGTGTATATTGATGTTGTTGTTTTTTTAATGTGATTGCCTGATTATTTGAAGTTGACCATTTGAAAACTGAAAACTCATCATAAGTGGTGTTAACAAAAGTGTTTTTCTTATTTCATAATGAAATAATTTCATATTTCATTCTTATTTCATTGAGTTTATCTCTGTACAGGTAAACAGGTTAGAGCTTTTACATTGAAAAGGTTTAAGTTGTAGTGAGTGTAAAAGAAAACAAATAGACCATACCTTTTACTTTGTCTTATTTTGTGATTATTAGCCCTGAATTTAACACTTGAGTTCACGACAGAAGGAAAGAAATGGAGAATAAATATTGTTTCATTTGCATACTTACTTCATTGTAGCTTTTTGTTTAGGCTGTCAAGGAGTAGGGGCGTCTCGGCTACTTTATTAAACCAGGGGAGGGAGGAGTGTATTAGACTGCCTCACACATTTTACTTTTACTTCAGGAAGCCAGTAACATTACTTAAGCTAAAGCCTACCCTCATCGGTCTGTATATCCCAGTAGAGTAGAACACAACATACACACATTTAGTGTGTAACGAGATTAAAAGCACTGAAAGCGGGGACTAAGATCTTTTCGTTATTCAGTCTTCCGTGGCAGCACTAATACATTTTCCCCTACAGGACGGGTTAAATACCCGTTACATAAGGTTTATCCAAGAAGTCGCTACGTGGTCCTGAACAAAAGCCTCTAAAGAGCTTCAGGGAATTCCTAAGTTAGAAAAACTGTTTTGTGCGCGCATCTCCATGTGCGCGGGCCAGAGATGCGCACGGCAGAATGAATATAGCAGAAACGCTGTTATGTGAAATCGTTTTCGAGTTGCCTGGGCCTCTGGGCCTGTGCCCATTGGATAATCTGGCCCTGGGTGGTGACACGACAGTAAATTAAAAGCTATATATTAATTTACATTTCATGTTTTAAATACAATTTCAAATGTTCGATCACATTTTTCAAACTTTAGTTAGTGTGTAATATTGCTATTATAGCATAAACAACACCTGCTAAAGGATAAATCTCAAAGTTAAATGCCAAGCGAGATATTGTCTTTTTCAGAATTCACTTTTCAAGGACTACAGAGAACGGCTTGAATTGACTAAAGCCCTCTACTTCCCAGGTACATGATGTCACTATTCCGATTGCATTTAATAACCTAAGACCAGCGTCTGTTATTTGAATAAATGGCAGTGGCTGGACATTCAATCAAATATGTGGTGATTAAATGTTAACAGTTTACAAAACCTTTTTTTTTATCTTTGCAGCAATATGTAGTAAATAGGTTTTCAAGTGTTAAGGGATTTTTGTTTATTTAAATGTTTAAAACAGCAAGACTTTTGGCATTGTTTAGGGTAAAAAAATAACCAACATTTAATCTTGTGAAATCATGTAGAAATAATAATAATTTATGTCATAGGTGTGCAAGTGTAACATGTTGTACTTCCTGTTTGCTGTTCTGCAAGTATGTCCTAAAAAGATCGTCTCGTTTAATTCTGGGCATTTTCCAAATTGCATTTATGCGCCCTTGAAGGGGCTTCGCGAAAGGGGATGCCATTTGTAGGGGCACATTTTGAAGGAGGTAAGTACAATTATTTCGTTTGTATTTTATTTTAGACTATTTTTGTCAGTGATAAATATGATTTAAGATGTTTAAATATAGTAAAAAATCATTTAGTTTATAGGAAAATATTTTGAAAATAGCAACTTTTATAGGTTTTCTTATCATTTCACACTTCACCAAAACGTTGAAATAAGACATAATTACTCAATATTCAACACAAGTTTAAAAATGTTGTTTATTGTTGGCTTTCTGCAAGTCCCACAAAGTTAATAAATCCCCTATAAGAGTTTACAGAGACCGGTTAACAGTTCACAACAGAAAAGTGTTTTGTGTCAACTATTACCGCTGACTAATTTGAAACATGGAAAAACACATTCTTTTATTTAAAAACAGCTGCTAAATAAAGTGTTTGTATTATTAATAATACCTTGGAATTGAAGATTCACAGCTCTACAATTAATTTAAGTGTTTATTCATATGTCTTTCTATGGCGGTCATTAGGTGGTACTTGGAACATCTAATTTGATTAAGGATGGTACTTGATCTGAAAAATTTGAGAACCACAAGGGTAGATGCTAAATCCCTATTTAGCATTGTAGTAGAGTAGGCGGGGCGAGACCGTGGTTCGAGTCCGGTGAGTAATTGTGAATTAGCGCCAGCTGTTCACACACCGGGCTCGAATCACGGAGGAGATGGGAGCATATAAGAGAACGAGCGACCGGACCGTCGAAGAGAGAGGACCGGCCCGAACATGTTTGTATATGTATTTATGTTTTACTGTGTTGTTGTTCGCCGGCGGTTGTCCGTGAGGGGCCGCCGGCTGTTATGTTTTGGTTTGTTTTTTAGCCGGCGGTCGTCCGTGAGGGGTCGCTGGCTGTTTTATTACTTTAATAAATGTTTTAAAATGTCTTCCGGTTCCCGACTCCTTCCTTCCTTCTAATGAAACTCGTTACATTGGTGCCGAAACCCGGGAGGAAGTAGAGACATGCTGTCGGAGAGTCCTCGCCGCCGAGTGGCCTCGTGCTGCCGGAGAGTTCGGGCAGCGCGGACGAAGGGCGTCCGCCAGTGGCTGCCCGAAGCGGTGGCTCTGGGGAAACGGAAGTGTACAGTGCGGCCACCGTCAAAGCCTCGGTGGAACGGCGACCTGTGCTGCCCCGCCCCTGGGTCGAGGTGGGGTGGCTGTCGTCCAACGGGAGCGGGGGGAGTTGCCGCCATCCGCCAGAGGCCGAAGCCTGCGTCCGTCCCCCGAGTAGGAGGAGCAGGGGGCGGGAGTGCCGAGTGCGGCCACCGCCTGCCAGAGGTCGGAGCCTGCGTCCGTCCGCCCAAGGGGAGGAGCAGGGGACGGGGAACACGCCCCGCTAAAGGAGGAGCCACCGCCGCCCGCCAGGGGGCGGACGGTTGAGCCGTCCACCGAGGGCCCAGGGCCACCGCGAAGGAGAGTACTCCGGCTGGTTGAGGACCGAGCGGCAGCATGTCAGGGAACCGGATTATAATTTTTTTTTTCTCTCCTCCCCTCTCTCTTTCCGGTCGCTTCGAGGGCTCCCGTCTCCGTTGTCTCGTCTCGTCGCTGCATGGTGTCTCTGACAATGTCTCAGGGTGACAGTGTGACCGTTATCACTGTCACCACAAACAGTGTTGTCGTGGAGGCTATTCTTAAAAAAGCATATTTTTTGCTTGGTGCTGTGGTAAGAATCATCATTCTCCTATCCTTATGTTTTAAAACAGGTCATGTAGGAAAATAAATTCTTTAAGGTTAAAGGTTGTTTAAGGTTAATTGGACTTGTTGAGAGCATGTGGTATTCAGAATGCCTTTTTTAATGAATTTTCAAGTTTTTATGTGTTTGCTTGTAGTTTCTTGCCATTGAAACCGTGTGTGTTATGGCTGCCAAGTTTCCCACTCCTTGTCCGCTCCTGAAAGATGCCGCTGGCAATCCTGCATTGTAGAGAACATGCATGAAAACACATTCAATGTATTGCAACACATAATTGTAAATGCACTCTCATTTTTAAGTCATTTGTGATGTGACAAATATTAAAATATTTTTTTTTTTATTTTACAGAACAGTTTAAGTTTACACATATATTTTAAAGTGGAAAACTTATGCTCCTAATTTTAAATAAACTTTTATCGTGTTTGGTTTGATGCCTGTTTTCTTTTTTTAAAGATTCTGATGTCAAACAATGATTTGATGGCCCCCTGCTGTCAGGCTTTGCCTTTTGTTTTATGTTATTTTTTAGTCCGTTTTATTTTCCTGCTGTATTTTTGTCCTTGCAGATTTTGCTCGTCTGGTACCCTGTTAGTCTCCTTGTTTTGGCTAATTACCCTCACCTGTTCCTGATTGCTGTTTCTTTCTATTTGAGCTTTGCTGTGCCAGCTCTCATTGTGGCGATGTAATTATTTGTGACTGTGTTGCTCTCGCTGTGCTTTGTGCTTAACCTGTTCATATTTATCTGTAGGAAGGTGGCAACGCGTGAGCCGGTTTGGATTTATTGCTCCCCAACCTGCAACTGGATTATGGATTTCCTGACGAACAGGCCTCAGCTTGTTAGGTTAGGCCACATCTGCTCCACCACCATCACCCTCAACACTGGTGTACCACAGGGCTGCGTACTGAGCCCCTTTCTCTACTCCCTTTTCACACTCGACTGCAGACCTGTGAATGGACCTAAGTCCTTCATCAAGTTCGCAGACAATACAACAGTGATTGGTCTCATCAGCAACAACGATGAGACTGCTTACAGGGAGGAGGTACGGCACCTGGCCACATGGTGCTCAAACAACAACCTGGAGATCATCGTGGACTTCAGGAAGGCGAAAGGAGGCACACATGACCCCATCCACATTAACGGGACGGCTGTTGAACGTGTTTCCAGTTTTAAGTTCCTGGGGACCCATATTTCGGAGGACCTGTCCTGGACCACCAACACCTCATGCCTGGTCAAGAAGGCTCACCAGCGTCTCTTCTTTCTGAGGACACTGAAGAAGAACCAACTGTCTTCAACTATCCTGGTGAACTTCTATCGCTGCACGATAGAGAGCATCCTGACCAACTGTGTCATAGTCTGGTACGGGAACTGTTCTGTTGCTGAGTGCAAGGCACTGCAGCGGGTGGTGAAAACAGCGCATCACAGGAACTACACTCCCTTCCATTGAGGACATCCAGAAGAAACGCTGTCTGCGTCGAGCTCGTAGCATTCTCAAGGACTCCTCACCCCGCTCATAGACTGTTTACTCTCCTGCCTTTCGGTAGGCGCTTCAGGTCCCTCCGGACAAGAACCAGCAGACTAGGAAACAGCTTTTTTCCCAGAACTGTTTCATTATTGAGCTCTGCTCCCCACTGATTCCACTACCCCTCATAACTTTAACTTTAATGCTGCTAGTACATTGTTTACGTTGCACTACAGGGCTGCCATGCATGACTGAACTGTACACACCAGTACTTCATGTTATCTGCTTTACCGGACTGTTTACACACACATAGCATCATTTGCACTCTATACTGCTCACTTGCACACCAGGAATATTACACTGAATGCTCATTTACACTAATGGACTACTTTCATAACTGCATTAACTCATCTACTGCACTGTAACTCATCTATTGCATTACTGAATCCATTGCATAACTAACTGCATCTACTCATCTATTGCACTATAACTTCAATAACTGAATCAACTCATCTACTGCATTGTAACCTTAATAACCGCATTAACTCATCTACTGAACTGTAACCGTAATAACCGGATTAACGCATCTACTGCACTGTAACTTCAATAACTGCACTAACTCATCTACTGCACTGTAACCGTAATAACCGCATTAACGCATCTACTGCACTGTAACTTCAATAACTGCACTAACTCATCTACTCATCTATTGCACTGTAACCTTAATAACCGCATTAACTCATCTACTGCACTGTAACTGTATTATCTGCATCTACTCATGTATTGCACTATAACTTCAATAACTGCATTAACTCATGTACTGCACCGTACCTTTAATAACCGCATTAACTCATCTACTGCACTGTAACTTTATAGCTAATGTCTGTAATTAATGCAGACTCAAGTCACTTGCACTATTGTATAGTCTATATTGTTATCTGTTCATAACCACCTGTACATTAATGTTCACAGTATATAGCCTTCTGTATATATTGTTCATAGTACATACCGACTGTCAAATTTTCATAGTACATGCCGATTGTAAAGTATTTCCCTAATATTGTATTCTGTATTTATTCACACTGTATATCCTGCACTTGCTAATTGCACTTCTGGTTCGACCTAAACTACATTTCGTTACACTGTACTTGTATATGTGTAGTGACAATAAAGTTGAATCTAATCTAATCTAAAATTATTGCGAATTTTCTATTATGAGATTCTAAGTTATATGACTTGTAAAAAAATGGGCTTCCACAAGCTAGGTTTGATATAATTTTTTTCCTCCTATGCTATTATAACATACTCTAATGTGTATTTGCTTTTACATTCAGCCGAAATAATAGGCCGTTTCATACAGAACTTTGTTTGCTTTTACCTAAAGCCTTTAAGTAGTATTTTATACTAAAGCGCAGCCTTATTTTCAATAAATAGCTGTTCCTATAATTTACTGTGGGGCCATAAGGCATAATGTGACAAAATGCCCCATTAAACTGTATTGTATTTTCGACAATAATAGTACAGGTGCAAAACTCTTTTTTTTGTTCTCTTTCAGTAGTAGTCTTTCAGATTTAATCATGTTCTCTGTGACTTTTAGTTACTTGCTCGTTTTACTTCTAAGACATGGAATTTACATTAGTCATTTAGCAGACGCTTTTATCCAAGCATCATGATTTATGTATTGATTAAAAAGAATGTATGCACTATTTTGTCTTAACTGATTTGTCTTAACTGACTCCATCACTTTTCTGCATTCAGAGCTTCAGGATGTCTCTGACAATGTCTCAGGTGACGGTGTGACTGTTTTCACTGTCGCCACAAACCCAAAGAGCAAATGGCCACTTCTGTGTCAGATTCTGGGTACCATTTGCTACAGTCCAGTGTGTTCTGTAGCTCAACATATAAAAGGAGGGCCGATAAACACCCTGACAGCGTTTGCAGTGAGTAACTATATTTTTGATATACAATCAATTGTTATGAAATGGACAGTTCCAACCTCAGATGCTTTGTGGTGAATACTCTTACTTTCTTAATGCTATTCAACAACCAGTATTAACTTTCTCTCATATATTTATTATGTTGTACAGGGCTTTTAAAATTGACCATATTTACATATTGTCTTATTCCGTAGGTTATACAGATGATAGTGGGAGTCCTCAATCTTGTGTTGGGTATTATACTTAGAAGCTTCCCGGTAGTCACTTTCGTTTTGGAAATGGGTTCGGCACCTTTTTGGTTTGGTGGTCTGGTAAGAATACTCTCCTCATTATTATGGAAGACTGAATCTGTTCATGTACAGTAGGAAAAAATGTGAATGACTGTGATGACAATTATTATTCAAGTTACGAAGGTGCAACATCCTCACCTGAACAGAAAATGGACACAGAAAAGTGTCTGTACTTCAAGCATCTCAATCAGGAGATTTACTTTGTTTTCTGAAGATATGTAAGACTTTGTTGCATCAGATTTCCTTACAACCAAACACCTAGTAAAAAAAATTGTACAAACTGTAATGCTTTATTGAAATGAACACCAAGCATACATTTACAACTGCTTTAGTTGTATTAGAGCAAGTGTTCCTATTTTTTGTGCTTGTAATAGTCATTTAGTCTATTGACAATGATGTTTTTCCTGTCCTAGTGGATCCTCGGAGGTCTGGATATCATGATGATTGTTTTGGCAGTTCTTCAGCTCTGCGTAACCATCAGTTTCTGTGTTCTGACTCTGAATGCATTGTGCAAGAAGAGTGGGGCTGCAAAGGTATTACATTATTACCACAATTGCAAAACCAAACACATCCACTGTGATGATCACAATTTTAGAGCGATACGTATATTTATTTGTGGTTTTACAGTCTGTGGAGGATCCACAACTTTACAAGCCGCTCCTGGAAGATGCCGCTGCCAATCCTGCATGTTAGAGAGAAACAATGAGCATGCATGAGAAAAGCAACACAATAGTTATGTTACATTTTTATCTTGTAAACTGGATTACTGGGAGCTGCTTTTTAAATAAATAACTAGAGCAGTTTGATTTGTTTTCATAAACTATTACATACTGGTATTTTAACTGGGTTTTCACCTTTTACAACTTTTTGTTCTATATTTTTAAATTGTTGAACCTTGCTTAATGTATATGAAAACCAAGGTTTCATCTTCATAAATAGCATTCCTTGTGAGTTGATTTGTGATTATTTGTTTCACCAGTAGATGGCACTAATATCTCTGGGTATTATACGAGTATATTTGTTGTTTTTCAGTAAACATAGCAGAGCATCCAGATGTCAGATGCTAGAGTTAAAATGTCTAATGGCAATTTTCGACAAGCCTTTTTTAATCGAAAAAGTGCCCAAAAACCTTAAGATAAACCCCAATGCGAAGCACTTAGATTTTAGTGACTGCATTTTATCATTACACAGCTGCTTACCAAAACAATAAATAAATGGACATTACTTTGACATCTCATTTAGTTAGGCCCAGTGTGACAACATGCCCTGATAAACGGTATCTTTTATTGGGGACGTTAATGCTGGACATGTTTAGAACCTTTTTTTGGCTTACACTACCGTGAGGAATATTCTCTAATAAATAATTTGACAACCAGCCCCACATATCCCTGGTAACATAAATGTCATGCTTGTTTTTCCTCTTAACCTTAACAGCCTTATGGTTTATCCATTGCTTCAATAAAAATAATGTGTGACTGTGTTTTGTTAGAATACTCTTATGTTGCTTTTCCTTTTTTTTATCAGTGTTGACAATCATCACTTGTGTGAAGGTTGAGCTCCATCACTTCGCTCCAATCATAACTTCAGGATGTCTCTGACAATGTCTCAGGGTGACGGTATGACTGTTATTGTTGTCACCACACACTCAAGGAGAAAATGGCCACTTCTGTGTCAGATTCTTGGTACCATGTGCTACAGTCCAGTGTGTTCTGTAGCTCAGAAGCCGAAAAGGGAGACTGACAAAAATGAAGGAAGTTACATGTTTATTCTTGTTAGTTGGATTAACGGCTGCTTTCATATTGGGAAGTTTATCTGGGCTTTCACCTTTCACAACCGACTGAACTGAGTAAAGTTAGCTTTTGCTTACTTTTTGTTCTGTACAGTTGAAGCTTGCTTAAAGTGATAGTTCACCCCTCTCCCAAAAAACCCTCTGTCATTATTTACTGGCCATCATGTCATTTCAAGCTGTATGATTTTCCTCTTGAACACAAAATAAGATATTTTGAAGAATGTTAACTGGCACCCATTGAACAGTTGAATTGGTTTTGTGTCCATACAATAGAAGTAAAGAGTGCCGGTGCTGTTCGGTTGCCAACTTTCTTCAAAATATCTTAATTTGTGTTCTGTAGTGAGTCATACATGTTTGAAATGACAAGAGGGTGAATAAATAATGCCAGAATTTTCATATTTGAATGAACTTTCCTCTTAATGTATTCTTAAGAATATAAAGGTTTCATCTTCATCTTACATAAAAATACAATTTTAGAAACAAAAATTGCATTCCTTCGATTTGATTTTCTGTAATGCTATCATTGTACCACTAGGTGGCGCTAAAACATTTGTTGTCAAAATATCTAATTGTAGGTTTTGACGAGCCCTTTTTTAAAAACTACACCTGCACGTTTTCTTAAAATAAGCCTCAATGTGCAGAGCTGATTTTTTGGTGAATATATATTGTTAACCAAATAAATAAATAAAAAGTATTATGTATTGACGTGAGTTTAAATCATTTCATATGAAAATAAGTGAAGAAAATGCTCAACCTTTTCATTTCTCCATCATCGGCAATTCCTGCTTTATTTTCTGGGTTGTCAATTTGGGCTTAATTGGCTGGTGTAAAATATTTTAACCGGTGTGTTAAATGATAATACAGTCTATGATATGATCCATAATCCAGCTACTTTTAAAAACTATTTTCTGTTTCTCCCCATGCACTTGATTTTGCTTTTACTGACCGCACAACAAATGTCTTCAAGCGTCTGAATAATTTATTGATATTACCGTAAACGTAGTAAGAGCCGTCAAATCTGTTGTTGATGTGACGTTACCGCAATGATGATTATAAATGCGCACTTCGTACGCACTACGCTAACTTTACTGCAACCAGAAGTCCCATTGATACTGGACGCGTTTGCTCCAAATCTGCCTACAGTAAGTGAACAATTGCCAAGCTCAATACGAACTATAAAGCCCCGTTCTGACAGAAGTTAAATCATATGGGCAGTTTATGTATAACTTATTTTAGTAGGCCTATTATTTGCGTGAGATTTATTTGGGCATGATTTCTCAACCTGACATTGAGTCGATGTTTGCGACTGGATTTCATCTCCCTGTGTAGTCAAAGCAGAACATAGCGAAACGTTTGGTCTTCAAATCTTGATGTCATACAAATAGTTAAACCTTTCTTGTCAAGTGTCCACATTTACCGGAAATCATGTGGTATGATCGTTTTTTTATTACAATTTGAAGCACACACAAACGAGAGTGTAAAATCTTTACTGGATTGAAGTGATCTCGTGGTGAGTTTTCATTGAATTTTAAGGAAATATCCGCGAATCTCAGTAACATTTCTGAGAATAAACATCGGGTTTGACCTAAATCGAAACCATTTTCTCGTTCAACTGTGGCAATATAATCTTTCTGACGTTGCGCACTTTCCTGCCGTCAAACTTCAGTTTCCATAAAAACGAGGTGTAGTTTAAAACAAGTTTAGAAAGCTGAAATTTTACAAGTGTAATGTGATGTCATGCTGTATCACATTTAATAAGGCCTGGAGAAGTTGGCATGCTCCACTTATCTGCAGTTTATTTATTTACAAAGGGTCCAAACGCTTCGGGGCGGTTTCCCGGACAAGGACTAGTTTAAATCTGGACTATATACCTTAGTTAAATTAGGAAATTTAAGTAGTTTTAACAATCATGCCTTACTTTAAACATAACTTGTGTGCATTTTGAGAGAATACAAAGATACTGATGTGTTTCACCCCATCACCAGCTTAAACCAGCAAACCAGCATCAAAACATACCAAACCAGCATTTACTGTTTTTTTTCAACAGGGCAGTGCAAGCTGTTTTTAGTTTGGACAAGTCATACATTTATTTTAGTATAAATCTAATTGCTGTCCTGGAAACCGCCCCTTGGTGTTTGGTTTTCTTGGGGGGGGTTCTGTAGCAGTGATGTTATCACCCGCTTAAAAACTCTTCTTAAAAAATCAGTCTTATAATTTTTTTGTAAGTGAATGCAATAATACCAAACCAAAATTCGGTTACATATGCTGTTAAGTTTAATTTATCCTAAAGATTGAACTGTGTTGTTTATAATTATTTTGTTAGGGCAAATTCTATCTTAAAGGGATCATGTGGCGCGAATACAAGTTTTTCTGTGTCTTTGGTGTGTTATAAGCTGTCTATGCATGTATTAGACACGTAAAATTGCAAAAATGAAAGTGCAAAGATCAATCTAAAGGCGAATGCTTGCCCAGACCTGTGTACGACTCGTGTAACCAAACCACCACAAATCTACGTCAGTGCGTGGTATGATTTGACTAAGACCACCCAAATGAATCGGCATGTAATGTGGGCGTACATGTCTGTACAATTGCTTTGGAAGCTAAGCAGTATTATAATATAACTTACACCCGATTTATGCAAATTATGATTGTAAACATGATTTCTAACATGATTTGCACATGGTCATGCAACAAGGACTTATAGTTCAATTACAAAGTGCTAAAAATTTACAAGTAAAACGCTACTTCTCTTGATGATCAGCTCATCTATTAGCTAAAGCTATCAAACAAACAGTTCACTTATATAACGGAAATTAGACAAACTTACCGGTCCAGAAGAAAGCTGGCAACTTCGGCGTCGCTTAGCAAACCCTTTTCCTGCTTCAGTGCCCTCCATTTGGGAAAAGCCACGCTGATCTTTATTCAGGTTTTCTGCCTTTTTTTGTCTGGACTTTGCCTTGCTGCATCGTATTTTCTCTTTTTTGACGACTAAGATTGATGCTCTGTCGGCTCTTGTTCAGAGCATGTGTGGTCCGCCATTTGCGCAAATTTCACTTCTTACCGCAACAAAGACCGTTTCTATTTCTAATAAAAAACACGACAAGCAAATTGTGTTATTGTTCTTCCTCTTCTTCTGCTAATCCTTCCATGTAGTGGCGTGGCAGGCTGCCTCAAAACACAGGCGAAGAAAAAGAACTAGTCCCGTGCATCCTTCGTTTTACGAAACGCGCTCAGTTTCTCCGTGTAGTGCTACTATAGAAACATGGCTGTGCATTTTGATAAATTACATGTAAGGGTGTGCCCGCGGTGTATATACATAAAATGGCTCATTGTAAGGTAATATAAACATTTTGGTTCATTTTGTAAGGTATTTCTTCACCACTCACAACATAGTTTTGTATTATATATTACATTTTGTTGAATTAATGTGCACTGACAAACCTTAAAATACGCCAGTGCCATTGCTTTGTCTCAACATGCACACCAGTCATGTTTTTTACTAAGGCATTTTTATAAAAGTGACGTATATCTCCTAATTCAACTAGGGCAAATTAAGATATTTGGAAGAATGTCAGAAACTGAGCAAATCTTGTCCCCCATTCACTGCTAAAGTAGGAAATATAAATACTAGTCAATGGGAGATGAGATCTGCTCGATTACTGACATTCTTTCAAATATCTTCCTCTGTGTTTAGCAGAACAAAGAAATGCATACAAGTTTGTAACAATCTGAGGGTGAGTTAATGATGACAGAATTTTCATTTTTGGGTGAACTAACCCTTTAAGCTAAGCATTGTCTGTGAAACCGGGCTATAGTATATTAGTATAGCATATTTAGTATATTATTTTTAGTAACATGTTTTTGACACCACCAGTTAGGCCTAGTGTGACAACATGACCCACATTTTAATTAGGACATTAATGGTGGAGGTGTTTAGAGCATTTTAGCTTTACCCTACTCTACCATGAGGAATATTCTTTATAATGATAATGTGACAATTAGCCCCACACATCCCTTTTTCATTTGGCTTTAACTTGTTCTCTGTGCTGTTCAGGTAAATTCAGGTTCAGGTATGTACCATGCTTGTTTCTCCTGTAAAACGTGTTACGTGTGCACTATGGTCTATAAGAATGGTGATATGTTACTTTTTGCTTTTTTTTATTTGCCATTTTCACCTGTGTGAAGGTTGAACTCCATCACTTCTCTCCGCCCAGAACTTCAGGATGTCTCTGACAATGTCTCAAGGTGACGGTATGACCGTTATCTCTGTCACCACAAACCCAAAGAGCAAATGGCCACTTCTGTGTCAGATTTTGGGTACCTTGTGCTACAGTCCAGTGTGTTCTGTAGCTCAGAAGCCGAAAAGAAAGCTGACAAATACTCAGACAGCTCTTGGGGTGAGTTACTATATTTTGATGTATTTTTAATCTTAATGAAATGGATGGCTTCTGTCCTGGATGCTGAGTGTTCAATAGAACACCAAGGACCTCTTCACCTACCTTCTATTACTGCGCAGCGTCCAAAGAGGAATAGTTGTGTTTTATATATATTTTCTTTTTGTCATAAAAAGCATCCTCAGCATTGAATATATTCACAATACAGCAAAAGCTCTTGTACGTTAGTGCTCAAAAAGGATACATTTGTGAGTACTATTACAAATTATTTTACTTGTTTTGTAGGTTGTACAGATGATAGTGGGAGTTATCAATATTGTGTTCGGGATTCTACTTGCAATTTTCGGAATGTATAGTGTAATTACGGACTGCCGAGCACCCTTTTGGCTTGGTGGTATGGTAAGCTCAATCTCATTCTTCTCAATAATAAAAAAATAAAGTTACCTTAAAGGTCCAGCTGTAAGATTTATTGAAGAACCTTTGCATCCTGAAATAACCTTTCGGTTGCACCCAAAGTACTAAGAACCTATTACTGAAGGTTTTTTCTGAGGACCAAAAAACAACACTTTTTTTGTATGTTTATTTTATATAGTCCATATCAGTATATGCTTGAATCTATTCAAGACATGGCTGTCAAACATTTAATTGCACTCCTGTGCACATGTACTTTTCACTTTTTTTACTTGTTTGCTTTGTAGTTTCTTGCAGTTGGAATCGTGTGTAATCTTGCTGCTAAGTTTCCCAGTCCTTGTCTCGTAAGTGTGCATCAAAACCGTAACTTGCATTTTGATCTTAACTTTTTACTTTCGATTTTGTTTTTCAAGCATCTTCAGTTTATATTTGTTTGTTTGTTAAAGCTGGTCATCACAGTGATTTTAAACATTGTTAGTGCTGGTCTGGCAATCGCCGCTGTTGTGCTGTATTCAATGGATGTGGCAGTGGGCAGCTACCTGTGGTGTAATGACAATGACTATTATTCAACACCCTCTCCTGAACAGAGAAGGAACACAGAAGCATGTCAGTACTACAAGCATCTCAATCAGGTGATTTTCTTTGTTTTCAGGAGATGCTGTAAAACTTTGCTGTGTCAGATTTCACTACAATCAAATATCCAATTAATACATTTTCATACTAAATCATAAATCATACTAAGTAAGTGTTGTTGTGCTTTTGTCTTTTGACACTGATGTTTTTGCTCCACTAGATGATCCTCGGAGGTCTGGATATCATGATGATAGCTCTGGCAGTTCTTCAGCTCTGCGTAACCATTAGTTTCTGTGTTGTGACTCTGAAAGCTTTGTGTGAGAAGAGTGGGGCTGCAAAGGTATTACATTATTAACACAATAACAAAACTAAACATATCCTCTGTGATGATGCCGACAATATAATTTGTGAATGTTTGTGGTTTTACAGTCTGTGGAGGACCCACAACTTTACAAGCCGCTCCTAGAAGATGCCGCTGCCGATCCTCCATGTTAGAGAGACACAATGAGCATGGAAAAGAAAGCGATGTATTGCAACACAATAATCAAGTTAGATTTTAATTCTTGTGGGCTAAGTTGCAATGGCTTTTAAAGAAATCACTAAAGCACTTTTGTCACACCACTTTTCCTTTGATATAACACCTATGTAGAAAAAAATATAAATATTCAGTAAAAGAGTAGATCAATGCTCTCACTTTTCACTGCTGACCTTATATATAAATAAAGGTAGATTTTTGCTGCTGATTTTCTATTAAGTGTGCCTTAATGTATCCTGGTGTGTTATAAATATCTATTTTTAATTTTTAGTATATGAAAATCAAGCTTTCATCCTTTACATGTAAAGATTGATTTTCTGTGGTTGCATCATTGTTCCTCTAGATGGGGCTAAGATCCTCAAATATATCTTGTTGCCACTGAGAAAGTTGAACAGAGCCACCAGTCAGGTGCCGGAAATTTATTTTCCATTCCACCATGACATATATGGGTTCATTTAAATTTATTTTTAACGGATTAGCTTTAAATTGTTATTTCATGTCTATATTTTACATCAATTGTTCTTCATGATAAAGTTTATTTGACCATAAATAAGTAAGGAATAAATTACTGACAGCTCCTTAAGACTCAGCGTGAAGCACTTCCGGAAAGCAATGTAATTACATATAAACTGTATGGAAATAAAAAGTGGATGATAATCTCAATATGGAGTCTGTTCAACATACTAGTTTAATGATTGACAAATCAGGATTAAACGGCATGAAATGTTTTTTGGGCATGTTAATACATATTACAGTAACAAACCTCCCAACTAATATTCATCAATGTGTTTCCTTAGTATTTCAGATGTGAAAGTAGATTTTCAGTACAGCAGCGGTTGTGCTTCGGTAAAATTATGATCATTTTTGTTCCTCACTTTTGTTCCTCACATATCTCTTAAAAACAGCAGTCAGCAGAAGTCAGCGATTCAGAATCCAGTACTTTCAAATAGAAAATCCAGAGTTTATTACAGTCACAGAAAAAGGTTAAATCCACATAAAAAATAACTTTTCTGCTGTATTACTTTAAAGGAAATCTTTCTCTGCAGTCTTTGAAGTCTAAAATAATATTCAATATCTTTTTATTTTCACATGTTTCTCCTGTTTTTATTTTCTGCAAATAAAAACTATATTTGTATTTGAAATTTGGGAGAAATATTGTTAGAAGTTCACAGAATGGAACAAAAATTTTAATTTTACCTAAACAAAACCCTTTTTGTGCATTACATGAAGTATAGTACGACGAGGTAGGAAAGGCATAGATTGCTTGAAGCAAGTATAATTCTGTATAAACATGATGTCTTATACTGTCCTTAAATTTTTTTTTTCAATAACTATATATGTATCCATCAGAGAGACTTGGATGTACAACTAGTAACCCTTGAACATTATTGTTTATAATGCTAACTGTTACTACAATTTTACATAGTTTGAACGAGAACAGATTTGCTTTCTCTCCGCATGTTCTTCCTGTTAACCGGATGACATACTTCCCACTTTGACTTCATTTACAAGTGTTTTTTATTTCACCTTTTCTGATGTCGGGGTTATATTATGTGATTAATATGGTTTATGTGCTCTGAAAGGGTGTTGTTTAAACAGTGCAGTGCAGTTTAACATTTAAATAGTGAAACTATTTGTTGTTTGTTGATTTAAAGTCAATTTGCCTTTCTGTTAATCAGAACCAGGTTTATTGGTCAAGTATGTTCGTACACAGAGGAGTTTTTTATCCGTTCTGAATGGGAATAGACAGATAATGTATTCAATGTGAGTTTACATATTATTATTAATATGAGAGTTTACCTGAAAGATGGTCTTTAAGTAGGGTCTTGATGTTTTTACTTATATCTAGCCTATGAAAATTGTTTGTATGTTTTTGGTAGTGTAGACATGACATTTCAATTTTATTAGTTGTAGATATCTTAACCTTCGATAAGTCTCTTACTTTATTTCTTTTCATTTCATGTATTTTCTTTTATTTATTTTAAACCAATGACATCACCAGTGAACCAAGAAAACCAGACAAGTACTTTTTGTCTAAGCACATTTACTCATGTTCAGATCTTAAGAATCAAGAGCCTTGGGTTCCTCTTGTGAGAACTCTTAATATCTATGTTTTGGCATCATTCAGCGTGTTAAACCAGGAAAAACCTCACCCTATGGATGTTTTTCCATGTCTGTGTCAAATCCTGTTGGATAAGCCTGTCCATCATTGAAGCCACTCACCTTCCTAACATTTATTAGATTTTTCAGATGAAATTGCTCCAAAATGAAATTATTTCAACAGAGACCGCTTTAGGGAAGAACTAAGGTAAAACTGAGCCGATAAATGACAACACAATGTATTTCTGCATCTCGAGCGAAACCGCCCGATGCACGTGATGTTTTTCTGCGTTCCTAAGGTCACCTGATGGGGCCGGACTCAATGCGAGGCTCTGTGACCAAATCATATACATGGAAAAGTAATTTTGGAGTGATTAGAATCTCTTACGCTATTAACGGGGAGTGTATGTCCATGTGTTTCCTAAAGCCGGCATCTTGAGCACATTTCTCTAAATGGTTGGCCTGATTTCTAGTGAGATCTCTGCCAATAAGTCTATTTTCATTTTAAATGGAAAAAAAATCAAGATTACTTATCTTACTTGTTAGGTTAGGTTGTTAGGTTTACCTAGTTAGGTTAATCAGCTTGACCTGAGGATGGTAAGGACCAGTTTAAACCACCACATGACCAGCTTGAACCAGCACATGACCAGATTTAACCAGCACAAACCAGCATCAAAACATATCAAACCAGCATATGCTGTTTTTTCAACAGGTTGTCTCTTGCCGCTCTGTTGAATTTAGCCATCGTCAGAAGTGAGGCCATGTGTCCTCACCAATGAGGCCATTGACAAAACTACGGGACATTGCTTTTTTGGAAAAACAATTATGACTGGAGAACAAGTATGTCACCCATGATAATAAAACAGTATGATACAAGACTGTGCTGAAATAAAACAAGTCCAAAAACCTGTAAGCAATAACTGATGACTCATCTTGCACTACAAAAATTTCGTCCTAAAAAGTATATATCACGTACCATTAAGGGTTAAAATGTGATTTTTTTGGAGATGGAGAAACCTGAAAATCGCCTGTAGATTACCAGTGATTTGATAGAGAACAACAAGGGGGGAATGGTTCTTTAAAAGAGGAAGCTGTACCATCAAAGCACTACAGGTACATGGAGGTCGTGATTCTAAACATCATGAGCTAATTTGCTGCCCCCTAGGACTTTAACTGCAATAAAACATAAAAAGGGCAAGAATTATTTACTGATATTTAAAGTAGATCTGTGTGCTACACGAATAGCAGACCTGGGTTAAAGGATATTTAATATCAGTGGGGTTTAGCATTAGCATGTTGTTGTTCTAACATTACAATACACTAACATTCTACAATCCTAATAATAAATATTACAAACAAATATTGTGTGAAATGGTCATTTAAAATTGTATTCATTGTTCAAATGGTTATTTAAAACATGTATAAGCAAGGCATTAACTTTCATGAAATCATTCCATTCTGTTGTTTTCTCTTTTATGTTGTAAGAAAAAGTTTATGGTTGCACTCCCAACCCATCATTTGCCCTTCTGTCCCCAATAATTTAAAATACCTTGGAACAATTCCTATCTTAAAGCCTTTGTAAAAAGTTGTTTGTTTTTGACCGCTGCGCTATAGGGTGGATCTTGGGATAATAATAGATCTGTGGCTCTTGGGCAAAATTACAGGGTATGATGGGTGTTTCATCCACAGAACTATTTTTACAGTGAACCGTCTACTACGATTTAAAAGGTGGATGCACAATGTTATAATTTAGGAAAACTTTAAATCTAATGCCTGTCATAAACAAAAAAGAAAAATGTAAATCTAATGCGAGTCATAAACAAACCCCTGCGCACAATGTTTGAGGAATATCAATACACTTCTGTGATCAAGATTATTTATGGAAATGTTTTCTCTGTTTCTGAGAGCTCAGGTTATCAGATTTCACCAGAAACAGTCTGTAACAGGATCTTTGAAGTGCCCAAATCCAATAAAGTGATGGGCTTATCCTGTATGTCTAGAGAGTACTTGAAAAACAGACAGATATACACTTCAAAAACATCTTGTTTTTTGAAACAAAAGTAGAAGAAAAGGTTGTGTACTTTATCATGACATAAATACTGTAAGTATGGACAAGACAAAACATTACAAATTTAAGTTAACATGAAACAGGAAACACAATCCATTTACTTTCATATTTGACTTATGATGTATTTTTGAACAAAGCAGGATGATCATTCAGAATTTCAGATTGTAATACATGTAACCACTTTTCAATCCAAATAATGTAAAACTTTCATAGCGGGATAACTCTGGAATAACCTCAACAGATACCCACCTCATGTTTGCACGGCCCAATGCATGAAAAATAATAAAGTGCACAGATTAGTCACTTATGAAAAAACACTAATATATTCCATAAAAATATATGATTTTGATCATGCAGTCTCCTTAAGAGAAAGTGTGCAACCAAGTCCAATTTAACTCTAGCAGTTCAAAGTAACTTCGATCTTGAAAAAGTAACTTGGCCTTATAACGAAAAGCACTTGTATATCATAGAAAACACTTTGTTCAGTGTATATAATTTTTTCCCTCAAAATTAAAATGCATGTTCTAATGCAGTTTATTGTGTATTTTAAGTTCATTGTGAGGATCAAGTTTATTCAATGACTGACAAAGAGTGAATTTTTTGACAATGCTCACATTGAACCTTTGTTTTCTTTATAATTATGCAGGAAAAATGCGCATTATGTGTTTGCGACATATTTAGTACTATAATTATTTAAGGGACAAGTCAAGATGTATGTGAATGACAACAATGTTTTGATGATCGATTTGTTGATCACTGACTTTTTATCCAAAGCTGTAAATGATCAGTTTTTATATGTCATACTGAATGTGTGGTTTATATTCTGATATTGACTATTCTTCAACACTAGTAAATAACCCAGACTATTATCAATGCACCAAAACACTACACAACTTTGACTACGATTAATTTTGCGTCTTCAGAATCAACTGTCCTAGTCTGTAACAGATCAAGGCTTATATCATGAACTGGAAGCCACAACATTAAAATCAATTCAAAAATCAATGCAGCCTTTTATAAGGGTCATATTTGTTTTCTCAAAACGAGACCTTAAAAGTAACCTGAGATGAACTGGAAACCTAGACCACGTGTAAAATATCAATGAGCATCACTTGTGCATTTATATGCACGGGCCATCAAAAAGGTTAAAAAGATTTTGGTCTTGTTTGGGTAAATAACACAACTAAATACAGATCAGTGGGATCGGCTGTCAAAATTAAAAGTAGACTCCCAAATGTACCATTGCAAGTAAAGTCCAACAGTTGTTTGTAATACTTGACTGAGTGAGTGCATATAAACAAAGTAACAATAAAATGAAAATGTTTGATTGACCACGTTAAACACATTATGTTTTCATTTCGTATTTAAATGATAGAAAATAGTAAATGAAAATTATTTTATTTACCTACTTTTAATCTTTTTATTTTGCATCACACGCTGTACATATATTACGATAAATACAGAAAGGCATTTCCGTTTTACATACTCCGTTGCCATTTTGCATATCACTTTCTAAATAGAAGATGGCTGCCCATTGCTTCAATCAATAACAGCCATGTGCAGTATCATAAAAGCAAACTCAAGACCCAATATTTTCAGGCAAGCAATTAATATACCAAAAAATGGAAATTTGAAATAATATGTACATTTCGTTGCCTTACAAATATGATGATGGAGGCCAATAGTTATTATATTACCTAGCCTATAAAGCTGTTTCATCTATGTTTTAGATGTTGATGAGCTGCAATCCCCTTCACACCACAGCTATAAAACAAATCGGACAAAGAACTACAGTCAAAGCTGAAATCTTAAGAAACAGAGAAAGACGGACTACTTGTTACTTTAATGCTAACCAGTATTTTCAGTCCCTAGTATTTTTTTCCATGGGCAGTTTGAAGATGTAGCTGCACTCAGTTAAATTACACCTCTATTATTTGATATCGGTCACAAAATCAGACTTAAACAGCTTCAAACAAATATAAATGTATAAACTACTAAGCTCTTAACATAAACTAATAAGCACTAATCAAAAGCAATTACTCAGTTACTTTTAATCAAAGTTACTGAGTGCAGCTGTAACACGTCACAGGAGACCTGGCCCACCTCTCCCGAGGTTTTCTTCTCCATTTATTCATCATTGAAGTTTTGGTTCCTCGCCAATGGGCCGTGTTGGCTTGCTCACCGGGAGCCTGATATTAGAATAGCTCAGGATTCTGTGAATTCCATCAACGTTGCTTTATTAGAATGGTCTAACTCTTTCTATACATGTACTGTACTGTATTCTACCTATTCCTGTGTTTTTCTTTTTGTTTTGTTTTCTTCCCGTTGTAAATTGTAAAAAGTGGCATATAAATAAAATTGAATTGAATATGACATGCAAAAAATATAGAAACACCACAAGTTCACAAATATAGAGGGAATGTGAATTTTTTTATTTATTACACCAAAGAATAAAGGAAGATGAGTCTTCAGGCAACAGGCTAGCTGGCCAAAGTGTGGAAGCAGATCTTTTGGAGCTGTGAGAAAATACTATATTTTGAGGACAATGTGTAGGTGGTCAACAATCTCTAGTCTTGGCTTCTGGAAAATATTAAAGGCACAACATGATGTATGTATGATTATACTTGTGCTTTGAATGAAGACGATAGATCGATCGATCGATAGATAAATAGACAGATTTTTGTATTGTATTGATTTCTTTGTTTGTCCCATTCTTCAAAAATAGTGGTACAAAAAACTCTCAGAACATATGTTGTTAATTGTGGTTAACTAAAATATAATGTTGCAAACTCATTCTTTAACATCTGTTTAGCTTTTGAGTATGGCATTACTGTTTAGGCTTGTTTTAAGCAGAATGAAGAAAGACATAAAAGTTCTTGAACTCATCATTGTAATGTAGTTCATCAGAGAAGCTGCAGGAGAAGCCCAAATCTTTACACGAGGTCTTGACTGTGTGCACCACACAATGAGGGATTATCTCAAAAAGCTGTTCAGCCATCGCCGTCATCTCAGGCTTCTTCTGTTCGGACACAAAAGTCTGTATCCGGTCTTTATCAACGGGTTCAGGTGAGGCGCTGTAGGAAATCACAACATTTAACTTCTCATCCGACGCCATCACCTGAAACCGACTCTTTCCCGTCAAACCCTGGAAGTCTTTCTTGTTGGCGAACAGACCTTTGGGAGAGTTAAAGACACGGACCGACCAGAACACCCAGTCATACTTATTTTTTAAATGGTCAGTTAACATGTCAGCCAGTTGCTGGTTGGTTTTGTCGCTGTGGTCTCTTACGATGCGTTTGGCTTCCAGCTCAGCCTGCGTGGGATAGCTGTTGATGCAGTCTTCGACAACTACGGTTATTTTAGACTGAACCACTTTCATCTTCTCGCCCCACTCTTGAAGCAACTTCTCCTCTTCGCCGTATTCTTCCAGGGCTGCGTGTCCCAGTAAAGCGATCAAGCCGATGCAAAACAGTTGCTTGAGCATAGCGCAGAATTCCTCCACCGGCCGGCGGCTCTTCTGCTCGTAATTCAGCGTGATCTCCAGCACAGACTCTCCAGAGAAGTTATTCCCTGTTACAGCATTATACAGTTTGTGGAGGTTGTTGTCACCACCTGTCTTCTTGAAGTGTTCCATAAAAGTCTTCTTTCTCACCTCCTTGAATTTAGGTTTAGCTTTGAGAATGTCCATAAATTTGCGGAACTGGTTGGTCAGGTTCTCTTCCACAGAGAAGTAGCTAGCATCAATCCCGCTTTTCTTGATCTCATCGTTGATCTGCTGGATTTCTTCGGAAACGGCTTCAAGGCGATTTCGTACTTTCTGGAACTGTTCCGCCATGTACACCGCCTCTTTGCTTTCCACGTTATCCAGTGCCAGCTTCACTAGAGGAGCTGCAATGGCGAAAAGGGGGAACAGATCTCCAGCAATGCTGGCCACAACTTCAGCACCCTGCTCGAAGACTTCCATCACGGTCTCCACAACATCCTTCTTTTGGGAAACAAACTTCTGCAGCTGTTCGGCCATGTTTCAAGAGTTGGAGAGCCAAAAGTATCTGTGTGAAGTATGAACAGCATTAGAAAAAAGATATATAAATAGATAAAATATATTTTTTTATTTGTGCTGTAAAGGGATAGTTCACCAATTTTTTTAAATAAATTCTGTCATTTACTCTCAAGATGTTTCAAACTTTAATACATTTTGTTTATATAGATACTTATAAGAAATATATATTTGATGAGAATCTTTTAATCAAACTTTTTTTGAAGGAATTTTTGTAACCAAAAAGTTGTGAGGCACTATTGACTACTAGTAGGAAAAACTATGGTAGTGAGTAATTTTGAACCACCTGAAGGTGAGTAAATAATGACAGATTTTTTATTTTACTATCCCTTTTACACGAAGACCCTGATTTACTTAGAAAACATGTAAACTGTACTAATTTGTTTTTACGCAACATACAAATTGGATGTGTACTTAGACATATTGCTAATGGTTTACAAAGAATAATGGTGCAAATAGCCACATATGCAAAAAGTTGGACACACCCATACTTTAAGGCTTTCTTGCCTGTAAATAACAAATGCTGGCCCTCCAGCACAATGTCCAAATACCAAGGGTTTTCTAGCATGACAATACTAGTGCACTACTAGACGTGCATGTACATTCAAACCTTCATAAACCAAAACCATTTTTTGAGGGATGCCTGGAACAAGAACTTACATGTGTCAGTGCTGGTTTCCTCTTAAGGCTGTAGTGGATGATGTGACTCAGGGTGGCCTCGCTGAAAAAGTCCAAAGAAAATTAATAAGAAACCGCACAACTGCTGTTAGAAAGCAAAAGATCAAAAGTAGCCGAACAATACATGCCAGGTCTATGTACACATGGTAAGAGACGTACAGTATAATGTGTATTTCTGACGACCACACCTATAGATACACAACAGCGACAAATGCATTCATTCAAATTCAAACAAACACTGAAAGAAACAGCAAATAGTCTTTTTAAACACTCACTTGCTGTAACCACACAACAGGATTGCTATACAAGAAAAAAGCATTTCAACTGGAAATAACTGGACCAGTTCAAATGGAGACGCTTACATAACATAGCGCAACAAAGCCTCTTTTACAAGGAGCACAAAGTATTTTGTTCCAAAAGTTCTTACCTTTGATCTAAAAGCTCATGCTTTAAAGCCTCTCAGATGGAAACCTCATTAATTTAGCACCGAGAATGCCCAATGTTCCTGCTGATTTGGCATAGTTTTGCTCGTTTAATAACAAATAAATACGCAGGTGTGAACAGACTGGGAGAAAACATTAAACAACTGCTATCATGAAAATAGTTGATGAAAGTAGAGCTACATTTTTGAATCAAAAATTATCATTTTAACTTCCGTCATCATTTATTCACTCTGATTTGGTTTAAAATCAAAATTTGTGAATCACAAAAGAAGATCATTTGAGAAATGTCTCAGTGGTTTTGTGTCCATATAATGTAAGTCAATAGAGGCAAGTGTTGTTGGCTTATCGACATTCTTCAAAATATCTAATTTTGTGTTCTACAGAAGATATGTCATACAGGTTTGGAATGAAATGAGGGTGAGTAAATGATTGAAGATCTTTCTTTTTTGGGTGAGCTAAAAACATGACACAGTAGCATCTTACATGAATACAGAAAAGTCTAAATAAATCTTCACAATATACCCGACATGCTTCACTAACATTCAGGATCAACTAGCGCAGCAAGAACGTTTTCCAAAGCACTACAGTAACAATGACAAAAAGAGCAGAAAAACATCTTCTCTCTATACACCCGCATTTATAAAATACTGTTATCAGCTTTTAGTATAACGTTTTTTTCACGACTAAATCTCGGATTCAAGCAATAATGTTTCCATGACTAAATGTCACACCACGACATTAAATCCCTCTCCGTCCGTGCTATAAACTCCCCGTTTAAAGCAACCCAGATGTAGGCCTCTATGCATTTTGTAAACGTTACCCGTTTCAAAGATGTGTGGACACAAATCAAACAATGTGTTAAGTCTCTTACGTTACAGTAAGTTTTAAAAAAAGTGTTATTAAATGAAGAGGGTCTGTTCCTCTAACCAAGAGTGCTTTGTTTTATAGCATGTAGATAACAAACTGGTAAAATGTCGTGTTTACACTGTTTTGTGAGGTTAATGTGAATTAACTAGAATAAGCATTTAATTCAGTTAGCTTATCTGACAAAACACATAATATAATGTTGTGATACAGCAGTAGGTATAGGCCTCCGATATAAGGTATAGGCCTCCGATATAATCAATCACATGAAGGTACGTGCAAGTCAAGCCGAAGGAAAAGTCTCTCAAAAACATACTTTTAAGTTTATTATTTACATTATTTACATTATTTGATTTTATTCATCTTATATTGTAGACTGGAACAGTGAACACCGTTGTCATATGAATAAACACTTCCTGGTTTAGAGCGCAGCAGAGCGAGCAAACGAGTCATCAGTTTTTGACAACAAATACGATTAAAGCGATGGATTTACAGAGACAGAGATGATTTTGCGTAAATAATTGATCAGATGTGCAACTAAGTCGTGTTTTATAAAAAGTATCGAAGTCACGAGAAATGTCAGACGCTGAAAACAGGGTCTGAAGAGAAACGCCCTAAAACTTCAGCTCCCATGAGAAAGAGTTGAGAAAGAGACGAACTACATTATTCACCTTTAGAGAAGAAAGTATTAATCTCACGAACAAAACTCACCTTGAATCGATCACAAATGGCAAAAAAAAGAAATAAAAACTAGTTTGCGCTGATCTGTGTCGAGTAGCCTTACTTCTGATCATGTGTCGGTTCTCCTGTATAATCTCACGACACACCCATCAGATTCAGCAGGAATTCGAAGTATTGCGTTTGAACCTTTCTTAACATTCACCATGATAACTATACTATAGCTTCTGCCAAAATACCAGACTGGATATAATTTCAGCATTTTGTTGATTTTTTTATCCCTGCTGAAAAAAAACATCCACTAAAATTGTTTAGGTTTCAATGGAAACTTCATATTGGTCTATGGGGGTCTTCGTTGAGTTAGGTCTATATTATTGGGATTTTATCTGGTTGATGGAAACAAAAAGAACACAATTATGTTCTACTTGAATGAAGCCCAAACACCACATGAAGACATTTTATAATATCTTTAATGGTAAATGTTTAAAATTCTCAGTAACTATAGTATTTGGCGGAAACTATGGTCACTACGGTAAATTTATGGTACAAGTCCTAACAAATGTGAAACAACAGCGTGGCTAGAGATACTTTGAAACGAAATTCTGGATCATATTTGTTTTATTTTGTGATTACATACCATGGATTACACAGGCTATATATGTAAATGTATATTTTCTGTCTATATATATATTTTGAGTAAAGCCCTCTCCCCTTTTTAATAAATGTTTCTACAATTTAAAGCTTCAGTGATATGCCTTTTGATTGTAAACACCATGACTAACCATGAATGCCATTAAACCAGCTCCTTTTGTCAGCCACAAATGTGTTAAAAAAAGATAACAAAACAGACTAATGATAATTTGACACAATATCTGTCATATGTATACATTAATATTTTGTCATTTTTAAATGCAAGCAATAATACACTTTCTCAGGTATGCAACAAAAGTAGCTTTAGAGAGAATCGGCAGTATTTTTGTCGTATGTAATGCTGAGCAATCAACTACATTGAAGTCTGATTGCCATTTTGATGATTCCCGTCTTGGCACATCTATTCAGAATGAATGCAGAAATATGCTTTTTTGTGAATCCCAAAGTAGTAATATTCTGGCTGGAAGTTGTTTTTCTCCTCAACGTTCTTATAGCGGCTGACGGCATGAACCACAGTGTTGGGAAGAGAGTCGCACAGAGTCTGAGCAACAGACACCATGTTACCCTTCATCTTCTGGCACTCAATCTGATCTAGCAGCTGGCTTTTGTTGATCGGTTTTGGGTCTGCACTGAAAGACACCACGATTCTGATGTCGTTTGTGGTGAGAAGATCGAAAAAGTTGCCACCTCCACCTTTTCCTTGGTACTTTTTGCCAGCGAGCCAATTCCAGAAGAACAGTCCGCCGTGCTTGAACACCCGAACAGACCAAGAGACCCAGTCATATTTCTTGGCAAGGATATCCAATATAAATGACGTGAACTCTGGGTTGACAGAGCCCTGCCGCTCCACAAGTTGGCGCTCCACATCCATCTTAGCCTGCTGGGGGAAATTTTCGATGCATTCGTCCACCGCGGCCTTCATGCGGTTCTCCACCTCTTCCATACGATCCTGCCATTTCTTGACCATGGCCTCGCCTACCGCTCCATCCTTCAGGGCAGCGTGACCCATGACTGAAATAATTCCCACAACAAACAGCTTCTTTAGCCTGGCACAGAACTCCTCCACCGCTCTTCTGCTCCGCTGCTCTGTGCTCACCACCGTGTCCAGCATGGCATCTCCAGACGTATTCTCGCCGAGTACCGCGTTATACAAGGCATCAATGTTCAGATCTGCATTCGTGTTCTCGTAGTGGCTCAGAAACTTTTCCTTCTTTTTCTCCTTGAACTTGGACTTAGCATTGACAAAGTCTTGAAACTTCTCGTACTGGCTAATCATCTGCGCCTCGCTGTCAAAGTTCTGCTTGTTCATGGATGTCCGCTGCATCTCCAAAGCTATTTTGTCGATTTCATCTTGGATGCCTTCGAGTTTCTGGTTGATTATTTCAAACTGCTCGGTGAGGTACTTGGCCTCTTTACCATCTGGGTTGCTGAGGAGCTCGGCTGAGGCCACAAACACAGCCTCCAGGATGGGGTGTAATTGTCCCACGGTGGCTGCTAAAACCTCACAACTTTGCCCCATGATTTCCACTCCTTTCTCGATCTTGCCCTTGTTCTCCAGAACCCATTCTTCTACCCGATTCATTCTGACCCAGAGGAGTGAATCCTTCCTATCCTGTCTGTAACAGATCGAGGCAGATATATCATAAACTGGAAGCCACAACATAAAAATCAATACCAGAATAAATGCAGCCTTTTCTGAGGGTCAAATTTGTTTTCTTTAAATGGGACCTTTAAAGCAACCTGAGATTAATCGGACAGCTAGACCACAGGGGAAAAATATCTGCGAAGGTAAGGTGGACATTTTTACATGTTTTCCTTTGACTTGAGCCATTAAAAAAAAGAAAAATTCTGGTCTTGTTCGGGCATGTTCTGAACCATATAACACCCCGCCCACAAAGTCTCGGCAAATGATACAACAATAAAGTCAGATAAGTGGGATCAGGTGTCTGCTAAGTAAGAATTAAAAGCAAACACTCTAATGTCTACAATGGTTCAAAGTACACATTAAAATGTAATGAGTACACAGCCATTGTGAATCAGAGAGAATCATTTATCATTTAAACCCCGGCTGTGTAGCAAGGCAGATGTTTTCAGGAGAGGTTCCTGGGAAAATATATTTGAACGCTCTGACTGTTTAAGCATTACAGGGCGTTTCTGGGCACTTTGATTACACAAGGGAGATGATCTCACACTCATATCTAATTTCCCAAGACTCAATATACAGAAAAAAAGGCACACCCAGATCTGAGAAAATCTGTAACCAATGCACTTGTTTTGTGGTGAAAGCATTATTTCCAGCAAAGAGTAAAATGACTTTTTATAAATAAGAAGAAATACAATTCAAGAGTTAACATTAGATTTGATACATTTTAGTCATACGTCCATTATCAAAAATCTTGAATAATGTCTCACACATAAGGATTTTGTAGATTAGAATTTGTAATTTATGACTCAACAATACATCTTTCAGACATTTTGATTTGACAGGAATTATGAGCAAAAAGAATACTTACTGAACAATACAACGATCCTGATTGTTTCAAGTCCTCCTTTGTTAAGATGGTTTTAAAAAGAAATTCCAGGATTTTTTGAGAAAAACTGTACTTCATAAAAAAATAAATTCAAGCTAGTAACAGATATAAGCAACACTGTGCCTTTGATGGTTCCAGTTTGAGAATAAAAAGAACCAAACAACTGGTTCTGAAAAGAGGAACGGAAACAACCAACTGTTCTGTTTAAGCTCAAAGCCACATCCCTTATGTGTAATCCAGTGCATTTAAATGCAGCTCAGAGATCCATGAAACCCAATATTGACTCAAGCGCAACATCCTGCTATAAAACGATTCCCAAAAATTGTCCTCATCAAATGTGCATCAATAAATGTGTAGAAAACTGACCAACCATTTTATTTTATGAACTATTAATATTATCATTGTAGAATAACTTTGTAACTTGGGTCCTATGCAGTTTTTTTCAATTGTGAAATATAACAAAAATAAAAAGCTACAAAGAGAACAAATTCATACAAGTATATAGAGAAAAAAAGTCTTACCGTCAATGTTGAAGTGTACAGAAGTGTTTTCTTATGTCCCAACACAGTCCAACAGTGTGTGAAAGCACCAGCTTCTCAGGGTCCTATATAGACTCTCCCCCGCGGCCCTCCCACTTTGGATTAACTCCGTCCCCTGCAAGCATTCCTCAGAGCCCACTCGGAGAGATGAGGGACAGGCATGACGGCAGATAACATCCTGTAAACATTCATGCAAGAACTCAGCATTTATTTAATGACATGGTTGTGTTTAAAACCAGCAACACTTTCCCAGAAAATGTCCTGCATACTGTGTCCTGCTACACTGGTTGCCATGGGTACAAGCATTTACAATTTTAGTCTGTATTTATGTTATAAGTTCTCTTTTCTTTTCGCTTTTTTTTAGGGAATGTTTGGGAAACACTTGTCTAATTGAAATTTGCATGAAAACTGGCCTTGGGGGGACGGTCATATCAGTCACAGTGCTTTACATCGCAGAGAAAGACTCCTCTGTTTGTGCATCCCCAGCGTGGCAGGCAGTCAAACGCAGCTCCTTTGTGCTGCGGCAATCGCTGTGACACGCTGGCATGCAATGACTCATCTGAGGAGGAACAGTAGGGGGCTTGTCATGGACTACACAGACTATGGTGCAGGTGAGCAAATACCTTAGCAGTCTCCTTTATCTCGCTGTTACATCTCACATGATGCAAATCTGCAGTGTTTCAAACAAATGAGCATCACTCTTTCGAACATGCGCATCAGTGCAGGGTGCTTTCCATTCACAACAATCCATCTACCAACACACTGAGAACTACTTGGGACATCCTAACATAGCCCTGTCAACATCCCACAACACCCAATGTACCCTATTGTGGTGCCATTTCATTTTCATTTACAGAAAAGTAAAAAAAAAAATTATATATATAATTTGTGTTTGTGCATGTATAAGATAAACTACATATTGTTGTATTGCCACAATGCATTAGAAAAAACACAAACTTTAAAGATGCTGTGTGTCTAGCATGCTTAGAATAGTAATGCATACTTTAGTTTGTGTAGTGCATCACTATGGCTGCACACAGTGTGTGTATGTGTACTCAGCCACAAGAGGTCACTTCATTTCAAAAAGAGGCCACGAGACACGAGCAGTCTGATATTTTTGTAAGCTAGTTTTTACGAATCTCTGCTAGAAAGTTAGACAGTAAACGTGTTGTGATTTTTTCAAGCGCTGGCAGGTAGCTTAAGGAGCTCTAATGGAAATAAATTTGTGTGGGAATTAGCTTTAGGCCTTGTTGAAATGATTCAGACAGGTTTGTCCTCTTAACTGAAATAAACGACGATTTAGGTGGGCCTTACCTGGAATTACATCACTACTAAAGTGCATTTGGCACGATGTTGCAGTGGTGTAAGGTTCAATGCACGCCTTTTTCCAAACAACAAGCTTTAAATAACAACAAGCGTCAACAAGCAACTTTTGACACGAGAGCATCTAACGTACGTTAAACGAACGAGGAAATGTTGCGTTTTTGTTTAACGTTACGTGGCTTAAATTTGCCGCTTCATCGCAACTGATTATTTGTGTACTTTAATATTAGATAGCGACCCTCACCAAAATTAACCATGGTTTTACAATAAAGTCTTAATCATTAACACTATTTGTAGCAAAACCATAGTTATCATATAAATCATATAAAAACACTTTTAATAAATAAATGTATTGTTCATTTTCGCAAAGGGTTGTTATTGAAAGTCCGAATAATAACATTGGAATAATTATTGTTATATAATTACATTTCTGTGAGTAAAACAATTAATACTTTTTGTCGTTATATTACCGAAAAAGTTGTTTTAAACTTTACCCTGGAACTCCAATAACTGTCTGTCAACGTGTTAGCAACCACTCGGAACGCCCACTCTACGTGGCTGCATAGCAACGTCCTGAGATGATACGTGAACGCGTATGACACTTTCGACCGTTCAAGACACACTGTGTCCGCCATCTTGGAACGGTCGATATTTCAGTTGCTGTCGTCACTAACAGTACAAATCGATGTGTTTTCCATAGGTTCCGCAACATTGCTTAGCCGCCGATTTAGGGCCACAGCGATTAGTCGACATTATTGACAACGTCGACAGTAAAAAAATTGTCGAAAAATAATTTTGTTGTCGAGTAGTGGTTTGATTTCACTTGATGTGATGTAAGGGCTCGCAATTACGTGGTTTGACCTGCGGGGCGCTGTACCGTGACTACCCTTCAAGAGGCATCGCTTTAAGGCAGGGGTGTCCATTGTCGGTCCTGGAGGGCCACTGTCCTGCAGAGTTAAGCCCCAACTTGGCTCAATGCACCTGTTTGGAAGTTTCTAGTCTGTTTTGTGAGACGTCGATAAGCTGTTCAGGTGTGTTTGATTAGGGTTGGAGCTAAACTTTGCAGGACACCGGCCCTCCAGGACTGACTTTGGACACCCCTGCTATAAGGCAATGGAAGAACAGAAATTTTTGCATTTTACGTCTACTTTGCCTAGCATATAAACACATGAACCCACCTTCAGTCGGTTCATTGAATGGCATGTGTGAAATTTGACAAGAGTGCATCTTTACTGTGAGGTAAAATACATCCAGTGTCACAGAGCGAGCGTTTCGCAGTGAGGGAGAAGGAAATATACTGCAAACTCTTTCTTGACACCCAAAAACATGTTCTCTCAGAAGCTGAAATGTATCATTTAAAATGCTCCATCTGTACCTGCATAAACGTCCCAGCTGAATAAACAATAAAATCCTGGCCAAAATACCATAGAAAATGTCATGGATTATGGTAATTGAATTGGTTTTAATGGAAGCTATAATGGTCTAATGTATATTGGTACTGATTATATTCTAATAGTCGGAATAATGCCCAAAACACACTGCAAAAAGGAGTTTTGTAACGGATTTAATGATTTAGGTTTATGGTTTGTAAATTCTAATAGTTTTTCAATAGAAACCCTTAGAATTTCTTTTCATGGGTTCTTTTGGGTTTCTATTGTTTTTTGTCAGCTGGCGTAGCCTATATAATTATATTAAATAAATTATGCAATGGATCAGTCTTTAGAATCATTAGTTATTAATAAACATCATTGTTTTAAAATCTATAGTATATGCAGTTGTATGCAAATAGGTAGTATAATTTTAACGTTTAATGGTATGGTAATACAGACTTGGTTCCCTGTATAGTTGTTACATCGTTAGTTGAGTTTTTACTTAATAATTTTTTTTGCATTTATGCATTTAGCATACACTTATATCCAAAGCGACTTACAAGTGCATTCAATCTATACATTTTTCATCAGTATGTACTCTAAGAACCTACTTTATATATTCAAAAACATTGATATTGAATCAAACTGAAGTTTGGAAAAAATTGAAAGCTTAGAAATCCAACTGTGAAATGTGTTAATTGCCTTATTTAAAACACAGCAGCAGCAGTTTGACTATTGATGACTATTGATGCAAGACCGAAACCTGAAGGAAATTTCTCTATTCAGCTGGATCGAAGTTCACGCAAAAGCTATTTTCAAAAGCTGAAATAATGTCTTTGATTTGTTTATTAGTTCAATATTTAAAAATAGCAAGATCTGAATAATCGAACAAATCCTTCTGATTAATCAAAGAAACGAATTGATGATTAGTCGAAAAAGTCGCTCGAATGATCGCTAGATTAATCGACTATCAAAATAATCATTTGTTGCAGCCCTACTCGGATTGTGAAAACAACCAAGATGTAAGTTCCTGAAGAAATAGGAAAGCCTTTCACGCATGGAAATGTGTTATATTTTACATATTTTTTTTTTCACTTAGCTTTCCCGTAGCTCAGTGGTAAGACCATCGTGTTAACAACGTAAGGTTGTTGGTTCTATCCCAGGGGATTGCAAATACGGATGTAAAATGTATAGGATAAATCAATGTAAGTCGCTTTGGATAATAGCTTCTGTCAAATGCGTAAAATGTAATGTAAATGTTATATTGTGTTTTTATATGTATTAAGTCAATTCATTTTAAACTATTATGGCTAACTGTCGAGTGTGCACACACCGTTCTAATATGGCGGATGACTATAGTGACCCTTAGAAACAGCCATTAATGAACCGTCTATGTTTCTACACGCCATGTAGTGGCTAATTTTCTGGCTAATCTAGTTTGATTTGCTGCAGTTAAATCCCATTATAGTTTAACCATGGTAAAAATACATCAATTAATAAAATAATCAAAAAATTGGAAGTGCACATTTACTATAAGTAAACCATGGTTTATTTTTTATGAGGGAAATGTCAGTCAAAGTTCTGTGGATGGGTCATTTCCTCATTTAACGGCTATGTCATTGAACATCTGCCTCCGGATCACAGAGGTTAAGTGAACTGTGTAGAATTGTTGTTTTGATAAAGGCTGCTGTATTGACAGGTCAGAATATCTGTTTCCTTTTTGGTCTGCCTAATAAATAAAATCACATTTCCTTTTAGTCCATTTAAAACACAATGCATTCCGAATTATACAAGTATATATTTGATAATTTCAACATTTACTGTAAATATAATAAGGAACAGTGATATGATTAAAAAAATCCCAAATATCACTGATTAAACATATTTTAAAATGTAAATGAATCGTTGCATGAGAAGGTCAACATGTGTAGTTCCCGTCGGTTGGTGAGTTTGTTTAGCCATGTATCTTTATTAATTGCAGTCAGGTCTCTCTCTGCCCTTTATAAACCTCAACCTTCGTGTCCGATACAAATCGAAAATGTAATTACGACCCAGACAGTGATGAAACTTGAAGGTCACCCCATTTCTCTTCTTTATTCATGCACGATTGTGTTTGTGAAGGCTTGTAAAGTGAATTTATGATCTGTTGTCATTGAACCTTTTAATGAGTTTGTCATATCATGTTGTTTGTCCTCACTCCCTGCACCACACATGGAATGTAAAATGAGGAGTCTCAGCAGGTGCACATACTCTTCGCTATGTGTTTACATTCAGCTTTTGTCTGAAGGACATTTTTTCTCATCAGTTTTGTTTGGGTCCCATTGCAGTCCAGGGTCACTTTGGTGATAACATGATGTTCCACCAAGAGCTACAACATGACATTTAGACAATTTGTTGTGCTGCCACTGAGAGATAAAAGCCTGGAGGAAAGGCTTTGTGGTTACTGATGTTTTTTTGGTTTTCTGAAGAATAGCAGCCTTATAGTTTCATTTAAATTATTCTGAAGAAATGTTCTCTTGGTTCAGGTTATACTACCTTATAAAGGTTAAATATAATAATAACAATAACAGGTCCTTCAGGTCTTTACCCGTTTCCCTACCTTGATTGAATGCAGCATCAGTGCGCACACATACACACACACACATATATATGTGTGTGTGTGTATGTGTGCGCACTGATGCTGATGCTATATATATATATATATATATACATATTTGTATGAGGCTATGATGCACAATGGCTAATGATAAGTCACTATTGAAAGTTAACCATGAACTTTACTGGAACAATGGAATAAATCAGTTTGCTTGGAAAAAAACATTAAAATACCAAAAAACCGGTATAATCCTAAGCAACACAACACTTTTTATAATTTTCTTGATCTTCATTTAACACATTTTACCATGTTAAAATGAATAATTCTTACATCAGTACAGAAATGCAAGTTTGAATGATTTATTCTACACAATTTTAAGTGACCTGTAATATATATTTTTTTATTTTTATTTGCATTAAAATAATTCTTATCTTTAGGTGAATCATCAACTCATCAATCAATTTAATTTAAACCCAAACTTCTAGCAAGCCTTATAATTTACTCAGTTAATGAAACTGGATCTTGTTTTTCAACTTTGGGTCTGGCTAAGCAAGAAAGCATAATTAGTTGTTATGTAACAAACAGTTAAACAATAAATAATAAGCAGGAACTCATTAGGCAAACTGTTTATTTTCCTGTTAAAAGCACATGATGTAATGTTGATGTTGGGTGCTATTGTAGACCCACCAGATGGCGCTAGATAGCAGATCAATCAGTTCCAGGATTTAAAAATTACGTTTATGATGGCACATTTATTCTACTGAAAATTACTAGAATATTATTATTCTAGTAAAACAATAACTAGATAAGTGTATATCAGATTATTTTGAGCGATTGTTTTGAACATTTTATATTTGTATTTCAGTGGGCTTTTTGCTCCAAGCCCTGGCTTATGTCTTTTTTCCGTTACACTTTATATTGAGGTACACAAATTCACCATTAATTCGTATTAACATGCATATTGGTTGTATATTAGTATGCATAAAGCACATATTAATCCCTTATTTTGTATTGCTTTATTCAACATCCATAAATCCTACCCAATACCTTAACCTAAAATCTACCTTATAAGCAGTACTTTGGGGTTTATTGAGGCAAAAGTCTTAGTTAATAGTTAGTAAATAGTGAGAATTGGTCCCTATTCTAAAGTATGACCCTTTTTTCTTTACTTGATAATTAAGAAATAATTTCTGTCTAAAAATAGCTCTACTTCATATCATCACTCCTTTATAATGTGCAGACTTTGGCTAAATTCACGGAGTTGATAATATTGCGACACTAGAAAGGAAATCCATCATTTCCTGCCAGAGCTGAACGAATGTTATGGAAATAAATGGAGTAGAGAGCAGGCGGAGGAGAGGCAGATAACCTGACAGTGTGATCTACAGCAGTGCTCAGCACAGCGAGGAGACACTCACACTGTTTAAAGTAAACAGAGCAGAGGAGCTGAGCTTATCACACCACAAGAGAAACATTGAGACGGAGAGAGATTCCAGAGTGCAGACGTGTCCTTAGATACAGACGTTTAAGGACAGATAGATTTCAGCTTGCAACTATTTGAGCATTTACATGCTCAGATTATAAAGAGAGAAATACATACATACCTATCCTTACCCGGCTATCCATAACCAGTAGGTAAAGTAGAAGCAAAAGGGCATAAATGCTGCTAGTGGGTGAGCTGGTGTATGTCACAGTACAAATGTTTTAATGCTGTTTATCAAATCAAGCCACTTAAAGGCAGGAGAGCGGTCGATGGTCCAGTCTGATGAAAAGGTAATGTCATTAGCTCAGCCTGTGATTGGCAGATCCAGCCAGAGTGAGGCATTCTAGGATTGATCATCTGTCCTTGGCACTATAAGGCTGGGCTTGAAAAAAATACTTGCTGGTTTATTAAATATTGATACTGACTTTCCTAATATGCCGACCTATATAGTTTTATTTTCTTCATTTATAAATAAATCTATGTCATAAATATCTATGTCATGTCAAAGTACTGTATTCCTAATAGATTTCTAAATGTGTTAAGGGAATTAAATAGCAGTAACGTTGTTTTGTTTATTTTAGTTTAGTTCTTGTCCACCACGTTTCTTTTAACATCCTTTTGTTAAAACATGACATTAATAGTATAGGAAAACATCAATCCAACAACCTCTTCACCCACTCAAGTAATGTGTTGTTAGCGCCCCCTGTCAGGAAAATGTATGCAGCAACCTTTAGGCTAATGATAAATAAATTGTCCAAAGATTGTCAAGGTTAATGTCATACTGGAATTGTATACATTTGTTATGGTCCGTTATAGTCAGACTTAAGGTTAAGTCACTTATAAATCTTTATCAGAGATAGAAGCCATAGGGATCAATAATGTTCCTGCAAAATATTTGTCTCTAAAACATTTGAAACCCTTCATATAATTCAGGAGTCCCAGTCATCTTTAATATTTAGGCTTCTTGTTCTGTCAGATACAGTAAATGTCTTTTAATTGATTCAAGTGGATTGATACGATTTGTATAGAGCTTTGATGTCTGCTTACCGAATGTAAATAAGATTTACTATTAATTAAAGATCATTTTTACATCTCACCACTTCGTCAGACAGAATGTTCAAGATTTGGACCCATGCAATAATAAAGGCACTGTATTTCACAGACTGTTGTTATATTAAAGCGTTTAAAACCTTTGATTTTGTGTTTTTGCCAAGTCCAGTCACTTTGTAATAAAATGAACATGCATATGTTCATCTCACAAAACAACAGACTTTGACAGATGTAAAAGTTTGTATGTAAACTTAGTATACCCCTGTGTATAATATTTTATGAAAATATAAATGGATTTCTTATACATTAGTTCTGAGTCTCAGGAGTCTCAGGAGTGACAAACCAGGAGTGACAAACCACACTTTAAACTAAGGAGGCCTATTATATATTAAATAGAGGCAATTTATAAACTCTAAGAATTCCAAAATCAAGTAATTTAGGCCTTATTTTAATATCTAAACTATTTTGACAATAGTGGTGTAGGTGTTTTCCCAGTCATTAAGAAATAAAGGATAGGTCATAAATAAATACATTCCCGCTATGAAAGTACCAAAATTGGTAAAAATGCAGAATAGATGAACATTTTATTTAATGTGGAATAAAACAATAAACACATGGACAGAGAAAGATTATTTTTATATTTTTTTATGTATTTGTAGAACTCTTGCACTTTAATACAATGTACATGTGAGATGAGTGATTATACTGTATGAATCTTCTCGAGCAATCTGCACTAATCTTTTTACAGAACATTATCATTTCAAGTTTAAAATATATTTGTTCATGTCAAACTAAACTGATGTGAACATGTGATTTTTAAAATTTATGGCAGTAAACATAATTGGGCTTTCAACATTTTCAAACATTTTGTTAGAAGAACAAAGGAAAAAATGAGACGAAAATGCTACTAACTGCGATGATTTTCTGATTAAAGAAGTAAAAGATGGTCAAGACTATCCTTTCTATAGATACTGCTAACCAAGTTAACATTTTGGAACATTTTTAGATAATATTCATTCACGCTAAAGTGTAAAAGACATCGGCCTGCTGCAAGCGGAAGGTAAATCTCAGATGAGAGCTCCTTCTCTATTATAATTTTTTTATACTTTTGCTTAAATCGCTTGCATCTTAAATATGACCCCCAAAATGTCCCAAATGTCTACAAAAATATAACAATTACTTTCTCAGTACTAAAGAAAGTCTACTAAAATGTAATTCCTCGAGTTAAGCATTCTAATAGTATGTTTAGATTTCCTTATCCAGTCTGCCTGTAACCTTCTCTGAAGCCTGTAACATATCCCAAATGTGATTTAATAAATCACTCCTAAAAAGCTCTCTTCACTAACCAAACACCTCCCTACAGGAGGGAGGTGGCCAGTCTTGTGTCATGGTGTGAAGACAACAACCTCACCCTCAACACTGACAAGACAGAGGAGAAGTAAGGCTTAAGGAAGAAGAGGAAAACTCACCAACTACTGTTTATCCGAGAGCTTGAAGTGGAGAGGTTGAGCAGCTTTAAATACCTGGGGGTCTCCATCAGCTAGGACCTCACCTGGACACTCAACACCACCCAGCAGGTTAAGTTTGCACAACAGTGGCTATACTTCCTGAGGAGGCTAAGGAAGTTTGGCATGTCACCTAAGATCCTCAACAACTTCTACAGCTGTGTTGTTGAGAGCGTCTTGACCAGCTGCATCACTGCGTGGTATGGCAGCACTACAGCGAGGGACCGCAAACGGCTGCAGAGAATGGTGAAGACTGCTGAGAAGATCATCAGGACTCCACTGCCCTCTCTGCAGTCCATTTACCATTGCAGAGTTCATCAGAAGAGCTGCATCCATCATTAAAGACCGCAGCCACCCCCAAAACACAGTTACTGAGTGTAGCTCACGTCAGAAGAGTCCTGGCCCACCCAGCTGATAATGGTTTCTCCCAAGGTGTTTTTCTCCATTTATTTATCATTGGTGTTCCTTAACACTGGGCCATGTTGGCTTGCTCACCTCACCGGGCAACTGCTGATATATATTTTGGTTAAAGATTCGGTTAACTCCCTTAACATTGCTAACTAGAATGGTCTTAGTCTTTCTGTTACATGTACTGTATTGTATTTTACATCTCAGTGTTTTTCTTTTATGTTTATCTTCCTGCAAAGCTGATCTGAAACAATGCAACATTGTTAAAAGCGCCGCGGCGGGGTAACAGATCCAGGATCAGAGTCGCCTTGGAAACAGCCATATAAGCCACGTGAGCACAGCAGTAGGGGAGGTTAGTCACACACGACTAACGCTGTGGTTTCTCCTGTTTCACACAGAATCAACAGGTTGAGACACGACACGACACACTCGAGCACGGACAAGGACTGCCTGCACCAAAACACCCCGGAGATCTTCACTCACCACTTCTAGCACTTGTAAATAAATCTCCCTCTGTGGTTGTTCAAAAAAGCTGTCTTGTGTCAGTGCCTTCTCTTAGAGTACCACAGCTTATAAATAAACTTGAATTGAACATATGCTGTTGTCTAACAGGTCAAAGTTCATTTGGTGTCAGAATTGTTGACTGTCACATCAACTTTAGAAAACATCAGAGGAACAAAAAGGGTCACACACCATGTTGACCCTTGTGACGGGCAGAAAGCACAACAGACACAGTACTGCAATTTTACACGTCCCGGAGGGAGATTTATTAATAGTGACAAACGTGAATGGGTGAAGCTGGTGAACAAAAGGGAATAAGCTCTTCCTATCTCCGTCCGTGGTGTGTCCCGTGGAAGTCCCGTGCGTGCAGAGTGATCCTGTGAGTGGCAATCGTGCAAAGGAGTCTGCTCGTCTTCAGCCGCTGGATTCTGTAGCAAAAAGATATTCACACGGTTAGTCATCAAGGTGTACTCAGGATAACAAGTCCTCTCGCTTCCTCTTTCTCCGCCGCTTATGAAGCGTGCCCTTGATGTGCCTCAGCCGCTGACGACGTGCAACAGGTATGGCGTGATTGCGTGGTTCCCATGGCGACGCTGATTGGCCCCTGGCCTGCTCGTCACACTCCCCCCCCCTAAGCATCGACCTGGTACCCCTTCTCATTCTATGAGGGTCCCAAGGGTTTTGGGGGGAGAATGGCCCTGACCTTACCACCAGACCTTACCACATCCTGGACAATCCATCGGCATTTCCGTGTGAGGCCCCCGCCCGGTGTTGGATTTCAAAATGGAAGTCCTGGAGCGCAAGGAACCACCTGGTCACTCGAGCATTCGTATCCTTGGCCTTGGACATCCACACCAACGGTGCATGATCAGTGACAAGCGTGAACTTTCGGCCTAGCAGGTGGTACCTCAGCTCCAGGACCGCCCACTTAATAGCGAGGGCCTCCTTTTCCACGGTAGCATACCGAGTCTCCGCGGGGGTAAGCTTCCTGCTTATATACACCACTGGATGCTCCTCACCATCCTTGGTCTGTGAGAGGACGGCTCCTATTCCAGCATCAGAGGCATCCGTCTGCAAGGTGAAGGGGCAGCCGAAGTCTGGTGCATGCAGAACTGGTGAGGACGATAGCGCTTGCTTCAGGGTCTGGAATGAACTTTCCGCCTCTTTGGTCCATTGGACTTTCTCCGGCTGTCCCTTTTTGGTAAGGTCGGTCAGGGAGCTGGCTATAGTAGAGAAGGCAGGGATGAAGCATCGATAGTAGCCCGCCAACCCAAGGAAAGCACGCACCTGGGTCTTCGTCGTGGGCCTGGATGCCTTCTGGACGGCCTCTACTTTCTTGGGTTGAGGTTGAATCACTCCACGTCCAACTCGAAATCCCAGATACTGTGCCTCGGCTAGACCCAGGTGACACTTCCCTGGGTTTGCGGTCAGCCCAGCTCATCTAAGCTCCAGCAAGATCTTCCGCAGCCTCAATAAGTGTGCCTCCCAACACCCCGAATGGATGACCAGGTCATCAATGTACGCAGCAGCGTATTCTTGATGGGGCCGCAGCAAAATATCCATCATTCTTTGGAACGTGGCAGGTGCCCCGTGTAGCCCAAACGGTAAGACTGTGTACTGCCAATGGCCTGACGGAGTACTAAAGGCCGTCTTTTCCTTTGACTCAGGTGACAAGGGCACCTGCCAATAGCCCTTGGTAAGATCTAATGTGGATATAAAGCGCGCCTTACCCAAACGGTCCAGCAGTTCATCCACCCGGGGCATGGGATAGCTATCAAAACTGGAAACCTCATTGAGGCGTCGGAAGTCATTGCAAAACTGGAGTGACCCGTCGGGCTTTGGGACCATGACAATGGGGCTAGACCACGGGCTACGCGACGGTTCAATCACCTTCAGTTCTCTCATTCTGGTCACTTCCTCCTCGATAGCCAGCCGACGAGCTTCCGGGATTCGGTAGGGCCGCTGCCGGACGAGTACTCCTGGAGGTGTTCGTACCTCGTGTTGAATGACATGAGTCTGCCCGGGCCGTTCCTGAAACACATCTGAGAACTGACGGACCAGGGAATTCAGCTCGGTCTTTTGTGTGGGGGACAGCTGTTCTCCAATGTGTACCACCGGGGCCTCTGTCGCTGCGAAGGCGGCCATCTGGGGGGCCGGGGCTATCCATTTTTTAAGGAGGTTTATGTGGTACAGCTGTTCTTCTTTTCTTCGTCCCGGCTGACGGACCCGGTATGTGACCGGCCCCACCTTCTCCAGGATGGTGCAGGGTCCTCTCCAGGATGCTAGGAACTTGGATGTTGATGTAGGGGTCAGAATAAGCACTCGATCTCCGGGTTGGAACTCTCTGGGTTGGGCGGGCCGGTCATATAACCTTTTCTGGGCGCGCTGGGCCTCTACGAGGTGCTCCCTTACGAGGGGCATCACCCGGCCGATTCGATCCCTCATTTGTTGGACATGCTTAATTACGCTTCTGTGTGGGGCTGGCTGTTGTTCCCAAGCATCTTTAGCTATTTCTAACAGCCCACGTGGCTGCCGACCGAATAACAGCTCAAACGGAGTAAAACCTGTTGACGCCTGGGGTACCTCTCTGACCCCAAACAGGACATACGGGAGCATCAGGTCCCAGTCGCGCCCATCTTCTGCCACCACTCGCCGCAGCATCCTCTTCAACGTTTGGTTAAACCTTTCCACCAGGCCATCCGTCTGGGGGTGGTATACTGACGTGCGGAGATGTTTTACCTTCAAGAGGTGACAGAGGTCAGCCATCAGCCGAGACATGAACGGTGTTCCCTGGTCCGTCAAAATTTCAGACGGAATTCCCACCCGGCTAAACAGCATGAACATTTCCTTCGCGATGGCCTTAGTTATTGCTTTCCGGAGGGGCACAGCTTCTGGATACCGGGTGGCATAATCCACTATCACCAGGATGTGTTTATGGCCACGGGCAGACCTCGGCAGTGTCCCCACCAAATCCAGACAAATCCGCGAGAAGGGTACCTCTATGATGGGTAATGGGATGAGAGGGCTGGGGGGAGGTCGGTGTGGGGACGTCTTTTGGCATGTCGGACAACTTTGGCAAAACCTCTTCACTTCTGTTTCCAGTCCAGGCCAGTGGAAACGGTCGCGTATGCGCTGGGCGGTGTTGGTGGCGCCTAAGTGTCCGGCCATCGGATGCACATGTGCTAACTCCATGATGATGCCCGTCTTGCTTTTTGGTTCCACCAGTAAGGTTTTCTCCTCCCCTCGCCTCTGGGCGACACAGTACAACAGCCCCTTGTCAATTCTGAAATATGGGGTTGGATGAGGAGCCGGGATCCGTATTTCCTCATCTACCACTCGTACCTGGTTCCAGCAATGTCGGAGCCGGTCATCTTCTCTTTGCTCTTTCCCAAAGGATCCTCCTTCCGTTATACCTTTAAAACAGATCAACAAATGGGTTAGAGGGCGGAGGTCCCGACTCACCTCCTGGGTTACTTCCGGCTGCCAACAGCGGGATTTCGGCCTCGGTCTCGGCGCACGTCGACGTCGGGGATAACTAGGTTTCTTGGGGCCGGGCTGCACCGCCATAGTGAGGAGCCGGTGGAATCCTGGCCAATCTCTGCCTAGCAACACCTGGACCGGTAAGTCCTCGATGACTCCCACCTCTATCGGCCATGACCCAGGTTTGGCGGCGATCTCGACTAGGCAACTCCAGACGTCTCGGGTCTCACCATGGACACAGGTTATGGGTAGCCAAGAGGTCCTTTCTTTCTCTGGGGGTAGGACGTCGGCGCGGAGTAGAGTCACCGAGCTGCCAGAATCAAGGACGGCTTTCATCGATTTCCCATCGACCCGCACCATCCGTTCCGGAGCACCGGAAGGAAACCTTTGGTGTGCACTACACCCTGCTAACCAGGCCCTTGGTGCTGGAGACGCCGCCTCGGTGGGCATGGGCTCATCCTGTGGCGTAGGGGCTGGGGGTCTGTTGCCTGGCCGTGAGGTAACCTCCTGCGGTCGCCATTCCTGAACCCCCCTCCGGGGTGTGCCTACCGCTCTCTCTCCTCCATCCCGGGCGAGCGTTGCGTCCGCCAATTCCACGGCCTTGACCAAGTCTCTGAGGGAACTGGGATTCCGCATGCCTACGGATCTCCTGAACCGGCGTGGCAGGGCTCGCAGCAGCCGATCTATGATGATTTTCTCAGCCACCTGTGCTGCAGTGGGTTCCTCCGCCATCAGCCAGAGGTTCGCCAATCGAGCTAACTGTGCTGCTTGGATCCGGACCGGACGGCGCTCATCATACGCCGATTGGTGAAACTGTTGAGCAGCTGCTATTGGTGATAAACCCACCCGGGCCAGAATTTCAGCTTTCAAACTGTCGTAGTCGTCATTCTGGGGCGGCTGGAGAGCATAGTAGGCCTGCTGAGCTTCTCCCGTCAGGAAGGGCGCCAGGATCCGTGCCCACTCACGCTTATCCCAGGCCTCCCGCGTTGCTATCACCTCAAAGGTATGCAGAAAAGCGTCCACGCTGTCCAGCTCCGTCAGCTTGGTCAAATGGCGGTGGGCGGTACCTCTGGCTTCCGGGAGCGGAATTTGGGACGTGGCGGTAGTCATGGCTTCTAGGATTTGTTCCACTCTCTCCTGTCGGCGATTCATCTGCTCCGATACCTGCGTCTGTCGGGCAGATATTTCCGTAAGGCGCCGGATAAGTTCTTCCATCTCACTGGTAGCTCACTTCCGTAAACAAAATGGAGGAAGAGAGAGAGAGAGAGCGGTTTTCCTGAGGACAAATATCAGACAGAATTAACAGCTGTGCTGTGCTGTGCTATGCCAGCATTCTCCACCAACTGTGACGGGCAGAAAGCACAACAGACACAGTACTGCAATTTTACACGTCCCGGAGGGAGATTTATTAATAGTGACAAACGTGAATGGGTGAAGCTGGTGAACAAAAGGGAATTAGCTCTTCCTATCTCCGTCCGTGGTGTGTCCCGTGGAAGTCCCGTGCGTGCAGAGTGATCCTGTGAGTGGCAATCGTGCAAAGGAGTCTGCTCGTCTTCAGCCGCTGGATTCTGTAGCAAAAAGATATTCACACGGTTAGTCATCAAGGTGTACTCAGGATAACAAGTCCTCTCGCTTCCTCTTTCTCCGCCGCTTATGAAGCGTGCCCTTGATGTGCCTCAGCTGCTGACGACGTGCAACAGGTATGGCGTGATTGCGTGGTTCCCATGGCGACGCTGATTGGCCCCTGGCCTGCTCGTCACACCCTCTACTGAAGCGGTTCCCCAACATTTTTAATACAGGTTCCCTTTCTGTCGGTCTCTCGACGTTGTGTCGAGAACGACAGATGGGGTTCGGCCTTGAGAACTAATCAACTCTGACTACTATAGAAAGGGCCAATGAAATTTGGCGAATGAAATTTGCATGCCGGGCTCCGCCCCCGGATATCCGGTATAAAAGGAAGCCGGCGTGCAGCATTCATTTACCTTTTGTTCTTCAGAGCCATCGCTCATGAGTACAACTCAGGATTCAAAATCTTCTACAACTACACTGCTGGTGCTACGACGTGTTACAGCGGATCGTCCCATCCTGCAGCGACCTTCCCCTGGGCGTCTCGGCGGTTCCGGAGGTGTTAGAGATCTTCTCTAAGAAGTCCTTTTCAGGACTGACTGAGCATTCTCCAGCGCGGCATGTCCCGCTGTTCTCTTGGGTGCGGCACCCTCATCGAGGAGGGGGATGGACACGATCGCTGCATCAGGCGTCTGAGCGTCCAGCACGCTGAAGCAGCGTTCGTTGACACATCTGCCCGCACTGCGGCCCCGATGACCACCCACGTTAGCAGCGTAAATGATATGGGGAACTGTGCGAACGTAAACCCGCCAGCCAAGTGCTCACGGGCCGATCGCACCCCAGTTCGCTCTTCTGAACGTTCCCCAACCGGCGGTGGCATACCGTCCGGACTCTCACGCACACACATCGGGAACGATGTGTGACGTAGGTGAGATGTCGCTCGCAGCATCGGAGGGAGACTGGCATCTGACTCTGATAAATCCGAGCTCCACCCCCAGCGGTCGAGTTAGGAGGAAGCAGAAGTGATGTCATTCATGCTAATCCGGGGATACGTGGTTCCTGAGGTTGGAGCGGTGCCCTTTTTTTCCCGGAGGTGCATGAGGAGCTGTGTAAAACTTGGAGCACTCCACTCACGGACCGCTCCAGTGAAAACCAGCTCCGCCTCCCTTACTTCCCTCGATGGTGGGGCAGCCAAGGACTGCGTCGAGATCCACCGTGTGGAACGTCCGCCTGCGGTGCACCTGTGCCGCGGACGGCTACCACCTGGGGGGAACCGGCCACGCCTACGGTCCTAAGCACGTAAGACTTCGGCATCACTGGTGTCGAGGGCTTGCGATGCCGCGGGCCTTGCTTTCTACTCTCTCTGCGCAATGGCCATCCTGCAGGTCCGCCAGGCCAAGGCGTTGAGAGAGCTCCACGAGGGTAAGGCCGACCTGGGTGTAATGCAGGATCTCCGTGCCGCTGCTGACAGCGCTCTACGGGCGACCAAGGCGGCGGCACGGGCCCTGGGTCAGACGATGTCCACGGTTGTGGTCCAGGAGAGACACCCCCGGCTATACCTTGTGCAGAAGAGTGACACCAAGGAAGTCCGCTTTCTTGATGCACCCATCTCGCAGGGTGGGTTATTGGTAAACCCGTCGAGGACTGCGCTCAGCAGTTTTTGAGGTGAAGCAGACAGTGGCAATTTGCCACATTTTTTCTTCCCTGCAACCCAGGACCCCTTCGACATCGATTCTGGTTCCTGTGCCCCCACAGGCGGCACCCCGGAAGCAGAGCTCGAGGGGGAAACCTTCACCCCGTCAGCAACCTTCTCGCGAGAAGGGACACTGACGGGAAGACCCCAGGGAGGACAACATCGGGCCCGAACCTTCACAGCTACGGCTCTGATCGGTCGGTACGGGACGACTCCTGCCTCGTCACCAAAGCTGGGCCCTTGTCAGGGCCTGGCACCCACTTACTCACAGAGTTTTTCCGTTCTCCCCGGGTGTACTTACAGCCGATCGCACACTCCACTGGATTGTGCTCGGCGAACCGACCTCACTCCCTGGCGAGGTGTGAGGTCGTACACATACGACAGCTGTCACCACTCTCAAACCGACAGTATGTGCCGTTGTCCCGCCAGGCAGGTAATAGGCGGAGCCAACCTTCCCTCCGGGGACCCCCCGCGACAGATGGTTAGCTCCGCCAGCCGACGAACCACCCCCTGTGGGAATGATGAAGCAGACCGTCCCCTTGGTTACCCTGTCACAGTCCCTGGGAGCTCGAGAGCTGCCCACACTGTCTCGCTGGCTTTGCGGGCGGTCCGTCTTGGTTACTCGATCCAGTTCGCCAGAGACTCTCCCAAGTTTCAGGGCATCATCTCTCCCTCTGTCAGAGGCAAGGACGCCTCCGTACTTCGGGTAGAGGTCACCACCCTTCTGGCAAAACAGGCATCAAGTTCGTCCCTCAAACCAAGATGTTCAGTGGGTCACAACCCGCACTTCATCATTCCCAAGAAAGACGGCGGGTTGCGCCCCACCGGTCTGCGTACCCTGAACAAGCACCTTCACAAGCTGACGTTCAGATGCTCACGCAGAGGCGCATCCTGACATCTATCAGGTGTCAGGATTGGTTCGTGGCAATCGACCTGAAGGACGCTTACTTTCATGTCTCGATCCCCTCGACATCGGCCGTTCCCACGGTTCGCGTTCGAGGGGTGGGCATATCAGTACAGAGTCCTCCGTTTCGGTCTGTCCCTGTCTCCACACGTCTTCACGAAGATCGTGGAAGCCGCCCTTTCTCCCCTTCGGGAAAAAGGTGTGCGGGTACTAAACTTTCTTGACGACTGGCTTATCCTGGCACACTCGTGAGATCTGTTGTGTACACAGAGGGACCTGGTGCTCCGGCATCTAGATCGATTGGGATTTCAGGTCAACCGAGAAAAGAGCAAACTCTCCCCAGTGCAGAGCATCCTCTTTCTCGGTTTGGAACTAAACTCTGCCATGACAGCGCAGCTGTCCGCAGCACGCGCCCAGTCAGTGTTGAACTGCCTGGAACACTTCAGGCAGTCGGCGGTCCCCCTGAAACAATTCAGAGGCTCCTGGGACACATGGCGTCCTCCGCGGGGGTAATACCCCTCGGATTGATGCACATGAGACCGCTTCAACACTGGCAACAGAGTCAAGTTCCGAGGACAGCGTGGCACACCGACAGCAGGCGCATGGTGATGTTGCCCTGCTGCCGACGCACCCTAACCCCTTGGTCTTCCTTGACCTTCCTCCGGGCGGGGTTCCCCTCAGGCAGATTACGAGGCACGTCGTGGTGACGACCGACGCCTCTCTGCAGGGGTGGGGTGCAGTGTGCAACGGGCACGCAGTAGCGGGGCTGGCCCCCGTCTGCGCTGGCATGCAATTGCCTAGAGTTGTGGGCTGTGCTGCTTGCGCTGAGAAGGCTCTGGCCTCTAGTGCAGGGCCAGCACGTGTTGGTCCTCCGGGACAGCACGACAGCCGTAGCGTACATCACCAGGGTGGCGTACGCTCACGGCAGCTAACACAACTTGCCCGACGCCTCCTCCTGTGGAGTTAGCAGGTGATCCGCTCCCTGCGGGCCACACATATCCCAGGCAAACTGAACCAGACAGCCGACGCGCTCTCTCGTGAGTATACGCCTTGCGGAGAGTGGCCCCCACCCCCGGTCCAGCTCATTTGGGTGCTGTTCGGACAGGCACATATAGCCTCTTTGCCTCCCGCGACACCACCCATTGTCTGCTTTGAAACTCCCTGACCTAGGCCCACCTCGGCACGGAAGCCCTGGCGCACAGCTGAAGCACACCTTCCCCCCCAGGAGCCTCCTTGCACAGACACTGTGCAAGGTCAGGGATGAGGAGCACCAAGTGTTATTGTTTACACCGCACTGGTTTAACCACACTTGGCTTCAGAGTTGACGCTCTGGACAGCGACTCCCCCTGAACCATTCCCCTGACAGAGGACCTGCTCTCTCAGGGGAAGGACACGTTCTGGCATCCCAGATCAGACCTCTGAAACACCCATGTCTGGTCATTAGACGGGACGAGAAGATCCTGAGATGGGTACTCCCCCTATACGGCTGAGACCATCACCCAGGCTAGGGCCCCATCTACTAGGCGGTTATACGCCTCTAGACTCTTCTCTTCCTGGTGTCTTTCTCAACGAGAAAGACCCACTGAGGTGCTTGATCAGGATTGTGTTCCCCTTCTCTTGAGACTGGAGACTAACATCTCCCCTCCACACTGAAAGTGTATGTAGTCGCTATCGCCACTCATCATGAATAAGTTGATGGAAAGTTTCTAGGGCAACACGACCTGGTCACCAGGTTCCTAAGGGGCGCGAGAGGGCGGAATCCGCATCATCTCCGCTCCATACCCTCTTGAGAGCCCCTCACAGGTTCCGATCTTCCTCACCTGAGTAAGACGGCCCTCCTGTTGGCGCTCGCTTTCATCAAGAGGGTAGGGGACCTCCAAGCATTCTCTGTGTCCCCGGATTGCCTTAAATTCGGCCCTGCCAAACTCTCACGTTATCTTGAGACCCAGGCCCGGATACGTGCCCAAAGTTCCCACTTCTCCCTTCGGGAACCAAGTGGTGGACTTGCAGGCGCTCCCCATCGGGGAGGAAGACCCAACCCAATCCGTGTTGTGTCCTGGACCGCACGCAGAGCTTCAATAGCTCTGACCAGCTCCTTGTTTGTGTTGGAGGACAGCAGAAGGGGAAGGCTGTCTCCAAGCAGAGGCTGGCGCACTGGGTCGTGGATGCCGTTACGACGGCATTCCGATCTCAGACTCTCCCATGCCCATTGGCAGTGAGGGCTCACTCCACACGGAGTTTAGCCACCTCCTGGGTTACTGGCAGAGGCGCCTCTCTAGCAGACTTCTGTAGAGCTGCGGGTTGGGCTATGCCCAAACACCTTCGCAAGGGTTAACAGCCTTCTAAACCCGGTGTAAGCCCACGTCCTGGGTGGCGACATGTAGGACTGGCATCCGGGGGGGCGTATACATGCGAAAGCACCTTCCCACCCTCCAAGAGGTTGGGTCAGTGTGCTATCTACCCTTTTCTTCTTACCCAAACACATGGCTGAGAAAATTGGTTCCTCACCAACCTTCCTTCTTACCCAGACACTGGTTAAGAACAGGCATTCCATCCATCACTAAGCAATCACCCCCTGGGGGCTGGCTGGGCAGAGCAGCCTTCCCCCTTAGGCCGGGATACCATATGACCTATCACAGATAGTTCTAACCGGACCTGGTGCTATCAGACGCAGTAACACCCCCTCCGTGGGCTGTTCCGTCTGTTATACCCTCATGAAAATGGTTCCCACACATGGTCACCCATGAGCTTCCCCAGGTGGACCTCCACCTCGCGGTTAACTACCCAGTCCGCAGGTTCCATGCTCTTCCAAGGACGAGACCATACTTATATCCACCATATTCCTCCCCATGGGTAGGAGGTGGCCTCTGCAGCGCTTATCTGATTAAGAGTCGCGCTCACCCGGTGTAAACCCGAACCGGACGGCCTCTCGCCTGTAGAGAGCTAAGGCCCCGTCCGTGAAAGGTTACCGGTCAGGGCTGTACCCATCTTTCTCCAAGAAAGCTCTGGAACCCCCCGACCACCAGGTTACAGTTTCGCGAAAGCATCGAGCTGACACGCCCAGGCTTGTCACCGTCGCTTCGCTGAGATTGTGACGCGATACAGCGTTGTTGCGTTTTCCATAGGTAACCCCATCTGTCGTTCTCGACACAACGTCGAGAGACTGACAGAAAGGGAACGTCTTGGTTACGTATGTAACCTCAGTTCCCTGATGGAGGGAACGAGACGTTGTGTCCCTTATGCCACAAACAAGTATCGTATTCTGATGCAGTCGTGAGAGGCTCTCAGGCTCTTCAGAACAAGAGGTAAATGAATGCTGCACGCCGGCTTCCTTTTATACCGGATATCCGGGGGCGGAGCCCGGCATGCAAATTTCATTGGCCCTTTCTATAGTAGTCAGAGTTGATTGATTCTCAAGGGCAAACCCCATCTGTCGTTCTCGACACAACGTCTCGTTCCCTCCATCAGGGAACTGAGGTTACATACGTAACCAAGACGATCCACCTAGACAGGTATAATCTATTTTGTGAACAAATATTTAAAATGTATATATGGGGTAAAAAATACATAGACTATTCATTCTCTTTAACTTTTATTTACAGTATAATTTTTAGTATATTCAAGTAGATTCAAATCTAGGTTTCTGCAGAACCATAACCAGTGTGGCTTTAAAATTTGTAGGAAATCTTTGTTAAAGACTTATTTGAGAAGAAGAGTAGAAACTGTAAATAAGAGGACGTGGAAGACATTTCCCATTTTCCCTGCTGCTGAAGACACAAGCATTTTTCCTGATTCATCAAGAGGGGATGATGCCCCCCAGAGTTAATCTTTTTTTATTTCTTTAAATGATGGATATTTTAGGCTCTGAATATCCGCATGTACTGTACATATCTAACACTAACTACTGTCTGTTATATCAACCCGGCCACAGAAAAAGTGGCCAGATATGTTTGTGAGAGATCAACTTTAATCTGATGAAAATGTCTGGACTTTATCACTTCCATCTGGAACTGATCACAACAACTAGGTTAAAATAGATGTTACAGAGATGATTGGGGAAGAGGGAAAGTTTGACATTTTGAGGAAGAGTAAGAAGTCAAACTTTACTTTTTATTTTGAATACCATGCATCAATGAATCCAGAACAATTATATCAGGAGTTTGCATTAAGGCTTGAAACTTACTTTTGTTATAATGTTCAACCTGTGAAAAGCATTTGTGTGTTTAGCTGTTGACTATGGGTTTTCTATTTTCCGTCCTGTTTTCAAAGTGAATAAAGACGTTTTCAAACTTAATAGAGTAATGCAGTTCATCAGAGAAGCTGCAGGAGAAGCCCAAATCTTTACAGGAGGTCTTGACTGTATGCACCACACAATGAGGGACCGTCACAAAGAGCTGTTCAGCTGTCATCGCCATTGAGGACTTCTTAAATATACATTTATTCTGTTCTAAAACCGGAATAAGGGTCAGTATCAGGGCATCATCAATGGGTTCAGGTGAGATCACAATATGTTCAGCATCCAGGTCAGCCTGTGTGAGAAAGCTGTTGATGCAGTCTTCGATGACCTCGTCTATTCTAGACTGGACCACTTTCATCTTTTTGCCCCACGTTTGACGTAATTCCTCCTCTGCACCAAAGCCTTCCATGACTGTATATCCCAGTAAAGTAATCAAACCGATGCAAAACAGATTCTTCAGCCTAGTGCAGAATTCCTCCACAGCCATGCGTCTCTTCTGCTTGTAATTTCGAGAGATCATCAGCACTGGCTCTACAAGCTTGTAATCCCCATTCACAGCCTTATATACACTTATAGAGTGTTGAGGTTGTCTTTTACACCCGTCCTCATGAAGCTAGACAAGAACATGTCCTTTCTGGACTCTTTAGTATGATCTTTAGCTTCAAAGATGTCCATACATTTGCGTAGGTGATTGGTCTGGTTGTTCTCCACTGCGATTCTTTAGCAGATCAGTCATCTTGAGAGAGAAAAAAAATATCTTTGTAAAAAAATACAACATCATTAAAGATAAGACCCAAAGCAACAAAGTTTTACTTACAGCATTGTACTAAAGTACTGAGATCAGAAATAAAGATCCGGGCTAGATTTTCCCTTTGATGAAATCAAAGTGCTACAAAGTTTTGTTGTTCTTTTAATCACAGAGAAAAATATGAAAAATATCAATTTAGTGATGTTTTCCATAAAATTTTGAAGAATGGAAAGCTAGACACACGTATGACAATTTTGAACATACATTAAGAGTAAGAAAGAACCCAATTAATGGAAATTGTAGAGGTTAAATAAACTGCCTGTGGGTACATTTTTGAGAAATTTCTGAGTTCATATTAATATCTTCAATAATATTGCTGTAATTGCAGACTAATAATGGCATTTGTGAGATGTAAGAAAAAGCTTCCAATCCATTAAATATCTTTGATTTCTAGGATACATTATTTTATTAAAGACATTAAATCAATATCACCTGAGATTTTTCTGTTTTATAGGATTAAGGGAATTGGACAAGGAGCAGGATACATTTTAATATTTTAGATTGTAGATCTATACGTTTTATTGTAAATGCGATTTCTGTGATAAAACCACACCATTTGGCAAAAATTTGGGTTGATAAAGGACATTTTGTACGGGGATCTTATATGCCTGTATGAACAGGAAACAACTGGGTGCCAAGTTAATTTAAAAATAATTTTATGACAAAAGACAAAAAGAGTTAGTGAGGCGAAAGAGTTAGTTTATGCTCAGTCCAACTGTGTCAAGCTTCTCAGGGTCTACATGTCTATACCCTCTCACCTGTGGCTCTACTCAATATTAACTCCATCCCCTGCGGAGTTAATACGACACTTGCATTTTATTTTGAGCCGTAAGCAACCACCCACAACACATCACAATAACAACAACCACTTAACATCACATTAAGTTTGCTCACGTGTTAACTAAACACAAACCAACCACAGCAATACATTGGCAAACTTTTAAATATCCTTTAGCACTGTGGTGTCACTCGTGTTTCCTTTCCAGAATGTTAAATTATATGTTTGTCTATAATGTTTGTGTTTAATCAATATTACTGTATATGCCATTTTTCTGTTGGCAACATATATGCATTAGTCTGCATATTTAAATAAACTAATATAAAATCCTTTTTAAAAGTAGTCTGTTTTTGATGGTTGCAATGCCTGAGAATTGCTTTTATTTGTAAAATCTACGCAAGAAGCTTATGGACATTAATGCATACAGGTTAATTCGGACGTTCTTTAAACCATTTGTCTTCTTAAAACTGATGTTTTACGTGAACCTTCCAAAAATGACATAATACATTTCTAAAGGTCTGAAAGTAAATAGTGACTAACTAATGTCACATTTCAAATACTATTTTGTTCTTGAACTATTTAAAAGAAGATTTTTACACAATGCAGAAATATATTGGCAGGTGCTTAGCATCATGTTACCAGCAATTCTTTACCACATTTAATGGTAAAACATTTTACACATAATTAATTATTCACATTTACACATGTGTGTGAACATTTATTTTCTTTATTAATGCAGAAATGTGTTGTTCTGAAGGCTGATGATACCATTATGTGGTCACAGAATGTATTTGTGGTTTTTCTAAAGAACTGAAACTTTAAAGCCTTAGCATCAAGGTTGTATCACTTTATGATGGTTAAATATTTACATGTAATTAAAAACATGCATTGATACATTGTGTCTCTAACCCCATTTGTTCAGCTTCTTCTTAATGTAAAAGTTTTAACAAGTCTTCTAAACGTTTATTGTAGGATATTTCAGTTTTAAATCGCTCATATGTTGATAGCTGCATCTGCAGAATTCTTTGGATCGCTCCGAAGATTTCCACAGACTTGGAACAAACAACTCAATTGTTTGCGTATTCACTAATTAGATATTTTTAACCCTGTTAAAACGTTTAAATATTAAACATTTTACCTTTTAAAATCCATTCTGTTTTTCACAAGGTAATAAGACGCTGCTTGCTCATACTTGCTGGTCATATGTTTTTTTCCCCTCCCTACTTTGATTTTAAAAGGGTAAAATTGTATTTCCCATCCCTGCCTTCTCACGCTGTAGGCTATATGCCCTTCACATCCAGACAATAAAACCCCTGTCCTAAAAATGGAACACCAAGAGACTTTTTTGGCAAATCTGAACTCAGTTTGTCACATTGTTGAGGTCTTCTAAAACTCTCATGCAGACATTTTAGAGATTTCTGTTGCATTTTCTCAACAGACTTGAGCAACATTTCTCGTTTCCGTTACTTTCATTGTTGTCCTTGTAAAGGACCACCCACTGGCCCAACGACAGAATCCAATGTCGTGGTTGAAGGGATCTCGTATTCTGCTTCTCCTCAGTGATCTCTATATGAAGTTATTTAAGAACGGTTACAATTTTGTTACAATTTTTAAAACCGATCTGACTCCAATTTTGATATTATAATATAAAATAACTTATATGACGTTTAAAATGTATCTGTTGATTATAGTTAATTTATCACAGAGTCTCACGCCGGCCGGGTTCATGGATCTCACGGACACAAAACTGTCAGTTCTGATCTTTAGTCAGAGGTTGCCGGGTAAACTAATATCATTTAGTCTGGCCGATACATGTTTGCTCAGAAACATAACAATAGTTATTTTAGTCACGATCATGCAACGGGCTAAGCCAGATGATAGGTGGAAATATGTAACATGTGAGATTTAGTAATGCCCCATTTTTAATTTAGATAATATCAACAATGACAATTTATTATACCAGGCAGGTACAACATTAATTAAAATCATAGAATGCACATAGAAAGAAAATACTGATTTAATAAGCAAAGAGGATCAACATAGTATAAGAATAAAATAAAACCACAAAGTTGATCACACCTGGTAAAAGCGAGACACACAGTTGCAGTGTGGAAAGTTCTGGTTACAGATGCTTGCCTGAGTCTTTTTCCAAAGCACTTTATATACCCAGAAGAAAGCCAATGGTCAGCGAGAAACTGGGTTTTTTGTTGTTTCCTCGTGACTGAAGAGAACATCAAATAAGATCTCAATCTATCTGTATACAGGATTTTCCGAGGAAGCCACACCTCTGTGAGGAGTGCAGGTTATGTCCTAAAGTTAAAAAACTCTAATACACTCTTTATTTGGATTGAAGTAAAATAAATGATGTTTTATAAACAAAGTTCGGGAGGAGCCGGAGCATATAATCAAACCCGGCTGGTTCACAATCAGTAATCATGGCTTCCACTCTACCTGCTAAGCGACCCAGCCCATAAATAAGCAAGACCTCTTACCTGCGACATCTCTTCTGTTTCTAACATGTCTGAGACCCACGAATCCGCTGTTAACGCCAGCCCAATCCAGAAAGATACTCCGGCCTCTTCGAGCGCTCGGCAGCGTTCCATCCTAAGCCCGGAAGCTACATCCCAACCGGCAGAACAAGAACGAGGCCGCCAGCAAAGCCGAACGACTCGTCAAGCCTCCAAACGCAACCGCTCTTCCGTACAGAGCCAGGTTAGGCCCCCGTCCTCCTCACCGGCGTCATCATACGCCTCGGCGCACTCAGTAATCCCAGCCATCGGGAAGTGGACAGTCGCAGGACTGCGACTCGCACTGTCCAATCGGGATGTGAACCTGAGCAGCCGGCTGAGCAAAGCCGAGCTGTACGACATCTACGTCGCGCTGCAGTCAGAACACCCACCAGCCAGATCTTCCCCGCAACAGGAAGTTGCTAATGAGCCGGTTCAGGCTTTCAGGCCTCCTTCAGCCCGGGCAGGGCCTTCCGCCGCATCAGCAGGGCATGTCAGGGAAACCCCAGCCCGTCGCAGAAGGATTTCGGCCAGTCTGGGCCGCGCGCCGGATGAACAGTACGAGCCGCTACATACTCTTCTCCCCGCGGCTTCCCAGGAAATTCGGCCCGCCCCCACCATCTTCAACCACCAACATCCAACGAGCCTGCCTCAGCATGCGGTTCCAGATCGCTTCCAACCTTTTCCCCTCACATCTGCAAGCTCTTGGCCAGCGGCCAAAATTTCCCTTACCTCCCCCAGAGCTTCGGCCATCCCTCCTTCCCTCAAGCCCCCGCCCTGGATGCCGCCGCTATCGCAAGGCCTCCTCCGTCAGCTGCTCCAGCGGCCGCAATTCCCTCCCTCCTCGCTCTGCCTCAGGCCCGCCCTCAATTTTCTTTGGCCTCAGCAGCTCCTATGCCGGTGCCCATCAACGCCCCGGTCCTGGAACCGCCCCCAGTGTCCAGCAACATCAGGGCACAGATTCTAGCAGGTGCGGATGTTGATTTATTTCACCTCTTATCTCCACTTTCACCTCCGCCAACGGATCGCCAGATCACATACGGCGATCTAGAATTCACATTTAAAAACACTTCCCACAGTCACTCCCGTACGTTGTCCTTCCCAGAATTTACAGTTGCATTTTCACGATTTTCCGATGTCATATGCACGGTGCTCCCTCACAGGAGACGCGAGCTTAGCGATTATCTTGCCATAGTCGCGGAGCTCGCACTCTCTTATGGGGGGGCCCATTTCTACACTTACCACAAGTTATTTTCGGCGAAATGCGCAATTAGGGTGGCTCAGTGGAACCAGTGCCCTTATTGGGGAGCACTGGACACTGAGCTTCACAATAGGGTGTTTTTGGGTTGCAAAAACATTTCATGCGCGGTGTGCCGTTCCATGGCACACAGCACCACCGCCTGCCCCTTGGTCACTCCTTCCATACCCGCACGCCCAGTCTCGCCTCATCCCGTTTCAACCGGTCACATTCCGCGCCTGCTAGATCTAAATACCTCTGCAGCTTCCAACACCCGTTCGCACGAAGTTTGTAGCAGCTTCAATACAGGACGGTGCATCAGGCAGAGGTGTCGGTACTTGCACGTGTGCAACCATTGCGGCGGCGCCCATGCCCGCCTTGTTTGCCCCGTTTACAAAGCTGCCAATAAAAAATCAAAAAATTATTTCTCGACTCCTGTCAATGTTTCACATTTGTCTGCCGAACTATTACACCACCCTGACCCTTCCTTTACAGAATACCTCTTGTCCGGTTTCTCATCAGGTTTCAATCCCGGCATTGCGAGTTCCATTTCCCACAGTCTCGTCTGCCCCAACCTTCAGTCCGCGCTAGCCGAGCCCGAGACCGTAGATCTCCTTGTCAAAAAAGAGATCGACGAAAGGTTTTTGATCGGCCCCTTTTCCGCACCACCGTTCACGGTTTTCCGCGTCAGCCCCATAGGCATAGCCACGCGGAAATTCTCGGGAAAAAAGCGTCTTATATTTGATCTCTCATCCCCTCACGGAGCTCCCTTCCCAAGCATTAATAGTCTCATCCCGCTCGAAGAATTTTCGCTACACTACCACGACATTGAGCAAGCCATCACCCTGATTAAAAAAGCCGGTCGCGGAGCTTGGATGGCTAAAGTAGACATTAAATCCGCGTTCAAAGTAATGCCGATTCACCCAGACTTTTGGCATCTATTCTGCATTTGTTGGCGCGAAAAATATTATTTTTCCGTCCGCCTCACCTTCGGATGCAGAAGCAGCCCAAAAATTTTTGACATGTTATCAGAAGCGATTTGCTGGATCCTATCAAACAATTATGACATCCCTTTCCTCATCCACCTTTTAGACGATTTTCTAATCATCTCGCCTCCCGACTCCGTCCCAGCCGCGCATCTCTCTAAAGTTCTATACGTCTTCGAGAAACTCGGTGTCCCTCTAGCGCCAGAAAAATCGGCGGGACCCAGCACTTCAATCGAATTTCTAGGCGTCAAGTTAGACTCGCTCAAATTCCAAGCCTCCCTACCCAAGGAAAAAATTGACAGGACCATTCTGATCGCCCAATCATTAATAGATACCCCGCAATGCACAAAACGCGAGCTTCTTTCAATACCGCAAGGTCGCTCGTTCGTAGCGCATCTCCTCTCACTCGCTTCTTCCGCCCACGCTCTAGAGGACTTAATCCAGATAAACAGCGCATGCAGCGACGAGCTAAGTTTATGGATCAAATTCCTTAAATCATGGAACGGCATATCTTTTTTCTACAACGATATGTTGTCTCTTCCCGTCGACATCCGCCTTTTTACCGATGCAGCCCCATCTGTAGGTTTCGGGGGATTTTACCAAGGACGGTGGTTCGCATCTACATGGCCGCCCCAACTCGCAACATTACCGCAGCATCTCGCGTCGTCAGCCCTCTTCGAGCTATATCCATTGGTAGTAGCAGCTAAGTTATGGGGGAAAGAATGGTCCGCCTCCAGTATAATGGTCCATTGCGATAACGAAGCAACGGTACAGTGCATAAATAAAGGACGTTCCCACTCAACCGCCTTAATGCCCCTTCTCAGACGCCTGACATGGATTTCGGCACGCGATCAATTCATTCTAACAGCCAAGCATATCCCCGGCTCCAGAAATCAGATTGCTGACGCACTGTCCCGCTTTTCATTTCAGAAATTCAGGCAGCTAGCGCCGAATGCGGACCTCTATCCAACGCCTGTACCTCCATATTCAGAATTGATCTTCATCTAAATCACCCTTTAAAAGCCATGCTGGACGTTTCACTCGACGCCATCATTCAAGCTGTCTCCCCAAGGACCATACAGCATTATCTCACAGCCTGGAGAAACTTCAAAGTATTTCACCACACCTATAACCTCCCCTTCCCAGATTTCTCTCTCCTCTCCATCACATCATTTATCTCCTTCCTAAGTACCATTAAAAATCTTCAAGCAAGCTCAATTAAAGGATACTTGAGCGGAATCCAATTTTTCCATAAATTAATTTTCAATGCCCCTTCCCCAGTCATAGCCAGCTCCCAAGCTTCCATGCTTATAAAAGGTATACAGAGAAACCGACCCGCCCTCCCAGATGCTAGACAACCCATCACTATAGAAATTTTGAGCAAATGTATTACAACCCTTCGCAGAGGATACCACTCCAAATATACAGCTCGCACGCTAGATGCCATGTTCATTCTGGCTTTCTTTGGATTTCTCCGATGTTCGGAAATCTCCACCACAGCAAATTACGATCCCGCAATTCATCCCAACTTTTCAGATCTATCAGTGCTCGATTCGGAAACAATCTCCTTTTTCATCAAGCAAAGCAAGACAGATCAAGCCAGAAGAGGACATTTTATCTACATCTTCAATCTTCAAACTCCACTCCAGCCATACCAAACCCTCGCAGCCTACCTCCGTTTTAGAAGATCTCAGGTCAAATCACCATCCGAACCGCTCTTCGTAGACGATTCAAACCTACCCGTCACACGCTTCTGGTTCCAAAAACACCTGAAGTCAGTTTTGCTCCACTCCGGCATTCCAGCAGACCATTTCTCTAGTCATTCCTTCCGCATTGGCGCAGCAACTACAGCATCACAAAAGGGGCTTTCACAACTTCAGATTCAAGCGCTCGGACGCTGGTCATCTGAAGCATTCAAGACTTACATCAGGTCTGACCGTGCCCTCATCAGAGAAGCCCACCGGACACTCATCACCAGACCCATCTAAGTATCAACTAAAAAATAAAATAAAAAAAATAAATAAATAAAAAAAAAAAAAAAAAAAAAAAAAAATCCCCAGCCACCCTCAGTTCGGCCAGAGCCCTGTTTCCCCCCAACGATCCAACGCAGCAAAAGCGTTTCATCAGAAGCCTCAGGGGCCAATGCTTTCTATACTCTCACGCAGCAAACTCATGCTCTGCCGCAGCAGACAACAATTCTACAGAAGCCAGTATCGCCGCAGCGACCGTCCCCGCAGGGCCCCGTGCTTCTTCCCCGTGCTCTGCCGCAGCAGTCACAACCATAATCCAATCCCTCCCCATGTCACCTTCCCGAAGCCAGTATCGCCGCAGCGACCGCCCCCGCAGGGGCCCGTGCTTCCTCCCGTGCTCTGCCGCAGCAGTCACAACCACCGTCCAATCCCTCCCAGTCTCCATCCCGAAGCCAGTATCGCCGCAGCGACCGCCCCCGCAGGGGCCCGCGCTTCATCCCGTGCTCTGGCGCAGCAGTCACAACCCTTATACAATCCCTCCCAGTCACCTTCCCGAAGCCAGTATCGCCGCAGCGACCGCCCCCGCAGGGGCCCGTGCTTCCTCCTCGTCCACTGCCGCAGCAGACACAACCTTAATCCAATTCCTCCCAGCCACCTTCCCAAAGCCACTATCGCCGCAGCGACTGCCCCGCAGGGGCCCGTGCTTCTTCCTCATGCTCTGCCGCAGCAGTCACAACCTCTATCCAATTCCTCCCAGCCACCTTCCCGAAGCCAATATCGCCGCAGCGACCGCCCCCGCAGAGGCCCGTGCTTCTTCCTCGTGCTCTGCCGCAGCAGTCACAACCACTATCCAATCCCTCCAAGTCACCTTCCCGAAGCCAGTATCGCCGCAGCGACCGCCCCCGCAGGGGCCCGTGCTTCCTCCAGTGCTCTGCCGCAGCAGTCACAACCATTATCCAAATCCTCCCACTCACCTTCCTTCCCGAAGCCAGTATCGCCGCAGCGACCGCCCCCGCAGGGGCCCGTGCTTCTTCCTAGTGCTCTGCCGCAGCAATTCCAACCTTCCTCAGCCCTTCCCACCCAAGTTCCCCACCCACAGGGGGCTCGCCCTGCCTACACACCCTCTCATACAAAAGAATCAGTTACCATTTCCAACCCAGCTATTTCAACTCAACAGGCCAGCTATCATCCACGTCACAGCAGGAACTTGCCCCATCAAGAGTGTCATCCCTTGCACCGCAGTTCCATCCGCTCTCGCCGGAGCTCACATCAACTACCCACTCGCACACCACGCAGCCTCTAGCCTCGCCTTTGGGGGGTATGCGCTGTCCGGCTGCTGTCTAGTTCTACGCCTTTGGGGGGTTGGCTCTGGGTTCGGGCCGTTTCCGAGCTCTGGACACTCACCCTAGCGGGGGGAGTGTTCCGGGTTCAGAAGGAACCGGCGAGCTCGGAGCCCGCTCCCCGGACAGCATGCCAAACACGCATACCTTTTACACTTCTGCTAACCGTTTATTATCTGCATAGGTGAACTCGTGAAATGATGTTTTATAAACAAAGTTCGGGAGGAGCCGGAGCATATAATCAAACCCGGCTGGTTCACAATCAGTAATCATGGCTTCCACTCTACCTGCTAAGCGACCCAGCCCATAAATAAGCAAGACCTCTTACATGCGACATCTCTTCTGTTTCTAACACCCACCCCACCTCCCCAGCTTCTCCCCCGAACTCACCTGTTAGCAGAATCCGGGGGGTTGGCTCTGGGTTCGGGCCGTTTCCGAGCTCTGGACACTCACCCTAGCGGGGGGAGTGTTCCGGGTTCAGAAGGAACCGGCGAGCTCGGAGCCCGCTCCCCGGACAGCATGCCAAACACGCATACCTTTTACACTTCTGCTAACCGTTTATTATCTGCATAGGTGAACTCGTGAAACCCTTTTACCCATCGCACCATGACCTTAACAATAACAAACATGATGATCAACACTTTATTTATGACAAAAAATGATATATACAGTACGAACATTTTCCCAGTGGTCAGAGATGGAAGAGATGAAGGGGAGGGGAGAAGTGTGATAAGAAGGGTTCAATTCCTGGACATCAACAACCTCAGAGGGGAGGGCAGGATATCATTCCTCAGGATGTAGCAACAAATGGGGATTTATTGTTTTGTGTCTCAACATAAAAAACAAACTCAATTCTTTGTCTTTTTCCAGCTGTCTTACATCGTATAGTATTGTTTTGTTCCTAAATTTAGGAACCAAAACTCAAAGAGTGACCAACTGGAGGAAACGGTGGTGCAACTTGACAGAAGATAAATTCTGTAAGCCAGACTGTGAATTATACAGAATGAAGTCTATTATGCAGGGAAATTATTACAATTTTTATAGAAGATTATAGAAGTACATCTCATTTTGTTTGTTGTATCAAGAACCGCAGCTACTGTTGCAGCAAACATTGTTCTTAAATGTGTGGTTATGATGTTTAGTTTTTGTCTGAATATAGGGTCTGGCCATGATCATCACAATCCGATCAACCTACTGCTTGCGCACGGCCTCAGCGTTCATCTCCTCACAAATGTATCTGGCAGTACCTTGTGAAGAAGCAAATCCTGTCTTACTGTAGCTCTGGAGGAAGGGCTCAGTTTTTGTCAGTAGATTGACAGCAACATCCAGCTGCATAGACTCTGATTGAGTCCAGTTAGTAAAGTATATAAACAAATGAATGCGGATTTATGTAATTATTTTTAGTATTATTATATGAAAGCATCACTATCTGGCAAAAATTCAGAAAACGTAAAATTTTATTTATCAAGAAAAAACAACATTCACAAAGAAAGATTTTATTATAATTTTGTATACGATCACTTTAATACAATGTATTTGTGAGATGAGTGATTATATGAATCTTCTTAAGCAATCTGCATTCATCTTATTGTTAGAAAAAAAAGACAAGTGAAAACATATTTGTTTTCTACTAAACTGATGTGAACATGTGATTGGAAAAAAACAGATTCAAGGAAATTAAATTGTTTCGTTTACTCAGTAGGAGGGTAGCTCTGCTTTTCTGTTGATTATACTGGTTGTGCAGAACATGCTGGAATATATCACATCCATTCACCGATCGCATTTTTCACTTCATTGATTTTTTTCTCCCACTCCTTCTCCCGAGATATCATGTCATCATTCTTGAATTCATAATAGGTCATCGTAGTGATACAGCCAATAAAGAACAGGTAGGCGAGGTCCTTGCAGAGGTTTTTCATGACTTCCTTGTCACCCTTTGAATGTTCCCAGTACACGTCGAGAATGGGCTGGCCAAAGACCTTACGTTTCCCCACCACAAGCTCATAAAGGTTGTATTGGTACTCTTTACCATTCTCATATCTGCGAATGAAATTCTTCTTCTTGCATTCCAGATGCTGTGGCTTTGCCTTCACAATCTCGATATATGAGCTGAACAGGCTGAGAAGGTTTTCTTCAATATCTCTGTACTGAGAGTCCACCGCTGTCTTCTTGATCTGCCGCAGGTTTTGAGAGTTCTGATCTAATATAACATTCAGTTCTTTGTTTATCTTTTTAAACTCATTTTCTAGGGTTATAAAATATTCATCGTCCACAGATTTCTCCACAACCTTTAAGAGAGAGGCAGCCACACTGAAGATGGGATTGATCGCCCCTGCTGCTGAGGCAAAGGTGGACACCCATTTTAGAACTTTCACTAAGCGCTGCTTCAACACTTCTGGCTCAGTCATTATGTCTGGAGAAAGATGAAACAATGATAATACTGATTTGAAGAAATAAAAACCTAGTATCAAAGAAAAATATGTACCTCTGTACACTTTTTGCAGTGCCACAAATTATGTACCATCTGGTACATTTTGCATACCCGGTATCACAATTTCCAACAACAGAAACGTTAACAACCCCATATTAGATTATATTGTGTGTAATGATTTAGAAGTTAATTAATTAGCCTCATAACGGTTGTTTATGTTTTGGTCTGAGGAAGTGAGCAAGCAGCCACTATTTAACTGTCCGGTCTGATAAAAACCGCACCCCTCCGTCTGTGCCCATTCAATTTCTGATATGTTTCTAAAGCACTTTAAAATTTTGCATTGTTGCGAAGTACCTTTACAGAAAACATACTTTGCTCAAGCAGCTAAAAGAGGATAAAATGTATAGAACAATTCTGAAATATATACACTGTACAATAAGATGATATACAATATATACAATTATAAAAAACATGGAAATTTGCAATATAGGAAAATGTTATTGCTCAGAGTTTGCTCTTTTATTGAAGTATCAACTTAGTCCCAGATGTTTCTTCTAAATTTTCAAAAAATGATTTAGGTAAATTGGATAAGAAATGCTTGAGTTCATTTTTAAATCATACGAATCGTGACGTTTGATTGCAGACTTTTTTGGCAAATCTGAACTCAGTTTGTCACATTGTTGAGGTCTTCTAAAACTCTCATGCAGACATTTTAGAGATTTCTGTTGCATTTTCTCAACAGACTTGAGCAACATTTCTCATTTCCGTTATTTCATTGTTGTCCTTGTAAAGGACCACCCACTGGCCCAACGACAGAATCCAATGTCGTGGTTGAAGGGATCTCGTATTCTGCTTCTCCTCAGTGATCTCTATGTGAAGTTATTTAAGAACTGTTACAATTTTGTTCAATTTACATGACTCTGTGGTTAAAACCGATCTGACTCCAATTTTGATATAATAATATAAAGTAACCTATATGACTTTTAAAATGTATCTGTTGATTATAGTTAATTTATCTATAAATCTCCATACTTTATTATTTATTATTTATAGTTATTCTTTCGATTGGAACCTGCAGTCGCACAGAGTCAAACGCCGGCCGGGTTCATGGATCTCACGGACACAAAGGTCAGTTCTGATCTTTAGTCAGAGGTTGGCGGGTAAACAAATATCATTAAGTCCTTTCACTACATGCTTGCTCAGAAACATAACAATAGTTATTTTAGTCACGTTTGTGCAACGTGCTAAGCCAGATGAAAGGTGGAAATCTGTAAGAAGTGACTTTTAGTAATGCCCCATTATAATTTAAAGTCTAGTATAAACTAGTCTATCCGATCCTGACATATCGATTTTGCGGTAACAAAACAGGCTCCTTTCAATCTACTGGTAATAACAGACTTTAAAGAATTTATATAATACCAACAATAACAATTTATTATACCAGACAGGTACAACATTAATTAAAATCATAGAATGCACATAGAAAGAAAATCCTGATTTAATAAGCAAAGATTATCAACATAGTATAAGAATAAAATAAAACCACAAAGTTTATCATACCTGGTAAAAGCGAGACACACAGTTGCAGTGTGGAAAGTTCTTGTTACAGATGCTTGCCTGAGTCTTTTTCCAATGCACTTTATATACCCAGAAGAAAGCCAATGGTCAGCGAGAAACTTGTTTTTTTTTGTTTCCTCGTGACTGAAGAGAACATCAAATAAGATCTCAATCCATCTGTAAACAGGATTTTCCGAGGAAGCCACACCTCTATGAGGAGTGCAGGTTATGTCCTAAAGTTAAAAAACTCTAATACAGTCTTTATTTGGATTGAAGTAAAATAGACCCTTTTACCCATCGCACCATGACCTTAACAATAACAAACATGATGATCAACACTTTATTTATGACAAAAAAGGATATATACAGTACGAACATTTTCCCAGTGGTCAGAGATGGAAGAGATGAAGGGGAGGGGAGAAGTGTGATAAGAAGGGTTCAATTTCTGGACATCAACAACCTCAGAGGGGAGGGCAGGATATCATTCCTCAGGATCTAGCAACAAATGGGGATTTATTGTTTTGTGTCTCAACATAAAAAACAAACTCAGTTCTTAGTCTTTTCCAAATGCCTTACATCGTATAGTATTGTTTAGTTCCTATTGGAGGAACCAAAACTCAAAGAGTGACCAACTGGAGAAAACGGTGGTGCAACTTGACAAAAGATTAATACTTTAAGCCAAACTGTGAATTATACAGAAAGCAGTCTATTATGCAGGGAAATTATTACAATTTTAATTGAAGATTATAGAAGTACATCTCATTTTGTTTGTTGTATCAAGAACCGCGCTAGTGTCGCAGCAAAAATTGTTCTTTAATGTGTGGTTAGGATGTTTAGTTTTTGTCTGAATATAGGGTCTGGCCATGATCATCACACAATCCGGTCTCCCTACTGCTTGATGTGGGCTATGGCAGCATAAGGATGAGCATGTGGCTGAATCAGAGCTGGGTTTGTCCTAAGCGTCCTCAGGAACCAGAACATGAGAATATCTTAATACAGGATTTGACTGAAGTGTCATGTCAGTGGAGAGTGAGTGAGTTCTTTGGCCTTCAGAAACGCAAGTACAGGATTCAGGAAAGTTTCTGAGATTTTTTCTGAAACCATTGTATTATTCAATTAACCATTTAAACTCTGGACCCGTTAAAGGGTCAAAAATGCCAGTAATGAGACCAGTCTCTTCTTGCTCATTTTGAATCTCAAAAGTCAAAGTGTTTCAATTTTGATTAAATAGAAATAGAAAACAAAACAGGATAGTAGTAATTAAATCTACTGTAAGTTACTGGCAAAACTACAGCTAAGTTTTACCGTTTATCAATAACATGCGAGTCAAAAGTGTCCAGAGTATAACGGGTTAAATACAGATAAATACAGTGTTATGTAACGTATACACAATTTATAAAATAATGAAAAACCAGGGGCGTTGCTAGACCCCTTTTACGTGCCCCAGTATAAAATCTGCTGTGCCCCAGTAGAAGTTTCAAGTTTCTCTGTGTGTTTCTTTTCAAAAACTGCAGCACGCAGCTTCGCAGTGTGCATAGAGGCACGCAACTGACAAAAGACGACTGATGTACTGTAGGCTATGAAAACCTGTGGCGTGTCCACCGGGGTGGTGGTGGAAGTTGCCACCCCATGAAAATTAGCTTTGCCCCCCTAATGCTGACCATACAGTCACGACTTGGGTAAGTACAAACAATTTTGGATTAGGATTATGGATAGCATTATATTTCCTAAAAATCGCAAATTACTATTCTGATAGAGATGCGTGTCTGTCGATGTTTGAGCAGCCTGGTCATTGCATGTATCTTCAGACAGGAGTGGCAGTATAACTGCAGTGGAGTCAAAAGGAAAACGTGCATCTCCAAAGTCATGTAGATGAGAATGTAAATCTCCACGATTATATACAACTTAGTAATAGTAGCAGTAAAACCTATTTACTGTTACAATAAAAGATTGTGGAGCAGTAGACTGCGGTTGTTCTATGATCTGTATGGATCACGCCCCACTGTTCTGATGCTTGTGACCCGGGGATTAACTGCAAAGTTTATCTGTCATAGAGTGAAAGACAGTTCTAAATGCGATCTCTTTCTTTCTCTCTACCTTGGCGAGTTCAGTATAAAAGTGTATTTTCTCAAAACCTATTTCATTATTTAAATCACTGCGTAAGGTAAAGTTAAAGTTCTAGTTTTGTGTAGAAAGTTGTTAGCCGCTAATTTGACATTCAAATGATGCCACAAACTGTCTGTACTTGCTGTACAAGATAAAATTATTACACCTGTTTAAAGTAAATAAAGTGTGCGCTGCTGGAGAAGAGAGTAAGAGCAATGCATGATAGGAAGTGTAGACTACATCGCTCAAACTGATTTTGAGGGATCCGTCTGTCATAAACGTCTTTACTCGACTTCATGTTTGTGTATATATTCATGTATATTCTTTATACAAAAAGTTTCTATTTTTAAACATAGGATGTAGACTGGAGAATATAAATAATAATTTTCTGTCAAGAGTTTAGAAATCCTGAACTGTTTAAACAGCTATGATCACCAGTGAACTAAGTATTTAGGTAAAGATCAAGTTCCTGCAGTTGTCTTTCAGAAACAACAATACAAATGAGCACAAGTTTGGAATGAGTTGTTCTGGGAAACAGAAGGAAGAGTTTCAAAGAGAGTTTTCAAGCCACTATTTTGTCAACTGCTTTGAAACAACATGTACAAATCTTCTAATGGGAGAATTCACATTTTCCCTGAACAATTAATGTGAACTCTGTTTGTTCCTTTACTATTGTAAGAAAGAAGTGGTCATCATCATCATAAACATCACCTAAAGTCTCTGCATTTTTAATGGAGGCAAAAACAGGTCAAAGTTAAATAGAACAAATCAGAAATGCTAATCAGACAAAAACATTTGTGTTGTGTATTTTCAGAAATGAAATTAATATTTAATTTACTAGATCTACTTTAGGACAAAGTTGGGAGATGCCTACGGCTGAGATAACAATGTATAACAATAATAATAATGTGCTATTATTGGTAGGACAGTTTTATGCAGTACAGTTGATTAAAAAAATTAACCAACTTTGTTTGGACTTGGCTGTGAAACCAGAAAATATACATTTTTAGATTAAATATGTTCTTTCTAGTAGTCAGAGACATAAAAGGACTGGTTTCTTGAAATATTGTAATTGAAAAATCTTAAACAGATTTAATTGCTACATCATTTCCTTACAGTACATGGCAACATGTTAATAAGGTTTATGTTAAGTATGTTGAATATTTTTGAATATTTTTAAATACATACAGTAAATGTTTACTTTCCCCAGTATTGTTTCACTTTAAGAATAGTGGTTTAAGCAAGGGAAGTGTGTATATCACATTGTGTTGCAAAAGAATAGTGTTGAAAAGACAAGTGAAAGTGAACGGCCAAATGCACATAAAGCAGAAGTTTCTAGCTAAAAACCCTACCTACCAGTTCTACAAAGTTCTTTTCAAAAAGAAGGAATCAGGTTGAATAAAGGACATCATGTGCCCACAGTTCTCACATCCCTTGGATTCAAGGAAGTAAAGCTGATTTCTCATCATATATCAGCTCAAAGCTCTTTCTTATGCTTTTAGAAATAAACGACATTTCCCACTTTTGATCTCTTGTATGTACATTTCTCTTCCCAAATCATTATACATAGTATTTCACTTCTGCAGTGGATAGCATGCACCCAATCTGCTCTTCTCACTGGTGTCTGGTCGTCAGCAGAACTTCTAATGTTTTCTTGACAAGTCTTTGATGACCACGAAGTCACCTGGCTTGATGTCATGCAATGACCCCATTGCCAATTCTGGCAACATTTCCTTTACCTGTTGGAATATTTAACAGTAGAATTTCTTTTACAATAGGCTACTGCAATATTTCATTGTCATATAAGACAACCGCACTTCTATTGACACTGGCCTGCCAAGCAAAATTTTGGTCAGGATTCAGTGTTGCATAGGGCAAGAGAGAGGAGTGGGGGGAAAGGTCAGGAGGTAGTATGCTGACTACCTGGTGGATAAAGCTGTCCTTCTGAAGCTCTGTCGGGTGGGGGGGATCACCTGCAATACAGAGGGCTTTGCGGGTGAGACGGGTTACATAAATGTACTGAAGGGCGCAGTGGCGGCTGCTGATCTTTTAAAGAGGGGAAGCTCATTTTCGGCCTAAATCATAAAAATTGTCCATTTATTTATATGTAAATTCTGCCCTACGTTCCTTTTCAAGAAAATGCTCTGTAACCCTGTCGTACCAACTAGGCGTCTTTTCCAGTGACTTGACCAGTGTCCTCTCAATGGCCAGCAGGGCTATGCTGCTTAAACGGCCTTGGCCCATTGTGTTACGGGTGTAGGACTTGAGCCGCTTTAAACAGGAGAAGCTCCTTTCTACACCTGCAGATGTAGCTCCAATTGTTGCCACTAATGAGAACAGTTTGTAAAGCTGAGGCATTGCACTGTCCAACTCCATGTCTTTAAGGAACACCAAGTTATCACACAGCTTTTCCCTGTTACTCTGCAAGTCCTGATCTGAATACAGGACTTGAAGTTCAGACCTCAGTCTCCCTGAATCAAAGTGATGGCCATAACTTTTCAGGACACTTTGGAAGGCCTCTTCTGGAAATGCTTGTCTCATGTCATCAAATTTCCCTGGATTGACTAATTCTAAGAAAAACATACTTTCCAAATTTGAAAAACGTCGAGGAATCTGCTCCAAGATGTTATCAAGGATGGCCATGTACAGATTTCTGTAGCGCTCTTGGGGATCCTGCAATTGGGTCAGACGGCGCTTTCTCATGGGCTCATCTCTTGGGTCTGATGTGAGATCTGCTGCTTTGGCATAAACAGCTTGGAAAGCCCCCTCTGACCTCTTCTCTTTGAAAAATTTGCAAGAAGAGACTCAATTCTTTTCTTGCAGTAAAGAACATCCATCGCTCTCTGCTGGACAATATCAAAGACCACATCAGTCTCAGAGAAGATTTGTTCATATGTGTACAACATGAACACAAACTCAAAATCCTCCAGTTTCCTCACGAAGCCTTTGGCACAATCCAGTGTATCATCATCCATTGTCGTATCTGCAATGATGTTATCAAATGTCTGCAGGAGGCCATCATAATTGTTTGCCACAGTGCTCACTATCCGTGATGTGAAATTCCATCGAGTAGGAGCGTTTCTGGGCAACCTTGAGCAGCCTGCAGACTCCAGAAAAGACGTCCTCTTTGTGGATTTTGAGAAAAATGTGGCAAACCCAGAGAGTGATGCAAAAAAATTCTGCACTCAGGCAAGCATTTGGCCCCCTGTGACAGCACCAGATTCAGTCTGTGTGCATAGGAATGCACAAACATTGCACTAGGGGCTATTGCTTTCACTTTGGCCTGCAGACCATTGAGAGCTGAAGCCATGACAGCAGCCCCATCATAGGTCTGTGCCACAAGCTTATCCTTAAAATTGTAGCCCTGCATGTTCTCATTTAAAACATCAAAAACGGACTGACGATCTCGCCCCCCAGAAACCTCAAAAAATCCAATGAAGAGCTCCTGAATTTTACCTATACTATCCACATAGCGAACAATGACAGAGAGTTGGGCACGGCAGGATATATCAGTGGTCTCATTATGTTTAGCCACTTGAATGCGAGCACCTTCATTGATTGCATGCTCAACCCTGATCCTGCCCATGCAACTTAATCTTGAACATGCACTCACATGTTCATTGCTATTTTCATGCCTTTTATATGCCCTGTCAAAGTTTGACAGATCTCCAAACCCCAATTTTGACCAAACAACACATCCATGAGATGGTTTCATCAAGAGACATGGCCAGCAGTACATTTTCTTTTTCACAGCACTTCCAGTCAGCCAGCTAACTTTGTCATACCAGGAGAGCTGAAAAGACCTGTTACTTTTCCCTATCTTTTGCACTAAATCAATCTTAGGTGTTGATCTGCCCTGCTGTTTAATTCTAAGTTTCTCCACGTAAGGAAGACTTTCTAATGGCTTTGCCAAAATCAGGTCGACAATATTAGCACTGTCTGCCATCGTGTGCAGGTTGCTAGCTGGCTAGTTCAGACTATATGAATTAATGAAAAAAGGATCTAATATATATATATATTTAACTCAACGGGAGGAAATGTGGGAATTATGTTAAACTGAAACAATGAATGTGGTGTGAAATTGTGTGAAATATACGATGAAGGTTGCAGCAGTTTGTCTTTAGACAACACATGCAAAATCCGCGATGGGACTGAGTTGGAAATGGAGACACAGAGTGATACGCGTCATAATCTGAAGACCACGCCCACGCCCACACCAACCGTCTCTTTGCATTGCGAGAAGCTGCCGCCTCCTTGTCATTTATTTATAACAAAAAAAAAACCAATGTCTAAAAGCTGATATGTGACAATGTGTATAGCAAACAAGCTAAAAAAAAAACAAGAAATATGTTTTTAGAAGCTGTTGACCCAAAGAAACGAGCGTTTTAGGACATAAAAGTGGATTAAAAAGAGATGACAGACCCTCCAATCATCACGCAGACGCTCGGAGTCCGGGCCAGCCCACTCCTCCATTCATCCCAGAGACGCTGAGCGTCCGTGGGCGGGACATAATCGCAGCATTATCCAATGACCGTCTTGTTTATAAGCACTGAAAAAAACTGTTTAAAGCAGCCCCATTGAAGTCAATGGACGCTGGGCTTCAACAGAGTAATGCACTGTACGCTACGGGAATGAATGAGAAGGAAATCGAGTCAGCCGACCTAAGTAGCTGATTCTGAACGAAATTGTTTCATTCGAGAAGAACGTGTTTAACGCATTTTTTGTCAATAAAATATTAACATAATAGTACATATATTAGGTAAGATGACAAAATGTTCAAACACCCCTAAGCTCAAAATGAATCACATGACTAGACAGAGCTGAAAATTCCCTTTCTGACGACACCTGAAATGTGAAAATCAGTTGAGGATTGCGAAAGTTATGATATTTATAATACCAAGGAATATAGTAAAATATTTAACATTAACTACAATAGAAGTCGTGTGACCGAAAATGCTTATTATTCACACATTTTTGCTTGTTACTTCCTCATTTTATCAGATATTTGCATGAAATTTGAATAGAAGGTAGAATTTTGTTAGTTCTTGAAAAAGGAAATCATGAAATTATACTTTTCTGGCTGGAATGGGCATCAGACCCATGGTACCTCACTCAAAACAAATAAAATTAATAAGCGTTCATTCATATTCATAAACATTTATTTTGAGAATACAAGAGAAAACAACAATACACATCAAAATTCATTGTTAATTCATATTCATAATTCATAATTCAAGACCTAAATAATATTATGCTTGTTTACTTTGTCATATCCACATTGCACTTGTCCAGGCCTACTGTCATATCAAGTGTTCTTAGCCTATTAATTTAGACAGAGTTACAGGCTAGTCCTCAGTAATCTAACTCGAAGTGATGCAATTTTGACAAGCATATCTGAAAAACCATGATATACATAATAAACTACATAGCATCAGTAATAACTTCAAGAAAAACACAGTCAGAAGGAGTTAAATATAGACGATGTTTGTTTTTTAAAACGGCGCCTGCAGTACATTCGCTGATCTACCCGCCACAAATGTTACTACCCAAGTTCCGCGATTTAGTTAAATACTTTCTCCTCGATGAATTTCGATGGAATTTCGTCAGTACCAAGATAAGAGCTATGTAATTAGGTCCAACTACCTTTCATTAGTGTCCAAAGCTTAGATGAAGCCCACCGACCGGTTGAACGCAACGCAAACTTTTTGAAAGCCGCGGTGACCTGAAATCACATTAGGGCTGCAATCCCGAAGTGTCCAACGCTTCAGGGGCTTGCACTCGATGTAGTTATCGTCGTATTCAGGAAAAACATCAGACCACCACCAGGCGGCCAGGGGTAGATATTGAATGACATCCACATTTTAGTACCACGCGGCTTGGAACACATTTTTGAGTCAGAATATTCGCCTCGAGTGGTTACGATGTCATCATACCTACATATATTTGACCATTCATTTTTTGACAATTATAGGGGAAGCTGAGCTTCCCTTGCAGTCTTAAAGAAATCGCGTCTGGAAGGGCGGGGAGAGATAGACACCAATGATCTTCTCAGCTGCTCTCACAATGCGGTGGAGGGGCTTGCGACAGGACACGTTACAGGCCCCATACTACACAATGATGCAGCTAGTCAGAATGCTCTCGATGGTGCATCTGTAGAAGGTACACATGATGGGGGCTGGGAATCTGGCTCTTCTCAGTTTGTGGAGGAAGTAGAGACGCTGCTGAGCTTTCCTGGCCGGCCAGTGCATTTGTGTTGTTAGCCCAGGAGAGGTCCTCTGTGATGTGCACACCCAGGAACTTGGTGCAGCGCACTCTCTACAATCAAATCAAATCCCTTTATTGTCACTCAACCATATACACAGGTGCAACAGTAGGTGAAAAACTTGAGTGCAGTTCCAACCAACATGGCAGTAAGACAGACATTTCTTGTACACATTTAACATTTCTTTTCAAGTTTTACACCAGAATAGAACAAATGACACGTAATATACATAATAATCATACACTGCAGCAAATGTACACAATGTGCGTAGTGTAAACACAGGATAATTTAAAAGACGTTCCAGCTCATGTGGGAAAAACATGGAGCATTTGGTTGTTTCCTTTCTCCGCGGATTCCTTCGTGGACAAGGCAGAGGTCAACACTGAAATTGTGTCAAAAATGTGGTGCACAAAGGAGTGCTGTGCCTTCAATTGGATCTGATAGGAATGGAGCAGCAATCTTATGCGAGTCAAAAAATTGTGTGCTATGTACTATGCTTTGTTTGAGATCGTTTGATGTGCCTATTCGGACATTTACATTTATATTCACTATAGTCATTTGTATTAATTGCAGAGGTTGTCTGTGAGCTTAAGCCTGTGCTAATCGCCATCTCTGTGATTTGGTGGGCTCATATATAATGTTTCAAGGTTTTATACACCGTTTGCGAATAATGGAGGCAGCTTTGAAGTGTTTTGGTATTTTTTCGGGTGCTGGGGGATATTCATAAGTTATCGGGAGCCTCCCATTTGTTTATTTATCATGGAAACTCTCGTAACATTTGTTTCTCTGTGATCTTTTGTCCAGTTCGGGATCACTAGTCTCAAATGCTGACGGCAGAGTAAAATCGGCACAGATAGTTCTGCAATATTAGTTATATCTCTTAGATCTCTGCACATATGGGCTTTTACCATCCTCTGTCCAATGTAATGCTTCCTGGCGAGCATTTAGGAAACTCAAAGTAGGATGGAGCCTAACTTGCAGCAGTAATTCACGACGAAGCATGACATCTCTCACAAATTCTATAAACTGGTCTCATAAGACAGTGTCAGGATTAGCAAAACATGCTGGATCTTTACGTTTAATCACATCCATAAAGGACATAAGAGCATGAGAATACTCTCTTAGAGACTCACTGTCAAGTTGTCGTCGCTGGAAGAACTGCTTCTGAAGACTGATGTAAGACTAAAAACACCCATTAACACTGAGAAGTATATTAAATATTTTTTCAGGATCATCCTTTTCAGAAACTAGACAAACCCAACCTCTGTCCTGGACTCTCCATCCAACAGATCAAAATTGGGCGCATAAACAGATGACGTCGGGCCTCCTCAACCCAATCCTCTAGAGTCAATGAATCCTGAGACAATTTTCCAGAGAATCTGGGACATTAACGTTCACACGGCATATAAACATAATGCTCTTTAACACCCACAAGATTTGATGTAACACCACTCATAGCAATATCATCGACAACAGGGGACTGTGGTTCTCTAGGGGGAACACTCCTGGATCCAAACGGTAAGTTCTGACTTATATCTGCCTTAAGTTAAGCATTTTCTACATGTAGCTGTTGCACCATCTCAGTGAGTTCCCTAAAATGAGCTGACATGTCTTCATCTGCCATCCTACAAAAAAAATACCAAAGAGAAAAAAAAGTAGTTATTTTCAGACCTGACCACGACGCTCAACGACGGGAGTCTTTGAAACTGTTTTCCCAACTTATACAAATAATAAAAAAACACAGGCAAAAACATAGGCCCAAATGATTCAAATTTTGGCCAGCATTACTGTAAAACAATCACTATATGTAATAAGTAGGTTCTCTTGGTGTTCAACATCACTCTGGACTTGGCCAAAGCTGGCACATACCATAACATCCAAAAGAAAAGAATAAAACTTACAACTCACTTCAAAGAAAAACAATTATCAAACTTAAGTGCAAAACAACTCAAATCCTACTTCATTACCCCCACACGTGCACTTAAGTGACTAATTCCCCCCTCTATTGGCGATAAACGGTATTACACACAGCAGATTTCCTCTGACCTGCTAGTCCAAACTAATAACGTGTTCATGGGCACACAACAAAATTAATAAACAAAGAAAAACAAAATAAACATCCCTAATCTCAAAGGAATAAAGGTAGGGAAAACAGTGATCACTCCAGCCAAAAACAGAAGCACTCTTCCAATAGCTTTCAACTGCACCTAGAAACTCAAAGGGCTCCCTGACACGTCTCATTCCTTTCATGCAGCGTATCTCAGTATTCCTCACACTCGTTTACGGATAGCGGTTGTTGTATCAGTCGTTCAGGCCTTACGTCTCACGGTCAGTATGAGTAACCGTACTGTGCTGTACCAGTCTTTCAATATCCCCCAACATGATTTCCAAAATGCACACAGAACAAACAGCACGTTCTTCCAGCGACCGACAACCAAGAAGACGGCAAACGATGCGAACACAGCACTCCCGTGAAGTGACGTATTTAAAGACAAATCACCGTTCTTATTCTACAAGTGTCACTAGTAACATCTGTCGGCTCGACACAACGTCGGGAGACCGACAGAAAGGGAACGTCTCAGTTACGTTTGTAACCTCAGTGCCCTGATGGAGGGAACGAGACGTTGTGTCCCTTATGCCACAACACGTATCGTCCTCTGCTGTAGTCGTGAGAGGCTCTCAGGCTCTTCAGAACAAAAGCTAATTGAATGCTGCATGCTGTCTTCGTTTTATACCGGATATCCGGGGGCGGAGACCGGCATGCAAATTTCATTATCCAAATTTCATTGGCCTCTTCTATAGTAGTCAGAGTTGATAGGTTCTCAAGGACGAACCCCATCTGTCGGCTCGACACAACGTTCCGTTCTCCACCGTGCATCCAGTTGTTCTTGAGGCCTTTTGTCCAGGACGTGCTCTTCAGACTTACGCCCACCAGACTAGACAGTGGCGTAAATCAAAGCAACTTTTGATATGCTATGTGGGCCGCAACAAATGGGCGGCTGCCACCAAGCATTGGCCGAAGGATGCTATTGCTCTGGCCTATGAGGCGCGGGGTCAAGCTTCACCACGAGGAGTCAGAGCTCATTCCACAAGGGGGGTTTCATCTTCTATGGCCTTAGCAAGAGGTGTCCCCTTGCAGCAAGTGTGTGAAGTGGTGGGCTGGTCCTCTCCGCACACATTTGTCGGATTTTATAGTCTGGATGTCCATGCCACTCCAGGCTCACGTGTCCTGGAGTCTACACCCCAGAGTCATATCTGAGGCCTCCTCTCGGATTGTACACACGTCACACAACCTTGGGGGGTCCATACACTTCCAGTGCGGCGGCATTGGTATTCTCGTTCCCATAAAGTTTGAAACGCAGCATCGGGTGTAGCTTTTGATAGGGAACGACTCGGGTTACTTGGCTGTAACCCTGTTCCTTGAAAAAGCAGGAATGCAATACTGCGCCTAAATGCCGCACTGTAGGCGTGCCCCAAGGCCGCATTAAGCATATGGGCAACTGGGCAATTACCCAGGGGCCCGCGACCTCTAAAGGGCCCAGGGCGGTGACGCCAATCAACGTGCACTGAGCCGGTCGCGTAACGACAAGCGCCGCTACAAAACACAACTCAAAAAGTGCAAACATGGAGAACCTCAGTGGGAGCGCTAAACAAAAATTTAAAAAGTAGAAGGATATCAGGAACGCAGAAAATAATTAAAATATATACGGAAAATAGGGAATTTCTACACACTAGTAAATGTTAGCGACTGTTCTGCTAAGGCAGCACCCGTCAACGACGACAGCCCTGCTAGCCAGGACATTTCTTCACTGCCAGCGCTAGCTAATGTTCACAGCCCCGCGAGCGAACAGACCCCGGCAGCATCTTCAACTGACGGCCCGGATTCTGCTGCGAGTGCGACCGTTGAGAGAAGTGGTGATGGGTCTCGAGTCTCACCCCCATCTGAACCGCTCGTCGAGTCTGCGAGCAGCCCCTGTACGACAGACACGGCTCTCTGCACTTTCTCTCATAACTCAAGTTTGCACATTCAAAGTCCAGAAAAATGCCAGTGTAATATGTGTTTGCTAAATGAAATCAAGAATTTTTAAATTTAAACATGCTCTTCCCCATTATTTCGGATTCAACTTGTGTATAATGCCAGATTATTTAGCATTTCTTTTTGTCTTGCCTAATTGAGAATTTTACAGATTTCCAAATGTTTATCTTGCACCGAAATGATTTATCCCTTTCCTGTCTTGTTGAACTGTGATGTGACAGGTTGTTTTCTGTTTTAAAACAAGTTAAAATGAGTTTAGGAGCAGATGATACTGCATTTTATTTATTGTGGTGGATCCATGAAAATGCTGTAAATTGTTTATTGTCATTGAGAGAAAACAGCAGATTTCAAAATGTTTATATTGCACTATAACTTGATTGTCCTGTTGAATTCTGGGGTGACGGGGATTTCTGTTTAAAACGAGATGAGGACCAAATTGCTACTTGATTCTAGGAGATTATGGATTTTTGTTTGTGTCCTGTCTGTGGACTTTCTCTGTGATGGCTCCATCAATGCAATACATTTGTGCTGGGAGTAGGTGTTGTTAAATAAATACTGGATTCTTTGAAAGTGGTTGCTTATTTATTTATTTGTGAAAACGGAGGACACTTCCTTCACTCTCTATGTAGTGGGTCAATTTTGCCAGATTGTACTGATGCCGATGCGTTTTGCTTTCATAACATCATAAATGAGTGGCCTTGACAAGAGAACACAGTGGTGCATTTGTAGTTCTATGAGCATTTGCACATCTGTACATCAAAATGCACTTGATGACAGTTAGTTATTGTAATATTGAGTATATTTACTGTACTGTAATTTATTCTGTATTTTGCCAGATTATGGTGATCCTGGGGTTGTGATGAGGGTACTTGAATATTGTTGCCCAGGGTACAGCGAAGTGTTAATCTGGCCCTGGCGTGCCCGGTGGTCCTTTCAGAGTAAGTTGGAACCTGATGACGTCTCCGCATTCATGCGTATTTATAACCGGCAGGTGCGGGTGTAATTAGCCACGTCAACTGGCGATATTATTTAAAGTTAAACTAATATTTGGCGTGTTTGACACACGTGCTTCACAACCGGTCGAACAAAGACTGTTCTCACCCATAGCGTTTGAAACGCAGCATCTCGTTCCCGCTTTTTCAGGGAACAGGGTTACAGCCAAGTAACCCGAGACGTTTTCAAACTAGCCTAATGGTATCCTATATTAAATTTTATAGCGTACTTACTAAAATTTACATTATGTTCAACTTGCTTTTACTATGCAAAACGTGAATCACTCCAAACAAATAAAACAGTAAAAAGTAAAATGTTAGACAATATAGGCTAAAGAAATTAACGATACGCAAAACAGCAGCATGACTCTTACATAACATAACATCTTATCACAGGGTCACCTGAAGCGCTTCTGCGAACGGAAGAGAGTACATCCTTTCGTCTTTCTTTCTTTTACAAAAGCTGAATGTTTTGTTATTATCGCGGATCTACGGATCTACGTGCTTTCATTCTATCAAATGAAAGCACGTGTCTGTATGAGGACAAGATGATACAGAGTTAAATAAGTTTCAGCGGTTAACGTGATTGCATGGATGCATCACGCGAGCACACACACAACACACACACACACACACAACACACACAAGTTCACACAACCTTTAGCTCACTAGACAGTTAGATCAGGATTAGGATGCTTCACTACACAGAGAGGGAGATGATAATAACAGAAAGAAGACAAGAAAAATAATGAAAACATTAAAAAAAATATTCCACTTCAATTATTAAATACGAGCGAATTGACATGTGACTGATCAGTGCATTTCCGTGTTCACAGGATTACAAACTCACCTACATGGCTTCGTTCACAAATTTTTAAAGTCATATGGGGATGGTTTCAGCCCCTATCTTGTTTTGATGTGGGAAAACCCTCTACCCACTTTGATACACAATATTTTGTGTTTTCATTGGGTGTTAGATCGGCAAAAATGTTCATCAAAACGAGGCTGTTGTGCTGCCTGCTGTGCTACCTGCATTGTGCAAGGAACAAATCAAACATTACTAACAATATTGCTCTTTACATGCTATGAATCCCTTTTTAAACCAATACTGTTATCAATTATAACATTCCATGCCATTGACATGTGATCTACCCCATGTGTCAGATCTGCACAGTAAGGAAAATGATGTCAAGGCAGACATGGTTTATCATCGTGTCCGACCCAGACCCCCCTTCTTTTAAAGAGGGAAATGCAAGAGAATCAATTGCAGAAGTGATAAAGTTACTATGAGAGCTTCAGCGCATTCATTTCCTGTTGACACAAATTTGCAGCTGTTAGTGTGAGATAGACATTAACAAACAGAGATTGACTTTGGCAGGAAACACTGTTAAATGTAACTGTTGTGCTTACTTAAAAAGATGATGTAAACTTTGATTAAGTTTGTTGAGCAATGAAACTGTGATAAAACTCTAATTTAATAACCTTTTAAGTATTTGTGAATTTTGAGACCGTTTTTTTGCAGTTTCGCTGTTCTACCTGCATCTAGAGTTGATGTGAATATTGTGACTTAAATCAGTGCTTGTCTCTGTCATTTTTTATTGCTTAAAATTCATTATTCAGCATCATCATAACAATAATAGCAAGCAACCATTGATTCAATGTTAACAAATGTTGATCCCTCAAAATTAATAACATCAAATCAATATCATGTTGCACATGCAATTCTTGTTGAAAAACACCATTATTGTGACCAGCTTTTGCTTAAGTCTTTTTACCATTTGACAATGTGTTAAAATGCATTTGTTGTGGCAAATTATGTTGTGACCCAGGTCAGGTGATGATGGTGGTTTCTAAATAAGGATTGCAAGTCTAGTTATGAAGTTGTTGTCATTACAGTTCATGACTATTATACTAATTTAACCAACCTTCTGACACTCGAGTGTGAGAGTCTGTCGTAACTTGTATTTAAAGCAACTTTTTACTTGCTTGACATATGCCAATAAATGCAACAATTACAACTCTTTTCTTTGCTTTAATGACACAAGTGTTCTTATTGAAACACAATTGTAATCACTCAAAGATAATTAATTTATTGAAAGTCAAGAGTCAAAGCCCAACTAAAGCAAACACTGATCACAAAAATGTATTTCTTTTTGCAGGTGCAAAAGTTATGTTGATTCAATGCAATTCACATTGATACTTAATTATACTTGATCAGTAAGTTTAGTCTGCACTTACATATTTGAGTTTTATCGACTCAAAATTAATACACTGCTTTACCTAAAAAAATGTCATCATAACTTATTACATATCACATTTGGACAGAGCAGTTGCTAATTATTTTTCAGTCTGCTTGTAATTTGCATGGCCCTTTTAATGTTGGATGAGCTGGAAATGTTAAGTTCAGTTCACTCAAAGTCATCAATACACACAGCACTTAACTTAAGGCAACATGTTTCCTCAAGTTGTAAGTACAGTATACCAGTGTACTGTAAGTGTGCTTCTTCAAATACGCATTAGTTAGTACAATATACTATTCCATGTTCACTCTACTTGTTTTTGCAAGACAATCGGTTTGCATGCTTTTTTTGCGTAAGCTTCACTAATTGAATTGTAATCATGCACCACTCCAAATCCATCCCTATAGAACCTGTGTAAATGGTGACACTTTTTGTGATGTCCAGGGTCCTGAAAGAAGAGTGTCAGAAGAGAAAACCACTGCATAACCAACATTTGTATCACAACAAACAAGACAAAGCATAGATTCTCTACTGGGGTTTCTCTAAGGTCTGTTGAGGTGCAGACCTTTTCATTTAGCAAAATATTGTTTTTTGTGGGTGAAAGTGGGTGGCAGAATTACAGCACGAATACATTGTTTCACAGTTATGTCAAGCAACAAAATTTGATATAGATACCATCTTTCTTGTTAGGTTATAAAACTTAATTTTAACCTATTTCAGGTGGGGCTGAAATGAAAGTTCTCAGAGAATTTATTTGATTTGATCTTTTATTCTTGCAAGAATGTCAACTGACATGCAGAAAGTTGTGCAGTGAGAAGACAAGAGGAAGTTAGGGCGGATGCCACACATAAAGCAGAAGTTCCATACTAAACAACCAGTTCTAACTAGTTCTTGTCAAAAAGAAAAGGTTAAATAAAGGGCATCACATTCACACACAGTTTTACATCCGTTGTATTCAAGGAGGTAAACATATACTCAGTAATTTTCCATCATCCACTATCTCTCATGCATTAAGAAATAAAGGTATAAAGCATACATAAAAAATAAAGAAATGTGTTAGGTCGACCATCACTTTGCTAAATAAGTGACTGAAAAGGTGAGAAGATTTGTTTGTAGATCCGTTTCATGTGATAAAAAAATTCTGGACTTGGATCAGATTTTAAAAAAAGGGTGTTGCAGAGGTGATTGGGAGAGAGGGAACTTAAAATGTTGAAGGGAGATTAAGAAGCCAAACGTTTCTTTTTGTAAAAACAGTATATCAACAAATCAATGGCAATGCTATAAGGAGTATACATTTCATGTTCATAACGTTCAACCTGTTCCTTCGTTTCCTTCAATCCTGTTTCCTTCGTTTTCAGAATGAAGAAAGACGTAGACGTTCTGAAGCTTTACAGAGAAGTGCTGCTCAACAGAAAAGCTGTAGGAGAAGACCAAATCTTTACATGAAGTCTTGACCGTATGCACCACACCGTAAGGGGTTGTCACAAAAAGCTTTTCAGCCATCACCATCATTGAGGACCTCTTGTATGTACATTTATTCTGTGCCAGGATAAGTTGAAGCATTAAGGCTTTATCGACCGGTTTAGGTGAGGCGCTGTAGGAAATCACAACATTTAACTTTTTATCCGACACCGATACCTGAAACTGACTCTTTCCCATCGCTCCCTGAAAGTCTTTCTTTTTTGCAAACAGACCTTTGGGAGAGTTAAAGACACGGACTGACCAGCACACCCAGTCGTATTTTTTTTTTAAATGGTCCATTAACATGTCAGCCAATTGCTGGTTGTTTTTGTCGACGTGCTCTCTCACAATATGTTCAGCATCCTGCTCAGCCTGTGTGGGAAAGCTGTTGATGCATTCTTTGATGACCTCGTCTATTTTAGATTGGATCACTTTCATTTTCTTGTTCCACTTTTGAAGTAACTCCTCCTCTTTACCTTCACCTTTCATGGCTGTATATGCCAGTAAGGCGATTAAACCGATGCAAAACAGTTGCTTTAGCATAGCGCAGTATTCCTCCACCCGCCTGCGGCTCTTCTGCTCGTAATTTAGAGCCATGTCCAGTATAGACTCTCCAAACCCGTTATTTCCAGTGACAGCATCATACAGAGAGTTCATGTCTCTTTCACCATCCATCTTCTCGAAGGTTCTCATGAACATTTCCTTCCTGACCTGTCTGACTCTCTCATCTTTGACTTTGATCATGTCCATTAATTTGCGGAAGTGGTTGGTCAGGTTGTTCTCCCTGGATGAGTAGAAATTATCTATTTGGCTCTTCTTGATCTCCTCGTTGATCTGCCTGTTTTCTTCAAAAATGGTTTTAAGGCGATCTCCTAACTTCATAAACTGTTCCTTCATGAATTGGGCTTCTTTGCTTTCCACGCTTTCGACGCCCAGCTTCACAAACGGAGCTACAATGGCGAAAAGTGGGGAAAGATCTCTACTGATACATGCCATCACTTCAGTACTCTGCTCCAAGATTTTCAAAATAAGATCCTTGTTTTCTAGAAAGCAGTTCTTCAGCAGTTCAGCCATCTTTCAAGAATTTGATTGACACAAATTGTCTGTGCAAAATAAGATGACAACATCATTAGTTAGAATACTCAGAACACCAGAGTTTTACTTATAAAATTGTGCTCAAGTCAAATCAGTGTTAAGACAAAGATCAGAAAACAGACTATAGTTCAGACTATATAATTCAAATGAATCAGGTTTGTTAATTGAACATGATCAAATTAAGACAAAATGAATATATTGTGAAAAAATTAAGAGAAAACCTTGAGTGATATTGACTTCAAGGAGTAGCTTACCCAAAAATTGTCCCGATTGACTTGACCATAGTCATTTTATACCTACTATGGAAAGTCAAAGGGGACCATTTTTGGGGTGAGCTACTTCTTTCAATAATATTGATGTTATTGCAGACATCTGAGCTCAGTTTGTGAGATTGTTGAGAAGCTCTAATGTACACATTTGTGAGACTTAAGTGGAAGCTTCTATTTGCGAAATGCATTTAATCTAATTGACGTTTTGGAGAAATAAAGAGATTAAAGAAATCTCATCTGTGATCCATGTGTTATGGGATTAAATGAACCAGATCAAGGAGAAAAACATAATTTTAGTGTAGATTTGATTTAACTGTAATTGTGAAATATTTAAGGTTAAAATTTTACATTTAAGTGAATTTTATATGTTTGTATGAATGGAAAACAACAAGATGGCTAGTTTAAACCAAAAAGCATTAAAGAATAGGTTTTAAAACGGCCGACAATGTAGATGATAAGAGGCTTACCGTTTTTAATCTGATGTTTCCACCTGTGTCTCTCTTCTGTGCACTATACTCTAGAGATAAGTGACTTGCACGTTTGATTTGCATTGAGCCTGTAAGCAAACACCCATAACACATTGTTCTACCAACCATCACACTAAATTTGCTGAAGGTGTTAACTCAGAACATCAAAGCAACCACACAGCAACACTCTGGCAATTGTTTAAACATCCTTTAGCATTGTGATATACTGTAACTCCCATTTAATTTATTGAATTTCCATTTTGTTGGCTTCTTTGTCTAAAGTGTACATTTATAATATGTGCCATTTTTAAAACTCTGCAGACCAAATACACAATATGACGAAAAGTATTGGGACATCCCCTCCTACACTCTTTTAATGGTTGTGTTAAAACAAATATTTGTGTTATTTAAGTCGCTTTTATTAAAATGCTTAGAATAAACCATTACTGATGTGCATCTTGAGACAAAACAATGGCACTGAAATATTTTAAGATATGTCAGTGCAAGTTATTTTCAGTTGAGACAGTATTTTTGCATTTAGTCTGAGACTAGTCTTCAGCCTTGTCTGTGAAACGTGGGCACAATAATGCATTTCAATTAATATCACTCAAACAATGGGTTAATATTAACACATCCTTTTTAAGAGTGTAACGAACAGGTTGGACTTGTCATTTCCTTGTGTTCAAATCTTAATGCTACAGCATATAACGATATTTAAGGAAATTGGTGCTTCTAATTGTATAGCAAAAGTTTGGGCAGCACCCTTTTCTATTCCAGCATGGCAATGACTCTGTGTATAAGGCAAGGAATCAGTCAGAAAGAAATGACTTATTCAGTCAGTATGGAAGAACTTGACTGGTCTGCATAAAGCCAAGTCCTGGACCCAGCCGAACACCATTGCTGTGACTTTCAAAGTTTCAATGCAAGCTACGAGCGAGAAACTCATCACCAAACACCAATGACTTGTGCACAGGATTTGGGACTGAAAAAAAGCGCTATCAAAACTGTTAAAAATTGCATTTGTACAAATGGCATGGTAAAGGTTTGCATCACTGTTACAACAGTTTTGGAAATGCTTTTTTTCCCCAAAACGACTGTACCCCAAGTAACTGATGTGGAGTTTTTTCTCAATTTTTGTATTTTATAGCTTTTTTCCGAAATCATCATGACTGTAATGAGTACCGGTTTGTCTGAGTGCATGTAAGTTGTAATTTAAGCGGAGTAAACTTAAAACATTCTGAAAAAACTATTGGATGTTCTGAAATGACAAAAATAAAAAAACACAATTGACTGAATATTCATGTATGATAAAAATGAAGAAATAGTGGAAATGAAAAGTGTCCATGACAGATATTCTCATCCTCTGTTACATTTTCAAAGGAAATACACAACGATATTTAGATTGTTTGAAGAAACACATCTACCAGGTTAACAACTTACATTATATTTCTAGTTTAAAAGGAAAATTGGGAATTTGACTAGCAATCATTAGAACAAGGGATTTCAGTATTTTATTCTTGTGATCAGTAAATATACAGTATTTATATATGCTGTAATGGCAATGCTTGTGATGAATGAGTAAGCTCTGGTCAGTGATTAAATTTCACTTGCCCCTTCATGCTTAGACCTGATATATTAATACCACAGCTGAACCAATGATATTTGTTGTATAACTATGGTTATCCAAAAAGGATACAGCAGGGATGACATATTTTTGAATGCAGAGCATGGAAGCAAGGTTCGCATTTTAGCAATTCTGGTTCCATCGCTACAAAGTCTATGTGTTTTTAGAATGGATCTTTGGTACAATTACTAAAATAAGGTCTGTGGTTAAAAAAAGTTTATTTTCAGGTTTTATATGTCCTAAAACACACCAGTCATACCCGCTTGTGATTTTTAAAGCTTTATTGTGTCTTAAAAACGACAGTTGATAAACCAAATACATCCTTAGGCGGGACATACAAGATCATCACGAATAATGAAGATTCATTCACGGAGTGATTACTTGGTCAGGGAGCTTGTTTTTAATAAAAAGTTGTTGGAGGCTTGGTGGTAGTGAAGTCGATTTCGAGTGACCGTAGTGTAGTCTGTTTAAAGCATGTGAGAAATTGAGCATATCAGATTTCACTCCCCTTGTGACATATGAAGGGGATCTTATTGTAATATTACAACCCATTAATCTGCATGTTTACACCCACAACGTGCCATGGCATCCACTGCACCTGTGTATCCCAACCCTGGTCGTCCAAGAGGTCAAAAAATATAACCTGAGGACCAGCATTGGGAAACACTGCACTACACATGCGGTATGTCAACAACCCAGATGGAAGAGGGGTGGGGTGTGCGGTAACTCATTAGCACTCTAAGAGACTTTCACCAAAACGGGTTGCTGTGAGCATGGGTGTTTTTGATGACGCACAAAGGTGTCATTTATGCAGTGTTTTTAAGCTAAATATGTTACAGACATTTAATGAAGACCCTATAAATTATGTCAATTTGTTGAAAATGTCCATCCAATGAGCCCTTTAAATAATGAAACGGAAACTTATTAGGTTACTTATTTGGGCCCAACTGCTAAGCTGTAAGAGCCAGCAGCAAACCCTCAGAGCCCTCTAGCCCCTGTATGATGATCTAAACTATTATAACAAATAATATAAAAAACTTAAGTTGGTTGATTTTCCCTATTAGATATGTATATTTGACTCAAGTAGTTATTTTGTTTTGTTTGTCGCACATAAAAAATTCTCGTCGCTTGAAACAAAAAAAGTGAGCCACTATGAACGGATGGACCAATTTAATGACGTCTTTAGTACTTTTCTGGATCTTGACAACAACTATAACCATGATGTCTATGAGGAGGCCAGGAAATCTCTAGGATGTCATTTAAAATATATTTATTTGTGTTCCAAAGATGCCGTGAGGGCTTAAGACGTAGAAAATAACACAATTTTGATTTTGAGCTGAATTTTTCCTTTAAGGGGCCACATTTTTTAATCTGCTGCTGAGACTCCTATCACTAATGTTAATCTTAGTAAAAAAAGAAAGAAGAAATGAATGGGTTTTGTAGCTTTAATGAGTATTCTTCTGTATTTAATATTTAATTGAGCTGTAAAGACTGAAAAGTGTTTGAGAACTTCATTAAATTTCTGTGTATTTCCTTCCTGTTAGACTACATGCTATTAATAATTAAAAAGACTATTATTTTGTTTGATTTCATTTGTCATTAAGAAGTGACCAATAAAAAGGGACGAGGATGCCCTTATCAGTTTCCACACATGCCCCTCAATAGTTCTGTGCAAAACCAGCCCCTAGATGAATTAGAAGGGTTTTTTTAGAGTCAGACTTGTCTGTTATTAAATTTGTCTAGTCCCACACGCAGGCCGATTGCCGTCAAAAGCAATCAAATTAATTAACGGCAGGTGGCCACAATGGGGCTTCCCAAGCTTGCGTGGCCCTACTCATTTGCGATGTGGTTAACACTGCTACTGCACATAACACATCTTAATTTCCTTACTAAAGAATTAGTAAATGCTCATTATCGAAACTGTTTCCGTTCTTGTTAAAAACACATTCCAGGGTTTTATTCTTCACAGACCTGATCAGAAACATGTTTGTTTATATATATACCTGTATATATATATATATATATATATATATATATATCATTATTTTCTTACGTTTATGGTGGCATATTTATTCTACTATAACATTTGAATATAACAATCATAATAAAATAATAACTACATTCTTCAACATTTTCAATTCACTTTGTATTTTGTTGCCTTTCTCTCCCAAGCCCTGGTAAATGTCTCAGTTTCTTTAAGCTAAAAATTCAGTAGGTTTACATCCAAATGATAAAACCAGTGCAGTGGGTGAGCTGGTGTGTGTCACAGTACAAATGTAAAAATGCTGTATATCAGATCAGACCACTTAAAGGCAGGCGAGCGGTCGATGGTCCACTCTGGTGAAAAGGTAATGTCATTAGCTCAGCCTGTGATTGGAAGATCCAGCCAAAGTGGGGCATCCTGGGATTGATCATCTGCCCTTGGCACTTGGGCTTCATAAAATCATGTGTTGGTTTATTAAATATTGATACTGAGTTTCCTGGAGTAGGTCAGACTTTTTTGGTCTTGCATAACAAACAAAGTCTGTACAGTTTGTCAAAAGAATATTCTGAAAAAGTCCATATGCGTGGATGGACCATATATGAACATTTCGAAAATTTTCGAAAGCCCAGTGTTGTGCATTTGTGAAAATATGATAATACTAAAGGAAAATGCATCAGTCATGTTACAATAATTCCTTTATCTACTCAGTTAGTGTGTTGTTAGCGCCCTCTGTCATCAAAATAATATTTTATTTTTTTATATTCAGGAAGTATTTCAGTCAAGAGGAACCTATCATACTGGGGTCATATACGTTTGATTTGGTTTAATAGCAGTCAGGTTTAGGGTTGAGCCACCAAGAAAACTTTATCAGAGTTGGAAGCCAAATGGATCAATATAGCTCAAACCACGACTGAAGCCTCATCCTATAATAAATACAAGAGTTTCTATCGTACAACTATTTAGACCCTGAAACAGGAGAACGAAATGGTTGAGAAACCTTGGGACTTTAGAAGAGCCTTCTTATGTTTTAAATAAGTCAATACCCCATATACAGTACAGTGTGACTTTTCATATATGTTTTCAGACCATCTGAATGGAAGCTTGTATTTGGTGACATCTCTTCATCTTTAACCACAACCCATCATGAGTCCATTTGGATTTAATGCTGACTTGAAGAAGAAAATGTCTCTTTCAAAATCTGTAAAGCAGGTCATTGACTTTTTAAACCATCTGATGTTTTTGAAGAACTGCATACTGTACTAAGTTAAGGCCATGGTTTGTGTGTAAATGATGGATTGTTCCCTTACTTCAGCGATCTTAAAGACGAGATCTGAAGAGCTGATCACAGCACTCTGGAGCTCGTCAGCTTCAAAGAACAAAACTGTTCACCATCTATAACTGCGGTGCCTGGCCAGAAAATGCTGACCTACGTACATATGCAGTAATTTCATTAGACTGTGAGTGGTGTATGTGTCCACTTCAGCAAGTTTAATAGCCATGAATGTCAACAGCGTTAATGTAAAACACTCCTTACGAAACAAGGAACTGAAATTAGGCACGAAAAAAATCATTAAACTATCATGAATTATGTCCATGTAAAAATGGTCTTTGAATGGACAGAAATTTTTAAAGGGTTTGTTAAAGGGTTTGTGCTGACTCATGTGCAAGGCGTCTGCATTCGTTTCCTGATGCATCCTGCTTTGAGGCTTTCAGAACAGATTTTATCATGTCTGTTTGAGCTAAAGCAGGATATCACACAGACTAAACGGGGAAGCATTTTTCTTTGCCAGTTTTGTTTTTATTTGTTTGTATAGCATCCTATATTTAGTATTATTCTTTATTGCCCATTACTATGCCCATTAATAAAGTGCAGTCAACAAGAAGTAAAACAATCTTTTTTTAAAACATGCCAGCAGCTTTAGAAATAAATCACTTCCAAATGAAACTTCTGTCGTTATTTACAGTCCGCCCTGCCATTTAGTTTATATGCTCTGTTTTCATTCAATCAAATTATAATTGATTTCAACTTGAGTTGCTGTAACTTATAAAAATAAGTCGAAAAATGAAAAGTCCAGTGGATGAAATTTAGCGGTATCTGGTGGTGAGGTTAGGAATTGCAACCAAAACATTTCAATCCACTAGCTTTCCACTTGATATGTTCAAATGACTTATAAAGCCAATTTAATTATACTTAATTCAAATCAACAAGAAATTACATGACGCTCACAAATAGAGTGCTTAACTTTGCATTTTACGTCTAAAGTCATAAAAGAGTTTTATGTGTGGTTTCATAATAGTTGCATTTATGCATTTACTCAGAATGCACACACACGTTGACATTCTTATGTTTTTCCCAGTAATGGCATTCTTCAGGAAAACTAGACACAGCAAAGCTCTCCTTGTGACGACTGATAGCGTGAACCAAAAACCCAGAAAAATGTTTGTCCAGGACCTCCACTACAGTTTTGGCATCTCCTTTCTTGGCAGGACCGTCCATCATCTTTTTTACGCTCTCATCAGGCACGGGCTGTGGGTTGCTGCAGTAGGACACCATAAGATTAGTGTCATTTCCTTGAGACACTTCAAAATATTTCTGTCCGGCCACACACTGAAAGTTTTGTCCAGCTCTCAAGTCTCTATATTTGCTCATGTTAGTAATGACTCTGATGGACCAGCTCACCCAGTCGTACTTCTTCACCAGGAATTCCAGCAAATCCTTAGCCAGATCTTGGAGGTTTGCATCCTCTCTCTCCTTCACAAGCCTGTTGATGTCCAGTTCAGCTTGCTCTGGAAATGAATTCACACATCTCTCGATGGTTTTCTTCATCTTCATCTCAATTTCTTGGATCTTCATGTTCCACTCTTGAATCTTCTCTTGCTCCGCCTCCTCGCCCTGAGTAAGAAAGCAATATCCCAGTAAAGGGATTATTCCCAGGCAGAGAAGCTCCTTCAGTCTAACACAGAAGTCTTCCATCATCCGTCTGTTTCTTCCTTCATAATCTTCCACAACATCCAGAATTGGCTCGCCAAATGTGCCGTTTCCCATCAAAGCATTGTAAAGCACAGAGAGGTTTCTCTCTCCTCCCGTTATTAAAAAATGCTCCATGAATAAGCGTTTTTTGACCTCTTTGTATTCAGGTTTGGCTTCCAGAATGTCAATGTATTTTCTGAAATGGTTCCGCAGATTTTCCTCCACAGAGAAGAATTGAGAATCCAAACGTCTCCTCCTGATCTCACAATCAATGTCTGTTAGCTGAGATGAGATGACGTCCAGTTTGCTCCGTACAACTAGAAACTGCTCTTTAATATAAATCACCTCTTTGCACTCTACATTATCCAGCACCAGCCTTAAAACCGGGGAAGCGACCTCAAAAAGAGGACACAGCTCTCCAACAGCGCTGGCCAGAACCTCGGCTCCCCTCTCAAACATCTCCATCAGTGCTTCAATGGCACTCTTCTTCTGGGCTACCACTCTCTCCAGTGAACTGGACATGTCTTGAAATGGAAAGGTCACACAGAATATACACAAAATAATTAGTAATTGTATTTATATATGTTTAAAATCTTCATTTTATTCATGTAACTGGTTTAATTATCTTTTTTGTTCAGCACATTCTTGCATTAAAAACATTTATTTGTGCTAAAGTTATTTAAAATAGCTGTTAAGAATGAGATCAAAACATAAAAATCCTTATTTGTTGTAAAACAGATTACAAATGTTTTATTTGCTATTTTAAGAATGCACTGCTGTGTCTGGGGCATTACATGCACTAAAGGCTACATCTATTGAAACATGCTGTTTAGGTGAAGAATATTAATGACAGAAAAAATGACGAATTACAGTTCTTTCAGATCAAGACATAAATAAGACCACAGTTGAATATCAATCAAAATGATAAAATGACTCAAGCCTTCGGAGTAATGCGGCTTAAAGGGGTACATGCTTATGTGCCAAATATACATCTGTACATTTAGAGACACACCTTGTAAATGTTTCTAGACGCAGTCAGCATCATTTCAATGTCTTAAATTTGCGCATCCCTGACTCACAGCTTTACAAAAAAAAGTAAACTGTTTTCTCTCACCTGGCTAGATGAACAGCTGGTGGGTAGATCTTCAAAACCTCCAATGACCCGAAATTATTTCCACAGTTTCTGGTTTGAGATTGTCGTGATCAGATGCTCAAGGTGAAGTGATTTGAGGGAGAGAGAGAGAGAGAGAGAGAGAGGAGGGAGGGGAGGGTGAGAGAGAGAGTTGAGCGCATTGAGAATAGGTTCAGGGTGGTTTGGAAAGCGCCTGGCAACTGACGGATTAATGACTCATAACTGACTGAAATGGATTATCACAGTTTGTGTATAGTTAGGGATGCGATGTGGGTTAAGACATCTCGTTCTACATCAAAATATTTGGTTGCAGGTTTTTTGTGCATGGTGTGCAACATCTCACGATGGACTGGATAGAACGGGACCATGCGCAGGTTTGAATTTGAATTTCTTAGGCGTATTTAAGGTATTTAGCCTACTGCTATTTTTAGGCACACATTTTTATACTTCATATACCAAGAAACTATTTTATGCTGTTCTATTTTGTACAAATTTGGCACTTACAACCAAAAAATACATATATATTTAGTATGTAGAGCCTAATAATTGACATTTTCAAGTGGTTGAAATTAATTTATTTTGCAGGCCTTTTTCTGATTATCATTCTCAAAATGGGTTAGTGTATGTAACTAGTCTATGAACTAAGGAAATTCCATTGTTTGTGGTAACAAGTCACGCAAAATTGCACCTCCCTTCATAATCAATTAAACTGTATCTCATTTTGTTTGACAATTTTTTAGTCTTTGTCGCCTTTTACTAAAACTTTATTGGATAAGACACATGTGATTTGCTACACTATGACTGTGGCTATTGACACACTTTTGCCACACTTAAATAACTAAAATAGCAGATGCTGTATGTGAGTTACATTTTTTTCTCAAGAAAGTCAATTTTGTATGTTGTATTCATCTAACACACTTTTAGACATTTTAGAGAAAAACTAATGAAAGGGGTCCTGAAAGATAGAAACTGTATTATATATTTAAGTAATTTAGGGCGTTTTTGCATTTAAAATTGACCTTCAGAACCCTATTGACCAACCAAAATGTAAACCTGTATAAGGTCATGCCGCTAGATTTCACAGACTGGACCTTTAAGTGACAAAGTAATTTTCATGATATGCAGATCCAGAGCGTGAAAATCGGTTCTTTGTGTTCTGTCATAGACTGGTGTAGAAAACAATTCAGATAAAAATACAATATTATCAAATACAATCAAACTTTACAGTTAGGAGTCACTTTGTCCTTCACAATAGTGAGTTTTCCTCATTTTATTTTTATTTTGGGGTAAGGTTTTTTGCTATAATTTAAATTACTTCTTTAAGTTACCAAGACACTATTACACAATGGGACATTCTCTCTTTTTTACAAATGATAGGCAAAGTGTGTTCATTCTTCACCATTTTATTCAAACTACTGGTGCATAGTACATGATATCATATAAGAATAACAATGAAAGAAGGTAAGATATACATGAAAAGTATTTTAAGGCTCAAGTAAATAGAATATATAGATTTTGCAACACTATTTGATGACACATTTTTTTTTACTTTCAGGTTCTCCTTGGCCGATTGAATTGTGGTGCTAGGCAGTACTAAAGTAAGCATTGCTCTTTTGGTAATTTGATGTCATTTGCCTGGTTGCTATGTTGCTGTGAGATAGCTAAGATGTTCTGAGTGATTTCTGGACAAAAAAGTAGTTAGATAGATAGATAGATAGATAGATAGATAGATAGATAGATAGATAGATAGATAGATAGATAGATTAATGAAAGATCACACAGGACCTGCTCAGGACCTCTGACATCCTTTTGGCCACATCTTTCATTTTCTCCTCCCACTCGATACGCAGACTTTCCTCATCATCTCCGACGATGGCAGCATAACTCATCAGAGCAATGAGACCAATGCAGAACAGGTAGATGAGCCGCCTGCAGAGATTCTCCATGACACGGCGGTCCTGCTGCGAGTGCTTCATGTACACCTCCAGAATGGGCTGGCTGAAGACCTTCGATTCGCCCATCACACCATCATAAAGTGAGTGCAGGTTTTGGTCAGACTGATTGATCATAAAGCACATTTCGAATTCTTTCTGCCGCTGCTGGTGTGCCGGTGAAGTCTCGACAGTGTCCATGAATTTGTTGAACTGAGTGCGAATGTTCTCTTCCACGCGGGAGTACAGGCCATCCACCGTCTCCTTCCTGATCTGAAGCAGTACGTTCTGGTTCTGCTGTGAAATTTCATCCAGGGCTCGATTCACACTACTAAACTCACGCTTAAGTTTCTGAATATCCTCATCGTCCACGTGGTGAAGCACCACTCGAATGAGAGAGCCGGCCACGCCAAAGATGGGATTGACCACCGCTGCTGCTGATGAGATGGTGGCCACGCATTCTAGAACCTTCACAAGACCTCTCCTTATCTTCTCATGGTCTTCTAACATGTCATTGTCAGCCATTGCATCTGGAGAAAGGGATTATTTTGATGTTCACCTGAGTAAGGGAACATAATATGGTAAGGTACAGTGGACAAACAAAAATATTTATAATTGTATGATTATTAACATTATTGCTTCAGTTTTTCAAAATGGATGTTGTTGGCTATTCCTATTAAAGCAGCTGGTGGAACTAAAACAAGCTGATATAAAATAAATGTTATACATCTTGAGTTGTTTTAGCTCAAAAAAATAGTTTTTTGTCTTGTTAGAGGAGACAGATAATTTTGGCAACATTGACAAATATTTCACTTGAATGATATATTTTTTGGTTAATTTTTCCATCACAAATGTTTTAATGTGGCAGCCTTTGTTTGTCAATTTCAGCCCTTCCTTTGGGAAACAGCCCTTAGCCCAAGAAAGAAGAAATGGAGACCAAAACATATTTTTTTGACTAGTTGATGTTTGTTTGGTTATAGCGCCCCCTAGCCACTCCTCCATATTTCCTGCTTCGTGCTAAGGGTTTAGATTCCTCTTTCTGCCATATTCAAGCTTTAGAAAAAAAACACCTGAAAAAATCCACCCATTCTCAAGGGTTTCAATAACAATCACATTAGCTGTGCATATTGTTTGGCTTACCTTTTCAGTTTGTTATTTATTTCCCTTTTAACTGTATCTCTTCCCAGCAGTCACTGCTCAATGGGCACTTTCATATAAGCTGAATACAGAGGGGTGTACAGAATGGACTGTACCATTATCTTACAGGGTCCCGCTAACTGGAATGTAAGGCGTCATTTTTAACACAAGCCTGCGTTTCCTCATCTTATGTTATGTAATATCACCATCTCCATTATAACAGATGTGCTCATCCAATTCAACCTTCATAAATTTTTGGATTAACTTTTTCGGGATTCCTTTTAAATAAAGTCAAAAAGAAGATTAACTAAATGTGTAGTTTACAAACAACAATGTTTGGGCAGCTATAAGGTGTCCAGAGATGTAACATGTTTACTGTTAATATTACATCTAAGTATATGTCTGTCTGTGTCTTTGATTTTGTGATTTGTCTTCCTGCTTTTAGATCATCACACATCATTGTATAAATGTTAATGTGTCAACTTAAACCTGTTTTTTTTTCAAAAAGCAAATTATATCTTTTTATTGTCATGTGGTTAGTTCCTCATACTCTAATACAGATCCTTTTTCTTTTCTCGTGCACCTAAACTCAGACACCATGAGGAAGTGAGTTGCCACAGTCTGGCACATAGAGTTTAGTCAGTGTACTGACTGATGTTTTCTTTTTCCTCTTGTTATACGGGCAATAATGTGTATAAGAGCTGTTTGAAGAGATTTTCCTGAGATTTCATCACAAAGGAAGACATCAAATGTGAATCTGCATCGAAAAAAATAAAAGCAGGCCCTGCACTCGGACGACAAAACAGACAGAGACGTCAACAGCACTAATATGATGAAGTAAGAGATTCATCCTTAACTTTGTTGTGATAAGTATCTATGATGTGGAATATGAGCAGCTCTGCTTGATAATAATTTTAAAATGCAGCCAAATCAACATAAATAACTAAAAATATGTAATTATAGTCATAGAGAAAAAGATAAAACTGTATATTGTGTTAAGTTTTTCTATTATTGTATAGATTAAACTATGTATTATATTGTTTATAGTGTTTATATTAAAATCTAAAAAAACATAATTACTGCAATTATTTGCAAGAAAATAAATGTAATTATTTGAATGAATTTTGATGTAAAAGCTGGAAGAGGTTAATGTAAATTATTATGTTGTCCTGCTCCAAACAAAGTTAATTTATTAAACCTATGCCTAAAATGTGAAGATTTAGGTTGTATTTTCTTAGACAGTGTATTGTAGTGTCATCACTTACCTCAGAATATTTTGTGTGACCTTTTTTGGATTTATTATGTCAGTATGGGTTATAGGCACAAGATTTCACTATCGCTCATAATTAATAGTTTTTGTTGTAATTAAATAGAACGGCATATTTAAATATATGATATAAAAGCTAATTTTGAGGACATATGAGGTCAGGTCTGTCAAGTAACTGAATAGAGGGCTTGTTTAGCTGTGGTATAAGCTGTTTGGTACGTCAGTGTTTATTTTTGACGTAGCACTTGGTTGCCATTTTACATTTTTGAAGAAAGAAGTTCACCAAATGAAACTTGAATTTTAAATAACATAATATTTAAAATAACATTTTTGAATATAACAGACAGTAGATGGCGTTCTGTTATGTTGCAGTACACCTGGTTTTGTGGTGTATAAAGACTTAAGAGTAAAGACACGGTTTACAGGCAACCTCCCCACCACCACACATTAACTCTATCCCTCAGACTCGAGCGATCGATAGACATCTAGAAGATAGGATAAAAGGAAATGTTCAGTGTGTTGTTGGAGGCTTTATATGGATCGTGGTCCATTGCACCTAAGCTTGTCTGTCAATGCTCTTAAGAATGACTGATGAAACCTCAATTCTCAAGCTGTACACCACAAGAAGACACTGATTAACAGAAAACATTGGGGGGGAATCCTTTATCCCTGTGAGGGATGTTTGAATGAGCATCTTTTATCCATAGTTTATCATGTCACTTTTGCTCTTTGCATGTTTAGCATCACATACATTCAAAGACTGTTGTGTAAAGTCTGTGTTTACAAATGAGGTGGAATAGAATTAGTCAAAAATAGCTTGAAACATAAACTGAGATCCGTGTTCTTTTCAATACTCGTTTTTGTCTAGTTATTAGTATTATTTGATTTCTATTATATTGGACCATATGATATGGGAAAATATCTCAAAGGTTAACTTGCATATAAGTTTTGCAAATAGCAAGTTTACATTTAAGATGATCTCTTCAATGTTTTTATAAGATTTCATTTTATTGTCATCAATAAGATGATGACACTCCCTCCCTCTGAAACGTGTTTGGCCTGTAGTACATACTTTATACAAAGTTCATAGTTCATACTTTAATTCATAAAGATTTTATATTAATATGTGTATTTTTAAGGAGACAACACTATAAAACCCTGCCTACACCAGACACGAGCGATGCGACGCTACATGACACGGCAAACCCATTAAGAACAAGGCATTTGTCACGCCGCAACCAGTGTGAACTAAATGTATATAATTTTGAAGTATAATAATTATTTTGTGTTTTGTCACGTCAGATCGTGCCACATCGCATTAGGTGTAGACAGGGTGTACTTTTTGTCAGACGGAAAGAGGTGAAATTTAAAAAATATTCTGCTTTTGTAAGGCTTTAGAGTGCTTTAAATAAAAGACAACAAAAACAAATACAGTATACAAAAAATTTGTATACTGTATTTTCTGTATAGCACAATTCAGCAATGACTTTTTCTGGTTCTGCATGTTGTAAGGGTGAAATTGCTGTCATCACAATATTATGGCTGAAATGTGCTTTTAATCTTCTCTGTTGACAGCACGCATAATAAATACATGCACAAACACGTTGACCTTCAGAAAGGTCAGCAGAGAAAAACAGAGAACAGCATTACAAGGCTGGAACACATTGTGTGAAATGAGAGGGAGAGAGAGGCACAGATGGAGCCAAAACAAGATCAATATACCGATTAGAACTGTAATACGCTAATGCTTTGGTGAACACGCTGATAGAAAAGCCCATGAGTATAATCAGAGTGTAATTCATCTCCCGCTTCCAAAGATTGAAACTGAGACTTACAGTATATTTTCTTATAGATCACATTCCCTTCATGGAATTTATTTCAATTTAATTATAACTTGCGGAAAATTGTGCTAAATTTTCAAACAAATATTTCAGAAAATGTTATTGGGAATAATTGGAAAGGCGGGAGACCCCATTTGTTGTCTGAAACAAACAGTTCAAATATTAAAGTGATTGTTTTATTTTTGTGTATCTCCAAGACTATAATAAATAAATATTGTTAAATTTGCAATTACTTCAGTATATTTCTTGATGTATCAGCTTGATACAGACGGTAATTCATTAAAAATGATCATTCACATTTATTATATGTGAAGAAGATAAGTACCATTTTGTGAATATCTATTTATAGATTGTCATTTTCTTTGAGGGGGGTTTTATTGCTCTAATAGAGACATTAAAGAGATTTAAAATGTGTTTTTTCCTTATTCACTGTAAAAAAAATGCTGTACTGGTGTTTATAAAACATGAGGGGAAAAATATATTTTACAGCGTGGGTTATTCAGTCAAAATATTCTGAAAATGTAATACTCCACATTAGGATAAAGCCGGTGCGGAGGGTGAGCTGGTGTGTGTCACAGTACAAATGTTTTAATGCTTTTTATCAGATCAGTCCACTTAAGAGCAGGAGAGCGGTCGATAGTCCAATCTGATGAAAAGGTAATGTCATTAGTTCAGCCTGTGATTGGCAGATCCAGCCTGAGTGAGGCATTCTAGGATTGATAGAGTGACTCTGCTGTTTGCTGTAACGTTGGATTTCATAAGATAACTCATTTGTTTATTAAATATTGATACTGACTGATGCCCTTTCCTGAACACAGCGAATTCATTAAATTATTCTTGTCCAACAGAACTTAGAAATGCTATGTCATATTGGAATGTGTTATGGTATTATAGCAGTCGGGTTTAAGGTTCAGCCACTTGGAAACCTGTATCAGAGATGGAAGCCACACGAATCAATAGCTCCAACCAAGACAGAAGCCTCAACCACTAATAGATTTAGAAGTGACCATGTTTTCTATTTAATCTCTGAAACAAGAGAACAAGCTGGTTGAAAAGGGTTGCTTTAAATATTCAACAATATTGGCTTTTTAAATTATATTTTTCCTTACTTATTAATAGAAACTTACAGAAGGTGCAATAAGGATAAAGAATAAATAGAATATCTTTTTCTCTTGAGTGTAAAGTATACTATAATGATGGATTGCTGCCTTACTCTATGTTTCAACAATTTTAGAGACTGGATCTGAAGAGCTGATCACAGCAAATCTGATGCTCCTGAGCATAATATTAACAGAGCAAACCCCTCTCATTCTATTACTGCAGCCCCAAGCTGAAAACGCTGACTTTTGTAAAAGTGCTGTAATTGAATTAATGCGGCCCTACGTTGTGTTTCATAACATGGGGTGTCAATGATTTTTTATGCAAAAAAATGCATATTCCAAATGTTCTGTGTTCACATTTTTATGAGTATAGGTTCAATTTGTCTTGTACTGAGACAATTTATCTTGCTGCTTGAGAATAATTTTTTACGGGGCACTTTTATTCTATTGGCTCCATGTAGGTCATCCACACAAAGGCCTATTTGCCAGTTTTGGCACCATTACAAAAAGTCCAAAAGCAGCAATACCTTTTAACATTCTACACAAACTTCACAGCAATGTTGCATAATACTTCTTTAAAGGGGTAATTTCAGTCATAGAGACATATACATTTATAGCATAGCATGAATACATGAATAATTGAATACATTTGGTTAAAAAAAAGTGAAATTACATTAAGTTTTTTTATATAATGACAGTTATTTGAATAGCAGGAAGTTAACTTTGGTACCATCTCTAAATGTGACAACGAAGAGAGTGCAATGAATTACAATAATTTTACAGACAATAGATTGTAAGCTGACAATGAATAATGCCATATATGTGAAAAGCTGCTTTTTAGATGAAGAAATTGCACCAGTATATTTGTTTATATCTAGAATTTTATACATGTTTATATGTTTACTCAGAATGCACACACACGTTGACATTCTTATGTTTTTCCCAGTAATGGCATTCTTCAGGAAAACTAGAGACAGCAAAGCTCTCCTTGTGACGACTAATAGCGTGAACCAAAAACCCAGAAAACTGTTTGTCCAGGACCTCCACTACAGTTTTGGCATCTCCTTTCTTGGCAGGACCGTCCATCATCTGTTTTACGCTCTCATCAGGCACGGGCTGTGGGTTGCTGCAGTAGGACACCATAAGATTAGTGTCATTTCCTTGAGACACTTCAAAATATTTCTGTCCGGCCACACACTGAAAGTTTTGTCCAGCTCTCAAGTCTCTATATTTGCTCATGTTATTAATGACTCTGATGGACCAGCTCACCCAGTCGTACTTCTTCACCAGGAATTCCAGCAAATCCTTAGCCAGATCTTGGAGGTTTGCATCCTCTCTCTCCTTCACAAGCCTGTTGATGTCCAGTTCAGCTTGCTCTGGAAATGAATTCACACATCTCTCGATGGTTTCCTTCATCTTCATCTCAATTTCTTGGATCTTTGTGGTCCACTCTTGAATCTTCTCTTGCTCCGCCTCCTCGCCCTGAGTGAGAAAGTAATATCCCAGTAAAGGGATTATTCCCAGGCAGAGAAGCTCCTTCAGTCTAACACAGAAGTCTTCCATCATCCTTCTGCTTCTAGCCTCGTATTCCTCCATAACATCCAGAACTGGCTCGCCAAATATGCCGTTTCCCATCAGAGCATCATAAAGCAAGAAGAGATTTTTGTCTCCTCCAGTTTTGGGAAAATGTTGCAAGAACACACGTTTTCTGACCTCTTTGTACTCTGGTTTAGCCTCCAGTATGTCCATATATTTTCTAAACTGGTTGAGTATATTCTCCTCTACAGAGAAGAATTGCGAATCTATCCGTCCTTTTTTTATCTCACAGTTGATGTCTTCCAGTTGAGATGAAAGGATTTCCAGTTTGCTCCTCACAGCTAGAAACTGATCTTTCACATAAATTACCTCTTTGCTCTCCACATTGTCCAGAACCAGCCTCAAAACTGGGGCAGCAGCTTCGAAAAGAGGACACAGCTCTCCAACAGCGCTGGCGACCACCTCAGCTCCTTTCTCAAACATCTCCATCACTGCTTCAATGGCCTCTTTCTTCTGGGCTACCACTCTCTCCAGTGGACCGGACATTTTCTAAAAACATTTATCCAAATATGTCTCCATTTAGATATAACATATTAGAGATTTTTATATATTCTAGACGAATGAGTGTGTCTTTTTGTCACTTAATTGTGACTAAGTAGAAAAATGCTTCTGTTCTTGCTGGATACTTTTTTCACAAAAATATATTGCCATGCAGAAAAGCTCAAATTTAGTCATGGTTCAAGGATTTAGGTTTCCATTATAAACATTTTGTTTAAACTATAATTACGTAAAATGTCATAGCAGCAAATTCTATTCAGGCTAATGTCATTCTATTTAACTGTGCCATCAGCCTTCTCCATTTTAAACACGTATGCACATTAATGACCAAAACACATTAAAGAACCATCTGTACAGGCCTCATGTAAACGTCTAAGACATTACATTCAGATCAAAATAATGTTACTTAAGTCAAACGTATTTAATTTTGATAAACATCATATGGCGCGTCTCAGTCTGTGATCTACTGCTGCGTAAAAGGACACACCTAGAAAACACTTTTAGTCATAGATGTTAAAGATGCGCATCGTCGCATTTACCCGAACAGAGAAGCTTTAAAACGGGTTCTTCACGCCTGGCAGGATGGACAGCCGCTGGAAATCTCGACGTGTGTCCGAAATTAAAACAATCCCCCTAGGTTTTGGCTCGAAGATGTTTGTAATGACCTGAGAGAGCGGCAATATAGTGAGAGAGAAAGAGAGGGAGGGAGGTTGAGAAAGAGAGAGTTGCGCGCTTTGAGCATGTTTTGGAAAGCCCTTGGCAACAGTCTACTGCTGCGTAAAATATATTTGACTACCTTGTTATTCGTAATTTAAAGACAGAAAGAACTGTTCTATGTTGTTTTTTGTAAAACAATAGCAGAATGATTGATTTTCAAGAGGAACATTGCGCGCAATGCGCAACATGGAGACGCACAACCGGATCACGAGAAACATGCGCAGACATTTTCTACACAGGGTTGGCAGGTATTTTCTCAAGCGATTTATTTATTTAAGCTTTTAAGGACAGTATATTTTACTATCGTATATGCTTGATGTTATTAATTAAAGTAGAAATATGCGTAATGATATCCATTCAGCCAGACGAACATCTCTGTAAATATACTCTTTGCCTGAATGTTACTTTAACAGGCCGTGTGCTGTTAGATTATTCAAGATAGCTACACATTTTAAAATTTAGATGCATTTGTATAATTTGCGATTTTCTTGCCACTTCATTAACGTTATTCGTCGCGCAAATTTCAGTCTAAATGATGTATGGCACATCTTTCTGGTCGTCCTTAAAATCACATCTATTCATATCTGCAAAATAAGTGGTCGACAATTGTATTTGCTTTAGGTCTAAAATGAACGTTTGGAACCGTCAGGTTTTACCTTGACGTGTGTGTGTGTGCATCCATCATGCGACGGCGAATTATGACCTGCATGTTCTCCAGGGATCCAACAAAAAAGGATTTCAGTTTTTACATTAAAATTTGCTTTGTTAACGTTATGCTGTCTGGTACATAACCAAAATAAGAAACGTTTTTAAAATGTCTTAGTTTTAATTATAGTTATACATTTTCCCAAATATATTATATTTATATATTATATAGGCGAAGAGGACAATGCCAAAAAGGCCAAAACATATTTTCCGAATTACTTTCTTAAAAGAAACTGCATTTCAGCTTAATTTATTGTAAGGTTATCGTTATAAACTTTGAAATAGAGGTATAAACATAGACATATGGAATTCATTTATTTATTAGACATATTAATGTCTAATATTTTCTTGTTTTTAACGGAGTTTCAGTTATGTGGGGGATTTAATGTGGTTACCAGGATTCTACAGTTTAAGTTTTTGTAATATTTTGATTACAATGGAGCTGCACATGATCCCAGAACACACATTCATTTGCCAATAAGCAAACATTTATGTGATTTATTTATTCTTTTTCAGATATGTGTTTGTCCTACCTCTCAGATCTGACTCAGCAATCTATTAAAGATCTTGCAGACCAAGACAAAGGAGCTGCTTTTTCTGTGATGTCACACGGGGTAAAGTACAACTTTTATTAATAGGTTTCTACTCTTGAATTATCTTTTTTCTTATAATAAGAAAATGGGAACATTCTAGTCTGTTGACAAACCTGTGTTTCTGCTAAAAAAAATATTTCTTTTTGATATTTGTGGTCATTTAAAAAATTGAATGATACGATTGTTTTTAGAACATTTACATGTTTTTGTTGTTTGAACACATTTTATTTAAGAGACTTTTACCCCAAAAGGTAGTGTACGGTAGGCTACCAGCAGGGGCTATTGTAACCGGCCAGAGTGGGCTTAACACTGAACTCAGTTTTTGGTCTTGTACTGACATCTAGCGGTGGAAGAATAAAAAATACCCCAAATGCACAATACTGGTTCCCATCTGTGGAAAAATTAAATCTAATATCAAATAATTCATATAACATTAAATAATCAAATAAGATAATATATTTGTAAAGGGATTTCTCATCAGTGTTAATCATTTAAGGTCAATACTAATATAGGCTATAGGTGTACTGTTTTGTACCAAATTGTAGGTCCAAGATAAAGCAAAAAATGATGGAAAAGAGAATTGACTGGCTAAATAATGTAAAGCAGCAAACAAGAGCCAAGAATATATGAAAACTCATAGGGTGATACCTCAAAAAGTTTTTTTCTAAAATGTATAAAATATTACAAATAATATTTACAATTAAAATAATTAAATATACTTAATATATAATAATAACTTGTATAAATCAATATAAACTTTTGACTACAATACTTGATTTAAATGACAGTTCTTATAAAATCAGTTTACACGTGTATGGAGTTATTGATGATGGACTCATTTAAAATATAGAGTTTATATTGTGGATATTTATTGAAAACTGTAACAGCATTTTACAGAGATTATAAGTACAGTATAAACATTCCTAAAGATAAGTTACAAGAAAACATCTGGAAATGTACACTTTTGACATTCATGAACACAGAATCTTATGCTATATAGTATATATAGTATGCTATACATATGCATTTATTGATTTATGATTAAATAAATGTGCAACAAACATAATGATCCAGATGAACTTCAGGCTTGTTAGACACAGAGCTGCACTTTACGGTCTTTTTTATCATGCTTCAGATAAAAAAGGTTTAAAGAAACTCTAAAGGAAACTCATTCAGTGTAGATCTCCGTTCTTACAATATACTGTCAGAAACTTTGCAACTCAACAGGAAAAATTTAAGTGCATCTATTATGTGCCACTTACTGGCGAAAAAAACATAAACAAAACAAAAATATCCTTTCATTAAAAAAATTATAAAAACAACCACAATGAGCGTTCACAGACAAACAAATTTTCATTCATTTTTAGAAGTTTGTATATAAACTATTTGTGTAAAGCTGACTTTAATACAATGTTTATATGACGCATGAGTGAGTTTAGGGTGTCGTCTCACTTCTTATGCGGTTTATCTTTGCTCTTGCTGTAGATTATACTGTACAGTCGTTTATCTTTTAATAGTGTTACATTTTGTCTTATAATGTTATACTGAGCCAGCATAAACCTGTGATTGGAAAAAGCAGATTACAGACAAAAAGCCCATCACTATGCGTACAGCGATACGTCAGCAAATCCTGCAGTCATCAAGGACACAATTGCATTAGATGCTTCGGGTTGATGGTGAAAAGGTCTGTTAAAGTGGAAAAGGGAAGCAAGACATGCATACAAGAGAGCTACCAAGAGGTTGTTTAAGGCATTGCTTGTGTGTAATAAATCATTTGCACCCCCTCAGCGCTTCCTGCATCTTCTCCTGCACGTTTTTCATCTTCTCCTCCCACTCCTCATTCCGAGCCTCCACATCATCTTCTATGAAGGCATAGTAGCCCATCATCGCGATGAAACCAATGCAGAACAGGTAGGCGAGTCGGGTGCAGAGGTTCTCCATGACGGTCTGGTCACCCTCAGAATGCTTCATGTACACTTCTAGAATGGGCCGGCTGAAGAGTTTGCGTTTCCCCATCACACCATCCCAAAGCGTGTGCATGTTTTGGTCTTCGTTGTCATTCATGTAACTCTCTACGAAATCGTCCTTCTTGCGCTGCAGGTGCCCGGGCTTGGCTTCCACGATCTCCATGAATTTGCGGAACTGGTTACGAATGTTTTCTTCGATCTGCCCGTACTGTTTGTCAATCGTCTCCTTCCTGATCTGCTGCAAGGTTTGACGGTTCTGTTGTGAAATATCATCTAGGGCTCGATTCACGCTTCGGAACTCACGTTTGAGTATCTGGAGATCTTCATCGTCCACGTGGTGCAGCACCACACGGATGAGAGAGCCTGCCACGCCAAAGATGGGATTGACCACCGCTGCGGCTGATGAGATCGTGGCCACGCATTCTAGAACCTTTATAAAACCTCTCTTCAGCTTCTCTGGGTCATCAAATATCTCATTGTCAGCCATTGCGTCTGGAGGAAGAAGTCTCGATGAGAATTTTTACCTAAAAAAAGGAAAAGGATTTGAAAGTGATTAAGCTGGTAAATATAATACATGAGAGTTAAATTTATTTTCTAGACGGCAAAGATTACGTGGACCAACTATAGCAGTTCAGTCTCTGCCAAGTCAGCCAAATTTGCATTTTATGCAAATAAGAGCAATTTTCATATTCACCTGGAGACATGCGAAAATCACAGCCCTTCAGCGTGTTCACATTTAACATGACATGAAGAAATACAAAGACTGACTTTCATGAATCGAGAGGAAAATATAATCATTTATTGAGCACACAAATCAAAGATGATCCACAAAACAAGACACTCAATTGTGTTAATAACTGCTCACATTATGCAACTTAAAGATTTACACGTGTTGCTTCTTTGCATTATACTCAGTCACACTATAATGACTGACATCATTCTTTAAAAAAGGCTTTGGTTGATATACATTAAGAGCTTGCATTACACGTTCATAAAGTATCTTTCATGAATAGCTGAGGAAGAATCAACCATTTTACATTTTTCTCGATTCAATCCTGCTCATGACATTCGACAGTTCAGCATAAAATGGATTTGTCTCAGCATTCTTTCAGTGCATCATCCCACCCTCAGTTCTCCTGTTCACATTGGTCCAGAACTTCCTGCATCTTGGTTTGAATATCAATGACCCTTTTGCCCCATTTGTCTCTTAGTTCATCCTCGTCATCCTCTGTGACCGAGGTGTAGGCCATCAGCGCTATAAGACCGATGTGGAACAGGTGAGCCATGTGCGAGCACCTGGCCTCCATCACCCTTCTGTCCCTGTTGCAGTGCTCCAGGTAGACCTTCAGCATCTGCCTCCCAAACAGAGACCCGGTGCCCATCACTCCACGATAAAACACGTCCAAGCTCATGTCGCTTTTGTCCCTCACGTAGATCTTCTCAAAGTCTTTCATGTGACGTGTGGTGTTGTCTGGGTCCTGCTTTACCTTCTCCACCATGGTGTTAAAGGCTCCGTACTGATGCTTGATGAACTCCTCATATTTACCGAAAGTTTCGTTGATTTCATCTATGCGGATCTGACGAAGGGTTTGCTTGTTCTTCTCCGAGATGGTTTCCAGCTTTTGGTGGATCTGCTTAAAGTCCTTGGCCAGCTCATGGTCCTCCTCCTCCACCAGGCCTCTCCTAACCACTCCAACTACAGAAGTCACAATCCCGAAGAGAGGATCTATAGAGGAGGCAAAGGAGGAGACCTTCTCCACATAGCCCAGCACTTTGGCCGCGGTCACTCTGATCTCCTGATTTTTTGCCATCGATGGGTCTGAATGTTGCTCTTTCGGTCCTGTGCGATTCTGAAATGAGAGGATAGACATCTGCTTAAAAATATTTTAAATATCCTTGGACATTAAAAATCCTGTTCTCTCGTTTTTCTCAGTAAAAATACTTTAGTTGGATAATTTCTTTCATGTTTTTTGGAAGGTTGCTGTCCAGTCCTGAACCTGCTAGCATCCCTAGTTGTTACATATTTACAATTTAGTCTAAATGTCTTTCTTCTTCTAGTATAAACAGTGTTGCAATGTAAGACAAAAGACATTAAGTTTAAAGCTATCAGTAAACAGGTGAAAGTTCACACAACAGGTTTTTGTGCTTTTAACACTCACAGGAAGTAACACTAAAACCCACACAAAAAAGGGATTTAATTTAACATACTGTAACGTAAACCGGTTTGTGCAGGAAAACATATTCAGAAAACATTATCTACATTGAAAAATGAATGATGTCATACTCGAGTTGCGCTATAGAGTAAACAAAATACAAAACCACCCTTTACTTTCTCTTATAACGTGCGGCTGTCTCTATCAACCTTCTAGACTGAATGAATGCTGGCAATAGATCAGGCTAACACAGTTAGCTCAAGAGAGAGAGGCTAGATGAAACAGCAAATATTCTATTAAATTACTCCAAACTCAAGTCACAAGATGCACGCTCGGTAAAACCCGAGAAGCAGAAAAATGGGCCAAACTACGAATCTTACCTGTAATGTGTCTGTAGTTGTTTTCTTCCTAATGGTACAGCTGCTTTTTTGAAGCAGCAGCCACCATTTCACTGTCCGCTCTGAGAAACAGCCCCTCCCTCTCTGTGATATAGAGGCAGGATGAGGGAGTGACTCATGCCAAAGCAATGCTCATTGGCTTAGGAGGGGAAAAAACACACACGCAGCCTTTCCGCAGTCTCTTTCTGGTGAACACACGCCCTGCGCGGAAAATGGTTGCAATGCTGTTTGCCAAGTTCAGCAAATGGTTGTCCCATAGAGGCAAGTATGATTAATAATGGAGCCGATGAGCGATTTAAAATACATTTAGTACGTCTGGGTTAAAAAAAGATTAAGCAATTCAGTATTTTAATTGTATTGTCTGAATCTAAAACCTGAAGAAAAGCACAAAACAGAAGCAGAACACATTTGAAAGTAATTGACAAATTCATTTAAGAGCTAGTTTCACCTTTTTAAATTCCGATCATGTTTTATGAATGTGTAGAAAAAATGTTCACAGGTATTTCCTGTTCTGGCCTTTCTGGTTACTTAAGAAAAATAGGCTACTAATGAACCACAAACAAAAGTAAAAATGTGAAGGAGAGGCCACTTACTACTGTTCACGTCATATGTCATTTAAACTATTTACAGTATATAATCACAACAGCATTCCTCTTTCTTGAATGAGGTGCAATGGATAAAAAATGTAGACTATTTTCTGCTGTTGCTTATTTGGTTACAGAACGTTTACCCCAACACCAGAATACTCTCATTATTTACACCTCATAAGAATTTAGATTTTAGGTGAATAAAGGGTGCAAAATACTTCTGAACTATAAACAATAGATGAACAGATGTAAAATTGATAGGAGAGGCTGTCGACGGCTGTTCGCGTCAGCTGTCGTTTGAACACCGTCGTTCATAACAGATGTGATGTTAGACGACCCTTCTAGATTCTGTTTGTAAAGTAAACGGTCATGTTTGTGCTGTTACAAATCATCATAACTAACATAAACATGTACCTAACATGTACTTCTAACGACATAAAATTGAAAAATTTACTTTTACTTTGCAATGGAAGGATTAATATCCCAAAATGAGATCTCGATTTTTCTTTGCAAGTACCCGGTAGAACAGAGAAAAAAAGTTCAGTCAAATTTAGAAAGTACCCCAAGTTAAAGCTTATACAGGGCTCAATAATAAGGATAATCTGAAGTTGTGTTTTCATTACATTCTGCAATGAATGGAACAATTGTTGTTCTAAGACAATCACGAAAAGAGGTTTCGTCTCAATGACTTGTGACAGTCTTGAAATCGTCAGTTGGAAAGAGTTTAAAATATAAAAATTATGCAAATCAGTAATGCTTTGCATCGTACTACATGGTTTCCCAGCAAATATGTGTTGTTCTATAGCGGTCATCTAGGACATGAATGTTTTTTGGTGAGGCCAATAAATAAACAAATATATAATAAAGAATTTATGGTCTTGTGCTCTGATTTTAGACCAGATGGAAATGTCTATTAGGTCATGACTCATTGGAGAATGTGACTTAGGTTTCACGTGAATATTATTGGGTTAGCTGTCAAACCACCAAGTGGTATGTCTGTAAAACATAAACTCTAATAATTTTTAAAACTTTAAAGGACATTTAGGGAAGGTACAAGATTTCACAATATCTGTGCTGCGATCTAATAGCATCGTTAGATTTCATCTATTTTATTCTCTCTTCATCACCTTTTTTGAAGTCTGTAACAGATATTCAGCTACCTTTTCAGGTCAAAGGAGTAGCTCACCTTAATAGAAAAACTCTGCCATCTTTTATTTAACTTCTTTCATTTTAAACCTGTATGACTCTCTTTGTTCTGCAAAGCACAAACGAATGCTGGTAACCAAAAACTGTTGGTCCCCATTCAATTTTATTGTAAGGACACAAAACCAGTGCCTGCCAATGGGGACCAACAGTTTTCTGTTACCAACATTCTTCAGACTATCTTCTTTAGTGTTTTGCATATAAGAAAGTCATACAGGTTTGAATGTACTGAGACCAACTTATTAAACAGCAGAAGGGTATTATGGTCTATGTAGACTTCTACTTACTATTCAAAGGTTTAGGGTCACTAAAAAAATTAACTCGTTAAACTGTGGAATTAGACAAATTGAACTATTGAAATTAAGACCATGTTGAGACTTAAAACAATAAAAGAAAAGAAAACGATCTAATATTTGGTCATCTTGAGTGAAGACACCCTTTGTGTAGAATTCTTAGAATTCTATAAAGTCGCTTTTTAAACCGTGTTTGAGTGAAAGAGTAAGTAGAGGAGATTATATCTATTCCAACCTCTTATTGACTTTTCTCCCTCATCATTCCGTCATTTCAAAAACAATTGTATTAAATACAATTAGTAAAATAAAAGATGTGTTATACACAATGATATAAAAAACTAAAGTCAGACATTTAAGCATACCGCTCAAGTGACCTAAACGGTAGTGTATCTTTTGCCATGGACCCCCTGCTGAAGTCACATGTGTTTTTCCTGATCCTTCCAGAGGGGGCAGTAATTTACATTTTGGATGTTTCATTACAAACCCTCAGACAGTGACTAAATGTGACAGGCTGCTGCTATTGACTGATGCATCATAGAGGGTGAATTTTAACTCTTTGATTGCTGGATGTTTTTAGGCTCTTAATATAAGAGCTGCGACAGTCTTCTCTACTATTATGCTCTAATTATTTAACTTTTTTAATTTATTTCCTTTTTCTTTTAAAAGAGATAAAAGAGTAGTAAACATAACTTCCATTTGACTTATTTAGTATACTGCAACTTTTCCTCTATTTAGTTAGGCCTATAAACGATATAGAAGACTATGCAGGTTAAGATAATTATTAAATCAGAAGTCGAATTGGCTGATATCGTTATTTAAAGGGTTAATTTTTCACACTAAACCTGTACCGCCTGCACCAAACGGTGTCAGTGGATGTTGTAAACATTACTACTCAAAAGCTTTGTTGTGCTCTAAACAAGTGCTAGTTTAGACAAGTGCTAGTTTTGGCCAAGTGAAGAGACTAGTCAAAGAAAGAGTCATATATACTCTTAGCATAACTCCTTAAAAAAAAAACGCTTTAGGTAAAATACATCACTAAATTGAAAGGTTTGAACAGTCTAGGTTAAGGATCATCCTTAGGCCAGAGTCTCATATATTTTCAATTTCAACCCAATAACCTATAACTTATACTTGAACCATTTATTTGTAACTAATAATTATTCATTACAGTTTTGTTTGGAAACAGTTTGAAATGCTTAAGCTGTTAAGCAAAATGCTAAACAATGCCGAATGTCGTCTGATTCAGGAAGTGACAGCTCTCACTGCTCCGAGGAGCGGCCATCTTTAAAACACCACATGAATTCACTTAGACAAGTGAATCTGCTAATAATCTCATTAAAAAAACACACAAAACATACAAGAAAGCATATAAAATGCATGATTACAGTACATTTAAATGCTTTTTTATTCTTTATGGACCATTATTAACAGTTTTGTCTCTTTCTTACTCAGAGCCTGTTTGGGCACTTCCCTTGGAGAAACAGCCCATGGTTAAAGACAAAACAACAACTGACCAACTTAATCACGCCAAAACATTAAAATACAACATACTTGTGTGTTTTCTCAAATCATGTGAGTATTTCAAAGAGTTTAAAGCCCAACTAAAGTGGATAACTTGTAGCTAGATGGTGTCTGCCCTGTTATAGCTCCCCCTAGCAGCACCCTGTATATTTCCTTGTTCATGCTAAGCAAGATATCCATTTCCAACCCTACACAGACACAATGTAGGATTTGTAAAAACCTACATACAGACAAATATAAGAGCCAATGTGCATCTAAATGATGCCATCCATCCATTAGTGACCTTCCCATTGGAGAACACAGCTCCTCTTACCTTTTTAGATTGCTACCACCCTCTCCAAAGTCCCAATCCCGACTGCACTTCTTCTTCCCAGCAATCTTTGCAATATAGTCTCTACCATTTAGGCTCAATATGGAGGGGTGTTCAGATTGGACTATGCCATTTTCTGGTTTACAGAGGCCCCTGGTGCATCCAAAAGGGCCCTTAAGACACCATTTGAATGTAAGTCTTTACTTGCTCCATTCCAGTGGCATTTGTGAAGCCCTATTGACAAGCCCACTCCTCAAGCCACAGATGTCCTCCCCTAGTGACATTCAAATATTCCAGCCTTCCAACAGCCAGACAGTCTGATACAGAGAACCAACTGTCATTCTGGAGGCAGCTGAGAGCGTAAAGTGTCTCCAAAGAGGCCAGCTGCCAAGCATTGCCTTTGGTTACAATAGATAAAAACTATTTGTGGATGATATTTTATTTAAATTTAATTTAAAATAAAAAATTGTGTGTTGGATTAAACCAAATTAATGAAAATGGGTAATTTAAATAGGAGTCATCCATTGAACGTGAAGCCTCTAAAATATCTTGGGTATGTGTCCAAATAAGAGACGTGTTTGCAACAGTACATGAATAAGCTGTAATGGCTCTTTTTAGCTAAATTAAAAATAAATATTAAGGGTTAATGGCCAACAGGGATAGATGTTCTGATTCGTAATGGATTAGTGTTGAAGCAATGGTTTGTATCGGTATGAAAAGCCTCTTTGTCATGATCATACACACAGACCTCACCGAAGTGCTCCTTCTCTAAGGACATTAAACATTCTCCAAAACAGAACTCTTCTACTCTCTCTTTTATGTATAGAGAATCCACAGACAACAAAACATTTAACAATTAAGAAATCCATATTCACTGCACATATACTGCATGTTTAAGTAGCTACAATGAGTGTAATGAATGCATGATACAATGACGCATGGTTTAACTTACAAGTACTGTAGGTACTTTGCATATGGTCTTTGCAAAAGACAATGAAAACCTGTGCACACACGAAATATATGGTTACTGTGAAGTAATATCACAACTATTCGCATACTAAGAAAAGCTCTGAGAAACTACCATAACGTACATAACTCCAGCCATGACAAACGGGGGAATAGATGCACACAGATGCGAGCTCACTGAGAATCTGCAAGATTACAGGTTGAGTGAGATGCGTGTATTTACACCATGTAGCCTACAACATAACTCCTAGCTTTTATATGCTTTGTAACTTCGATTACATTTAAACATTATTTGCAAACAGAGCACCAAATCCATGCTATATACAGGCCGCGCATTTGATAAATGCGTGTGTAATGTGTGTCGAGTCCACAGAAGAGCGCTAGATCTGTTACACAACACGCACGTTGATATGACGAAGCAGTAGGCAATTTACTGTACCGCATCTGTATGAATGATTGGATGCAAAAGACAAAAGAATAGAAAGGTGCTTACCAGCGGCGCGCAAAAACTGACAGATGCGCAGTGCGCACGTGGAATGCTATTGGGTAGACAAGCTGTTTTGTTTATAAAGCCTGCTGTTTGTGTCATATAAAACACACTAAAACGCACAAATAAATCGATAAAAAACAACAAGGTGAATATTTATCCAGTTTTCTCAACAATGCGCATTTCTACAGTCCAATAATGATTGTAGTACTATTTTTAGACAGGCACCGGGCCGACGCTGTGTTATCGTCACAAACAATACGGTGGTGGATCACTTAACAATTTTCCTGCCTGTAAAACATCCGAAACAAACTATAATTTCGTATTACGCATGTGATAATAAGGATAACATGGATTTTTTTTGAATAATTTGTTTGAGAGGCTGAATATTGCGCACTCGTGTAGACGCCAGTCAAATGTCGACATTTCATCAAAGCATTGTTTTATTTGTCTGTTTGAACTATTATGAAAATACGATGTCATCTAACGCTGTCCTGCGTATAATTAAAAGAAACGTGCATAATGCATGTCCCATATAAATAAGGTAAAAGGCAAAGCAATATTAATGTGAAGTTTTTATTATAAATATAATTTTTCTTTTCTTTTTTAGAAAGAAATTGGAGGGAAATAAAGTGTAGCCTTTCTGGATATGAAACTAGTTAGTACTAGTTAGTACTAGATTTCTCTTTCTGCTGTGTGTCCTATAGCCACTTCTCAAGGTTCCTATAATCACATCTGGCTTTTAAAGATCCACTGATGAAATGCCTTGATATGTGCATCTTGTTTTAATGGCAGTGACACATCCAGTGCTTTCTCTCCTTGGAATATCCATTATTTTACCCCAACGCCTGGAGTTTGACGAGAAGTCGAAGTGTAGTATGTTGTCATCAAAATTGTCCTTCCATATTTTTGGAAGTGAGAGCCTGTACATTTTGAATTTTTATCTTCTAAAGTTTTAGAGCACACTTTAGTTTATAGATATCTTTACATCTACTTAAAGCCAAAACAAACGTTTGATTTCATGGAGACTTTAATAGAAATCAAACAATTTTTATCATTTTCGAAATTGTATCATATTGCTGGCATAGGAAGGACTTAGTAATATAAATATAAATAGTAACTAATCATACAGTTGCCTATTCGCATTCAAAGTATGTATTGCACAAGCCTAAATGTTTATTTTTAACAGAAAATGTATATGGAAATTACTTTAAGCTCAGTTGTTCAAATAGGCTTTAGGAAATGTTTGGTGTAGGTTTAGTTCACACGAAATGCACTTTACTGATAAAATTATGTTTTTGAGCATCTGCTTAATGTTAGTGAATGTTAGAAGTCCAGCTAAACCTTTTTTGATAGGCTACATACAGAATTGATATAATTTTCAGTCATGTGACATCCACGGGAAACAAACTGTCTGTGGGTACTGTCCATGGTGCTGTTGAATTTCTCAGACTGCAGTGTGCCTCATGATGCCTTGTGATATCATTTTCTCTTGCGGTTTAGACAGAAATGGAGGTAAAGTACATGTCATTTGTTTTGTTTGGTCCATTATTTGTCCTCTGATTGTTTTTTCTGTGCTCAACCTTGATGTGTTTTGCAAAGATCTTTGAAAATAAAAACAAGGAATATGTATTCAAGTTTCAGCCATTACCCTGCAACATTCTCTAGCGCAGAGATCACTTATTTAATATTAATATATGTAGCGCATATCATATTTTATTGCAGTGTGCAGATGACAATCATGTGAGCGAACAGACAAAAACATTTTACTACCAATGTAAAAATGCCTTTCAGATGAAAAAATCAACTGAAAAGGAAGCTTTGTCTGAAGGTGTTGGACAGGATTTTAGTCTTCAATCAATGTTTAATGTAGTGTTTCTTGAAAATTCATCTGCGTGTTCATGTGTCATAACAGTTACCAACTTTCCATTTATCTCAAACGCTTCAACACTTGTTCAAAGTTTCAACGCTTATATTTCTTTACATTTGAATGTATTTTATGTTTGCATGTGGGTCCGAGACATTGTCATGTATTATGTGCACATCACAGCGCCTCCATGTAGAGAACATACTATGTTTAGATTTCTGCGAGGATGTAAAAACATTGGTGAGAACAGCAAGAAGAAATTCATTCCACAATTGATGGTGATTCATTTATTCAATACTTGGTAAGTACAATGTTAAGTCAACTTAAGTTCAGTTCAATCTACATGAGCATCAACACAAGTGAATTTAAATAAGAAGTTTTGGTATACCCCATTACTCAGTTAAACTGAGGGACTGCATTTACTATATTAGGGTTTTCAGCTGTGGCATAAAACAGGCATATTATTAATGACCAAACAACATAAAAAACTACAGTATAGGCGATTGTAAAACTATAACTTCAAAAACCCATATGGTGCGGTATCTGCATTAAATTTACATTTAGTCATTTAGCAGATGCTTTCATCCAAAGCGATCTTGAAGTGGGGTAAACAATGGAAGCAGTTGGGTCAACATTAGGACAACAAAAATCATAAGTGCAATAAAAACACCTCTCACAAAGTCTACACATTTTTTTTATATAGATAGTAGAAAAGATAAAGAAATCAGGAATGATCGGACAGGTGCTGACGGAAGAGATGTGTTTTCAGCCGATTCTTAAAAATGGCCACAGAATCTGCTGATCTAGTAGCAGCAGGTAGATCAGATCAGATCATATCAGATTCCAATTTGTCTATACCACTGAAAGACATAAGGTGAAATGCTACTGATATGCATGTTTGCCAGTACTTGTAGAACAATCAAGAAAAAAAGATGAAAAGACCAATACATTTGTCTAAATCAGGCAAAAAACTAGAGGTAACATCCAATCTTTTAAAATGAAGAACTTTCTAAAAATGGAAATCTATCTCGGTAGATCTATATGTTTTTTTAACGTTTAAAACTCAATTTACAGCGTTTCACAAGACACATTGTCTGCATAAGTTGCCAATTTTCCTGCACGCAATAGCCAATTTTTGTTCATTTGTACGTTTGTTAGAACTTTAAATGTAGGTTTTTACACGTAAAAGATATTCTTTAATGCAACTACATTTTACCAATCACATGTAATGCACAATCCAGCACACAAACTGTCAGAACTGTCTGGAAAAACATAAAAAGCTTTTAAGACATACAGGAAAATACAGTGGTACTTACAAAACTTGCAGTGTGGCCTTCTATTGTTATTATTTTTAATACGTTCAGTTAGTTTCTTTCAAAAAAGGAATTATATTCAACACATGTTGTGCGTGAAAAGCATGCAACACAAGAAAAGGATGACAATTATATTAAACATGCCCAGTTGATTCAACTTATACTTTGTTCGAGTAAAGTTTAGATCTGAAGAGAGCTGTTAAAAACATTTAACCATTTGTTTAACACTTACGAATATATGCCCTTAAAACAATGTGAAAAGAAAACACTATCTGTGAGAGGGAACAACCGATGGAGAGATGGCCTAAAGGAGATGAGTGGGGATAGGATCTAGCGGGCAGGTAGTTGGGTGGTTCGTAGATATGACCTTGGAAACATCATCTTCAGATAGGAGGGAGAAAGAGGGCAGCAAGCTCCTTGAAAAAGGCAGGGGCGGGCTGGGAAGAAAAAACGGTCCTGGAGTTTTTGGCCCACATCGACCCTCTACCATTTCTGTTGACTGGGGAGGCAGGTTTTTTTATTACATCGACCCTCCACCATTTCTGTCAAAGGGGAACGTGTCCGTGTCGCTAATGCCTTCATGTTTCGTGCATTAGTGTTAATAATGTCCATCTCTCTGGCACAAGCGTTCATTGACCGACAAGCACAAGCGTCCATTGACCAAGTGACTGCATTTGAGTTGTTTCAAAAATATGAATTTCTCTCAATGGGTAGACACATCAACATCTTCTTGGGCGGACGGAAACACATACTTTCATAAATATTTAATTATTTGTCCTGACTTGTCTATAAATCTGGTAAAAGTAAAAATCATTGTTGAAAATGTTGACAAACACATTTTGGATAATCTTCCCATGAACACGTCAGGGCATGTGTGTTAAGCAGAAGCTAAAAAAATCACACATGCTCATGTTGGGTGGATGCATCAATCATTTTGATGTTTTTACCCAAAGTACAGCCTGTCATAAGTATTCTCAAGAAGTGCACACTGTATGCTGGAAAACCGGTTATATAACATAGCCAGAATCAGATGTTTGTCTAAAGCCAAGATTTAGAGAAACTAGTCCATGATTTCATCACCAGCTGGGTGGATTACTGTAATGGACTCCTTACAGGTCTTCCCAAAAAGACAATCAGACACCTGCAGCTCATAAAGACACTGCTGCCAGGATTCTGGTAAAAAAACGGTCCTGGAGTTTTTGGCCCACATCGACCCTCTACCATTTCTGTTGACTGGGGAGGCAGGTTTTTTTATTACATCGACCCTCCACCATTTCTGTCAAAGGGGAACGTGTCCGTGTCGCTAATGCCTTCGTGTTTCGTGCATTAGTGTTAATAATGTCCGTCTCTCTGGCACAAGCGTTCATTGACCGACAAGCACAAGCGTCCATTGACCAAGTGACTGCATTTGAGTTGTTTCAAAAATATGAATTTCTCTCAATGGGTAGACACATCAACATCTTCTTGGGCGGACGGAAACACATACTTTCATAAATATTTAATTATTTGTCCTGACTTGTCTATAAATCTGGTAAAAGTAAAAATCATTGTTGAAAATGTTGACAAACACATTTTGGATAATCTTCCCATGAACACGTCAGGGCATGTGTGTTAAGCAGAAGCTAAAAAAATAACACATGCTCATGTTGGGTGGATGCATCAATCATTTTGATGTTTTTACCCAAAGTATAGCCTGTCATAAGTATTCTCAAGAAGTGCACACTGTATGCTGGAAAACCGGTTATATAACATAGCCAGAATCAGATGTTTGTCTAAAGCCAAGATTTAGAGAAACTAGTCCATGATTTCATCACCAGCTGGGTGGATTACTGTAATGGACTCCTTACAGGTCTTCCCAAAAAGACAATCAGACACCTGCAGCTCATAAAGACACTGCTGCCAGGATTCTGACTAGAACCAAAACATCTGAGCATATCACTCCAATCCTCAGGTCCTTACACTGGTTACCAGTTACCTTTAGAATCAACTTCAAAGTATTATTAATTGTCTATAAATCACTTAATGGTCTAGGACCCAAATACATCTCAGATATGCTCATTGAATATAAACCAATCAGACTTCTCAGATCATCAGGATCAAGTCAGTTAGAGATGACAAGGGTTCACTCAAAACAGGGCGAGTCAGCGTTTAGCCTCTGATTATTTTAAAGCCTCATTGTGTCCTAAAAATGTCTGTTGCTAACAAGTTTCTAAAAGTGACTACTTTCTTTGGGGGAACATTAGATGTCATCGCGCATGTAAAGCTCACAAATCTCTTAAAATGTAGATGCGTATACATAGATGTGGGTTCATTCAAGGGGGAATAATTTTCCAGGGAACACAGTTTTAATGAAGTTTGAAAGATTTGTTGGAGGCTGGATGGTGGTGACGTTGATACCAAGCGACCTTAAGTGTAGTGTGTTTATAGCATTGTGTTAGCTTTTTACTTAGCCGATTGTATTTCAACTTCAAAAGAAACAAATGTGGTGTTCAATGGTAAAGATTGTCTTGATAGACAAGACGTGTAAACACCATAAACCGTTGTTAATCACAGAGCTTATTTTTTGCGATCTCCCAGTCGAGAGAACCAGCGCATCGCTTACTTCCTGGTTAGCCTTCGAAATACGCCAGACATTGCTACAGAAACTCCTGCCTTCTTTAATTTCGTTGGCCATCAATCATTTTGACGTTGACAAGCGCTTTCTGAGAGGTAGAGAAGATCTGAGATCACACCGACGTCTGGACACTTCTGCGAGCAAACGTTAGTTTAAAATGTTGTTTCGCAATCAAAAACCTGAAGTTTGGGGTCTGAGGTTGACTGGACTAGATCATCCGCTGTGTTTTGGAACCAGTAAGCAAAACGAAACTTCAGAGTTAAGTTGACGGTAAGTGAAACCTGCTTTGAAAGTATTAAGTATGAAAGTAGCCTATTTATCCTTTCCCATTACCTCAAAATTTCCATGTCAGGGAAAACAACATCATGTCATCCACACATTGTGGACCACAATGACACCTTGAGGGTATAGAAGCCCAGATAAAACTTTTTTGTTATGCTTTGTACATGGCCGGCCCTAGCATTTTGGGGGGCCTAAACTGATTACAAAATGAGGCCCCCCATCATCTTATGTACACAACATACTGACCTTACACAGATTATATCACACTGACAATCTGACAATGTCAAATTAATAAAACAATATTATCCCTTTACAGCTTTCCTGTAGCTCAGTGGTTAGAGCATGGTTTTAGCAACGCTGAGATCATGGGTTCGATCCCAGGGATTGCACATACACAAAATGTATAGTATAATGCAATTAATATAAGTCGCTTTGAAAACAATCATCTACCAAATGTATAAATGTAAGTTCTGATTTGTAAATACACAAAACACAACTTTGAAAGCTTAAAGTGTTCAGTCAGTTTATTCAAAAGGAAGAGGTTACAAGCAGAACATCAAAAGTAATAACATGCACGACAGTCAGTTTTACTGTATTTGTGAAGTAGTAAACTAATATTTCAAATAAAATTTTAAGGACACTGGAGGATGTGGTGGAGGCAACAGATAAGCTGGAAGCAAGGCCAATGAAGGCTGAGATAGGGCCAAGACTGTCATGTGTGAAGGAGGCAGCTGCTGCACAAAATAGATGGAAAAACAGAAGTAAATTTGATCGCTCATTATGAATAATATTTTTTATAATATGTTTTTCTAATAAACCTTTGTACATGTAGTAGTATTAATATAAAAAGACTATTTTAGTTGTATTTCAGTTAAGTGAGATCTATAAGAAAGTTATATAACTGACCTGCATTTTCACCAGCTGTAAGTTCTTTCTTTGGAAAATACTTCAAAAGTGCCCCTAAGGTGGAAAGCACACGCACATGCACATTCACGCACACACCCACATGCACGGAGACAAACACATGACGCACACACATTGTTCAAATTATTCTGTCCCCTTCCACACTAACCCTCACAGAACACATCAAGCATATTTTATTTAAAACTCCATTTACTGAGCGGATAGTCTTGCACAGAACCTTAACAAGTGCTCACAGCTTATTTTCAACAATGTTTTATATACAGTGTCTTGTTAAAATTGATTACGTTTTTAATTGAACACTTACCCTCTTCTTGATCCCTTCTTTTCTCATCTTCTTTCCTCTTCTTCCTCTTCTCTGCACCAGACTGATAGCGCCGCCTTTTCATTTTTAGTCTTTGCACAGTTTAAAGCTAACGCACATGATTGACACTGACACAAAGAGCAAGTCAATTAAATTTTCACGCACGGCAGGGGCCCCCTAGTGGCCACGGAGGCCCCATGCAACTGCCTACATCGCTTATTAGGTAGGGCCGGCACTGGCTTTGTAAGACCTGCGGGTACTGTCCATGGTGCTGTTGAATTTTGATTTTTTGTGATACCTTTATTATTTTGTGTATTTGGATTGGCAGAGAGGTAGAGTACATGCTGTACTTTGTTTTTAGTAGTCACATTGATTAAAGTGTTTTTGGTTTTGCTCAACCGTCCTCAAACTGTTCCAGAATTGAAAAATAAAATGTAGACAAAATTCACTCTGCAACATTCTCCAGTGCAGAAATCCCTTATTTAATCATAATTGTTAAACATATAGTGTATGGAATATTTTCTAGGCTTCTAATATGTATTTCATAGAATAATCATGAGAAGGAACCGACAAAATATTTCATTAGGATTGTGAAGTGAGTTGAGAACTGGTGGACAGTATTTTAGTCTTTAATGTTTAATCTATGAATACTTGTAAGGTTCCTTAAATATTTTAAGATACGCCGCATGAAAATGTTACATAGGATGTGTATTCTTTATTAACAGTCACCAACAACCTGTTCAACTTCGTCTCAAACGCTTAAACACGTTTATTATTGATAACATGTTTATCAATATGTCACAGCGCCTCCCAGCGGAGAACATTATACTGTTCAGTCAGTGATCAGGTGTGTTTTCAATGAGGATTAAAAAATATATTTAACTATGCAAACGAAGGGGGGGAATTACAAGTTATAAAATGAAAAGTGTAATTTTATAATGTGATACTTTACCGACACATAATCACTATAACTTCATGATAGTCAGGAATAAAATGTGGAAAACATTCAGGCGGGAAAGTGTTTTTAAAACAAGCTTATCGGTCCTATGATATGAGCAGATAGTTATACATCCCCAAATACAGTAAAAAATACACAGAAACAAACTCTGTTATACAGTGTTTGGTTGAAAATTGCAATAAAATGCAGTATTAGCAACAAGCCACTAGGGGGAAGTATACACAAGCATAAGCTTATGGATGCACAACAGGCAATCTTATGACATCTAAGTGAGTTTTGATGTCTTCATTGGTCCACTTTCACAAATATTGATTCTATTTAATGGATGTAGATATTATACTGTCAAAACAAAGAAGTCAAAGGCGATTACTTCAGCAGGGTAGCCATCTGCTCAATACAGGGGCTCTCCTGGAAAAAAGTGCATTTTAGAAGTTGCTCTGGAAAAAATATGCTGGCTAAAAAAGTCAAGATGGAAATAGGTTTGGTCTGAAGTTTACATCTTGTTTTGTGTTAAAAGATAAATATAGTGAGTGTTGATGGTTTTGTTCCAGCAGTACAATCCTCCTTATTTCCGAATGCTTTTCTAAATGTTCACCTAAAACATCTCGCTTTTATCAGTGTTATGCTACAAATGACACTTGTATAGTAGTTTTTTTTTTATCAAAGGATGCACCACCGTGTCAAAGGTTTTATCACTCTGGAGGCTGCTTTGCGTCGTTGTGCAGTGAAGTGACCCGAATACTAAAGCAAAGTGGTGGAGGTGTTGTCGAGTGGGAACAGGGGTGGGCGATAGTGGTGGGGGGCGGCTTGTATGATGAGAGTGGATTAGAGATGGGGGAGGGTGGAGAGTTACGGGCAGTACAGTTTTGCAGCTGTGCGTGTGCTCTGTGTCTGTTTGTGATTATTTGGGGAGGAGGGGGGCAGGAAAGGTTCAGAAGTGTTGGAGCAGAAAATCTCTCCTCTCCCTACTCTTTATTTTTCTCTTTCTGTCACTGGACCAGACGTAAAGCAACAGCAATTTGTGCGATTTCACAGCTCACCGACTCCCAAAAAAAACTCTGACAGTCTTACGCTAAGAATGGAAGAAAAGCAGGGAGGTATTGAGGGGTAAAATGATGTTATGAACTGAACAGACAGGGGGAATTTAAAGGACCGGGGATAAAAGAAAGATAAGAGATAAGGGAAGATGTGAACATTACAATCACAGTTACTTTTAAAAGTCTGCAGACGCTACAGTGCAGTAGCGTGTGGATCCGGTCAACGTTCAGATGAAGGGTCTGACAGTTGAGTTGGTTGGGGTACAGCTGACAAATGCCTAATGTAGGCCAGTTACATCTCAACTTGTTTTGCTTTGGGACTCTCTCACTTTACGCGGAACATCGAGTGACAACTCAACATGGGACCAAAACTATTTATCGTACAAAATGTGATTTTAATGGTGCCAGTAAATCACAGCACAGAATGTATTGTGGTGCTCTCCATTTATAAATGTTCTGGCATAGCCAGAATATACATCTCCTAAGCAAAATGTCTAATATTAAAAATGTTGCAATGTAGTCTAAATTCATAATGCTTTCTTTGGCACCGCTATGGTGTTTTGACACAAATGAAGATAAAACGTTTCCAATAATTGAAAAGATGTTTGCCAGGACAATTACAAGAAGCACTTTAGAGATGTGCTGCTCAGGTGCTCTCAAGATAAGACCTGTCACCTGAGTTCTTTGTCTCGAGGGGTGTGAGACATCTGGATTGGCTTTTAAGGTCAGTCACAGGACGGGAAGCCCCTTTAATCCTTCCAGCTGTGATGTGAGAAGGATATTTAGTTGGATTGCAGTAGTTGCCCAGACTAATTAAAGCACAACATCAACCTGCTTCTACCCTTAATATTTTAAATGGATCATACAGTTTTTTATAAACTTATTTAATGTCAGTAAAATGTTGACACTAAAAATAGAAACTATGATACAAAACAAATGTATGACTTTTGATTTGTATAAAAACATGTCTTTACCTGGACAATCTTTTATTTTTAATGTAAATAAATGGTCGGTTGTTTAATTGGTGCATGATTCATAATAAATAACATGCATAAAAAATACATTTCCATTTATGCCTTTGCAGCATACATAACTGCATCAAAGAATGCCCTTGTAAAAATAAAGATTGTGAATGCAACATGTGCGCCAAAGTGTAATATGGCAATCATGAAGTCATTATAAAGTAGGTCTATTTATCCTCATGTTCTGTTGGACACCCCAACCTTAGATTTTAACTCCTGCTGCTGTCTTTCTGGTCTGAAGTGTTTCACTACAACGCTTCAGCTGTGTCCGCTGGCACTTCTGCATCTTGAGCAAAAGTGATCAAGTGTTTGCATTTCTTTTAAAGTGGAGCATGATTCTCCTCAAGTGGATTATGCGATTGACAGCTCTTACATCCCAAAGCTTCTGTACAGGTGTGAGCGGTAATAGGTAGATTCTTTTGCTGGACTGTTAATGTATAGTTATTTGATTTCGAACGTCCTATAAAACATACTGTATTGTAAAATCTGCCCAATGCAATGAATAGGAAAAATGCAAGATTTTAAATGAGCATTGTGGATTCATTTTGATGATTTTAAAAGTTCAACTTGAAAGATTTATTTGATATTAGTCAATTATTTACATTTTGAGATTGTCTATGTGTATTATGTGTATAATCTGTGTTTAATCTGTACCTTTTGTGTATTTTTATCGTGGATCTATTGTATATACTGTATAGTGTGTGTGTGTTCTACATTGTTATAATGTATTGTAATCTTCACACTATTTCTCAAGCTTCATTCAGTGCTGTTGGGGATGTATTGGATAAAATGTAAAAATAAAATGTATTGGATTTTGATATCGCTTTTATTGAATTTTCTCATTTCAATTTTGACATTTACCAGAAGGGACTTAATCTTATAAAGAAGGACATACTAATAAACCACACCATTGTTCTATATGATTTTCCACCCCCTGAGACGTCTATCCATATTGTTTTTGTCTAAATTGGGATGTGTTTATGTGTAAAATTAGCTTTTTTTACGGATTTGATTTCTAAACATTACATCTATTTTAATAGTAGGCCAACATACACTGAAGAACTAATTCAAATAAAGAAAAGATTCCTCATGGCCACTAGACTAAAACAATTAAACATTTTGATACATTTTGTTTATTAAGAAAATAAAATGTGAACGAAATTGACATAATGGCCAACTTTAACATACGTTTAATAGATTAATTGAATGTAGCAGGTACAGACAAACACTGGCTTATTTAAGCATTCTGTGTGGCCCCCGTTTTCTCACATGACCATGGAATTAGCATGCAGGGTGAAGGGTCAAGTGAAGGTGCCATCCCCGAGCAGCCAGCTGGAAAGCTCGGAGTTCAGAGGTCATGGAAAATATGCTTGACTGGTTGACTTGTCATACAAATCAAATCAGCTACTTGCTGTACTTGCGGTTTAATCTGACCCAGCCTATTAACAGAGCAGTAGACGGCTACAATACAGTATTCCCACTATATTACTTTGTCTGTATTTTCATTTCTAACCTTTTTATTGAGACATCTCCACAGATGCATAATTGGTATGAAAGATACGTCGCTACAAAGATTCTAGTTAAACTTTGTATTCCCTCTGTGACTTTGACCTTGCCTTACCCACAAGCATTTGTACGACTGTGATTTATCTGTCAGATTAATTTTGTTGGCTGCATTGAAATGTGTTTAAGATGGAGGTCTTCGGGTCAAAGATGGCAGCCAATAAATTGAAGTAAAAAAGGGGGCAGCGGAGTTAAAGCAAATTGTAGGAGGACGGTATAATTGAAAGTATTGCATTTGCAGGAGAAATGTAGCACCTCTGAACTACAGTTTCAGTGTTTATGGGATATGTAATTGTGTTCACAATTAATTGTCCGTTAAAGACAAGAATCAATAACTTCATGTAAACAAGCAATGGAAAATTAACAACTTACTAAGACTGCAGTCGTATAGGGAATGCATTGTTAGAATAGTGTGGATTCCAATAAAATCAATAAGCGTTTTCATAAAGCTCTTAGCTGGCATGTTTTGTTATTTTCAGTTGTGTATGCCTTGCAACAGTTCAGGCTCTCCGCACATATATTTATCCACAAAGCATATCATGCATCAGAAAACGGCGGAAGTTAAACTGACTCCAACGCGCTGCGAATCCCCATGAGGCTAATTCACACTCATCCAACAAAAACCAACAAATTGCAAAATTCTAAGTTCTCATTGACATTGATCCAACAATCACAGTGTCATTCTGACTTGAACTCCTTTTAAGGTTTCAAATTTGGTTTCAAAGCAACAACATAACCAAACGTTACTCAAATAAGGAGTAAATGACATTAGTTAGCAAGATAGAGGTCTAGCCAGTATTATTTTGGGTTACCAGTAAAAGAACCGTTACATGGCTAAACTTAAATTAGACTAATTGAATATTGAATAAAATGAATATACCACAAAATTGAACAACTTGTTTATTTAATACAGTTATTATACAATAAAATATTAATATACATGAATATTAATGTAAATTAAAAAAATAAAATGTAAAAAGTTATGTTATTAGCCACTAGTCAAACCGATCGACAAACATAGACTAGAAGTTAACTTTAGGCCAGGCGTGTGCGTCCGACGAATTCGCCTTTATGATTTCCTGTCTTCTGCAGAACACTAAAGAAGATATTTTGAAGAATAATCGTAACCGACAACGGTTGCATAGACACAAAACCAATGCAAGTCAACGGTACCGCTATATGCGGTTACCAGCATTCTTCAGAATATCTTCTTTTGTCTGTGATATTTAAAATGTTTTTTTGAATTCTCTTCTCATAATTCAGTCAAGCTAACAGTCTGAACGTGTTTTAATGCACTTTGAAAGAGCAAATAGATCAACTCTACCTCAGAGGGAGATCTGCACAAATGTACAAGCTTATAAGACCGATATTTATTTGTGATTATTTACAAGCTTTTTAATCTCAATTTCTTTGCCCTTGGCAGTGGACGGGTCTCTCTGACTGAACCCAAGGCCTGCTGGTCATTCATCTCTTCACAGGCACCTAATGTGGAGGAGTCGCTAGAGCGAAAAGCTGTCAGGGCTGTTTTTCATTCATCGCCCATTTTCCCGCATACATTTCAATTAGAGGGGCTTCGGGATGCTCCCGGTCCGCCAGGGAAGGTCTGGCGAAGCCATCGTTTAATACTCCCATCTGTAAGATAAATATTAGCCCCATCGCTGCTCCTATCGATTTGCGCTAAGGTTAAAAGCTTTAAGGACCTTGGCTTCGATACGGGCCGCTTGACAACTTCCCTACACCCCCACGGTCAGATCGTACGGAGGTCCGACCCAGACGGTTGAATTCTGGCCCTTGATTTCTTCCCCCATTTGTGATTAAATGTTGCCTCCTTCCCGTCACCTCAACCTTAACCCTGGACCTCTCCGCTCCCAGGTCACCTAACCTTGAACCCAATTACAAGATAAGGTTACTTAAAGGTGACCCTCGCTTTGCTTTACTCAGCTAATAGGGCGGTCGAGAAAAAGGCGGGCGCAGCTGATACGCTTCTAGCTAATTCACAGGGGTTGACAAAGGTCGTACTCGAGCCATAAAGAAGAGCTTCGATCTCTCATACGAAATGAAACTCAGCAATACACAGAGACAGTCAGGCAAAGAGCCAAACGTGCGGCAGGCAATTGAAATGAGACATTTTTTATACAGTACATTATGGTTAGCTTGAGTGTTAACAGTCATGGGCGTCTAAAGCACATGCATTAACTCAAGTGTCATTTCACAAATGGGGAACAGTTTTAAAACTCCGTTTTTAAAGTCATCTAAACAAAATAAAATAAAGTCATCCCAAAAATAAAAATTATGTCATTTTTTACTCAACCATGTCATTCCCTTTATGTATCCTTTACTGGAGAACAAAAAACATTGACATTTGAAATAGATTACAATCAGTAATTTAGGATTTGTTCCTTTATTTGAAATTATATCCGAAAAACCACGTTTATATTTACAAACCAAGGATTCATGTCACTTGTCATTTAGCAGATCATTTGCATTCACAGCTGTTATTACAGAGACAATCCTGCTGGAGGAATCTAAGGTTAAGCGTTCTACTTTAGGGCACAATGCTGCTTGAGATGAATAGAGTCGATCTTGATAACCCTCTGGACCTTTGAAATTTAGATCTTGATCTAAATGACTGTTGCTTCGGACAGAGCATTTAGCCTTTAAGCAGTCAAGATCCATTAACAGTAGAGATTACATACATCTCAGCGCATTTCAAAACCCACTGTGTGCAAACAATAGCATTTCCTTCATCTGTGTTATAATGGTGAAGCCATGAGAAGTGTTCTTTATTCCATAATTTCAATTCCTTTTGTATTATTTAATATATTGTCATTTTGATAGAGCACCAACAGTGTAATATTCTATACACGGTATTTTCGAAAATATAAAAATGATGTATTATATTGACAGTTAATACATGTTTTCTTTGCGCAGGAATACTAAATGTATAGGTTGGAGTATGTCTTACCTGTAAACCACTTTGGAGAAAGTGTCTGCCAAATGCATTAATGTAAATTTCACCAGTCATGAATCTAAAAATAAAAATAGAAATAACTATTTTCTTATATAAAATTAAGCCTTATTTTCCGAGCAATTTTGAAATAAATAAATTCTTTACTAAGTCATGGTACATCATTACATCATCACCAATTTTGTCAAACAAGATTGACATTTAGTAATTTAGCAAGTCATAGCAAGATATTTAAATCAGCATAATCACAGGAGGACCTGGAGGACCGAGGTCCTCTTAATTTCATATCTGAACCCCCCAGGTTTCTGCTTGCTTCTATGTACAATTCACATGTACATTTTAATGGTCCCCTCCTTTTAAGTTCGTACCCCCCCAACAAATACAATTTTGATTACACCGCTGATTTAAATACTTAAGTGACTAATGATATATTATCTGATGAAGAATTGTACATTTAGTCTAGGGGTTATTTTCACGGGCTTTCTATTGCCCCAAAAATGTTTTTGGTCCTCCCATCATTTGAATGAATAGAGCTGCTTGCATCCGAAGTGCATGAACTTATCAGCTCATTGTTTTATGCAAAGCCTTAAAATAGGTCATTGCATTTTTGTGTGGTGAACAAAGGGACTCAATAGACTTTCCCACAAATCCCACGGTAACGCCATACCAGTATGTTCAAAAGATCTGTTTACCTGTATGGAGGACAGAAATAGTAACTGCACTGATGTTGTTCTCTCTGTAGAGAAACCTAGACAGAAAAAACAATGTGAAACAAAATAAATGGTATGACAGCGATTGAAGTAAAACCATTTCAGCTGTAGTTTTTTATACATTGCCAGCGTCGCCTGAATGCTTAATGCCAGAAAGCAGAGAAAAGACAAAGAGAACCGCAGAGAGAGAGAGAAACTAAAAAATACTAAGAGTATCCTGGTAGCAGAATAGCCCGTTGACCGCTGCTTGAACCTTCTGCTGAACTGAGAATGAACCCTCAACTTGAGGAGCGCCGGTCACAGATCTCCCTGGGAGCTACAAACGGGCAGCCAGCCCCGGGACCAACACACAAGCACTTAATTCAAACATCTCACACTACACACCCGTGTACACACACATCACACACTTTTCTCGCTTTCTCACACCTTGGCAATATCTACACCACAAACGGACGCACAGCGACACTCATCGAAGATCAACGCAAGCCGCCTTTCTTGCTATGTGGTCTGTAAAACACTGGGGTGTGAGGTCATGCCACATCCAGGTTTATTGATTGTGAATTTAAGTTTTAAATTGTCTAAAACTCTACCCACACACTTTATTGAGTAACATACGCAACAGCTCTGTAATCCTCTTGACATAATACGGTCCTCACGGCGATTGCGAAACGCAGCACATGGGTCATGGACGGGTCAGTGCCGTTCATACCATTCCTGAGTCTGTTTGGTATTCTGTTGCTACTGTCACAGAACTTTAGTCATGTTTTGCAGTGTAAAGTGGTCAGGATGAAGCTGGTTTACTGGTGGGAGTCTGATTGAACATTAGCATTGTGTTTGAATTGAGGAAATGTAGGCCTGGGGGTGTCAAGCAGAGGAGAAAGGAAAAGTAGAACCTATATGAAATGCACACGCTAGAGTACTGACAGTATGCTTAACATACAGTAGAGAATACAGACATGTGACACAACATAACACAACACATCGATTTATTTTACCCTGAGGAAATGTTATTGCTCAAAAGTTGGTCCTTAATAGTTCAGATTTTGTGCAGTTCTCGGCTGTGTTTCACCTTTGCTTTGAATTAAGTAGATTTTTTAAATAAGGGTCTGTTAGCTCTGTTATTGAGTATAAAGGAATAGTTCACCCAAAAATGAACATTCTGTCATGAATTACTCAACATCAAGTTGTTCCAGACGTGAATATATTTCTGGCTTCTGTTAAAAAATGTTAGCAACCAAGATTTCTGGGGTCGTCAAAGGTTTCCCAGAACCATTTGTTTTCCTGAATTCTTCAAATGTCTTCTTTTGTGTTTAACAGAACACAAGAAATGTACAATAATTTTTCCTATTACGGCAGTCACTGATGTCTGAGAAATCAGTTGCTAACATTCTTCCTAAAATCTTCCAAATGTGTACAAGAAAAGCAAAACGTTTATACAGGTTTAGTTCATGACAGCATTTTTATTTTGTGGCAGACTATCCCTTTAACAAAAGCTTCTTTTAAATGATATGATAATCGAAATTTAACAATTTTCCCTTGGAATATTGGTTCACATTAGTATGTTAATATTTCTGTATAACAAATAACTCAAAATAATGTAATTTTCACTGTGCATTCTAAGTAGTATAAATTATACTGAAGTTGGGATATTTTGATTAAGTCATAATATCTAAAAAAAGCTTTGACATGACTTAGTCCATTTGTGTTGGGAAAACATTAATCATTTTCATTGATTAACTGAAACTACACAGCAGATTGAGTTCCCAGCACGCTTTGCTCTTGTGACTGGATTTAGATTTTAAAATAGTTAAAGTGCTATTGTACTTGTGTTTTGTGCAGATACGTGAGATGTTAGTGTTTACTGTTTTTTAATTTTAAAATTCAGAAGATTTTCTGTTGTCTGTGATCTTTTAGGGGGTTACCATAGTGGTGACGAGTAAATGTTTAACCTAGGTTGGGGACTAGCATAATTTTAGCATTGTGTGCATCCAGCTTTACTCAGTGAGTAATATTCTGCAAATCCAGTAAACCCTCTAGTGCTCCCTACCAAACACCATACATTACATGTGAAAAAATAAAAATGTTAATTAAAAAAAAGCTCAAACTGAAGCATTCACATTTAGTTGTCTTACCACAAACTAATTACACGAATCTGATATTAAATAATATCAAGTTAATGAGATAAAAAATTCTTGTCTGTTCAGTTCACCCAGTTTAAGGTCAGATACAAAAAATGTATTGTGTGGAAATGGGTGTCATAATAAAAATTAACTTGTTTTAGTGTGTAAATTAAATATACCTTTGATTTACTTCATAGTGATAACACAATCCTTATTTGAAAACTTGGAGTTTGTAGGAGACACAGTCCTCATATTGCAGCCCTATTTCTGCCCAAACAAATGCCTGAAATCTCTCAGCGGAGGGTATAAGGTGGGCCATGACCCCAACTGCTGTCCTGTAAGGGTCATGTGTGTTAGCCTTGTTCTGACAGCCTTGGAGTCAGAAGTGCACATTAGTAGCTCTGTGAGTGTGATGCTTGTCCCACAGGGAAAGGCCTGAACATTTCTGCTATTGTCAAAGCTTTCTAAGGCCTCTGGTTTGATTTTAATTGGAGAAAAGAAATGTTGACCTTCTAAAACTTTACCCTTTGCTTCAGATTTAAACCTTAAAAGCAACTTTAAAATCAAATTCAACTACTTACTAAACGCTCCTTGTCTTATTGTTAGAATTCATCTGTGTCACCAAGCCTTCTTATTTTCATCTTCTGCCCACCAACCATCTGTCATCATTAGAGACCACTGTTCACATTACCAATCAATTCCCAATGGCTAAAATCACACACCATCCAACAAGTCTTTAACATTGTATATCTTGTTCCGCTTATGCCACATTGCAGAGATTTATATTTTTGCAGGCCATATGGATCATAAAAAAAAACGTTGAGATCCTAAATCATTATACGTTGAACACTAGGAAAGCCAGAGGCATGGACACCTTGCCGCTGCGAAAACAAATGGAGAGACAACTGGGACTCAAATGTCACCGAGGTCAGAACAGGTGTCACGGGGACCAGTCTGGGTTTGTGGGAACAGCTGTTCTATTCCTGTGTCCAGAGCCGAGCCTGACTGACCGTAGATCCACTAAAAGTATTGACAGATGGACAGGTGGGGCAGCCCAAGCTTTGTGTTTTACACCGAGAGGTCAAGGCCAAACTGGTGAGCATGTGCCAGTTAGCCCCTAGAGGTGGATGCCTTCATGACACTATGCTTGTCTTTCGTTTTATCTTTCTATCGTTAAAGAAACTCCTTCAGAGTTGAATTGCTTATAAATATTTTTACATTTGTTTCTAATTGTGTCCCGTGGAAAAAATACATTCACCCCAATAAGCAATTTCCACGCACACACACACGCACGCAAGCAAGCACGCACGCACACACAGACTTGTGGAAAAACACTACGAATCATGCAGCTGCAACACCCCACGCCAATTAACATGACTGCGACCTCACACATCCGGGTCAGTGCGTCTGAGCAGAGAAACAAAAGCAGTGCTGGTCGCAGAATGCGAGTTCCCAATTACCCTTCAGTGAGATCCGCAAAGCACAATGCTGCAGGTGAGAAGTTGGACGGGGCTTCTGTGAGGGGCTGGCAGAGACACAATGAACCTCTGTGGCATCGGCCAGGAATCGTTGTATGTCTGTGATGAAAAATGCTGCGGGCACAAGACAAAACAGCACACATAATGAATTCATTGCATGTGTGATTTATGACGGCCAGACGGCCCCTTGATTCCTTTCAGCGTTGAACTGCTGAATGTTAAAACGATGCAAAATGCTGCAAATCAATTATGAATGTAAGAGAAAATTGTAAGGATGGAGCAACCGAAATGTCATGTGAAGTCATTCCAGGAGTTTAATATGAACTAGCTGACCTTAATGCACTGGATCGAAGGAAACTGTACCAGAATCGTCCTGCTGTAGTTCATCCAAAAATGAATGTCAATATTTCCTCATTTTCATGTCATTCTGAATCCTGTCATTTTTTTCTCTGGATTGCAAGAAATATAGCTGACCTCTAACAAAAAAAAAAATTTTATGAAGCCGTTCAATGTCTTTGTGTAAGTTACAGAGCTCTGAAAACTCGTTTTGCATTAAGATTAAAAAAAGGCGCGATGCTAACACTAGTAAGTATACGTTTCGAAAATAATGTTAAAAACATTTAATTTTGTAAACTATTACAAATCTGTTGCCCAAACATTTTCAATGCTCAAAACCTGCAAATGCAATGCGGATGGGTCGCCGAAGCGAGTGTGGAAAGCACATGATGGGAAATTTGCCTAAAGGCTCTGAGGAATCAGTGCTATTACCCTTCATGTCATCCCAGCACAGCCTCTCTTCTGTTCTGTTCAATGGCATCTCATCTGTGCAACAATTACCCTGACTTTACTGTACTCTACAGCTCAATAGAATATGACTGTGATCTAATGGAGTAGATCCATCATTGCCGAACCTACAGAGTTCACATTGGGAATCTGTGTACAGCTCTAAAGAAACAGAATGTGTTAGTAATGTGGAAGCTCTCCTGAAAAAACACACATTGCTTAGTGAATTATACCAGAAAACTCAAACACCCAGAATTCACAAATGCGACACGTCCCTGAACATATAGAAATACATTTATAAGAAAAACAAATCACAGATAAGATCTCTTTAATATTTCTGTCAGTTGAAGCGGAGATTTCAACAGTCACAAACTGAGCTCAGATGTCTTAAGTCTGCATTTAAAAGTCAATATTAGTGAAGATTTCAATATGAAACATTTCGCATCAAAAGTTGCCAAATCACCTGTATTTCACCACTACAATCTACATTTATCCATCACCATATTCTTCATGTATTTTGATTATTATCTCATTTGTTTCCATTATTATAACTCTTAAGCCATAGTAGGAAAAATGACAATAGTCAAAAGTGCACCAGAACTGTTTGCTTACGTTCTTCAAAATATCTTCTTTTGATCAACAGAACAAACACTTTTTTCCTATACTCAATGGTGGGCCAAGAACTGTTTGGTTAAAAGCATTCTTCCAAATATCTTCCAAAAAACAAAGAAATTCCTACAGATTTGAAACCACTTGACTTGGGTGAGTAAATGACAACAGAACGTTCATTTTTGGGTGAACGGTTCTTTTATCGGCGCCTTTCTGTATTTCAACGGTTACAAAACAGAATTTTGTACTTTCCTATTGTGTACCTTTAACAGTTAAATTTTAGGGAGACAAAACATTTTTCTGACCTATAAAATATATTCTGAGCTATAAATAGCAACCTCTGAGCAATAAACATTTCCTCTTTTAAGAGCTTTTAAGATCTCTTAATTAAGTCACGGCTATCTGGGTCAAGCTATATGCTTATTAAATCATGAAGTGTTTGGTAAACAAACAGAAAAATCAATGAAGGATACACTTTGCTACACATTTGAAACTTGCAGTATATGTAGTTAAATGAAATGACACTACCAGAACAGTCTCTTGTGACTTCTACTTAGTCTTAATGGCACGTAACGATTCAACATTGACTGGCCTTTGGGTGATATGATGATGACTTTTTGGGTCAAATGGTGCCCAGGGCCAAGACAGCTAGAACAGACCAGAAAGAGAGAGAGAGAGAGAGAGAGAGAGAGAGAGAAAGAGAGAGAGCGTTGAGATGGATGGGAAGCTAAACATGGGGGAGAGCACACACAAAGTGGAAACAGACGTGTCTAAAAATAAGCCATCTAAAATATTTAACTTACTGACCCAGAAACTGCCACGCTGTAATCATATCTGTGCTCCAGCGGAGGAGTCGGCAACAGTAAGAGTATGATATCATTAATGTGGAGTATGGAAATCATAATGAAACAGGAAGGAGAAAGCCCTGGGGAAATTTGGCTGCAAACATCTACAAAAAGCCTGCGAATCTGGGACATTTAATCTCTCTGGGTCTGGAATCAGTGGAGGGTCAGTATCTGACTTTCACAAACAAACATAAACAATCAAGCTCATGGTGAACAGGAAATGTTTCTTTCATTTTCAACGACTATTATTGATGTTTATGTCATAGTATGGTGCTGCTTTGACTAACCCCTAACTGTAAGCTGCAGTTCATTTTGTTTTAACGAAACCAGTCTTATGGGTACATCTTACGAAATTGAGATCTCTACACCATCTGAAAGCTGAATAAATAAGTTTTCCATTGGTGTATGGTTAGTTATATAACTATTTGAAAATCCGGAATCTGTGGTGCAAAAAATCAGAATGGGAAATGAGAAAATCCGCTTTGAAGTTGTTAACCAGAGGCACCATTGCTAAGAAGAAACAGGTTTGTTTTAACGCTCTCTATTGGCTCACCGCTGCAATGACATTGTGGAGAGTAGAGCAACACAAATTCTTAAATTCTAAGCTTTACATAGATACCAAACTTGAGTGATTCCTAAAGAGCGGCAGCAGTTAGAGAAGTTTGTATATGTGTTTTCAGGCAATTTATGTTAGCGATTTTGTTGCATTCACTCACAAAATAAAGTTCTGATAGAATTACAGTTTGAAAGATTTACGGCATCTTTCCTGACGCTCAGTGGTTAGAGCATCGCGCCAGCAACGCCAAGGCCATGTGTTCGATCCCAGGGGATTGCACATACTCAGATACAATGTATGGTATAATACAACGTAAGTCGCTTTGGATAAAACGTCTGCCAAATGCGTAAATGTAAGTCATGGAATATGATCTTTACTTAATAACCTAATGATTTTTGGCATAAAAGAAAAATCAATACTTTTTACCCATACAATGTTTTGATTGCTTTTCCCACAAATATTCCCGTGCTGCTTAAGATCAGGCCCGCATTAAGAATTCAACGGCCCCTGGGCACAAGTGTTTTGTGGACCTCCCATCCCCACCCCCCCATACACACACAAGCGCACAATAACGTTTGGAATTAAAGGAAACACCTCTATCTTTTACAGGGTAACATTGACATGCTACAAACTATGATCACATCCTTGAAGGACAATATCAACACCTGTACACACCATACAGGACTTCCACCACATGGTTGCAACAATGCTTTCCTGGACCACTATCAACAATGTTAAGACATTTCCCAGCATACTGTAACTCACTGGCGTATGCAAGCAGCACACACTACACACCCCTACCAATCCAGGTCAATCAAATTCGTCCATAATTCAAAGAAAAACATGTCGGATTCACATAACTGTGTACTATGAAATAGCTTTTTTAAGATAAATTATGGGACCTTCTTAATAATATTCTTAAGAGCAATTCTCAAATATTTCTTATTAATATCTTAATTTTTATTAAGAATAAACAGGCAGTCTTTGTCAATGATTAGGCCTTTACTATAAGAGTAATTTGTCAATTTGTAAAACTTTCCTTGTGTAACAAGTTCAACAAGCACCTTGCGAATCACGTTCTTTTGTAAGTTAGTAATGTGTTAATCTGTATTAACGAATATTATAAGTATATACCTCTTAGCCTATGTACCTGTATTACGACATAATATTTGTGTGTATGTAAACATTTTGCAATATACAGTATGTAAAAGCACTGTGGATTTTCTCAACATGAAGGCTTAATATTGTAAGACCTAAAAGATTCTCTTTACTTTTGGAGATTTAAGACAACCGTGAGGGTATTCTAACTCATAGATTATATTTACAACAATAAAGCCGTTCTCATTGACATATTTTCAGTTACTTTTGTCAGTTCTGACAAAATTCTGACAGTGACTTGGTAATTCTCACACAGCCTCCGACTATGTTACCATGTGCATATTTACAGACGAGCTTTGTTCGTGTTTATAAATATCGAAACAGTCGATAACAGTGACAGGTTGTTGGAAACGGCATAGGCTACTCATTTCATTGAGGAGTCACCGGTCGTACGGTGAATTATATGTGCTGCTGCTTCTTCCTTCCGCTCACTGTACAGAGTGATGCAGAGAGAAGGCGATCCCAGCGCGAGGAAAGAGAGATCTGGTGCCCCCGGGCAGCACTGGCAACATTTTCCCACTGAATGAAATTTAAGGTTTATCCAAGAAGTCGCTAGATTTGTGGCTATGCGCTTCTTCTGAACAAAAGCCGCTAATGCTCCTAAAAGTTAAATCAAGAGACAGACTTCCTAAGTTAGAAACACTGTTTTATATGCGCACCTCCACATGCGCGGGCCAGTGAAGTGCACTGTGTAATGTTCTTCCCCTTTCTTGGGCCCCAAGCGCGCAGGGGCCCATAATGCCTTTTGGATAATCCGGTCCTGTTTAAGACTGGTTTTGTAGTCCAGGATCACATATACAGTATATATGTGTAATAAATCAAATGACATAATATGTCTAATAATTCAAATAAAATAATAAGTGTAATAAATAAAATTACATTTCAGACAAAATGTTACATGTTTTTCTAAGATGCTTTTAAATAGAGAAATGACAAAAGAATCCATTTTGTGCTTTAGAAGCAGTGCCCAGACACATGTCCCATGTACTTTAAAGAAATAGCTTACCCTAAAAAGAAATTTTTGTCATTTAGTCACCCTCATGTGAAAACTTTTCCTCATGTGAGACTTTATCCCTCCTGTGAAACACAAGATTCAGGTCTGGCAGATGTCTTTTTCCTATACAACAGAACCATAAATTTAACGTTTATTTTCTATAGTGCTTTTTACTATTTGCGTTGTTTCAAAGCCGCTGTACAGAAAACGTGTTGTAAAACAAATACAAAACAGATAAAATAAATATAAATATAGTCATAATAATGAATCTAAAAAAAAAAATGTACAGAATATATAAACACATGTTGGCCTATATACAGACATGCACACAGACACATACACAAGCATGTATACAGAAAGCAAAATAATAGTCTAAACATATAAAATACATTACATTATAGGAAACACAGGACAAAGATGTCAGAAACGTGCAAAGGAAACATTAAAGTACACTACAGAATAACTGTCTGTAGGTTTTAATCAGAATGTTAGACTTTTGCAGTCTTAAAGAAATAATTTGGTCATCATTTTCTCACCATTAGGTTGTTCCAAACCTATAAAATCGCTTTGTTCTGCTGAACACAAACAAAGATATTTAGAAGAATGTACGCAATTTTGAGTTCTGGGACATCAATCACTTCCATGTGAAAAAAAAGAAATAGAATCCTTTTTGTTTTTCATTTTTGGGTTGACTATCCCTTTAACTCTATTTATCAACCAAGCGCTGCCCAACAGAGTCTCCATAAAAACCAGCGTCCTTAAAAATATAAACATATTTTAGTGTGAATCTATGTCTGCGTTGCGTGTCATTAAATCATGAGAATATTTCTCAATAATCTGCCACTCCACCATTGCCCGCTCTCTCATTTGAGAATCTAAAAAGCTCAGCCGTAAAATGTGCTAAAGTAGGAAGATTTCCAAATCATCAGAAGGAATATTCATGGCCTTATTTCGAGGTTGGTAATGCTGAAACTCTTGCACTTTGGTAATTACTATTTGAGAGTTGCCCTGGGGCAGTTGAGAGGCAGCACAACACCATCAATATTGATGCCCCTGCGGCTTAACTGGGTTTTTGGAAAGACTTTCTCACACATCAATATTGATGCTGTTGCCATATATCCTCGTCGAACCCTCTTTAAGGATTTATAACAGCTATATCAAGGGCAAGCGACTTTGTTAAAATGCTGTGGATGTTTCGCTCCCGATGAGCCATTTAAAAATATAATACGAAGGGAATTGAATGTTCAGATGAAAATGGAAAACACCTACTGTACGGAAATGGGGTTCTGGCACAGACCAGCCTCAATATATGCAGTCGTCCCAAATCAGCCCCCCGTTCGGCTTTGAACACGGCCTGAAAGAGCCGCGGGGCAGGAGCCGCACTTCAGCATCTGGCTGCCTGACAGAAAGCCAAAACCGAGAGACCTCATATGCTCAAAGACTGACCTCAATTCAATTTGACGTCTCAACTATTGATCTCAACAGCGCTGGCTGGCTGGCCAAACCTCCCAGAGACAGACCGCTTGCCCTTGCGGACCAACGTTCAAGTTGACACGTTATAGCTCCAGGCGTCCTCATTCGTTCTCATTGTTAACATTTTCAACATGCATTGCCACAGTGCCCTTCAAACAATCAACACCCACTTCACAGAGAGCTCTTGGTAAATTGAGATTGTGTCGTATCAGATAGAGGTTAAATGTGAATGAGTCAAGCGCTGCTGTTTGCTCAGAAACAGCATGATGTGTGTTTGCTGTAGCTGAGTTTGAACATTTACTGTCATATCTCAATGATTTATAGGGAATGACACGAAGTTCGTGAACTTAACCACAAGCTGAAACATCAAAGTTGAACAAAACGCAGATTATAAACAATGGTATAGTACGATTGAAAGTTAGTTTAGTTTAGTTTAATGTTGATTTGAAATATTTTTTTGATCCAGCCCTATCTCGCAAGAATATGTGACAAAAATAATTTCAGGACAATACTTAATTGCAATTCCATACATTTTCTATATGTAGGCCTATTCAGAAATATAATGTAATAATTTGACATAGATTTTGACATGAATATGGCTAATTGACAAATAAACTGTACATGTGTCCTATGGCATGTCAGGGAAAAAAACTGACAAAAACAGGAGAATAAATAATAAAATAAAGATATATTTCTATGCTATTTTATATATAAATATTCATAATAAAAATTAACCGTTTTTTTTCTACATTCTTGCTATGTCACACCAGGACACATGAACGGTATGTCAACAACCCACATACCCATTTTCACGATGAACATTTGTTTTGATTTTCTGATATTTTTATGGATCTTAAAGTTAAAATGTACAGGTGGTGTAGAGGTGTGCTAATTGTATTTTAAAAGTCTTATTTTAAAGACAAATTTTAACATACATAATTTGGCAAAATATTTTACTTAAATAGTATTATATTTTTTTTAATATTTAGGAGTGTAGGCTGTTAAATAAAAATAGACTGAAGCTGTTTCATGTTGAAACATTAAGATTTAATATTAATATACATTAATAATATTAATATATTATATTAATATTTAATATTTATAAAATGATTAATGTCAAAACAACATTTAACAGGAAACGGTATGAATTTTTTTTTCTTAGGAAAATAAGGATCCACCAAAGAGCATTTAAGTGTGCCGAACACATTTAATCCCCATTAAAAGTCATTAAATAAACACGTTTAAACATTTCTTAAACCAGCATTAACACAACGATTGCATTTCCAAGAAAGTGGCGATTGGATTTTCAACTAGCCACTTTATAAAAGTCTGTGTGTGATGTGCAGGCACCAACATTCATGTAGTCATTTAACTCGCCACCAGAGCTCATGGTCCTGCAGATCTATTTTATATTTACAGTGAGGTAATATTCGCTGGCATTGGGTGGAGAGGTCACAGTTGAACTGAGAGTGACAACTCTGAAATGAAGGTATAAGTCATTTTCATATCGGCTGCTCTATTGCAATACTATTGCTTTAAGAGGTCTGCAGAAACCAAGGCCACGGGTTTGACTTATAACCTAGCCAATTGAGTTCTGTGTAAAGACGGACGGCATAAATGTGAGTACCTGCTTAACATTCTGCATTTATAGTAAAGAAACACCAAATGATTGTTGCAAAATTGAAAGTATTTTTACATTTTGAATCATGATAAAATGAAATATTGATGTCTTAATTGACTACAACAAATTGTACGTATATTTTATATTTGCAGCAATAGTTTTTTAATCTTATACTTCGATTTTTAGAAACATTAAGCAAATAGAAAAATGTATAGTTAAAAATGATTTCAACCTAAGGGACATTCCAGCTCTTAGATGTTTAGACATTGCTGTAGTAAATATGCATTAGGTCTGGCTCCACATTCCAATATACAACTGTCCTGCTTCCACAGAGATCAAACAGTCGATCTTGGCGCTTCAAGATAAAGATAAAAACACTGAAGGTTTGACCATTGAGTCAATGAGCTCTGGCTATACTGGGAGAAACAGTCCAGACATCAGCAGTCAAGCACTTCATAGATCTGGTCCCTCATGAACTTGTTTGGTTACACACAAGATGCAAATTGGCAATAAATGCAATGCAATAAAGGCATTTCAGAATAGACATGTCAACTTCTGCCAAACAGAACTACAAAACTGTGAAACAAACACAAACTGTTATATGGGACAGAGGGAATGTTCATCAGAGAATGTTTCCCTGCAGAAAGAATTGAGTGGTTTAATGAGACTAAAGTTATTTTTCAGTTATTTTAGCACAAAGAAAAGTGCTGTTTAATGTAATTTTTATTCCAGTTAAACATCCTGGTATAACAGTCCTTAGTATCCAGGGTGCATTACGCCGATGGCTAGCCTGTCAGCTGGAAATAAAGAAAGATTTTTGCAATTAAGTTTAATATACAGGGAAATCCAAAAGGCCAGAAATCTGCGTTTTGGGTTCCAATTCATTTTCCCAGAGCTTACAAAGAAAGGTAAGGCCCAAATTGGCCTAATATGGATCACCAAAGAAATAATATTGAACGTGTTACAATTTCTAGGGTGTAATATGAATTTTGTAGGAGCATTTGGTAGTCATTTTTCCCTGCAGTCTGAACCCAAAGAGCAACGAAACAACAACAGGAATGCTGTGCATGACAGATTTTATTTCATGAATTCATATTTCCAAACCTAAAATACAGAAATCAAACATACTTTTATAGAAATATTTTGTGAACTAATACAACAGGTCCTGCTTTCAAAGGTCCCAATGGCTTATATATCCGAACTCTGCCTTAAAAGCTGTAGTGCCATGTTAAAAAATGTGAAAACGGGGTTTAAACAAATTCAAACGTCAAGAAAGTAACCAAAATACTTGATAATACCTGTGCTACACAATATATCTGGTCATCAAAGGCAGACGATTGGCATTATTGAGGTCTTGAGTTCATTGGTTTAGGGTAAATTAGGGTGACCTGGGGCATTTTTGACAACCTACATCTTGATAACATGTTAATGTTAGTGATAATACTTCCCGTATTCTCGATGTCCCAGAATACCCTATTTCACCTTAAAGTGTTTCTCTCAATCTACAGGAGATAAACACCTGTATTGATGAAGACTAGCACACAATATGTTGTGCATGACAAGACGACATTCCATCTGGATTCACTGAATATTTGGACGTAGCTGAGAAGAGCACATATAATGAGGGTATCTGGCTGGTTTCAAGTGCCTCTTTCAAGTTTTCCCGCTTTATCAGAGACCTAAATGCAAATAAAATCAACAAGACAAACAAAATTTCACCTCAGTCCTCAGGTCCACAAAATTCCTCCATTTTGGAGTTCAGTTGCCTGTTCTGCTTTGGCAATGTTTTTTTCTCTGAGCCTTGTGAGAGTTTTTCACGTTTACTGAGGCCGTTACAAACCTTGTCCGCCTCAAATTCAGAAGCTGGGAAAACAGTTTCAATTTTACCAGAATCTCGCCTTTTCTTTGAACGTCCAACTAAATTCAACAGCATTTCTGGTAAAAATGTTGCCCTTGCATTTAATGGCTTCTGGTTGAGTCATAATCAGGAATGGACGCCGCACATTTGGCACGCTCCTCCATTACAGAACCTCTGCGTGAAAGAGTAAAAGTGTCTGACCGTCCAGTGCGAGTGGTGTGCTCCACTCCCATTGGCAAAACAAACGGCTGGTGCTTCATATAAGTGAGTAGTGATGATGTGGCAGAAAGGGGCGTGGCTTACCATCAGATCCTCTGTATTGGCCATGACCCTATGTTGGAAGGGGACGGGATCAGGGCCCATTCTCGTTGTAATGGAGGGAGATGGGTCGATCTCTCTGGACGGGCATGTAAGGCCAGTTGTAGCTAGAGCCTGATAGCAGCATGTCCCGAAGAAGGGTTTCGATTGGTGTTTTGCCTACCAGGCGTACGAAGAAAAGCTGTTCGATGACAGGAGAGGAAACGATGCGCAGGGATGGCAGCCGTAACAACAGACGGCCAAACCTGTTGGGTTGATTGGGGTACTGGTTCCGCACGTATTCCTCAAGAGCGCACTGGGACTTCTCCTGGATGCTCTCCACGTGGGCTACATCAGATAAACCCATGGCATCTGAAGTAGAAAGTAAACAGATGACAAAGGTAAGATATACTGTACGTACTACAATGGCCCATATGATTCACGGTCCGAAAAGACGAGTAATCTGTACTGAACATAATTTCCATTCCCAGGTTACCGCAATCTGGAATACTTTACTGAATCAGCTCTTTAAATAGTGGTAAGTAGATAAAACTCAGGATTTTCTGAAAGAGTGAACTGAATTCGTCCCTAGTGTTTGTAAAATTGTCAATTGGGTGTTAACCCATGACCCTCTTTCCTACTCTCCGTGCCACGCTACTTATCATTGGTGCACTCGTACATTCAGTCCCGCTGGGCTTCAGTCCTGATAACAAAAGATTAATAGCTTCATATTTCTATGAGGGCAAAGAGACCCACTGAGCGTGACACAACTGCAGCTTCCCTCTACATCCCATGAGCTCCGATAAAGACATCTACAATTACTGTAGCCGTCGTTTGAAAGGGGGAGGGGCCAAGGCATGAGACTGTCTGTGCTGACAGCCTTGCGTGCTTTCATCCCAGATTCTCTCTTGCTAGCGTTGCGTGGCAAAACGCCCTCTCTCTCTTTGTGTTTTGCAGTGTGAACACCCGCGGGGGGCTGCCAGCGCACCGCGTCGGGCGATCGGGGCAACTGGCCGACATTAGAGGCCCCGTTGGGTGATGTGAGGCGATCGGAGGTTTGGACTAAGGTTACGGGCCACAAGAGTTTGTCTGTCCCTGTTAGCTTATGCCAGCGGGTCTCGGCAGGGGGTGGAAGGGGGGCTTTGGCTGGAATTGCAGGATGGATCACATTGATGCCCTGGGCTACAGAGGTTATGTAGGTCACTGCCAGACTGAGTCAAATCCGTCTTACTGCAACTCAGCATGCATAATTCAGTCGTGTTGGTGGGAGTCGGGGCGGGGGTGGGGGGTCGTTGCTTGCCTGGTTTCAATAATAGATGGAAGCGTGAAGGATTGAGTGATAAAAAAAATGAATCAAGATCGGTGGGTTCAGTCATCCATTTGCAAAACTGCAGGTTTCTGACAGGTTGAGCAGGGAATCTAAACTAGAGCACGGGGATGTGAGCTGAAGAGTTTGAATACTCATAGAAGAAACAATGCTATAACACGACATTTAGTGACTATTAATAATAATTTGCCCAAATAGTCAAAAGTTGATAATTCTTACCAGAAGTGAAGAGCACAATGGACTTCAGACACGAATACTCTGCAGTGTCTACCTGAAGAGCTTTCAGTTTCTCCACCTGCTCTTGGAAGACACGTATGTGGTCCATGAAGGCCACCACCCGCTCGGCCGACATGGGGGAGGCGTGCAGACCAGCAGCGGCCAGCAGAGGCGCTACATGCAGCGGCATAGAACATTGCGCAGCGTTCAGAACAAACAGTTCACTCCACGACATGCGTAAAAGCGCCACCTAGACATAAAATCATTGCATAGGTTTATATGTTACCAAAAACACATTGAAATTAAAAAACTCCTTCAGAATTCAAGATTAGGTAAAAATGACCTTTAAAATATGCAATTGTAATAAAGTTAGAAACGCACAACTGTATGCCTGCACATTATAGAGTAACATACTAAATCTCTATGTTATTATTCAGAGTATTTTTTTACTTCTTTTTTTAAATAAATAAACGTTTGTTTATTAACTCACCTCCTTTTAATAACAGCATTAAAGGAGTAGCTCACCTCAAAATTGGTCCACATTGACTTTCCATAAAATGACTATGGAAAGTCAATGTGGACAAATTTTGAGGTAAACGTATTATTTATTTACTATGATTAACATGGTAAAATCACAGAAACACAAAGTCATTTTAAGCCCCCAATTAACCACGTCATATTAACTGTAAACTAAATTCATGATCCATCAACTGAAGCAGATTAGTGCTTTACCTGGTCCATGAGCTGTAGGTCAGGAAAGAAAGGGATGTTCTTCGCCCATTCCACCGCACTGAAGAGCAAACGTGCGGCCAGTTCACATATATTTTCGATGCCCATTAGGTTGTTGGATTGCATGCACTGGGCTCCGTAACGTGAGGTGGGGTACGGCTCGGCCCGCAGGAGCAGAGAGATGAAGCCAGAGAGATACGGCTGCCCGTTATACGGGTCTCCTCCATTGCTCAGATACTGTCCGGGACTGGTCTGTGAGTTGGACATTCGACCCCTTTGAACAGCTGAGAGAGGGAAATAAAAAAACAAATAGGTGTTAGAATGTGTAAAGTGCTTGCAAAAACATACATTTATAAAGCAAAAGCAATGGATCAGGCACCATCTGAATTCAAATTACTGATGTGATACTGTACTCTACACAGAATCTGTGCAACACATCAGGGAGACAACAACCCGTCTGCTGTCTATCAATGAATAATGAGTTAGTGTACACTAGGAATTGAACAAGGCTTTTTCACACTCTCTCGAACAAATGGTTCAGCCAAAGGAGAAGGGCAAAAAAGAGGCCATTCCTGCAATGATAGGACTAAATGCCTGTTTGGAATACACCTGCTCAACTCTACGGCTGTCTGGACAATAACTTAATCTACTATAATGTACAAAGAATGAGAAACCCAGAGAGACTATTGTGTTATTTTTATATAGCATGCACGCTTCATTTAAAGAGATACTTTACCCACCTTCAAAATGAAGTTTCCTACCATAGTAGGAGAAAATAGAAAATTGTCAAAAGTGCCCCAGAACTGCTTGCTGTCCTACATTCTTCAAAATGTTTACTTTTGTGTTCAACAAAGCAAATAAATTATAAAGAATTTTTTCCTACAATGGGAGTCAATGAGGGCAAGATCTGTTTGGTTATAAGCATTATTTCAAATATCTTTCTCTCCGTTTATCAGAACAAAGACATTTATACAGATTTGGCACAACTCGAAGGTGAGTAAATGATGACAGAATATTCATTTTTTCACATGTGAGGCTCTGATAAATCAATACGCTGAACACACGTCCGGGGATTAACACATGACTCCTACACAGAGGTCAAAAGTCATGCCACCTGAACTTTCCTGTTTCTCTCCTGTTTCGCTATCTCTGAAACTGGTCGGTTGTGATGGAACTTTGGCATTTCACAAAACCAGGAGGGCGGAGAAAAGCGTTCAATGTGTGCTGAGCAAAAAAAAATGCGTGACCACATTTTTGCAACATTTTACATCACCTTAGTACACCAACCTATTTAACACAGTACTATTCTAACCCTGGATCACTCTGCCAGTGTTATTATGAATTAGCAGCAATTTAGCAGGTAATAGTTAATTTAGCCTTTTCTTATAAATTAATACAAAAATGACGTTATGAATAATAACAAATGACATTCAAAACAGCTGAAGCTGGCATGGACTCCAAATTACGTGCATAACCTGCTGATACGTGTTATCCCAAAAAGATCACAGATCAGAGCATCTTGTGTGGCTCAATGAAAACAAAATCTGAGATGTGTCTGTATGCAAAAAGCATTAACAAACATTCAATCTCACATATTTGTTTGCATTTGATTAGTGACCTAGAAATAGCAGAATGTTAAATATTTAATATTATATAAATATTAAATGTTATTTACTAAAGGTTTTCGTGTCATTACGGGTTTGAATGAATAATTGAGGGAATAATATATGAGTTTATATTACACAGCAAATCCTGGAAAAGGAAGAGTCACTTCCGCTGGAGGTCACCTGTTCAACTGGTAGAACAGCAGGATTAGTCAATCGACCAGGTGGCAGGGTGATATTTACCCAAACCCCACAGAGAGATGCAGAGAGAGAGCATTTGGACTTTGCAATGATCCTGTATTTTATTAATGTTTATTTTCCGTTGACCTATTTTTAACCTCGCACATGCGAAGTGAGTGATTTACAGGTCATGGGATGAAGTCACCGTTTCAGCACGTTTGGCGGGACGCACGGCACTAGCACATGAATGACACGCTCTGTTAACCGTATCTGCATGTGTGCTGCAACTTCTTTCCCTGTTCTGATGTGACACTTTTGCACAGTTCTGCATGAAAGCTGAGCAAACTATATACAGTATGTTGGCTGGGTTTACTTGGCTGTGCATGAAAAAATGTTTGTGGGTGGTTGTAAGCCGTTGCTATGGAGTAAAAAGAGCCCACCGGCCCAATATTCTGCCTCGGGTCTCTATTTAGGTCATGAGCAATGTTTTGCCTGTTTTATCATCCACCGTGCTAAACTCATAAATATGATTGCTTAAGTAGTAAAATAAAAGCACACCCCTCAACAAGTTGCACAATTTGGAGTTATCATTGATGTCTGGGGCGTGTTACGGGCCAAAGTTCAAATCACAACCCTAAGTTTACGCCATAATAATAATAATCATTCCTGCCCTAATAGGAGAATATACTGGAGAGGACAAGTGATATGTTGTGTACACAGGCTCTTCTGAAAGGCTTTTTATTTTGTCTATATTGGTTTTCTAAGTCTGACAAAGGTCAAGCACTGCATATGGAACATTCCAGGAGACACATACTTGCAGAAGCTTGTGGGACTGACAGGCCAATCACGCTCTTTTCTTTTAATCACAGGTGCCCTTTGTCAGTATGGAATTTCAGTCATGTCAAGAGCAGCCGTAGGTGTAAAAACAGGTAGAGCGATGGAAGAAGAGGACTGAGGAAGACCTCAGTTCATCTCTGTGACTCTTAGACAAGATAGCACTAGTTGAACCCTTGACATCTTGCACAACATATGGGATCTTTAGATTGTTGAGGCATTGTATGTTGAAAAATGAAAAAATAAAACATGAACTAGATTCAATGATCTGAATAAATCAGTGATAGATCGATATACCGGCCACACTTAAAATCTCACACAATTTAAAATCTATAAACCAAAGTGGAAGCTTCAGCATGATTCAGCCTCATTCAACACCAAATGCATGTGATGAGCTCGTAGGAGGAGAGAGAGTGGGATTTCTGAGCACTGTAGAAAAACAAAGACCCTTAGAGCGAAATGAATATGACCCCATCTATAACAAGCATGAGCTATATGATCAACAGTAGAGAATCCATACGTGAAAGGCTGATCCATTGCTAAAACCACCTTTTTAAAAATTAATGATGACATAAAAGACATGATTTACCTGTTCTGAATAATGATTTCTTGTATCTGCAAGAGGCTGGTTTACATCAACCTCACACATGAAATATTCAGAATGTTTTGTTGACAAACCCAGATCTGAAACTACATTGGAAATCTATGAATATGTAATAAACGTACATATAAAAGGAAGTTTATTTTTTATTTGCCTATTTATGCATTAAGAAACCAATTTCAACAATATTGATCGCAACAAATTATCGTGTATGTGAACAATAAACTTAATTTAAGCTTTAGATGGATGAAAGAATATGGGGTCAGTATTTTGATTGTTTGAAACAAACTGTTTAGATCATGTGAGCACAAGGGCTGTGACTTAACTGCATAATTTAGAGAAAACATCACTTATTTATGAAAAGATGATATTCTGTGTGGGCTTTTTGTCTGTATTTTGCCACTACAAACATAATACAAAACGAATTGTTAAGTGGGTTTAAGTTTTAACAAATGCATGAAGTAAGACAGACAAAACAAACAGAAATAAAATGTGTAGTACATAGGAATTATGAATTTACTAAACTCTCAAATAGTAAAAATACATACATAGTGCAAAAAACAACACAAAGCCACTAGCATTCAGATTTTCCTAAAGATACAAGATTTAACATTTATTAGACGACTTTGAATTTCAACAGAATGGTTGAAACGGAATACATTAAAAGCAAGTGTGCATGTAATGCCGCATTATGAACATTACAAAAGTCTTTTCATATTCAGACAGCACATATTCATATCAAAGGTAAATCGAGAGCATGAATTTACCCTGCAGTGATTTTTTGTTAAATGTGGTTCTCACAATCAACAGCAGAACAGAAAACCGCCATCTTAACAACCATATACTTTAAAATATATATTACACTCTGTAGTTTCTTTAACTATAAAGTTGGAATAAATCACGCACAATTATAGGAGCAAATAGACACGATTATAACGTTTATGAAGAATAAAAATTTGTATTAGGGTGAATTGTTGGCGCAGTGTTGAGTTTTATCACAATGTCTCTAATAAAAAACGAAATTTGTCAGAAGCAACTCAGAATCAATATACACTCATCTTCATTGGTATTAGGTTAAGCAATTCATTTCTGAGTCGACTAAAAGAGTTATTAAAAGTTCCTCAGATAAGAATAACATTTACACTACTAAATGTATATAGCAATATTATAACAATCCTTTAAATGGACACATCGGTGTAAATGAACGGATTAGGTGGAATGGTATATTTGGAGTTAAACTGAAAAGACTTTAATCACAAATAATTCAAAAGTTAGTGGCAACAGGACAACCGGATGCCAGCACAATACATAACGAATAAATAAATACAATTCTTAAAAAATGAAAGCAGCTCTTTAAAACTAAATGGAGCTGAGGGTGACACCAACAAACCCCTTGCAAAAATATGCCATGGTAACCAAAGTTTTCGCCAAATTGCCATAGTTACTGCAGTTATTGTTAACAGACACACTTTGGCAACTTGGTTTGATCAGAAATAATAATGTAGTCATCGAAAGATTCTGAAAGAAATACTATGAGGTTTTCTTCTGAGAAGCTGTTTAATACATAAAACATGTAAGATTTCAATACTATAATTGTTGCAACTCAAGTCTTGGTGAAAAGTATGCTTTTGAGTATGAGGTGTTCTTCTGAGAAGCTGTTTAATAAATAAATAAATATTTGGCCTAATTTTGAGATTTCACAACCATAAATGTTGCAACTCAAGTCTTGGTGGAAAGTATGGTTACCATGGTGATTTCTGTTGTCTAAAATCACTATTCGAATAATGTTAGCTATTTGGAGCAGCGCGCGTAAAAAACGAAACCCACAGGGTTCAGAGAAGTCCTAAAATGATGGGTCTCTTATGTGCTGAAATGATGCTGTGCATTGGCAAAGGTTATTTATCTGAAACTACACAGATTGCATTGTGATAAATTGTAAGATCATATCTCACCCTCTCTCCTCATTCCGACTTTCAAGCACTTCTTCAGTCGACAGTATTGGCACTGGTTCCGATGGTGCTGGTCGATGGGACAGTCGCGGTTCCCCCGGCAGGTGTAACTCAGGTTCCGTCGCACCGAGCGCTTGAAGAAGCTCTTGCAGCCCTCGCAGGTAAACTGGCCGTAGTGTTTGCCGCTGGACTTGTCCCCGCACACCATGCAGTCCACGTTGGGAATTTTGTCCCCGGAGAGCGCGTCGTTGCCCGGAGTCGAACCCGAGGGTGTTCCCGGGGTCCCGCCCGGTTCCTGACTACAGATCTGCAGCTGGGACCCGGGATCGGCCGAAATGTTCTCCTGCCACTGATTTACTACCATTGCCATGCTATCCCGTAACACTTTTGCTGTAACAGCCGATACGGTGTAGCTCCGTTCGCGCGGGGAAGAGATCACGAACGATCCCTATGGCGTTAGATCTTGTAGATCTAAACGAGGCGCCTCGCACCTCAAGATCGTTCAACGACAGAACTTGATTGAATGAAAGTTTGGTTCTCTAATAACAGAACAGCACTGCGAGTTTTCATTCCCAGCGAGAAAATCCCCTGAACATGTCCAACTTGGAGATTGGGTCGCTCCGAATACTGTCAATAATGAACAAGAACGTCCGTGCGGTAAAACCCCGTCACGAGAGGACCATAGCGATGAGTTTGAAAGTTCGCGATCTTCTTTAAATCCCACGTGAGAGCTTTCGCTTTAAATGCGCGAGCGAATTTATTATTGTTAGTCTTACTGGGTATTTAGCGGATTCGATAACAAACTGCACCCCTGATGCGATACGCAATCGCAGTCCTATGTCACCAATAAGAATGAAGCGATAAAGAATATTGTGTTAATAACGCGTAGAAAGAAATGATAATCGCAACCGCGCTCCTTATAATTAACGCTAAAAGTTCCGTCCGTGGTGACGCGTGTCTTTGTATCGGTTCGTAAAGAATCCGTCCGGCTCAAAACTTGTGTGCCCTGTTTAAACGGGTAGATCTTTCGCCCGTCCCTGTGTTTCACCGGCCAGCTGTCCGACTCATCTACGTGAATTGTAGTCACGAATTCGGTGAAAGTGACACTAAACAGCCGTGGTCGCTGGAGCTCCGCCCACGCCACTCCTTATTAGGACAGAATGACCATATTAGAGTATGACCCCCTTCTTGTGGGGTGGGGTCTGCATCAAATAAGACGAGCAATTGGTCAGTGAATCTGCGAAAAGAGCGCCTTTGTCCAATTGGACAAAGGTGCTGTTCTTGCACAATTAATACAGCAAAATTCCTAAATTTAAACACAGGGAATCCCAAGAGATGAAACATACTGCTACTTCTTATACTTTATTAGGAATTAAATAATATGTAATTTACTCAATACCCAACAGTTTATAATCCACTCGCAGAAACGTTGACATAAAAACAAATTTAATTCATGCTGCTTTAACAATAATATTTTTTAATTCTCGAGTAATTGTGTTCCTTGGTTCAATTATTTCAACTATACTGTATGACATAACCTAATTGGTAACCATACGATTGTATTGTGCACTTTTATTGAAACAAAATCTCTAAAACACTGACACATGTTTAAAAATTAAAACAAACAGCAAAGTACATGCACATTATAATCTCTGCTAGAAAAACGAAACTTTGTTTTTTGTTGCTTACCTTGTTTTAATAGTGTTGTGGACGTGTTAAAATTCACACCATTTGACAAAGGTTCCTCACAGGAGTCCACGCTTCTGTTAGTTTAGTCTGTAATGAACGTATTGGGAAGCTGTTAATGCACAAAAGGCCAACAAAAACAGACAAGGTTTTACCATTAAAATGCAAAAGATGTACAAATCTGTTAAAACATTACGCATGTTTACATGCATTAAAAAATTTGACAAAAAAGGATTCTCAAATAATTTGATCTTGCTATAGAATTAGTTAAACTAGCTGGATCAATTGAAATTTGGTTTTAGGCATTTGTAACGTCTTTGACTTCTTTAATGATGATTATGGCTTTATAACATAAAACATTTTAACACACCGATTGAAAATCCAAACCGTTTCAGGCAGTGCATGTAAAATGTGTTAATTTCTCCACTAAATTATGAAAATGAAATACTGTAACTACAAGATAGTTACTGGTATAACACATCACTGTAACCGTTAATCATTATTGCAGTATATATGTTTTTTAATATACATCTAAATTATTTAATCAAATACATGCAAGTTTATGAACTATACAGCAGTAATTTACAAGGGCTAATAAGATTAGTTAGAAAAAGTCTATTGCACATGACACGATGTTTTAACAAAACTAGAGCAATACAATTAAAGTGCACCTTCTCTAAAATCTCAAAGTCGGACAGCTTAATCAAATTAAACCACAAGAAAGTAACAGTTTAAAAAGTTATGTTTTTTATCCAACATTAGATGTTAAACAAACACACACCTTTTGTGTTGATGCCTCAGCAAAGCAACAGCCATAAAACAATCAAAACACTGCCAAGGGTATTTACAATGCACAAACATACAAAAACTTTCAAGTAGTAAAAACATGAATGAGAGAAAATAAATTATTTAGGCATACTCACGAAACATATGGTCCCCAATTAAGCAGCAGGCAAAGAAGAAAACTTAATGTTATTGTTGTTCCTGTTTAGCACGACACTTCTAGTGCCGGAGGCTATAAAGTTGGCCTTTAGCTTAGCTTAATTGTTGTCACATGTAACCCTACCTGTCCCCCAATTAGCCTTTTGACTGGCTATTAGATCATTCTGTGGCATACGGCCCGAGACCAGGATTTGATGGGAAATGTATTTGTGATCGTAACTGTGTCTGTATGTAAGAATTTATAAATTAAGTTGGAGGTGCTTTCTGACATTCTCAGTTTATATTAGAGGGCCTGTTAATATAAAGAACTCAACACCCAAAACCAACAATTCATTATGTGATCACCCTGTGTGACTTCAAACCAATATTGTTTTTTAATAATGCAAAAGGTTTTACAAGAGGACTGTTTTTGATTGAATGAGCCGTGGAAACATTTCACTGATGAAATCATACGGGTTTGGTCACATGAATGTGTTCTCAGATTGAATTGTATTATCAGACCCGCAGCTAATATCTATATGTCAGATGTCTCTTTGGGTCCGTCCAATGTGAAGATAAATGCGCAGGGAACACATGCCTGTGAGGTGACTGATGATTGAGGTCATGGAGTAAACATGACCGCATAGCACAGCCTATAGGAAATGCAAAGGCCACTGGTTTACAGGTTCATTTATGGAAACTTTGACAGTTTGTGACCCATGATTCAGTGCCACCATTTCTAACGTGAAAGACAAGCCAGTCTAAAAACATACCATTAAACAAAGAGTGTAAAGCAGAATATAGCTTAGAAGGTTTACTCTCCTCAAACCTTGGATTTGTTGCGCTGGACAAAGTTAAAAAGAGTAAAGAGGTTTATTTATTTATATATTACAGGTTCAGTCAAAGAATCAATCAACTTGTAATCAAGTGATGTTATGGTTATATCATCAAAATATTACCTTATAGCATATTTCTTTAACATATCGTAGAAAGCACTCATTACATGATACTGTTAATATATCAGTACTGTTTGTTAAGGTAAATTACTAAATTAAAAAAATCTTAAAATTGTCTTCAAATGCATAGTTATGTGGATTCAGAGTACTCATAAATAGAATATATAAGACAAATATCTCAAAAAGAGAGAGCAATATTTTGAAACTAGGGCTAATGTCACAATTGCATTAAAGGTGAAAACCGTATTGCTTAGTAGTATTCATTTTTCATAATGGCATTTAAATATCTATTTTCTGGTCATAAGGTTGGACACACCCACTCGTTCTTATTTTTTTCCTCAACATTGTAGAATAATACACCCAAATACCACAAATGGAAGAACGCTATATTATATTGTATTTATGTCTTTGTGTCAAGGCGAAATGTTTAATGAAAGCATCTCCTAAATGAATTCATGTACATTTTATTGTATAGTATTGAATTGATGATTCAATAAAAAGAAAGAGAAAATGCTGTTGTGTGCAAAAATATAAAATCAGAAATGTATGTAGCCATTCTTTGTTAACGTCACAGCTCTGTGCACATTGATCGATCTCACATTTCATGAGGTGCATCCTGGAAGGTGTTTTAAGTGTTAAATAAGTCTGAAAGTTTTTTACATCATTAGAAACTTTAATTTAGTTCAGTGTCCAAATCTTTGACTGCTAGAGCTTAACAGTTAAATTACAGTACTGTATAATAATCAACATGATACAACAGCTCTTACAGGAAAACATTTAGATTTTGGTGCTTTTTTGTAAGTATTCACTGTGTGTTCTTTCCTCTGTCTGATTGGAGTTGATTAAGAGGTTAGATGTTGAGAATCATGGCGTCTTTAACCGAGATTTATCTGTTCCTGTACTGACCCTTATGGGGTTGCCTGCCCAATGTCCTCTAGATTTATTTGGTTATTTGTTTATCTATTCTGAGGAGTCTTGCGTTTCTCCCTGTTTTTTTTCCTGTTTATGCATCCAAATCTCATTTTTCACAGCAGTAGCAATATGAAGCTCTCGCTATTTGCTGATACAGTCAAAATATGGGTCAAATGTGCAAGTAACCCTCATGACACGGATGGTCGTCTAAAGCACGACCCAGAACATTTTAAATTGTACTGTCCCAACCAAGAGTTAGCAAGCTGTAAAGAGGGAAAATAATAAACTTCAGGTTTGAAATAAAGCTGTAAATGCTTCTGTAGTTTAGTTCAATATAAATTATTATCTTCATATCTTCAATTGTAGGATAGAAAACTTTTGAAGTATAGCCTATAAATTATTGTATTTTTATTTAAAGGGATAGTTCACTCAATATAAATCTCTAACATTTTTACAACATAATTTGGTTTAAAACGTGTTTATGGCTTTCCTTGTAGAAGACAAAAGCAGATATTCTGAGAAATGTCTCAGTGGTTTGTGTTCATACAATGGAAGTCAATGGAGGCCGATGTTGTTTGGCTACCAACATTCTTCAAAATATCTTCTTTTGTGTTTTGCTGTAGAAAGTAAGTCGTTCAGATTTGAAATAACTTTGGAATTTATTTTCAGCACGTGTCTATATAATGTGGACGACATGCAACTTTCACAGGCTTTTGTCTATGCACACATTTCTTGCTTTCTGGGCTTAAATGGTGAGAGCAACAGTATGTGGCTAGCATGACCTGACATGCCTCTGAAGCTGGAGGGGGTCTTGACCTTTGCTCCCGGGCTTCAAACCTAGGAAGATGAAAAAAGGGATCGGTTAGGAGGGAACTTCTTAAACAAGAGCTTCTGTTTTGGCCAGGAATGTCAGTTCCATAAAAAGACTCCTATAGAGAAACAGCAACCACAAGAGAAGAGAGAGATAATGAAGATATAACAGAGTGTGTATATTGTGGGGCTGGTTGTTACACTATATTTATGGTATATTCTATATTTCAACGGGAATTTGAATCAAAAGTCCATTTACACAAATACTCTATCAGTTGGTTTTGCGGTGGTTCAAACCCATCATTAATAAACCTTGAGCAACCACCAATATAACTAAATAATATACTTTAAAATCCCAGCACAGTTTTTTTTGCTTGGCATAGGCCTATAATGAAAGTATATTACAATGAAAAGATTGTGTTCTCAAGACAAGGGTATTTTTGTACAATGTCAGGTCGGGGTGAGTTGTCTCATATGTTTTGTTTCACAAACAATTAATTATTTAATTTAATAGTCATCTTTATTGGCCCAAATTGACTAATGTGATATCTTTTTATTAAATATCTTTTTAATTTATTAAGTGGTTGTATATATGAAAATAGTTTAACTGTTTGAATTTTGATTATACGTTCTCACCAGGATCCCTTTGTGGCAACTAACCCCAATATGCAGCCAAAATATTTGGAAGTGAAGTTTCTATAATAAATTATTATTGAAAACATTAATAGGGTCAACTTACTCTGGTCTCTCCAACTAACAGAGCTTGATGGAGTTAACTATAAAGTACAGATAACTAATGCATTATGGGAAATGAAGCAACTCCGTTTCGATTTTCCCCAAAAAAGAAATGGACCACTCATCAAAACACAGCTCACGTAAATCAAGCCTCCAGAGGAAAGAAATCTGATTATAAATTATGATCAGATGGGAAGACTGTGACCAATGAGCTTAACAAGGCAGAATAGTGGGCTGTAACAGATTTGCTAAAAACCCCCAGTCTCTCTACCATAATATGATGTTTATGGCCATTTTTACTCCCGGACTTCAGTCATGCGATGGAGCAATAAATTACTCAAGCAGGGCCGCTGGAGGGAAAGTCCTTGTGACTCTGAGGCACGGCTCTAGCAGGGCGAGCGTGACATCGAGGGTCACATCTCCAGATAACCTTGTGTTTTCTCACCGTTTCTCTTCGACATGGCGGCCGCCTGGAAAGCGCACATTACCCGCCCACTGAGGGTTTCAATCTGCTGCGATGCCCAGCGCTGACACGTAGCATCGATGCATCTTGAGGCGAGCGCTTTTCTTCGTGTCATTTTTGTGTCAGCCAGCAGATGAAGAGGCTAAAAACAGGAAATAAGAGGGAACGTGAGGAAAAGGACTTTCACTGCTGATCTAGATTAGAGGTCCTCTGATGGTCAAGCTTATTATAGTCCCAGTCCCACAGGACCAGAAACACCATTGACATTATTGGACGACACACAAAGTATTAAGATCTGTGTTTGACCACGAAACAATAATTGTTTCATTGACCAGATTTGAAGCTTCCAAACTTTTGATGTCCTTAATTTTTAGAGACCATGGAGCTGACCCCCATGGTTCTAATATCTCAAGATTTTGTTTACCATTTACTGTACCTTCACCTAGTAAAGTCTAGTAGTAAGGTGAGGAGTTTTGAGTCCTATAAAACACACACTCACGCTTTTAACATGTCACTTTATATAGACTCTTCTCTATTTTTAGCAATGCTCCATGATATACATATTATGGAAATTATTCAGCAAATCACATTCTTCCTTTTTTACAATCAAATCAATCCTGCTTATTGATTCAATATTTTGCCATCTCTGTAAATTTTGTACTGTATTGTCTTTGCACTTTGATAGGTTTATGAGCCTTTGGTTGCAAGTTCCTTTCTGAAAATGGTTCATATTTGATGTAGTCAAAGTCATATTAGATGTAGTTCATTTAGAATATTACATACAATTATTCTCTCAGAATTAGCATCGCTAATCTACATTTTATGAAAAATAAGATACACACGTTTGCTTTCAGTTCTTCAGTTTCGGCAATGCACATCATAATTTTGTTTTGCAATAATAACATGTTTTTGATGTATTCTATATATTTCATATATCATTCTTTATAAAAAAAAATTCCAGAAAACACAAACAACATGTTATATGTATAATGTATATAACTTGTTTTTGACATATTATTGAAAATGTTGCACATTTTTAAAAGGATGTACATTGTGCAATGCAATGCACAACAGAAACTTAGCTACACACTTCATATACAGTATATAAAACGGTATGTGTGAAGTGCATTCCTTGTATACATTCATATATAAGGAATACACTGCAAGGTGTATGCGAAACCGTATGTTCGCATGTCTGGATCACGTCTAAAACTAAAGGTGTGTAAGGAACCTATCATTCAGAGGTGAGGTCCGAGCAGTCTGGATTTCACCTATATGGAAGGCCACATTCCCTGCAGTTAAAATCTCAGACGGTGGTCTTTAACACATTCTCTCTCCCTCTCTCTCTACCTCCCAATCCCAATAAAAACCTTCTGACCACCAGTTGACCTTTTGCTGTACTCCCCCTCCAACGCTCTCTGTTCACTCCAGCACCAGAGTCCAGCGGAGGCCAATGGGGGCCAGCAGCTGTGGGGAGGGGGATATGAGGTCACAAGGGTCAGGTGCTGGTAAAGTCATCGCAGAGGCTCCAATGTGGGGCATCATTTCCCCCCATCAAAGGCGGCCCTGACGTCCATGGGGGCCGCTCTGATGGCCCCGCTGTTCTAAGGCTTGAGATGGACAGGGGTAAATAAAGTGATACCAGGTGTTAGCCACAAAAAATTCACCAAACTGGGGCCCCATTTCACACTAAGCGGCCCGTCCGGGTGTGTGAGGTACACTGAAGACAAAATCTAAACAGCTATTTGATCCTATTGAGGAATGAGCATGCATATTCAAAACGCTACCAAAAAAGGCTTCAAATCTGGAGACATAAGTACGAGTTTTGAGTAGGGTAGCGGGGGTTGGGGGCATCAAGGGGCTAAGACCACCAAAAACAAAACTGACCCCCTGAATAACTGTGAAGATCAGGCCGAGTGAATAGGAATTACTGTGGCGAAAACAAATTGAATCTGACAATGAGTGAAGAACAAACAGAGAGAGCCCATCAGCGGACAAGTGTTTCTGCCCAAGTTATTAGCAAAAGGGGCGGCTTTGAAAACTCCACCATGCGCAGGTCGCCCCCAAAACTGCGCAGGGGCACCAATTAACGCTAATTAACATCAACGACAGGCAAGGGGCCATTAGTCCAGCTAATCCGAGGTTTACATTTTCCTCCTGGAGCCCTGCTGGCCAATTCTCACCCCAATCATGGAAGGGACACGTTGTGAAAAGGCAAGCATCAAAGCTTTTCCACTCTACAAACTTCCCCATTAGTGCGAGATATGGACTCGGATGGGTAGAACTCAAAGCCCCCGAGAGTTGGGTGACAAGCCAAGGCTCTGCGGTTTGGAGCTCAGTCTGAATCGTCAACAACTTGTTTGGGTCTTTCATGATCCCTTTGCGGAGCAGGTGGTCTCTGAAAGAGGTTAAATATGTGATACTGTAAAATGCCCCATTGTAGGCGCTCTATTCTGGCAGGGGAAAATATAGCTGTGGTCTGAAACTTAGTAAGCTGTCCATGTAGACAACATTTTAAGATAAGCAGATAAGAAGTGCCATTAATATATTATTTAAAACTTAAAATAAAGTATACTTCCAGTCTACTTTTGATTTACGTCTTCTCAGAAATATACTTTGTTTACTTTTCAGAACAACATAGATGTTAACTAGCCCTCAAAGTTTTCTACTGTAAGCATACTGTAAAGTTCACTTTTATTAATCAAAAAGTAGTACTGAAATAGTACACTTACAAGTATACTAATACTTGATATTACTACATTCTGTATACTTATACTCAATAAAATGAATATGTGTTATACTCTATACAAACTATACAACTTTACAACTATATAACTATACAAATTTTTGTCATTTTCACTTCCTTTGCAGGTGGAACAATACCATAATGCATCGCATCAAAACATTTATGACCTTGGAATAATAAGATCTGACATCTTGTTAAAACAATCATACAATATTACACTTTTTGTTAAAATTGAAAATGTATTCTTATTCTGTGACAACTTATTTACATTAAGTGGTGTTTTTCTTTACGTTGCGTAAATATGTGGGACTTTTTTATGTTTTTATCTACAAAGTCAAACAGAAAGCAAAACATTTAAAGCTCGCTATCTCAAATCTGCTCAGTGCGCATTTTTGTCTATTCTTTAGTTACAGAAGTATCACTCATGAAAACAAGTTATTGTAACATCATACACTTATGACGGTTAATTTCAGATGTTGACCAAAAAGAAAGTTGCCAACACACAAAAAAAACATTGTTTTACAACCAAGCTGATGTCCCTCTATAAAAACATTGTAGGTACTGGCAATTTATTTGAACAATAATAAAAAAGAAATTATCTGCGTCTTTGCTGTCATACCAGAGCGGTACAAAATAGTAATGTGTCCCAATGCTTACAACACTTCATGTCCAATCGGATTCGAGAACTGGAACAAACTGTAAAAGTGTTAATAAAATCAAGTCAAATCATAATTTCAGTAAAGAAATAATTAAAAACACAGTTTATTTAGCTAGTAATCAAAAAACAAAGTCTAAAAACGAAGTCTAATACTAAAAACTAATTATGGGAACAAAATACGGCTGTGCACAATTGACAGTGACTTTATGAGGGTCTGTAAAGAAGTGCAATTTGCAACAGCTAAAATGCATGATTCTTGATCAGGACTTACTTCTGAAACACACAACACATGTGGAGTGAAGATCATTTACAGAGTTCACAATGGACAGACAAATAAAGAAGTGTTTATCCCTTTAAAAGCACAATGGCTGTTCTCTCTAACAAACAAAAACAAGACGGATTTTGTTTGCCTTCGTTTGATTCTCTACAGCAGAGAGGTAAAAATTAACCCACTTAAGCAAACAATTAATCTAGAATTTATCGCAACAACTTCACTGAACCATTTACTAAGACTGAAGAAAGCATATGGTTTGGTTCAGAGTGATGGATTGTCACTGTAAAGCACGATTAAAGAGTTTTGCTCTATATAGACTATCAAGATATTGTTAAACGCCAACAATTGCTCATGTTAATTGAAGGAATAGATCACCGAAAAATTTAAATTGTATCATCATTTGCACCTTCGAGTGGTTCCAAATCTGTTTCAATGTCTTTGCTCAGATGAACACAGAGAAAGATATTTGGAAGAATACTTATAACCAAACAGATTGACTCCCACAGTAGGAAAAATTACTTTATCATTTTTTTTGTTCTGTTAAACACAAAAGATGACATTTTGAAGAATGTAGGAAAGCATGCACTTCTGGGGGACTTTTGACTACCCTTGTATTTTTTCCTACTATGGTGGTCAACGGGGAATCAAAATCTGTCTGGTTTAAAGCATTCTTCCAAATATCTTTCTCTGTGTTCATCAAAACAAAGAAATTTACACAGATTTGGAACAACTCGAATGCCGGAACTGAAATGTTAACCTGATACACACTCTCGAATGAATTACTTCTGTTGTTTTAACACAACTGGACAAGCGACTCGAGGGTCAGCGGTTATTGGGAAACCATGCGTTCGCAAGGAAACTTTGAGAAAATACGACGGACTTTGAGTGAAACCTCATAAAGCCTCAGAGCTAAAGGGCAGTTGGAAGATGTTTTAAATAAAAGTTGCTCTGAGGAGCTCGCACATATACTGGCACCTATTGCTCTAGGGCTGTTCCCTACCCTCCCAACCTCCCCCGGTCCTGAAACCCGATCTGTCGGCATGCAGCTCGGAATTCTTCATTCACCCTGACATTTGACCTTTGGCCTTTTTGGCAGCACAGAGAAGAGAAGATGAAGTGTCCAAGGCTCTTTTTCTACAAAACAAAAAATCTCCTGTTCTTGCAAGCCTCCCACACGCTCTTGTACACACACACACACACGCACACACAGAAACAGAAACACTTTCGGGATGACTTCTACCGATGTATACCCCTTGTTCTGCGATCCACAGAGTACAATTACATATAATATCTGGCTAATAGCCTGTGACATCAAGGGAGCGCTTTTAAAGTGCGATTCAGCCTCTCCTGTTCAACTGGCCACCAACTTAAAAGCTTCGCACAATGCCTTCTGGACCATCTGACCGTCATGAGTGCAGTATTATGTGTTGGAAGGAGCCGCTCTGTCATTTTCTTCTTTGATTGCGCCATTACAATGTAATCAGTGTTTGAGCACGAGTGAAAAGGCTTCTTGTGTTGCGTCTGAGTAATTCTTGCCTTGCTAGTGTGCGCACAGCTTTAGCTCCATTCATGTGCATGACAACAAACTGACTGTTGAGTGAGTGTCTGGTCATTTGATATACTGCCTCACTTTGTCGAGCGGTTATCTTTCTTTGTTACTTTTCCCTTTTACTTGAAATTCGGTGGTCGATACCTCACAGATCATTTTGAAAGGAAGGAGCCAAATTTCTCTGTAGTATCACAGAGATTTTATTGTCAGGACCAAAAGACGGTAGTAATCTATTGTGCTTACTTTAGAGCATCTTTACATGAAATGATTCAAACTTGGCTCAGATTTTACTAAAAATCAAAACAAATCATTTTCATTTATCCTTTCTTGAGCTTTGTCTATGTTTTTATTGGACTATAATATTACTAGTGACAATTACATGTCTCACTTTTGTCTCTAAATTAAAAAAAGAGTTGGTGCCTGAAGCCTGAAACATAACAGGGAACTCCATTAACACTTGTGTGGTGTCGGCATGTGTGGGGCCCATTTTCAGTTTAGCAAAAACATGATATGATGTGAATGTTTTTCAACCTGAGACGTTTCAATCTATTTAGGAAGAACAAGTTGTTAACCATACACTATAAAAAACAAAAATGTTCCAACATTTTATGTTTATTTTTACCAGTTTTCATATAGTAAAAAATGTTGAATTACTAAAAAAGACTGCAAATTTGCAATGAAAACATTTTAAGACTAATTTCAGAATTTTGACGATTTATAATAGACTATTTTATTTACATAAAACAAACTGCAACTTTCTGTCATAAATTTGATTTAAAAAAGGTAAGGGAACTTATTTTATGGCCTTATAGATCAGTGGCGGCTGGTCAATAGGGGGCACTAGGGGGCCGGGGCACCGGCCCACCAAATTATAAAGAGAAGAAGACTGTTATACATAAGTTCAACATATATTATAAATTGCTAAATAATTTTGAAATAAATAGATTTAATCACTCTTCATTCGCCTGGTAGTTGTGTTCGCATTCGTTAAAAGTATTATTTAAAATTGTATTCGGTTAATTTCTGTGACAAAACATATACATTGTACGCATGGGGCATTTATGTAGGTACACAAACTTTTGGCAGGCAGGTGACCAGAGTCTCTCATTGGCTCGCGTCAGAATGTCGCCAGGGCGCATGCTGTTATCTGCACCCTAGATCCTCCTACTTTTGATGATATTGTATAAATGTTGATTTTTATATGTTTGACCTCATGTGATTGGACAATTCACAAATGTAAAGGATGAGCTTAACTGGCCCATAGTATAAGGTGTTTACACTGCACCCGAGATACACGACAAAAGCACAGAACCCACTATAATCACTGATGCTATTTACATTGGATGCTGTGCGCCGCTTAAGTAATCCCTGTTATTGTTTTTTTTCTGTTCACTCTCACTTTGGTTTTTATACACTTGTAAACTGTTGTAAAATATAAGGCGCTGTTAAACTTTATAGCTATGTATGGATTTTATAAACGTTATCAGTAGTACTAACTATAGTTTTTGTGCTTGTATAGCTTAAAGGCAGAATAGGTGATCCTGTTGGAAATCTCTTTGCATCCTGATAGCAATCGAGAAGTATAGAGGTCAAATAATATTTTTATAATTATATATCGTCTGTGAAAGGCGTATGACCAAAAAACATTCGCCCAATCAAAGCGTTCTGGCCGAACGCTGTGACTGGCAAAGGGTCTGAAAGATGATACCATGATTGCTCTCTTTCTTTTGGACAGCTATGTACATGCTTCAAGAAGAATTTAATGGATTCAGTTTGTAATTCGTGGATTTATTAAATACATTCATGTGTTTGGAGGAGGCGTGGCTTTGGACGACGAATCGCGTAGAGGGTAGGATTATAATTTCAGTGTTAGCAGACTAAATTAAGCACCTTTCCAAATCAACCACTCCACCTTTTACACAAATAAATGACGAGACACCTGATAGACTGTCTTTATTCTTTACTTAACTAAAGTTAACTGAAAAGTTAATCTTGTCTTTTGTTATTGAAGAGATGGATGCCCAACCAAAACAATAAACAGAGTTACTCTCTCTCTCTCTATGGTCATTATTAACATTTCTAGAGTTTCCTGAACACTCTATACACTACAACAATGAATTGATAAACTGTAGAAAATACTGTATTATACCTATAAAACTGTAGCATCTAGAAATTTTATAATGAAGTTATATCACAGAAATAAATAATGTTTTGCAATGCAATATTTTTGGACCTTATTACTATTATTAAACACCATTACATGCTTTGATAGTTAAATCTTTTTTGTCTATGCAGTGATGATACGTTTACATCACATGTCAAATGGGTTGTTGCACCCTCCCACAAAAAGTCTGCAACAGTCGCCCCTGGTATTGATAAAGGGATAATGATGTGGGTCTGAGTAACAAAAGCATGAATACCATAAAAAGGTTAAGTCTCCTGCTTCTCAATTTTTCTCTTGTCCAAAAGATCCAAAAAAACTTACAAGCATCTCCTTCAGGGTTTTTAAAAGATGTCCCAGCTGTGTCTTGAACTGTGCTCTGATCTGCCAAAAATGTAAAAGTCCAATTATCTGAACTATATGTATATATTCATTTTATATCTCTACATATTATGTATAGTGACACAACGATCTGTGTTTTTTCTCTTTTTAGGAGAAAAATCTTCAACTTTGATTAACTAGGATTGACTTTAAGGGATACAAAAAATGAATTTATCCTTTGATTACCTTTGTTGGATTCCAAACCTGTATGACATTCTTTCTTCTGTAGACCACAAAAGTAGATATTTTGAAGAATGTCGGCGACCAAACAACACTTGGACCCCATTGACTTCTATTGTATGAGCACAGATCCCTAATAGATTTCTCCTAATGTCTTATTTTGTGTTCCATATACATGTCTTGAAACGAGGGTGAATAAATAATGAAAACATTTTTATTTTGGGGTGAACTATCCCTTTAAACTGAGGACTCCTGAGCTGAGAAACAACAAGTTCCTCCGGGCTGCTTTAATAATGATGTTGGGTATATTAAATCTCGAAAATCTGTAAAGCCACCATGTGGTTTTATTTATTCTGTTTCTGGAGGAATTCTTTCAACCCCAGTAACCAAGTGTGGTGGATCCTAAAGTGTGGAAAATCAATGAAGGAAAAGCTCTCCTTATCCACCTTCTCTAACTCCTCACCATGTCTGATTAAATGTAGCCGATTTCCACGCCTCTGCTTAGACAGTCACCGCCTCAATGAAGAGTCAGATAAAGCCCAGTGTGTGCCGTCACCCAAAAGCCCCTGGGGGAGAAAAAGCAGCAGCACACAAACTGGTTATTATGGTCATCTCTGATCACAGAGGCCATTTCCCCTTGAGCCACCCCCAACAACTTTTCCATAGCATGGATCGAATCGACACATGGCCACGCACGTCTGTGTGTGTCATAACCGCGCAGAAACAAATACTATGTACGCTTCGGTCACCTCTTAATGTGTGACCCTCGCCGGCTCACAATAGGGCCATCGCAACCCGTCCTAATGCTCTCCCTTGGGAATCATGGGAAAGCAGCTCGGAGTGAAAAAAGAATCAGCATCTGTCTTCTGCCTAAGGGAGAGTGGGAAGGCATTCCTTTACCGCGCGTCCCACCCGCGACAGGCTGCTTTATGAAGCCATCATTCACCTGATCAATGGCTCAGCGGTCTGAACCAGGCTCCCCAGGAGTGGGAAAGAGAGTCTAGGAGGAGCCATGGGCCTCGGTGGGCCGGGCGGCCCGCTAGAGCTGTGATCTTTCCCTCCGGCCTGTGAAGAGGGAAAGTGATTAGCGGCCCTCCTCTCACAGCCAGTCACTACAACAATCTAAACAGAAAAAGGTGCGAACTTTAATGGGGATACAGCACTCAATCCACATCTTTTGCTTGATCTCCACAACAATATGGTTTCCACTTTTACCATTCCATGCTTGAGGAATGAGTTTCCTAGACCTTTGTGAAAAGTTGTGAGTAAACTAAATGTAAAGAATTGCAATGCACTTATTCACAACCCAGGTAAAAAGTACACTTATACACAGTATTTCTATACTTTAACACTTTAAGTATGCCAAGTATGTGTCCATAAAGTAATTAAAGTGCTAGATTGTAATGCACTTAATGGGTATAGTTCAACCCATAAAGGAAAATTCTGTCATGAATTACTCGACCTCAAGTTGATCCAGACCTTTATACGTTTCTTTGATCTGTTAAACACAAGAGAAAGATATTTATAAAATGTTAGCAACTGTGTTCCTTGTAGGAAAATTTTATAATTGTCAAAGGTGCTCCAGAACTGTTTGCTTTCCTAAATTCTTCAAAATATCAAATTTTGTGTTCAACAGATCAAAAGAACATACAATCATTTATTCTACTTTGGTAGTCAATAGTGCCCCAAAAATCTCAGTTGCTAAAATTCTTCCAAATAGCTTTCTTTAAGTTCAACCAAACAAATAAACTTACAAAGCTTTGGAACTTGAGGGTGAGTAATTCATGACAGAAATTTCCTAACTATCCCTTTAAATTTGCACTTACATTTGAGTACACTTAAGTTGTTCTTGAAGTAAATCTCCGTAAAGATTGTTGTAAACTGGCACCTATTCATCTGCATTGGTTTTCTGTCCATATAAAAGTGAACGGGTGACGGCGATGTTCGGTTACCAACTTTCTTCAAAATATCTTCTTTTGTGTTCTACGAAAGAAAGAAAGTCATACAGGTTTGAAATGACAAGAGAATAGATGATGACAGAATTCTTTTTGGGGTAAATTATCACTAACTACAAGTATTTGTATATTAAGTACACAATAAGTTTGTGAAAAAAAGATCACTTTAGGTACACCAAAATGTGTTATTTATATACATGATTTTTTTTAGAAACTAAGCAGCAATCCATACTTTTTTAAAATCGACAAATATCAGTTATTGAGCAACTGCATAAAAAATATATTTCTCCTTCTTTATTCACATCTGTGTTTATAATAACAATTTATAATCTGAGCTGTCAGTTGTGATTTTGCATTAAATTTATAACCTGCAAATTTATGCTTCAAACAGAGATGGCCAAAAAATGACATTACATGGCAACACGTTTAAACTTAGAAGAACTACTACACTGTACACATTGTTTTTTTTTTCGGTCATGTCTTATTTTCTCTTGGGTACCATGTGAGTGCAGACTGCCACTGATACACCATCAAACAAAATACAGGTGCAACCAAAACCCCCAATAGTCACATTATCGCATTTATAGTGTCCAATTAGAAGGAGCGAATGCTTTACGTTGTGTCAACAGAACTGGAAAGCACTGTAGTTTTCGGACTCATTCTGAAGCGAGTATTCATTAACCAGCTACGTTGAACATCCACTTGATCCTCAATTTGTCTCTTGGTAATTCATCTACCAGTCACAAAGGTTGCCATTAACAAGAAACACTGAAGCATTGCAAGACTCAGCCGTCTTTATTCTGCCCGGTGAGAATGCTGGCACTGCATGATGCTTTCAATGGGGTTTTGATGACCTCAGCTTCTGCTCTCTGTAGGAGCAAATCCTGATCAAGCTAAACTGGTGTTTTATTGAGCTACTGAGGCACTGATTGCACTCGCATTCAATGAGCGCCTTTCAATGGAGTCACTAATTGGCCAAATAGGTTTATAAGACATGCAGGTACAGAAGGAGGGGAAGACGTTGACCCTAGATTAGAATGACCAACTGAAAAAACATTAGGAGACGTTTCAGGATAAACACAAGCACACACTGTAGTTAAAACGTGGCCTTTTGTTATGCAAGTAAATGTTTTCTTTTCCTTATGTTTCATTTAGGCAAAACAGAAAAAACTGGTGAAACCAGTCGATTTTAAATGTCTCCCTATACTGTTTTAAAGGGTTCTGATGAACACAGAGAAAGATATTTAAAAAAATGCTTATAACCAGACAAATTTTGCCCCCTATTGACTTTCATAGTAAATCTGTCTGGTTAAAAGCATTCTTCCAAATACCTTTCTCTGTCTTCATCAGAACAAAGAAATTTATTTAGATTTGGAACAACTCGAAGGTGAATTAAAATTGTTGGGTGAAGTATCGCTTTACGGCGACTATGGAAACTTTCGCTCTCATAAGTAGGCTAAAGAAAAGAGGCTAATGTCATTTGATGGGTCAAAATACTGACTCATCACACAGATTTTACATGACAGAAAGCTTCTTATACATTGCTATATGTTGTATAAACTTAACCAGTAAGTGATGAAAACATTGTTGTTTTATTTCGTACAAATAGTAAGATGACTTGTACAGCCAATTTGAATGCATTTGAAAATTAAGAGCAGAAAAAAATACAACATTGAAAAGTCTTGTAATACTATCGGCTGGACTGCCAACATGTGACCTGAAAAAAAGCTGTTTGTGTTAAACTTACAGAAACAGAATTTTATTTATTCATTTCAATTTTGTGCTTTTACTCCCTTAAGACATTCTCTAGTAGGGTTCTTTTAAATCCCTTATTAATTTACTTTACATTGTAAATTTTATATATTTCGTCCCAATTTGTTTTCAATTCTTATATCATTATTAAAACATAGAAGGTTGAAAGGTATACACATTTTCTTTAAATTGTTTATATTTTGAAAATTTGAATTTAAGTTGCATTTTTTTGACATTTGTGCAAAAGATTGTGATGCTATTGCATTGTATTGCTTTTCAGAACTTGATTCACTTCTACACATCCCTCACCCAGCATGGATTTAATTTGAAGATATTTTCAGGTACCAATTAAAGTATTCTCAGTTTTACACATTTTACTTCATAAAAATCGAACCAGATTAATGTTTTCTAGATACGTAATTCAGAAAATTTCTGTAAATCTGCTTTGGATAAAGAGCGGTAAAATTTGTTTTTCACCCCAAAATGGTCAGTCCATTTTAGGCTCTAAACGCAGATGACCAGTTAATCACATAATTACACAAACATCCAGTAAAAGCACACACAGTGATCACAAAAGATCCGTGACACTCACAGCTCACAGACCTGCCTACATGGGATGCATTTTTACAATCGGATCTGATTTTCAGCTGAAGTGCGTCATTATGACGAAACTTTCAATCCAACAGATTTCTGACCCCAATTTTAACACAGGGACGAGTAAATCCCTAAGCCGTGCATTGAAGGGAGGCTTAAACGCAGTGCTATGCATTCATTGGCCGAGCATTTTTTAACACAAGGGAACGGAATCTCTCGAGAATGAACCATCTCAGAGAGCTTCTAAACCTGCGAGTTCTGGATGAGCTGCTACGAAAGAAAGAAAAACAAGAGATGAAAAAGTCCCTGAAGGTCCCTGTCCCCCCCGTCGACCCCCGCTGTGGCCCGGCCCACAGGGCTTTTCTCTAGCGCCGGGGCCTCCGTTTGGCCCCCCTCGGCCTCTTTCAGCCCTGAACAAAGCAGCAAGCCATGTTATTTGAGGCACTAAGGAGTTAACCCTCCTCACCGCTCCGACACAATGGCCTCCCCATTGAGGCCTTTCTTCATTTAACCTTCCTAATGACAGGTTTCATCCTCTTACTCCTGACAAAAAGGAGGAGCAGAGGCAAACCCACCACCTTTCTCTTTTACCTCCTTTCACGTCCCCTCCCCTTTCCACACCTCCCGAAAGCGCCAGCTCTCACTTTACGGTCTGATGTGACAGCTCTTTACAGTAAATGACACTGTCAACGTTTTTGGCCGGGTTTCAATGATCAGATATATGGATATATCAAATGAGTTGTGCATTCATTTTTAAGACACAGAAGGTGCAACAATAACATAATAACATTTTTGCAACAAAGCTCATCATTTTGCATAGTAAAAACATCCAAAACAGCTTTGCGGGAAAAATTAGCAACAGTTGAAATGAGGTTTCATTTTAACCTACTGTTCCAACGCTTCCTGCTGTGTGGGCTCACGGTTCACCCGTAGCTGGCATGGGAACAAAGAGGGTGCGAGAAAGCTGCCCACCACTGCCACCGCTAAGCAGGGGTGCGACAGGGGTGAGCAGTTTTGACTGGGGGTCGACAGAGAACATTGACAAGACTGTTGGCCCTGCTCTGGTCTCCATGTCTCCTGTCTCAGTGTCCTGGCCTTTTCCACACCAAAGTGGGGGATTTTTTACGGTTGACCTTCTCCTCACGCTTTTGTGAACCTCTTCACCTCATGTCAATTCCCTTGACCTACTTGGTCGCCCTGGAGCAAGCCACTTAAAAGAGCGAGATGAAATTCTGTAAAGGCCACGCTCACATATGTTTCTTGTTGTCAGGGAACGCTAATACTCGATTCATTTCGGTTATAGCTACTGATAACTTGACTAAAACAATGCCAGCCTGTGTCAGAAGAAGCTTTTTATTTAAAGGGATAGTTCAGCTGAATTTACATACTGTATATGACTCATTCTTCTGTGGAAGACAAAAGAAGATATTCAATGAAATTTCGTGTTCATACAATGGAGGTTAATAGGTGCCTAACAATCTTTAAATTATCTTTTGGATTCCTCAGAAGAAAGTCATAGGTTGAGAATGACATGTGGGTGTGTAAATGATGAAAGAATTCTCATTTTGGGGTGAACTTTCTCTTTAACTTGTAAAATGTCTTTCTAAAAATATCCAGTGGACAACATACTACAAACATAAAACCAGACCTAGAGAGTTAAATGAACTGTTTCACACAACAAAATTACAATCAATATTTACTCCCACTTGTGTTTTTTCCAAACAGTTTAGCTATTTTGGAACTCAAACAGAAATTGTGAAGAGGTTTTGCATGTCATGTGGCCCAAAGTTAACTTCTGCAAAGAATCTATAACTGTTGAGTGGTTTTAATTTAATTTAATACTATAAATATACAATAAAATATTAATTTACATAAAAATAAAATAAATTGTTATATTACAATCAAACACAGAGGGGAAGTTAACATTGGTCCAGGCGCCTGCATCCAATAAAACTGTCAATACAAGGAAAGTTTATATTGAACACAGCAGTCGAACAAAAAAGTAATAAAAACTAAAGTAAACGTATAGGCAAGTACATATTCCGTTTAAAGTGAGAAGTCTTCTAAACCCACATATTATGATGTTTTGTATGAAAACATATATTTGTTGGCAGTTTTGTTGAATTACAAAGTTTTATAAGACCCATAAGAATTATTTGAACTATTTTACTTCTTTAACAGGGTTTTGGATTCAAATCCTTTAACATACAATTGAACTCTATAAACTGTTTCTCAAAATCACATTTTCATTTAGGTATGTTGTCCACATATGTTGTTAAACTATATGAAAACAATTATAACCATAGAGTTGTATTTATTTATTAAATTATAATGCCACATCAGCACTACGGGCTATTCATGACAAATTTACTCAATGGTATCACAACTTTAGATGTTAATACCAACAAAAAGTTCACAAACAAAGATACGATAAAGTTGGAAAAAAATGTGTTCATCAGAGTTACAGAGCATATAACTATAACGATAACTAAACAGAGCAACTCTTGGGATCACTTAAAGAGCACGTTTTTCCAGCGGATGTGCCATAAAATATTGCAGCCAGATCAATTTCAATTGAAAGAGCTCATGCAAATTAGATGTGAAACTGCAGCTAGCGTAAGAGAATCAAATAAAAAATGTCGTTGCATTCTTCAATGTCAAACATAATATTCTTTTGCAGAACACAAAAGACAACAAACATGGTCCCCCATTTACTTCAACACGAAATACCTCCTCTCAAAATACCTTATTTTGTTTCCCACAGAAGAAAGTCGTTCAAGTACAGAGGTTTTGAATCAACGAGGTTGAATAAATAATAACAACATTTAATTTTTGGGTGAACTGTCATTTTAAGGCCAAAGATGATGAACATCTGCCGCTCTTTCTCTTATCCTCAACACTGACCTGGATGAAATAAGTCAGTGGCTCATGGACCTGCGCGCTTTAGGTATGAAAGTAAAAACAAGACCGTAGGCTGTCAGAGACCCGTGTTCAATGTGATGCACTTAGAGCAAAAAGGAAGATGCATATCGGCTGGTAGGTGCGGGATATTTTCTGGTCAAAGGAGTTCAAACAAAGAGCCCTGAATGCTTGTGAGACAGGCAGTTAGTCTATTTTATAAACGGTCAAGAACCTTTGCAGTGATGTTGTGAAGTTCATGGGAGTCACGAGGAAAAACAAGAGACATTTTAAAATAAAATAGAAATATCAGTGTTGCTTGTGCATGCAAAATATAATTTGGATTCCTTGGGGAAAAAAGAGATTTAAACCAGAGTTTGCCTTTAGGAGCATCACGTTTAACAGCTTGTTTTGTGAAAGGTAAAGACCGATTTAAACATTTTGTGGCAAAAATGTGAGACCCAATACAGGACTGAAGCACAGCCCTGCGGTCGAATGTGGCGTGAACTACCTCAGGGCTGTAACCAGAGCAGAGCAATGCCTACCCAAACCTAAACCAATGCATGGAGAAACAGGAGAGGTGTGTGTTCCACTTCTTAATTCCCGAACCCAGCGGACACAGCGACAATCTCCATATCAAATCAGCTGCTAGCAAAGAAAAGCAGATCTCATGTTAAACTTAAAGGGTCGAGAGGAAACGCAGTAAACCCTCGGCCAACCTCAAGGCTTATTTGGTCAAATGTTTTATTTAACCTCCAATCGCCACATTAAGGCTTTCTTTCATTCGGCCCTTTATGCTCTCAGAGGCCTCGTTTTAAAGCGCTAATGAAAATAAACTCGCGGGCCCCGGCTCTTTATTTTGAGAGAGAACACTGGAGCCCCGGGTTCAGAGCAAGGTGAGGAATAGAGGGCAACGGGAACAAAGACCAGAAGACTCGGAGGTCAAATGGCCTGGTGTCCAAAACTCCTTTAGCGGACACAGCCCGGGAGAGCGCCGCCGCTTGTATAATCACAGATCCGTTTTGTCCATGCGTGTAGGATAGAATATATCACGCGGGGTTGACGCGGCAACAATAGATCACGTTTTTTTCCGAGCCGGTGCGAGGCGCTTTTGACTCTTTTCAGAGGGCCACGCATTTCAGCTTAACCCTCCATTCTCTCTCTTGTTTTCTGTCCGTGACCTCTGAGTCCTGCGCTCACCGCGTCCACAAAATTAGACCCTGAGTGGGAGATTTCCAGGGGAAGAACATTATCCTTGGATCTGTAGGGTCAAAGTTAATGAGGGGAATTAGAAACCATCATTAACATACTGCAAAAAAAAAAAATCCTTGATTTTGGTTTATGTGCTCTTTATTCAAATAGGGGTCATCGCTCTGCTTTTGTGCTCCTATAACACGTTCTTGTATAACGGGATTTCAGTAAAATGTTGGTATTTAAAGGCTATTCTACCAGGTTGTGTTTCTTTGACCCAGAGTTCAATTAGACGTATAAAGCTGACAGTTCTAGCTACGACTGAGCTAATAAACAAACTTTAGTTCTCCACAATTTCGACACGTGCATAACGCAGTCCAAAATTTTTGGTGTTTCAAGGTACGCATTATTTTTGCTCACATTCACAAAATGTAGGGTTGTTTTAACCCATAGCTGGGTAAAATATAGACAAGCCCAAACGTGAGTTGAAAAATCCCAGCGTAGGTTTATGTAAACCCAGTGGTTTGGTTTGTTCATTTTCCACCCATGCGTTGAAACAAACTAGCTTTTTTCATTGCATGCTTAAAATTGAGTTTAATTCACCAATTCATAACTTGTCCTATGTTGTAGAGCCTGCAGACATGAATAAATTGTGTAGTTTGATTTATATACTTTTACTTTCTTAAGCAATCAGATCTGTGATTTTGCCTGGTGGAGATAAAATGTGTAAAACAAATGACCACCGAGTAACCGCCTATCAATCACCCCGAACACCCCCGCAACCACCCTGGGATCATGGTGGGAACTTAAAAAAGTAATTATGTTTATGAATCAAACTGTGAATGCAATTGTGAAACGTTCATTTTTCCATGGACTTCAAAAGGGTTGTGTCAACTTTCAAAGCGCTATCGAATTTTAACTAAATTTTACGAAAAGATTTAAAAGCGTTTTTATTGGCCAGGCTTCAGATCCAATTTCACCACGAGTCTTGTCATTAAATAAAACCAGAATATAATACCGTCCTTCTTTTTAATGTCCCAAACAAGGTTATGTGCTGTCATGAGACTCCCATCACCCACCTGTGTGGACTTTGTTTTAATCCCCGCTGATCTCCTCTCTGCTTTGAATACTCGGACTACTGAGTGTAACTAATTCTCCCACACAAGGATATTGTCCTGCCCATTCCGGCTTTGTTTTTCCTCTCATTCACTAGTGTCATTCGTTTGCCGAGCAGCCGGACAAAAAAATCCTGCAAATTAAAAAGACTTAATGAGCTATTACTCTCACCTCAAATCTAATTGTCTTCTTCGCCTCCGAAATGGATAAACAATCGGTGCGGATTATATACCCTCTGAATGCACTGTTTCAACTCTTTGTTTGGTGGATGATAACAATGCAGACATGGCTGGAGATCATGTGTTTAAGTTTAGCCCGTCGAAAAACAAAAATACATGACTGAGATTGAAAAAAGCAACTTCCTTTTTCCCTTTAATTGAATAGTTGGGTCATTTACTCACCCCAAGTTGTTGCAACCTCATTATTTTCTTTCATTTGTAAAACACAAATGCAATAAATGTTCATCAATGGCATTACAACGGTCAGCTACACTTTTAAAAAATGTGGGGTTAGTTTAAAAAAAATGTAAAAAATGGACAAACCCAATCCGTGGATTAAAAATGAAATCCGCCGAAAACTATACTTGACCCAACAAATTAAACAACCGAGGTTCATTTATAAAGCAACGGTTGGGTTTATACAGTATGAAATATATAACACACAAATATAAAACAATACACAAAAAACAGCCTTTGGTAAAATATGAACAAACCCAACTGTTGGGTTATAAATGATTGTTTCAAGCCAAAATGCTGGGTTGTCTAAACCCATTTACGCGTCAAAAATAATCATATTTTGGGTTGGTATAACCCAACTGTTGAGTTTGTCTATTTTTTGACCCAACGACGGCTTCAAATAGTGTACAAATGAAGAGTTTGGTTCCAAAAAAAGATAACTCCGCAAAGTACAAAGTGGCTGATGTCAGATTTTGTTCACAAGTGAAAATAGGGGTACTTGAGTTATTAATCTATTAATGTAAAGTTAAGCCTGCAAATGCAACGGTGACAAAATGTAAATTGTGTGTGAACTATATCTTTAGGCTCCATGGACTTTAATGATGCTTTCTTTTTGTGCAAATGAAACTTGACCATTTCCCAGCAAATGGTAAACGCTTCACCCCCCGCAGTACACAAACAGTGCATCAGACGGAGGAACGGTACAGACGACTATTCCATAGAGACGGCCCGTCCCTATAGGAGTTTTTTTAGACAACCATTTGGTGCTCCCATCTCTAACCTATTGACCCTCAACCTAGAGAGGTCAGCTGTGTCAGAGAGCCCAGATTCAGCACAGGCCTGTAAATCAAACGCTGGCGGGAACACGGTACTGTCCAGAATCCCAGCTAGGCCTGGCACCATCACTCTCCCGGCTCTGACGCACTACCAGTCCGGTTCCCACTGAAACACGCCATCCTGGCAGCCTCGTGACCCCGGCCGGGATACATCAGCCTTCGGTCACACTGCGGCTGGAAAGCGCTCGGCCGCATACCCTCCCGGCCCCACCTGTGTAATGGCTCTTCCTGTTCTGGCTTGTATCAAGTATGTAGCTATCATTCAGGCACAGCCACACCTGGAACTCAAGCACACAAATCACGCTCTGAGGGTCCTCCATGCACTCTTGAGACAGTGAACGTTAAACACGCATGGGTTTGACCTGTGTGGGATCGCCCTAGGGCTCTCTCTAATAGACGGAGCCATAAAACGGTCGTGTTGCTGTTTTTCCAGCCAAACGACGACACCAGTTGTTCTGATTCCTCACTGGCTTTGTGACCCGAGTCATCTGCTCTGCATGGATGAACTCGAGGAGGTTTTACCTTCTGCTGACTCCAGGCTCCAGCGATGAAGAACAGTTCCGTCCGCTCGAATACACTGTAAACAGAAGCAATTCATCATCATCACACAATACAATAATCTCAGGAGGCTGTAATATGAGACATTATACAGTAAAATCAATATAATAAATAATACATTGGTTCCCAATAGGGCAGTCATAACATCACTGACATGATAGTGAGGCCAGAAGGAATTCATGGCTACAATATTACCACAATATCTATTGAAATGTAATAAATACACATAGGCATTGGTCAAATGTATATATATTTTTTGTTTATTTTTATCATTTTACTCAAAATATGAGTGCAGGAAGGCAGGGAGTGAGTTTGTAACCATTGTGGCTCTTAAAGTAGTAGTTCACGTCTGAATTTGCCCCCATTAGTAAGAATAAAAATAACCATGGAAAGTGAATCGGGGCAAATTTTGAAGTGAACAACTCCTTAAATATCTTTCGAGAATTCAAACAATTATTTGTTTTGGCAACTAGTGGTCTCACAATATACCAGTATTATCAATATCTGTGAAATTATAAAACTGTGATTACTGATAGTGTGTAAATACTACATACAGTATACGATAATATCATAAAGAATTCAGCATCTGTGAAAGGTTGACACTTAAACATGTTTTTTGCACACGTTTGATGTTTTGCCCTAAAACTTCTAGGAAACGTTTATTCTAATCATCAACATTCGACTAATATTGCTATTTTACAATGAAGTATTTTAAATGATATAACTTATAATGAAGTTATAATACAGACCATATCTTTACCAATTATCATTATATTTATATTTATTGATAAAACTTATATTTGGACTTGTAAAACGAATTCAACGGCCATTCGTGTTTAATAAAGGCATCACTCCACAAACATCCTATATCACACACAATGCTGAACTGATATTATACTGCCCTCTGGGGGTGCAAATATACACTTGCATTTATGCATTAGCAGTCACGACCTACATTGCATTCAAGCTATACAGTATATATTATAAGTATGTGTACTACCCCAGTTATTTACAAACTGAGCTAACGAAACGGACTAGGAACAATTATAGACAGATTTTGATCTCATTTTATTTTTACATTTTTAATAAAAGTTATAGTAACGTAGCTGGGCGAATTTCTAATCCTACATAAAAATTATTTATTACATCATTCGAGCTGTGCTAAAATACAAGATTGTAAAATCGTGACAGCTCAAATATTAATTTTAGCCTGGAACTTTAAGTGCTGCGTGTCATTTTTTTAAGGTTATTTTGACAGAGATGCAATATTATATACATAAATATCTCTTTAGATGTGTATAAAGATGAATAATGAAGTGTTGTTTTTATTACATTAGAACAAGTTATTTTGGTTGTACTTTATTTTACAGTATGTGTACCTGTTGTGTACTAACACTGTACTTACCTAAGAAAGGGAACCTAACTACATGGGATAAGGTTAGGTGTAGGAGTAGGTTCAGGTTTTGTACCTAGTTGTTACCTATTTAACAAAAATATATAATAAGTACACAGTATGTCCAATGGAAATAGGGTTTGGAAAATAAAGTGCTTCCGTTATTTTTATCTGTCATTTGTCAAATTGTTTCTACATCAGCCCTAAATGGAATTTTTAACTAACCACTAGATGACTCTTAATTGAATACACTGGACCTCTAAGTGTTGTCAGTGAAACTGGGCATAGATGTATTACACCAAAGCCAGTGATGGTAAAGGGGTGCTCAATGGTCATGAAAATATGTCAATTTTCATAATGCAAAACGTTTTTTTTATGGAATTCAGTTGGCGCAGAAAAGGCCAGATAGATAAAACTGCACTAAACATGGTTTTAGGTTTGTTTTTTTAGTTTCCTTTTTATTTGTCACATTTTAAAAGGCTTTAAAACCGCTCACAGTTTCACACCATCTGAGTTCCAATTGATAAATCCGAAATACTGCAAGCAGAGTATATATTATATGTAGGGGGTCAATTGTGGTCTAGTGGTTAGATCGTTGGACTCGTAGTTAGAAGGTCACTGGTTCAAATCTCAGTGCCACCAGGAAATGACTGAAGTGCCCTTGAGCAAGACACCTTACCCCTGTTAGCTCTGCAGTGATAGCTGCCCACTGCACCCTACTTGTAAGTCGCTTTGGATAAAAGCGTCTGCCAAATGAAAAAATGTTATATTATATTACTCAACCAGTCCAACCCAATATGAAGAAATTGTGTTTATTGAGGTTTACATATAGAGGAAGGAAAAATATTTCTCTAGGTCAGATAAAACTTCCGATATCTGCATATAGCAAAAGAGCAACAAACCACCTGTTTACTTCACTTCACATCTGACCATTACAACAATAAATCCTCTAAGAACAGTTTTTTTCTAAAATATACAGTTTTTCCAAAGTCAGTCTCGACCTGCCTTCAATTTCTCAGCCATTGTGTTATCATGTTTGGATCCACCCAGGCACGGTGGGCTTTTGGCCAGACTGGGGTTGCTGCTCCACTGCTGGGGCGTCTTGGCCTGGATGGCGAGGGCATGAACGCAGGTACTGAGTTCCTCCTTCAGGGTTTCATTTACAAGTCGATGCCGCTGCAAGAGGGACAGACCCTCAAACTGTGGACTCACCACGAGAACTCTGAAGTGAGATTCTGAACCGGGGGGCACGGCATGCATGTGACTCTCGTTTAGGACCTCCAGGTGCTCGGGTCCGAGAGCCTGGGTCAATTTGGTCCGTATGGTGGTCTCCACGGGTCGGGAACCATTGTGTTCCATGTGGGGCTGATGATGTAACAGCTGTCTGGAAAAGGCGAGACTGAAACAAGAAGGGCGCAGGCAGCGAAGAGCACTGGACAGCATCAGGGGTCAAAGAGAAGACAACCTGAAGAAAACATGCTGGAGGTAAGTAAATTTGTGAAGTTAACAAATACAACGTACATGTGCCAATGAAGAACAAGCTCTCTGATGTTATTTTTGGATTATATATATTATTGTTAATACAAAATAATATATTATAAACAGTTTGTTCTCATTCTGCTGTCACATCATAGGACACAATTGTTTCTTTTGTTCCTGGTACCCTGCAGCACAGCAATTTTTTATCAAGGTTCAAACATGACATGCTTTTAAAAACCACACTTTGCAGATAAATATATAATAAATAAAAAATAATAAAAATATAATAAAAAGTTAAAGCCAAAGGTGATGCCAATGGATATAACAAATAGCTAAAAGGATGGAGGGTGACTTAAAAGACATAACTTTCAAAATGTATTTATTATAACTAATATTATAAGTAAACATTATAACGTTATAAGCAAAATAAATGTTACGTTTTTAAATATTTGCGTTATGTAAGGGAAAAATTAGGAAACGCCATGAATGTCTCTTAATAAATTGCCAACAAAATACAACATCTACTTAAAACATTAAGCTCAAAATTGAATCATTTCTATTTGGTTATTGACCTCTATAGAACGAAAAAGACTTCACACCCGGGTCACGTATTTTCAGGGACATGAATGAGAAACGTACCAAAATAACTTTTATGGTGTTTCTTTTTATTGTCTGTGAAGCATCAACAAATATTAGCGTAATGTTATAAATACATGACATGTTCTATTGAATGTCATACTGTAGAGTTTATAATGGTCCATAAGTGCAGCCTGACAATAATATAACATGTTCTAGATTTGACTACATCGCTGGGTAACAACGTCCACGTCGTTTTCTTTAAAATAGCATTTCTAAGTTATATTTAATCAACCGTCAGACAGATAACATTGTGAAGAAATAAATGCATAATAAAACGTGGAAATAATTTCTATCACCTTTCACGCTGGACTGTCCGTGTTGTTTGTACAAACAGGAAGCGATTCGTGCTCGTGCATACATAACCTACGTCTGTTTCAAGACGTTACTGCCGCCTGTCGGTGAGTCTACAGCAGTGCAGCTTTATTCGGCGTTGCGCAGACTGATCTGAGTATGATATCAAAACACCGCGAGAGTTGTTGTCGAATCCCTCTCGCGGTACTTGATGTTATTCGACAATAGATCCGCGCAATGCATTAAAAGGCTTGAACGTCAACATTATAATAGAGATTCTGAAGAGTTTAATTCTACATATAACGCTAAAACAACACAATTTGATTTGCTAGAAAGGTTTTATTACCCGAGTTACCTGAGTGTGCAAGCAGGCAGCAACCGCCTCTTATCATTTATATTTATGCACGCTGTTCACACTTTCTCAATAGGATCCAGAATTAAGTCAAAGTGTTATTTATCACTATTTTAAAGATGTAGGCTATATGTCAAATATATATATACCAAAGAAATGCATTGACAGAAATCCCAAACCCTAAAAAAACTCCACATGTAATAAATGCATTGACAACGCAATCTATTCAAGTATTATAACATTTGTTTATTATTTGCATGTATGATTCAAAACCACGAAAGGAGTTTTTCTGCACAAATTACCCCGCATACGCGACAAAAAAGTAAATCTCTCAAAAACTGTAGGGCTTAATGCAGAACCATTTTGGTAAGGATGGAATATTATATATTCAGTGATAATGCCAACATCATTTTACTTCTCATATACAAGAAAACAAATCACAAAATGAACAACAAACAGTACTCTTATAATATCGTCAACATTTTTTACGTTTTTTTGTTTTATTGTTCCACATATTTATTCTTTTACATACAAACAACTACAATCTCTACAGCACAGTACAATGATAAGGTGATAAACTCTCCGTCACATTAAAATTATGGCAATACACTGAAACTGACAAAAGCATCAGAAGACCTATGGCAGCCTATATTTCTAGAGTACACGGATGTTGGCCTTTTTTCTTTCAGATGTTTTGTTGAACATGGCCATTTTAGTGTTCTTCCTATCCCAATAGTTCGGGGCTCGAGCAAGGATACATGTTAACCACTTATTGCTTTGATTTCTTTTTGCACACAAGATTGATTGTTGCTAAGTGAACACGTTTAGAAATAGAAAAGACCCTGTAACAAAATCCAAAAGTCTTACAACCAGTACACAATCTTAAGTGATGAAGTGCACCAAATCCAGGTCTGCTTTTACATAAAGATAAGTCATAGCTTCACTGAGATAAGTTACTGTAATTCAGCAGTTCACAGCATACAACAGCAATTATTACACACTCATTTGTAATTCCATGAACAACGGCGACACATTTGAGATGTGACAATGAACAGTTACACACTGCAGGACTTGAAACTGAATGTGAGTTGTGAGAAAATGTTCACGGTAAAGTAGTTAAATGGGAAATTGTGACAGCGACGTTAATGGAGTTTTATATCAACAGATGGCTGGTTTTGCATACAAACGCAAGTGTCTGACCAACGCAAATTTTTCATTTGATGTCTTTTAGCCTATCTGCTTATTGTAACCAGCTTTCGGGCTTGTTCCAGAACAATAGTTTTGTTTTCGATCTCAACTTTTACAAGAGCATCAAGTGAGTCCCGTCCCAGTAAAACACTAGACCCGATTAAGATTCAGCCTATCTATGAGCCTCAAAAATTGTGCTATTCATGCGTGTGTCTATTTCTTTTAATGCCCGCTCACTTAACTCACTTAAAAGTGAATGTATTATGTGGTATTTTCTTCTGCATGCCATGATGTGAGGTCTACAAACCGAAGAAGTAGAAAATATTTGGCAATTATAGACGCACGCTTTTCACACATGGCACACGTAAAGATTGTCACTACAGCATCTGTGACTCTAAGAACGCTGACTAAAGGTCACGGCAGGGATGGCAGTTTCTAGGACGGTTCCGTTTAAAACTTTGCGACGTGTGGCATGTTAGGAAAACAAGCTGGCTTTCACGTCATAAAGTGACACTTTCTCTAAAAGAATTGAACTATAAGGTCATTATTTACCTATTTAAAGCGCTTGATCAGATGTTGCATTTGAGTCTAAATGAAATAGTTTGTGTTAACTACTTTGGTTGAATCATTATTTGTGTGTATGTCTTTAAGTTGTTTTAAAAAAGTCCCTTTATATTTAAAATGGCCGGTTATGTTGTGTGTTTACTCTGAGCACATAATATGGCTGCTATCCTACAAAATGGCAGTAAACAAAGTTGAATGACACCAAAAAAACTGTTGCAGTGTAGCTTGTTCAGAATCATCAGAGACGAAAAATAGCTTTTAACCGAGTGGGCAGTATCCCTATCGGGGTTTTTTTGCTTGGACAAGAAAGACTCGTTCTCAACGAAACTAGGATAACTGTGCTTGGTTAGATGGAGCCGAATTTGAGCTTTTTTGCGGTTTGCCTTAATAGATACAGTTTTTGTTTGTCATCAAGTAATTGCTTACGTAATTTGGGGTTTTAAGAACCATTAAAGTATCTTTCTGTGGCTTGATTTTGATGCTCTATTTAGTTACTGCTACCATGTCACCAAACAATTCCGAACATCAGGTTAACAATGATACAGAAAAAATTCACCCTGCATGTTGCACGACATCTGTTTCTACAGATACTCAAAGTAAAAAATACTATAAAATCAAACGCTCATAAACAGTAATATAAATGAATACAAATATTCAGAGAACACTCAACATGCAAGCACACATACTTCCACACATCCTCACAGACAAACAGATACCTCAGTTTCTTTATAAGAACACGAGAGAAAACATTTATGAGGGTGTCTGCGTGTGCTGTGTTATTCAGTCACTTTTTTTTTAACATATTTACTCTGATAATTAAAAAAATAACAAAAAAATCCTTCAACAGTATATACATACATCAAAATGAATCTAAGACTTTAAGTTCGTACTATATCAACATCTGAACATGAAAGTATTTTTCCTTAAAGTATATATATATACATAGATGTATATATATTTATTTGTATATTAATTATTAGATAAAGAGTTTTTAAACAGACAAACTTGATTAACAGCTCGTTTTTATATATATTTATAATCAATACATAATTTACATGTTCATCAAAATAAACCTAATGGTTTGGATAGTATAATCATGTCACCTTGTGCTTTATTTTTTCCTTTCGTTTTTAGCCGCATGTGTTGAATGAATGTTTTGAAGGAGGATGTTTACAGCAGGACGCAACCAGTGGTCAAAGACGGTGTAACTCTCACTTGTGTGCATTCATGGGGGACACAACCAGAGCTACACTGTAGACATCAAGAGAAACACAAACAAACTCTCAGACACCCAGTTTTCCGATGTTAGCATAATAAAACAATAATGCAAAATTTAGAGAATAACAAAACTGAAAGAATGTTTTGCCTTTGAAACCCCATAACTATTGTTATATGTCCAAAGAATAATGGTTAGACAGAGAATCATGGGTAGACAGAGCGCTTCCTTCAGTTATGTATCGCTATCTTCAAGCCTATTCTTATGAATTTTCACACTTCGGTACATGCACAACACCTTCAATAATCAGACATGTTAAAACAGTAAGAGCAGATGGAGTGAAACCAAAATTGAGTGTTACAGAAAACCTTTGTACTGAATATTATGATGTGACTATAACAATAATTGCACTGAAACTTGAGCGCTCAAGCCGAAATTGCAGACAATTACGGGATCACACGCAAGTTTTATGTTTTTGAGCTTTTTAAAGAGTTCTTGGGACACAAACAACTAGAGCAAACGCAACAACCATCACCACTAGATCAACACTGTCTATTCAAATATCTACTTACTTACGTCCCCGGTCCTCAGTGATGGATTTCAAATCACACGAGGGATTGAAAGAAGGATAAAGGGAAAGTTAACATATCATGTTAAATCTCACAACCACACCATAAAGAACGCAAAGCCGGAATGTGTTTCACATGGCAGTTTTTCTACGCATTCACACACTATTATTTCTCTGAGACAAGACATGGGGAATGGGGTCAGGGATTCATTCATAAATGAAATAAACTGATCTGCATTTTGGAAAGACATGGCAGCCAGTTATACATACTATCAGTTGATATTCCCTACCCAAGAATTCAGGGAATACACATTTATACATACAGATTTAAATGAGATGAAGAATTTAGTTATAATACAATTGCACAGGTTGGAGGAATGAACATATCGCTAACTGATCTGTAAATGTGGAAATTGTTTCGGCTGCATCCAGCATCGCTCACTCACGAACGGGGTTTGGAATACGGGCGACACAAATTGGGCAATCCATATTTAAGCACGCCACCTGCTGGCTGAAATGCTGGACTATTGGAGCACCTGACCACGAGTTTCAGGAAGCTTGAGAGCCAAGAAGCTTCCGACAGCCAAAGCACCCGAAGCGAAGAGGATGGGCACCGCTTTGGTGATGCCCACAAACGATTGAAAGATGCTGATGCCCAGAACTGCAGCTAACTTACAAAGGGCATTCAAGAACCCAAAGGCTGTTGTTCTGTGAAAAAAAGATATGAAATGAAATGTCAATCTCACTGTATTTGTTTAAAACAGAATAGACACACATAAAATCCCTGATGTCTTTTGAAATCAAACAGCTGTTCATCGATTGACCACTTAGGGGCGCTTAACAGCACACAGGCACTGTCAATATATTTTCTTGCCAATAATGCACACAAATCACATTTTGATGAGAATTTTTAGATATTCCCTAAAATAATGATGCATTTGATCTGCACTGCAGAGGCAATGCAGCACAGATTTGAAACCATGAATTATTATTATTATTATCATTGACTCCGAACAATGTTGTGAATATCTGAGATATAACGTTCATATAAAGAAAATGCTACACAACAAACATAAAATGGGCGCACCTCTTGTCAGAGGGATACAGCTCCACCGTGAGCACATCCAAAGCGTTCCACGATGCAATGCTTATGCCACCGAAGAGACAAAGCAATGCGATCATAGCCGACTCGCTGTTTCCAAACGACAGGAAGAAGCAGCTGACGCAGGATATCACACTGGAACCCGCTACAGTGAGAAAATATTCATTGTTTTTACACAGGGTAATTGCCTTCTTAAAGTAATTACATTAATGCAAAACGTTTTTTTACCCAACATCCTTAGACGACCGAGCTTATCCATAAGCAAAGCGGACACGATGTTTCCCGGTAGGACAGCGAGCGTGCCAAGGAAACTAACAAAGTATATCATGTAGGCGTTGTTATCGTCGCTGAAGTCCAGCATGCAGCCCTCTTTGTTATGCAGGAAGGTGCTGTTGATGAGTTTGCTGTTGATGAGTCTGTACTTAAAAAGGTCTAAACAAAAAAGGACAAGAGACTCATTAACCAAAACAACAACCTATTGTTTACATTACATGCAAATCTTGAGGTCCCTGCAAAGGTGCTCTTTTTTACCAGGTATAACTATAAATCTAATGAAGTGTTGGAAATTGTGTCTTTATGTGCATATAGCTGAAAAAATGTTTAGTTAATATTTCTGGATGTCTGTTATTTAGAATTACAAATGACCGTGGATAAGGAAATGTTTTATTTATACATTAGGTGTGTGTTCGACATCCCTGTAGTACTGGGTTAATGGGTAAGTGCGTAAAGGTCAGACATTTATACGGATCAATAGATTGTCTGCATGAATAATGCATTTGCATGTCAATGCATGCATTTTAAACACAGAGATACTGCTGAGCACTGCATTATAGATGTGCCAGTCTTCATGGCATAGAAAACAGAGAAAATCACAGGAGCATGTTTGACCTTTGGGCTCAACAACTGAATCCGACAGAATCTGATTTGAGCTACTAATGTTAATGAGATTATATCATCCTTTATACATAGCCATGGAAAAAATTAAGAGACCATTTCAAAAATATTTTACTATTTATAGGTATGTGTTTAGGTAAAAATAATTTCTGTTTCATTCTGTAACAATATTCATCAGAAATTTAAAAGTATATACATTGTCTCTATTTGCATGTATTTGCATTTACATTTACGATTTGGCAGGTGCTTATATCTAAAGCGACTTACATTACATTATACTATATATTTGTTTCTAAGTATGTGCAATCCGCTGGGATCAAACCCACCTTGGCGTTGTTCTAACCACTGAGCTAAAAGAAAAATGTCTTGATTTTTTGCAGAAAATAAAACCAGGAGAAAAATAACTGAAAACATTTTTTAAACCGTATTTTTTTAAACCTCAAATTCTGCAAAGAAAACAAGTTTATATTCACTTTTAAGCAATACAACAGTAATATTTGTTCATGTATTTAGGAACATTTTTACAATTTATGTAGTAACCTGGATGTTTATCACAGCTCTCATGTTTTATCACAGTGTCATGCTGTCAGTCGATCACATTGCTGTTGGACGACTTTATGTCACTCCTGAGGTTTGATTTAGTAAAAATTCAAAAGACACTGGACTGGAATGTCCACAATACATCTAGAAATGCTGATTAAATGAAAATGTCTCTAGCTTTTTTCCACGTCTGTATTTAAACATAATCTTAAATTAACAATATTCTGTAAAAATAATTTTTAGTATTAAATAACAATATACATGTCTTTGCTTATCTTGTTCACCATATTTGATTTTTTATTAAGTACATTGCTCTTCAACTTCTGGAACAATGTTTGTATCGATGTACGCTTAAATTTTGATCTAGGTAGACATCTGCGGGTTTTGTCACTGCATTAATCTAAAGCCTGCAACACTTGGAGGGGCAATCATAAATGCCCAGAAATTGAGTCATAAAATGCAGATTATCATTTTGTCAAAGACAGCTGAGGAAGAATCTGAGCTGTTGTTGCTAGGATACCTGCAAAAATTTCAATGCATCCAACAGCTCCACAAACCGGGGCCATTTTGACCGAGGGAAAACACACCATACGATTATCTTTATACTACAGATAAAACCTTAACATAAAAGACTAGGGGAAAAGACTGCGCTGGAATCTTTATTTTATATGCCTGACTGACAGAAACATTCAAGAAAATCCAACCGAAACGCTGTATTTGCTCATAAAGGAATGAGGGGATGTTCTCACCAGTGTTGTAGAACAGGGTGGAGATGAAGCTGCAGTTCCTGAAGAAGGTGTTGCTTGATGTGATGTCCTCAAAGTAGCATTCCTCGAACAGGGAATCTTCAAATACCATAGACTTCATCTTCAGATTCAAAAACCTGTAATGACCAGGAAGAAGGAAAACTGCTCAGATGATTTCATAACCCAGGAAACATAAATGAAAGATACAGAACAAGTGTCACAAATGTATCATACATTTCTCTAAAAGGGGTTCTGTAACGATGTCTCATGCATTGTGACTTCTTTACAATGTTCAACGTGCTTTCTTCTCATGCTTGACATGGTCAACTTGTCCAAAAATGAGTTGGGCGTATTACGTAGTATTTCTGTGCTCAATACACTCCCCAGGCGATCGTACAGTTTTCGGAAAGGTTTTTTCGAACATATAAAACTGTTTTGTAACAATTGTTCTTTGTCCCTTATTGGACAATTCTCCCGGAAAAGCACGCGGCACGTGCCATGTAATTTTTTAAGTTATCGTTTAGCTGTATCTATCTTTTATAAATGTGATCAAACTAAATACTCTTCGAAGATAGGACGTATAATGGGAGTATATGGGGTCCGCCGTTCTAAGAGTTCCTAAAGCGCAAAATTCCAAAAATCGGCTCCTGGTGATATGTTGACGTTTCGTGAAGTGACTCGCTCGATATTTTCATGAATTTGAACATCATTTTCATCACTCCGTTTCTGAAAGTGGCGATAAACGTACTAGACGCTGGTATGCCATCCGCCACCAAAATCTACAAGAAGAAGATTGCGGTTGTGTGCAGAGGCTGCACATTATGGCTAATATTTAAAAAAAAATATTCGCTTCAGGAAACGTCAACAATTTTTGGAATTATGTGCTTTAGAACTCTTAGAACCGAGGTTTCTACTAACGCGCTCTTTAAATAACAAAAAAATATTGAGTTGGTCTATGGCACAGTCAATTTTCAGTTCCTCAAAATAGCAACACACCAACAATGTGCTTGAAAACACCTCTTTTTAGACCAACATGCCCATGGGGGCACAAATGAGCGCAAATACATTTTCTATTTCAACAACGCAGCGCAGGACGGGAAAACGAGAACTACGTCAGGCTGAAACTAGCAAAAACACTTGCGCTGCGCCTTGCGCCGCATTCCGCCGGGTGTATGATAGCGCCCTAAATCTCTCTTATTATAAAAAACGATATATTATATTATTAATAATAATTTCAAATATATTTGTCAACTACCCTGATAAAGAAAGGACAAGCTCTCAAACATATCTAATATCTTTCTGATTAGCTGAATGTAAAATAGTCTTCTTCCTTTATCTATATGAAATGCAAAAGCTGCGGATAATTGGGCCACATTTTGTCACTAAAAGTGCAGGTCACATACTGATTAATCAGTCAGAAAGTGCTCAAGGACTATAAGACTATCACAGACCTCAAATCAAAGCATCTAAATTACAATTACTGTGAGTTAAATCTAGTGAGCTGTCTTGCTGTCCCCATAGGCAGCCACCTCCGAAGTCATCAAGGAATTGAAACGCTCTTCACTACATCCAGAAGTTCACAAAACAGATTAAGGACTGGACAAAAGTTTACACATGAAATGTTATTAACTTCTCTGCATCTTCTAGTTTGATTTGACACGGAATGTTCTTTTAAGACAAAAGACAAAAAAGAATTACTCAATCGAGCATTATATTTATCATAGAAAAGTACACATCAAGTGTTTGCATGCTGCCAGGGACCAGTGCTTACTTGTTGTTGAAGTACTCTCCATTCCGGTGGATCTGGTTCTCTAGGGTGAAGTTAAATGTCACATGCTCCACTTTCTCTTTGATGAAGACTTTTGTACGTGAGGAGTACTCTTGTTTCTGCAGATACTTGATCATGTCAGGGAACCAAACAGTCAAGCCGTAGTAACTGTGATCAGAGCGGAGGGCAAAAAGAGATTAAAAACATGTGAATGAGGCAAATCAATATCACTCACATTGCCTGGATAAATAGGCAGTGTCCTAAAATGAAACATCATAAACAGGACATGTTAATAAACGTAACATGAGATACTATTTAGTCATATTGAACACTGTAAGACAGTGTACATCTAGGTCATAGTTTACCTGAAGGACATGGAAAACCACACAGCCATCATCATGTAGGTGATCCTCCTGTATTCTGGATTAAAGACGGTCAGGAAGTTGCTCCACACCTGGACAATTTGATTAAAAATACTGTTTTAAAACAGCTTTAAAAGGCGCATAGAATGAAAATCTGACGTTTTCTGCATTTAAGTGCTATAATCGGGTCCCTAATGAATCTACCAACTCAGGAAACATGAAAAAAAAGAAGCCAGTAGGTTTGTTTTGGTAAGCCTTTCTCTGCAAGCATGTGAAAAATCGAGCCGTTCAGATTTCGCTCCTGTGGTGACGTAGACGCAGTCTCTTATTATAATATTATGGCCCCTTAATCTACACAATGCCACCATTGCTATTTTCACAAGCGACCGGGGTGTACTTGACGCCATGGCTAAATTTTGTGGACAAAACAGACGAACATATGTCTTTGTTTAGAGTCTCAACATCGGAAGAGATTTTAGTGGAAATCCCTCAGAAACCACAATTAAAATCCTGCATGTTTGCACGAATCACTTCAAGCTGGAGTGCTTTATCAACCTGGGAGTGTACAAGCAGGATGAGCTTCAAAGTTGTTCCTCAAGAGGGATCAAGACTGACTGAACGAGATGAAGCTGCCGATGTAAGAAATATTTATCAAAAGTCTGAATTGACATACATGTACCGTGTCTTTATAGGGGGATAACACGAGCATATGATAGCGTAAGGAGATAAGTCAATCACGGGCTATATAGAACATTCAAAGCCAGTGTTAAACTTACTCTAAATTATTGTTATATGGAAAATGGGCACTTGGAGTATAGCGGTATGTATGTTAATAGACTATGTGCGTGAATTTGTTTAGCTGCGGCAAGCTGTTACTATTGTTTTGCTAATGAACAGGGGCAAACACTGTGGTTAGTTTTATTTTAAACGTCTCAAATCCGTTTTCCTTAGGCAAAAAAAATCTGTAACAGCAAACAGAGCACACTAGTTATGCTCTCACATTAACTTGTCAATGACAAGCGCTTGAATCCATGTTATTCAGCAAAAATGGCCAGGTGCGCATTCCATGGATTATAGGCAGGACAACATGGGCGCATTACTAGGATGCACTGTTTGATGTGATGGATTTTTTAGTCACTAGACGAATGATTTGAGACGTTTGAAAGGAAACTAACCGCGGTGAAGTTCAGGAAATATCATTTAGCTAAACGATTGTCACGGCAGTACTACAAGTGTGTTGACACGCCGGACAGAAGGGGTGCGCAGTAAATCATTATCATTTAAGGAGACATACACCAAAACGGGTGGCTGTGAGCATAGCTGTTTTTGATGAGGTAAAAAGGGTTTTGTTTACACTGACACTGTTTTTAAGCAAAATATGTTGCAAACATTTCATGAAGACCCTTATAAATCATACCAACTTGTTTTAAGTGCTTATATGATGAGCCCTTTAAAACACATTTTAAAAATGCCATAATATACTCCTCTACACATAAAAACATTCTGGGTTATTTTTAACCAATAGTTGGGTCAAAAAGTGACAAACCCAACTATCAGGTTGTAGAATAACATATTATATATGCTTTTAACCCATTGGTGGGTAACTCAATGATTCGTGTTCATCCTTTTGACGCAACGCTGGGTTGAAAATAATTAATTTTTTATAGTGTACACATTCTTAATACAAAGCTTCCAGCCGATTCCACCAAAATACAACTTTCATGATGTTAACATATGACCACCTTCATTTACACATCATCAACAGGCAAATGTACTATTGTTATTCACACATGCAAGTTTATAACAACCAAGACAACGATAACAGAAAACCTTTACAACAGATATCTTTAATATACCATGGTAAAATCAGGGTGAATCTGGTCTCACAAAATATATATAGAAAGCTATAAAAATATGGCCTCTTTAAAACATTTAAAAAAAATTGTTGCAAACTGCATATTTTTATTAGGACTTCCATTTCTTAGCTACCGGCTGTGTTTATTGCACAGTACCTGATGGAAGAGATTGGTCAGCTTGATCCTCCAGCGCATATGCCATGCGGTGCCCTCACCGCCCATATCGACCAACTCATCCATCTGCTTCACCGTCTTAATGTTGGTGACCTGTGGATTTGACAACAAGTGCCGTGAGACTTATACTTATTACTTATAAACACCAGAGGGGACAGTTGTATGTGTTTACGTGTTTAGAATCTTTATATACAGCTGTTAAGAAAGAACACTGGTATCTGTATGGGAGGTGAGCTGCGTTTATTGAGCAAAAAGAGACACTTGAGGGCCTTTATTGTAAATACAGTAAATCACGTATAGTAAAGATTCCCTTTAGCTCTGACTAAATTAACTATATATGCCTTGAGTGACTAAGCCTTTACACAACGGTCACGTCGTAATGAAACGTAATGAAAAATGTATTTAATTTTTAATTAAACCTGATTTTATTATGCTAATTTATTACAGGCTTACTGTTTATTGTCCTTATTAATTTAAAGCCATTTTGAGTTCCAGCTCAGCTCGACAAATGGAAACTCATAAGCCTAACTGCATAATTTATTGTTCATATTGAGAAATGAAAATTCCCACAGATCATTTCTGTTCTGTTTGTTATTGAGGAGTGAGTGTAGAGATGCTGTGGTACTCACAGAGAAAACTCTCTCTGGGTGTCCTTTAGCCCTCATGTTCGTATCGTGGACCTGCTTCAGAATCATCCATGCTTCATCGTGTTTCCCGTTCTGTAAAAACACAAAGTCTGTAGTGTAATCAACTAGGATGATTCCTAGATACCGTCCGCAAGCAGGCCCCGTCAGTTCGAAGGGAAGCAATCTTGGTTACCATAGTTACCAATTATTACAGGACAAGAAGTAGCTGCCTAAATAAATGAAGTGTTGGTGTGTCGTGTTTTATATTTCAAACAAAGCAAAGTTGTTGATCCTATAAGACATACATTGTGTAAACAAGAGATGGTGGTCTAGTGGGTTAAACCACTGAACTGGTAAATCAAAGGTTGCTGGTTCGATCCCAGCAGCCACCACCAGTGTGTCCTTGAGCAAGACACTTTACTCCATGTTGCTCCAGGGGGATTGTCCCTGTAATAAGTGCACTGTAAGTCGCTTTGGATAAAAGCGTCTGCTAAATGTAAACATTTTTTCCCATTTGTGGATATAGATAAATAAATATGAAATAAGACAAGTTAAAAAACGATTTACAAATCATAACAGGAATCGAGAATTGTCGTCTGTATTTATTTTGTCAACTCTATACCTTAACTTTCGGAGGATCTAAATTGACATTTATTAATAAATATTTCCTACCAGCGATGACTGTTTGTATTTTAGCTATAGGATTAAGAACATAGATGAAAGCTCATGTAACTGTGATGTGGAAGATCACTGACCTCCAGGAAAAAGCGTGGGCTCTCTGGCATAGTGGTCAGGGCAGCGATAGCGGCGACGGATGGAAAAGCACACACCAGCACAAACACTCGCCAGCTGTGAAACTGGTAGGCGGATCCCATCTGAAAGCTCCAACCTGGTTGACAGAAAGTGATTTGTATTAGTCAACAAAAAACTCTCTTTGATGAAATGTATCCGTCTGAAAGAATTCAAAATCTGCTTTCATAACTAAAGAGTATTTAGCGAGTATTTGGTGTTTAATTGTTGTTTTTTCAAGACAATACTCTGCAAACTTATTAAAGTGCTTCACTTTGGAAATGCACCCTCCTTTTGAGTATAATCTTTATTCTAAAGAGATTTAATTTTTTTGAACCCAATGTGAAGCTAAAATAAATGTACTGTAGCCGGCCAGATTAAACAGGTTAAACGGTCTGCTGCGGTCAACAAACACGCACGGATCAATGATAATCCCACAATAGCTAGTGCTCACCTACAGTATATTCACCTGCCCACATCCACATTTCACCAGATCAGTTAGAATGAATGTCACATATTGTTATTATTATTCATAAGCCAGGCCGTGACTGGCACAGTTCGTGCACCAAACTGCTGATGCTAAGGAAAAATAAACTCCCTGAGGAGAGACATCCTTATCCACTACATGTTTTAGACCCAATTATTAAACTATTGTGACAAATGACTGGTGTGTCTGGAAAGTATCCATGGCAACCAGACCTTCAAAACTGTTTTGTAAAGGAGACTTGTGAGATTTATGATGTGTCTTATCCACTTTTTGTTTTCTACGTTACGGCATCGCTTATTAATCACAAGGTGAAATTTGTTGCAAATTACACCCCCCAAAAAAAGCTTAAAGGTTACCATAGTGAGGGATGATGGCCCAGGCCATGGCAGCAGCATAGATGCCTCCAAACATCCAGAACATACAGAGCCAGCTCAAGTGCTCGCCACGCTTCTCCTGAGCCAGAAACTCAGAATAATACGAGAACACTATAGGAATAGAACCTCCAATTCTGCAGAAAGAGAGAATAAAAAAATGAACAGAAAATAACCTTAGTGGTTCAGGATATTGTGCATAGGTTATGCAATATTAAAGTACAGAATTGTATGGTAGTGTTTACATATATACAGTACACTTCTTTTCAAAAACGTCATTATTTTTCCATGTTTTGGTGTTTGGTATTGGCACACAACATTGCACCTTCACCCTTGATATTAAACACCAGAAACAAGTAAACTGATCTGTAAATTTGTTATAGCCGCTTTATTGAGTATACAGGGACAGTAAGTGATGTAAAACTTTCATTTACCCTACGCCGGAAAGCAGACGACAGAACAGGAAGGAACTGTATCCTTGAACAAAGGAGGAGAAAAAGGCAAAGACGCTGTTGATGGAGAGAGAGATAAGAAGAGTCTGTTTGCGTCCGATTCTGTCAGCCAGACCTCCCCACACAAAGGCACCCACCATCATACCCAGATACACAATAAGACCTGAGAGAGAGAGAGAGAGAGAGAGAGAGAGATCAATACTGATATCAAAACATACCGTGTCAGATGTGGGCGACTCTAGGGTGTTACTCTCTACAGACTGTAAATAAACTGATGTGCTGAATGACACCAACAATATGTATACGATAAATGACCCTCGCCCTTTCGCAAAATTGTTTAGATAAAATAATATATAAAAAAAGAAATCATGGCACAGCCAATTTAGTTTTAGTTGTGTTGAAACCCTTTTTACTTCATGTCTTTTCTAAATTCTGACACATACATGATAATTCAAGATATATAAAAGGTTAAGTAAGATACATATTGCTGGTTGGGCAACATGAGATAAAATGCAAATAAATGTCAGAGTTAGCATTCGTGTGTTGCAATGTAACATTTTTCTTGTTTCAAAGTGAGCGAAGAGCTCAAATTCGTTTTGTGAGAAAATGTCTTCAGTGTTTAAATAAGGTCTGTTTAAAGAATTCACACAGACTGCTGAATGAGATTTCTTTTTCACAGCTCCACCACCAGCCGGTCACGTGACTGAGGGTGTGAACACAGACATGCGTCATCCGGCAACACCAGACCCAACTGCTGGCACCGCTAGCATAGATGTGCCGCCTCAAGCTTAAAGTAGTTTGAGAATCATCTATGATTTCAATATGAATCCAATATATTTGATGCATTATGTTGCACACAATTCTCAAATTAAGGGCTGTCACAAATATTATCATCTGATTGCGGTTATTATAGCAACAATCATTGTGCACATTTAGGAGACACAGGGAGGATCAAACAACATTTCTCCACATTTTGAATCATATCATCTTTGTATTTTTGTGTGTGGATCAGTTTGATTAAAGAATCTAAAGATATTCAACACCATTATATTCATAATTGATAATCTCATTTTTTAGTTTGTACTAAACTTTGTATTCTTTTTTGTTATGGTCACTTTATAGTGATTTACAGAATTTTCATATTTCTACATTTTGTTCATTTATTAAATTAATGTAATACATAAATATAAGTATTAATCTTGTAATGCAGAGGACAATTTACAAAGGATTTAATTGAATAATCACAATTTTGACAGTTATTTGACTAGTAAGGCACACAAAATTATATGATATTTCTATATGACAATCAGAAGAAATAATTGCCAAATTGTCAATTAATCGTCATAATCTCAATGAATGATCTTCTGTCGGATTTTATAATGATGACAGCACTGTTTTCAAAATATAGAAATAAAAAAAGGCAAAAATGTGACAATGCATAATGTACAGCGTATAAAACGTGTAAATATGTGCACGCCTTATAACTCAAAATAATTTTGGTGAATTTGATTTTTTAGAATTCAACATTTGTTACTTGCTTCTTCTTCTTTACATTTTCTGTCTAACACAAAATACTGTCCATATTTATTAAACACATACATTGCTAGAGGGAGACCAAAGGCTGGTTTGCCGGTTTTAGCTGGTCTCCCAGTCTGGTTGACCAGCTTAACACCAGTTTGGACAGCTTGTTTCTCTTAAACCAGCTTAAACAAGCAAACCCCCTTCAGCAGTTTTTCACACTCTTTCAGATACAGATGTATTCAGCTGTCAGCTCACCTTGTCCTCACAATGGGTCTGACAGCCATGATGATAGACACAAATAGACATTACTGCAATGCAGCAGCGGCAGGGCCTGTTTTCTCACCCTCTCCTATCATGAGTCCTTCAGCTAACAACACACAAAACTGAAACAGGTGAAGCCTCTTGAAACCTTCCAACCGAGGCCAAAAATACCAATGCAAATGAAATGAACAAAAGAAACAGGCTCCGCTAAAATATAACGCTGGGAATTTGAACGTACAAAGCCTGATGAAGGAATGACTTATTATAATGGTAACCATGTCATCATTTATAACCTTTCTTTTTGAGAATGGGTAAATTGAGAAATGTATCTAGTAAATGCATTTTTGCATTCTTTTCAGCTCTGCAAAGCTCAATGTAAACGTCTCTTCCCATCCAGATCCTCTTATGACCTTCAAAAGCAGTGATGGAGCGCCCATTGTTAGGAAGCCCCGCACAACGCTGATGATGATGCTGAACACCTGTGCGATGTTGGGCTGTTATCTGACACAATACCTGACCACATTAATAAACACTTTTCCAAAAAGAGCCGGCCTGTGCTGCAGGCTATCCCCACAGATGCTCCATATATGAACAGATAGCGTGACCCAGCCAGATAGGGCTCGGTGAGTGGGCGGAGACAGAGACACTAGATCACAGCGATAGGGTTAGCTTGGTCAGAGATGAAGGAGCGGGGAGGGGCTTGGAGACACCCGACCTCCTCATCTTCCTCCTGAGAGAGAGAATAAGCAGAGGGGGGAAGGGTGAGAGAGGAGGCTGTGATTCTCCTGCACAGTGACAGAAAAGCACACGAGCTCCGGGCTTGAAAAAGTGTGGAAAAGAGATAGCGGGGGAGGGGCTGAGAGATTATTTATAGTCTTGTTTCGTTCAGCAAGTGCACTGGGTTTCTCTCTCTGCGTCACGCGTGAGGAGAGCGCAGCGGTCTGTGGAGGGTCTCTGGATTCTGGTTTTCTCACAGACTAATGTGCCGCTTGACACCCGGCATGCTGCAAAGACCTGAAAGGAACGTCAGCATCACCTTGAGTGTTCTCACGGTAACACAGACAAAGAGATGCTCGGTCTATGTGTATATCTATCCAGCCTCCATCCATCATCATTCCAACTCCTTTTGAAAATACCTACACCTAAATATCCATCTATATGTCAAGTATTTTTCATATGGTTGTAAGGCACATCAATCAAACCATGACATCTTCCAGGATTGAATAAAACAGAATTATATCATTTATTTTGGTTCTGTCCATTCTTTTTCTTAAAGCACTTACAGCGATTCCTCTCTGTCGCCTCATTCATCGCATTTGGACCCACCGTCGGCAGAGAAACATGCAGGTTGACTGCTGGGTGCAGTGAGCAGAAAAACCTCCGCAGGCCATCTCATCCCACACATCCACGCTGCCGAATTTGATTGGAGCGTTTTATGTGACAGAGACTGAAGCGCTTCTTGTGGGGGGATGTCTGAAGGCACTAGGACCCGGCGGAGATCTCTCGTGTGTGAGTCAGGCCTGTTTTGTAATAAGGGAGAGACCAAGGGCCCTGCTCCCCATTGGCATATCACATACACACACAGACAGCACAGGCGAGCTCAGACCCAAGCAAAATGAATCAAAGGGCTGACGTGACCACGCTTGCCTAAATTCTAAATCAAGTATCATTTTACAAAGACAACGTATGATACGGAATGAAAAAAACGCACAATAAAATGGGTCTTAAAGCAGCCACACATGGTGCAACCTCGTGTCCATGAATGCATTAGTACATTTTTACATTCATAATGGTATTCTGGTATTAAATTAACATTTAACTATTGCTCATTGGAAAAACCCATATTGATCTATCCTGTTCTGAGTGATCTTCTGTTCATATAACACAGGCGTTGGGATCAGCTATGAAACTCACTGTTCAGTATTCTATTGTCGGCTAATTATAGCTCAAGCTGCGTCAATGCAGGGTTTGGTTTGAACGATGGGGAATTGTGTGTCCTTGTTGGATGGACTGACAGATGGTGTGTTGGGCAGGAGATGACAGTGGAAAATGGCCTCGAGAAATATACTGGTGATCAAAAGGTGAAGCTTTTCAGAGGAATGGATATAATTCACAGAAAACAATATAAATCAACAGACTCAATGATACTGATACTCACACTCACACACACCAGTGTTTCCCCTACAATTATATAAGGGGGGCGCCCCGCCCTCCTAACGCCTCGCACCGCCACCCTTGAACGTCAAGTAAATTTGATTTTCTTTATAGCGGCAGAATTTTTATTTTATTTTATTAAAGAAACTAAATAGCCCTTAAGTAATATTATCTTATTTCCACGATGGCATGTCTTTTGTCTGTCTGTGTTTGTGCGTTTACAATTATCCCAATGAGTGCGCACGCGCGCACGCACACACAGACAGATAGACAGACAGACAGACAGACAGACAGATAGATAGATAGATCATAAAGAATGAAAAGGAAATGATTTAAGATTTCTCGTCAATTTTCCCCAACTAACCAACCAACCCCCCCCAAAGCTGTAAACCTAGGGGAAACACTGCACACACATACACACGCACACACACACAGTGGGTCAAATATTTGTTTTTTATTAATAGAGATTAAATGGAAGACATGGATTAAAATTTTGAGAAAAAGTAGGAAATAATCATCCAGAATAGATGTAAGCTCCTTCAACACTGTTAAGAAATCATCTCCTAGTGAAACCTCAAGAAGAATTTCTTGTTTTCGTTTTGATTTATTTATAATTTTTTGATCACAACATGATTCCTATAGTTCAACTTGTGTGTACTCCAAAAAATGGTGGGTTATTTTTAAGCCTGCGTTGGGTCAAAAAGGGACAATCCCACCCAATAAATGCCCAATTTATACTGTATTTGACCCAACAATTGGTTAAAATAACGCAGCATAGGTTCGTCTCTTTTTGACCCAACACTGGGTTGAAAATAACAGAGCATTTTGTTAACCCAGTGACAGTTTTGATGATTATTTTTTGATAAGTGACCCTAGACTTTTGAACACTAATGTATCTCTACTTTTAACTTTCATCGTGAGAAAAGGGGCATCTTAGTTTTCTAAATTATTTTGTGACATTACTAATACAGGTCTGAATGACAGACTGGCAAAGTTTAGCTATTAAATCTAGTGCAAACAACAATATAGCACAAACCACACAAATGTGGAAGCCCAAGAGCTGTTCTTTCCTTACCCAGCATTCCTTTGTTGGGCTCAGACAAACACATGTCTTTCTCAGCGCTAGGCAGTACAAAGCCCACCACGAAGATCTCCACACCATCGGCCATGAGCGCCAGACCCAGCACAAAGTAGAGGGTCCACTGGAAACGACCATGACCGCACTCCTGAAGGATGGTCTCGTACTGCTGGGCCAACTCCTCTTGATCCTTCCTCCTTTCCCCCTCGTATTGCGACTTGTCCCGGAACTGCGACTGTGCCATACCTTCCACGTCTCTGTCGCCCTTTTCCACAGAGTCGTTTCTAGGGATGCCCTGGTACTCGCCCTCGTAGATCTCATCGTCTTCATCGTGGCCTTCTGTAGAGTCGCTGTGAGCACCTTCGTCGTCATTGGCCCTGCTGTTGCTACGGTAATAGCTGCCATCCTGGGCCTGAACGGGGAAGTCATCGTCGTCGTCGTCCTCTTCGAAGCGAGCATAAGAGCGCTTGGTGTACTCGTCGGCCACTTTGTCCACGTGGCGACCCACTTTTTTACCTGCGTGCCTTTTGACTTCTTTGGCAATGTCCTTAGCGCCTTTAATGAAGGCTGTGCGGTCTCTATAACCCTCATCCATGATTGAATGCTGTGCGTTGATGTATAGAGAGCTGTAACCGGGCGTCAGGAGTTGGCTGTTGGCATGTAGTTGAGTGAAGCTGGGTTAGAGGAGGTTCAGGACCTTGGAGAGCAGCAGATGCGCATGTAAGAGCTCAGTGCTCTACACTGCAGTCTGAAAATATAAAAGAAACAGTGCTGTTAAACACGATGCTACGGAGTGACATGCCTTACACTGAATATCTACACATGAATTTACACGTGTACCAAATGGCCTCTTACTCTGTGTGCTGATGAAACAACATATGGGAATCTTACAAAACCACGTCATCATGTCTAGATCGAATTTTTCCACAAAACAAAAATGAAAAATGCATTCTATACAAAACAATTTTGTTATGCAATAAAAATCTAAGAATAATATTAAAACAAACCAAAAATGGAAATACATTTAAATGTAAATAAAGAAATTTTTTAATTTAATACAATTTTAAAATAGATAAAAAAAACATATTTAGAATGTATACAAAAATAAATATTTAAAGTGTATTTAAACAAAAAAAAATTTGAATAAATAATCCATCTAATTTAAATAAATTATTGTTTTACCGCCAGCATTTTCTATATTGTCTTAATAAATATATATTCTCCATATTCTGTTGTCTCTCTAGACATAGGCATAGATTAGTCACAGATTGTGAACTATGGAAGCATATACTGTGCAATACCATATCGCGTTATTTATTTTACCCTTAGCCAAGGACATTTTTATCAAATAAAATACAATTTAAAATGAAAAATATCGTAGTAAGAGTAAACATTTTATAAACAGTCTCTATTAATGTTGTCTCTCTAGATACACATAAATTAGATATACAAGGTTGGCTATTGTACAATATATGCTACAGTATATTGTACAATAACCAACCTTGTATGACTAATTCTAATCTAAAGTACTTTAACCTATTTTAAGTAAAAATCAAACACACAGGTTATTCCACAAAATGGTACGTTTTCTAGACAGTCTATGTTTGAAATTAACCTTCAATATAGTTGATGTGTAGAATCTGCTTTCACAAATATAAAGTCACAAATGTCAGCAATTCTTTATATTATTTTTGTCTTTGAATGAGAAAACGGGTTCTGGGAGGTTTCCGTAGTCTTCACCTGACCTTGTTTGTTTTCTCAGCTCACATTCCAGAGGAACAACTTGTTAAGAAACCAATTGAAAAGGATTTCTGAAAAGGGCAATTAAACCGTTCCCAGGAGAAATTCATAAAACCATAACTTTGCGTTGCCTTCTACAATCTGTTGAAATTGGTCTGAATCCAGTTATTGCATTAATAATCTAATACACATAATTGAGTCACATGAATAGTATCTCAGGGGTACTTAGAAGCTCTAAAACGCTGCAAAAATATCTGGACAGAAATGTGTTGCTGCACTAATCTAAAATGGGGGATATTTAGTGCTGGGACCGGATGTTTTGGGGGTGTGGGGGAGATTAAAGAAAAGGGAAAATATTATAAACTACATTAAAGTGAAAACAAGCCATTTTAAATTTTCTCTTAACAAGGGTAACCATGATTTGTCTCTGTGCTGAGAATTCCTCTCTGAATGAATCTCATCAGCCATGCAGCAGCCTCTCTGCGCCCACATTAACCTGTGTCTCTGAAGATAACAAGATGGTCAGACGTTCGCCCCTCAGCGACTGAAAAAAAGGCAATCTCTGATGTGTCAGCACTGCTCAACACCTCTGCTTTAGCCTGGGACCAACTACGGTCTGATACATTAACTGTGGCACTGATTAACATATACATTGCAAAAGAGTACTTGTGATGATTGTAAAACTATGAAAATTTGGGGCCGTTTTGACTGGTGCAATGAAAAATGGCTCACTTGGCTGCCTTATGCTGTCATCTGTGGTTGTATGATTTCTCGGCATGTAGACAAATCTTTCACTGATCCAGGGAGAAAATATTACAGTAAGTATGCCTACCATACCATCTGACACCGGGCATACTGACAGACAGACATTTCTATTTGTGTTTGATCTTTGGGCAGATTAGCATTGAATGATCCATACATGAGTATTTAATCACTAATGTGTTGACACAACATGAAGAGTGAATCATTAAAGTGGCCTTGCAACGAAGTGTCATGGATTCTGACTTCTTTACAATGTTAAACGTGTTTTCTTCTCATGCTTCACATGGTCAACTTGTCAAAAAACGAGTTGGGCTTATTACGTAGTATTTCTGTGCTTGATACACTCCTCCAGCAATCGTACAGGTTTCGGAAAGGTTTTTTCAACATATAAAACTGTTTTGTAACAGCTTTTCTTAGTCCCTTTTTTGGAAAATTCTCCCGTGAAAAGCACCCGGAACGCCCACGCGGCAACTTAGAGAGCAGGAGAAGGAGCATGCGGAGATGTCACTTTTACTTGTGTGCAGGAGAGAGAGAGCATATGTTCGCTGCAGGTGTTTCTTTGTTCACTGCATTTGGGTGATGAATGTTATATAAACGTTGGATATAACGCTGGATTTGGAGATCGTATGGAACTGCTATATGGAGCAGTCCCAGCGCTAAAAGATGCCGGACATGGACTGATGTCTGTGTTTAGTTGACATTGTGCTTTAGTTCAGCCTACCCCCCCCCCCCCGCACGCGCCATATGTTTTCGGAAACAATTGCAAAGCTGTATCTATCTTTTATAAATGTGATCAAACTAAATACTCTTCTAAAATATGCAGTATGCCATAACACTCTGTAGGAACTCAAGATTAATATGAGATTGGCAGAAACCCTGTGTGTTACGCCCGCTTTAACATTGTGGCCAAGCGAACTTTGCCAAAAACACACAACTCCTTTCACTTACTACACTTAAATGACTGCAGTTGTACTGAAATCTGAGCCTTCATCGGGTCATCTGACATGGCTTAAACGCAGATGTGACCCTGGATCACAAAACCAGTCTTAAGTAGGACGGGAACCTTTTTATTAAAAGACAAAAATACATTGTACAGGTCAAAAATTATCGATTTTAAATCCAAAAATCATTAGGTTATTAAGTAAACATCATGTTCCATGAAGATATTTTGTTAATTACCCACCATAATATATAAAAACTATTTATGGGCCTGCCACAGTGCCCCCGATAAACGACTTCATAGGCAATTTTCTCAATATCTTGTTTTTTTGCAATCTCAGATTCCAGAGTTTTAAACGGTTGTATCTGTGCCAGACAGTATCAGATTCTAAAAACAAATAAAGCTTATTTATTCAGCTTTCAGATTATGTAAACATCGCAATTTCGAAAAATTGACCCTTAAGACTAGTTTTGTTTTCTAGGGTCATATATTATTGTTTGTTTTAGATGTAATGCAATGTGTAAACGGTTTAAGGTTTAAAAAAGCTGTATTTTGCACAAACCGTGCATGTTTGTTTCTCCTCTTTGCCCCGCCTCTCTGAATCGCATTTTTACAAAGCTCATCGCTCTAAGAACTGAGGTCTGCTTCGATTGGCCAGTTAACCAGTGCATAGTGACTGGTCCTATATTGCAGCATGTGACGGAAATGTAACGCCTCTTACCATATTTGGAACATCAGGTTCCAAAGCAATTGTACTGACAGGTACACACACACCTCACTTGCGTATACATTTGGGCGGTCTTAGTCAAATCATACCACCAACTGAGGAAGATTTGTGGGGGTGTGTTTACAGAAGACGTTTCAGGCAGGTCTGGGTGAGCATTCGCTTTTTGATAGAATGCATCTTGTGCTCCGATACTTGAATTTTTGCAATTTTACGTGTCTTATACATACATAGGCAACTTATAACACACAGAAGACACACAAAAACCCGTATTCGCACCGTGTGACCCCTTTAAAACCCGGCCAATTTTCGTATTATTCTGAGAGCAGAATATCTCATCTCTTTTTCTTACAATGGAATTGGATGGTGACCTTGGCTGCCAAGCTCTTAAAACCACACAAAAAAAAACAAGATTTGATGTGCGATACATCACGTCTTCTGAAGCCTCAGGATAGCTTTGTGTGAGGATCAGACTTACATTTATGTTGTAATATACTTTAATACTCTACACCAATGTGATAATTTACAGCGGAGGAAAAGATCCGAAGTACATAACAAAAAAATGTTCTTTGTCCATTTATACAGCCTTTAAAAATAAAGGTGCTTTACAATCACATCACAGAACCATGTTTAGCTTTATGGCTCCACATGGGACCTTAAACATATTTCTGTTTCCTTAAAGGCTCTTTGTGGCGAAAAAAAGTTTCTTCAGATTATAAAAGGTAAGATAGAGATTGTTCTTTAAAGAACCTTTGACTGAATGGTTCTTTGTGGAACCAAAAAAGGGTTCTATGGCATCGATGTGAAGAACCTTCGGTAGCACCTTCATTGAAGGGCATTACACTCTGCAGAAAATGGTGCCTAAAAGATTTCACATCGATGCCATAGAAGAATCATTTTTGAGTCCCCAAAGAACCATTCAGTCAAAGGTTCTTTAAAGAACCATCTCACCTTTCAGCTTTTGTGAAACAGAAAGGTTCTTTGAATGTTAAATGCTCTTTATGGAACCATTTAGACAAAAAAGGATATACTATGGCATTGTGAAGCGTCTTTACTATAAAGAGTGTACTATAAAGAGAGAGTCTACTAAAAAAAGTACTAAACCATTTTGTGCATCACAGAAGACCAAAACAGGTTTCTATGATTTGCAAGTAAGTTGTCATTTTTGACTGAACTATCTTTTAAAAGCCCTAATTTAAATTCACTGTCAACCCCTTGTACATGTAAATAACCTGTTCAGACAGCATCTCTATTGCCGTGTGCCCGGCACTTCCAAAATACATCTTATCTCTATTCAGGTCTGCAGACAGGGCAGTAACAGTTTGTGTAGGAGCAGTGATGTGTGTGAGATGATTCTGCTGGGAACGGCAACCTTTCTATTGGTGGAACACTTGCAGTTCAATTAGACTCGCACAGGAACATATGGCAACAATATAGAACAAAAACCAGCAGCCGAGAGCTGTCACATTTACTCTCCAAATCACTATCCTGATACCAGTATGAGATTATAGGCCTTTTAGGTGTTGTGGAACATGTAAAACATTGTGAAATGGGAAAACAGTGTCATTGTGGATTTAACTAAACATTCCCTTCAGAGTTCTAATCTAGAATCAAACAAGAGGGCAAACACCTTCTCTTTTTCTCAAGTTTTTAATGTATCTATGTTTTAGCCATATTATACTTTAATGGTTAATATGTTTTATACAGTACATTCTCTTGTGTCTTCAATACAACTTTTCAACCTTTTAGTCCTTGTTAAATCCTTTAGACTAAAACAAAACCCATTCTCCTGAACATCATCCTCCACAGGGTGACAGCATTTGGTGGTAAACAACATTTGGTACCACAAAATATCAATTCATAAAATCCTCTCAATCCTCCACTGAGCAGTTAATAGTATATTTCTTTGTGCAAATCATCAATGTATTTACTATTCTTGAGCCTGATATTGACCAGACCACAATTATTGAAAGAATAAAAACCTTCCTCATTTAAAACAAAATCCTATTCATATTTTGATGTTACAGAGTTCAAAACATTCAGCGTAACAGGTATGAGGAATTAATTGCTAGGATGTTTGACAGGAATATTACAGTAGCAGTGTTTACAAATTTCAGATGAGCCAGATTTTAATGTCCAGACATAGTTAATCTCTTCGTCCAGGGAAACACTAGGGATTATAAAGTCACCAGTGTGCTTTGGTTATCTGATATCATGTTACAGTAATTCTATAAACTGCCTAATCTTATTGATAATCCATAAAACAGATGTAAAGGATCAGAGCTGTGATGGTTTGCTGGGTCAGATCACATCAAATAACTACAACAGCAGGTTGTCTTAAAATGAGCATGGTTTACTGTGCAGAAAATCCTTGCACTAATTTCCTCCTTTAAGCAAACATTACAGATTATTTTATCTTTAAATCAAACAGTTATAAATCATCAAACAGTGTATTCTAAATAATTTAGGGTTATACTAACCATTACAAATTTGAAAATGAGAGCTGTACTGATATTGGCCAATACTGATTGTGGAGTTATTTTGCATTATTAATATCTTATATATAAATATATATCTTATTATCTATACAGAGCAAATATCTACATAGTTTTAAACAGATTTTGCACATTGCTGCACATTTATTTACATTTTGTCAGACACTTATCCAAAGCGATTTACAGTGCATTCAATATACATTTTAAAAAATCAGTATGTGTTTCCTGGGATTCAACCCAACAACCTTTCTATTATCGGCACAACGCTACCAATTGAGCTACAGGAACCATTGTTGACCTCTGAGTCTCCTCGAGATATTATGCCAGTTTTGTGTTGATTACTGTGAATTAAAGTTTAGAAATGAAAATGATTCATCATAATTCTTTCATGCTTTTATTATGTGTGAAACACCATGGAAAACACAATTTGGTTTATTTTAAACAGAATTATCTCACTTCTCGCATAAAGAAGTGAAGGTTGGTTGATGGTTCTTCTAATTAAAAACAAAATAAATTTTAAGCCTAAACAAATAAAACAAATACATAGACATACACGTCTAACAGTTCTAGAGGGCCTTTTACATACATTATATAGCCTAACCGGTTCCTTAGCAGGGAATTCCAGTGCAATGCCAGGTTGGCATCATGACAGAAGACCTGCACAGCAAAAATGACCTTCAGAGATATTGCATGTGGTGTAAAAGCAGAGGGGTCTGTCATGACTAATGATAGCGATGCAAGCCAAGCCAAAAAATATATAATTAAATAGTACTCGAAAAGAATATAATTCTAGTTGTACTCTAATAGTGCTGGCGTTATTACTAAGCTGTATTTATGTCTGGGAATTACTCTACCTAATAACCCTAAAATAACAACCTAAATTGCTCATAAATTATTCACTTCGAAATAATCAAAAAGTAATTTCGGTTTAAACAATACAAGCTGACTCCCTTTTCTTATCTGAGTATTAAATTCTCATTATGAACATAAACGCTAATAATTTACCATGCGGCCACGATATGTACAGTGTAAAGACACCTTTCTTGGCTTTCTTTCCTCTGCAGAACACAAAAGAAGGTATTTTAAACTATGTCGGTAACCAAACAAAACTGGACCACATTGCTTAGACAAAAAAAAACATCAAAAGAAGGTATTTAGAGAAATTTGTCAGTGTTTTTTTGTTTAACTTCTTTGCCCAAATAAAAATATCTATTGAATTACATGAGCTTTCAAGGAATATATAACCATAAATCTACATAACCATAACCCAAACGACACAGAATACACTGTACTGAATTATTTAAATCGTAACATATTTGTACTCATGGTTGTCCTGCTTTTAACTTACAAAATCACAGCAATCAAAATTATTTGTACTTTAACATTAATACAAGTAATCTCAACAGGCATTTCGGGTGTGTTATGTACTTCTTTTATCTAATAACTCTATTTGACACGCTTTGGAAAACAAAGCCTTGCTAACAAGGCTGTAGCTCAATGCATCTGCTGTATTTCAGACAGTGAGAGTGACAGCAGCAGCATCGAGTAAATGGATCAGAAACGGCTCTTTTAAAGTAGAGAAGAAGCTAGTTAGCAGAGGGAGCTACAGTGGTTGGTGAATGGTTAAGCTAGGGAAAAGGAAAGGAAAGGGCAGAGGAAAGGGCAGAGGCATTGTGAGTCACATTAGCCCTGGAACAAAACTCTCAACATGCGCTGTCACCATGGCCACAATCACTCCTGCCTCTGCTACATCAGCACCACCCAGCATCCTCTCTGCCCTGCCTCCATTTTAGCCCAAAATAATCCAGCGTGAACTGGAAACAACTACAATGGATATGACGTCAATCTGTTTCATTAACAACAGCAAGGGTTTATATTAGAAGAATATATATACGCAGATTTGAAAAGGAGATATTAAAACTGTATTTGTAGTCGGAACAACATTATCTTCTCATCTTAAATACACACAGAGGTACAAAGCATCCAACAGGTTTAAATAGAAACCATCATGGTGGATGTGGTGTGTACTGTGAAGCCTAAACAGAAATCATTGGGTGAGAAATCACGAATCACTCTACAGCCTGACAATACTGCACCATCTATATGTAAATACATGGTAATGTAAAGATTTCTGTTCAAACGCAAGCTCCCTATTTATGTAGTGAGCCACCAAACACAGGGCAATCCTCATTCCTGAAAGCCTTCTGAATGATGGCCCAGTGTGATAAAACATTGGCACCAGCAGAGATCAGAGATAAACACTCCTGCCGTTGAAGGCACTCTTGTGAAGGTGTGCTCCCTTTCCTGCTTTGCCACATCACTCCTGAGAGAATTCCTCTCAAGGTTACACGGAAAGCTCACTGCAGCGCACCATGATTGAAAAACTACTGCAATCCAGAGCAGTCGGCCACTTACGGAGTCACCACAGGTCTTCTTAAATAACAGAACAGAGGCTACAAATCGATTCACATTAAGAGAAACACCTTCATTGAAATCATTGTGTTGTTTTGGCTACTTGCACCCTGTGAGATCAAATATACGGCATTTGGAAGTAAAGGCGTTGAAAGGATATCTCATACCAATGGCTAATCGATTAGACATAAAGAAAAATAGCATGCCAAACAACCTTTGTACTAACTGTATATATCATTTTAGATGTGTTGTGTTTCTGGAAAACACACAAGTTAGTATTGATTATGCAATTTAAGCTTTGGGTATAGTGCACATTAATACTTCCAATATAAAGATCTACATTTATGCTCATTATGATTTGTAATTATATTGAATATAGTATTTAACTGATTGCTTTGCTCTGCACTCTTAAGAATAGAGGGGACTTGAAAGATTCCTCACAGCGATGCCATATAGAATTTAGTGGTTCCACAAAGGTTCTTTAATGGGATAGTTCATCCGAAAATGAAAAATCTGTCATCCTTTACTCACCCTCAGGTTGATTCAAACTCGTACACATTTCTTTGTTCCACTGAACACAGAGAAAGATATTTGGAAGAATGTTAGCAATTTTCAGTTCTGGGACATCATCCACTAACATAGTAGGAAAACAATATTGTATTTTTTGTTCTGTTGAACACATAGTGAGATATTTGAAGACTTTAGAAATAACAAATAGTTCTGGGGCACCCTTAGATTACCATGTTATTCTTCCTACTATGGTAGTTAAGGATGTACCGAAACTGAAAATTACTTAAATTCTTCCAAATATCTTTAATTTATTCTTTAATTTAATCTTAATTTATACAGGTATAAAATTACATGAGGGTGAGTTAAAAATGACAGAATTTTTATTTTTGGGTGAACTATCCCTTTAAAGAACCATCTCTTCCTTACCTTTTTATAATCTGAAGAACCCTTTTTCAGCACAAAGAACCTTTTGTGAAACAGAAAGCTTCATCCGTTAAAGGGTCTTTATGGAACCATCTAGACAAAAAAGGTTTTCTAAGGCATTGTGTAGCCACCTTACTTTTCACGAGTGTGTATGCTACACTACCATCTGGACTGTACTGGCAATACCAACATGGCAAAGGATGAGTGGGTGGGTAATAATGAATAAATGTTGTACAAATAAACGTTATCCACCACATGCAAAGCATATAGGCAATGTAATAAAGGGCAACCAAAATGATATGCTTGGGGCACTCAGATTTTTGGGCATTTAAATTGAGAGGCAGAACAGCCATGACCGCAATATTGAAGGGTCATTCCAACAGAAGTGTTCAAAACTGGCAACATCATGATGAAGGATTTCAAAGGGACCGATAGACACTTGCCTCCAACGATTCTTTGCCCCAATTCTTTGTGCAACAACAGTGGCTCTTTACTGGGCACTGGAAGATGACGCAGAAGCGCGCTCCAAGGAACAGATTTTGGGATCCCTACACCCTTTGATCCCACAATGCTTTCATACTTCAAAGGGATTAGGTCATCGCAATAAGACCTTGGTGCACCCTTGATGGTCTGTGTTACTATTATCAATAGCAAATATAAAGATCTCTACATGTCAATGCTGTTGCATGTCAAGCTCTCCATATATGATGCATACTATCAACATAATACTCTGCTTACACTATCAGTACTTAAAATTGTCATTGCATTCAACAGGGATGCACTGCCATTTAAAATGTAGCCTAACATTTCTTTAAGCGAGGAGCACTGATATGTACTGTACAAATACAGGTGGCCTATATACATCATTACTGTCAAATTGATCAATCTTACCATTCAAAGCAAACGACACAACCTGTCGTGACAAGAATGAATCATATCAGCAATGGGCCAAACCATCGTGTAGTCTCATACACACACGCGCGCGCGCACAAGATACTCATAGCAGGTTTTTTACACGACTGCTGCAAGGTCATATTCATTCTTCAAGATACCATGCGCTATAAACCTTTTCATCAATTTTCTTTCTTGATCAGTCAAATACAGAGAAAAACCAGAGTGCCAGATGGAAACCAATATTGGGTGAAGGGGCGAGGCTTAATATGCGTTAATGTCCCTATGGATCAATTGCACTTTTAATCTTGATTTTAGCCCGTGCCAAAAAAACTATAATGAAAACATTAATACATAACATGAGAAATATAACCATTTTGAGCGCAAGATAATGCGCAGCTGAAAAATCTGCTTTAAAAACAATAAATATTTATGTCTTGATGCGTGAGTCGTGTAAAATGATTAAAGACCGCATTAAAATTCCCATTCTCTATTCTTTACGCAGGAACACGTGCCTATTTGAATTTCGATGGATATTATTTTTGCATGAAACAACGATGCTCTCACAACATTTTCCAATTGAATGAATCTCATTCATGAAATACATATTTGAGAAAATAACAGCATCAGATAACATTGAACTCGTATGCGTGTATCATTACAGGCTTCATGCGTTTAATGTAACACAGGAGAAGGTATTTAAATCCATTTAGAAAGACTCTTTAAAATCACCAGATATATTTATGTAGGGTTTGAAAAAAAGCAATTACCAGTCCGATGTAGCTCAATGATATTTCCAAGTGCTGTCAGAAATAATTCTATACAAGATTCGATGAATATTGGTCGTGATGATGAGGAGAGCTGTGTGACATTGCCTGTATCTTCACCCTAACGCAGGAGCGCGTGACGTGTACGGGGGTGCAACCCTACTACCACAGGCGACATTAACTTCCTACTATGGCGAATGCCTTGCTGATGAATATTAATGCCCTCACCCTGATGTTGCGTGGTTACTTTACTGGAGCGTCCGATTACGTAATCATTTTTTTTACGGAGCAAGCCGTCGCAATAGTAGCATTCGTACGTAGACCCGCACGTAGACCAGCTGACTAGCGCCCGCCTACCAAAGTCTGTCTTTCAGTCAATCAGTGGGGCAAACGCCGCGTTATGTGCTTAATATTCATTCGTCATTCGGGGGTCTGATTAGAGAACGTCTGCATTGCAGCCACTCATTTAGCCCCAGGAACTAAAGCGTGGCGATAGTAGAGCTGATGATTTGCATCTCAAGAAAGTCCCGCCTCAACGCGCGCGCAAAAGCCTATAATGGGCGGGGCGTTTTACATGCGTGTGCTGTCAAATATAAAATCACTCATGACTCATGCCCCAAAATCGTTATTTTGCCATTATGTCAAACTGCAAAGCCCACATAAACTATTTAATTCCATTGCAAATATCGTATGATGAAAAAAATCGGCCGATACTTTATTCTTGGTAATCGGCTACACTTCCACTTAAATTGTTTTTATAATGATAGCCAACTTTTTAGATAAAATCAGATAAATATTGTTGTTAAAAGAGGAAAATATTTAGTTAAACATATTAGTAGAAACAATAACTAATGTTGTTTTCGATCTGTAGCTGACTAGAGACTTGCTGTCCCCTTTAGTTAGGTAGCCTACCAATTTAGGTTGCCATGGTAACTCTACTTTCTGCTGCCACCAGTTCTATACAATATTTAAAAATACATTTAATTTCTTTCCACATCTTCAAAAAGAACATCTACACAGACTATAGAAAACGTAATAAGTTTATCAGCAATAATGTTGTTATCGACCTGTTTAGGATTTATTGTGAAATCATAATTCATCTTCTCTGCAGTTGTGCAAAGAGTTAGATTTTATGGAAACATTTTAAAGAGCCAATGCATTGTTTAAGATGCTCAGACTAAAGACCAAATTAGAATTTCTATAAGAACTGTCTTGGCAGCCATAGGATTTATCAACAGTTCTCTAACACGCTAATTAAAATGATAATGTGTTTTTGGTTGCATCAGGCGCAGAGCTTCATCATTAATAAAAGCTGTTGTTTGCAGCACACATCATGAATCATGGCACCATCTGCCTTTAGACATGGAGCATGAGATCTACAAAACAGTAATAGAAAAACTGGTTCAGCATCATTTACGTCTATTTGCGTAAGCATTAGTAAGAATTGGCAGGTATCCTTTATGGAGCTGCATTGCAAAACCTCTGACAGTGACAACAATATTAGACATAATGGGCTAATGCAGTGCTTAGCAACAGGCAGTTTGGCTATGTGACTGGTTTTCAAATAAGGCTGCAAGTCACCACAACAGGAGAAACTGCTTTAGACCACTTCTCCTGAAGCTTATACACCTTAACACATATCATAGCAATGCCACAGATTTTTTCCCATATTTAATCTCCTTATGGCCATTTAATGAGACAGGAATTTCAATGAGATTTTGTTGAAATTGGACTTTACCTGGTCTAGGGATTCCTAGCCTCCAAAAATCACTATGATCTAAAACAAATAGACCAAATATGTTAATCAACAATCACCTTGTTGGACAAAAACATAACACTTTCTTGGTAGACGAAATGTAGGCTCTCTAATTTCCACACCATCATCTGGTGTTTGGATCTGTGGGACCTACTTTCATTGTTCACTAAAAACTAATGCAACTCAGACATTTATATTTATACAATGTAAACAACGATTTGAATTCACCTATTTGACAATAAAAAACGAATTGCACCCTATTTGATAAATGTGATTTAACAGAGCCAAATATTGACAAATATTATATATGCTGTCAATTGCTTGTATTTGGAGGGTAAACATCTGTCAAGTTTTGTTACATGAAGGCAGTATTATTTCAAAACAAATAATGATGTATGCAGACTACAGCTGAATAACACAAATATAAACACAAGGGTTAAATGTGTGAAATGTTTTAAATAATTAGCAATTTAAATACAATTTAATACGTCAAATATTTGATTATTAAAGACAAAGTGTGGAATTTCTGCACCCATGGCAGCTCTAAACCTTCCATCTGGTAACAATGGAATGTGAAAAAATGTGGAATAAAAACATTGTTTCAGCTTGCTCGAACAAATTACCAATGGCTTACTTATGCAAAATTCTCTACACTTTGTAACCACTGTCCTCCAACCATCTGCCAACAATTGCTGATTAATAAAACGCAGATGCAGTTGTCCTATTTCTTTTCTTGTTACACATATCTTGCATCACTTAAAAATATGTCAGGATTCAAAAATAAAGTGTGTTGCGAACAGTAATTTATTTTTACTTAAGCAATATGCACAACATGTTTAGTATCTTTACAAAATTTACAACACATTTCAAACAAGTAAATTTTGTCTCTCACGATTCCACCTGTTTGGAATGTTGAAATGGAACAATCACCAGTAAGAGCAAGACAATAGAAGAGCAAGACATTTTTAATCCTAGAAACATTGTCACAACAATGGATTAATACATTACTGGTAAATTATACCTCTGCGCCTTATGAAGATACAGCCCCTGTTCCATCTCCAGCAGATACTTCTCTGACTCGACATGTTAATTTGTGCTCTGGGTCTCATTTGTGCCACCGTTCTAATGAAAGATGTACTAACTATTGTTAGCTGAACCCTGCAGACTGCTGTTTTTCTTGGAGCTCTAAAATCTGCAAAACAGCAGTCTCGACAAGAAAGGAAACTGGAATTTTGGAAACTGGGAAACTGTGCTGTGTGGCATAGTAACTTTTTCTAGTAAATAAATCAGGAGACCAGATTAGTGGGAAGAAAAACATTTTGTTGTCTGTCACATTTAAAGTATATTTATGCATTAGACAGAAACCATTATGCAAGAAAAACCTTTTATACAATTGATGTAGCGCATTTGAGGAAAAACCAACTATCCTTTATTATAAAAATAATCATTATTATCTAAATTATATATTTAGTTTGAAGAACTACCAAGAAAACTAGATCCAAGAACTATACGTCCCTTGTTTTTTTAAGCTATGTCTGTGAAATACATTTTTTGGTGTTGCTTTGCAAGATTTTGCTGAATATTTGACAATTTTAGGTTGTATGGGGAATTAAACTGAATATTTTTTGGACCTGCGCATTCAGAGCTCTTGAATAACCCTCATGTTATTCCAAAACTGTATGACTTTTTATTTACATGTACATTAATTAATTTAGCAGATGCTTTTATCCAAAGCGACTCACTGAGAGTTCAGGGAGGAATGAAGCGATATGTCATACAGGAGCAAAAATAAAATGGGTGCTAATACCAAGTTATAAGTTTCAACAAAAGCAGGAAGAATAACTGTTGAGAGGAAGAGAGAGGGTTAGTGTTTTTTTTCCAGAACGCAAAAAAAGGTATTTTGAAGAATGTTGATGATCAAACACTGAAACCCACTGACTTCTATTGATAGGACACACAACCACTGAGACATTTCTCAAAATATCTTCTTTTGTGTTCCAGAGGGAAAAGTCATATAGAGATATGAGGGCAAAGAAATGATGACAAGATATTTTGTATTATTTTGTTATTTTGAATTTTTGCATTCAGAAAACAGTAGTAGGCTATCTAGAATAGTTGGAGTATAAATCATTTGCATGCCCTCCGTTGCAAAACCCATAAATAGTAGTATAAATAATAAAGTAAAACACAGGGACTCATTATTATTAGGGGTGTGCATAACTGTGACAATAAATATGTACAATAAAATAAATGAGACATTTTCTTGAGAGATGTTTATCTAACTTAATCTATAGAGTACAATGACGTTATTGAAGATATTCAATAGATCTCAACGTCAACAGCATTTTGGCTGTAGATGAAAAGCGTGCACCACAAATATGTGCACATACATATGTCAGAATGACGTTGCATGAGAAACGAACCTGAAACAGACAGGATCTGTCAGCAAAACACAGACAGAGACACACGCCGCTCATTTGTTTGGGTTGAAACTTTCTAGAGATGAGAAGCCTATAGAGATTTATACGCGTATGATTGATGGGTGATGGGCAGATTTTCTCCGTCTTTATTTTTCTCGGTCACGGTTTCTATCGGCCCCTTACTCGAAGACCATCGAGAGCAATCGCATGCTGTGATTTATATTTATAATCCTCCTTCCCACCTCGAGACGATTAATCGTTAAGTGCTTTGTAATGGACTGCGCCTCGCGATAAATAGCGGAGCCTGTGTCCGATCGCGCGCGTAAACATGTCTACGAATTATGAACGGGCTTTCCAGATGTCACAACATCCACATTATTTACCATGAGAGGAATGAACATGTGTTGGAAGATTATTGATACATTCAGCTTCAACTGCTTTAAAGGTTCGCCGTCGTCTTCGCAAAGGTAGGTCATGCTTTCCGAAATCTGTCAATGTTGCGTATTTTTTTGCATGAACATGTAACTGCTTGCGCGCATACGCACGATGAACTGTATGAATCGTGAACAACAGGAGACTTCAATTGTGTTGCTATGGCAATACCTGATGTGAACATGATGTTTTTGAAGAAAATGCATCGTTGGCTACATGTAGTATTGCATATGCACACGTAGTACGTCGGATTAAGAAAAACCGAAGACCTGAAGATAACAGACATGATATGTTTGAGCGGACGCAATACAGGTTGCATGCGACATGGCTTTCATTGCTTAGGTGAGCATTCTCAGTAAGGTTTGATCAATTTTGTCTTAGATGTCTCTCCAGATATTGAGACACAGATGCTAAAGTAGGAGAACAAAGCTATAAAATAAATGTTGATGCAAAACATATTATTTGGTTATGGTTATACCCAGCACATTTCAGTTCTTGAGAAATTCCTAAATCACCTCTGAAACTATGAGATTTACAGCCTTTTCCAGTAAATAAATGAGACTCGATTTAGACTTTAGGGCGAAGAAAAACAATATGCTGTTTAGAACCTGTGCATCAGACAGACAGCTTTGTCCGAAGCGAGTTACACATTCCTCGCAAAAATTCTGGTTTGTGTTTGTTCTGCAGGTCGTCCACAAAGCTCGGCTCCAGTCAGGCAGCCAGTATGGAGAGCAGCTCGCTCACAGGCAGTCTGTCTCTGGGATCAGATGTTCCTCACTGCCAGTGCTGCATCTCATATGAGGCCAGACTGAAGCGCCTCTCCTGCGGACACCTCTACTGTGACCCCTGCTCCGATCAGATTGTTAACCTGGCTTTTGAAGATATAGAAGGCCTGGCCGAATATCCCTGCCCTATGTGTAAAACCCTCCGTCACCTGGGAGGCTTCGGTCCGTCGCACAGCTTCCAGGGCATGATCCAATGTTCACCCTTTGGAAGTCAGAAACAGAAGCTGGTTGAGGAGAAGGGAGGCCAGTGGGAATAATCCAGTCGTTTAAAGGGATAGTTTACCAGTCATTTAGTCATTCTCGTGTCATTCCATGTGTATGACTGTTGTAACACAAAAGAAGATATTTTCAGAAATGTGCTTTTGTGTGAATACAATGGAAGTGAAAGGGAGGTCAACGTTGTTTGGTTGCCAACATTCTTTAAAATATCGTTTTGTGTTCTGCGGATTTAAGAAAGTCATAAAGGTTTGGAATGACATGAGGATGAGTAAATGATGGAAGGATTGTCATTTATAGGTGAACCCTCTCTTTAATACAGTGGCTCTCTACTGGTTTTGTAGGACTGCAGGACGCAGATTTTACATTGGCCATCATGTGGTGACCCCTCATAGTACCAACATTGATTATTGCACAAAAGTGAACTCAAATGTCTATTATTATTATGATCAGGCTGAAGATTATGCATAATGTATATGCATAAGGAAGTATCGGATAACTGGGACATACTGAACAGTCTTTATTACCAATGACAAAATATAGAGAAGTATCTGTGGAATTTATTATCTGTAAAATGAGAATACAATGTTAAGTCAGATTATTAAATAGATTTAATACGCTTAAAGAAATGCTGATGCTGAAAACACAGAGTTTTTTTTCATATCTGGTGATACTCCAGATTCAGTTTGTATTCTGTTCGTGATTGAAGTGCGGATGCTATACAGTAATGAAGTATTGCAGTTTCCTTTAAGATTTCTAAGTGTTTATTTGTATTTTTGTAATGAGTTCTGTTGATGTAAACGTTTATACCTTTGCAATTCACGGATTTTAAAAATATTTCACGGTGTCACGCGTTTTGCAAATTGCTCATGTTGTAAATATTTCTTTTGATAAGATGTGTCATGTTTTTAATACGCCTGAATAAGCATTGGTAAGGAAACCGAGAAATATATTTAGTAACTATAAGATGTATTTATTTATCTAAAATGTGCCAATAAAGGTTGTTATAAAAGAATAAGAAAAGCAAAGATTTGTCCCTGTGGCAGTTTAAATGTTGGAAATTTCAAAACAACTTGAAATCAAAGCAATCCTTGTGCCGTATTATATTTGATATCAAAGAAACAAAACCAATCAGATTTTTCAAGTGGAGTCGGCTGTGAAACTGCCATGTGACTGAATATTTCAGGATGAAATTTAAACACAAATATCGTTTGTTCATCACTAGCACCCTTTTCATTGTTTGACATTCTGAGAGTCTGAGGATCTATGCTAATCTATACCTTTTTACAAAAGAAATCGTGCAAATAGGACAAAGATAATGACAGGAGAAGAAAAATCTCATGTTGAAAGAGTTCCTGGAACAGTGACGGCATGCAGGTAAACATGTCTTTAAACATTAGCATGAAGTTCTTGTGCTCACTTTTTCTTCACAACGTACACATTTACTGTAGTTCCTTGTCATCATGAAGTCATAAAAAATACATCACAAATTCATGATGAAATAACACTTAAATATGCACTAAAACGGCAGAGTATAATAATGCTTGTAATGTCAAATATATTGCATCTAGTTTCCTCCAATTATTTTCTTTTTTAGTTTTAATACTATTAGAATACAAAAATGCATAATTTACCGGACATCTGTGTGAATAAAGAGAGACAAGCTGAAGCTGAACTTTCTTTGACTGTTTTGTCTCCATCTAGTGGCCGTACAACAAACTGCAAAACCTGCTCCATTATAATAGTTACAGCAGCCATTTTCTTGCCTAATTTACTTTTTACTTGCTATTTTACAAGCTTACCGTACCATAAAAAAACACTAAACTACAGCAAAGGTACCGATTTTTGGCATGAGCTTTAGACACGTAACATTTAACATGCAGACACAGTTTTTCTATTGTCACTATCATCACCATCTAATCTTAATACTCACTGTCCAAATTTGTGGCGGGAGAACTTGATTTTTCAGATGACTTTTTTGCCAAGCTATTTTTCGTTCAATATAATATTGCTGCTCACACAGAAGAAGCCCCATGGTGTGCATTGTCTTTTTTTAAATCCACATGTATGCATAGAAAATCATTTCTGATGAAGTTTATGATTTGTACCGTATTTTTAAGCATTTGCCTACTGCATCGCTCCAGTAATTCAAACACTAGAGAACCTCGCTTCTCCTGCCTACAGATCAGCTTGTTTTACTTGGGTGTTTGGGATATTTGGCACTAGGAGAGGGAATGTAACGCTGGACTGATTGTGACTCTTGTTGGTGGCCGAACAGAAACGTGTGCTTGCCGCTAATCCTCTGTGCAGACCTGGACGGCTGGGAGGCGGTCCATGGGGCTCTGGAAGGGTTTGTGGGTCGGGTTGTCGCTCTGCTGGCCGGTGGCTGGTGTTGAGAGGATCTAGAGGAGAAGAGGAAGGTCCCATTGTTGGCGTTCTGGTTGAGGTTGGACTCCAGCCGACGTGGCTCCTGTTGTCTGGTCTGGTGTTCAGGGTGTCTGACAGAAGCCTGGGCGAGTTTCTCTCCGAGCTCCTGTACTTCAAAGGCCAGCTGATCTAAAGGATGCTGGCTGCAGGAAAACATGGGGTGCGTAAAGGCCTACAAACAGGAAAGAGAAAAGAAGTACTCGCTGTTACAAAAACACAATGATAGCTTCAAGATCTTTACTTTTATATCATAGTATATAGCCTTTATGATCTATTCTATATTGTCTAATCTCCTATATCATAACCTTTATTCTATCTAATGTTCTCTTCTTTATTATCATATATGATCATATATATTATTATCTATTCTAAACTGCGCTATTATTAATTATCCTATATTTCATATAATCTACATATCTATATAATTTTCAATATAATATTATATAAAAGAGTAGATTATATAGAAAATAGGTTATACAACTGGAGACTATAAAAAATAACCACATAGAATGTCTTCTTTATTATATATATATATATATTTATCCTATGCATATAAGTTAGTGTGTATATAATATGCATACATGTGTTTCTATGTGTGTGTATACATAATATTTATATATATTAAACAAATGCAGGTATTTTTTAAAGTTATGTTGCCCAACATTGTTGTCAACCAAATCATTTTGTGTGGTCAGATCTGAAAGAGTTTACCTGGGGGTGTAGTGCACCCCGTAAATAGCATCCCCTCCATACTCTGACACAGGGTCCTATGAGGAGGGGCAGCAGTATGGGTTCGAACGGGTCATGTAGGGTGGTGGTGTTTTCTGAGGGATCAGAGAGTGAACAGGCTCTGATGAGCCGCTCAAGCCCGGACAAACCCTCGGCGGAAGGAGCCCTGCGGTGACTCTTCCAGTAAGAGCCGGAGTTCCCGCTCCGCCAGGGCAGCAGGTTTGAGGGATTGGAGAATGAGCTACGAGACAGCAGGAACACAGAACCTGGCAGTCCATCACTGTGCTGAGAGACAGAGACAAATAAACACACTCTTTAACAGGATAATGAAGAGGTAGAGTCATACTGACAGTCCAATTCGAAAAATGTTTCTAAAGAACATCCTTCGGATTTATAGCCAACTAGGGCAGCCATGAAAACATGAATCAATGATGATTATCTTGACACGCGCGTCGCCTATTACCTCATAATTAATGTCTCTGTCCTGTATTATCAAATCCTTTATAAATGTTGAGCCTCCTATATAGGGAATGAGAACATCTGTAATCATTTAGCTGTGGCTTTTCATTTGAAGTGACCTGCAAAACACGTATTACAGCCACTATCCCCCGGGAGCAACCTGAGATTAGAGAAATAATTCACCATCTAATCGTTTTCATCGTCTAACTCACCGTCATCTTGTCCCGAACTTAATAAAACCATAAAAACTATAATAAAACCATAGGCTGGATGTCTGAGCTGCTGTATTGGAAACAATGAAAGTGGTGCTCATCGCTACATGTGAAGCACTGTTAAGACACAAGACTTCTATTTCACTGTATTTTACGTTTTTAATAGCAGCAGCTTTGTGGGATCAACTCAACATTGTTGCAAAAATAAAAATGTCATAGTTTATCCCCTCACAAGTCGCAGCAAATCTCTAAAATGATTGTATTGTGTATGAAACACAAAAGAAGATATTTTGAGAAATGTCCCAGTGGTTTTGTGTTCTATGCATGAGAGCTGATGGTCGTTTACATACACCTAACTGCAGGTAAATCTCACCCAGCTGCGCTCCAGGTTTGTATTGAGGTTTCCGTTGAGGACGGGAGGAATACAGGGGGCCTGTGACACAGGTTGTGTGAAGCGGGCTCGCCTCGAGCTGCTGTACTGAAGGGCCCAGTCCCACACCGGTGGGAAAGGTGGGTCCACCGGTTCCTCTGGTTCACCCATGGGCAGCTCCCTCAGTCCATTAACAGGCGTGTAGCTCTGGGGCAGATGCTGCGGGGGAATTACACGACTCTTTTATGCTTGTAGAATATTAAGGGATAGTTACAAAGTCTGACGAGGGCTGCGGTACCTGCGAGCGGCGACATCTTTCCCTCTGAGAGTTGGCCAGGAAGCTACTGAAGAGCGGCAGCTGCACACTGTCATGCAGAGCCAGCAGGTAATCTTCTGTAAGCTGGAAGCGGGCGGGATATTGAGACCACAGCTGCCAGACGCAGTCAAGGAAGAGCAGAAACACAGGCGCCTGTCGGAGAGCACAGAACATTTTATTATACACAATCTCAACAAGACTCTTATTGTGAATTTCTAAATTACGTAAACAGGTATACAAGCAGCAGTGATCCTACTGGACTGTTTCTTTTTAGGCCGCACACACTAGGGATGCTCACAACATAAGGGGAAAAGTTTTTTTGTTGTTGCAGAATTTAAACTGGCACTGCATACGTCCTTTGCTAATAAGGCAGTCCTTAACTGCATTACAACCAACTCCATGCAATGTTTAATTCAATATGGTGGTAATTTTTGTGGAAAATGTTGTTATAAAAATTTTTTACAACTGAAAAATATTGATTGAGTATTAAAATGTATTTTTATTGAAGAGTGTTATTAATATAACTTCATGATAACATCGAACTATTACGATTTTTTTAATATATTCATATAATCCATTCCATACTAAAAAAATTCAAAAATAGCAATATGACATTGCTGTCCTTCTGAAACTTTGTATCTTATATTTTTTGTGATATTTAGTATTTACTGTTAGTCACTTTTTATGTTTGTCACTGGGTTTTGCGAATATCTAACCAATAAAAAGTATCAAGAAGTTCTTGTTAATTTAAAAACGACAAATCTCAATCTGCAGTCTCGGAAGGACACACATTTTGGGTTTGAGTTTACAAAAATATAAATTTCGAAAACGTTTCTGTTTATTGAAATCAATATAAAATACTCGCCTAAAAACTTGGAAAAACTTAAATAAAATAAAAAATGTTGCCTCAGAAATAACCTGAAACAAGTTCAACGCACTGAAATTATGTTATAGTTTACATAACTATAATTATTATAATATTAATTATAGTTTAGTTAATATGTTATATAGCAGCATAAAAAATAAACAAATAAATAAAAAATGAAAAAAAGCATACAGTATATGCATATAAATACTTTAACATAAAATAACAAAAACTAAAAATATAAAATTTTAGTAAAATTTTGTGAAATATGTAAAACTACAAGAAAACTAAAAAACAAAACTATAACTGTTGGGTGAATTAAAAACCCATTAAGAATGAAGTATAAAAAGTTTCTTTCTCTTTTTCTTGACCTCTTCTTTATCACAGTCCCTTTGGTAGTTGATGCGGCTGAGGAACTTGTGTCCGGCTGTAATCCATTCCTTCTGCACCAGACTCTGAAATCCAGCTACAGTCCTGCAGTGAGGATCACACATCACCTGCACCAGACTAGAGACCACACAGTTCATGTCCCGATCCTCCAACTCTAAAGAAAGACAGAGAAAAGAATAAATCTATTAAATCACTGTGATGAATAAATTAGTGGGTTCCAATGCATTCTAACTTTCTATGGATCCGAAAAATTATATTTTTAACAGGAGTTTTATGGATTTTAATGCGCATGCACAGGTGTAAATAAATGCAAGTGTAAATGAATATGCGTCCACACAAAAGTTGGGCATAGTTTCATGCAAATGAAAACAGCATTTTACCGTTTTCTTACGGGTAATAAAGGTGTTTTTTTGTAAAATTTCATACAGTGAAGTTGAAATAAAAATGAATGTATATTTATTAATATATCACAAAATAAAGTGTCTTTATTCTACTGACTTCCATTTTTCCTGCACACATTTAAAAAGCAGTACAACAAAGTCTGATAAACAATTTCTCACCTATCTTTCACTTTTACATTTTGGGCATGTGAATTTATTTCATGGTTGTTTTCACAAATCACACTCTGGGCATTCCAACTTTATCCTCCAGCTTTATCCTTCAGCATCATTTTCACTTCTTAAGCTTTAATCTCTTAAGTCATCACAAAAATGCACTGGACTTTAAACATAACATGACAGGATTGTTTTAAAGTTCTCAGAATATGTCTTTGAACAGAGGATCAGGAGGTTTTATCGCTGTCTCTCTTGTGTTGTGGTTTGTGTGTTTCTGCGGCCGCACATGTGGTGAACAGGTTCACAGTGATAGATGAAGAATGTCAAACTCATCTGAGAAACTCATTCCTAAAGCTCTTTGCTGCTTGTCGGGAAAATATAGATGATTATTGAAAATTGAATTCAAAGAATTGGAGGCCATTGCCAGATGGCGCTGTTTATTGGTTTATGAGTTAAGAGAAAAAAACTGAACATCTGTTTGTCAGTTATTATTTTTTATCATCTTTAAAGTGAAGCATATCATTTCTTGCATGAAATGCCCCTTGGATCACCAAACGTATCACAATTCCATTTGCTATTGGTTGGTTGAACAGAAGCTATGCTCACGTCACTGGTCAGTTTAAGGCTGTTGTGTTTAGTTATAAATATCATTAAAAAAACACTGACCACAAATCTATCCGTACATAAAACAAACTTCTGCATTCAACTAAACAATTTGCTTTTTATACATGAGGCCCAGAAACAATAAAACTCCAATACAATAATAACGACAAAAAGATTCTGAAACAGCCAAAGAACAAAGTGAGTTTGTCATTTTGTTTATTTATTTGAATAGTTCACCAATAATTGTCTCACCCTCATGTCATTCCTAAACAAACTGAATTCGTTCTTTCCTTTTGAAGAACACAAAAAAATATATGTTTTGAAAAATGTTGATAACCAAACAATACTTTCCCCAATTGACTTCCATTGTATGGACACAAAACCACTGAGACATTTCTCAAAATATCTTCTTTTGTGTTCCAGAAGCCGGACAGTCAAACGTGTAAATTATTATAGTTTTTTGTGAATCATCCCTTTAAAGGAACAGTAAAAATAAAAATTCTGTGCTCATTAACTCGCCATCAAGTTTTTTTTCTTTTGAACACAGAAAAAGATATTTGGAAGAATGTGTGTAACCAAACCGTTCTGGGGCACTTTTGACTACCATTGTCATTTTTCCTACTATGGTAGTCAATGGTTGCCAAGAAATGTTTGGTTACAAGTATTCTTCCAAATATCTTCCTCTGTGTTCACAAGAACAAAGAAATGTATACAGGTTTGGAACGACTCTAGAGTAAATAAATAAAGACAGAATTTTCGTTTTTGGGTGAACTGTCCCTTTAAAGGGGTCATATGCCGTGAATACGTGTTTTTCTGTGTCTTAGGTGTGTTATAAGTTGGCCATGCATGTATTAGCGACTTAAAATTGCAAAAATGTAAGTGTCGGAACAAAAGATGCATTCTATCTGAAAGCGAATGCTCACCCAGACCTGCCTGAAAAGCCTCCTGTAACCACATCCCCACAAATCTACGTAAGTTGGTGGTATGATTTGACTAAGACAGGCCAAATATATACACAAATAAGGTGTGTGTGTACCTGTCAGTACAATTGCTTTGAAACCTGATGTTCCAAATATGCTAAGAGCCGTTACATTTCAATCACACGGTTGCAGTATTCGACCAATCACTATAAACTCCTTTGCTTCTGTCAGTTATGATCGCCCGCTGGGGTTTATTTAGCAATAAAGACACAAAAACCCATTATAGCCTATCTGAACTTAAGTGTTATTAGATGTATGGTTAGACAAAAAGAAAACCACCTCATGTAAAGGTCACATTGAACAGTAAAGAAATGCTCCTGAAGTCGTCATGTGTCAATAGGGTGCAAAGTTCAGAGACAGGTCAGATGACCGTTAATGATCAACATGACTAACCTTGGAGAACAACAGTCATGTGACCTCCTCTGAGCAAACAAGCGACCTCTGCTGCTTTTCTCAGACAGCACCTGTGGAGACGCAACAATCACATCACACACAGCAGCGAAAACAAACAAACACACACAGAAGGGTACAGCACACACACATCAAGACGCCAACTTTCACTTTGTAGTGTTATATAGGAAGTTGTTTAAATCGTTCACTGCAATGTTTCACTAATGCTATTGTTTTAAATATAGCATGCAGTTTGTTGTTTACGAGCTAGAATTTCAGATGCGAGAAATATTTCAGTCATCAAATATAACCACACACACATATTTGTGTTTATATACCTGATATAGTCGAGCCAGCGTGTGCTCTCAAGTGTAGAGAGCCACTTGTCATCTGGCACTGATACAGACGATGAAATATCTGCGAGACAAAACAAGAATTTAACTGAGCGATACTTTGTAACCAAGTGTTGCATTAGCATCACATACAAGGTTGTGGTTTCGATCAGTGACACATTTAACCTGTTTCTGTACGTCAGCTGGTAGGGCAGGGAACGCATCGAAATGTGTTTACCTTGAATGCAAGGCAAGTCACTTTCTATAAAAGGCATCTGTCAAATGCACTAAAATAAACCTCGTACCGAGACCGTCAGGAATGTTCCAGGATTCCAACATCACACAACAGAAATGCAAAACGTTGCCAGTTGAAGAGAAATATGAAGAATCAATTAGTCGAGCCGGCAGCTGCATGCTACTGTGAGGAATGTTGTGGGTTTAACCACAAGAAGAATTTGAGGCTAATGATGAAACAACATTTCTGTTTCTTAGTAACACTAAAATTTATCTTTTAACACAACGAAAACTCTTGGCTTTGACTTTTGCACGTCTTCAGACAGTTACCGTATCCAAGTGTCTCAACAGCTGTTGCACAAAAAGAGTTCTACATTTACCCACAGAGTCAAAGTCTCAGAAAACAATAACTAGCTTAACCAGAAAATCGTCAATCAAACAGCTGCTGAACTACATTTTGATCAGCATGAACCAGCCTGGACCAGTATGAAGGTTCATTTTGAACAAAGTTGACTTTTTCAGAATGTCTTTGTAATATATTTCCGACACTGGAAATGGACCAAAAGCACTGACCGCCCAGACAAAGCGTCCGAAGTCTCGTGTGAGCCACCTGGATGTCTGCGGGTGATGGCATTTCCTCCCCGAGGTCCACGATCACACACATCTGCTGACCGCCAAACAGCACCAGCTCCAGATTCCTAAAGATCACAGAAGCTCCATTACTGACCTTGTTGGATCAACTAAGAGATGTGAATTGTATATATTTTATATAGGAATAAGAAACAAACCTGATATCATCCTTCTCATGATAGATGTTATTTTGGAAGCTGGCCATTCTTAATAAATCGCTGCCCCGTGGATGTCGCCAGCACCATCGCTGACAGAGAGACGTCAAATTAGAATATGATTCATTTAAATTTCCACATTTAGCAAATGCTTTTAAGCAACTTATAATAATATATAATAAGTTAAGAATAAAGGGATCACCAAACTTTCATGCACAGAAATGTAAGAAAATACAGCAGGCTGTTCTGTTTAAAGTATTCGAATAACGTATCTACGTATTAACGTAGGGCAGTTTGTCCCTTTAGGACTACTTTAGAAACAACATGGTGAATTCTATGAAAGGAGACCCGCGGTGTGTGTAGATAGGAATAGCTCATTCTAATGTAATAAAAAAATAACGCTTCATTATGTAAGCTCTTTATACACCATCTGAACACATAGTCATGTCTTTTATATTGCATTTTTGTCAATAGATCCCACACACTGGACCTTTAAAGATAGAAAATTGCATTTATATTATAGAGTATTTTAAAACTGAACCTAACACTATTGGTGAAGAAACTTTCATTATTGACACGATTTGATTCTGTTGTGAAGAGTAAGTAGTTATTATTGATCAATATTATTTTTACCCACTAGAGGAGTCACAATATTCCAGTATTGTCCAGAACAGTTATATTATATACATGACTATCGATATCGTGTTAATACTACCCATATGAAAATATCGTAAATTACGTTTACACACGATTTAAGGTTTAAAAACGCTGTATTTTCAACATACCGTGCATGTTTGTATGCCCTCTTTGCCCCGGCTCTCTAAAACGCGCAGATTTTTTTCAAAACTCATCACTCTGAAAAGCGAGGTGTGCTATGATTGGCCAGTTAACCAGTTTGTAGTGATTGGTCGAATAGTGCAAGCATGTTACGGATACGTAACATCAGGGTCCAAAGAAATTGTACTGACAGGTACACACACACCTTACTTGCATATACATTTGGGCGGTCTTAGTCTAATCATACCACGAACTGATGTAGATTTGGGGGGGTGTGGTTACACGAGGCGTTTCATGCAGTTCTAGGTGAGCATTCGCTTTTAAATAGAATAGATCTTTTATTCCTACATTTAAATTTTTGCAATTGTACGTGTCTAATTCACGCATTGGCAACTTATAACAGACCAAAGACACAGAAAAACACGTATTCTCGCAACATGACCCCTTAAAAAAAAAAAGCAATTCAATAGGCAACGTTATAGCTTCATCACTGTGAATAATTTTTGGCAACAATAACCGTTTGGAGAAAAACATGATATTTCTATTGCTAATTCGCAAGGAATAACCCTAAATTTAAATGATATAGTAAAAAAGTTACAAAAAAGATGAAAAACAAAATCATCAGTTAAGAAACAATGTTTTGGAAAAGAGTTTGGAGTTTTGTAGATATAAACTCACTGGGATTCGTCCGTCATTGAAGTGGGCGAATGTTTTCTTCAGCTCTGTGTCTAAGACTCGATGGGGAACCACAGTGAATCTGTTGAGGCTATAAAAACACAAGAAAACAACGTTTCAGCAGTTTCCACTTCCAACATGGACACAGCTTCAGTAAACATGAAATTATAAATCCAGCTGTGGTGAGCTCACTGTTCCTGCATGCATAAACAGACATACAGTAGACTTCAAGGGCTAGTTACACAAAAACGTCATTCCAGAGCAATGACTTTATGTCTTCCGTGGAACACAAAATGGAGAGTTAACATTTTTTTATTTATCCATACAATGAAAGTAAATGGAGACTGAGTGAATGCTCAATATCATCTGCCATTCTAATGGAACAGTGACTAAAAATCTGAAAAGTCAGAAAGAGGATCTGGACCTGGTGGACATCTCAAAGCGGTCATTGACAGAGCTGACCCTCCAGCCCGTGGCACCTGCCCTTTCCAGTTCCTGCTCCCAGTCCGCCGAACACTCGAACCAGTTCATGTTCGGGTCACGTCGCCGGTTGCTTAGAAACTGCTTCATCTCTATAGACAGCGGAGGGAGGCATTGAACGCTTGGATTGGTTACAGGATCCGTTTGTATGCAGAACCTCCCGTGAGCTGTGAACTCATTTGGTTTGCAAAGGTAACGGACTGGTGCGATGAACATGAATTGACAACAAACAAACCTTTACAAGGTTGAAAAAGGGCTAGAAGGTGATCTGCGTCAGATTACTTTTCATTATTCATCTGCTTGACTTTCCCTCTCAGTCCTGGCATATCTCACATTTCTTTCAATGATTCACTTCAATATCAAATAAGAACGTAGTGTATTGCAAACTACTGAAAAAAATACGCTGGCCTCAGGAAAAATCTTGTAGACACATAATTTCCTTTTGGAAATATAACTAGAAGTCCATGTATTTAACTCTATATTTGACTATTAGAGCTGATTGTTCGCATTCACAGTATAAATTGTAGATACAACCGCGGAAAAAACTAAGAGACCATTTCAAATCAGCTTTCCAAGATGTATTGTGGCCATTTCAGTCCAGTAGCTTTTCAACATAATAAAACCTCAGGAGTGACATTAAGTCATCCAACAGCAATGTGAAAGACTGACATCATGACAAGGCATATTAAAATCCAGGTTATCACATCAAAAATATATTTTGCACTTTTACTTAATACATGTACTGTTGTATTGCTTTGAAGTGACTATGAACTGGTTTTCTTTGCAGTATTTGACATTTGAGATAAATACAGAGCATCTTTTCTGCTATTTTGACCTGTTTCTCTATTCTCATTTTCTGCAAATAAATATTTTAATTAAAAATTGGGTAGAAATATTGTTAGTATTTCACAGAATGAAACAAAAATGGTCTCCTGATATTTTTCCGCGGCACTATACAGCAAAGGTTAAATACAATTCAGTTATAATGAATGAATGAATGAATGAACTTAAATAAATTTTCTTTAGTTTAAACACATATGATAATAAATAACTCACCAACACTACCCAAAGCAGAATTCTGGAAGGAGAGGAGAGTCCCAGCCTTCAGTGGTTGGTAGGTTTTAGCAATGGTGTATGTGATCTGCAAGCAAATTATGGAAATAATAAAGTCAAATTACACTTTTTTTTGAGAGAAAACAATAAATAAAATGAGCTTATTTAATTTAAAGTAACATAAACAGACAGATCTGAGTGCTAAATTCAAATAGAGCGGCATGATGATCCTTTCATATCTAATTGATCCTAACGTGTCTCGTGACTAGCTGTCACGCATGTGTTTAGTCACGAGTGAACAAATGAGATTTACGAACCTCCATCACTTGGGCATCAGGTGTGAGTCTGTCAAACAGGAAACAGAAGACACGCAGGTCCCGACAGTACAGCACCAGTTCCTCTGGGGTGAACTTCAGAGAACCGTTTGGGGTCACCAGTTTGGTGCGAGACGGTCCAACTGCAGCAGATAGTTATATGCATTAATAAAAACTTTCAAACACAGCTAAGATTCCATTTATATGTTTCTATTTCCAGGATCCATTAAGATTTGTTGCACTTTTATTTCGTTTTATGTTATTTTTCATGCTATTATGCATTAAAATTACATTTATTTGGGCCAAATTCAATTACAGTATTCTACCACAAAAAGTGTGAAGATAAAAAAAGAAAAGTGAATAACTGCTTTAAAGATCCAGTGTTTGAAATTTAACAGCATCTAGTGGTAAAGTTGTGAATTGCAACTCTTTCGAAGCACTACGGTGGCTGACACAGAACATAGATGTTGTCATGCTGTCGCTTGTTTGCCGAAGGAGATAACTTATTTGCGCTCTGTAGAGCAGTTTGTCCCTTTAGGGCTACTGTAGAAACAACATGGTGAATTCCATGTAAGGGGACCCGCGGTGTATGTAGATAGAAATAGCTCATTCAATGATAATAAAAACATAACGATTCATGATGTCAGCTCTTTATACACCTCTGAACACATAGTTATGTATATTATATTGCATTTCTGTCAATAGATCCTCCAAAAAATTACACACTGGACCTTTAAGGGTCCTAAAAAATAGGCTTCAAGAGCTCGCACCAATCTTAAACTACATCCATGTATCAGTCAGCAAAGACCGTCCTACCTGCCACGACTTTGTCTATAGAAGCAAGAGCTACATCGTGGTCTCCGAGCAGCACAGGATCTGCATTATCCTGGAGGACAAGAAAAGAGAAAGATTGAAGACGAATATGTCTGAAGAGGATGTTAGACTAGACAATAATAACACACTGAAGTTTGTAAACTTCAAGATTAACACTAAAGTTTGCAAGTGCTGGTTTACTCGTCCCTACTCACATCAGGTCTCTGGCTGTCCTGAGGCACAAACGCCACTCTGAAGTGAGTGCAAAACAAAGTCCCAGACAACCATCCACCTCCTTCTTTAACCGACAGCTTTTTCCTCACCAGCACGGCTCTCTGCAGCACACACTCACCTAAAGAAGCATAAGACACAAAACGCGCACAATGAAATTCAAACAACGTCTCAGTTGGCCATACAGTGGAAGTCTAATGGGGTCTGATGTTGTTTGGTTAACAACATTCTTCAAAATATCTTCTTTTGTGTTCTGCAGAAAAAAGACATGCAGGTTTGGAACAACAAATGATGAGAGTTTTTATTTTTGGGTGAACTATCTTATTGACATCTATGAACCATTTGAACCATTTTTGTGCAACATATACGACGAGTGCACATATGCGTCAGGTTTGAAATTGTGTATATGCTTAAAAGCAACAAAAAATGTAAATCACGTGTTCTTTGAACGGCCACATAATAATGTAGTAAAAAAATATATTTTTTATAGAGACGGTGACTCAAACGCACACTTGCACATACAAAATCCTCTGGTTGCTTCTAATGTGGATGTGGTCACTTTTCCAAGCCAGGTTTCTTCATTTCATAACAGAGAGGTCAGAGAGAAGGACTGGACGCTCATTACATTGTACAAGACGTCTAAACATCTGATGTTTTCAAACTCCCTTTTCAATTCAAATGCAATAAAAGTAATTTCATGTCAGGCTGTGTTTGCTTTCAGTAGAGCGGATATGCTCTTCTGATATAAAGCACATGCTCAACCAAAATTGTTTTTTGTCAACATTTGTTTTCCATTATACGTCAGTTTCAACTGAGTACAGTGTGTGAAACCAGAGCCAGGTTCAATAAGCAATGGATCCCATCAACCTGCTTTTCCAGGTCCTACCGCATGATTTCATGTCTGGAAATGTCCTGTGAATGGGAAACTATGAAGCACGACCGCGTCTGACATTCGAGAGGTTCAAAAAACTGTGCAAGTGTACACATCATTAGGGCAGGGAAAAAAACTTTTGATGACATCACACAGACTGCAGAAGGTGGGGATATTTAACAACTGCTATAAGTGGTCTCCTTTGAAGGCAGAGCCAAAATATATGTACAATTGTTTTTAAAAAATGTAACTCTCAATATTTGTGATTTAATAAAACACAAATCCAAAACTGCTTAGAACAAATGGACTTGGCAACACTGGTGACAGCCCTGGACTCAGTAAATTATCATTACTAGTATTATGCCAAGTTAAATCAACAATTTTTGTTTACAATGTATTTGAAATATATTCAATTATTATGATAACTTAGCATTTTGTTTATCAGAAGCTATTCTTTCTGATGAACTTTGTTGTTTGTCTTTCAAGAAGCATCTAAGATATTTCCCCTAAAATTGGATAGTTCAGGGATAGTTCACCCCAAAATAATAATTCTGTCATCATTTACTCACCCTCTCGTCATTTCAAACCTGTTTGACTTTCTTCCGCAGAACACAAAAGAAGATACTTTGAAGAATGTTGTTAACTGGCCCCCATTCACTTGCATTGGTTTTGTGTCCATTCAATAGAAGTGAATGGGGTCCAGTTCTGTTCGGTTAAAAAAAAAACAAAGTCATACAGGTCTGAAATGAGGGCGAGTAATCGATGACAGTGTTTTCCTTTTTGAGTGAACTATCACTTGAAGAGAAAAATGGTCCGTCCATTGCCGATTTAAAATCCTCAGATCTGTTCACCCCCAGCAGCTGATTCTGTTTCCTCTGTCCTGCTTCGGACGGTCACCTGAGATATTGTGCAACGGAGGTAAAGTCTTATACATGTCCATACCTGATGATGAGACTGCATATGTGTCCACAGGTCTCTGCAATACGAGTCCTTTGACCCCGAATGGTTAATCCTTCCATTCCACAGCAGTATGGTGTGTGTCAAGGTAATGTGGCACATGATCTCTGTACATCTTTAGTTGAAAAGAACCCCCACAATCTGAGGGCCTGAAGGGACAGTTAACCCAAAAATGAATATTCTGTCATCATTAACACACCATCAGGTTGTTCCAAACCTGTATAAATGTCTTTGTTTTGCTAAAAGGTTAGATATTTGAAGGGAGATATTTCCATTCTTTCAAGATATTTGAAAGAATGTCAGTAACTAAACAGATCTCATCACCCATTTACTGCCACAATAGGGAAAATTAATAATATTGGTGTTAATGGGGAGTGAGATATGTTTGGTTACTGACATTTTTCCAAATATCTTCCTTTGTGTTTAACAGAACAAAGACATTTATACAGGTTTGGAAAAATCTGAGGGTGAGCAAATAATGACAGAATATTCATTTTGGGGTGAACTATCCCTTTAAGTGTCCACTTTTTGGACCCTATTACGTTTCTGTGAAACATGCTGGGAAATAGAAAGATCTGTGTGTTTGATGTCCAAACAGTACCAGACTATGCATGCTGAGTAACAACACTGAATGAACTGTCTGTGAGTGGAGGGCTGTGTTTATACGTTGAGGTGAGAAGCTCTATTAAAAGTTGACGCGGTGGGAAACGCTCTCTACTCCCACAGAGGTGCCGAGTGTATGTGCTGAGGTTAAGTGTTAAAGATTAGGTCGCTCCGAGTCTGCCAACATTCCTGAGTAAAGCTCCTGTATAAAAACACTGCTGACGCGGATATTGCGGCGAGGGGCTGCCGGGGTTCGACACATTCAGCACACTGAGCGATTGTTTTCTGACACCGTTCACACCACCAAGGCTGCTCTGTTATTACCGCATAAATTGGATTGATCTAAAAACACTAATGGGAATCACTTAATAATGCAGAAATGGTACAAACTGATGGACATTCTTAGTAGTGCGACAGGAGTTAAAGGAACAGTTCACCTAAAAATGAAATCTACTCAACCTTGAGTTGTGTGTGTACATTTCTGAACAAAGAGAAAGATATTTGGAAGAATGCTTGTAACCAAACAGTTCTCGGCCACCATTAACTACCATAGTATAAACAAATGACGATGGTAGTCAAAAGTGCCCCAGAACGGTTTGCTGTCCTTTATTCTTCAAAATATCTTCTTGATATTTTAATATATGGTGGCTGAGAACTGTTTGGTTACACACATTCTTTCAAATATCTTTCTCTGTGTTCAACAGAACAAAGACATTTATACAGGTTATACAGACGGATGAAAGAGAGTAAATGATGAAAGAATTTTCCTTTTTGCGTGAACTGTGGCTCTAAATTTGAATGAAATTACATTGATTTTCCAATCACTAGCTTTTGTGATGGTATTTATTGTGAGTGAAACCTTTTTATTTGATGTTAGCTTTCCAAATTATTGTAAAAAAAGTTAACGGATTCAAACAAAGTAAGCATCAGTTAACACAGAAAACAGTTCAGATCCGTCAGTTTTTTTATTGGTAAATAAACTTCATGGAAAATGTTTACTGTACCCATCTGCCAAGCCACTATAGACCATTGTGAAGACGTAAACAACGCTGGTCCAGAAGAACGTTTTTTTAACACTGCACACGGTTTTAACAAAATACAACCAACAGAACATTTATAACCGAATAAAAATGTTTAAGATTTAGTTATATTTGTACGATTTAAAAAATGTAAAAATTAATCTGGACGTGCTGCTGGACCACTGTTTAGTATCTTGCAATCTGGTTTACAGTATAGGCCTACTGGTTTTAACCATTTTTGCCATACAAAACACAGTGACAACAGAAGTCGTTTTATTAGACATTACCTGGCAAACAGCAGAGGCCAAGGACATCTCTCCCCCGCGTGTGAAAACTACTGTGACTCAACATCCTCTCCTGTAGCAAACACAGAAATATTGTTTATATGCAAGAACACTGTAGGAAACTAGCAAACTAGACTTTCTCAATTTCTCAATGTTGAGTAAACAGGCAAAATCAATAAATAATACTTAATCAGTCAAGCAAGCAAATGTTACAATATTGTGTAAAATAGGTTTGTGCACTAATGTATGGTGTACGGTCACTAAAGTGAATGTGCAACATTGTATGCTCTTCTATATTTGGCTGCCGATTGTGTGAAAATGAAACCGTCTTCTAATTATAGGTGCTCACTAATGCTCCTTTGCTTTTATCTATTCTAGACGCATGAATTCATTTCCTTCCTTTGCATATACATTGGATATGATATCATTGAAGTTTCTTTTCTTGTAGTGTGCAGACTACACACTGGTGTACTATATAAGTTTCACTTCCACATGCTTCTACATGCTCGTATTTTATTAAGGTTGCTTATAACGTTGTATGTTAAGTATTGCAGGATTTTCATATTTCTATGTGTGCATTCAAAACAACATCTTTCATCAAATGTCAAAGGAAAAAGATCTTTAACAAGACTAACGTGTTATTTCCCAAGAATGTGTGAACAAGAAGCATCTGGCTGGATCATGATGATATAAAAACACAGTTTGTTCAGATCCTGGCAACATTTGGATTGAGGTTAATACTAGAGACAACAAGGAAAAGCTGAATGTAATATTCTACCATCGAGATGTTTCATCAAAAGTTTATTTTTATACTATATAAGTGCTCCACAAAACAGACTAGCAAACTATAAAAACACACTAAAAGGCCAGACTGAAAATATGAGGTTTTAAATAAAGGTTCAAATTTTGAAAAGAAAGGTGCAGATCTGATATTGGATATACAGTACAAGACATTTTTTCAGCTCATGGAAAAAACTTGAATCCTTCAGTTAAACTTCCCTTGGGAGAACTAAGAGATTTACAATACAATACATAATTTAAACTATAAAAAACACCACCAACATCTTAGTTCATTAAATTAAGAGTAGGCCAAAAATATATGTAAAATACATAAACGCAAATTCAAAATAGCTGCTGCAATGATTTTTATCCACTATCAGATTAGAAATCATAGTGCAACTCAAGTTCACCGGCTCTAGGAACATTAACACTTTTGGGAAGTTATTTTTTCAATTACATAAAAAAATGCCAATAATCACAATTACATCCTGTTTCCAAAGCATCTACTGGTGAAAAACTGATAGATAAGCATCGGTGTATATATGAGAATCGTGACACTGAGGAAGTGAAATAACGTGCCATCAGACACAAAATACAGAAGAAAAGCAACAAAAAACCCTCAGCGTATTTCTGCTGAGGTCTACACGAATCTAGTCACATGGTCTTGGTTGCTATCGTGTAATCTCTTTCGTCCTTCTCCATAAAACAAAACCTCCCTCCTCTTAGCTTCTGGGGAAGAAGGAGGCCAAGACTCATTACAGTTTCCATTGCTCATGGCTTCCCCTGGCTTCTGTGGCCAGAGAGTGCAGAGAAGTCCAGCTCAGGCAACATTAAAACCTTCTCTTGACTGAACCAGCCAGGCCAGACTCGCACAACAGGACGGGCAGTGGGAAAGTGGGAATGCTGTGCAAACCATATAAACCTCACAATGTTAAGTTTATTAGTCATCACAAAGGGGCACAATATGCCTTTGTGCCAAGCATCAATCTAGAACTAAATGAGCCAACTAGGGGCCCAATGGGAGGCTTAAACCTCTTGCTTTAAAGAGTACGGCTATTGTTCAGTGGCTTGTTATTTTTAGAAGCTCTATGCACTTCTCTGTGCTGCCCAGAACGTTTGGGAACAATGCAGCGATTTCAATAAAACCTTTGAAGTTTTTACTTCATTGGTCAAATGAAATGTTTGAAAATAGCATCGTGGTGCTCAGACTCAAACGGATGAAATCCAAAACCATTTCTGTTTAGCCATACCCCTCCTGTTCAACTGAAGAAAAATGTATCATCATTTTTATTATTGCTCAGGGTATGGAGCTAAATAAAACCATAAGCTCAAGTTTCAAATGTTTGGTGCGTTAACTCGATTTGAGACTCACTGGTTGATATTAAATTATCTCTTTAATAAATTTAAAGAGAAGACTTGATGTTTTTCTTTGCTTAGGTAATAAAATAACTTAAATCTCTCTATTTTTAAGAAGCTAACCAAAAGTCCAAATCTAAGGACCAAAATATCAGAAACTGTGCAAGATCTTAGCCAACAGTCACACACTAAAAGTCACTCACTTAGTCACTCACTTAGCATCCACTTAGCAACATACCAAAAACACCTCAGCAACACGAGGAAAAACACTTAGCAACCAAATAGCAACAGATTAAAAAACCTTATTGATCCTATAACAACATACTAAAAAGAACTTATCAAATGGCAACATATAAAACACTGAATCTAGCGATCACAAAGCACTACGCTAAAAAACACCTTAGCAACCACACAGCATCAGACTAAAAACATCTTAGCAACCACTCGGCAACAGACTAAAAACATCTTAGCAACCAGACGGCAATAGACTAAAAAAACATCTTAGCAACCACACACCAGCACACATGAAAAAACCCTGGCAACGACATATCAATAGACTGAAAACCATTTTAGCAATCACATGGCCACAGACTAAGAAGAGCCTTAGTTATCACATAGCAACAGACTAAAAACATCTTAGCAACCACACGGCAACAGACTAAAAAAACATCTTAGCAACCACACACCAGCACACATGAAAAAACCTTGGCAACGACATATCAACAGACTGAAAACCATTAAAGCAACCACATGGCAACAGACTATAAAGAACCTTAGTTATCACATAGCAACATGCTAAAAAAACATCTTCGCTCCCAAACAGCAGCACCTTAAAAACACCTTTACAATCACATTGCAACATAATAACAACATCATAGCACATAACACTCCATAAAAACAATGGCAACAACAATACATAAGCAACCAAAACTTCTCCTCAGAAAAAGTAAAATACAACTGCCATATATAAACTGTCCCATAAAGAGCACAGTTTTATTTGCAGAAACCGCAACTGGTGTGCCAAGCTTTCTTCAACCCCGTCATGCTCTTTATACTGCTAATTAAAATCTCGTAAAAAACATAAACAGTGCTGAAAAGATTGAAGGTCAGAGGATCAGTCAAACAGTCTACTGTTAAATGTTGTGTTTTTCAATAAGTCACTTTTCCTAGACAGACCCTCAACAAATCCCCTATTTAAACATCTCACAGTTAAACGAGATCACATTTCAATAACATAAACAGAGTTAATAACAGACTCTTCACTGTGTGTTCCACACACATCAAACAAAACAAGAGTTAAAGGGATGATATAAGATCCTTTGTCATCATCATACTGTAGGAAGTGTCCCTAATACAGTAAATTCTCATTTAATACTTGAAGTTTGGTCAGCGCCAATAGCCCTGTGGTTTGTGTGCCGACATATAGTGCCAGTGCATTTGCATCTCGAGCGTCATTAGCCGGTTCACTGTCCTATGGTATTAATTAAAAAAAGCCCCTAAAATAAATACATATATAAAGGATGCACGATAAATTATTGGCCATATCGGTATCGGCCGATAATAAAAATGTATGCCGATATATTACAGCCAATACATCTTTATAATTTCCTCTGGTTAAACTACTTCATATGCACGTTGCTCGCAGGTAGAAAACAGTACAGTACTGTTTTTCTGTTGTGATCATTTACTTACTGCTATAATAAAAACATTACAAAACAGATAAAGTATTTATGAATGTGTAAGTTATAGGAACAAAAATATATATAGTTTAAATCAGACTGCTGTAAGAATGCTTTCTGTCTTGAGACCTGTTAGACATGTGGTTATTGAGAAATTTCATGAAGAACATTTATAATTTTTTATTAAATGTACCAGAAAAGTTTGAAGTTAAAGAATCGTTTTATTATGTAAAGTAGGCTTGGTACATGATTTTCAGGGAGCGAAGGAGAACTAATTGTTACCTTGTTTTCTATGGTGAATGTTTTCAAACAAACGCAGTTGTCCACTTTAGCCTTTTGTTTCAGTCTTAGGGAATTTTATATTAATATTTAGATACTCCATATCGGCCATTATATCGGTCATCGGCTTCCAGTGTTAAAGAATTATCGTTTATCGTTATCGGCCAAAAATTTCAATATTGGTGCATCCCTAATAATATATACATATATTTGAAGTTAAGACCATGGGGCAACCTTAGGGCTTATTTACAGGGAAAAAGCAAAACTACACAACAGTACGCTGTATCAACCGTTTAGCATTTTTATTCGGTTATACATTTTCTTTGGTTGCACTTTGTTCAAAAGTTTGTACAATGTTAAAAAACATTAAATCGAAGTCTTTCAGGATCAGCTTTGTTTTTGTTTTCCGAAGTGGTCTATAGGCTGGATTAGGGTTTACCTGAACCAGATCTGATTGCAGTGTGACTTTGTCTGCTTCATAGGTGCATTTACATGAGATGCGTTCTTGAGTTTAAAAATAGCATACATAACAGAATTTAAAGAAATGCATTGATCTTTGACACCTGTTTTTAAAATGCTATCTAAACAAAAAAGCAGTGCTGCAAAATATATCAACATATTGCGAATTTGCACATTTGAATTGTTTTCAATAACTGAACAATTGTTATATTTTAAAAAGTTTCAGGTCAAAGCAGAGAGTCAATTTATTTGTAATTGATTTTCACTGTCAATTTGGTTTTTCACTGTCAATTTTGGTTTTGAACGGGAGGGGTGTAGTGAGCACTTGGTTGCAATTCGCAACCTTGACGCCAGATTTCACTGACTGGAACTTTAAACTGTCTAGCATCTAAAGCAAAACATGCGGAATGCATACAACAATAAAAAATAAACATCTTGACACACACAACGACAATAGATTAGACGACCAAAAACCCCAAAACAGACTACAAGACGACCCCAACGAACTTTTTATTAACAATTTATTTATTTTCCTCATGACTGGCAGTCAAACCAACTGATGCAAAGTCAAACACTTTCCATTAAGGGAATCTCTGCGATGTGTCACCAGCTCAAATCGTCCAGACTGCAGGAGACTCTCATCTGAATGTGGCAGCTGAACAAAGACTTCTATGACTGACTATCAGTCTGAATCTTAACGCATTTTAAACGCAAAGCTCATGTGGTAACATCCCGACAAAACTGCTACATTCACAATCTCTTTTCCATCTGTTCGTTTACAACCCTGAAGTGCACCACGGGTCACACCGTGCCCAAATTAAACACCCTTGTGCTTGGGTGGGCTCCATTCACTAAACTTGCTATTTGACACTGTATACACACAATAATGCTGTTTCTACAAATTCACTTTCTGGCCAAGGAACAGCCACTTCAGCAATATATATGTACTACCCCAGAATAATCCAAAGCTAAGAATTTCTGGATAGGGTGTTTCCACGGCAACAGACAGATGTTGTGCACATCAGGGCCTGGGGAAGGAGGCATCTGCTAGAGATTTCCCTAAGGCACATTAGAATAACTGTGAACATAGTTACAGATTCAGCTGAGTGGGAATACAACTTGAATAAACTTTAGTGATAAATATATCACAAAATAACTCAAACTTGGAAATCTAATCTTTTACTCTCCCTTTAGTTTTTCTAACCCTGTATTTAAAGAGCAGAGCAGCTCTCTTTCGAATGATGCACAAAATATTGGAACTTTGCTGTATACATTTCGAAGTACTTTCCTTGTATGGCAAAGTCATAAAACATATCTATTTCACAGATATAACAAAATTATATGGGTTTATGATGACATGAGGGTGCGCACATGACAACAGTTTGAGTGAAGTAGTCTTTTACTGAACAGATATATCTGAATATGAAAATACACTAGAAGTGTAATATTCTGACAAAGACTACGTCATGGTGTGTGTTCATTGCAGTCACATCGTGCTTAACGCATTCATGAATGAAAAATAGAACCACACCCGACAAGATAAAAGTCACAAAAAAAGGAAAAAGAATCAAGAGAACGTAAGAATGGAGATCTAACCAGATATGAAATATGGAAACCGTTTGATGTCCAGTGAAGCTCAAAACTCATAATAAATGATTTGCAAAGCACAGAAAGAAAGTGATTTAGGTTTCAATTCTTGTAAAGACTATTATTAGTATTGGTTTTCTTTTTATTTTCAATAGGAGAACTGACTTAACAGGCTCAGCCACACATTGCGGTCACATCCATAACAAGCAATTCAGCTTGAAAAAGAACTGGAAGCATTTGAACGCAGTTTTCTTATACAAAGATACTCATTAGTTCAATGGAAAAGTGACTAATACGACGAATTAAGCAGGTATTTATCTGCTGGTGAAAGAAAGCAAATCTGTTTATTGAATAATTGCCTCAACACAGATGTTTTAGAAACCTCAGTCCCTTTTGACTCGCATGCTTTCTTACGTTTCAATCCCATCAAGTGTAAAGCTAATATGTACTCGGAGAATTTAAACAAAACTAAACTGGTATCTAAATAAATGATTCTTGTTTTTTGTAGCCTAGTATTAAACGTTGAGGCTTACCTTCATGTCTGGCACAAGCTGCCTGACTTTAAAGGAGGTTTTAGACCCAGTCAACATAATTTCGACTCAAAACAGCATCCAACTAGTAGGATAAACAGTGTATGTGAAAGCGGTTTAGAAGTGCAGCTTTGATCCGCTTCATGCTACAGACAACCAACGATCTTCGTCCTGTTAGCATCACTAAAGCTCTTTCTCCAATCACGCTATGTTCATATAAAAAAATAAACGCACTTGGCATAAATCATCTCTATCGCAGATGTATTTTCCACACTGATCTTTGACACCTGTTTTTAAAATGCTATCTAAACAAAAAAGCAGTGCTGCAAAATATATCAACATATTGCGAATTTGCACATTTGAATTGTTTTCAATAACTGAACAATTGTTATATTTTAAAAAGTTTCAGGTCAAAGCAGAGAGTCAATTTATTTGTAATTGATTTTCACTGTCAATTTGGTTTTTCACTGTCAATTTTGGTTTTGAACGGGAGGGGTGTAGTGAGCACTTGGTTGCAATTCGCAACCTTGACGCCAGATTTCACTGACTGGAACTTTAAACTGTCTAGCATCTAAAGCAAAACATGCGGAATGCATACAACAATAAAAAATAAACATCTTGACACACACAACGACAATAGATTAGACGACCAAAAACCCCAAAACAGACTACAAGACGACCCCAACGAACTTTTTATTAACAATTTATTTATTTTCCTCATGACTGGCAGTCAAACCAACTGATGCAAAGTCAAACACTTTCCATTAAGGGAATCTCTGCGATGTGTCACCAGCTCAAATCGTCCAGACTGCAGGAGACTCTCATCTGAATGTGGCAGCTGAACAAAGACTTCTATGACTGACTATCAGTCTGAATCTTAACGCATTTTAAACGCAAAGCTCATGTGGTAACATCCCGACAAAACTGCTACATTCACAATCTCTTTTCCATCTGTTCGTTTACAACCCTGAAGTGCACCACGGGTCACACCGTGCCCAAATTAAACACCCTTGTGCTTGGGTGGGCTCCATTCACTAAACTTGCTATTTGACACTGTATACACACAATAATGCTGTTTCTACAAATTCACTTTCTGGCCAAGGAACAGCCACTTCAGCAATATATATGTACTACCCCAGAATAATCCAAAGCTAAGAATTTCTGGATAGGGTGTTTCCACGGCAACAGACAGATGTTGTGCACATCAGGGCCTGGGGAAGGAGGCATCTGCTAGAGATTTCCCTAAGGCACATTAGAATAACTGTGAACATAGTTACAGATTCAGCTGAGTGGGAATACAACTTGAATAAACTTTAGTGATAAATATATCACAAAATAACTCAAACTTGGAAATCTAATCTTTTACTCTCCCTTTAGTTTTTCTAACCCTGTATTTAAAGAGCAGAGCAGCTCTCTTTCGAATGATGCACAAAATATTGGAACTTTGCTGTATACATTTCGAAGTACTTTCCTTGTATGGCAAAGTCATAAAACATATCTATTTCACAGATATAACAAAATTATATGGGTTTATGATGACATGAGGGTGCGCACATGACAACAGTTTGAGTGAAGTAGTCTTTTACTGAACAGATATATCTGAATATGAAAATACACTAGAAGTGTAATATTCTGACAAAGACTACGTCATGGTGTGTGTTCATTGCAGTCACATCGTGCTTAACGCATTCATGAATGAAAAATAGAACCACACCCGACAAGATAAAAGTCACAAAAAAAGGAAAAAGAATCAAGAGAACGTAAGAATGGAGATCTAACCAGATATGAAATATGGAAACCGTTTGATGTCCAGTGAAGCTCAAAACTCATAATAAATGATTTGCAAAGCACAGAAAGAAAGTGATTTAGGTTTCAATTCTTGTAAAGACTATTATTAGTATTGGTTTTCTTTTTATTTTCAATAGGAGAACTGACTTAACAGGCTCAGCCACACATTGCGGTCACATCCATAACAAGCAATTCAGCTTGAAAAAGAACTGGAAGCATTTGAACGCAGTTTTCTTATACAAAGATACTCATTAGTTCAATGGAAAAGTGACTAATACGACGAATTAAGCAGGTATTTATCTGCTGGTGAAAGAAAGCAAATCTGTTTATTGAATAATTGCCTCAACACAGATGTTTTAGAAACCTCAGTCCCTTTTGACTCGCATGCTTTCTTACGTTTCAATCCCATCAAGTGTAAAGCTAATATGTACTCGGAGAATTTAAACAAAACTAAACTGGTATCTAAATAAATGATTCTTGTTTTTTGTAGCCTAGTATTAAACGTTGAGGCTTACCTTCATGTCTGGCACAAGCTGCCTGACTTTAAAGGAGGTTTTAGACCCAGTCAACATAATTTCGACTCAAAACAGCATCCAACTAGTAGGATAAACAGTGTATGTGAAAGCGGTTTAGAAGTGCAGCTTTGATCCGCTTCATGCTACAGACAACCAACGATCTTCGTCCTGTTAGCATCACTAAAGCTCTTTCTCCAATCACGCTATGTTCATATATAAAAAATAAACGCACTTGGCATAAATCATCTCTATCGCAGATGTATTTTCCACACGGAGGACGCGCTTTTCCATCGCATTTGTTTACACCCCTTACGCCATGGTGAAAACGACACGGGTGTTACTGAGTAACAAAAACCAGCGCTGAAGGCTCTTAAAGGGACAGTACACCAGAACGCTGAATGGAACTCATCATTCAACGGGCGCGTGAAAAATCCTAGTGTGCTGCCTAGGTGAGCAGCATTGTTGGGCGTATCCTCGTTCGACATAAACGCATTTTTTTGGGGTGACCATATATTATACATTCATATTGATATATATACATACATTAAGACCAGTGGCGGCTGCTGGTCTTTCAAAGAGGGGAAGCTCATTTCACAATGAATGAATGAACAAACTATCTAAAAAAAATATATAAACACGACGGAGGAAATGTGGGTATACATTAAACTGAAACAAGGAATGTGGTGTATAATTGTGTGAAATGTATGATGAAAATTGGCAAGCAATTTCGGCAAGCAAATACCAAGAAATAGGTTGCAGCAGTTTGTCTTTCAACTACACTTGAAAAATCCGCAATGGGACTGAGATTGAATAGCTTTAGCGTCAGCGACTTTTTATAGAACAAAATCGCTGTCAATCAAAACGAGATGCAGTCTTTCGACAGACCCTCCAATCATCACGCAGACGCTCGGAGTCCGGGCCAGCCCACTCCTCCATTCATCCCAGAGACGCTGAGCGTCCGTGGGCGGGACATAATCGCAGCATTATCCAATGACCGTCTTGTTTATAAGCACTGAAAAAAACTGTTTAAAGCAGCCCCATTGAAGTCAATGGATGCTGGGCTTCAACAGAGTAATGCACTGTACGCTACGGGAATGAAGACACTCACACTTGCTTAAAGGTTCTGTGTGTAAGTTTCAGAGGCCACTGTTGGCGATGTAGGAAATTGCAACCTACAGCTCCGCCACCCCCCTCCCATTAGAGAAGCTACGGTTGCCGTCACTGGACAAAGGGTTCCGTAAATGATAGCGGCCATTATCGGTGGTGTTGATAATTGCAATCTACGTCTCACAGGCGAACAACAGACTGAGGCTACTGACACAGGACAGAGATGTCGTCGTCTGAGACAGCAGAGAGTAACCTTTGCAAGTCAAGTGACGGGGCTTATTTACAAAGAAAAATAAATAAATAAAAGTTACTTAATTCATCATTTACTCTTATCGTTAATGTGAATATTATTGTTACTTGTTTAACATTGTGTCAGTGATTTATTCGCTTATTATACAAAGCATGTTTTGGCACGGTAACTTGGTTCGTAATTTTCAGCCTATTGAAACCGCTTGCTAATGCTAAAGGCGTGTAATCTAACCGCGAAAGTCTTAGGAGACGTGTTTCTAATCATCACAGAGTCCATCAGAGGACTAAACACAGGTAGTAAAAGGGAGAGAAAGAGGGCGGAGAGGTAGGGGTGTTGGAGATGCAGGCAGGGCGAGGAGAGGCAGAGGAGCTAACGTTACCCGGGAGGACCGCACAAGAGAGGATGTACGTGGAAGCTAAGCAGTATTATAATATAACTTATACCCGATTTATGCAAATTATGATGTAAACATGATTTCTAACTTGATTTGCACACGGCCTTGCAACAAGGACGTATAATACAATTACAATGTGCTAAAAATTTACAAGGAAAACCGCTACTTCTCTTGATGATCAGCTCATCTATTAGCTAAAGCTATCAAACAAACAGTTCACTTATATTGCGGAAATTAGACAAACTTACCGGTCCAGCAGTAACCTGGCAACTTCAGCGTCACTTAGCAAACCTTTTTCCTGCTTCAGTGCCCTCCGTGGAAAAGCCACGCTGATGTTTATTCAGGTTTTCTGCCTTTTTTTGTCTGGACTTTGCCTTGCTTCATCGTATTTTCTCTTTTTTGACGACTAAGATTGATGCTCTGTCGGCTCTTGTTCAGAGTATGTTTGGTCCGCCATTAGCGCAAATTTCACTTCTTACTGCAACAAAGAACCATTTCTATTTCTAATAAACACACGACAGGTATATTTTGTTATTGTTCTTCCTCTTCTTCTGCTAATCCTTGTATGTAGTGGCTTTGCAAGCTGCCGCCTAAATAGAGCCGAAGAAGAAGAACATAGTTCCGTGCATCCTTCGTTTTACGAAACGGGCTTAGTTTCTCCGTGTAGTGCTACTATAGAAACATGGCTGTGCAATTATATATATTACATGTAAGGGTGTGCCCGCGGTGTATATACATAAAATGGCTCATTGTAACGTAATATAAACATTTCGGTTCATTTTGTAAGGTATTTATTCAACACTCACAACATAGTTTGGTATTATATATTACATTTTGGTAAATAAATCCTTCAAAATGCTACACACCGTACCTTTAAAGGAAAAGTACCCTCAAATCTAAAAAACGGCCCTTTATTCATGTCGTTCAAACCTGTATATGACTCTTTCGTATGCAGAACACAAAGAAAGATATTTTGAGAAATGTCTTGGTGTTTTTGTGCTCAAAAAGTCAATGGGTGCCAATATTTTACCAACATTTAAAACTCATGTGTGTTCTGCAGAACAAAGAAAGTCGTACAGAGTGAGAAAATTTTAACTCTTTTTTACTGATTACATTTTTAACTCTTTTTTTGATTACTAACAAAGTATTTTAAAACCAAAATGGCCTTTTTATTATGGAATTTAAAATTATAAAGTGCGAAAGTAATATAGTTCAATTTAAATGTGCCATACTATGCATGCTGGTATGCAGGAAAAAGCAGTGTAAACATGTTTCACAATCACATCATTTAGAAAATATTTAAACCAGTTGACCTGTTTGTTGATCTACTCTTAGAGATGTTAGGTTTAAATTGATTTAGCTTTCAAAATTTAATTACACTTAAAGCACTTTTCACAATTTTGCATTTTTTCAAAGCAGCTTTACATCAAATGTATACCACTACAGAACTAAGAAAGTGATAGAATACAATGAAATGATAAAATGTATAGTAAAAGTATTAAATAGAGAATAGAAAATGCGCTAACTATAAATTCTTAGCTTTCAGCATTAGTAATTAGTATGAGTTGTTCTAAAGCTAAAACTTTTGCACAATAAAGAAAGTAACTTTAGATATATTAAACATGGAGACATAATGATATCCTGTGTTAATTGCACAAAATATCACATTATATTCACAAACCTGTCTGCAAAACACTCTCACAGGTACTTCACAGATGAACTAGCACATTCCGCTTTCTGACATTGTACGTACCTTTTTCCACCACAGCATCAAAGAACCATTTCAGAGCAACTTCCAAACAGCACAGATGAAACAGTGATGTATGTACTGCATCAGGGTCCATGGATATAATCTGATGCAGTCAACTCTGCGTTTAAAAGGCTTGCGCTTGAAATGGATACCTGCAAAGCAAAAACAAATGAAAATTGATACCATAGATAGCAGCGCTCCTATTACTTATTCATCACACTCTCACTTTGAATTTAATAGAGCAAAAAATTTACAAGAAATAACACCAAAAAAGGGTTTACCCTAAATTTTAAAAACAAACACCTGGTAATCACTACTGTAAGTACGGCTCTACAGGATTCATAAAGGAGGCAAAGCAAATAAAGATATTTTTTATTAAGTAGAATTAACTTTACAGTAATAAAACACTGGATATAATGCAGTCATTATTGCAATAAGGAAAACCATGTTTACTGATCGACTCACACAAGGAAAAGTTCACATTCTGCGGTTATTTTAAGCTCTAAATGCCAGGAAGTGCTTGGGACCGGATGCTGGGAATTAAACTTAAATGAATTTACCTTGCTGTAGTATCAGACAAATCCAAACCAATAATTAGGAGTCGTAATTTTCTGATCCCTTGACATTTTAATGATTTTCATAACCATGGAAACTTGTTTATTGTAGAAGTTACACTCTAATTATTCTAAATTCAAAATCTTTGTTAATATTATGGATAATGTAAAGAACTAGACAAAAACGACAAGGCAAATACAGACATTGTGTTTAAAAGTGATGTAAATTGTGCATTAATTCTGCTGATTTAGGCGGCTCCAGTAATGACACGAAACACTGCATGTGTGTTTGTAATGTTACAAACACACATGCAGATGCTACCCAAAAACTGAAGAAAACTTGTGTAAGATATTAAAGGGACAGTTCACCCAAAAGTTTGTCATCAGTTACTCACCCTTGGGTTGTTCCAAATCTGTATATGTGTCTTTAATATGATGAACACAGAGAAAGATATTTGGATGAACAGTTCTTGGTCACCATTGGCTACTATAGTAGGAAATATTAGAATGCTATTGAAATGTGCCCGAGAACGGTTTGCTTTCCTACATTCTTCAAAATATCTTCTTGCGTGTTCAACAGAACAAGGGAATTTATAAAGCAATTTTCCTCATATGGTATTAAATGTTGACCAAAAACTGTTTGGTTATGAGCATCAGAATTTCTAACCAATTTAGGGTTAGTAAATGATGAGAGAATTTTCATTTTTGGGTGAACTGTTTCTTTAAGGCTGTTTTGTGAACGTATTAACTAAACATATGTTCGAAGCCGGCTGGTTATACACCTTGCTAAAATATGTTATAGAGAATCTATGATTAAGAACTCTGTTTGCCATTGTTTCTATTGACATCTATGCATTTACAGATGCTTTGTGTATTTGTGCATTCGGAAATCAATCCATGATATTGCTGTTGTTAGTGTTGCATTCTACAAGCTGACTTAAGGGAACACATCTATATCTTGTGGAAAATGCTTGATACTTAATGAACAACTAAAAAATTATTAATGTTAGATTAATGAACAGTTTGAAGAATATAATTCAACCCCATGTTTGACAAACGTATGTATCCTTGTACAACTTTGAAATGTAAATTTTTTAAATAGAAGATCCCACAATTTGGAATAGTGCAAAATAAAACACCAACACAAAAATCGTGTTTAAATACAATGATAATTTTATTAAAACGGTGCAAAAAGAAAGAGAAAAAATAAATCTAACAAAAAATCAGATGTTCTTTCCACCAAGATTGCACTGTCACACAGCCTAGGGTCACCCCTCAAACAAGATTGAAAAAAAAACTGAAAATAACCACAAACTGCCCAATACGCCAGAAGTAATGCACAAATAAATCTGCCAGTTCTGTACATGCAACAGTTTCAGTCCCATGCAAATTCGAATGTGCTGTTGACTGTAGTTCTGTTACATCCGTGAAAACATACTATATAAAAATAGTAAGATACATCATCATAAAACAAAAAGCCCACTGTATTAAATAAGAGAATTTAGTGTGAAAACTGAGGGTGGACATCACCATCATTTAGAAAATGTACACAAAAATCTAATAAAGTAACTTGCTTAAAATTGAAATGATGAAATTTAGAGCGGCCCGTGTGCTTGACAACAAGCCACGTAAAAAAGAACATCCCAGTTTCAGAACTAAACTTCACAAACGCTTGAAAAATCTCACTACAAATATAGACTCTTAAATCATACCATTGTGTCAGATCGCTGTTGGAGAAATTAGTTTGTCACAAGAAACTCTCAAGCTTTAAGAAGCTTCTCTTGATCAACCTACAGTAGCCCCAAAATACTGACTCCACCACCGACTTCAACTTGGGTCCTATACAGCATACATTCGTATCTTTAAAAAACACTGTAAAACTGCTTTTGATTTACAAAAATAACTCGAACGCATTTATACAACATTTTTTATTTCTTAATACAAAAATGTTCGCAATCTTATTGAAGTCCAAAGCTCAGCGTGGCTTGAACGACCTCTCCATTTTGTTAAATAAATGGATCCGTTAAAACGAAAGCTACGAGTACAATAGAAGGAGAACATAAACTCCTGCGGAGAATCACTTGTCATTTTTCCCCACGTTTGTGCCTTGAAGCTGCAATATTTTTGCAAAAGCTCAATTGACTGGACACACACACAGTAAACACACAAACACGTGCTCACACGCTGAATTCGCAGACTGGAAATCTGATGTCTGGGTCAATATGCCTCACATAAGACAAAACAACTGTTTAGTAACATCCACTTATTTGCTTGCATTTTATATTCAAATGTGCTTGACCAAAAATAAACAAAAAAAAGCAGCGTCTTCTCTGTCCCTTATTTACACTGTGAAATAAGCTGTCGGTCTCACAAGGTCACTGAAGATTTCTTGTATTGATACAGAAATAGAGGTATTCGCTGCCAACAATAACCTTAACAAGTGCGCCATCTATTGGTTATAAGTGTGAGTAACACTAAAACAATCATCTTCAAAAATAAAACAGGTTCTCATTGTGCTGCAAAATCTGACTCTGTCAAAACATAATAAAAATCAAGAACCCAAGGTGAAATGACTTCAAACGCAGGGAGACACTAGATGAAGTCTGATGATGCTTAGATTTGGTTACTTCATAATTGTGCAAATCAGTAATTTAAATGTTGAAGTTTCGCAAGTCGACATGGTTACAAAGATGTTTGCATATGACTGAATACATCTGTTTTGAGTGTTTTAGAAGCGAGCGTTCAAAGAGACTACAACACCAGCTCTACATCTACCACCAGTGTGATACACTAAAAGTAACTCACATCAGCTATTCATATGAAAATCACAGCAGCAACATCCTCGTACAGTACTATAACAGCCCATTTCACATGAGCGATGAGAATTTAAAGGGACTGAGAATGAAAAAGTGGTCTTTATTTACTCACCAACTTTTTTTATGAATATATAAGCCATTTCTTCCATATAATGAAAGTCGATATGGATGTATCTTGCTCTCTGCTGTACCACATTACAAAAGATATTGTACGTGAGTAATGGTGAAAATATTGTTACATAAAATCAAAAGAGTCATATGGACTCATTTTAGGTAACTTTGTTCTCTTTTTGGTGCTCAGCGGTGCCACTTTCACATCACTGTGTGGTGAATGCCATAGACATGAGGGTGAGCAAATAATGATCATAATTTCATTTTTAGATCAACCAACCCTTTAATAAAACTAGCTGGCTTTAACAGGGGCTGAACTGTCCGTCAACAGTATAACAGGTTTGTGAAAAGGTGCATCCGTCATAAAATCTAGATGTATGGTGCATCATGTAGTCTATATACTGAGGAGCAAGTATCCCTCTGCGGCCACAAATACTGACAACTCTGTAATCAGCCCTACGAATGCAGAAGCAAAGAAAAATATCAATTCAGTTCAACAATCCCCCTGAAGGACTGAACGAAGACTGAAAAGGCAACTAGGAAAGAAGTGAGCCTGTGCACGACACAGTGGCACCAAATGCCGAACCCTGACCTTTGCAGTCCAGACGAGAGGAGCTGCTAACTTCGTCCGAAACGCTGTATGATAGCGACTAGAAGCACAGCAACATAACAGTCTATCATTGTCACGTCTAAGGCCCGCACGCACAACATTGGGACATCAAAAAAGTGCTTGGTTTTGTGCAGCTTTGAAATGCGTCACTGGGGCGATAATTTTCACATATAGGTTAAGTGAATTTAAGGACAGCTGACCCCAGTGTTACCCCCAATATCATCCAGCAACACAATGCTGAATTTGGTGAAGCACTTAACGCTTGAAGGGAACTAAGAAATCGCTTTCAACATTACCCCTCTGCGAGTACCTTATTTGACTTTGTTAAAATAAACAATATAATACTTTCTCGCTATATCCACGCAGTGTACATTTATTAAAAAATCAAATAAAAAGAGGGGCACATGAGGTGCCTATCTATAAAGTTAATATTAGGATGGGCGATTTTAAAATGTGTCCACTTTGTTGTAAATGTTTCCAAAAATTAATACGAACATATGTGTGAATAAGCAATGAGGATAAGCAAAACCTTTGGCTCTCAAGGTTCAGCTCCGCCGCACTTGATTTGAAGTCGAACATCTTTGAGGAAGGAAGCTAAAAAGCACCATAAGCAGACATCTCATTTAAGTCAAGTATGGTTTTGAAACTGATGCAGAATAAAGTAACAGAGCAAACCGGGTCAATGCGGACAACACGCATTTTTAGGTAACAGTGTGTTGTTGTTCTGAAATCACAATATGGCAAGTCTTACACTGAGTGCAGTGTTACCATTTCTACAAACGCAGCAGTCATAAATGCAATTTCCTGTGCTTATCATGTATTTTTGGGGTATGCATTTGTTCATGTGATGCAAGATAGCACGCTGTGGTCCAACATCTTTTGCCTGTACTCGAAATTCTCGCCACTAGGGGGAGACAGGCATGACCACGACCAATAAGGGCAGAGCTTGAAGCTCCTGCCTATGAGCCACGGCAAATGTAACACAACAGCAGTCCCATGTCCATGGCCATCGTTACTGTCCCCTCATCCACGAGAAAAAGCTGATCTCATGTTCAAGCAAGATCTACGCAAACAGGATATGATGTGGCTCACGCAGTGGCCTCCGACGGAGTCCGTTAAGGAGAGGGCAGAGCAGATTATCCATTCAAAACCTGTGAATAGCTGCCTCTGGTTCTCGCCTCTTCAACTCTTCTCTGTAGCAGTACGAGCAGTAGTTGCCTGTCTCTGGGTGGCCGTAGTAATTGCAGGTAGGTGTTCTGCATCTGCTAGACTGCAGGTTGGCCAGTCCACCTGCGCTGCCCAAAGAATAATGCCTCACAGGCATTGGCCCATTGCGACCGTCCAGAGTAGAGCGCAAGTCCCGAAAGCCGTTCGTGTAGCCTCCTATAGTCAGTTCAGGTGGGTAATCAGCTGGGTCATGTTCATGGGGAAAAGACGTCAAGCAGGGGGTGATACGGGACGGGCTACCCAAAGAGGTGGAGGGTGGGTGATACTGGGAATGTGGAGGGCCTTGTGCTAACGGGTAGTGTCGTGGCAGCGTAGCGTAAGATGGCAAGCCGGGGTAAGAGGAAGGCGAGCCTCCTGCAAGTTGTCGTCGTGTCTCCAGGTAACCGTGCATATGAACATGCTGGGTGAGTGGGGAGGGTGATTGGTCAATTAAGGTGGGCCTAGGGATGGGCACCACACCCGAGTACATTACTGGACTGTAAGAAGAGGACTTCAAAGGGTTGAAGGTTGGAGGAGAGTTATCAGTAGCTTCTTCCTTGCTTTCAAGACCTCTGTAACTCAGATCTTGCCCCTCCTTTTTCATCTGGGATCCGACGGTCGGTGCGAGACCCCCGGGTGCTTTCCGTTCAGCCTCTCTCTTCTGTTCCTGCTCTGTATGGAAACGCTCTTCTGCGTCCAACAGATAGCGCTGGATCATCTCCTCTTGAAACGGCTGCCGGTTGCTTGTAGTGAGTACTGCGGAAAAGATGTACTTCCTTTCGCCTTGCATGGCGGATCGGAGAATGCAGAGACTAACCTTCACGTCCGAGCTGTATTTAAACGTGTCGCTCTCGGAGCAGTTTCCATTTTGCCGCTCGCTGTTGGAGGATGGTGAACCTTTACCAGAGTCCTCAGAGCCGGTTTGAATGGAGGGACAGCTGTCCTTACTGCCCTTACGACCTCTCAGGGAGCCTTTCTTCTTTTCCTGACCTTCCTGTTTTCCCACACTCCCACTTGCATTCTTCCCTGTCATCAAACCTCCTACATTCTTCTTCAGCTTACTGCCCAGGCTCTTGCCAAAGCTACCCAGCTTGTTGGCAACGGAGTCTGCCCGTTTCTTGTCCTTATCTTTTTCTTTGTCTTTCTTGCCCTTCTCCTTGCCCATTGTGCCGGTCATCCCAGCAGAGCTGTTACTGGACGAGCTCGAGGAGCTGGAAGATCCACCACTCGTTTTGCCCGTTGTACCACTTGTTCCGGCTGCGCTACCGTCTCCGTTTCCATTGGAACTGCTGCTGACAGACTCTTTGTCGGACTCTCCAGAGTCTGGCGGGGTGCGGGCATCTTCTCCTGCAGATGCTGTAGGTGATTCTGGCTGGGCCAGTGGGGCTTGCTGTGGATGCAGACATAAAAGGTCATGCTTTAATAGCATTAATACGAATGCATATGCGATACAACATCTGTTGGCTGATAATCACTGTCTGAAAACGTACTCCAAATTACACACTTTAAAAACAAATCTTTGAAAACTAGGTTCATTTGTATTCCCAATAAAAAGGCTTTGTATGCTTAAGTATGTATGTTAAGACTTGTCACACCGGGACGACAATCGCGCACGTTTATCGTCGACGTTTAACGCCTAATGATTAAACAAAGTGCGCACACCGACGTGGAAAAAGTGTTGTTTAAAAAAAACGACCATTGAGATTGCCATGTTTTTCCACATGCCTGGAGCTACTATAGTTGAAGAAAAACATGACCTGGTGACGCTCAAGCACAAAACGGTCTTGCCGAGCACACATTGATGAAGAGGAAACCAGATGAATTGAAAGTGTCTGAAAAAAAGTTGCCCAGCGCCACCTTGTGAACCGGGTATTTCTGTTTTTCATTAAGTGTCATCTATGTCTGGCAGTGAATTTGCACGTTCACTTGGCTCATCGCTGGTGATAATCGCTTGTGTATAAACGTCTCGAAAAACACAGCCGATAAGTCCTTGTGATTATTGTCCCGGTGTGTACAAGCTTTTACTTTTCACCTAGTTAGTTAATATAATCTTATTTCCAGCAAAGCAAGAAGCTCACCTGTACCTCTACGGGTAGGGGAAGCCAGGTCACAGTCATGTAGCTGTGCAGTAGATGAAGTTTGGCCTCCAGAGATAAAGTTACACTGCAACCAAACAACAAACAGGTCAAAGCATTGATATTCCAATACATGCCCAATTTGAACTGCCTCTGGAAAAAAACTAATCACTTTTATGTTTTATTAACAATGCTTAGAAGATGTAGTGCATAAATTAATACTGGCACATACAACCACACCACTTCTTGTGCATGACCACCTCACCTGTCCTAAGGTAAAGTGATATTTAAGTTTGTTATTTTGAGACAGCACATTTCTAAAAGCGTAAAATGCTGACGCTGTTTTTGTGGAACAAAACTGAACTACAGACGCAATCCTGAGCTATTTGAAAACTTCCCAGTCTTCTATTCATAGCAGCAGTTAATCTGCATTAAAGAACAAGTGTTGCTAATCTATAATGTTTGTAAACGGCACACAGTCACAGCAGGCCTCACAGTACTAATTCTGTCATTATGGTCAGGCATTACTAAACTGTGATGTAAGCGAGTCAGAGCTGAGTCATTTGTCACTGTGTGGTGTTGCCAAAATAACCTGAATACTTGGAAACATTCCTATGTTTGTAACTCTCAATCGAATTTGTTGTATGCACACATGGCACGTTTCGGATTCAAAACAATGAAACTCAATTGATGGCATTTAATTGTGACATGCTGTGTCTAGTGTCTAATAATATAACTATCCATCCATCCATGCCCAGACTTCCCTCTCCCTAGACACTTCCTCCAGCTCTTCCGGGAGGATACCGAGGCGTTCCCAGGCCAGTCGGGAGACATAATCCCTCCAGCGTGTCCTAGGTCTTCCCCGGGGTCTCCTCCCGGTGGGACATGCCCGGAACACCCTCCCAGGAAGGCGTCCAGGGGGCATCCAGAAAAGATGCCCGAGCCACCTCAGCTGGCCCCTCTCGATGTGGAGGAGCAGCGGATCTACTCTGAGCTCCTCCCAAGTGACCAAGCTTCTCACCCTATCTCTAAGGGATCGCCCAGCCACCCTGCGGAGAAAGCTCATTTCGGCCGCCTGTATCCGGGATCTTGTCCTTTCCGTCATGACCCACAGCTCATTACCATAGGTGAGAGTAGGAACGTAGATTGACCGGTAAATCGAGAGCTTCGCCTTGCGGCTCAGCTCCTTCACCACGACAGACCGGTACAGCGATCGCATTACTGCAGAAGTTGCACCGATCCGTCTGTCAATCTCCCGTTCCATCCTTCCCTCACTCATGAACAAGACCCCCAGATACTTGAACTCCTTCACTTGAGGCAGGAACTCTCCACCTTTTCCGACTGAGAACCATGGCCTCAGATTTGGAGGTGCTGATTCTCATCCCAGCCGCTTCACACTCGGCTTCAAACCGTCCCAGAAGCATATAATAGTTATAATAATATAACTATTTATAATTATTTAATTTATGTTAGTATTAATTCATATTATTATTTGATTGTATAATAATTGTATTAAATACACGATTTGTTGAATGGGTCCTGCAGTTTGGTCGAATTTAATCAAACCGTATGGCACATCTAGCAGTTGAGCTAGGTATCGGACTCTAAATTCAAAATATTGGAGAGCCAAGTTAAGCCAAGTAATGGTTCTTCTTGGTCTCTTTTCATTGTTATCAGAAATAATCTTCATGCACTACAAATTACAATCTTATATTTTAATTTATATTATGGCTATGTAGAGACAATAAAATGCTACCTGGTACCAGTAAAAAAGCAATCAGAAAAACCAACCAGTTTTTTTCTGAGGTACAAAATAATGTCTTGTGTGATCAATAGAACATTACAGATCCATGAATATGCCTTTATACAGAACATTCTTCAAAAACACAGACATGTCCAATTATATATCTACCTTGCTAGCATCACGTTGTCGTTGTCATCTTTCCCCCATTCCCAATCTGCCCCGGGATCCACGGCAAAGTGCAAAGGCAGCATCTTATGATCAGAGTCTGTCAGAGGGATCACCACTGCGAACAGTTTTAAAAGGTAACACAAATGGTCAGTAGCTTTTTAAATTACACTCCAATTCTAGATTTATTATTTGACTATAGTTTTTTTAAACACACAATACTACATTCTTAGGACTCTTGAATGAATAAGCTACGATTCCTTTGAGGGATTTCTTGTTTTGCTTTTTATTCGTTAGGCAAGAATTTACCCTAAAGGCTATTAGACTTGCTACATGAAAACATACGGCTCCTCACCTTGCTCTTTGGAACTGTCCTTTTGCTCCATTGAAACGAGGGCGGAGAAATGTGCCTGGTCATAAGCCAGAACGAGAGGGGAGCGGTGACACTTGTTGGCAGCTACTTCCAGGGGAAGGTAAATCCCTCCAAATGGGATTGGTGCAAAAGCTAAACAATTGAATAAAATGAGTTATGCATTGGTTATCAGAGTAAAAAACACAGTATTATCAGGCATTAAAATGATTAAAAGGGGAGATATTCCAAACCTCTGTAGCAATTTGGGGTTTATACAAAAAAAAAATGTTCATGACCAAATTCTACTGTGAATTCTATATGTAAATGGCCACTATTGGGGATTAACATTTGATGAAGAAACATAAGCAGATTTTATTGGTAGGGATTTATCATAAATGTTGGTTGGTTTTTTAACCTTCTCCTCCAGAATCCCGTAGCATGGTGTCAGCCACCACAACTATCGGCCTGCGGAGCACATGAGCCAGAACAAAGACGTGAAATTCCTCCAGACTTTCGTACACTGGCTCTTCCTGTGACTCGGCACTGTACGGGACAAAACACATGTCATGAGCGAAACGTGAAAGGTTACATGGTGGTACCCAAGTATAAATATATGACATCCAGTACAAATAATAGAAACAAACAGATAAAATCAATTCCCACAAACCCATTGGTGCCATTGGTGCTGTAGTGTATTCTGGGTTCACTGGATGCCAGCTTCAACAACTCATTCCATTCCTTCTGCCACTCTTCTTCGGTGTATACCAGCCCAGACTGCACACAATGAAGACACACACAAACATTAAACTAATTTTCATAATTATATGCTTTTAAATAGAAAGTTAAACAGCAAATTGCTTAGATTTAAAAAACATGCACTAGCCATATTTGTTATCAACTAGTTTACCAAATGATTCAGTAATCTAGGGATAAATTAAAGAATACTACAGTGAAGTTTTATCCTTTCCAGCGCACATTTAACAATGTGTGGATATGACTACTGCAGTGTGCGTTCAGGCATAAAAATGAGTACATAATAATAATAACATCACTAACCTCTTTGTTCTGCATGGTTTGTTGCCACCTCCACCTGCGCTTTAAAGCTTCTCTCTCCTGCCCATGATCCATCAATGCATAGAGAGATTTTCGCAACATCAGGTCTCGATCATGGAAGCCCCACATTCCTGCATAATAACGTTGAACATCTTATAAGCAATAGTTAAACGTAAAGGCAAAGTTTATTCAAAAATGACATTTCTTTTAACACTCTCGGATTTTGTTTCAGTCCTATGCCATACTTTCTCCCATTAAAAACAAAAGGAGGTTTTACAGAATCTCAGTCACCTATCGCCGTCATTTTTTGTCAAAAGAAATTGAATGACTTTGGAGACTGAACAGGTTAAAATCTTTATGTCCCTGGAAGAACGTCAAACAGGCTTGCAACAACATGTTTAAAATAATATGAGATTTTCGGGATTTGTTTGAGTTTAATAGTTGACTGCCAGGTTGACATGCCCTGTTTGTTTAAACTACAAATGCAATGTAAATGTGTTTCTGGCTACAAAGCAATGACGTTTAAATGAGCAGATCACCAAATTGGACACTGTTCAAACCTGTATTTGGTGACGTCTGCTTGTGAATGAATTGTCTTAGATGGATGTTAACACCTCGGGTTAACACCATTGTGACCAGCATCTTTATAACAATCTAATTTGTTATTATTAACACAACGGTTTAGTTTTCACACTCACCCAAAGACGCTGCATGTAACAGACAGTTTCCATCTCCACTAGTAGCCAGAGGCAACAAGCTCTGACAGCCGGTTCCCAAACGAGTCCACCAGTTAAGTCTCCCTATTAAATTAAAGGTTATATTTCAATACTTAAATAGACAAGTATACCTTTTAAGCCGTGAATCAAAACCTAGAAAGTTTTAGTAAAAAACAAAGTCTGTCTCATATGGCCTTTTAACTATTGTCCTCCTTGGCTTCCTGAATTTGGTTATAGTACTACGCTCTGTGACTAATAATAATAATACTGCTTGCCTTTGTTTTATAGCAGTGTTAAGGCTGTAAGTTACTTTTTTTTTTTACATAGCACTGGTGCTAAAAGGTTTAAAGTTTGGTGGCACAAGCAAATCAATAGTAGCATAAATCGTCGGTTGTCATGATTTAAAAAAAATTCACGTGAAGTTCATCATGAATAGGCAGGTACCTGATAAAAGACATTAATCCTACATACAAATGTTTAGGGCTGTATCATTTTTAGATTACCTTAATTTGTTTAAATTTTTCTAAATTCTGTGTTTTTCCTAGTGGTATATTTGTCCACATAAATTACTGTATACTATAGTAAACGGCAGTAAAATTCTTAGATACTTTAGTGTTTTTGAACTTTACTATAGTATACAGTGTTTATGCATTTACTACAAGGGCACTACAATTTTAAATAGCAAATACCACAGTACACTACATTATTTTTTGTCTGAGTTTTCAACTTAACAGGTCTTTTATTTTGACGGGTCTTGGGGAAGACTTGAGTTTTTGTGTTTGCCGATAGCTTCAATCAAACAGTAAAACTATTGTAAAATAAACTCTCGGAGCAACTCTGACCAGAGATGCAGTTCATTTGTTCATAAATCTTTGACCATCACCTGTGTTGAATGTTGAACTGTGTACATAATTCACTCAGAACAGCCAGATGACATTTAAATAACAGGATTCCGTTTCTGTATCTAGTTACATGGACTCGGTGCGGTGCACTATTGATTATTGTCACAAACAAGCACAACCACGACAAACGCACTTCACACAAACACGCAGCTCTGTCAAATGGATACATTCTTATTATTCTACATATGCGTCGCACTGTTCTTTTTCTTTTTCAAGTTTCTTGTCTGGTCAGGCAAGTAAAATTCTCTCTCACTTGCCCATAAATAATATTCACTTGTCCAGGATAGGCGGACAAGCGTTAATGTCGAACCCTGTTCCATATATAATGTAAATATATAAAACTCTTAATTGATGGTCTAGATAGGTAACTAACCAGCATGCTCCAACGCCACCATCATTGACTGCTCGATAAGATCTCTCTCGATAAATCCGCGAAAGTCCTCCCTGTAGATGGTGAGATCGGGAAGCTGGAAAGTGCAAAGTGGAGTGTCTAGAAGCAGCTCATTGATGGCCCCCGTACTGGACATGTGCGAACGGGCCAAAGAGACGATGGTGGAGCTGGCGTGTGAGATCCCCCTTGAAAGTCTCTTCTCCGTGGCCGCTGCCATGATACATATTCAAATTATTGCACTGACTAGAGAATTCTAAAAACTTGTAACTTATTATTCACCAGACCAATTTCTATCTGCCCACCACACGTTTCAATGTGAAAAACAGTGTTAGTCAGGTGACAGTGGGCGAGGCTTAAAATGACAACATATGCAACTAGTGTCATGGTTCGAGTAAGTCATTTACAAAACTAAACTACTTGAGAATTGAGTTCAGGCCATACACAGTAGCTTTCTAGTACTCCGTTTACCTTGCACAGCGTCATCCTGGCGATGTAAGGGCGGTCGTGGTGTTCGGGCCATCTCCTTGTCACCGATGGGATAGTCTCTCTCCTCCGTAAAGGTGCACAAGTTACCTGCATGCACTTGTCTGAGCTGCTCAAAGTCACTGAGTGCAGCCGTGAGGTCCCAGTTCTTGCCTGTGAGATATGAAGTATGTTAAAGAAAATGAGAGGTCAAAGTTCCACTGGACTGCTGTTGTAGAGATTAAATGTTAACCAAACGTCATTATGGTCAATGACACATTCCCCTATAGCTGACTGTGTACACACTGGCGCAAACTGACTGTCAAGCTTACATACTGCAGAACTATATATTTATAACCCGTTCTCTTATCAGCATAGAGTGTTGCTAGGCAACATGCACGGGTTAGTTAAGGCTTTACCTTACTGCGCATTTTCGCTTAAGCCACTGGTTTTTGCCCTCCTGCAGTTCATCATAAAGAAGGCTGTCCTACCCTAGGTCTGGTAAGTATGACAGTGTATTGTGTGTCCCGCTATTGAGTTTATTCCACTATGTGTATCTATAGTATGACAGCAGGCAGGAATAGATTTTACTACATTTTATTCTCTTTTTGATAAAAAAGCGTAACATAACGAAGCTGTTTTTGCAATGATGAAATGACTCCTTTTTGTGGTGAAACATCTTATTGACATATTGTCTACAAATTTAATCAATCTAAAGAATTTAACTAAAACAATATTATTTTAATAACTATACTGAGATGTATACTATAGCAGTGATATAACCCCACCTATACCATTTTGCCTCTCTGAAAGGCAAAAAAGACAAGCCAGATAGAAGGGCAATACGGAGAACAGGATGGCGCCAGCTCACCCTCAAGCAGGTCTCTGGCCAGTCCAGGTTCAGCTCCAGTAGAACGGACAAAGTCGGACAGGACTGCGTCCATATCCAAAGTCATGTGATCATGAATTTACAGTGCAGAAGGGGACATCAGGGGAGAGAAAAACTGGAGAACAATTCTCCCTCACTGCAAAAGCACTGTTCTGGCCACACCTAAAGAGAGAAAGAAAGAGAGAGAGAGATCATTAGAGAGCCCATGCTCAAGTTTGGCTTAGTGCATCCTATTGGTGCACATTACTGGAGATCTGTTGACTCCAGCAGTCACATGTCTTTCCTGTGACCTCTGCTGTTGAGCTCAGCTGAACACTGAAACCTTCAGTTTGAATGAAAGAGTTTGCAATTGATTAAAGGACAACTATAATAGTACAGATGGTTTAGAAACACTTTATCGCTCAAAATTATGTTATAATGTAGATATTACCATAAAAATAGCCCAATATTTACATAAAAGTAGCATTTTTCATATTTTACGTAATGTCATATTTCATTATCTTTTTTAAACCCCAAAGCATTTTCTTTATTATTTTTTACTGAGCCTTAATTTTTTTATTTTAAAATGTCATGACACGAGCCACGGGAAATGTGAATATATGTCTGATTAGCTTTATCTTGTTCTTTTTTTATTGGGGCCCAAGAAAAAGCTTTTTTATTCAGGCGATTCCATATAATAATGATTGAAAATTGAATTCTCACCCAAGCCTATATGCCAGCTAATGAAGTCAAATTGTGTTTGTGTCTAATTCTTACACAAACAGCAGCAACAATACTCAAACAAGTATTGCATGACAATTATTATTACGATTCATGATGACCAATAACATCTAGCTTTGATAGGATTCTTTAACAAACAACTCTTTTGAAAAAAAAATCTTCTAAAAATCCTTGACTTTCCTCTAACAACCACAACATTGTGGAGTCAATCAAGTGCACTTATCCTGTAAATACTATCATTCCGGCATGATTTGAAGGCAACCCAAGAATCAAAAAGAGTCACCTCACGGGGTAAATCCATTAAAGTACACAAAGCATGTTGTTTGGCTACAGTAACCAAAAAAAGAACAGAAATCCCAGGATGTATTGTAAGCGAACAGCAATGGTACAGTCTGAAATGTCTTGATAAAGAGAGGGTCAGTGAAACAGTGCAGGAAAACCCCAGAGGAGCATCACAATGGCACTACACTACCCATAATGTTCAACCAGCAGAGCAGCTCATTTTAGGCAAACAGCTACTGATGTAGAGTAAGTCAAACCTTTAAGGGAGACAAGAAAGTTTCATTCATATCCTCCAGAACAGGAAAGTGCAAACAGAGCAAACTACCTTTTTTACCAGAGTACAACCAGGCATTTTAAATTACATTAGCACACTTACAAACTACATACTAGTATTTTTTAATAAACATGTATCCATACTATGCACACGGTATACCACATTTCTCTGCGTCCTCTCGACCTGCAATCCATTGTGGATAAAGATAGGTATTTAGCACACACTTGTATGAATAAACATAAATGTTGGTTTCCAAACGATAGCTTGTCATAGCACTGTGATATACTCATGTGTCACAACCATAGCATACTCCTGCCTAAAAAAATTTGTGTGAAATAGTTTGAATGTTTCACATCCTATTTTTAACAACATACTGCCTTCTCCAGGGTAGACTGTGATATGTAGTACTGTATTTAAAACGTATACAATGATACGCTGCTGTAGACCATGCTGTACAGGTTTGCTAACAAACGTCACCTGTGATGATATTCTTCTTTCTAGGGTGTAATGGTACTTCCTCAGTCAGTACTGGCATTGCATCCCTTAAAACTAAATGCTCATGACTCATGATTCCTTGCCTCCCCAACCGCTACGCCCAACAAAAAAGCAGACGTCTCGCTGTGCCTCGACAGGCATAAAGGACCTTTTCAGTGAGGGAGAGCTTTTTGTCTCTCTTTGATTTTGCGAGAGCAGTGCGAATGAAGACATCCATGAGTTAAAATCAAAGCAGAAGATCAATCTAATAATCAAAACTGCTTCGTTTTAAGAATTTGTGGACAAATACAGCGAATCAGACTAATCCACTGGGTGGGATAGGATTAGTGAGTAAACGCATTTCTTATCAAAGTTCAAAAGAGAAATGGTGTTAAATAAATCCTGAATGACTCAGCTTATAACTCACTTCATTCCCACAGTTTTTTTTAAAAAACATTAGCAAGAGTGAGTCAACCTATTTAAATGTTCTGACAAAAACAAATGCCACAGCGGGTTCAAAGGTCCAACCTCCCATAGAAGGTCACAAAACCATCTATTAGAAGCCAAAAACAGAGAAATCACCCAACAAACAAATGTGAGAAGCAAAATTGGGCTAGGACTGTCACAATTTATTATTTATATAAATAATTTGTATTTTTATAAATAATTTTAATTTTCAATTATGATTAATACAATATCACACATTTAATTTTCAACATTAACTTCATTAATGATGTCCTCAGAGAATGTCCATCTTTGAATTTCTGAATTTTCCAATCATCAATGTATGATGATATACCAAGATGTATTTCAAATCCAGTGCAATTAACAACTTATTGACAGTCATCATGAATGGACAACTATTGAAAGCCTTGAGTTTTGGTTTTATCGCCACACCTGAAAACCTGTCAGAAGTCACATAAGATTTGACATCTCGGGTTACTCAACTGAAAACCCATGTGGGCAAACGAGTAACAAAGCACACCTGTACGTTTACATAGTATGTTTATGACCAAATGTTTCAACATCCCATGTATAGCAACATTATGGTTTTGTAAGAGACACCCAGGCGATGTAAACAGGCAGCACCCAACAACGCCCAACTGAATTTTTCTGCAGTGGCTTTTGTCTGTTACATAACGTGCGTTGCTGCCAACACGTGGGTGCTTTAAGATAGCAGGATCATTAAAACAGACACACAAGCAGAGGTCAACTCGGTTGTGTTCGCTTTGTGCACTGGAGTGACTCTAGCCCTCTAACCTACATGACAGGGGAGTGCAACTGCATAAAGGTTCAACTAAAAAAGTAGATTAGAAATCAGTTTTGGGGAATAAGATAAATGCGCTTATTCCTAAATTCTGACCAGAGCAAATGTTATAGAGCAGGATAATATAGAACTGGTTAAAATTACAATCTTCTTTGTCATTGTTATCCAAGAGAAGTGTTTTATTCATTTAGTTACAAACAAGTTATATAAAAATAACTTTCTTAACAAAAGCTACTCATCTTTGTGATAGAGATGCAAATGTGACAGATCAAGTAAATAAACATATAAGAAAAAAAACACAAAATAATATAAGAAAAGAAAAAAGCTTGTTGTTTCCAGATGCTTGCAACAACACGTGTACATGATTCTCTTTGTTAGATCTCTGCGTTACTCTGAAAAAGCTTTACACTATAAGATGAGCCTAAGTATGCTAGTTAAAAAATAAATGTAAATATGCAAAATATTTTTGCACACAAAAAAAACTAGAAACCATACAGGGCCCGTATTCACAAAACATTTTATCTTACCACTAAGAGGTCTCCTAAACCGCTGTATATGTTTTTGATTAGAGTTTTCTCTTAAAACCTATTCACAACCGTGCTGAGAGCAACTTTTACTAAGGAGCAGAGAGAAATCTTAAGCCATGAGAAAGGGCGGGGTTGACCTCATTGCTATGGATGATGTCAGCAAGTTTACTGAGTACGACGTCAGTGATTGGCTGATAGAGGATGGGTCTCTGTCAGTCATTTATTCATAGAAATATTATAGAATGAGGCATCATATTACAAATACAATTAAACACAATAAGCACATGATAACACAATAAACAACATGTTTTTCTAGTTATTTAAAAAAATGAGTTATCTTTTGCAAATAAACAATATATTCATATTAAGAACACGTTCAGCTAATTGTAGGCATTTTGCCTGTCTCCTAAACTGTTAGCAGGTATTAGTAGTCTTTATGGTTAAACCCTTTTGTCATGAAATCTTTATAAAATGTTTACACTGATATACATATCAATGAAGCAAGGTTGTTACAGCTACCATGGTAAAAACAGTTAATTCTTCAAAAGCATATGCAAGTAAACGATAAAAAAAAATTGTTCAATAGCCTACTAAGAATATAAATTAAATTTTATGATCAGAAATTTTAGCCTACAGAATGTTTGTACATCAGCAAATGAATCATGTTTTAAAAATGAACTGAGACATTGCGGTTAATAACTCAATCCAGGAAAATGCATAGACATTTTAAATGCATAGAAACATTAATATGTTCATTTAGAGATGACAAGCATATGGATTTTTGAACCGCTTTGTCAGATTTATGTTTTTTGGTTTCTTTACGAGCTGTACAACCCAGCGTCGTCTTTGCACATGTGCACAACTTCCTACTTTGGTTTTAAAGCTGATCAAGTGTTAACATGTCCTATCAAGCGGATTTTACACACGGCATAAACCACCCCTTACAATCAGACTAAAATTACAATCAGCTTGGGTATTATTAATCCGATAGACGTGTTTATATGGAGCGTTTTCATTCGGATTGGACTTTTAATCGGATTACATTGGTCCATGTAAACGCAGCTAATGATGGTAAACTGCACAGTTTTCCGTACTTTCTCATGCTGTAGATGACATCCCTGCTGACATCCTATTTATGTTTTCAATTAGCCTAATATGATAGCCCATTCCATACTCTCAAACCTTTAGCTTTTTTGTGAAATAGATAATTATAACCAAGACTTCAATAGACGGGCAAAAGTAAATGGATAAATGGTTTAAAATGATTGATTGACAACGTTGTTATTATTATTAGGGCCCATTTATAACATTTCCATCTATATACTGTATTTACTTAATAGAAGTCCAATTAATGAATCATAAATAACAAATCTTTATACAGTAAATACCTAAATAATGAGATTCTTGTTAAACTAATTCTTAACCTCATTTTAATGTCAAGCTGTGCTGTGTGAATTAAAGTCTTTGAACTGGTGTTTGAATTGGTGTTTTTCACCTCATTATGGAACACTGAAAGTGGGAACTCTACATGTTACAGAGTTTGCATAGTTGCATCTGAGAAGTAGAACAAAGAATTTCAGGTAATTCACATAGACCCACAATTATAGGAGGAAAATAAAATGCCTCAAAATGAAGGTTCAATCTGGGCTGTTTTTATTTTCAACTTTTTGAGTGGTAGATCCTGGCTATCAACAATCCCGAGGTCGGGGATCATGGTCTCAAAAAGGTTGCCGACCACGGTCTTGAGGGGATAATATTGGGGGATTTAATATCAAAAGTACTTTGATACTTAAGTACAATATTTATCCGTTACTTTAAGACTTTACTGAAGTCATATTCTAAAAGGTTACTTTCACTTCTACCAAAGTCATTTTCTGGCAAGATATATGTACTTTTACTCAAGTATTGCTTTTAGGTACTTTATACATCACTTGTTGACTTCAACCCATATGGAGACAAAAACATGAAGAAACCTGCAATTTCATTTTTCAAACAGAGATTGTGACAGAGAAGCAAAGGTAAAACAATTGTCATTTAAAAAAAAAAATATGATGCGCAAAAATATAACAAATATGTATCCATTTTGGCTTGGTTTCATGCACTTTTAATTTAAGTTAATTTAAATATTTAAGGTGCAAAACCACATCCTTTTACACAAAGCTTTAGGCCATATAAAGAGAAGACAACAGCTTCAAATCCTTAAAAGTGTATTGATTTAAATTCTTTTTATATTATTTAATTTACTCCCTGTCATCATAAAATTCCTAACATTGTTTCTTTGTTTATAAAGCCCATGGTCTCGGACTCTGCTTCCATCTTGTTACTCTGGTTAGGAGACCTCTTCAGCTCTCTTAAATAATTAAGGAGCTGAGACCTAATCTTAACACTTATGAACCTTTATGAATCACAAGTGAAAGAATAAAATGTACACACTTGAGTAAAATTTTACACATGCTGGCCCTGGAGTTTAAGATGTCTGTCTGAATTTGTTTATTCCCCCATTAGCAACAGGGTTTCTCTTCAGGTGGTGGGTGCCCATGGAGAGATAATGAACTTACCAGATCACAACACCATAAATGATGGAGATAAAACTCTAACCAGCCATCTGCTGCTTACAATCAAAATTAAAATTTGGAATACAATCTGAATACAAATACAGTGAGGAAAAGTTTTAAACTAGCAGGATTTCTCATTTCAGGAGAGCACAGCTTAACAGATGGCAAAATCACAGTTGAAGAGTAATAGAATGGATCATCACATAGCTTCAGAGATGCATTAAAGAGTCCAACTGCTATCCAGCGCAAATAGCTGAACTTCACAGAGCAAAAATGCTGGTCAGTCAGAAATGTGGCTGAGAATTTGACTCATGCTTTGACGCTTGAAAATTGTCGTGTTGCACATTGTAAAAGAATGAAAAGTAATTTTCCTGGCCTCACTAAAAACTGAATGCCAAGCAAAGAAACGAAAATCACAAGAAGTAAAAGGATATGTAATATTTGAAGGTGAATTGCGAATAACTAGCAGATATATAATTAAATAATTTTTTTTACAGTTTGTCCTGGCAGGTACAGCATGATTTTTAAATGTCCCTGAATCCGTGTTCTGTACAGTCCTACTTGGTGCTCCTTGCAAGCATGCTGTAAAACTAAAGGCAAAGTTGTGCGTACACGAAACTGGGACATGAGCTAATACTGGGTACTGCCAGAAAAAGAGTATATATATTCTTCCAAGCCCAGGACCTGACAAAGAGCTGCTGTGATTCCACCACAGCTGTAGAAAGAGCAGCTCTTCGAGGGTCCACTATTGTCTTTATGGGTGGGTAGTATTTTGTATATTCCCAAAAAATAATGAAATGTGAAAAAGAATTATACTAATTTAGTGCTGAGACAGATTGTTAAGTGCATACGGATAAAATTCAGTAATTAAAGAAAGAGGAAAAAGTTAAGTTCTATAATGAAGCAAATTTAGAGTGAAAATTCAATTGCAATAAATATTAAGTTAGCAAGCAAAATGAATGTCACTATAATTATTTTAGAAATGGGATGCATTGCATAATTATGCAACATCACTGCTGATGTTCAGAGATGCAGCACAAAGGAGATAAACCTAATTTGCAACCTATTGGTACTCCACAGCTACTGCTCTACAGGGACAGGTCATGCAAAGACAAGACATTGAGACCAAAACGAATGGGTAGTCTCAGGGAGCAGGGTGGGGATGCGCAGGACATGTCTCCCGTCTCAGGAATGGAGAATGATTCACTGGCTTTGCTTACATGCACCAATTTTTGTCAATCCGAATTAATTCAATCAGATTTCAGATCATTTCGTTTCTGTTTACATGTCCCCTAAATGTTGAAATCCGATTCAAAAGCTTGTTTACATGTACATTCTCAGCCATACATTTTAGAACAGAACTCCTGCGCAAGCGCATAGCTGGGGTTGCCAGATCCGTGTAAAAATCCAGTCCAAGGGCTCTCAAAACGATCCAAAAACTAGCTCACATGACTTCGCATTTCAACATCTGATGAACACCATAATTACCCGTTTAACCCGAAGGAAAGAAACAGCTGCGAGAACCTTTAAAAAGTTTCAGATAATCCATCTACTTTACACGTAGCGGGACCGGGCAACACTGCACACGCCTCTAACATCTCATTTCAAACTTAGTCTCTGGATGGATGTATAATGTCAATATAGTCAGTATTTTAACATGTGGATTGAAAATAAAGTTTTGAATAATACCATGTTCTCTCTTTGCTTTATGTAATGTTATAAAAAAAAAACATACGAATCCGGCAAAACATACACAGCACGATGTCTCCGTTCCCTTAATTGTGCGCGTGCCATTGAATGTTCTTGTGGTGAGCTCCATCATTTGCAAACGTTATATATTTAAGATATACGTTTATTTTATATTATTTTAAAGGCTAGTTGGAGAAAGGCTAAAAATGTGATGAAAGAGATTTAAATATTTTCGCAAATTTAAATGTATTGCACTGTGAGACCAGATAAAGTCAAGTTCTTATCAGCAATGTAGCAGTCTAAAAAAGCCTCTAATTGATCTCTAAAAATAGCCACGTTTATTCAAAGTCAAACATTACACCAAGTCTCAAAAACAGACCGCTGTATGAGGGGAAATGCGAAAAAAGAAATCAGGCAAACCCCTACTCTATAAATATTACTAAAAACATAATGGTTTCCATGATAAGGCGGAGAAAACTTTGACCATGGGGATTGCCGCAACCACTGCAACTATATTTTAAACAATACTGAACCTTCCACATTACTTTAGTCCTTGCTTGGACACACTTCTCAACACAAGCATAGGCATAACTTTCGGTCAAAATGCATAAATGTAAATTTGGAGCATTTTTGTTACAAGCGTTGATCGGCGGGTAATGCAACAGTTTATTTTTCATAGTTTAATTCATTAAGGTATGTAATCACATGAAATGCTGCTTAAGGGGTCATGTGGGACGACACATGTTTTTCTGTGTCTTTGGTGTGTAATAACTGGCCCATGCATGTATTAGACACGTAAAATTAAAAATAATTAAAGTGTCGGAAAAAAAGATGCATTCCATCTTAAAGCGAATGCTCACCAATCTGCCTGAAATGCCTCGTGTAACCACACAAATCCACATCAGTTTGTGGTATGATGTGACTAAGACCAACCAAATGTAAACAAAATTAAGATGAGCGTACCTGTTAGTAGAAATGCTTTGAACCTGATGTTCCAAATATGATAAGAGGCGTTGCATTTCCGTCACACGCTTGGAGTATTCGACCTATCACTACGCACTTGTTTACTGGCTAATCGTAGCACGCCTAGTTTTTCAGAGCGATGAGCTTTGTTAAAAATCCACTCGTTTCAGAGAGGCGGGGCAAAGAGGAGATACAAACATACACAGTATGTGGAAACTACAGTGTTTGTGAATCTTAAATCATGTATACACATTGCATTACATCTAAAACAAAATACAATATTAGATGTAGCCGTGTCATAAGACCCCTTTAATACTCTTTTCCAGTTAGGCCTGTTTCCACCTTTGTAAAAATTTAAATCAGACATTTTTTCCTGTTGCACGGAACCGGCCAAGTTGAAATCTCTGGTAAACACAATGGATGACAAACAGAAAAGCAGACAGTCCTGTCACAGACTTCTATGCGTTCTCTTATACAATATTCTTACAGCTACCTATAATGATGCAGTCCCATCAGTCCAGTGCATTTTGAGCCAGAAGCACAATGGCAATACTCTTCATGGAGTGAAGAGTGTTAAAAAACAATGAATTAACAGTAGTCCTGTCTTCATTGACCCTGGCAAACAATCTGTCAAAGTTTTTACAGCACAGTGGATCTATGCCAACCTAAACTAAACATGCTGTGGACGAAGGGGAAAACAGCAGTGTTTACATGACCTGGGTTTTCCCTTTATTCACAAACTAGTTGTCTGAACAGGCATAGTCTTAAGTGCACAAGCATGTCAGACAGCTTCCGTCATCTGGAAAATGTGCAATACTCACTGTTCTATGGGAAACTAGTTGCGTCTTAGACAAAGGCTAGTACTGTAACTCAAAGATAAAGTGACTTATTATATTAAAGGTGCTGTTCTTTTGCCGTTTTCGAAGCTTCGATTGTGTTTTATGGTCTTTTAAGTGCCAACACCAGTATGACTCCACAAACATGACGCGATGACATCTTGAATATGCCAATTAGAAGGGATGTGCAAGACTAATCGACTTGTCGTTTAAAAGGTAAGCTCTTAAAAGTCGATATTTAAAACAGCAGTCAATTACATGAAACAATTACACCAAATGTTATAATTTAAATTACTTTCATTCTAATGTTTCGTTTAAAATCCTTTTAAGTTACATAATAAAACAATATGTTTGAAAAAATAATTATCAATAGTCTTTAAAGTGTAAAAGGGATGAAATGTTTTAATTTTAGGTCTGATCTAACATGCGTTTCCTTTTCGCCAACTGCAGCAGGCACAGAAATGACCAATTGAAAGACAAGTTCTCTGTGTGCCCTTGCAGAGTTTGCGCAGATTCCTCAAGACGGATTTATTGTTTGCCAATTTTCATCCAAGCATAATCATAATAATGATACATTTTATTTAGGGTGCCTTTTATACCACTCAAGGTCACCGTACATCATAAGAATTAGAGAGGACCACAACAAATATCAATAAAACACAAAGAAAAACAGTTGTTACAAGAAAAAAAAAAAGACAGTAATCATGTAGGATTGGAGATCTGAGAGGTAAAGAGGAGTTAGGTTATGGAGACTTTTATAAGCGAGAAGAAGAATTTAAAATTCAATGCGAGATTTGATAGGAAGCCAATGAAGCTGTTGGAAAGATGGGGCAATGTGTTGTATAGATAGAATCCGGGCTATGACACGAGCAGCGGAATACTGAATCAGCTGAAGTTTATGAAGAAGCTTGTGTGCTAAACCAAATAAGAGAGAAATACTGTAGTCAGTGGGAGAAGTGACAAGTGAGTGGACAAGAATGGCAGTACTGTGTGGTGTAAGAGATAAACGAAGGCAAGCAATTTTAAGAAGATGAAAGTAAGACCGAGATATACTATTAATGTGAGCTTCAAATGAAAGAGTGCTTCCATTTCCTTAACAACAATGTAAAATAATATAAACATGCGGACTTCACTGTTTACCATATGTTTTATAAATAATCTAATATGGGCACTTGGGCAGTATGCTTTTATAAGCAGATTTTTTATTCGCTCTAAACAAGATCAAATGCGTTCTATAGCTCGATTTTTACTTTTTGTACATTGATTTATATTTTCTTTTTTGTTTACACACATTGCTTTGCTTGATAAAAAATCTTTATATAATGTCTTGTTAGGCTAGTTATACCCTAATTATAACTTGTAGGCTACTTATAATGTGCAGTGTTTCCCCTACCATTATATAAGGGGGGCGCCCCGCCCTCCTAACGGCTCGCCCCGCCACCCTTGAACGTCAAGTACATTTGATTTGATTTTCTTTATAGCGCCAGATTACAATTTGTTATTTTATTAAACAAACTAAATAGCCCTTAAGTAATATGTTATTTATCTTATTTCCACGATGGGGTGTCTTTTCTGTCTGTGTTTGCGAGTTTACAATTATCCCAATGAGTGCGCGCACGCTCTCGCGCGCACACACTCACACACAAACGAACATTAGCGGACAGAGAGCGCGCGGCCGCAAATATGTCGCGTCAATCAGATGAAAATCAGATGAAAATATTTGCGTTTTTAAACACTCACAGGGAACTGAAGATGGCAAAACTCACTCTAGTGCGAGTAGCAGCAGATGTAGCTCTTCTGCTCCAAGTCTAAGTGTTGCGCATCAAAAGTCCGGTCATCACCGGATGACAGGTAAAATGTATATTTATGAATTACATGCCACTTACTATTTACATATGTGTGTTTAAAATGTTTTTAGTGTGGACATTGTAAATCTGCTGATTAAATAAGACAAGAGATATTTAATACGCTATGCAGGCCGCTCTGTGTTGTATGGGAATGTCCTGCGCACGTGATGACGTTCAGAACAGCGCGCGTTCACAGCAGTGGTGCGTCTGACAGTATTATTCTCCAATAAATCCATCATATAAAGAAAACGTCTCACAAAAAAGCCCATTTACAATTTGTTTATCATATAAATGTATTAACTAACATTAACGAACAATGAATGAGCAATATATTTGTTAGTATTTATAAATCCTTTTTTAGTTGTTAGTTAAAAAATAAAACTATTTAAGCTCTGGTCCATTAATATTAACAAATACTTCTATAAATTTTACAAAGGTTATTTGCAAAAGTCAATTTTAAAAAGATTTAAATACATTTAATTTATTTTTTTAAAGAGATATCTTATGTTAAAAAAATTTAACTTTTACAAAGCATTACCCTCCCAGACAACCAATTTATGTGACAGATAGATAGATAGATAGATAGATAGATAGATAGATAGATAGATAGATTAAAGATCGAAAAGGAAATGATTTGAGATTTCTCGTCAATTTTCCCCAACCAACCAACCCCCCCCCCCCCCAAAGCTGTAAACCTAGGGGAAACACTGATGTGACATCATTAAAAAAGTAATGTCTGTTTTCGTTCAACATCATTGAAATCATAAACCTTAAAATATTTATTTTAGTGTTTGTTTATTTAAGTGTTATAGATGAAGATTCAGAAAAACAGACTTAAAGTGGATTTTGTATAGGCTTCATATTTGAAGCACAGGCACAGAACAACCAAAGCAAACAAATGCTCATCGCTTCACTTCTTGGAGCCGCTAAAATGATCCAGTCAGGGCTGGCACATCAGCAAATGCAAAATTATTAATGATCATAACGTAAGGAAAGTGGGACACACATGCCTGTTTTAGCTACATTAAATATTGGATATGAACAGATTGATTAATAGCCTACATTCTTTAGTCTTTAAAATGTCTTACATAGGCCATACGCAAAGTTTTTGCACCGCCTTCTCGGCCATTCTTAATTTAAGACTAGTCGACTACACAATAACAAAACATTAATTTAAACGAATGTCAAATTAGTCGTAGCGCACATCCTTGCTAATAAGTTAATCAAGAATCGATTCTGAATGGAATTGTGACCCCAAGACTCGATTCTGAATCGAATTCTGGGGGACCAAACGATTCCCACCCCTCAAAATCAAGCCTACCATGACCACAAATCAAAACAAAACACTTTAGAAAAGCTTAACTGCTTCCAATGAGATAGCCAGGAAACCTAGCATAAATAACAATATTATTATTCCATATAGTTATAACAAATATATGAAGATCCAAGAGGAGCGCTGAGACATAATAATAAACTACAAGTGGCTAAAAATAAATCATCCACAGCCTTAGGCAGCAACGCTAACCTGAATGTCCACGTGCTGGACAAGCGACAGCCAGGCATCTCTGCTTCAGCCCTGTGAAATCATCCCAGGCGAAAGACTCCTCTTCAGCTTCTCTCAGATAGGATTAAGGCGGCTCAGCATCAAGACTATCATTCAGAGCATGAGGAATGGGCCATGTGATCAGCACACTTTCACACCGGGCCCAGTGACAGTTACGGCTTTGGCGGCTTGGTTGAACTCACTATTCTCTGGCCAATCTTTAAGTCTATGGGTTATTATGCATGGTATAATAGAAGTATGACTATAAAGAATAGCAGTCACATATAGATGCGATGTGAAGTGGATGCATAGGCTTGGGGCAGCGAGGTACAGCACACGCGGGACTCTCGAGAGTAATGAATCAAACTGTGTGGACACTAGCTCTTGTCACATGGCCCTTTAGGGCAATAAGGAGAACAGTCAGTTCCTAGCAGCTCTGTAGTGCTTTAGGAAAAGTGGATCAGACCAGTTCTGTGTTTTAAAACTGGAGCTTAACATTATGTTAGTGACAAGGTTTTCTGGCCAGTCTTGAAGCATGCAGTCACTTAAAAAATATCCATCTGCACTAATTAGAGTTAATCCACCAGCATCACCAAGTACTTTGCTTTAAGACCCATGGCCTTGAACCAGCTACCAGGATGCCAGTGCTGTGCATCAGCCAGTAGACTTTCTCAACAACAACTAAATGTAATCAAAACACCTAGATTAAAACGGCTGAAACACTCAAGCTGCGGTCTCACATTAATTTAATATATGGCCCGTGTTTGTTGAGGCAGATGACTGCTGTGAGAGCCTTTGGGCTCTGTGGATATCACTGTAAGTGATATGGAGTTTCTGCCCCACCTGCTCTCATTTGCCAGCTGTTTTCAGGCAACTGGCGAGGGCGTCCGCCACTTAAATTTCCATAACTAACAGGTAGTACCAGCAGGTTCCTATCTGACACTTAGCTTTCATGTAGCTAAATCAAGTTAAAAGTCAAAACATAAAAACAAAAAATTTAAAGACTGGTGTGATGGACAAAATATGAGCAGTTAACAGTAGATAAAGGTAAACAATAATCCTATGAAGGAAATATTAATTTTAACTAGAAACAGCCTTTTAATAAACGAAAACGATGGCACATAATAAACAGTAACAGTTAGAGTGAGCACTTGCTTTTAGATAGAATGCATCTTTTGTTACAACACTTTACTTAATTTTGCCATTTTACGTGTCTAATTCATGCAGGGTTAACTTATAACACACCAAAGACACAGAAAAACATGTGTTCACGCCATATGACCCCTTTCAGACAAAAGAGCATATTAATAACAGCAGACAATATCAGCATTAATATGTTGAGGTCTTAATTCAAAAGGAGCGCAGAACTCCAGGGTACAGTTCTCGTTCTACTGTTTCAGGTGTGCTGTATATAGAGTGTGACTCAGAGAAAAATACCTAAGATCATGTAACTTTCCACACATTTACTGCAAACCAAACACAACACACACAAGACTTTTCTAGGTGATGCACAAGGCTTTTGCAATACTGTGTGCCTCATGACTCTACACAATGGGCTTTAGCCAGGTAAAACAAACAAAACCCTGAAAACAGAAGGACATCTCTAAAGCTGCCCATTCAACCATCATCACTACCTGGTTTAGGTCTTAACCTGAGATCAACATGCAAACATCATTTGACACTAGTATAAGCAGCCTGAATTCACAACAGACAGCCGGCAAAACAATAGGTTTGCAGAGCTTAAGGTAGAATGTTACTAAATCCTCTGCAAATACAAAGATATCAAATCATAATGAGATTGATTTATAAGAGACACTTGATAGCTACAAAAACAAGCCTGTGTTAAAACTATGAAGCCTACTATGATGAAAAAAAGCAACAGTAGGCCAAAAACATAAGACTTTGTTTGCATGTTCTACTTTTCAAGTTTATGGGCAGCTGCCTTCACTAAACAACAACATAACAAAAGAGATGGTAAATACAAAGCTGAATAATTCAGAGCTGAATGTAACCATACCCACACATCGTAGGGATCCGACCCATGCCAGCAAGTGGCCACAGCTTTCATTTTAAGCGGGTCAGGTAATGACACACTCGAATACCTCCAAAAGCACTGTCAAATTCCCTGTCATGTGCATTTAAAGACACATTAAAGAACAACAAAAAGTAGGACAGGAGTGGGAAATGCCAAGATTATTACCATACATTTCTTAACAAACAGTGAATCACATTTGCCTCGGATTGTAATTCAGGCCATTGAAAAATACTACAGTTCGATAAGACAAAATTATTGAGGTAATTACACTGTATTTGGATGGATACTGTAGCACGATTAAACAAATAATACATCATCCAACTAAACTCTTAATTTTCGGCCAAAAGTCAAGTGTAAACTCAGGACAGCACATGTAATGAATAACACACATATTGCACTAAATATGCACTACAAATAATACAATCTATGAGAAAGTATCTAAACATATAATACACAAGATACAATCTAAGTAAATATGTAAAGCAATACAGTCAAACCACAATGTTTCATTCGAAGATAAGGCACAAGCGAGTATATTTATTTAGTAGTAGAGAACCAACACCATAAAGCAATATGTAACACCAATTAAAAGCCAATAAAGTAGCGGTTATCCTTGACACATTGTTGTTAATTATTAATCGACATAATATATTGCTTTAAATCTACATGTTTCCTGCTCATGGACTGTCAACGCATGACCAGTTAGTTAGCTGCTCGGCTAACGGACTATCACTCAGTGTCTTTTAAAGTTATTGAGGCACAAAAATGATGTTAGCTAACAAACTGAGGATGAAGTTGTGTCGTATGCAATACTGTGAGTTTAATTAGACTTTAATGAACTTTAATATTTTGCTTAACTGTTGGTTTGTCCAGTGTGAGCAGGTTAAGGACAGTCAACCATTCGCTCACCGTCCCCTCAAGAGTCCTAGTCCTGCTTCAAAGCCTGAGTAACTTTCCCTTCTGGTGCCTTACTTTCACAGTTCTCCACAGAGAACACCTAGTTTGTTATCAAACTACTGTGTAAATAACTGACACTTTTCTCTCAGAAGAATCTACTCTGGGGGGCTGCAGTAACTCGACCCGGTTCCCGTTACAAACGCTCGAGAAGCTTTTCTCGGGCACGCGCAGCTAAAGCTAACGCAGTTACGTGCTTACCTCGAGCGGCCTCGCGGAATTTCTCTCACATTTCTCTCTCGCTGTTTTTGCTTGCAGAAAATCGCCACGGAGTCGTCCTTCTCTGGGGAAATTTGTTGTTTAGGTTTGTGTTAATGGCAAAAATACGGTTCGCTCGTTGTCCTGAAAAGACTTGACGACTAAGTACATTCCTACTCCCACAACAACAACAATGTCAACCAAGGCGCTACAAATCCCGCCCATCTAAGGAAACTCTACTGTCCTCTTGGACCAATCAGAAGGCGAGTTGTGTTTGACCGACACGAAATTGAGCCAATGACAGGACGACTTTCCGATTAGGCTGGGCCTTCGGGTAGATGAGGGCTTATGTGAATTGAGAGTGGGAGGTCAGTATTCCACGCTGGTTGGACAGGCACATTGTACATGGTGGGCATCGGTTCGAGGAGCCTATGAACTAGTATCTGACATGAGTGACAGTGTCAAAGCAATAAGAAGTTAGTGAGGGGTTGACTCCGTTATGATGTCATTTGCTGTTGCTGGAATAATGACATCAGCATAATTTCTGTTTTGTCAATGTGACCTCATCCTGACACATTTTAAGGTTAAGAGTTCATGTTACCATAGCATATTTTTGTTGATAAACATTTACTTGCAGTTCATTCTAGCTATAGATATTTGGTTCCGGGCGTTTCATGGGAAACAAACCATGGTGTTGCTAGTTGTGCTTCAAAGCAATCTGTAGTCACAATCAAAATGTCAAATCATTTATCCTTTAGAATACATCTGACATAATTTATGATTTTAAGTAAGACTTCTATTAGATGCACCTGTTAAAACTGCCTCGGTCCCACTTACCCTTTTAACGACTATGGTTAAATTACTTCGCTTCAAGTGCAATTACTACACCAAATTATAAGCTCTTAAGAACTATTTATTGTAAATTAATTACAGACCCATAAAAACAGTTTGAGTGATTTGTGTGCAAAACAGAGATAAACCCAAATTCACATTAAGTGTAAACAGCCACACTCATTATGCTTTAATAATTAGTGGTAATACTGATCTTGCTAATAAAATAAATTGACAACACATGAAATAATTCTAAATTAGAGGTTTGCAATATGAATAGTCCCCAACTACATAACCTGCTGGAAACTGCACCAGGCAAATCATGTGGGCAAAAAAAGCAAAGCAGGAACAATGATGTTAATCCAACTTAATTTATTGGAAACGTACATCAAATAACCAATCATAAAACAGATTTCACTGAGTGAAATACCACTTCGTACAAGATGAAAATACCTACTTTAACATACTTCAGCAGACTCTGTCATTAATTTAGTCCGTTGCAGAGTAACATTTAAGTAAAAATAACTAAAACGAATTTAGAGAGATACACACACTTCAATTTGGTGCCAAACGGTCTTGAGGATATATAAAGCAACACAAGGGACAAACACCAGAGGCAATTCAGGGACAAATCAACGTCTCCGCCTGTCAGGGCTCCTGCTGCGCCTTCTTCCGCCCCTAGAGGAAAGCACATTACTCCATTAGTCATGTTTTATTACCACCTGTATCAGACAGACAGAGTGTGTAAATCCAGTTTAACAGCATAAGAAACTGACTTACCGCCTCTTGCTCTTCGGGGGTCCCCTTACAAAGCCCCAGTCAACACTGATTGGCTGCCCCATAAGGTCTTGGCCATTTAGCCCTTCCATCGCTGCCTGGGCCTCTTTGTATGTCTCGTACTCAACCAGCGCATAGCCCTACGGAAGACACACTCTTATTATATACCAATATAATATGCACAACTCAAAAAAAATGATGTGCTCTACACACTTTTTTCGGCAAGTTTTTTTTAACATGGTCCCGTATTGGACAAAACTCCTGGAAAAACATGCCCACGCGTCAACCCGACAGAACGAGAAAAGCACCCCTACGCGTCAACCAGGGAGACAGCAGAAAGAGCATGCGCACACGTCAACAAGCTGGAGCGAGAGAGCACAGCGTTTATTTGCTTGTTTCCTTATTATATAAACGGGGGACATAAAACTGAATTGGGATATCGTTTGAAGCTGACAGATGGAGCGTTCCCAGTGCTAAATGAACCCGGAGATGAACTGCACACAGTAAGTGAAACTGAGTCATAGATCTGTTTCCTTGGTTTTAGTTAATCAAATTAAATAGTACTGCAAACATCACAACAGTTGCAACTAGGGATGTGTATTGACAAAGGCCTTTCGATACGATACATATCAGGATAGATGTCACAATACAATATATTGAATAGATTACGCAACGATACATTCTTTGCAATAAGTTGCAATACTTTTTCAACTAAAAATAAAAAAGACAATAGAGATGTAAATACAACTTGCTTCGGACAACTTTTTTACATTCCACCAATAGATTCAATCACGTTCCAGTAGACAGCATTATAGTTTCAATGAACACATTTTCTATTGTATTGTAGGCAGAGTTCTATTGTGTTTTCAGCCAGGTTGTTTTGGCTGCTCTTAAGAGGAAATAGTGTTAATGTAAGTTTGAGCATTTTGTACAGGCCATTCACATTTTGCGTCTTTTGCACTCGCATGTTCGTTTTTTTAAATGTAGACAAGCCCACTAGGGTTGCAACAGCAATTAATTTAACGATTATTAGACCGATTAATCGACTAATCATCTAATTATTTCAATGACTAATTGGTACGTTTTTAATGATTATTCAGCTTTTGCAACTAGTTCAAACATTGAGTTATACATAATTTAAGTAATGAATAAAATCAATACAGCTTTTGAAATTTGTTTCAATGAACTTGAACCAACTGGTAACTCTCTTTTAGTTTGCTGATTCTGTCCAACTCAAATCACACAAATACTCTCTACAAACTTTTAAATACAAATAAAGATAAATCAGGTACATTAGACCATTTTCTTTTAAAATGTTAACAAATCTCTTGACAGAAGCATTAAGCAGCATTTCTATGACATCAGTGTAGTTTAACTCTTTTCCAGTCTGCCAGCCTTTTTTTTTCCAAGTTTCCAGCCTACTCCAGCGTAGTCTCTGCTTTTAAACGAAGGAAACCGTATTCTTCAAACTTGATTTGTTCTTTTTTTATCACTGCTTAGATGGGGGTAGGTTTCTTCAAAAATGCATAACTTTGATTAAAAGATATTTTTGAGATAATTTACGTTTTTGTCAAAGATCCCGCCCAGATTACACTCAGAACAATAATTAAAAACCGATAAGAAATATACGTTATAGGTTCTGTACTTTTTCCCAAAGGTGTGTAATAGCGCCACCTGCTGTACAACAGTACAAACACTGATTGCCGTAATAACGTCTTTGACAAGTTACAGTTTCTTTTTAAATGACTAGATAAATCATGAATGTCGGTGAAAGAATTAATGAAAAAGAGCAAATAACAGAAGAAAATATTTTAAAAATAAAGGCAAGATATAAATCTCCTATCACATAACGTCCCTCTCTTATAATCATTTCCCTCTCATGTAATACCTAATAGTGTTATAATAATAAAAACAGGCTTGACCCCTAAGCTCGATCAAAGCTTTATTTCTTGCAAAACAAATAATAACATTGATGTTATTATTTGAGTATTGTTGTTATTATCATTACTATTATTGCATTCTCTTATAAAAAGATTAACCGCTAAGTTAGTTAGTTAGCTCTGGATGGAAAACAGTCACCTCTCTCCTGCTCATTCTCCGGGATGTTTCCTTAAGTGCTCCAGCATGCAGGTTGTGCTGCCGTGATAGGCGAGTTCTGCCTTGCATGCATGGCACACAACCGCATTTTTTGTTTTCAATTTGGTAAAGCTTTCCCACACTTTACATGTTCGCATTCGTTTGTCCTCCGCCATAATTCTCGCTGCGTGTCCTTCTACTGCGACAGCATTCGGGAAGGCTGCATTACACTCTAGCGCTACAGTGCCGTAGCGGTCAAATTGTGATATTGCAGGCCCTTAAATTAAGTCACGTAATCAAACGACAACAAGAATATTTGTCGACATTTTTTTTTTTATTGTCGACGTTGACGACTAATCGGTTCAGCCCTAAAGCCCACTCAAAAAGGGAGCAGCATGGTTGTGAAGCTCCCGGTTTTCAAAGCCCTTTCAGAATGTAGCACTCATGAGAAAGCAGTACGGCTCACGTTTTCAACTCAGTCCAAGAGGTGAACAATGAATCGGCACTTAGATCGCGCATCTGTGAAATCACAATGAACGCGTTTCATGAGTACTCTAAACACACATCACAATGGCCGCATGTACTGCGTGGCACCAATCATGTGATTTTAATACATGTATCGATGGTAGGGATTGGCCATCGATACACTGTCGTGAAAAAGAATAAAGTATCACTATTTTTGTTCATCCCTAGTTAAAACCCCTATACTGCACAGTCATAAGTGTCCCTTAGTAAAAAAAACTGCAAAAAAGTAGGATCATAAATTATAATTTACTTTAGTAAACCGTTCAAAAGATCAATGTGGTAAATAACAGAGAAGCACATTAAACTTGCACAATTTCATGCCCAAACAGAGACATTATGCATTGATTTTGAACCAAACAGTGGATGTTAGCAACAAATCAACCGGTCATGTACAGTAAATTACATTAACAAAAATTTAAACAGTTCACTAACCTTAAGGTAACCTGTTCTTCTGTCCAAATTGAGATGCACGTTTTTGATTTCTCCAAACTCTGCAAATTTGTCATGGACGTCCTCTTCAGTCGCCTCCTCATGTACACCAGTCACGAAGAGAATCCATCCTTCAACAGCTGGAAAAACACCCAAGCTTTACATTTAAGTTTATCACTCAAAAAGGGTGATAAAGAAAACAGAGTAACCACCTGACACTAAACAACAAATCAACATAATATAAAGACATAAAGATATATAAAATATTTGCATTTTTTAAACTGTGGAATGTTTTCTCTTTTTCAATGCTAATTAAAATGTTGACATAACTTACTCTTGCACGAAGTGATTTCAATAAATTCATAATACACTTACATCTCTGTGGGCCAGGTTCATCTCCATCCTGTTCTACTGTATCATAGTCCTCTCTGGCTCTAGATCTTGCTCCCTCCTCTGTAAAATAAATCAGAAAACATTTATCATCTCATGACTAAATGAGCAGTCACAGACAAGTAAGGAAACACCGAAGAGATGACTTACCTGATCCAAATCCACGACCCTTTCTCCTCTTGGCCTTCTCTTTCAGCTTGTGAATACTTGCTGTGGGGTGAACAGGTAAACGAATCAATCTTACAGTGTGTGAGATTTAAACCACAAAACATTCTGCTGAAAACCACAGCAACTATCATGGTATTTAAAAGTAAAATCACACGAATCTGCATTGTTTTTCTATCGAGTAAGACAATATCAAACGGTGCGACGCCATAATTAACAAAGAGACAGAAACTGCAGTGGATCAGATGATAGGGTTGATTAATTTTTTTCCTCTAGACACGGGCACCTATACACACACACGCAATTGATAAAACATTAAACAACAATCAAAACAGGAAAATCGCAACAGCGCGCAATCGGTTTGAATCAGCCAACTGTTAGCACACATGCTAACTGTTAGCACACGAGCAAAGCGCAGTTGGGCCCAGTAGCATAAAGCACCTTAAGTGTAATTTCCCCTCATGTGTGCACTAAAATATACCTTAAGTTATACTTAAGTTTTTCTCCTATCGTCTTTGGAAAATAGAAATCACACCCCTTAAGTGTCACACTTAAGGGAACAACTTAAGGTGCTTTATGCAAACGGGCATGGGCCTAACATTATTGTAAAAGCGCGAGGGCTTTCCAATTCGCCACTCAAACAACTGCGAAATTATATAATATCACATAACTAAGATTATATTGGAGCGTTTTAAAACATATAACAAGCGTACCGTCACCATCCTCATCCATAGGAAAGTCTTCGCCTCCCGCTTCATGAAGATCCAACACGTCCGCCATGATGCCTACGAGTGAGTGTGTTAGTTCGCGCATGCGCAAAAGTCCTAATGTAAAACAGTTTCTCCTTTGTCAGTCATTGCGGGTACTTCACGTGCTGCTCTAGCATTCTGCCCTCTAGTGTTTCGGAAGAAAAATCAAGGATTTTAGAGTGTGCGATGTTAAAGATGCATACCATAAATCCTATACGTTTCATATGAAGCTATCTTTTCATATGGCAATTTTAATGAGTTTGTATCATAACGTTATTTATTTTTTCTATTAGTTAATATCATTTTATTTTTTATCGTTTCATTTCTATTTATTGTACATGAGTTATTGATTAATAGCCTACATGATTATTTCACAACAAGTTTTGACAAGTCGTTTTAAATATTATGTAAAGATTTACCTATGTAATTTACTGATATCTCTCTTTGACTTGTAGTAACTTTTACATCTTAATTGTATGACTTATGATTACTATCGTTGTGCTTTTGATACATTTATTTAACTGCCTTAGTATTTATGTTTTGAACAAAATGTTTGAAATACCTTTACACAAACCTGATGACAACCAACTGTAATCTATATTCAAAGTATTATTCTGTTTTTAAAAAAGTCTAAAATGACCGGTTAATGTAGTGAGTTTGCTTTATGGTTAAAGATCAGAGTTTGCTATGCGTTGGACTACTCTAATCATTTTATTAGGCGAGATAACCGTGAATGCCTGACCGCAGATTCTTTCTTTACGCCACAATCTCAGATTGTCATAGTTTGTTATAGAATATTGGCTGATCTGGTCAGGTTTTGTCACGTAGCGGCATTGTGCCCCCAGTTCATGTGAGTGAGAGAGAAAAGTATGCATATAGTCTGCATATGTCATTTATAATGTTTCCTAGTAAAATAAGACGATATGTATAACATTATGTAACATTATGATATAACAATGTGTTCATGTGTAATCCGCCGGCAAGTTTCAAAACAAAATTACATAGTGGTTTTAGTCTGTTACCACATTTTGTCAATCAAATACTCAATCAAAACTATAGATATATAAATAATATAATGTAAGAAATGTACAGTACACGCCACCACAAAAATGCACCAAATAAGCAAAAACAGAGATTACAATTGAACTTTGAGTTAATCACTGTAGTGTCAAGTAAAGCCTAAAGGTTCAACGTGAACAGATGAGTTCATCAACCCAGGTCAGCCTTTGAACTCTTTATCCCAGGACTATATAAACCAATGGTTCCTTGGAGAACTTACCATCTGGTCTAAAACCTCCAGGACTTAAGGTAAGCCTCAAACTACATTATGTCTATTATCATTATGAGCTCTGTTAAGGGATCTGTACATTTATCAGAAACAGAAAAAAATAATGTACTGTTTTCTGTTCACAGGCAAGTCTAACACATCCGCAACCATGAAAGTCTCCCTCGTTGCCATTCTTGTTGTTGCTCTGGCCATTGGTAAGACTTCACACCGTCATGATCTTAAGACATTGTATTTTTGTGGACACATAGGCTAATATAGCAACAGTTATTGTATTCACTAAACTTAAAAAATGCAAGTAGTCAGTATCCTTTTTGTGCTTTGTAAGGTACTTACGGTAACATAACAAAGCACGCTGTAGAAATCCTAAAAGCCAACCATAGAAAGTTTCACATGATTAAGATAAAGTGGATGAGAGTAAAGTGATTTAATATGTAAGACTGTATTGATCAAACATCATTGCTCTGTTCCAGGTTCTGAGTCAGTGTCTCTGGTCAAGAGAGAGGCTCCTGCTGAGTTCGAGGTGATCGCTAAGTACTTCCAGGACCTCGCTGACACTTTCAAAGCCCCCGAGATGGCCAACAAAGCCATGTAAGCCACACCATTCAGCGTGATCGTCCAGTGTGATTGACTGTGACTTAAAATGTGCTACTGATGAACAGTATTGATGTGAATGAATCCTGATGAATTCTCTGTGTTCGGTGTTGAAGGGCTTACTTTGAGGAGAGCAAAGCCCAGTTCCAGCCCATGGTTGAGAAGCTCCAGGAGCAGCTGAAGCCTTTTTCCAACATTGAAGAGCACATCAAGCCACTGGCCACCTCCGTCCAGTCTCAGGTCGCCCCTCTGAGTGACATGGTCCAGGCCCAGGTTCAAGACATGATCAAGTTTATTGCTGAGAAGACCAAAGAAATGCTTCCTCCCCAGTAAACAGGAGTCGTTTCCTGTAGGTTTCAAATAATAAAAGGACTTGAAACATGTCATTTGTGTACTTGTTATTCAAAATGTTATTCACAGTCCGATACTTTCTTTATGGATAGGCCACTTGCCAAAAGCTGTATCATGTTCAAGCTGGTATCAATGTGTAAGTTGGTTTAATCGGATTAGTAGGCCTACGTCATAAAACGTATGATTGCATTTTCATTCATAAAATGAAGACACTTCCTTTTCTTTTATACAATTAAGTTAGCCTACTTCAGTTAGTACATTAAGCATCTTGTAAGTTCTGAGCCACACAATTTAACTTTGTTGAAATTCTCTGAAATACAGTCACAGAATGAAAGAGAAACCATCATCAGATTCAGATATATCAAGAAATAATACTGAGATGTAACTATTGAACTGTATGGGGCGGTTTCCCAGACTAGTACCAGATTAATTTAAATTGGTCTTAATTGAAAACCACAGGCACTGACATATCTTAAAGTTTACCAGTGGGATTGTTTTGTCTTAAGATGCACACTAGACAATTAAAACACTTTAGAAATGCTGGGTTACTTAAAAAAAGGGGGGGGGGGGTCTCATTCATGAAACACGAGCAGAATACATTTCTGTGTAAATCGTTTGTAAAGTCATTCTAACATAAATGTTCGTATTTTCAAAATGTTATGTGGTAGGAAAGAAATGTACACCTGCTCCATACCACATGTGTAAACTGCACGTTACGTTCTGTGTTCTCTTAGACGAACTGATGACATTGTATTTTGATCCAATGTGTATAATAATGATATTTCACAAGTTCTGTCGTTCATTATTATTTACTTTTTAACTATGGTCAAAACGCAGGGTTCATCACTGTCCATTTTTACCCACCCGTCCAATCACAGTGGAGAAGAGGCGGGACAAACACAAAATTGACCAACAAAATCGTACACAACAATGGAGAAGTTAATATTATTACTGCATTTTCATATTCATTAATATTCTTCAAAATAAGTTACTAGTACAAGTAAGATAACTGTTGTGGATATTTTATATCACAGCAACCAACGCTACTCCGGAATAACGGGCAAAGCCTCAAACTCGTTCTGAAGCGTCACCAGTTAGTCGTTTTCAGAAAAGTCTTCACTGTGATATTGTTATTTTAGCTGCCTTAAAACGCTTTGGTGGACACATTTTAATAGATTAATTTATTGGTAATCATATAGCATATAATTCTCTAATTCATCCACGACAATGTAGCCAAACCAGAGACTGAAGTCCAGAGGATTTCAACATTCCAACATTCCAAGATACGTAAACTGGGATTATGCTAATTGTGAAAGAGCGTGCACGCGCGCCCTTTTAAGAATGATTGGAATTCATAACTGTACGGACTTTTTACAATGATATGTGACGTTTAAATACTTGTGAGTCATGGGGAGAGTTTTCGGGAAGGTCTGTTTTACTCACAAAGAATTGACTCATATATTTACGTATGTTTCATGAATGATGACCAATGTTTCCATTTGACCCAACAACGGGTTAAAACACCGATTAAAAATAAATTTGGGTTAAAACGATGCACTTTTATGATGACCAATACATGAATTTCATAGACGCCATTACTTTGAAATACCTCATTGTGTGTGTTGCAATATTTTAGACAGGAAATGATAAATATTGCTGTTTAGAATCTGTTTAAGAGTATTTTAATAAGTAGATGGGAACGGATAATCACTACACCCCCCCCCCGAAATAGTTAAAAAAATCCTCCTCATTATTGAATCACAAGTCTTATTGCAGTCCAATGTTTTAAGACAACTCAAATAATTTTCAGTTATTGTAAGTTTAAGCTTGAATATTTTGTTTTATCAGAGAAAAAAAATCATACAAGTTTGCTATCATAACAACACAATGAACACAGAAGTACAGAATTTTTTTTGAAAAAAAGTTATGATAAACATGCTTTTTCAATTTTTTTAATCATATTAACTTTACCTCATTTGACACTTACAAGAATCTGGATTTTCAATGGCAAGGACTTCTTAATATGAACAAGATCAAAAGAGCCCCTTTCTCAATGTATAATGAAGCTATATAAATTCATGTATCAAAACGTTTGAGACTGACAGTTGCTGTAGTGTTGCTTGTGGTCTACACAATTAATTTGACAAGACATTACTTTATATTAAAAACAATATCACCCTTCTCTTGAAAATATAACTATTTATGTGAAGTATGCTAAATATAAAAAAAAGGAAGGGCAACCTTCTCAAAAAGAGAAAACACAAATACAGACTAATCCTGAATTTCAAGACCCCAGTTTTGAAAACCCTGCTTTGCAATAACCAGCAAGAGCATAGGCTACTTATGAATAATTTAAGAGTGGAAAATATATTTATTTAGTCAACAGAGGGCATTGTAAATGGACAAACATGATTTTCAGATACCTTCTGCATGCATAGAAGACATTTATACATTAAAACAGTCATCAGGTGATACGAAAATGCACCAATTAAGCACAAAATGAGATTATTTGTGAACTTTGAGTTGATCACTTCATTGTTGATCACAGGTAAAGCCTAAAGGTTCAATGTGTTTAGATGATTTCATCAACACAGGCCACCCTTTGAACGGATGAAATCATCAATGTCCAGCACTATAAAAGTCTAAGGATCCTTGGAGCGAGAAGCATCTTCAGCTCTTGACTTCAGGTAAGCCTATAGATACACTTTCTACAGTCACTGTGATATGTTTGTTAACATGAAGACCTGTTTTGAAATGTTTTTAGTGTAAAATGCGATATTAAATCATCTCTGTCTACCCAGGCAAGTCTCACCCAGTTTGCAACCATGAAATTCTCCCTCATCGCCGTCCTTGTTGTTTCTCTGGCCATTGGTAAGAGTTTAAGCTGTATAACTTTAGTTGTTTTTTTGTGGATGTAATACTACTTGTGGCTATTTTACTTTATAAAGTGATTAACGTAACTAAGTGCCTTTAGGAAACCTAAAAAGCCAGCCATGGAGCTAAAGTGCAGAAGAGTAAAGCTATTTAGGAAGTATTGATCAAAGAGTTTTGCTCCTGTTTCAGGCTCTGAGTCCGTCTCTCTGGTCAAAAGAGACGCTCCTGCTGAGCTCGAGAAGATCGGCAAGTACTTCCAAGACCTCGTGGACAATCTGAAGAATGTCGAGGGCCCTGAGATGGCCAACAAAGCAAAGTAAGGCAATCATCATTGTGACGCTGTTGATCTGTAAACTTAAAATGCCGAACATTGCTGATGTGAATGCTAGCTAATGAACTCTGTGTTCGATGTTGAAGGGCTTACTTTGAGGAGAGCAAAGCCCAGTTCCAGCCCATGGTTGAGAAGCTCCAGGAGCAGCTGAAGCCTCTTTCAAACATCGAAGAACACATCAAGCCACTGGCCGCCTCCGTCCAGGCTCAGGTCGCCCCTCTGAGTAACATGGTCCAGACCCAGGTTCTAGATATGCTCAAGTTTATGAATGAGAAGACCAAAGCTATCCTGCCCCCCAAATAAACAGGAATGAGCGTTCTTTACTTTGTTTTTATTCCTTTTTGACACAATTTGTTTATATGTAGGTTTGAAATAATAAAAGGGGTTGAAAGTTGACATCTTTGTCTTCGTGTTGTGTTTTAGTTGGTGTTCACTTATTCAGTTTGAAAAGTGACATTTAGACCGCAGATATGTCATCAGGCAGCACAGTGACGTTTTACTGCAAAATCTGAAATCGTGTGGCTTTACTTGAAGGGGAATTAAAAAAATTCCGTCCATTTCTTGTCCGCTTTAACAGAACACATTCAGATCTTACTGCTTAATAAGAACAGAGAAATGTGGAAAGTATTTAAGGAAAAAATGAAATTTTTACTGTATTAACATACATACTTTAAAAACAAGCTTAAAAACAGTCACACAAAAAAGAACAGAGAAACATAAAGGTGCAAGTACGCAAACAGACATTCACATCTATTTATTTAAATAATAACGAAAGCAAATCATGACCACATTTATTTCACACAAAATCCAAAGAAACTGCATCAGTCATTTAGTTTGGCAGCAGAGGGCAGTGTAAATAAACATCATTTTCTGTGCGCATTGAAGATTTTCATCTCACAGCTGTAAGGTAGACTATGATTTGTTGCTTCTTTTGACACAAAAACAACAAAATCACTAGTCTTCCACACGGCCATGGACATCATCTTGAAATAACCATTTTAGAAGATGATGACTTGGGTTTTAAGCCATAAACATTGTTCATTTACTTAAATAGAACCGCATAAACAGGTCAGAGCTTACAAAACTTATTTTATAAAATGAGTTCATGTTTAGGGTTTCAGGATTTTGATTTTATTTGTAGATAAGTAAGTATTCATTGGCCTGCTCTCACAAGACAGCGTGAACAAAACAACTTCTTTTTTAAATATGTTTTGTCAGAATTTCTATGAAGATGCCACAAAAATGTGATTTCTGTCAGCTCACATCATCAGCACCATGTCATTTTTCGTCTGAAGGTCACGCTGTCATGAAGGACAAACTGTAAGTCCGCAGTGACCTTCTCCTTGTACAGCGAGATAAATAAATGACGCTTTTCAAGAATGTCAGTTTTTATTTATACATTTACACTATCTGTCTTTTGTGTCTTTAACCATTTTAATTTTGACAATTTCCGCATTAAAGATTAAGATTTTATAAAATATAAAACATACAATACTTTTTAAATGTGTTTGTACAATAATTGATATAACAGATATAAAATAATTTTTTCCTTTGTCAATGTAGTCCATTATTAGACTACATCCAAAATCAATTATAACTTACCAGAAGACAGCCACTTCAATTGGTGACGCAGTGGGTGAACAGCAAAACATCAGCTTGATTTGAAAAAAGAAAAAGAGAATAAAAAAATATATAAATAAACAATGGAAGAAAACTGTGTCCTTCGTCTGAATCACTAGTCCACCTCGGTCCATATACTGTATTCCGCAGTACATATTCAAAGTCCTTAAAACCTGGTGACCTAAACATGAATTAATATGAATCAGGTGGTATGTGGCAACATTTCATTTCACCAATAAAGCATGCCTTTCGTAAACGAAAAACTAAAATAAAACCAACCGTTTGGTACTCACCATGTCCAGCCATTGTGCGTCTGTCAAAAGAGTCAGTTTAGAGTCGAAATGACTTGTCTTGACAAAAAGACAGAAAAATAAAAAAGGACCAAAAGAGGAAAAATAAGTCTCCCGCTGATAATTGAAGGAGCCCTTGAAAATAAAACAGAGGCGGTTGAATGGAGTATTGAGACAAACTCCAAGGAGCTTTAGCAGAAATCTGTAGACCTGCAGACGAATCTACAGGTTTGCTCTGGAAAGACTGAAGGTCTGCGATCTTCAGGGGCCTCTGGTATGAGGAACGTTCTGCGTCTCTGGTCAGTGGTGGATACTAATGGGTAGGTTTTGTAGACATGGGTTATGTTTTTTACTCAAAGCTGAAAGACAGACAACCCCCCCTGCACACAGGTGCTATTCAAGGATATTGTGTAAAAATGACGTCAACGAAATTTCACTCAGAAAACCTTTTCAGCGTAAAAGTCCCATCCTTTATATTTCGGCGTATATACCATATCTTCTTCTATATCATAAGCTTTGTTTATTCTTTCCTGACTGAACAAGCATAAATTCTATTTGTTTAATTCATATTTTTCATTTAATGTGCATTAAATTGATATGTCATATACAGTATCTTTTAAATTGTTTATTGTTTGTTAATCATACCTTTTAGATCATATATGCATATTTAACATAGGCCATAGGTTCATTTTAATAAATATCTATAGTACATTAAGCATTCAGATGAACTTATAGAGAAAGCGTAGCTGTGCAGGCAGTCCCGTGCCCCAGCAACAGTGAAGCGGTGGCCTTGGTGATAGTTGCTAAGCGATGGAGAAAACACAATGGCCTCCTTGGAAACCAAAGGCCATTTTTTGGCTAAAAGGAGCAGTGCCAAGCAAATTAAACTTGATGTAGCAAAATAAGCAGACTCTGAAAAATCATTCAGTTTTGATTTGAAATTACTTTAGGTTCAGATTTTGCAATAGTTTTTTTTTTAACTCATTTGCATTATAATTAAATAACCATCTATATAATTTATAATGAAATTATGCAATCAGTATGAATTAGATTTTATTTAATAACAGGCAAGGTAATTTCTTACGTTATCTTTCTTCAATTTTGGAAATGCTGAGAATGAAAATGAACACTATATGTGCTTTGAGGAAAAAATTGGTTTCAGAAATGTTCTGTAAAAACATGATTATAATATTCCAGAATTATGGAATTATTTTGGCGCATGTTTGATAGTTCAATAGGCAACCATATACATGAGTAAACGATCTTTTGATAAAGTTTCAAACTATTCTAATTACCTAAAACCGCTTTTTACTTCTCTTTTTATCAGTTATTAATATTTGTTAAAAGTAAAGAAGATATTTGAATTAATACTAATACAGAATGTATTTTACATTTAGCTGACGATTTTATCTATTTATCTAAAATTTCTTATTAAATCAGAATTTGTAGAAGTTTTCTGCTCATGTCAGTCCAGTATTTGTTGAATTTCAACAAAATCAAACCCCAGGAGTAACAAAGTTATCCAACAGCAATGTGAAAGACTGACAGCATGACAAAACACATAAAAATCCAGGTTATCACATACATTTTTTTTTTACTTTTCCTAAATGCATGTAAAAATATTACTGTTGTATTGCTTAAAAGTGAATATGAACTTGTTTCTTTGCGATAGGTCCTATTTGAGCTCTGAAATGATACAGAGCATCCCTCTTATTATTTTCACCTGTTTCTCCTGTTTTCATTTTCTGAAAATAAATGCAATTAATAACATTATTTTATTTGAAATGTGGGAGAAATATAATTAGTAGTTCACACAATGAAACAAAAATGATAATTTTACCTAAACTCAAACCTATAAATAGTAAAACTTTGAATTTTAAAATGATCTCTTAACTTTTATCTTGGGCTGTATACTGTATATCAAATGTGATGTGTGATTTGGAAATGCAAATTCTTTACCATAAATTATATAATTAAAAATAGTCACTTATACTTTTTTAAAATCCAAAACAGTTAAACATCCTGTTAATTGTAATGTCGATAATCTACAGTAACGCAGTTTTAAGAAGCTTCCTCAATTTAGATTTTTTCCCCTTTAAAACGGGTTTTGAAGCATACAGTGGTTAAAACATTGTACGCAACCGTAAGGGTTAGAAGCAGACGGCCAGGACCATTTCCTTCAGATTTTTTATCTTTTCTAAGTTATTCAACTTAACTTATGCGGTAAAAAGGTGCAATTTTCCAAGGCAAACGCTTCGCAATTAGAAGACCATTCTCTCATTAAGTTGAGGTCAGCCCATTAAGGGAAGCAAAAAAGAAAAGCGTAACGCAGGTTTGATGCACCCCAGTGAGTTTTAGACAGGTCTCTACAATGGGTCCTGCAGCAAAATGTAAATTACACTAAATTGCTCTAATACACATCCAGTGGCCCTAAGAGGTACAGTGAGTCTTTTGTGCCATGTGACTGACGGGTTCAGCTACAAAGTGGAGGTGAATTAGAGCACAGACTTGAAAACAGTGGTTGAACAGGAGTCAGGGCAGTGAAGGATTGTTTTTTTTCTACTGATGGAGAGAGCCGGTGCCCTTCGCGAGACTCTAAGAAATACAACGACTGGCTTCCCGGGGAACGTTTCCAAGATTCCACGTCTTCCAAGATAAGGACGGTTAAATTTAATTTAATTGAATATGTTTACCTGGAAGACATCCCCTCTAGTCTATCTGCAAATTTTATTCTTAATTCTTTAGATTGAATCGCCTGTGCAAATAGATTTGGCCATACTGCCATTAGACACATTTTCTTCCAAAATAAAAATTCGTCCACAATCCAGAATGTCATTTTAAACTTCTATTCAACTATTTTTTCTGTGGAACACGAAGAAGATAATTTGAGAAATGTCTCAATGGTGTTTTGTGGAGTTTTGTGTCTTTTCAATGGAAGTCAAAGGGGCCAGTGTTATTTGGTTTCCAACATTCTTCAAAATATCTTCCTGTGTACTGCAGAAGAAAAAAAAGACTAACAGGTTTGAGATGACATGAGGGTGAGTAAATGATGACAGAATTTTCAGTTTTGGGTGAACTATCCCTTTAACGTGCATAATGGTGATGTTAGTGCACGACTGCACGGTACACCAGACCACATACACAACCTCTGTGAAAACCTTCAACTTTGTATGAATCTGCTTTAATGTACAGCTGTAAATAAATGTAATAAAATAATATAACCTGAAAAATGTGCACGCTGCATGTTACTGCGTTTGGAGGAAACATTCGACTCTTCACAATAAATCTCCATTAAAGCTTCATGTACCTGCTTCTACAATGCTGCAATTAAATTTTCCTTTTGCCCGGTAGACGGAGGAAATGTCCCCCCCGACCCCTCCTCCCCCATCAGCACCACGCACAGCCCAAACCAGAAGTGTTCCAGTCCTTCAGGGCTCTTAATGTAAATTCCATTTCAGTGGCTATTATCGCTGCTCATTTTCCAGAGCTTCTGTTAGTGCTACACACATCTGCCCCTGTGGCACCCGCTGAAGCTCCCTCATCCAGCATCGCCCACCCCGGGGAGTCCTGCAAAATGCTTATTCAACAATCGCTTGCCATAAACATGCGTAATGACATTTTAGAGGCAAAAAGGCCTGTGTGGTTTTTAATTCATATTTAATGGTCGTCAGGCTAAATAGGTCCACTATCCTAAATGAGGACTGCGCCTCTCTCTCGCTCGCCCTCACTTAGAGCTCATGCTGTAAAATCTTTATCTCTGTCAAACAGGATATTTACAGCATGGTCCAAAAATCTGAGACCACTTGTGAAAATGCTCTCTTTTGCATTCAATGTAACTGAATTCAATTTTCATTACAACAAGTATTTTATCAGCATAAGAGAAATGTTTAATTTAATGGTACATCCCTCTTTTGCTTTGATGGTCGCATGCACACATGCTGTTACGGATTTGAACAAACCTGATTTGATCCATCTTATTCCAGGATCTAAGAATCTTCCAGAAAGTAAATCTGAAATTTTATAAAAATGACCCATGTCATGCTTACATTTTCTAGTTACTTAAATGTTCAGTGTATGAAATGGAGCACCATCTAGCGGCGAGGCTGTGAATAGCAACTAACGGCTCAAACCATCCCTCCCTTTCAAAGCAATACAGTCGCTGTCACAGAACTAAGATGTTGTCACGTTTTCGATTTATACAGTATGTATCTATACAAGATGTTTATCTATATGGTGGTATCATTTAAAATTATCCAATGAAGTTGTTTATAGGCCAACCTCACTCGATGTTTCGCATGGAACCTTTTAAAGTCCCAGTGAAATAAAATATAAAGAAAATTCATGAAATATTGCGGCTTTATTGTAAATAGTTTTTCAATGTTGGTCATTCCCTTTTTAAAAATCGTTTGCCCTTATAAACTACAGTTAAAATCAAAAAAATGCACTTCCTACCTGTAATGACTATTCATCTTAAATGACGTATGTTAGACGGCTTGGGCAGAGCATCTGTTAACTCCTCCCCTTCATCTGGCAGTTGTCATTTCAAAATGCAACAGCTGTTTTAATACATCAATTCGCAGAGCAAGACGGGAGCCACGCCCAATACTGGCTCATTAGAGATTCTATTTCACTCGGAAATGCGTCAAAAAAACGAAATAAAAACGATCGCAACTTCCAGTTCACAGGGACTTTAAATTTTATTTCTCACATGAAAAAATACAAGTGGCCTCCCAGCAGTGTATTCCTCCATTAGTTGGTTTGTATTGCTCACCATGTGAACTAAAATTATAAAAGATTTTAACCTTTGAGTGCATTTAATATAATGCCATTTTATTGACTTCTAAGTTATTCCACCAAATTGAATACAGATTGCTATCCATTTTACGTCTGTTATCTGACCTTTTTCTGAGTGAAACTGTATATGTAGACACAAAAGTACGGAGGGATTTGATTTCACCCTTTTACTTGGAATTGACTGAATCGTGGGTGTTATATACCAGAATGGAGGCAGGTGGCTGAAGTGGAGGAGTTTAAGGGATTTGTGATGTCAGCCATCATTTTAGAGGCATTGCTTAGTAACCTGATGAAAAAACGACATGCAGCCATAATTCAGGTGAAATAAGACCAAGAACATGAATTAAAAATGTAAACAGGGTCAATTCAGATGTCATGTTTATAGTCTACAAGGAATAAGTGCAATTGTGTAGCCAGCACAAAGAGCTTGACACAAAACATGATCACTGCAATGACGCCCCTTCAGGGCGTTTTTATTTCTCTCTCTCTCTCTCTCTCCAGACAGGGCTGAGGCGCTGAAATGTAAATAAATCTATCAGGGCCAGGAGCTCCAATATCACGTTACCACTCCTTACAATCAAGAGCCTTTTCATGCTACCCATGAGGCCTATTCTTGTAATGCTAGCACACAACAGAGGCCCGCCAATCGCCTCTCTCTCTCTCTCTCTCTCTCTCTTACACACACACACATTTAAATTTCTTATTATAAATTCTCCATCAATATCCCCCTGCTTCTCTATAGGAAGATTTGTTGTTTGTTTTTGGATGGAGAGGAATGGGCGAGAGAGATGGGCTTCTTGTCTGTGATTGATATCTGCCTGAATCTGCTTTGGGCTCATGTAGCCACTACACAAACATGTTGGAGTACATCTAAACGATGAGACTATCTCTAGCCATGATCAATGTCAGGCTCGGCCGGTATTGATCTGTCCTTGTTGGCACAGCAGCGCTCTGACCAGGGGCGGAAAAACTGCTTACAAGGGTCAGTGTTGTTTAGACAGACGATTGAAGAGGTCAGGAGCTACTGGTAAACACAGAGCCTGTAGGTTTTAAATGCTAGAATATATCCTTTGTTAACAGTCCCTTAGAAGGCTAAACTAGGTAGCGTACTGAAGTCATGCATTTGACATTCCTTTTACTGCTTGGAAGTAGTAGAACATTTCTTATTAAACAAGAAGTAACAAAATACATTGTAAATTTCAGATGAAGAATACCAGATTTTTTTTATTTTTACATAAAATCAAGATGTTTCATCTCAAGGGGTTTACCCCAATAAATAATATAAAAATATGAATGCCCATTGCTATTATATTATGTGTGTGACGGTATAGGCTTAGCTTCCATTGGGGAGAACAAATAAGGTAATATGTTCCACAAAGGAAATGTATTATTAAACATACCAAATGATGCTTCTTTACAAATCAAAAAATGAGACAAAGTTAGAAAATACAATTAGGTCAATATATTGTCAAAACAAAAGTTTATAGCAAGTCCCATGTTCCTTAAAATGCCAAGATGTTCTCCCATATAGTGAAACATGTCAAAATCTAAGTTGCGAGTTAACTTGAAAAAACACATTATGTTTTGTTTATAAAAACATTTCTGTCATGACAACTTGGGTTTAGCATGGAAGTGTACGTGACGTATATATGTATTTGGTCTTGGTGGAATGCGGCGAAGCAAGTACGAAAACTGCCAATACATCTAGAACATGCTGCTGTGTGCATATAAGTAATTCTGCTGCTGCGAATATAACAGAATAGACCTTGCATTGCCTACGTGATCATCTTGTGGCAGATCTATACAGGTGGAGCTGGGGAAGGAGGAGGGTTTCTGAAATGCAATGTACTGCTGCGTAGAGCAACAAGCTCAATGGCTGCTGATATGGAAGGACAGAAATGTAAGATTTATTTCATAATCTGTTATAGAAGTTGTCGATCGTGCTTAGATCTAAATGTGCTGTAAGATGTTCAAGTGACCAATATCTCCATAAACTATGTCTCTGTTCCAAAACCTACAGTCTACCGCCAAACTGAACCGATAAGACATTCCATGACATTTCCTCCTGTATAATGTGCACAGATTTTACACTTTCAGTGGATTCTGAAGCAAACATCTCGAGTTAGCCACAAGCAATGTAAAATCAGAGCTATGTTCATTCATGAGACTCAGACATCTGTCAGCAGAAGTACAGTATGCTCTCAAAGTACATTTAGACCACATTCGAAATGTAATTTCAAACCGAAGATGACTCATTATCAGCCCACGTTGTTTTTTAACGTCTTTCAGATGAACAGAAAAAGACCATGAAACTGAACGACCCGCTTTTAAGGAGGAACAAGTGTACCCTGGATGCTTTCCATCTGTGTTGTGTTCCCTGGAAGGAATGCGTGGTCTCACTCTCAGCTCTTGCTGTCCGGCCGAGCCATTGAACATTTCGGCGTGTTTTAATGAGAGGAGCTCACTTTTATTCAAAGGACATGCAATAGGTAATGACTCATGAGTCATCATAACTTTAAAATGAACTAAAAACAATGAACTGAAGTTGTTTTTCATGCAGCTCTGAACCGCCCTGCTGCTGGGACGGACTGTCCGTAAGGTGCACAGTGACTTTAAGACAATGTAAATATACAATGAGTTAAAAGGAGAAAAGTACCGTCATCTCCAGGCCGTTGCCATGTTCCGCTCGTTCCTCATTAAACGTGATTTTTGTCTTAGACGGCAGCGTTTTCCCAGCAGTTTACTTTGCAGGAACTCTCTGCCCTCCACCTGGCACAGAAACACCACTGTCTGTACATCTCCTCACCTGCTGAAACAGCACCATACAACACAGGGCAATTTATCATTATTATCTTTCAATAACGGCGTTATTTAACACTATAGTAATGTCACAGCATACATGTTTTTTTTTTTTTTTAGACTTGTCAATGCAAAAACTGCATCAGTATAACATGATAGTGGCCAAGATTGATCTCCAGAACCCATATTTCTACTTCAGGCTGGATTAAAAATAAAATATGATGTGCATGGAACAAAATGGAGAAAATAAACAAGTACACAAATTATTGGACAACTATATAGTTTAATAGCAATATACAAACCATGCATAGAAAAACAAAAACCTTATAGGAAATAAAGCACATTGGGGACAATTTAAACTAAATAATGCAATTGTTTGTATTAAAACTTTTATGATACATAAAGTGAAAATGAAGATATTAGTTTGATTTCACTCTTTGCCTTTAAGTCTGTAAATCTGTAAGTCTAAGAAGGTGGGTAATAGCCAGAAAAACAAACAATATAAATCTGAATTTATCGTAATCAGATTCAAAAGTCTGGTCTTGAAGGGACAGTTCACCCAAAAATATCTTCATTTTCACCCTCAAGTTCCCAATATTTATACATTTATTAGTTCTGATTCTGAGTAATCATATTTGGAAGAATGCTTGTAACCAAACATTAATTGGCCCCCATTGACTTCCATAGTAGGAAAAATGACAATGGTAGTTAAAAGTGCCCCAGAACTGTTTACTGTACTACATTCTTCAAAATATCTTCTTTTGTGTTCTACAGAACAAAGAAATTTATGCAGATTTGGAACAACTTGAGTTCGAATAAATAGAATTTTCATTTTTGGGTAAACTGTCCCTTTAACAACCATCTGATAGGAAAACAATGGAAATCAATGAGATGCCCTCACTTTCATAATGAAAAAAAATCTGCGTATGCAATTTTCAACCGAGCGCTGGGTCAAAGTGGGACAAATTCAACCGTTGGGCTCTGAATTAACTCAGAAAATGTTTATATTTGAGCTAGAAATGGGTTTAAACAGCAAAAGGTTGGGTTGAAAGTAACCCAGGATATTTTAGTATATGTAAGAGAGAAATAGACAATGCATTATTTTCCAGGTAGTAATACGATTTCAGGTTGTTTTTAGATTAAGAGTGACAATAGCTTTTGGTTAGACAATTTGCATAAGCCAATCTTTCTTTGAAATGGAAAACACATCCTCAATGCTTCAGATAATGAGAGAAAACATTCCACTGCTGTATTTGTTCCAGTAGCTTCCATTTACTGCAAAATCATTGAGGACTTATGAATAAATCATTATGTATAAGATTATAATGCACCAAGCTACATTGCTCATAGACCTTTAACCCTCGGTAGGTTATGAGATTAATCAAAGAAATGCACTCACTCACATATTTGGTTAATGTTTGGCCCCCAATGCCAAACCAGCGAATGGACTGACCAGAGACCCAATGAGAAGACAAGAAACGTATCTCATTAGTTCATCACCAAGATATTACATTTACTATTATTTCAACTATGAAGCACATTTTGACTAGATCAGTCCAGTATACCCTTTTATAAAAAATGCAATGCAACCTTTTTGCAGTATTTAAACTCTCTAAAGGTACAGCAACTTGGTAGAGCTTTCCAATGTACAAAAACTAAAATGATAAAACAGTTGCAGAAGAACATTACTCTAAAGAGTTGTTTACTGAATCAGAAAAGGAAAAATGAAAAGACCTGTTTGTTATTTGCGGTCCCTTCAAGGATCAGATGCAGGACATTTGAAATAGTCTTGTGAATGGCAATCGACCCCGGACCTTCTGAAGCTCTATTCAGTTTCACAAACAACCCTATTGTCTAGCCTGTCGAGGACCTTGGGTTTTTTAGTACTCTTTCATTTACACAAAATTGAAAACTATTTTTGCGTTGAGGTCAATCACGTAATTGGGCTATTTCATAATGATGCATTCTAATAACTGAATGGATCCAGACCAATACCGGCCCTTATGAAGTAAATAGGATCACTCGATACAGATGGAATATTTTTTTTTTAATTTTCCGGCCCCTTTTATCCGAATATTTACAAGGAGGCGGTGGGGATGATGACAGTGCCTTCTTGAAACGAGAAAGGCACATAATAGTTCATTGTGCTTTAATTTCAGTTAAGAGGGGCTGTGGAAATTAGATTGTACACGTGAACTAATACGCAGGAGAGACGTGAAGACATCGAGGATGGTGGAGATGGAGATAACACGTATGCGGAGGCAGGAGATGGTGCATGTTCATTAGTCTTTGGCGAACTGCTCCTCTCAAAAGCTCCTCGGGTTTCGGTTCATCTGCATGAAGACGGCTTCTTGTGTCCCTAATGAGAGAGCCTAGATACAGTTACATTACCAAAACTCCCGGCAGCACGAGTCAATCGATTCCTGGGTTTACCCCAGTGAGTTTCACTAACGCGGCTCTTCTGAATACTATGATTTTTTGGTGTTGATGGGTTTTTGTTCCTGGTATAGAGATGATGTTGAGAATGAGGCAGAGGCCGGTGGACCGGAGACGGCCACACCCGGCTTGGCTCGTAATGCGGTTTATCAGACCGTGTGTTGACTGCCTTTGTTTGTAAGATGCTTGAGCCAAAAAAAAAATATGGCTTAATGTAAATCAGTTTTGTTCAACAACAACAACACAAAAAACATAGTTCAAATACATATACGTAGACAGCATACATTAATTCACCTGGTAGATACTTTTATCCAAAAGCCAGTCAAAGTGCATTTATTAAAAACATGATATTTGTGTCTTTTCAGGAACGCAAACCGAGGTGACGGAAGTGAAAGGCTGTAACCAACCTGGTCTCATAGGAAATGCGTACCTTTGTACAGTTTTTGCAGCGCCACCTTTTGGCACCCCTTTATTTAGGGTGCATCGCTTTGCGCCCCCCCCCGTAATAAAGACTTAGAATCTTGAACTTAGAATTTTAATTAAACCAAAAACATATTCAATTATGCAATTCTGTAATATCAATTAATTTTGATGGTGGTCTCATTTTTCTGATGCTTTATTGTATAAAATGTACTATTCAGTTCTATACTTCATAAAATGCCACAAAATCTTATGGCCCTTTGGATTAATCTTAAAGCCCCCTAGGGGCCACGGCCCCCAGTTTGAGAACCACTGCGCTAGAGCGTCCGTGTCAGTGTCAAGATTTGCCTCCGAGACGATTTATAAATACTTACTTTTTTGTACTTTAATAGATATTTTAAAGCACGTAACCCCACTCCTACCATAAACCTAAAACTACTCACTTACAAACCAATTTTTGAATTCTGTCACTGTGCGAAGCCGGTCCGGATCGGAGTTTTATTGAGTACGGAGAAGGGGATCACTTTTGCGACTGTTCTTTGGCCTCGGAACGCTTGGAATAATCACACTTTTTGAATAAACAGCATATATAGCCGTATCTTCCTGTTACGTGTATACTATACAAACTGTTTAGGGGCGGGGTCAGATTACATGCTCAGATACCTCTAAATTGTGCGTACGAAACGAATAAAGTACACAAAATGCGACATCTGATTAAATTCAAAATCATTACACTCCAATATAATGTAAAAAAACATTACTATAGTTGGAAGTTGTGATGCCGGGTTGCAAAATGTACCTGATGTGGCGCTGCAAAAAGTATACAGAGGTACATATTTCCTATGAGACAATGTTTGCTTAAATAGTTATAAAGAATGTGAAGCTGAAATCAAGCCCTATTTTGCATGTTGCAGTGGCGCCGCCATCTTGGGAGGATCATACTCCACTGTTATTATCGTTTTAATATGTAACGTTACTTGTTTTGTTTGATATATGGAGAAATCGAAAGTGAAAGAACCATGGACTTTTTGTGAACGACTCTGCGTTATACTATTGCAGTTTTTAACACAGTGACCTACCATAGCTATATTTACTAATAAAACAAGAAAAACAAAACAATGCATTGAAGACAAATAATAGCCATATTTACGTTGAAACAAACCATCATATATAAATTCTGTCATGATCCTATCCTTCTTGTCTGGAGTTTTCTAGTTCTGTGGACCGGGTCGTGACAGTACCATGTGTTTTGTGCTTGTTGTGTTATGTATGGCAACACAAGGCCTTTGTTGTGACTTCGTGCCATGTGTTCTCCTGTCTGTTGCCTTGGCCCCGCCCCCTTGTTTCCCCGTCATCATCCCATTAGTGTTTGATTCCCCTAACCTGCCCACTGTTTACTTCCTTCGTTAATTTTTCCACTTTAAGTCCCTAGTATTCTCTGTCCCATGCCAGTTCAGCATCTAATGTCATTGTTTGGTTCCCAGTCCCTGCAATTACCCTGTTCCAATCTTGCCATACCTTGTCGTGTTTTTGGATTTATATTTTATCATTTTGGACTTCAGTTGTTTGCCCCCTCGCGGGAAGTATTTGTTTTGAGTTCTTGTTTAGTTTAGTATTTTCCCCATCGTGGGTTTTTGTTTAATAAAGTTTTGTCTGTCTGCACCATGGCCGTCTGGATTTGGGTTCTTCTGCCTCTACCGTGACTAATTTAAACCCATAGGTTAGGTTTGTCTATATTTTACCCAAACATGGGTTGAAATAATACAACATTTAATTGACATTTAAATGAGTACCAGTACAACCAAAGAACAATTAAACTTCCAAAACATTCTTTTGCAAACGATCCATTTTAGTTTTGAGTATTTCAAAGCGCAATCAAAGTGGTGTTTGGACTGCCAAGGTTATGGGTTTACACATATTGACCATGGGACTTTGAATAAAGTATACGTGACTTTGGATAAAAGCTGTCAAATATAAAACGTAAAGTGATCTAAAAAGAACCTATAAACCAGTACATGATCTGAGGAGCATAACATCAGTAATTTTATTATCTCCAAACAACATCACACAGCATTAAATGGTCCTTGATAAGAAAATAATGATTTGCTTGGAACCATCCTAGAAACTGCTTAGCAACACTCGGAAAACTCCCTAGTAACCACCCAAAAACGAATAAATAACTACTTACGTTGTATCCAATATTACATACTGTACACCATGCACTTCAACTATGCACAACGTACTCTATCACCATGTATACATTTTAGAGGCGTAGTATTGTTGCAAATACACTAAAACAGGTTTTGAAATTCTGCAGGTACTAACTGAACTTATTTAGCCTACCACAGTATGCAGAGCTTAGTTGGAATAATTTTTTTGAAAGAGTAGAAAAGAGATAGAAGTCAGAATTGTTGGGTCAAGTGTTGATGGAAAAGATGCTTTTTCAGACGATTCTTAAAGATGGCCACAGAATCTGCAGATCTTGTAGCAGCGGCCAATCATTCCACAGAAATGGAACCCATCCAGAGAAAGCATGTGAGAGAGACCCTTTTTTTCCCTTTTTGGGATGGCACCACAATACGTCGTTGCAGAGGGCAGGGATCTGGCGGGTACATACGTCTGCATTAGCGAGTGAAGATCAGGGAGTGCCAAACCAGTGATGGTCTTCTAGGAGCAGAGTCTAAAAATTAATGCGAGCCACAATAGGGAGCTAATGAAATTTAATGAAGAGAGGAGTGACGTGTGCTCCTAAGATTTTCAATGTGGACAAACGACTCGCACTATGCATACGTATGTGAATTGGGACACACCTACACTCTTAAAAATAAGGGTGAAGCAGAAGAACCTTTCTTGTCTTTATGATTCTATAAAGAACCTTTAACATCTGGAGAACCTTTCTGTTTCACAAAGTTTCTTTGTGGCATGACACCGTGTCTACACCAGACGCGACCAGTGTGGACAAAATTTGAAATAATAATGGGTTCTAATGTGTTTCTAATGTATTTTGTTGTGTCGCGTTGCACCTGTCGCGTACGGTGTGGACACGGTGTTAAAGTAAGAAATAGATGTTATTTTTTGGAACCAAAAATGGTTCTTCTATGGCATCGCTGGGAAGAATCTTTTGAGGACCTTTATTTATAAGAGTGTATACCGAACAAGCAACATGTAAGGACAGCCTCAGAACTTGGCTTTTTGTTTGCGCAGAACATTGAGGTGAAAACCTGCAAAATACTGTAACTACTAATCACTTCCTTCAAAAAATGTACCTAGTTTGTGAAAGCTGTCACATTTAAGGGGCTGGAATAAACACACAAATCTAACAGTGTTGTTGGAAATTTCGCATAACCAGATATGCAAATGTGATGTATCTAAATGTCAATCATTTGCTTTACTGTGGGTGTGAGTGGACAGCAGTGGTTTAGATCCATACATTAAACACTGCAGGTGTAAAAGGCTTTCCTTGTACCAGTTCCAGGAGAGCATTTACTCAGGTCCACTTCGCTCTGGTCTCTCTCTCTCTCTCTCTCTCTCTCTCTCTCTCTCTCTCTCTCTCTCTCTCTCTGGGCAGGGCATTAGATTGATGTGGATTGAGTTTTGTTTTAACATCTGACACACACACACACACACACACACACACAGTACGGCCTGTATACTCACGTTATTTCCCAGTCCTATCATAACATGTCTTTAGTGTTAAAATCCCTTCTTTTTATTAAAAAAATTATATAAAAAAAAATATATGCCAGAAATTATAGATATTTTATTTCACGTAAATTCTCATGGACTTTGGATTGTTGGAAATAGCATACTACAGTATTATAATTTTGTGCAGTGTATAAAATGTTTCAGCGGCAATAACATATACAGACGTTATGTGGCCCAAACTTACCTTCTGGTAGACCTCCACCAATAACTGTTGAGAAGTTTACAGTTTTATGAATGTAATTTTGCAATTACTATTTTTCCTTTATATAAGTTAATTTCGATATGAATTAAATTAACCAAATACAGACCCCAAGTTATCTTCGGGGCTGAGCGTGTGCGTCTGATGAAACAGCCTATACTGTACAGTAGAAAGAACGCTTCATGCAATCAGATGATCACATGTCAAAAACTGCATTTAATTGGTATATTTATCAAAGTTCTATAATGAAGTGGCATGCAATATGCAGCAGTAACTACATATCAAACACAAGATCTGACTACTGAGGGCCGGTGTTTCCTTCTTATTTGGAAGCTGCAGGCCATTAGCAGTAGTTTTGTTGTGTGGGAGTGGTGAATTTGGCCTTTAATTGAATTATTCTTTGCTCTGATTGGCCTGGCAGACTTGTTCAGCATATCCTGTTTAAACCTTTATTACCGAAGACATCATACGCCTAAATGTCACAGACTGGGAGGATTTAGGAAAGTAATGACAGCAATAAAAATCTGCATTCGCTCAACATTTCACACTGAAGGTTTTGTAGATCTGTAGGATTGTTTGGGTTCAGGTGCATTATGGGTATGTGACCAGAAATATTTTGAAATGCAAAAATAAAAAATCTGTAAAAAATGATTTACTCACCCTGATGTCCATATAACTTTCAGTCCTGTGTGGTCTGTCACATCCCCTGAGAAAACAAGCAACACGTTAATTTGTTAAAAGCAAACGGCGAAAATGGGACAATTTGATGTTATCAAGAAAAAATAACAGGCTCTGTTAAACATCTACTGTAACAAAATGAAATATAGTAATTTAAATATTGTCTAAAATAACATTTCATCTGAATACATACGTAAAATGAAAATCACAGATGAGATCTCTTTTATATCAAAATTATTGCTCCTAGACATCAATGAAATTCAGCAGATTGAAACTTTCCTGTGGTGCTTTGAGGAAAATATATTTCTCCTGAGAAAAAGAGCCATCCATCCATCCATCTTCTTCCGCTTATCCGGGGCCGGGTCGCGGGGGCAGCAGTCTAAGCAGGGATGCCCAGACTTCCCTCTCCCTAGACACTTCCTCCAGCTCTTCCGGGAGGATACCGAGGCGTTCCCAGGCCAGCGGGAGACATAGTCCCTCCAGCATGTCCTAGGTCTTCCCCGGGGTCTCCTCCCGGTGGGACATGCCCGGAACACCTTCCCGGGAAGGCATCCAGGGGGCATCCGGAAAAGATGCCCGAGCCACCTCAGCTGGCCCCTCTCCATGTGGAGGAGCAGCGGATCTACTCTGAGCTCCTCCCGAGTGACCGAGCTTCTCACCCTATCTCTAAGGGATCGCCCAGCCACCCTGCGGAGAAAGCTCATTTCGGCCGCCTGTATCCGGGATCTTGTCCTTTCGGTCATGACCCACAGCTCATGACCATAGGTGAGAGTAGGAATGTAGATTGACCGGTAAATCGATAGCTTCGCCTTGCGGCTCAACCCCTTCTTCACCACGACAGACCGGTACAGCGACCGCATTACTGCAGAAGCTGCACCGATCCATCTGTCAATCTCCCGTTCCATCTTTCCCTCACTCGTGAACAAGACCCCCAGATACTTGAACTCCTCCACTTGAGGCAGGAACTCTCCACCTACCTGAAGTGGGCATGCCACCCTTTTCCGACTTAGAACCATGGCCTCAGATTTGGAGGTGCTGATTCTCATCCCAGCCGCTTCACACTCGGCTGCAAACCGTCCCAGTGCATGCTGGAGGTCCTGGTCTTATGGGGCCAGCATGACGACATCATCCGCAAAGAGCAGAGTTGAAATCATGTGGTCCCCAAACCCGACGCCCTCCGGCCCCTGGCTGCGCCTAGAAATTCTGTCCATAAAGATTATGAACAGAACCGGCGACAAAGGGCAGCCCTGCCAGAGTCCAACATGCACCGGAAACAAGTCTGACTTACTGCCGGCAATGCGAACCAAACTCCTGCTCCGGTTGTACAGGGACCGGATAGCCCTTAGCAAAGGGTCCCGAATCCCATACTCCCGGAGCACCCTCCACAAGATGCCTCGAGGGACACAGTCGAATGCCTTCTCCAAATCCACAAAACACATGTGGATTGGTTGGGCAAACTCCCATGAACCCTCCAGCACCCTGGAGAGGGTATAGAGCTGGTCCAGTGTTCCACGACCGGGACGAAAACCACACTGTTCCTCCTGAATCCGAGGTTCTAAGAGCCAAACGTCTCAAATGTCTCCAGTAGAGTATCAGAAGATCTCTTAAAACTGAGCTCAGATTTGCCAAGTTTGAAACTGAATGTGAATATTATTTAAAATCTCAATAAGAACTTTTTTCAACCAATTGACTGAAATCCAGATTATTTTCCCTATACAGTTAACAATGCATCTTTACGGCTCTCATTTAACAATTTTTTCATGCTCAAATGTAAGAGAAACATCCGGGACATTAAAGGGATAGTATAATTTACTCACCTTTGAGTTGTTCCATATCGGTATACATTTCTTTGTTCTGATGAACAGTGAGACAGATATTTGGAAGAATGCTTGCAACCAAAGAGTACTTGGCCCCCCTTTAGTTGGAAAAATTGCTTAATATTTTTTTGGTTCTGTTGAACACAAAAGAAGATATTTTGAACAGGACAGCAAACAAGTCCGGGGCACTTTGACTTCCATCCTCATTTTCCCTTCTATGGTAGTCAACGGTGGCAAAGTTTGGTTTTGAGCATTCGTCCAAATATCTTTTTCCGTGTTCAACCAAAGAAGTCTGGAACAACTTGAGTGAGTTATTCATGACAGAATTTTTATTTTTGGGTGAACTGTGCCTTTAATACTCAACACAACTGAAAACGCCATGAAAGACGAGCTATGCAAGAGCAACATAACATTTTCCTTTTGAATGGCTTTCAATGAGTGAGAATGCTTTTTTGGTTTATACTGTAGGGTGTAGTCAGGGCACCTACCAGCATAGGCTAACTAGACCATGCTAACTTTCCAAACTTTGACACCCCGGGAAAAAAATTCAAAAGCAGTCTTCTTCAAATGTGGCTTGAGAACTGAGACTTCAGAAGACTTTTTCTGCAATCTGTCCCCGTTCACCTTCATTGGGACGACGATCAAGTCTTTGGCCAGACTTTTCACATACGTAAAAACTAAACCATATGACAGAAAAAAGTAATGATGATGTTTCAGCATTTCAGTGTTCTGTTTTTTAAAGTGCACAGGGGGCTAATAACAGCGTCATCTCCTTTACTAACGGTTTTAGCTCTTTCTGAAAGAGTGCGAACAGCGCTGAAGCAAATCAATGAACCGTGGAAGCACACAGGTACACCGCTAGATGTAAAGAGGTAAACAACTGCAGCAATAATAGAGTCCAGAATCCACCAAATGGTCTTAAAAGCCTCTTCAGCAGCTGAGCTTTTAAGAGATCCGTCCAAACTCCAGAGATGCCGTTTTAGGGCCACGGGACCGAACACCACCATAGATGGATTTCTCGCTAGCTCCCTTGTTCTCTCTCTTTCCCTCCTGCCATATTTCTCTCTTGGCTGATCCTGATGAGGAGGGAAAGAGGGAGGAAGTCTGGAGCCATCACCGTGTCCTGATAGAAGCAGAAAAAGGGTCTAGTGTGGTCCTGCCAGTAATTGTGGTCAGGGCACTACGACCTTTACTGCTGCGCGTATGGAGACCGTCAGAGATGGAGGTGGAGGTAGGGCACAATGTTTATCCCTATGGGAGGACGAGACTGCAATCACAGCAGTCCGACCGACATCATCCATCCTCCTCTGGGCTTTTTAGGAACAGAGAGCCTTCAGGTTAACAAGGAGCTGGGAAAAGTACAACAAGAGAGAAGCTGGATCTGTAACAGACAACAGATCTCAAGTAGAATCTTTTATATGTTTCTACCAGACAACTATGAGGTTGACTGGAGACTTGGTTAAGACTGTTCATCAGATTTGCTTAAAAAAAAATTATCTCAATATTCTCACATACATCTCCTGCGTTTCGAAATAAATCCCAACAAAGTGTCTGGATTTGTGAAGAGCTCAAAATAGTGAGGTCTCCGTATGAACTTTGACTCAATCACATTCACACAAATCTGTGTGCTTCAGATTCATTTGATAGATTATACAAATGTTACATTTATGTCTTTTGGTTTTTATCTTGAATTGTAGAAGAAACACCGACACCAAACTGATATAAAAATGGGTAAGTTGGACATAGTTGCGTCACATATAATAGCTGTTTCTATATTGTGTATTTTAGCACAACTGTAACTGTATTGACCAACCGGCATCAAGGACCTATAGTGGCATCTATTCCAATCAAAAAAATCACAGATGACAACTCTTTAATAACTCAATTATTTATCCCAGACATCAGTGGCATTAAATGGAGAGGAAATGGAAACTTTTGCTCAAATTTCTCTTAAAAAACATCTGAAATCTCACAATATGTCTGTGATTGGAGTTTCTCAACAATGTCTCAAACTGAGCTCAGATTTGTCAAGTCTACAATATTACTGAAGATTTCAATATGAACTCAAACATTTCTCATCAAACTTACCCCAAATCAAGATTCATTTTACACCTCCTTACTCTAATTCGTGTATTTTTAGTCTCTTTCTGTTTTTAATTCAAATTCCGGTAAAATTAAATTGATACATGAAACACATGAAACAGCTCCATTGAATCTCCTGAGCTATGAGAGAGCAACCTTTGAGCAAAACGTGTTCATGGATTGAGACACTAGTAGCACAGCAACTTTCAAATGATGTTAAAACGTGAAACATTTAACCAATCGTATCCACAAGTTTCCGGAGGGCACTACTTTAAAAATGGGTACGTGGGTACAATTTCTGGTGAAGCGGCTGAAGTACTGTATTGCACTTTAAATAACACATTCTGATGACAGAAAATGAGACTGTGATTCATATTTTAATTTTAATACTGTTGGTTATCTTTAAAAAATACTTTTGAAACTGATAAGCAACACCTGCTGTTTGTGGCTGCACTTACATCCAGGCAAAGCTTATTTCACGTCTTAAAAAAAAGAGTGCTTCACACATAGATCTAAAGTTAAAAAAGACTGCCCTGTGGACAGCTTCTCTGAAGCAAATAGATAAGGAACATAAAACATTACTTAGACTGAATGTGCTCATAGTTTCAAAAGAGTTCGCTGTTTTAAAAGGAAGTTCAAATAGATTCATGTCATCATAAACACATGGGACAGTAAACTGGATTTAAAAGGATTCTTTACTGTATTCTATCGACGTGTTTATCTGTTGGAATATATTACATCATGTTTACTACATTTCTCATCTGATATGCTTGATATAAAGTATTTCTTCGTATATCGTCTAAAAATGTTAAAAGGCAGCTTTTGCCTTTGATCTTTAGTATGATGTTTATCAAATGAATGGTCAGCTTACAATACAGCAGCTTTGTGTTGTGCATGCTGGTTTAAGATGGTCCTGAGCTGGTTTAAGATCCGCTAAAACCAGCACATGGCCATCTTAAACCAGCACATGATTTTAAACCAGCACAAACCATCTACCGTGCTTCAAAACCTCCCTAGCCAGCATATGCTGTTAAATTCAACAGGGATTCTGAAACCTTGTATCTCCATACTTCGAGATTTCTATTTTTTGGCATAAATCATTTTTATTAGTCACATTTTATGTTTATTATTTGATATGCAAATATCTTCCGAATAAAAAGTATTAAAAAAAGAGCTTGTCATATTGGACAACACACTTAGTAGCCTAAAGTGTTTTTTCCATTTCCTGATCAAACGAATTTGGACATCCAAGAATTTGGACATCTGAAGGACAGCGATGGTGTATTAATAGTAGCAAACCGAAAGCATATTCCCACTTTGATTTCTATCTAATTTAAGGAATTTAAGTAACAGCTACAGCTAGAAAAAAAGATCAATCTTCAAATGGTCACTTGACACAGACTATCAAAAACCGTTTGAATACATATCATCATTTGTTTGTTGTGCGGCTCCTCTTGATCTCAAAAGTTTCCCATCCCAACAATTCTAACAGGTGGAGAACTTCCCTTCCAACTCGAGCCACCTGCAGCTCACTTACCATCTCACTTCTGCAAGTGTCACAAAGGTGTCTGGTAACCATTGCTTTCTCCCATCTCACACTCGACTAATGGACTGCAAGCCCCTCCCCTCTATTTCTTCATCTCGGACTGGGAGGCAGCGAGAGGAGGAGAGGAGGCAACAGCCCACCGTTCCCCTGGGCCCTTCTACACGGCTCAATAGCTCAGCTCCTGGATGGGATCATAACCCTGAGTGCTGGCCAAGAGAAGAGCCGCCTCTACTTACGTCCAGTGTTCCCGCTACAATCGCTGCCATCTCTGATGCTGAGTGGAGATGCCCCAGGATACAAACTCACTCGAACCGATGGCACAGGTGTGTTATCGTTGGTTGCCCTCGGTTGGGGTCCTGCTTCTCTTTCTGGTTCCAACAGCCCTGAGCGGATGCCCGGGTGCCTGCCGATGTTCCTTTGCCATGCTGCAGTGCCTGGAGACGGACGGGATTGCCAGCATCCCGGCGTTGGCACCACAGGAGAGCGAAAACGTCACAGAGATGTGAGTTGAGTTTCAAACGATGCTCGAAAGTCAATCATTACCAGAAACCATGTTGTGCTTGATGGAAGTTAAGCAATGTTTAGTTTGTGTGTCCTTACACAACAAGTGTTGCTCTGGAAGAGATGAAACCGCTTGTGAGTTCAGTCAAAGGCAACTGGCCTTTAAGAAGAGCATATGGTTGTATGTTTATGGTGTGTTGCGCCGGTTTACCCCAGACAACGAGATTACTGGAAACTTATAATGGAATAGAGGAAAGTGGCCTTGTTCTGCGTTGAGCTGTTTGTAGTTTCTCTGAGAGCTTTAAAGAGTGTTAGGTAACACTATCTAACCGAACATAATCTATTCAGGGACGTGATGAAAAAACATTGTAACGTTCAGTTTGCTACAGAGTAATCAGATGGGCGCAGACGTATTTGAAAATGCTTTAGTATAATGAGATAACTTGAGCGTGCATCATTTGGGAAACGGCTTTATATCACGCTGACGTTCATGGCTATAGTAGGTAACATACTGTTATCGCTATGCCATTTACACTCTCTCTCTGTCGTGTGTTCTCTTACTTATGTTTGACAGTAAAAATGTGTCATTTAATGGTAAATAGTAAAACGATACATTTAAAATTTAGATTAACGGTTGTTACTATAGGATTCACAGTAGAAAAATGTATTATATATATATATATATACTTTGTGTATATATAGGTTTTATATATAAATATATGTATGTATGTATACATATACTGTGTATGTGTTTACCTGGTAAACCCTACATTTTGGAGACAAAGATGTCAAAATCAAAAGATGGCAATATCCAAAATCCTTGTCGGGACTTTTTTTTGTCCCCATAAGGAAACAAGCTTTTAAATCATACAGAATTAACTTTCTTGAAAATCTAAAAGTATTGTGTAATTGTTAGGTTTAGGGGAAGGGAATATGATATACACTCTGTACAGTATCAAAACCATTGTGTCTATGGAACGTCCCCATAAAACATGGAAATCTAATATGTGTGTTTGTGAGAGTGTTGGTGCGTGTGTATGTGTGTGTTTGTATTTATGCATATGTATGTATATATATTTGTATATGTAAACAAATGTGTTATGTATTGTTTTGTATATATGCAAACTCACATAAATATTATACTTATATAGTACAAACTTCATCCTAAAAAGTTGTAATAACGATACATATCACATTTGTTTACATTTTTGTTTACTAGTTTTTTTATTACAGTTATGCTTCTATTTCATAATTTCACACTTTACAGTTGCCATAATGTCACAAAATAAGGCCTGATTTATAACCATGATATGTTTCTCTCCAAACTCCAAACCCTTGCCATTTCTTTTGTTGTGTGTGTACTCTCAACACACCTGTCCAATTGAGATCCTCCCAACTTCACAGTCTCTACATTTACTACAAGCATTCAATCAATAAGCGAGAAGGCTCTTTCGCCACGTGTTTATGGAGAACACTTTGTGCCCATAAAATCAGAGCGTTTCATCGTATTAGCGAGATGGGTACAGTACATATGAACACGGCTTCTGTCAGGGACGAAAACAAGCCACCTCATACCAGCAGCAGAAATTCATCATTCATCTAGTAAATTCCATCCCGTGAATTGCTTGCGAATGCCCCGCTGAAAACAATAGATGAAATATTACCCACTCGATGCGATTCAATAAGCTAAAGCAGTTTGAGATGTCATCCCACCTGCTCTGTTATTGCATTATGGCTCTCTGGGTCAATCAGATGCTAATAAATATGCCTTGTTCTCAAACACAACTCAGAATCCGAGGACATGAGAAGATTCCATTAAAGTCAAAAGAAATGTCTTAAGCTAGAGATTTGATTATTGATGAACTAGAGAGATGCTTCAATGCTGGTCTTTATTTTGTTAACAATCATTTGTTTGCAGTGAATGGGGTAGAAATGTTCATGTCCCACTTTGTAGAAGCCGTGATTAAAAATACACCAGGAACACGCAGTAAACATCTAGTCTATAATGAGAGTGAGCGAGAAATCATAGACCCTTGTGATCATTTGCACATATGGCCGTGCTTTAACAATATTATAAAAAGCGTCATGTTGTGCTTATGGATCGACCATGAATATCAATCAAAACATCAGATTAAATTGAGTTTGATCATGTATTCACTTACAAATCAATATCTTTGACATTAGCTCTCTGGTTTATCAGACTTTTCTAATTTCAAGTGTTGATATCATTGTCGAAATACAATGTTCTGGATGATGCACTTTCAAATCATATCATTTTCATTTGTAGAATTAAACAAGCCTTTCCCATCTCAAAACCATTCTGAAACATTTAAACCGACTTGTTCTTAAAAAATATGGAGTTATGATGGACACCCCATTTAAACTTTTCACAAGAAGAATCTGGTTCTCCTTCTCGGAAGCAGAACTACTTCTGTAGAAAAGCTACTTGTGTGGAACTGAAAAACAATCGATTTCAAAACTCTTCACTAATTCCTCAAATTAACAGCTGCACGGGCACAGCAGCGTCTCATTCAGCTCACACAGACCTGAAACCAGACAGAGCTCGGAGTTTTAAAATGACGATGAGACAAGAATCAGGTGAACGTTACAGCGCTTTTGTTTAGATGTTTTTACAATGCAGTCTTTGAAAGAAATATTTTTTTATATTTTAAGAAAGCAGTTTCACGTCCATGCATTGCTGTTATTTCACAGTTATTTGTATCCACCGGGAGTAAATTGGATTATGAAATATGGGTTGATTACCAGAATGGAGACAGGTGGTTGGAGGGGAAGAGCTGAAAAGTGTCAGGGACTTTTGATCTCGGCTGAACAGCAAAGTTGGTCAAATGCATTGTCAGTACATTTAAGGATCATAAAAGCAATCACTTCGACACTCACATTCACTTAATCATGCAAAACAAATCAATGGATAAAGAAAATACCCATAGAGTCGCAATGAACGAAGTACCACTGAACATCTTAGCTACCACATAGCAACACCCTGGGCACACATAAATAGCATCACATCTGCTAGAAAAGGAAAAGATTTTGGTTAAACTGATAATGAGAACAAGCTTTTCTCATTTCAACCCTCCAGCTACATAGAGAACCAACCCTACCTGGAGAACATCACAGACACGGACCTCGCCAACTACAGAGACCTAAAGAACCTGTGAGTCATCTCGGATTGAAAGATTTCCATACATTTTAGCAGTTGAGATCATGACTTTGTACATTGATGAACTTATCCACTTTGAATGATGAATACTGTGGTTTGACATGTGCTCTTATAGCGTTCAATAGTAGGCTTAAGAATATGTGTGTGTGTTTCACATTTGACTTTCAGGACGGTGACAGATTGTGGATTGCTGCATATCTCTGAAAATGCATTTCAACATAATTTCAAGCTGCAGTATGTGTGAGTATTTTTAACAGAGGATTGGTCTTCCCACAATACACTGGGGTATTACGGCTTGTACCTGTCAATCACTTTAAACTCTCTTTCCTTTAGATGAGTGAAGCTTTCTGATTGGTCTCAGGCGGTAAAACTGTGATGAATTTTCAGAAACAAATGACACATTTCACTTCTAGAAATCATTAGACATCATAGATTTTCCACAGGGTTATTATAGGTTGCTAAAACGTATAATGCTTCTGTTAAATAAAAGAAAAGAAAATCCTAGCCTAAATATTATTTAAAAAACTTAAACTGAGCTAAAATTAGAAATGTTGCCTCAGAAATAAATAAGCTGAAATAAGGTTAAGTTAAGGTATGAAAATGTCATAGTGAAAATAAAAATTAAACTAAAATTATAATTAAATTAAATCAAATTTATATAGCAAAATGACAAAAATGATATCAAAATAAAAAATTAAAATAGATTTTTACTTTAAGTTTAAATAATAATATAAAAAATAAAATATTATAAAAAATTATCAAATTAAAAAGTGTTAAAAACGTAAACCAAAAATATGAAATAAAAACTATTTTAAAATATTAATATAACTCTCTGAAATGAATTATCTTCTATGTTTGGCTGCATACAATACATTTCAGCCTTTAAAGTTGAAAAATCTGCAAAGTGAAATATAATAATTGCTCACCAAACAACGACAGGGAAAATAACAGTTGTTATGCCTCTGAGGTTAACCCACCACAAGAAACCTTACAGAACGTCAAAAGCAGGAATAAAACTGAATGCAACGAAATACAAAAAACACAATATTACATCTATTCTGATCAAGCATCACATGTCAACAAAACTCTAATGATAATAGCCGTGTGTCTCCAAAGGTTGTCGACCCATCTCTCCACTATCTTGTAACCGGTATCTCTTAGTGTGTGTGACATGCCCACTGTTGTTGATGTGGGAGAAAGCGGTCACACAGGAGGGGGGTGTAGAGAGTCTTCGGATGGGACTAAGGGGGGGTTTGGGGAAACATGAGAGCATATCCAGCAGTCACCCTTTACTCACCCACTTTGGCGTATTATTGACAACTGATGCATAATAAATACACTCCACTAAGGGTCCATTATCACACAATCAATATTTCACAGAGGGCTGTGTGGAAGAACAGATGTGTCTCTAAGGTCTGGAAGCATTACGTGTTGGGGAGATATACAGTCGGAAAAATCACGAGATTTTATTCGTCTGTCCAATTCAAAGCTTTTGTTTGCTTCTTTAATCTGCGGCCCCTCCCCTGGACGCCAGGCTGAAACGGCAGCTGCTATTCTCAGGCGCTCTCTCCCTATGGTAGAATCGAACTGTAATAGATAGGCCCCGATGCCCGACCCATCTGACATGAACTTTGGGGAGTAGCGAAAACAAATATTTGAACCCTTGCTGGCCCCCATTAGCCCTGCCACAGAGAATCTATATCAGTGAAGGCATCACTGTCCCCGCTGCCTCTTATCCGTGCGTTCCTTCAGCTCTGCTTTACAGTTTTTGCCCCTGAGGATGCCTCGCAAATTCAATTACACAAGGAAAGTGAATTTCTCTACATCAGAAAGCGTTTATGTTAGACAACTCAACGGCTTCTTGAAAACAAGCCATTTTGATCACACCTCGTCTGTGTCTGTCCGTCTTTCTATATTTATCCATATCTACCTTTCCATCTCTATATATACATTTGTATATATTTTTTGTATCTATAATGTATCTATAAATGATGTATATACAGCCTCAGAAAAATTTAAGAGACTATTTCACACAACGGTTATTTGTCGGTATGTGTTTAGTTAAAGGGATCATTTTTGTTTCATCCGAGCTACTGACAATATTTAACCAAATTTCAAATAAAGATATTCTTTCTATTTGCATTTATTTGCAGATTTTTTTTATGTGATAACCTGGATTTTTATCACAGTTTTCATGTGTCTTGTCATGCTGTCAGTCTTTCACATTGCTGTTGGATGACTTTTTGTCACTCCTGTGGGTTTAATTTTGTTGAAATTCTACAGACACTGGACTGGAATGGCCATAATACATCTAGGAAAGCTGATTTGAAATTTAATTTGGAATGGTTCATTTTATATATGAAATCCATACATCCATACTGTATATCCATCCATCCATCTATCTATCCATTTCTATACATATAAATATCCATCCATATCTTTTATCTATATATAATGTATAACCACCAATCTATACATATATAAACATCCATCCATCCTTAACTATCTATCTACACATCCATATATATCCATACGTATCTATCCACTCATCCATCCATCCATTCCAATCTTTACATATAGAAACATATCTATACATCTATATACTATATATCCATCCATATTCATCATTCCATCCATATCTATATACATCCATACACATCCTTCCATCCATAATTCCGAATCAGCACAATGTTTAATATTTTTTCAAAGGAAATGAGCTTCTATCAAATACTACTTGTAGGCCTATTCAAATAATATAGAAGATATTTGACAAATGAATGAGAAAATGTTTTTATATTTCTACATGTTCTTTTTAACAGGAATCTGGCGTCTAATTCACTGCTACACATCAGCTGGAGAGTGTTTCATTCTGTTCCTCTCTTGAGTTTGTAAGTAGCGTATACTAGCATATTTTCTTCCATTTTTTTTTTGGAACTACAAAGTAAACAATTTACTTCTTCTTAAGGAATTTAAATCTCTATTCACATACTTGATCAACCCACTTTGTTGAAAGGGAGAAATAAGCATAAGAAATGTTGTCTTTTGTACAGAATTCTGAGAGATAATCGGCTCACCTGCTCATGTGACATCTACTGGCTTCAGCAATGGCACAGAACCCGACAAGGCGACGGCGACTCGCAACAAAACTGCATAAAAAATGGCAACAGCATTTTACTGGATTCATTTGAAATGGATAACTGCAGTAAGTGGACCCATCTAAAATAAAACACATTTAAAAGAGGATCTGTGTCATTTCTGTGTAACCACTGGCTGCACCAAACAACTTGTAAAAAACTGCAATTCTGTTCGGTGTTGTAAGCGGCACAGAAATGAGACCACTTTAACATCTTCATATAAAATGTGCTATGTTTACATATCATTTTCATAAATGTATGTCATAGCAAAAACTCACAACACCAGTAAAGTGACATTCCTTAAAGGGATCTTTTATACAAAAATGACTTACCCTCGTGTCATTCTAAACCTGTGTGACTTTCTTGCTTTTGCATAACGATATTTTAAAGATCATTGGTTAGCAAACAACACTGGTCCCATTTGACATCCATGTAAGGACTCGAAACCAGTAATACATTTCTTTAAATAAAAAGGGTTTTGAGTGACGTGGTAAATAAATCAAACAGATGTTTTGTGGATGACCTGTAGCTTTAAATAAAAATGTGTGTTGTATTTTGCAGGTGTTCCTGAGGTCAAAATCTACTCGCCTACATTAACCACTCAAGAAGGTGGAAATCTGACATTCAAATGTCAAGTAAGCGGAGTACCGATGCCCGTTATCAGGTGGAAAACTGATCAGCTACAATCCAACTGGACTCTTCAGGTACATCATTCTTCATGTGTGTTTTTCAAATGTAGTTAAGGATGCAATCTATGACAGGATGATTGACCCCTAGCTCAAAGCGTTCCCATATCACTACTATCACTCCAAAGTTACAACAGATGGTTGGGTAAAAAATGGAAAAACCCAACCATTGGGTTCGAATGAACCTATGCTGGGTTGTTTCAACCCAAAATGCTCCTAATTCAAACCAACTGTTGACTTTGTGCATACTTTACTTAACCATGGGTAGAAACATCTCAACTTTTTTTATTAGAGTTAAAGGTACAGTTTGTAAGACTTCTGCAGTAAAATATCCAAAATCAACTTGACCAATGTTATATTTTATTAAGCTGACTACTAATATCTCAAATGTTTCCAGCTGCTTTTAAATCCTAAGAAAATAACCATTCATAACAGTGGACCGCGGCCGTTTGGTCACCTGTCAATGGCGTCATATCCGCACTACCCTTTGGTAATGCCTTTACTGACGTAGCAACCGTGACACTATCGTAGACAGATGCGGAAGTAGTTTGTACCGTCGGTCCGTCTAGAATTATAGCAAATGATGTGGGTATGTTCAAAATTACTTTAACTATGATTGATTTGAAGACTTAAAACCATCGAATTGGACAATAACTGTAACATCTATGACTAATACTTTAGTTATAAACCTTACATTACTTGGGTCTAATTCATTATAATGAAATAAATTGATTTCATCAAACGCGACATTTATAAAACTTTATTACTTTACCTCTTCTGCTAACATGATTTCTCGTTCCGTCTGATTGATGTATCAGCGGTACCATCAGCAGTGGAGTTGAAGACAACATATCCCATCATTCCACGCTTCTACACATCGTCATCAAGCTACGCGATTGTTGTTGTTTTGATCGTGCGCCCTCTAGCGGCGATTTCTACAAACTGTACCTTTAATAAAATCTTGTCTACTTTATGTTTAATATTTTCAGCGGGGAACTTGGGGATCAACTCTCGAGCTGGTGCTGTATATGTGGAACATCTCTTCTCAAGACAACCTCCATAACCTCACATGTGAAGCGGAGAATCGAGCCGGTCTGGGAGAAGAAATGGTCGAACTGGACATTCAATGTAGGTCTATACTCTCAAATGTGATCCTTTTCAAACGTAGCTTTCTTTGGTAGCCAGATAATCTGACAACAACCTTTTTGTTCCTTATATTTTAAAATATTTTACAAACCATGTTATTTTTAAAAAGGACTCAAAGGGAAAGTTTACCCAAAATTAAAATACTGTCATCATTCACTCACCCTCTGGTCATTTCAAACTTCTAGACTTTCTTTCTTCGTCAGAACACAAAATAAGAAGATGTTTTTGAAGTTGGTAACCGAACAGCGCCAGCACCCATTGACTTCTATTGTATAAACACAAAACCAATGCAAGTGAATGGGTACCAATGTCGGTTAGCAACATTCTTCAAAATATCTTCTTTTGTGTTCTGCAGAAGAAAGAAAGTCAAACAAGTTTGAGATGACAAGAAGGTGAGTGAATGATGACAGATTTTTCACTCTTGTATGAACTATCACCTCAAACCCACCATCCGATACAAACACACAAGAAACTAGTAGCAGCGTAGATAGACGCTGGAAGTTTTTCCTCTGAAATTCTCCCATATGACCGCACTCAACACCACAGCAATTACCACTGTTTATCACCTTCTATTCAGATGAAGAAAAACAGTGCTTGACTTCAGACAAATGTATAGTCATCAGGGGAGCGATAATGACTGTCAGGAAAATGGCATGATAACCGTCTTCAGATCTTGTTTGTTCTCTGCTAATGGATTTCTCTCCCCCGAAGTCCGGAAATATAATTGTGACGATTGATTGGCAGATAGCAAGTGTGTTAGCCGCCAGTCTATCAGAATCATCCTACTGGTGAACGAGGGCTTGAGGACGGCCAATGCTTTACTAGCTGTGCAATCATAAAATCTAAAAATATTGGGTTATTTGAACCCATAGTGGTTAAAAAATGGACAAACTCAACAGTTGAGGGTAAATGAACCCAGATATTTTTTAATTTTGACTTTAAAATGGGTTAAAACAACCCAGAATTTTGAGTTGAAACAACCCAGAATAGGTTCATTTAAAACCCAACTGTTGGGTTTGACACTTTTGACCCAACGCTGGGTTGAAATAACCCAACATTTTCAGAATGAAGTGGGTATCTGTCCCACGTCTTAGTGTGCAGGTCCTATAGCATATTTCCTATCTGTTCTAGGTATCTTTTATTAGGTCCAGACTGTAATCTATTATACACTGTAATGTCCTGGCGTTAATTATGGTCTAAGCGTACTGACTGCAAACTGTAGCTTTGACGATTTGAGATGATGATTTTCACCTTCGGCCATCTACAGTAACCTCAACACGGTTATTAAAGAAAAGCTAAAGATTCTTTAGTCCTCATGTTGTACAAAACCTGTATATGACCCATTCTTTTGCATAACAAAAAAGATATCTTGAGAAATGTCTTGGTGGTTGTGTTCATACAATGGATGTCAATGGTAGTCGATGCTGTTTGGTTACCAACGTTCTTCAAAATATCTTCTTTTGTGCTCTGCAGAAGAAAAACTTATTCAGGTTTGGAATGACATGAGGGTGAGAATGACAGTACAGTTGCTGAATGCAAACTGGTTTAAAACCCATTTAAGCATTAAAGGGATAGTTCACCTAAAAGCAAAAATTCTGTCATCATTTACACTAAAAATGTATTTGTTCTTTTGAACACAAAGAAAGATATTTGGAACAATGTCAGTATCCAAACAGATCTCATCCCCCATTTACTGCCATTGTAGGGAAAGTAAATTCTATGTGGGATGAGATCTGTTATGTTACTGACATTCTTACAAATATCTTCCTTTGTATTTAGCAGAACAAAGAAATCTATACAGATTTGGAACAATCTAAGAGGGAGTACATTTTGACAAATTTAATTTTTGGGTGAACTATCCCTTTAACATCAAGGTGGCGTTACCATACATACGCATACACAGATGCTTCAGTCAACATTTCAGTTGCTGACGTTACTTACAGTAAAAATCAATTGTCCCAATGAGGCATCTATGTATATCTATCTATAGATGTACCAAAGCCTTTTTTTAAAGGTAAACTCTTTGAAAGAAGGGACTGTGAATCTGTGCGGTGTGCTTCCTGAAGGCAGGGTCATGGGTTAAGAGCAGCCTAATGCTTATGGAGCAATGGCCGGCATGTGCGCATCAGCATGTTCAGCAACCATTTCCTGCATCCCACCTTCACTGAGATCTCAAGTGCCTCTTGTGGTCAGGTCCCCTAAACAGACAGAAATGTTTTATTTAAAACAGGTCAACAGGTTTGCTGTAAAGATGGAGCACATTGATTCATGGAAAAAACTATGAGTGATGTGCCAGTCATCTGAAAAACAGATAGTAGACGGGCATAACTATTATCCATCCGGAAAGATTACAGTGTTATTTTAACAAACTGTATGAATGCCAGATCCTGAAGAACTTGCGTGATGAAGAATTAAAGATTTTTTTAAAGTCGTGCTAAAAAGACCCGGATGAATTTCCATGATGGTCTTAGCTGGTTATAGATAGAGACATAGCAGCACCCTAAACACACAAACTAGTGACGAACAATGCTGGTCTTTGTAAAGTGGAAAAGGATCAAATCTGTCATTATTTATTCACATCTTTAGTCTGTGAAACACAAAAGAAGATAAGTCTCACTGGTGTTGTGTTCATACAATGGAAGTCAATAGTGTCCAGTGTTGTTTGGCTACCCACATTCTTCAAAATATCTTATTTTGTGTTCCACAGAAGAAAGTAAATCACACAGGTTTGGAATGACATGATGATGAGAATCACGTTACATATGCTGTAACTGGTGAAATCTCTTTGCATCACACTCGTTTCCACTCACAGTCTGTCTGCGTTCAGTTCCAGTGCGAATCTTGTTTCTACGGGATCCAGAATCTCAGCATCACTGGTGTATCCCGTTCGTCTTGGACAGCAATCCTCTAGCTACTATCAAATGGCTGTACAACAACAAGCCTCTTATTGAGAACCGCTACACTTACACGGAGCTGATCAGAGATGCGTCCGACGGCTCCGTCCAACACGGCTGTCTCTACCTCAACAAGCCCACCCATCTGAACAACGGCTACTACACCCTCATGGTGGATAACAAACTGGGGCAGGACAAGGCCACGGTAAATGGGAAGTTCATGGAAAATCCGTTCGACCCTTTAGACCCAGAAGGCATCATTCCTGGTGAGGCAACATCATAACACACCTTATAATCACAATTTAAAAAGTTTCATCGTCTAATTGAATGTTATTATTTCTCTTCACATGCCAGTCCTCACAGACGAACCAAGTAAGTTACTCTAAATCAACTTTAATCGACTTTCAAAACTGAAATGAGTGTTTACTGTTTAAGTTATTTACCTCGGAGATAAACAAATGTTTGGATGTTTTCAGCTCCCACCAACCAATCCACAGATGATGTGACTGAGATACTGGAGACCAGAGTGTTTGGGGTAAGACACATGATAATGAACATATTTAAAAAAACTGTTATGCGTCATGTAATCTTCATAATGGTCATGTGCATGATGGCAGGTATCTGTGGCGGTGGGTCTGGCTGTATTCGCATGCGCATTTCTGCTCATCACGGTGGTAGTCATCAACAAATGCGGACAGCACTCCAAGTTTGGCATCCATCGTAAGTTCACTGTCCCTATTTTGGGTATATTTCACTTATTTTTATTGATTCATTTAATATATACAAAAAAGAAGATATACATGGGGTGAATCAACGAAATTAGAAAATTGTTCAAATACATTGTGGAGTAAAATAATCTGTATTTGATGAGAAATGTTTGAGTTCATATTGAGATCTTCATTTATTTTGACTTGATTTCCAGACTGCAAATCTGAGCTCAGTTTGAGACATCATTGTCTTTTAATGGAGACATTTGTGCGGCTTCTGGCTCTTTTTCTCAGGAGAAATATCTGAGACACAGAAGACTTACGCAAAAGTTTCTATTTATTCTCCATTTAATCTGATTTGTGTCTAAGAGAAAGAATTAAGACTAATTACAGATGACCAATGTTTATTTAAAGGGGTCATATGACATGGCTAAAACGAATATTATCGTTTGTTTATGATGTAATGCAAAGTTTTTACACGATTATAAAAAAACACTTTATTTTTAACATACCGTGCAGGCAATGTTTTTTTCGCGATGAAAAGTATCTCCTCTTTGACCCGCCACTCTGAAACGCGCAGATTTTTAACAAAGCTCTTCGCTCTGAAAAGTAAGGTATGCTATGATTGGCCATTTGACCAGTGCATAGTGATTGGATGAATACTGCAAGCGTGTGACGGAAATGTAACGCCTCTTATCATATTTGGAACATCATGTTTCAAAGCAATTGTACTGACAGGCAGGCCCACCTTACTTGTTTATACATTTGGACGGTCTTAGTCAAATCGTACCACGAACTGATGTAGATTTGTGGGGTGTGGTTACACAAAGCGTTTCATGCAGGTCTATGTGAGCATTCGCTTTTAAATAGAATACATCTACTGTTCCAACACTTAAATTTTTGCAATTTTACGTGTCCAATACACGCATGGTTAACTTATAACACACCAAAGACACAGAAAAACACGTATTCACGCCATATGACCCCTTTAAAGAAAACACTTTTCTAGATCCATTCTAAAATGATATGACTGGAGTCTTAAACATTGGTCAAATCTACTGTTCAATTAATCAATCATACACCTAAATTAAATATCTTTTTCTACATCAATCACATAGACGATATACCCCCCAAAAATCCAGCTCATGTAAATTGATTCCAGAAATTCAAAAGACTTTTCTACCTTGAACTTTAAAGCATATTGCAATAAAACGCATCACTGAAACATGGCATGACTTGCGCCACAGCAGAAGTACGTTAGCATTAAACTGTGGCACAATTACTTTCTCCATTATTATTATTATTATTATTCCGTATTCTGAATCGAGTTCAGCAGGAGGCTTTGTGTCGCTCTTAAGCCATATGCAAAAGAAGGCGAGGTACGGTCTCTTCTGAGCTGCAACTTTGTACAGTGTCAGGCTAACAGCTCGACATAGTGCTGGTCGGTCTTAATTACAGCATGCAAAGTAAATAGCATCGGGAGCCCCAGCCGCGAGCGAGCCATTAAAGAAGAGTGATGGAGCCATGCTTTCAGGTCCACTCGCTGGGTGCGCAAAGTGCTTAAGTGGACCTGATTGCCTCCCTCCCCTCTCACCCTCTATTCCCCGCGTTCCTCTTTTCTGCCCGGTCTGGGGTCTCTGCGGTTACAGTTTGAGTGGGTTTTGTGATCTGAATGAGAAGCTTTTGCTTTTAATGCTGCTTCTTAAATCGGAGGTGCTTTGGTTTGAATACAAGAAAACATTCTTAAAGACATCTTTTTGTATATGATGTGTTGTATATATCATGCTGACCTCGAAAGGAAGTAACTTACAGTCAATTATAAACTAAACTTAAAGAGACAGTTCACCCAAAAATGAAAGCTCTGTCATCATTTTCTCGCCCCCTTAAGATGTTCCAAACCTGTATGAAGTTATTTGTTCTGATGAACAGAAAGAACGATATTTGGAAGAATGTCAGCAACTGACATTTTTGGGACATTATTTACAACCATTGACTTTGTATTTTTCCTTACTGTTTAGTTCAAATCATTCAAACAACCTTAAAATAAGATGCATATCTTTAAAAGAAAACTAAATAAAATATGTGGAACAAAAGTTATAATTTACATTTTTTTGTTAATATTAGGCTGAGATACAACTATTTATAAAAGTGGAATCTGAAGGTGCAAAAAAAATCGAAATATTGAAAAAATCGCCTTTAAAATTGTGCATCACTGTAGAAGGCCGTTGATAAGAAGAAACAGGTTTGTTTTAACGCTCTCTATTGGCTTACCGCTGTAATGATGATGTGGAGAGTAGAGCAACCCAAAAGCTGAAATTCTAAGCTTTACATAGATACCAAACGTACTGTTTGGTTAGTATACAGTGAAATAAAAGTGACGGTGTAATGTTTATCCATGTCGACCTGCAAAGTAATTCAACGTCTTTATACTCACCTGCTTTATTTTGTCTCCACAGTGAAACCAGGGCTGTTTGTGAACAGATAGATAATTTTCTGTATTTTCGCAGGTTCGTCTGTTCTAGGCACAGAGGATGATTTGGCCGTGTCTCTGCGTTTTATGAACTTCGGTGTGAGTCCTCCATCTTCAGACGACAGCACGCTGGACTCTGGCTTGTCCAGTTTTGTTGAGAACCCGCAGTACTTCTGTGGAATCATTAAAGACAAAGACATGTGTGAGTACCAATCCCTTACTCCACTGCAGCTTTCAAGCACTTAGCGCATTACGTGCGTATGTTAATAATGAAATGGGACTTTTTTCTGCAGGTGTACAGCACATTAAAAGAAAAGACATTGTTTTGAAGTGGGAGCTGGGTGAGGGAGCGTTCGGTAAAGTCTACCTGGCCGAATGTGCCAATCTCTGCCCTGATACTGACAAGATGCTGGTTGCCATCAAGGTACATAACGTTGCGAAATGTGAAGTGTGGTGTTCTGTGCTGCATGGTGACTCTAATGCAATGCAATTTTTAAGGGTCCAAGTAGTTTCAGAGGCCTCTGTGTGTTCACAATATTTATATATCTGTCCATTTGTCTTCATATAGACCCTAAAGGTGGCCAGTGAGTCGACCCGGCAGGACTTCCAGCGCGAAGCCGAGCTGCTCACCGTGCTACAGCATGAGCACATTGTGCGTTTCTATGGCGTGTGTACAGACGGAGAGCCTCTGGCCATGGTGTTTGAGTACATGAGACACGGAGACCTCAATCGCTTCCTAAGGTCAGTCCAATAACCACCGGCCGTTCCCAAGAAAATACACACAGTGCCAGCTATGTGATGTGGCGGTCGGAAAGTGACCACAGTCCTTGGTCAAGAGTTCTTAACCATGAATGCTCAGGATGACCTTAGAAATACCAAACAAATAAAGCAGTCTACACAACAATGATAAACCTGTGGCACTGATGTGAGCACCAAATATTTTATATGTACAGCTTTGGTCTTAAACCACTATTGATTTTCACTGGCTGCTTGTAAAGAAACAAACTTTCTACAAAACATTAAATCACTTGGTCTGGGACAGTCACAAACAGCAACGTTTTGAGAGAGCCACATTCCGCAGTACAATGGCGGCCATCTTGGTTAGGTCTATAAAGAGCTACATTCTGCGCAGATGTCAGACACAACTCCTATCCTGAATCAAAAAAGACTAACTTCTGTCAATATAAAGTTACTAAATAAAAATTAAAAATAACTGATAAGTTGGAATTAAAACAAGACAATAACTGGCATCACAATTTGAACTCCAAACACATTCTCATCCTTTAAAAGCTAATGGCTAAATTATAAAGAGGAACACCAGATTTCGTTTTGCACATTTCGTTTTGTGATCTTCAAGTCTTAATGAAGATGTAAAGTTCACTAAAGTTTGAAACAGTGGACCATATGTCTGGCACAGCTGAGTGCGTAAAGATCCAGTCTGTTTGCCAGGTGGCTGCTGGGGCCAGATTGGGAGTGGGGACATGTGAACGTTTGAGGGGGAGATGAAAATCGCATTTTCACAAGACACTGTGTGGATGTGGCTCCAGTCTCAGATGCAGCTGCCCCATCCTGCCACCTGCCTGCTAAACTAATATGGATCACATATGAAACCTCATAGCGGAGAGGAGGCGAGCCAATGGCACAGGGTTTACAAGCATGTATTAATTAGGATGAATGGAGACATTGGGTCGCTCGTTGATGCCTGATAGACATGCGAGGGAAGGGAGACATGGGAAAGAGAGATAAGAGCCTTGAGATCACAGAAGACGAATGGTACGGCAGAAGGCACATGCGTGCGCTCGGTGCAGATTGGAAAGGAATATTGGACACTGCACAATCTGGACAAGCTCTGAAAGTCTCAGGTTAAATTCCAGTCGTCTGAAAGTGCTCGGTGAAGTAGACGACACACATTAATAATAAACCAAATCTTATTTTATAATATTTTACATTGCTAAAGTCATTTAGCACTAAATATAGAGTATGTGATTATGACATATAATACCATTACCACTACCAATCTGACATTTGGATAGACAAGATCTTGAAATGAGTTTTACACAAATATACATTGGGCATAAATAAGCATCACTGTAAATATGCAATGTTTTCAACCAAATAATGAAGGAAAAACATCATATATAACAAATGCCAGGCATAATGAGAACTCAAGATATGGAATATGCTTTATGAAAGTACAGTAGTGGCCAAAGTGATGTCCAACTTTGATCCAAAATTTGACGTCGACCCTCTTCATTCAAATATTTGATTCAAGTTTGATTAAAAATGCGCTTATGCTTGTTTGTATTTCTTGGTGTAAACTAAAGCTCAAGCTTTGAGAAGAATCTATGGAGGCTTGCCAAAAAAATACACACAACAAATGAGCAAAACTAGATTTTTTCCATTTTAAATTTATTCTTTATGTTACTCATGTTTTATTAATCCTTCTTCAAATTGAAGGTCAAATTGAGCACATTGCATTGTGGAATACATTATTTTACAGTGTGTTCTGTGTGTGAACTGCACGTGCATACTTGGGGTTGTGAATTTGGATATCAATTCCAACTCGGAAATTGAAAGGTTAGGAATCGGATACTTGATTTAAAACGAAAATTTCAGTCCTTTTAATCAATTCCTGTGTGCACATTTACAGAAATGTAAATGATATCTGTGTTTATCTGCTGATATCTAAATTACAGCACTTATGAAAATGACACCATGGTTTTACTATGGTGTTTGTAGTACAGGATAGTAACCACAATAATAAAAACTTTAGAATCGAAACTGGGAATCATATAAATTGATAAGCAGAATCGGAATTGATCAAATTCAAACAAAACCCAACCCTATTCATACTGTACTGTAGGTCAGCACTATGGCCGTTCGCCATTCCAAATATACCAATAAAGTCTTTAAACAGCTGTTGTGTTATGTCTTACTGAACAGGGCCCACGGTCCGGATGCTCATATCTTGGATGAAGTGAAGGTTCCTCCAGTTGGTCAGCTGACTCTTCCTCAAATGCTCCACATCGCTGCTCAGATTGCTTCAGGCATGGTGTATCTAGCGTCTCTGCACTTCGTCCACAGAGACTTGGCCACCAGAAACTGTTTAGTTGGAGAAGATCTGGTGGTGAAGATCGGGGACTTCGGGATGTCAAGAGATATTTACAGCACCGACTACTACAGGGTAAACAGATTCATGCGATTCATTCAGATGTAAAATTTGTTTTAGATGATTCTTCTGAGATACATTTCATTAGGAATATAACAGAAACTAAATAATATAAATATGTGACAGCACTATTGGATGACTTTCACATTGCTCTTGGATAACTCCTGAGGTTTAATCTAGAAATGCTGATTAAAAATTAAAATTTGGAATTGTCTCTGAATTTTTTACTTTTTTTTAGGAATGTTTCTATAGTATGTGAGATAACATTTATTATAAGATGAGGGTGTTTGTCTGTAGGAGACTAATATGAGAAACAGGAGACTTAAAAGTCTAAATTTTATGAATTTAACCAAGGGCTGTCAAACGATTAATCGTGATTAATCGTATCCAGAATTAAAGTGTGTGTTTCCATAACATATGTAAGTGCACTGTGCATATTAATTTTGATTTTACGAAAACATACATATACTTGCATATGCTTAAGAAAAATAAAAAATTAATAAACATTTATTTCTAATTAAAAAAATGTGTAAATATAAATACAAGTAAATATTTCCTAAATATGTATACATCAGTGGCGGCTGCTGGTCTTTCTAAGAGGGGAAGCTCATTTCACAATGAATGAATGAACAAACTATCTAAAAAATATATATAAACACGACGGAGGAAATGTGGGTATACATTAAACTGAAACAAGGAATGTGGTGTATAATTGTGTGAAATGTATGATGAAAATTGGCAAGCAATTTCGGCAAGCAAATACCAATAAATAGGTTGCAGCAGTTTGTCTTTCAACTACACTTGAAAAATCCGCAATGGGACTGAGATTGAATAGCTTTAGCGTCAGCGACTTTTTATAGAACAAAATCGCTGTCAATCAAAACGAGATGCAGTCTTTCGACAGACCCTCCAATCATCACGCAGACGCTCGGAGTCCGGGCCAGCCCACTCCTCCATTCATCCCAGAGACGCTGAGCGTCCGTGGGCGGGACATAATCGCAGCATTATCCAATGACCGTCTTGTTTCTAAGCACTGAAAAAAACTGTTTAAAGCAGCCCCATTGAAGTCAATGGACGCTGGGCTTCAACAGAGTAATGCACTGTACGCTACGGGAATGAATGAGAAGGAAATCGAGTCAGCCGACCTTAGTAGCTGATTCTGAACGAAATTGTTTTCGTTCGAGATGAACGTGTTTAACGCATTTTTAGTCAATAAAATGTTAACATAATAGTACATATATTTGACCATTCATTTTTTGACAATTATAGGGGAAGCTGAGCTTCCCTTGCAGTCTTAAAGAAATCGCGACTGGTATACATGTATGTATATTTGCTTAAAAATGCATACACAGTACACGGGCATATATTATGCAAACACAAACTTGTATTCTGGATGCGATTAATCACGATTAATCGTTTGACACATTTCAATACATTGCTTTCTGAGAAACAACACAGATAATAATAAGATCTTATTCTTTCAATCTTTCCTAGGAAGTTTTTGGTTAAATATGCGAGTGTAATTTCTTCATTTTACCTTAATCAGGTTGGTGGAAGGACTATGCTTCCCATTCGCTGGATGCCACCAGAAAGCATAATGTACAGAAAGTTCACCACCGAGAGTGACATCTGGAGCTTCGGAGTGGTGCTTTGGGAAATCTTCACCTATGGAAAACAACCGTGGTATCAGTTATCCAACAGTGAGGTACAGCACCAAATTCCTTGTAATGTTGATGGAAGAAATTATCATAAAATTAAACATCCACTCCAATCCATATTTAAAACAATCCTCATAAATAAAGTGATGGAAATGATGAATTAAACCATTCTGGTATTCTTTTCGGATTTCTTTTCAATGCATTTAATCCAGACCAAAAGATTAGGTAGTGAGACCAACGAAGTTAAACCGATTTGGAACAACGTAAGGACAAGCGAATGATGTCAGAGTTTAACATTTTTGGATGGATGATTTCTCTAACGTTCAACTCCGCAAATACAAAATAAATTTTGAATTTCTGACGAAACTCTTCCCAAAGGTTTCGTAAGTGATGACCAGTAACCTACATCAAACCGACTATATCGCCCTCATCATGATGCGAACATCCATTTTACCTTGAACGAGACTCTCTTCTCTGAAGCACTTACGAATGAGATCAATAGATTTTTAGGTACCAGAACGATCCAGACCTCTTAGACCAGGCACCAAAAAGTAGATCCTGGTGTGACCACAATTCCACTACTGTAGAGAAGAGCCTCTCTTCTTTCAAGAGAGAGGTAGATCACTTTCCCGCCAATTCGATTCTAATTCGATTAAACCTCATCTTCGCCTTGGGCCGACGTTGTTTAACCTTGTTACCCTAATCCTTCCCGAGCCATGATGGACACAGCTAATTATCCAGAGTCTAATTGTAGGCGGCAGAGATGGATCGTTCCTGACTTTCCATCTGCGTGGGGGCCAGACTTTCGGAAGGGTCAATGTGGATTTTTGTTAATTTATTGCAGCGATTGAAAGCCCATTTCAGTATGATGTTGTGTGGAGTTGACAGTCTCTTAACCTCATTTGATTAAGCGGAATGCTATAAAGGCTAGAAGTCACTGGTGTTTTAAAGAGCCACAGACCAGGAATAGCTGTAGTGAGCGGGAGAATGTAGTGAGCGGTAGAATCTTGAATGTTTACGGTCACGGGTGGACATAAGAGAGATGAAAAGGGATGCAAGAATTCAATTCATTGAGAAACTTAAGGAACTGTCTTCAACTTTAGTCAAAAAGGTGCATTTATTGCCCCTTAAAAACGCACGTTGCCTGTGGTGTGACAGCAAAAAAACGAACAATAAAGATAAATCTTTCTTCTCCGCTATATTAACATGAATAAATATGAATAATATAAAATAATATATATTTACAGTTTGTTTTCTAAATGTTATACACCATATAACACATGGTACTGTTTATTTGCATTCTTATATAGAGAGATTAGAAGCATAAATCTTTGATTGACTCCGCCAATATTAAAGGTATCAAGATATTATGAATTTATGTGTGTGTGTAGATTTGTTAAAAAAGTAATTGCCATTCAATGAAAGACAAGACAAGGTAGTAACAATAGAAGTAAAATGTGCTATGACTGTCAAAACTGATCCTGGCTGTGTGTGAGTGGAGCCTAAATTTGTTGGTGCATTTCAAAGTTGCCATCTGTATCATTTATGTTGTTGACTAGACACATAAAAATCTGTTTTCTTACCTCACAATTCACAGCTTATGATAATTATCAATAATACGTTAGTGGCCAGTTTTGTGCAAAATGTTATGTTGATATCATTTGACTCAGATAAAGAGAAGTACGTGATGTAACCAGCAATTGCATATTTTAAACAGAGATGGCGATATAGAGACAAAAGTTACGAATTGTGGCTCTATTAAAACAGACCGATACAGCTCCATTAAAGATCTTATCAAATGTAATTCCATTTTCTAAAAAGTAACTTAGGCTGCAATCTCAAGTAGGCTACTTGAAGAGTCTATTTTCAGGTATTTAAGAGAAGGTTCAAAAGTGCTGTTATTTGCTCAGCCCAGAAATGTTGCTGAGAGCTGGCAAAGAGCTCTGTCTGTCTGTCTTACTCATGTTAGAGGTGCATTGCAATTACTATTGCTCTTTGAGGTTTGAGAATTTGAACAAACACTGTTGTTAGAGATTACATAATTGAAATTGAATTGAAAGCCTTTATTGTCATTATACACAGAACAATGAGATTTTAAAGAGCAGCTCCGTTTCTGTGCACACATAACTAGCACAATATATAAGACTATACAATAAATACAATACAATGCAATAAATACATTTAGTGCAAGTTTGAGTTTAGTACGGTGACAGCTTTCGGGAAGAAGCTGTAACGGAGTCTTTTTGTTCTGGCCCGTATGGACCTGAAGCGCCTGCCAGAGGGCAACAGGTAAATGAGATGGAAGCATGGAAGCATTGGATGGTTGGGTGATGTCCTTCAAGATGTTTCAGGCAATACTGATACAACTGTAGGCCATCTCTGTAGGCTGCCTTGTTTCCCCCTGTAATCAGCCCCACCACCATTGTGTCATCAGCAAATTTGACAATGATGTTCTCTGGGTGGGAGGGACTGCAGTCGGATGTGTAGAAGGAGTAGAATAGTGGGATCAGAACACAGCCCTGGGGGGAGCCAGTGGTAGGGTCGGATGCAGTCGGATGTGTAGAAGGAGTAGAATAGTGGGATCAGAACACAGCCCTGGGGGGAGCCAGTGGTAAGAGTCCGACTGCGGGAGGATGAGAGGTGAGGACCCAGTTTCACCTGCTGGGGTCGGTTGACCAAGAAGTCTTTTATCCAGGAGCAGGAGAGTGGTGGGAGCCCCAGGTTAGCTAACTTTGGGATCAGAATGTCCGGTATTATTGCATTAAAGGCTGAGCTAAAGTCAATGAAGAGCATCCTGACGTAGCTACCCTGTTGCTCCAGGTGATTCGGTGCTGAGTGGAGAGCGATGGCTATGGCATCTTCGGTTGATCTGTTAGACCGGTATGCAAACTGGTACGGGTCCAGGGTTGGGGGGGATACAGGCTTTGATGTGTCTCAGAACCAGATTCTCACTTGGTGATGACTAGGGTGATCGCTATGGGGCGGAAGTCATTGAGGCTTGTTGTGGATGACTTTTAGGGATCTGGATGATTATGGCAGATTTCAAGCTGGGTGGGATGACGGCTCGTTCCAGAGATAAATTGAAAATGTCAGTGAAGACCTGTGATAGCTGCTTGGCACATGCCTTGAGCACCTTCCCAGGTACTCCATCTGGAACTGTTGCCTTTCTAGGGTTCACTACACAGAGCACCCGCCTCACGTCCAGTGGCTCAAGAGTCAGCGGGGTGTGCTGGAGGCTGGTGAGAGTTGTGGTGGTTGGAGTGATGTTGCTGAGTGCTGTGCTTGAGACTCAAAGCAGGCAAAGAAGCTATTCGGCTCCTCTGCCAACCCCGAGTCGAAGTCCCCGGATGTCACAGCACAGCCTCTGTAGTTGGTGATAGTCTGTATGCCCTGCCACAACTGCCTGGGGTTGTTGAGATGTTCCTCTATCCTTCTCATGTATTCTGCTTTGGCAGTCCCGATGCCTCTCCTCAGGTCGGCGCACGCGACGCTGTACAATCCTCTGTCACCTGGCCTGAATGCTGAGTCACAGGCCCAGAGGAGCATGCAGACATGGTTTGTCATTGAGGGTTTCTGATTTTGGAACACCCGGATGCACTTTTCAACAGTGACATTCCCAATACAGTACTTGATGTAATACAGTACTACGCCTGTGAATGTTGCCAGGTCTTCAAGGTAGTGGGCTTCCCGCTGTGTGTGTTCAAAGCAACCCTACAGTCGGGGGAGGGCATCCTCGGGACAGGGGGTGAGGGTCCTTTTAGTGGGCATTGTTTGTCAACTGAGGGGTGGGTATGCCGGAGTGAGGAGCAGGGAGAGGTGGTCTGAGCGTCCCAGGTGGGGAGGGGTATGGCTCTGTACGCATGCTTGATGAAGGAATACACATGATCCAGAGTGTTTTCCACTCTTGTAGGGCATTTTAAATATTATTTCACAAACTTTTTACAACCACGTTTATCCTCATTTATCTCAAATCTCAAATATTTACCATCTTTTCAGGCAATCGAATGCATCACGCAGGGCCGAGAGCTGGAGCGTCCGCGTACCTGCCCGAAGGAAGTGCATCTCCTTATGCAGGGCTGCTGGCAGAGAGAACCCCAGCAGAGGCTTGTCATCAAGGACATCTACAACCGCCTTGTAACCCTTGTAAAGAACCCGCCCGACTATCTGGACATCCTGGAATAAAAGCTTGCAGAGACGAGCTGGGAAAGACTCACTCCTGCTGACAGGTTTGGAAGAGGACTAACGTTTTGAAAGAATCGGAAGAAACTGCGTCTTATATCCATATGTGCCGATCAAACATTTAAAGTGTTTGTTGTGTATGTCCAAACTACCACTGCTTTTTCTTTCAGCATTCAAGTGAAAAATTGTATCCATATGTTCAAATTTGAAAAATAATGTGTAAATGAAAAAGTGGATCCTCGCATAGTGGAAATTTTCCGTCGATCTTCATGTTTCACTGGAGTTTCTATATGAGGATGTTGATGTCAGGGTCCTTCTGTTATCAAGTAGAATTATAAAAAAGGTCATGTGTCCAATTGCACCTTTAACTAACACATGCAGTTTCTTAAAGGAACAGTTCATCAAAAAAAAACACCATTTATTCACCCTCATGTAATTTAAAACCTGTCTCACTGGTTTTGTGTCCATACAATGGAAGTCAATGGAAGAATGTTGTTTGGTTACGAACATTCTTCAAAATATCTTCTTTCGTGTTCTGCAGAAGAAAAACAAGTCATACATGTTTACAATGACATGAGGTTGACTAAAGGAAATATTTTTTATTTTTGGGTAAACTAGCCCTTTAATAACAATGACCCCCGATGAAAGTCTTGTGTTTATATTGTTTTTATGTTGTGCCAAGTTGACCGCATTTCTTTCTTGTTTATAGAATTTCATTATTACAAATATATCCACCTGTTATGTGTGGTCTAAACATGCATGTACTGTACAGCATGCGTGTTTAACATCAACTTATGGCTCCTGAGCTTTGCTCTCTAACAAAAGCATCATTAAGGTCAACAACATGTGTACCGAATGGAATACTGCGTACTGCACATATAACCTGCATACTATAAAAAAAAGTATGGTAAGCAAAGCATTGTGTAGTAGGCAATGTTAAACAATCCAACAGTACTATGCAACAATGTTTCAGGTTACATATTGCATGTTTCATTTAGCGAGTGGTATCTAGTTATCATCTCACAAATAAAACCAGTTACTTTGTATTTTTATTAAGTTATAATATTTCAGGATGATGCATTACACTGGAAATGCAAGCTCAAGGCGAAGACTTTGCATTGTGGGATTGAATGTTCCACACAGCGTTCTTTGGCTGTGTTATTATGGAAGATGTATGGCACATACTGCAAAAACATTAAGAGCAGTATAATTCCAGCATGATATTGGTGTAAGGGTGGAGATCAATGAAATATTATTTATCCCACAGAAAGTGACTTTTGTGTCTTATTTTATTATTTTATGAACGGGTGTGTCACTTTAACATACTGGTTGTGCCTCGTGTATATAAGCTAGCAAGTGAGTTTTTTCTAATTCATTTTTTTATTGCATATGGATGTAGTACTAGTTCCAAACACAATCAAGATATTCGTTTGACTTGAAATGTTTCCCATGTCCCCCTCAAAAGTCTATTATTCTATAATGTGAAAAATGCAGAATGGTTAAACGATATTTTCTATATGTCTTATTGTCATTAAACAAGTGGTCAACAATTTAGAGAGAATGTCATTAAATATCTATTAAATAATGATAATAAATAACCGTCCAAAGAATCCAACCAAACCTGTATCATTTGTACAAACAAATGCTTTGCTTTTCACTTTGTTGATGGACAATCTATGACAGTGTATTAAACTTGATTTATTCAATCTTTTTATTTGTAGTTTTTATGTCATAATATTCAAATCACGATTCATCTCACATTATCCCTGCATTGGTTCTGCTGTGTTCTACGGCAGCAACACGCAAAAAATATCACAAATGAAGTGTAAATCTGAAGTGAATATTGAAACAGATGTAACACTTGTTATCGAATGACACAAATACAAGTGACACCAATCCTTTGAGACTGTATCGGATGGACTGCATTTGTGCCTCTCAAACACAGCTAAACGTAAAAAATCACGAAAGCCTGAAATTAAATTTAAATGGAAAGATGTAGTATTTACAGTGTAAAATAAAAACAGGAATAATAGGAGAAAATAGAATTTCAGAGATGAGAATTGTTGCAGTGATTAACAGATGGAGACAAGAGAAGTAACAGATGGAGGTGAAGTTGAAACCACGGCACTTCTGTTCAGTTTACATCATATACATCATACTATGAACGTATCGTCCATAGCAAGAGAAACGCCCACTGTGTACAGTCTCAGTCTGTAAATTAAAATATGGCATCTGCATGACAACAAATCTGTAATTTTTTATCCTAACGATGTCAATTATGCAACAAAAATATCTACAAAGCCCAACAAACGATGACATGCAGTATATCTGTGTTATAACAGACTATCGCCTTCACACATTTATGTTGCCTTGTACACTAGAGAGTCGTAATGCATTCTGGGTAATGCTATCGATGCCTCTGCGGTGCTTAAACTCAATTCTCTCGGGTCATTTGTGTCTGGCCCGCTATTCCGTTTCAAACGTTTTCCTGGCACTCGACGCTAATATCAGCAGTGATAAACAATAACAATTTTCGGAGACGATTGTCATTGTCTAAACGTTACAGTCGATCTTAGGTTAGTGTTTATATGAACGTATATACATTTCCCATTTTCACACAGTCAACACACACAATCAAAACATGTCATTACTCACTTTCACGTCGTCAAAAACGTACGTTTATGGGCATCCGAAAGAATAGACGTTGTGATAAATTTAAAAGATCACATTACAAGGTAATCGATATATATATGATTCTGTAGTGACAAACTTCTCATTTGTGGCTCACAGTAAATTGTATATTTAAGTCTTAATTTAAAGAAAATATCCCCACCTGCCACTTAAACGTAGCGTGCTAATGAAACGTTTTACGTAAGCGCACTCAAAACCATATATGGAAAAAGCGGATGCACCTGCCAAAAGCGATCGCAACATTTATTTTGCGTCCTCTAATGAAGGAAACATATGCACAGAAGCCACGTGAATTTAATACGCAAGCTGAATTTAACGCATCGTTGATACTTGAAATGTCACAATTGACGCGTCTATTCACAAATTGATATTTTTATTAAGCGGAATATTTCAACAAAGTGCCAATTGCGTTCAGGATGTTAGCATCACAATATCGCTGCGTCTCCGATAGGAGGCTCGACACATCCTTTCATAATGTTTTAGATGCGAATTAATTATATTAGACTATTTTTATTTTACGGTAACAAACACGGTTTGACTCTGCAGTAAAATATTTTTTATAATGCTGCAAAAAAATGGAAAACTATCCAAGTTACTGTCATGTTTCTGATATCAGTGTGGATATATAGACCATGTTAGACTACCAAACATAATATTTTTTTCTTACACAGAAGGCATACCAGCAGAGGATTATTGATCAAATTCCATTGGGGTCATGGGGTCAACATTTTAGTATCGGAGGGTTAATATCCTGACACAGACAGTCTTGAATAATACTATTTGTGTAGTTACTTTCTATTCAAAGACCACATAACAACTGGAAAGGCGCTGTATCTTAAGTCAGTTTTATTTTTATAATTATTTGAAAACAATCATTTTTTTTACATTTTCAAGTGTTACAAAAACAATACAAAATGCCAATTTACAATATGAGCCATTTCATTTTACAGCTTTGATTTGAAGGGAAAGATTTCTTCATTACAAATAGTTAAAATCTTTGAACTGCATCTCAAGGGTTTGTCTTTCTCAAAGCATAGACCCTTAAAATTTCAATGACCTTTAAAAAACTAAATGTATTCTTTTAGTTACATTGGTAATTTTAAATGCTACATTGTAACATTAAAGGGCACTTTAAAGCACAGTTTTAAACTGTAATACATTCATTTGGGCCAGCGAACACAGGGATGGGGGTACCTTACATTTCAGTTCTCTTTCTGTTGTAGGAAATACTGTTGTTCCCGGTCACATTCACATTTAAATCTCTCACTTCATTTCGAGTTTAAATTGATAACCACAAACACCTTTTTAAAAAGAATGTCTGCTTCCAAGCTAAAAATAGGCGTGTGGGGAAATACAGATTCTTACCTCCACTAGCCTTTAAAACACATACTATTCCATTTTAACCCAAGATCCCTTTCATAAACACCAATTCATCATTACCACCATGTGACCTTCAGAGCTAGTTAGAAAAGGTTCGGCTAAACTTTTGCCCTTAGGCAGCTGAAGTTGCACGGAATTATGTACCTGTCTGTTAGCATTAGGTCAGACTAAGTAAACAAAGTGCAGGCCGTAAGTGAAAAACAAGGCCCAGAGGTGAACAGCTTAGCCTAAACAATAATTTGTTTGGATTTCTGGATTAAGAGCAGCGAGTATGGTGTAAAAAGCGAAGTGCAACACAATGTAAAACTTGAGTTTTGAGTTATGCAGCGCACCAGGATACAAAATGCATCGGTAATAAGTAAATATTATACAAACAGAAAACCTTGTGCTTTGTAAATACAGTGAGTGTATTGTATGCCATAAACCTGCAATGAACAAATCAATACCACATTTACATGTAACAAATGCATATGAACTATATCTGACAAAAATCCTAACCAAAGTCAAGAATCCAGTACAGCCCCATGAGATGACAGAGTTTAGCAGGACAATGCTTAGACATTTCTCATGGTTTGATGACATAAAAGTGGAAATATTCTCAGAGCCATTTTGCCCTAAATGTATGTAACTTGTCCTATTGGAGCTCTAAGCTTATTCAAAAGTGGTCCAGTACATCCACATAATGTTGCACTGATAATACAGTTGTATAATAAGTGACGGGAATGATAGAGAAATACAGATATTAAAAGGGGCAAGATTTCTTCTCATAAGAGTAGAGACTACCCACCTGCCATTCATTTAGATTAGATGGAGATTTTTAACATCTTTATCTTTTGACCATCATAAACCTTAATTACTGGTTTATCCGTTAATTGTTAATAAAGACTATATTAATTCTTATATAAAATCCCTGATTAATGCTACTTAGTCATTCGCAAGTCAAATGTTAAGGTAACATTTATATGTAGTAACGCAAACATTCTTTTTATAATATAAACCCCTACAAGGTTAAAATATCCCTATGAGCTTGTAACATTTAATATACACGTCATTTAACCCTTGACCTTTCGTATTGATATCTCCAATAAGGCACATTAGTTAAAAATTAGAATGGAAAGGTCTTGATTTTTATCAGGGTTATCAGCTAAAATATTAAACTTGAACTATAAAAGGGACCTATGAAAAATGATCTCAATACCAACGTTAAGTAGAAAATAAGCAACACAAATACCAAAACTAGAGGATTCTAGATTAGTGAAGGTGACTGAAATGTGCTTGAGAGTAAAATTCTCTTTTTTACTAAAAAAAAAGTGAATTGTGAGCAGGGGTGCAGAGGAGCTCACATTGGCTGTGTAAAGAAAGCTTGTTAATCTTCCTTGTCCACAGGAAGTGCCTGCTGTGTGCGGGCGGCACCAGAGGCCGAAGTGCTTTGGCGGGGTGTTCGAGGTAAACAGGCGCTGAAGGCACCGATGATAGCGAGGTTGAGGAGGACACCCAGAGTGAACGCCCCCAGGGTACCCATAAAGGAAGGTAAAGCCGAATGCGACATCAGCCACTCTTTGCGAGACGTCATGTCAGTCAACACTGCCTCCATCTGGAAATAGGTGCCCACTACGGCGCACACGTGAAACAGCTGATGACTGTGACCTTGGAGAGGAATGAGTAAAAAACGACAGTCAAAGAAAGCGTGTGTGAAATGCAATTCAAACCTCGTTTATGATAGAAAACCGTAACCAAAGCTGTGCCAAAAACGATTGAGCTGCCTACACACATTTAGCACTGGCTTTATAACACAAGGACACTTTTAAAGGTAGGCGACATTATTAAACTGGGCCAAATTGTTCCAAAAGCAGTGTGTGTTTTAGTGCAGATAAGGCAATCCCACAATGCACTGCAACAAGTGCAGTAAAATAGATTCAATCTAAGATTAAGGGAAATTGATACGAGTTAAAAAAAAAGTTAAATAAGAAAATGATAATGAAATATAAGAATAAATCAATAATATGTTTGTCATTTCATTTCACTTTTTGAACTGATAAAACGATTCTTAAATTTGCACATGGAGCCAAACTGAGCTCTCATTTCTCTGGGTTTGTACAATAAAGGGCCTTATGAATGAAGATACTAAAAGACAAGTTTATTGAGGACAAAACTCAAAAAGGATATTAAAATATCTTTAACACTTCTTGAGATACAGGCAAGCAGACATGGAATAAAGTGCTATTTCTCTTTTTTCAACCTTTACCACTGTATTGTTGTTTTGATTTCTTATTATTTAACTTTTTTCCCAGAATAGACAATTAGGAAAACTATATTTTTAACTGGGACCTCATTTTGAGTTAACACAGAATGACCCATCCAGTGTATAACAATAATTTATAAACGGCAAAATGTATTAATGGAAAAATAAAATAAGATATTTATTTGTTGAGTGTTGACAACACCTTTGTAGAGGAATTCAAATTACATGTTCATTTACATTAATGCATTTGGCAGACGCTTTTATCCGAAGCGACTTGCTTATTTTTTGTGTATCCGATTATGTGTTACTCAATCGTGAGGTTTTATTTTGAAATTGAACATTTTTTGAAGGCCCAAGGACGTACCGATGTAGTCGAAGCGGCCGGGAGCCAGTCTCTCTGGTAGGTGAGAGGCAAACAGGAAGCATGTGAGAAATGCAAAGATCAAATGATAAGAGTGACTGGCCAGAGCTTCACTTGGACTACAGCTCCCCCAACAGCACGACAGCAGCTATAAACACAAAGAAAGAGGAACTTGCTTCAACAAAAACTGGTATCCAATGTGCCTTCATGCTTAAGCCTTCAGGTACAATTTGCATGAGCATGTGGCTTTTCCACACGTCCAATAAAGGCTAGTTGTACTTACTCGATAGTAAAGCGGCAAGCTGTCGAAGAGAAAGGGAACAATAAATGCAGATGTCCGAAAGACTTTACTTTTTTGCGGAAACTGCGCCTCTACAAACCTGTTGTAAAAAAACATTGTTAGATACTCATTGCAAAAATATCCTCATTTAAAATACTGAAAATGTTTTGTTTTTTGTAATAAACTACAGTCTTTATAATACATTCTTAACTAAATACTTTTTAGTTCTAGCTAAACGACATAAAAGTATATTAAAGAAATTGTTCACCCAAAAGTGAAAATTAAATAATTTGCTTGCCCTCATGTAATCCAAAATTATTTTAATTCTTCTTATTGCCACATATGTAGACAAATCTAAAAAGATTATTTTGTGATTTTCCATATAAAAATCAACCTATCAGGTATTTTCTGTGAAAATATGACATTAATATGTTGAATATTGAAAGACTATGCTCATGTTAAAGATTGGCTGAAAGATGGTTGAAAACAAATTCTGATGCTCAAAATCATACGAGACTTAAGCCTGAATTGCTTCACAAATATGGACATAATGTGATGAATATTTTTTTTTAAAAGGTATTCCCCTATAGACTGGAAGTCATATACTGTACATCTGGGATTGCAAGAACGTGAGGAAATTAATCACAAAATTTGTACAATTCTTTCAAATTGTTTAAAGTAGAATTTCGAGCCCTCGAGTACACCCTTTTTTTCTTTATCGAGCGCAACTAATTATTCTAATCAAATCAAAAGCCAATTAAACTTCTATTCAAAATAAGTCATTTATTAAAACGACTGAAATCTTTTATGCAGCAATCTGCCTGTTTGGTCAAGACAAATAAAGGTCTACGTGCTTATTAAAACTGCAATGAAGTGTGGGGCTTTGTTCTGAGTCAGGTTTTATACCGTGACTGAATTGACAGCAGCTCAGTGCGACTGCATTAGTTCTCCTGTAATTGCAGGCTTTAGTAAATTAGTCAATAGTCTTAATTGCTCCCTTACCTTGAGTAACAAGACATGCTGGTACAAAAGAGCGTGTTGCCAACGGCGATGGGCACGAAATACTGGTGAAGCCAACTGTTAACCCAGCAGTCGGGCATCCCGTAGAAGCCGTAAGTGATGGCACAGCCTGAGAACAAAGTTTGAATGCTTAAGACATAGAAAAACGGATGTCATTAATGTCAGATGATTTCTGTAGAAGAAGTATATTAAATGACAGACGTGACATTAATGTGCACTTTTAATTTAACTGTGCTTTAAGTGCAAACTTGTTTAAAACAGAATCGTTAACTAAGAATCTAGATCTACAGAAAAGAATATACTGCAGAATAATCAAATTTAAAAAAAAAAACATTTTCAGGATAAATAAAAATATATTTTGCTGAAGATAGAGTGACCCAGTATACAGTACAGTATATGAACACTTAGATATCACCTAAAACTGTACTCATTTTATACCATTAGATAACAAAACATAATTATTTCAACTATTGCCAAAAGTCTTCTAAATCCATTTTTGTGGAGGTTTAGATCTATTTGGAATATGACAAAAGTCTTTTTGCAGTACAAATTAACAATGAATTGAATGGAAAATAACCTTTTTTATTGGCTGAATTAGTGCAATGTCAAGATACAACAATCATAAGAAGAATTGTCTATTGTGTGAAATATTTAGCATTTAATACTCTCATGTGCCATTTAAAAAATAAATACTGTATACAGTAGTATTCCATCATGAACACAGCATACAAAGTTAGTTCCCCTCACAAAGATTTCCAAAAAACAAAGGTGTAGCTCATTACTAAAGATTCAGAATCCTTAAACCTTATGCAATAATCAATTATTTCCTTTATTAAAATTAACTCGAAAGGTCTTCTTGTTTCGCTTTAAAATAAATGTCACTTGGTTAGATATTTTATCTAATGCAATGTCTTAAATCTATTTTTAAATGTGACGGTTACGGTCACATTTACACAAAAAACATGATATATTGATATTATTTCTTACTATTTTTTGGCTATTATGACACATTCACCAACATTCACAAGAAGCATAAGAATGCAATGCTATTCTTTCTCTCCAAGCAAGTAGAAGACGCCTTTCTTCAGCAAAACTGGAAAACAGGCCAGCGGTGGATTCCATAAATGAAAGAAAAACATTATTCCACTACATGAGCTTGCAACAACAATTTCTGCTTAAAAATCCATCAAGTATAGCTGACATACTTCAGAAATAATGCAGATGTTATTGTTTCTGACTGAAATTCCTGAACATTACTTCTTAATGCTTAAAAAGTGCGTTTAGAATTCATTCACTTAATGCAAGGTAAAGTGTTTCATGTGACACATTAGCTCTTTTCACCAAAGAGGTCTGAACAATGCATTTGCTTCTTTAAAGATTCTCGCTGGAGAATTCTGTCCATTCATGTCACACAATTACTCGTCTGAACTGTGTAAAATGGCTCATTTAGAAGCCTTTACTCATGGCTTTATAAGCTCACATCATCCGTACAAAACGCCTTCATGTTCTTCGACCGCCCTCATGAATTTCACATGAATGCTTTAATTTCTTCAAAGAAATAGTTCACCCAAATATAAAAGTTGAATTCCATTATAATTAACTGACCTATATGACTTCCTTTCTTCCGCTGATTACATGACAGCATTTTAATATAAAATGATTTGGGTTTAATTGAAGACACAAAGTCATATACATCTGGTATGACATTAGGGCGAGTTAATGATAATAGAACTTTCATATTTGCGTTTATCCTAATAATCCATGTTAAAGGTCCAGTTAGTTAAGATTATTGTATTTAACAGTCACTTGAATTTTAAATCAAAGAGGTGTTCGTAATACAGTAACACATTGTCGAGAAAGGGCAAACAGCATATAGCTGCTCTTTAATGTAGATGTACTGAATTGTGATTTTGTCCGGTGATGTTGCCTTTATAAATCAGAATTTAGCAGCAGTTAAAGTGACTGCTGGTAGCATCTCGTTGTAAAATACAATGTTCAGACTTGACTTCTTTTTTGAAGCTGTTAGCAAGTGTTTTACATTATAATCCTATGGAGTAGACAGTGTTTTCAAAAATCGTCCCGAGCGCTTTTTTTAAACGTCAGCGCCGCCGTCTTTTCTGCAGCTCAGAGCATCTTTTGAGGTTGAAAAAGGTTAAACTTTTCTGAAAAAATGCCCTACGTCAAGCTCCTTTTTCACAACTTACCAATGACAGAGACCTGTCGTGGCTATAACATGCTAGAAACGTGATTGGTCGAGAAGGCTCAACATTGGGATGATAAAATGGCGGCCGAAATGCCCGTTGGAGGAAAGTTTTGTATATATGTATGTTTAATCTCTGCTGATTGCATTTCTATCGAAAAATTTGTATTGTAGTTTTTAAATAAGTGATTAGTTATTGTAAACAAGCTCTCTGTTTATATTTCAAATAGACTTCAGATACGCTGCCTATGTTTCTTGGCTGGGTTCGTTCGCTTTTTCTTTAAAGTGCTTTCGTCAACTTTTCTTATCAAAAAGAGTGCAAAACAATAACATGAGATGATGACGTCACAAACATGCTAATTAGTTCATGACGTCCCCAGCGCCACAAGTCTGTCAAAATCCTATAGGAAACACTGTCTTCATTATGTAAGGTCTTTATGTCAAGACAAAGTTATGCATATTATATTGCATTTCTGTAAATAATTTCCCCAAAACATCACACACTGCACCTTACATTTATAAAATAATACTATATACATACTATTTTAGTAACTGTTTATTCCTGTTTGTTCATAAAGACAGAATGTCAGTAAATGAGATACGAATCATACCGAGACTGTACAGGCTGAGCGCTCCGTAATCAAAGAAGTAACAGATGTGACATGCTTCTGGCGACATGGTGCTGAAGGTGTGAGCGCAGCTGGAGGTAAAAGGGTACAGACAGACCAGAAGCATGTAGACCAGCAGAGGCCAGGTGTAGCTCTCCGACACAAAGTCTACAGTGGAGCACAGCAAGCTGAATCTCCACAGGAAGTACCTGCAGGAGCAGAGATCACCAGCAGGTCAGGAGGTCAGTACTGCCTTTCTAATATTATAAAAAATATCTAAAAAGCATTCAAGCAAAGCTGAAAGCAGGCTACTAGTTCTCACACTAAAGATAGGGTACATGTGTAACTGGGCACTTTACCAGGTTGGCAGGAAGTGGGTCCAGATATTCATCGTCTCATTGGTCATGTGGAAACTGCTGAGGATGCAGTCCAGGGCCGAGCTCCGGGGATGTCGGTAGCCGGACATGATATTGTCCTCTCGAAATACCTGCAACGTGCACACGGACATTCAGGAGACATGCAAACATTTGCAGGATAATGAGTAAACAAGTCCAGCACATAACAGAGATACAATTCTGTTTATCTGCTTAATTATTTGATTTTATTCAAGCTTTCAAAAGGACTATAAAAGTGAGATAGAAGAACTTGTACATAAAGAATAATGATGTTGGGGGCCCTAAGCAAAGTCAAGACCTGAGGCCCCCCACATATTGTCTAACATTATTGTATTAATTTCACAGCAGTATTGAGTATATGGAATTAATGAGACATATACTGTACATACAAATATAAACTGGATTTATTTTACGTTGAACCACATAATAGCAAAAAATTCTCTGCAGTTTGAAATAAGAATAAACCTTCTTGGTTTTGGGAAAAAAGGGTCCTTTGTTTTATTCAGAATAATACAGAATGCTTTAAGCTACAGTATATAAAGTAAATGGTGCAAGATTTTTCTTTTCAGGCTTCTTTTCATAGCATTGTTTTGCTATATTGGTAAAATTAATATTAGATTTATTTTCTTTTGCTTTGCTTCGTTTTTGAGCATCGCTTTGATACGTGCGCTTCATTGCGTATATCGGAGTGTCTAAAACAAGCGTCAAATGATTTTACCACTTGTAGCGACTAGGGGGCCCCCCCAAGTTTGCGGGGCCCTACGCATTTGCATGGTTTGCATGGTGGTTAACAACTCTACTGGATGTTTGCATTTAAAAGCATTTGCCAACACTTTTTCGACATTTATCCAAAATGACTTGCAGTGCATTCAAGCTATACATTTTTCAACAATGCACTAAAATAAAAAATCTGGTTGAAACTAAAAATGACTTTATATATTTTAAATTTATTAAATTGTATAAATGCTAGACTTATAACCACACAAAAAACACGAGAATTGAATATTTTGTAGTTCCATGGATATTGCAATGCAAGGCTCTAACAGTAAAACAAAACTTGGAATAAAGCACATGTCATAAAGATTACTTTGTAATACTTTTTTAACTTCTTTTTAACCCTGTGAGGGGCTGGACAAGGGCGGTCACTGTGAACTTTTGCACCATGATAAAAATTTGAGAACACATTTCACAATTGTAACATTCCTTTTGTGCTCTACAAATAAAAGTCAGTTATGTGTGTGGCATGATGAGGGGGAGTAAAATGTTTTTCATTGTTTTTCTTTACAGCAATGTTGAAAGCAGTGTCCTGCACTGCTTGACCCCCTTATATAGCTTATAACTTCTCATTATATCGCAAACGCAAGATGTATCAAGAATGATCAAGCTGTTTTTAATTCAAACTGTAAAAGATGAGGGGATCCAGAAATTTCAAGTTCCAAAAAGATATTCATGGTATCATATATACATACAAGCCTAAATAAAATAGGGCACGACATTGATAACATAGTTCTCTTCTCTGTCTCTTGACTAAATGCAAGGACATCCTGACACAAGAAACAATGATATTTTATGTTATTCATGGTAAATAATGCCAAGATTTTCATTTCCAATGAGCTAGGAACTCCTCACATGGATCTACATGGTGGATCTACAGTAAGACGATGAGATAAGACAAGCGCTCACCTTTGGCACCTGGTGGATGTCAAAAAGCTGCGGGAGCTTGAGGCTCAGCATGTCTGCGGGCAGCTGCAGGGCACCCCTCCCTCTCTCACAGGCCTGCTTGAGTCTGTCTCTTCCCCCTCGACACAGGACACACCACAGCGGACACTCCAGACCCTGGGACGAGCTCTCTTCCCCAGACTCCCACCGCACACACTGAGCCCAGCCCCAACCATGACCCCCTGCTGCCCCCCGCCACGCAGGCAGCACTGCAGGGATACAGAGATAAAAGAGAGAGATTAATGCTGTGACTTATGATATAACTTGGGGTCATTGGTTCTCATCGGTTTTGCTTTAGGAGCCAGACTTTACACTGGGCATGAAGTGGTAAAAAAAATCTATGTTCTACCATGGTTTTACTATGGTAAAAGTGTAGTAAAACCTTTTTTGGTGGATTGATTAACATTGTATATTCTACAAATACAATGGTATTGTGTAAAATGTATAGTAACCATGTTTTTGTAGTTGATCTTATAGAAAAACCAAGAAAAAATATCCCCATTAACATTTAAGGTCTAACAATATATAGCAAAAGTCAGTTTCATTTTAGTTTTATTCTGTAAAAAACTACTTCACAAATCTACTGCACAAACTGTGTTGCACGTGTTTTTATGTAGTTCTGCTTTCTTCACTCTTAGGTACTTTTGTCAATGGGTTTCGTGGAAATGGCATATTAGGCAAATGTTCTCTGTTGGTATCGATCTAATTTGACTAGCGACTTTAAAGATACAAAAGAAGTCATACAAAAAACTGCAGATAAGACACAGACTCTCTTCAAAAAAATAAATGAACCATGTTCTCTTTCCCTTTACATAATTCTTTCCTATTCTATCTGTGCATGATTATTGTGTTGAGTTTTCGTTTTTCGTTTTCGTTTTTCACAACCCCGTGGCCCACGAGCCGTCATCTGAGATCTGTGCTTTACATAATGTTTGAACTTCACTGTTTAAACAGAGAGAACAGTATGCAGGAATTACAGTTGATATCTTACAGTGAGATAAATATATTTGAAACATCTTCATTTGCAAATCCACAAAACTGGATTCAGAATGTTCAATATTGGTATATTTTATATTGCCTGAGTGTGAACTCAGCCGAAGCATCCCTGTAAATCTCACACATATCTTCTAAAGAGTTTGGGAAAACAATGTCTCAACCCATGCACACATCTGCCAAGACATTAAAACTTGAAATCAATATGAAATCCAACATTCCTCTACAAATTCCTCTGATAACGGATTTTTAAAACTAAACACATTTCTAAATTCATGTTACATCTCTAAACTCTCACTACACGTCAACAATTGTCTATTTTTTTCCTCCCCAAGAATTGAAGGACAAACACGATGTTGATGCATAAGTCAAACTTAACTAAGACCCCAAAATTTGAGCAATTTAAAGCAAAAGAGTAACGTTGTCCGTTTAGTGCCAGCAGACGTACTGAAGGGTCTGTGCTTTGCTTGTGTAGGGGCCACTCCTGTAAACTGGAACAGAATGTGCTTTGTGCGGGTCACGGAGTTGACTGTTACACGCTGAGCCGTATGAAAACCAGCTCCGCTCTCGGCACACATACTGTACAAACGGCAGCAAATAAACAAAGCAGATGGAAATGCTTGACCGGACTCTTTCCTTTGTGTTCCCAAACACCTTGGGGTTTTGGCTGAAGGTTTTTTTTTGTTCAAAACTAGGCAAAAAATGCAATCTTCGTAACGGTGCCATCCTTGTAACTAAACGTTTGCCCAGCTGATTCAAAATGTTTAATTCCAAAGGTGAAATGAAATACCTTCTGTAGTATTCCATATTTTGTTTGATCGTAAATAAATGACATTTCCATCAGTTCCATCAGAGTTCTCATATAGATTCAGAAGACAGCAAAAGATTTCTTTACACCAGAAACAATAAATATTGCAAAAATATATTAACGTCCACACAAACAGAGTTAACATTATTATGTTTTTCATCTATCGTTCATGTTCCTCTACAGTCAGTTACCATTACAATTGTGGGCATTTTTTTAATTGAAAACTAAAATAGTTTTATAATTACATTTATCATCCTTGGTATGGCCTTCAGAGAATACACTGTAAAAAGATACGTAAAAATAGGGTACAATGTACTTTATTACTAATATAAAGGAATTTTCCGTTTCGATTTTTTATTTTGCACGGCATTGTGTTGTGTTTTTTTAGGATTTATGTAAAATAATATACATAACTATGTCTTCAGAGGTAAATAAAGACTTTGCATAATGAAGCGTTATGTATTCAGTACCTTAGCATGGCCTGTTTCTATTCAAATACACCACAGTTCTGCTTGCATTGAATTCACCATGTTGTTTCTTAGGGGTGGGAATCTTTTGGTACCTCACGATTCGATTCATATTCGAAATGTGATATATGTTTAGATTTTATTTCATTTTGCTGGAATGATGGCGTTCGATATGAGTCTTTACGTTAAGTGTTCTCAAAATACTTAATCTTCGCTTTACAAGCCTTGCGTATTGCATAGGTCTTGTCAAGCTCCTTCTTACCATAGCGTTGATAATATCCAAAGTATTTCCAAAAAACGGCCCTAACTAATAAAGAGACAGGGTGTACAGGGCTCCAGACAAACTTTTTTTATTAGGACCACTGTAGCCCCTGACTGAAATTTTTAGTTGTGCAAGCAAAAAATGTAGGGTCACACCTTAAATCAGTCAGCAATGCATTTATTAACATTATAACTGTATTACTGATACTGAAAATAAGTTGATGACATCAGATTTGGTTCTGCTTATTTAAAAAGAGGTAATGTCTATGGAGTAGCTTCGTTATTGATTGGTGCTTAATAGAGGGACTGTAATCTAAATTCATTTGAACCAACAGAAATTGTGCTTCTCCAAAAGTATGTATTTAATTGATTATAGTGTTACACATTAAAGCACAATGGAAGGCTTTGTGTTATTTTCTTACGATGATTTTATTGTGCATTAAGGACACTTTTCCCCATGTTCACAACACATAACGTCAAATAAAACTTTGCAAAACATTCAGCTGTTTTTTGTTCTTGCTGTGAACGGATTTGAAATGATTCAGCGATGTCTCTCAAGTAACCCACAGAGAAATGATGTTGTGCTGAACTCCACCGCGTTAAGTTTCGTTTTAAACGCATCATATATGAAATCGTTCGTCTGCGGGCTCAAGAAATCAGTTACAGCAAACAGTAACTTGCAGTAATGTGCTCACGTTGTGTGTGTAAACTTGTCCATGAGGATCTAGATTGTGCGCATGGATTGTTGACTATCACAAACAGCCTGCACTGGTGGCGGGCTGGCGTTTCTTCTCGTCTTTCTACATGAAATCAAACTAGAAGAAATTCCAAATTTGCAGGTCGCACATGCGCGAGTACTTAATAAAAAATTATAGCGCTTTCTTGAAAACTGAAAACCATTTTGTCGCAGTCTGGAGCCCTGGTGTATTTCTTTTACCCCCGCAATCGGGTGCCCCGCCCACTGTCCTGGGCCACACCCCTCTCACAAAAAAAATCCGCTTTTTTCGTTCTGATAACATCAACTGTTGTTATATTAACTATTTTTTTAAATCTGTGAATCGATAGAGTACTGAATCGCGTTTCATATGTGAATCCATTTTTACACCCACCCCTATTGTTTGTACAGAAGCCCTAAACGGACAAACTGCTCTACAGAGTGCATTTCCTAAATACGTTTTTGCAAAGAAGTGAAAACTTGATGACGTCTTAATTCTGTATCAGCCATCGTAGTGCCTAGAGAGGGAGGGGGGGATTGAGCCGTTTGTTGCAATTCACCACCTCATCGCTAGATGCCACTAAATTTCATACACTGGACCTTTAAGGGTTAACAAAAAATTTATTGATAAGATAAAATGTTCCATTCCCTTCATTTTTAACAGTGCAGTGGATGGCTTATATGACTACTATTTTCATTTCATCATAGTATTTTCATTTTCTTTGATCTATTCCTTTGAAACCATGACACACAGTGCACTAGCAGAAACACTTTTGCATAAAGCGAGTATTATGCAAACACAACAACTGATACAATTCCCCGATTAACATATCAGATCATGCAGGACTGAAGCTCATGCACAAAACACGCTATCATCAATCCAACAGCCGATGTTGATTTGAAGGATTCTGAATATCTTCATCAGCTGTTTCTATGGACGTCAAACATAAACGTAATTCATCTGACACTCCATATGAGTTTCTCTCTGCAATGCCCAGTGGGAAACATGTCAGGTTTATATGGAAACAAACAACTCCCAAACATTTCTCATTCCGGTCGCCCATGCAGAGGATAAACGGGATGTTTTTCTGCCTACAGCATGTCTTTCTAATAGGTGGAGATGTTTGGCTCACAGTCAGACTAACTAAATCCCATGACACATAGTTGTGAGACAGTCAAAACAAAAGTGGAAGATGAGCTCAGCTCTAATATGTGATTTCCACCAGCTGTGACCAATGAAAGGCCTGCTATTGTCACTTCTTAAATATAAGACATACATTGCCATAATTTTCCATAGAAACCTTTTGTTTATGAAACACAAGTTTCTGATATTAACCTCAATCGTGGATTCATGGTCAATGTTGAGTTGTTTAATGCACACTTACTGGCGCACAACCCATGATTTCAGTTTGGGCATTCGCATGCTACTCTCTCGATATGTAAGCATTGTCTCACCCTCCTCAGAAACTCTGACATTCTTTCTGTGGCTCGTGATTGTGTCACAAGATCTGCCTCAATAGACGTCTTTATCACCACATAGTGACAATAAGGCCCCTATGTGAGCACGTTCCGTTCTGAATACATGTAGCTGCATATGTGGTGGAACTTCAATTAGGTCAAGACAAATAATATTCCAGCCTCTGAGTATTCTGGCGACATGTTAACACATGATCTTGGGATGAAGCTGTCTAACTAGATTCGGCAGAGTAATAATTATGCAAATGGTGATACTGGGAATTTCCCAACAAAGTTTCAGTAATCAGTTTTCAGACTGAACGAATCGAGGCAGTTCGAGTTTTAAGCGACATTGAGTTGATTTCATTGCAATGGTATTGACGAAGTTAGGTAAGACGACGACCAATTGTCTTGTTTACATTGGTAAAACTGGACAACCTGTTTTGGAAGATCTGCTAAATTCATTTGCCTGAGTCCCAGAAAGCAGGCACATGCATGACTACAGCTTTATTTATACTGCAGTTTAGCAACGGTGCTGAAAAAAACATGTACACAAACCCCTAGACCTTCACATACATACATACATTAGAATGATTTACAGGAATGTAAAAGCTCAATAGAGAATTAAAAGAAAATAAATCACCCAATTAAACACAGTTTGGCGACCAAAGTTTCCACTTTTCTACGGTGTTGCATCAGGACAGTTTTTAACCACATCTTGCATAACTCTGACCATCTAACTGGATTTGGGAACCTTTAAAACAACCAACATTACAAAAAAAAAACTGGGCAATTCCGTGAAAATGTCAACCTGACCGCGTAAAAAAAAAAATTTTTACAAGCGGTTTTTACTATGGTAACAGCACAGATGTTAACATTTGGTGGTTCAAAAAAAAACCATATGAGATCTCTCTTCAAATTTTTAAAGCATTTGTTTAATTTTTAGTGCATAATTTTTCATAGTAAGTGCCATTTTCAGGATTTTCACATCCATAACGCTGCATATTCCTGAAGGAGGCATCTGCATATCAAGAGGTATCTCTTTTCTATTCATTGGGTATTATTGCTTCAGGATCCTACAAAGTTTATCGTCTCCCAAAAACCTCGCAACTTTTTTTTGTCACATCCATAACGCATGTTTATTTCCATTTTTTTAATTTCTTTTTCTCATAGACTGACATATTTGATCTTTAGACTCTATCAACCAGGTTCAGTAAAATATAAACAGATGGTTCAATATAATCGCATAAATTCATTCTCCGAGCCTTTTTATGTCACATCCATAATGCAAAATGTCACGTCAATAACGCTGGAATTGCTCAACTATTAAATAACACCCTCATGGAAAGCATTCTGGGAAGCAAAATTAGAAAAAAAAGAAGACAGTTGGTGAGGATTTCTATTATTTTATAGTTTTTTTCTGTAAAGATAAAGACTTGTTAACTTTTAATGTTCATTTACCTTTGAACAAACTGGTGCCAATAAATTAGATAAATATAAATGTACAGTAAATTACTGGCAACTAGATGCATAACTACAGCACGTTTTTACAGCCAACTCATTTATGTATAGGGACGACAGATATTGAGAAAATTAGGGCGCTCTTGATTAAGCAAATACCAAGCAACAACTCATAAAATATGATGTTTATGTGAGTATTACACAAGCAAGAGTCATTCACATTTTCTAAAGATGACGTTAAACTATGATAGGCCTAAATAATCTGATCTGATGCAAGATTATTGATCATAAGGACTATACTGAACTAAATAGGATGAAACCTGGTTAAAGACCAAACTATGTGTGGAAGACCCTATAAGGTCATCATGAATGATAAAGTGCACATAATGCCTACTGGAACCTGTTTAAAATAAATGTGTACATTGTTTACATGTGAAACTAGATAGAGTCTATCACATAGTTCAGGTGGACATAAAACGAATTTTAGGAAGCAGATCTTAGAAAACGTGTATTGATTTCACATGTAAAAGGTGCTGTGAGAAGGTTCATATCTATTCTTAAGCACAAGTTTCATACTTTAGGTTCGAGCAAATATTATTAGCAAAACTTGTTCCAGCATAACAATTAAGTTTTAACACTCTAACACTCTATTCTATATTTCCTTCCTATTTCACTTCTTCACTTTTCTCTTTTGTTTGCAAAACTTGTTTATTCAAGAAGCATGATCAGTGAGAGACACCAAACTGCTTTGAATCTAAAAATGACTCATCCAATCGGCACTATTGGCAGTTAAGGGTGGATGCTGTAAATAGGTTGGTTTCACGTGACGTCACGCTGCTGCATCGCGAGAGCGCGAAATTCAGATGGAGGGCAGGAAGTGAAATAGCTGAGGATCTGCCAGACAGTGCCGTCTGAAAAAATGCCAATGTTTTGTGTAGTTTACGGCTGCTCCAATCGTTCAAACCGAGAAAAGGGAAAGGGATTTTACAGAGTACCAAAGATTGTCACTCATAAATGTGAGAAATGTAAAAAGCTCAGAGAACAACGCCGTAAAATGTGAATTTTAACCTACGTCTGCGGTCGGGAGGAGCAGAGTCTGTTAATGCCCGTGTCTGCAGCGACCACTTCGTCGGAGGTTATGTTAGTTAGCCAACTTGTTTTTTGTGTCTGTGTTTATATAGCATTAGGTTTTCGTTAAATGCTCATTTACTTAGTAATGATTATTAAGTTACCGGTAGTCTAATATGGACCTAGATTGGGCCTCGACAGTCAACATAGGGTTCCAAAAAACTAAACCCACATCAGAGGCGTCTCTTAAACGAGAGCAGAGGATGAAGCTCAATGAAGACCAACAAAGACGGTCGGAATGTACAGAGGCTATGTTGGATCTCCAACAGACAGATGAGAGCCCGGATCTGACACAGACAGCCGAAAGCTCCGAACCGAAGCAGCGTGACTAATGGATAAAAGTATTACACTTGGGTAATGCTAGTGACTAATCCAATTGTACTGGCTATATGTATTATATTTAATGAAATGGATTCTAATGTTATTGCACACCATGTTCTTATTATAAGAATTGTTAAAAAATCTAATATTGTAAATAAACCACCATTTATAATTCTGTTTCTCAATGGCATTCAATGTTTTCATTTATATTACACAACAGCCAGAACTCACTGAGACCACACTAATAACTATAGTCAAAATGATAGATAGTTGGTGATGTCAACAGCCTCCACGGTCGGCAAATCTTCAAGTTCGACCGAAAACTCACTCATCTTCATGCGGAACGGGTCACGTCCAACATATCTGTTCACTTACTCCTTGTATCTATTTCTTGAAACTGGTTCTAAATTCATACAATACGGACTCTCCACAACGATTTACTCCATAAACGTATTGTCCATGTTTACTTCCTGCCCTCCATCTGAAATCGCCCCGCCTTCGCGCGTCATCATAATAATCACGTGACTGAAACCCAGCTATTACCACAAAGACAAACTTTCAGTAATAAAGTTATAATAAATAAATACAAACTGTGTTTACAGTAGTGGACTTAAAATAGTCTGAAAGTCCAAACCAGTCAGACTACTGTTGAAGGCATTCGAAACGTCTAGATATGTGTTACGAACATAATTCATGTGGGTGGGTTTAGCTCCACATTAACAGGTCTTTGCAGTTAGTTAACTTACAGTATTGTTCATTCACAGAAGTCACTGAACTTTCTGGCTTTAAATACCATCAACAAACATTGCACACAGGACTGGCCACCAATTTTATCTATGTACAGTAAATGATCCCCTATAGGACGCCAAGGCAATTGTGAAGCATGACTGAAATGCAAACCTCATGCCTTTAAAGTTGACACATTCTAGACGACTAATCTTTTCATTTATAGCGTTGAGAATCATTTGAATTCGATGGATTCCGACAATCGATTTTCAACTCATTTGACGTAAGTCATTTAAATATCAACCTGTATGGTCATCTAGCATGCTCATTGACTTGTTTGCAAAAATATCTATATTGATGAGCACCGTTTTGTGTATATATACACACAGATAGTACCATGTTTTTTCAGATTTATTACAATTTTGTTTTACCATAGTTGAACTACATCATGATTAAACTATTTATATGCTCTCCTACTTTGGATAAAAGCGTCTGCCAAATGAGTAAATGTAAAACTGTAATTACTATATTGAAACTACGGTTATTTTGTGGTCCCATCGCTTTTTAATGCAAATACTATAGTTAAACTATGCTAATTACCGTAAGAAATATTGTTCATTTACATAACAGCTTTTAATGAGATATCAGCAGATCAAGCAATGTACTGAAAATATTCACACAGGAATTGATAAGAGGAATTCAATCTCAAGTATCCGTTTCCTATTCCTTTCGTTTCTGATCCGATTACCAGCCTTTCGATTATGATTCCCCATTGGAATTGACTTTTGATTCCCAACCCTATTCAATTATTAAAGACTTTTAACACTTTTAACGTTGTTCAATTTTAGGCAGACAGGTGGTAGTTTTCTTAATGAACTAGATTTTAGGTCATTTGGAATATGACTTTATAAAGCAAAAATGGCCCTTTTTGCCTTCACTGGCTCATCTTTAATGTCCTGAAGTGTATTAAATGATGCATTTAATAAGTGTGATGAATTAAAACTACAAATGTAGTCTCACAATGGAAGTTCAATGCATTTAAAGGGACAGTACAGCCAAAAATTTCCCCTTTTAAACCTTTATGACGTTCCTCTGCTAAACACCAAGAAGATATTTTGAACAACCCTGGAAAACAACACTGGACCCCATTGATTTCCATTGTATGGACATTTCTTAAAATATAAACATATCACATTCAACATAGAATCATATGCAACAATACGGTGAATAACTGATGGCATATTGTTTTTTTTTTGGATGAACAACTCCCTTTATAATAGATATAAAACATAAAATAATTGTCAAAAAGCTGCTTAAAACAAAGATTACATGAATCAACCACAGTAAACAACAACTTCCCAAAAGGACTTCCTGTTACCTAACCATATGCATACATTGCCATGTAACTGTCTCTTATATCTGCATTATGTATGAAGAGAGACCGATACAGACTTGCACAGTCTGAATCAAAGCAGGTTCTGGGAATTGGTCCTCTGTATCACCTATAGAAACAGAGGCCTGGTCACGTGGACTATAATACAGTGACACATGTTCTATATGTGCTTGAGGAAATGACAGGCGGAAGTGACCACATGCAGCCTTTATTTAATCTCGGTCCAGGGAAAGTCCTTTATGTCCATCTCCCTGTTTCACAATTTACACCTAATGCAGAACTGTGTTCAACTACAAACCCCATCATCAAAAAAGTGAACTTTACGACCAACTCTTCAAACTGTCTAAAAGAATAGCAAGCAAACTTTACAAAAACATAAATCTTCCCCTTTATCACAGTAGTGCCATTTGTTAGACATTCGTAATGAGTTTGTGTGCGATTTTAGTTCATTGCGCTTGATATTTATAAGATGTCAAGACAAACTTGCTCGGTGTTTTCATCCCATTCTTCCATTTAACTCCCCTTAAATCAACCTTTAAAAGAGTCCAAATTCAATGCATGCAAACGTCCAATGCATGACAACAAATATAAATCTGACACTTTGCAACACTGTTCGGATTTAAAATGACAACACGGAGTAACTTAAATGAGAGCGTTACCTTTGAGCTTGATCTGGTCAATGAGATCATTGGCGCGTGTCAGCTGGAGATGTGAGGCCGCCAGTTTGGGATCCAGAGTGTTACAGTAAACGGTAAAAAAGTGCTAATAACTACAAGTCCATGGCCGAACTACGAGCTTAAGTTGGTGAAAAGCCCCGGGAATCTTTCGGGCTTTGTGTGTCCCTCGCATTCCTCGAGAAAGGAGCGCAAACTGCAGTGGAAATCCCACCCTCCGTGAACGAGCACGCGCTCATTGGATGGGCACATAAAAGAAACTCTGTGTTCAGAATCAGGAGACTCGAACAAAAGCACAAAACCCGTCCAACCACTCCTAGCACTCTGAGTTCCCTTCTTAAAAAACGTGATCGAATAAAAAATGTCCGAGTCAAACCTTCAGCCTTGAATGCATCCACAGTTGATGGTTTGCCTTGTTTTTCTGCGTAATAAAAAACATACTGACGACACCCTGTCTCTGAATAAAACGTTTTCGTTATTAAAGCAAAATCCCTCAGAAGTCAAGTTTCAAGTTTATTTGTCATGAACTCTGTCAGCAATGTTCAAAATAAAAATATATATAAATGATATTATAGATAAGATCTAATTAGATAAACAACATTCAATTGTTTAGTGTAAATAATATATACAATACAATTTGTCAGTAATAAAGAAACAAGTCGTCGTTATCCTTCTATAACTGCATAAAAAGATGTTGTTAATGATTGTATTCTCTGTAAACTACGTCTTTAATGTGCTTATATTGCTTTTAAAATGTGATTTTTGTGATAGTAAAATAAACACAAGGCACACTATTTTTTGATTAGGCCAATAAAAAATAAGTATTCTTACAACAAACAATGTAGTTCTTAGGATTGGATTTTATGTCACGAGGATTTAGTGGTGTTCTGCTAGATAAGATCCCACTAGAAGAACCCAACAACTTGACCACAGAGACCATTGAAGTTTCCATTGAATACCAGTATAGTTCCCATTGAGTCCACTAGAATGTCTGTAATGGTTTCTAATGTTGCATATTATTTTGAAACTGCACATTGAAGTACGATGAGTCCATCAGTATGATATAGTGGTGCCACCATCTTCCCCTCCTCCACTCCACTGAAACCCCCAGGTTCATTTGAACATTGGACAGGACTGCAAATAAATCTTCCCTTAAAGCGGGGCAAAGCCCGGCCATTCACTGTCAGCGTTGGACTGGGGTCTCTGCCAGAGAACTGGCCAGAAAGCCACCTCGGCAAAGGGCCCAGCGTAGTTGAAGGCACGAGACAGAGGATAGTGGTATTGGGACACAGAGACATGCATAGTCCAAAACGATCATGAAGGTTAGGCTCCTAGAACCTCGTGGGCCTTTAAATACTGGTTAAATAAACCTTAAGACAAACATTTTAAATTTGATACAATTTGCAGAGCATTCCAAAGCAGTTATTTAGAGACCATTACCTTACAACCGCCAGTGTGAAAGCTCAAGTCAAGTAGAAAGTTTAGATATAACACAAATATAATATAATCTTCAACGCACATTGCAAAAGAATTGCACAGAAAAACAAAACGGTTTACGTGCAGATTTCTTTTTTATTTGTTCATGTTGTAAACTACAACTATCAAGTCAAAAAAGATTATGCTCATGCTTTTAGACTAATCTATAATAAACAGAATGTTACAAGCAATATTGTCATTCTGTAAATGTCGTTACGACATGAAAATATGAAGTAAAATTTCCTAAATGAACACTGATGGCCTACTGTTCTGTATAATCTTTTATCTCTATGAATCCCTCTTAACAGCCCCCAGTCTCACTCAGAAATGCAAAAAGACAAAAACCTAACAAAGGAGACATTGTAGATGAAATCTCTTTTTATTGTTTAACGCACTGCCTCACACATACATTTTATTTCTTTGCGTTGTGCAATATGGGACAATTACGATGAGAATGTGATGGTAAAGGTCTGGGTCTAGATCTGCTAAGCAGAAACACCTTCACATCCCTCAGCACAGCCTAGCGTGATGCGAGTGCCGTAATGCGAGATGGCTCTAACCCATGAAGAATCTCTACGCCTGACCCTCACTTCTGTGTTCAGCACAGCAAAGATACAACATACAAAAATAAAATAAAATAAAAGCCTGACTTATTCCATCCTGTTCATACACTGATAACACAATACATTAAACCACAAAGGTACACAGCAAAAAAAAAAAAACAAGGGGAAGCCAGGTAGGAAAGAAATAAATCTTCAAAAAGAAGTGTACAACCATAATTCTGAATCCTTCTTGTCCCCGGAGGAAATCCCCTTTGTACCAAGAGTAAATGCTAAACTTGATCACGACAGATTTCTGGTGCGATCATTGTTGAACCCTTGTGTTTGGGTCACCTGCCGGTTAAACACAGACATCTATGTGGCAGTGCACGACCCCCATGACTGTAGCGTAAAGACTAAAATAAAAAGACATTGCTCTATACATTTAGATTTGTGGGTTTCTTGTGTATTTGCACACAAATGTTCGTTTCTCTCTCAAAAACATATACACTCATTTCATAGGTATATATTTCTGGTTATAACACCCCAGGGGCATTTAAACATTTATTTCACCCCATTGCTTCTTTCAACCCTCCTGCGTTGGGTCGAGGACGTGCTGTTGTACGTTAAAGCCCCCTGTGTCTCTGTCTTCTCTTCTCCACACACTTTCTGCACCCTCCTTCCTTCCGACTCTGCGTCTTCGAGTGGTTTGTCCTGGAGACGCAGATGCAGACAGAGCAGTAAAGTGGGAGAGACAGAAAGAGAGAGAGAGGGGAATGAGTGTGTGATCAGCTGAACGCCGAGCCGACCCTTGCGTCCCATGATGTCTCTCAACCCATTTCCTTCCACTGCTTATAGAACTCTGTGATGTTCTTCAGCTCCATGCCTGCTGCACCCACCGCCTGGACAGCCGCCTGCAACCACAAAAGAATATCAAACAGAAAGTTAGCTTGAGATTCAGTGGCTTGACAGTAGAAGTCGAACTTAAATTGGAGAATCGTGTAGACCTTCATAGGATCTGATCTTTCAATCATCTCCTCCACCGAGTGTCCTGTCAAAATGGTCACCATGCCCGCCGTGTCTTCGTCTCCGATGTTCTGAGATCCTGTGAGCTGTCGACAGCTGTCCACCATCTTATACAGGTGCCTGTGAGAAAGATCAATCCATCACTGCATCATATCAATACAAATGCGGGTCATGTAGCACTGAGATTCTGTCTGGAGACAATCCTACAGGGTTTAAAACTGAAACAGGAGGTCATGTATATCTTACCAGGCTTCAACATCCTGTCGCTTTAATTTATCCCTCTCAAAACTTCTTCCCGACTCTTTCTGACAGCGGATGTATCTGTGGCACAATTGACAAACATTCACAAAAAACATATCAATATTTGTGTTATGGGTAGAATTTAATACATTACATTAATTCTCTGCTGTGGCATTTTAAAGGTAGCGTGATGATATGAGAGAAAGATGTTCTTAGAATCTAAAATGTTGTGGCCTTCTAAGCTTCTAATGGGCAATTCGATGCAAATGTCAACCTTAAGTAAAAACATTTTAAAGCCTTTTTTGTGTTTTTCATTACGGTCCATATTCCTCATAAACGAGCACATGAAAATTAAAATAAAGTAACTATTTTATGTTACCCATGTAGCATGTTAAGTAATAATCGGTGTCCCTCTTCACAGCCATTACACATTAATTGTTTCCTCTTTTAAAACAGAAAACTCGTGTGCAGACTGATATTTTCTGATGTCTGGACTCTATCATCAGATGTCAAGTAAAATATAAACAGATGATTCAATATATTGGTATTAAATAGATTTTCAAAAAAAATATTTTTCAATTGTTGACTAAAAATGTATCATACATCCATACAGTAATGCTGGAATTGCCTAAATGGAATTTAGGGCATCGCAAATAACCATAATCGGCTACAAAATCATAGCGGTTGCCTATGTAGATGGCCGTTCACTACACTTTGGAACAGTATGATTCCTGCAATATAATAACTGCTGCAGATGTCAAAATGTACCTGTTTCCCTTCCGAAACTCTGCCTCCAGGAAACGGATGCTATCTCTCGCTCCAGCATTCTCTTTCTTTAGCATGTCCAGACCGTCAATTACTGTAAGAGACCAGAATGAATCTCGGTCATGCACTCAGATGAATACACACACAATTTATTTTTAAAATAAACTAAATGATTAGGGTTGGGAGAACAAAATCGATTCCCATATGAATATCGATTCAAACTGCTGCCAATTCCTACCGATTCACAAATTTCAAAAATCCTTTTTTAAACGATACTAAATATAATAATGCAAGACCGGTGCAGCAACTGGACCTTTAACAGAGTGATCACCTAACGCGCAAATAAAGGTGCTCCGATTGATCGGTTTCACTATAGATCACTATAATGGCCGATCAAATGAAACAAAACGTGTAGACCGTTGGTGTATTCAACTGACGGGCTGTGCTGTGCAGACCGAGCTGCGTGAGGTCTGGACCGCTCAGCCCAGCCTCTCACTCAGCTGTCAGTTGCCTGTCATTCCTTTTTGTACACACTGCAGAATAAATTGGTTTACTAGAGTGATAACTGCATTCTACGTTTGAATTAACCCCCGAAAAATGACAGCGACCAAAGCCTTTACCGAAACTATATGCAGTGTGTACGTTACCAAACTCAATTACTGTGTTTATGACGTATTTAAACATCCATCAGAGATGTGTTTTCGTCTGTTTGTGAGGTGCTAGAAAACAGCAGTGAAATAAGTCTTCTCTTTCACAGATTTGACACGGGGCTAAAGTTAGCCCTTCGCTTAAGTGACTGTTTGCTGATTTTTCTAAGAAGATCTGGCAACACTAGGACAAGCCCAAAATAAAACTTAAAGAGTACAAATAATTTATATTATTAGATCCAAAAATCTCTTATATCCGCAACGGACCATTTTTACACATAAAGTGTCGAGCTTTACTATCTAATCCTCCTTAAAAAAAAAAAAGAAGGTGTTAAAAATAAATGAACCGGGCAACATCGCGAAAGAGGGTTCTCCAACAAAACACAGCGGGTCTGTCAGAGGTACCTTAGTTTCATTTATGGCCAAAAAGAGAATCTTAGCTGAAAAATAACAGATACCAAACGGTTTATATTCTTCAGCTGCGAGACTCCAGAACGCTGCTATGGTTACTAGTGTGTCAATCATCACAAAAGCGGACACATGGAACTATCAGGGCATTCACTCCTGCATTTAAATGTGGTTGCCACTTCCGAAAGTTTGTATGTGTTTGTTTTATTCTGTTGTTTTTCATAATTATTAAACAGGAAAGCTATGTTACACTCTAAGCTGTTCCTATGGCTGCTATCATTGCTTACTGTCTAAAAAGGGAGAGGAATATGTTATCTGCAAGTTGTCAATTAATGATTCCTTTCCATCTCTTAGTTCATTAGGTAATATACGCTGTTCTTGAAACAGTTAAATAAATAATTCTACATGATAAATAGAAGGCTTCACATAGGTACTGTGATCAGTCATCGGTGATCGTATCGGCAGATACTGGTTCTAAAGATCATTATCGGCCCCAAAAATTCTGATTGGAGCACCCTTACACACAAACACAGTGGAGCATACAGGAGCAGCAGAAAAAGAAAGAAAACCAAATACATACAGCCTGGTAGGACTAAACTGCAAGATAAACAAAATAGGATGTTCTTTCTTTGCATTTGCTCGGTGCAGTGAGTGAGCGGCAGGGAAAAACAGCCCATTCAATTTACTGTGCCGCAGCTGACTTGTCAGTAAGTGCAAAATAGCGTTTCCCAAAACCTGTCACTGTTTAGACTTAAGAATATGAACATACTTCTGTAAATATGCACAGTTTGTTAGCCAGACGTTTGTGCTAGGTGCTTTGCACGGGACTAATACACTAATATAGGTAAAATAACTGCTTTTTTAATGTATGTGTGTTTGATGATTTTGTGATACGATGTGTCGTTTAACATACAGCACTAACTAGTCGCGTTTAATTACTATTATGTACTTGTTTCAAAGGGGTGATTTCATGAAAAACTGACTTTTTCCATGTTTAGACGCTAAAATCGGGTCTCTTGTGCATCTGCCAACTCAGAAAACGTTAAAAAGGATAAATCATTAACTTTTTTATGTGAGCCTATCTCTGCAAGCCTGTGAGAAAACGAGCGCTTCAGAAATCGCTCTCTTAATGACGTAAGTAGCCGTTCTTTTTAGAATATTTCCGCCCCTTGTTCACCCGTTGCGCCGCCGCCATTGTTGTTTTCGCACGTGTGAAGTTCCGACACCATTGTAAATGTAGCAAAGTAGAATTGTAAGTACCAGTATTTTTTAAGACCCCAGGGATCTGTGGCAACTTAAAAGTAGATAAAATGTCACTGTGACACGTTTGTCCGTTCACTATTAGAAAGCAATGTCTGTGGCTTGTAAACATGCGACGGTATTGTCCTGTGTAACGTTAATTTGACTTCACTTCAGAAAACTGTGTGTATGGTTGTAGACACGCAACACGGTGCTCTCTCCCGAATGCGGTTGTGACCGGGACAACGGGGACCGGAGGGGCTTCGCGAATGCCCCCGGGGGAAACCGGTGTGCTTATCGAAAACAATTTGCTTGGTGTTCAAAGACAAGACCTTGTTTCTCGTTCACTTTATGTGACCATACTTTATTGTTTTGTCGCTGGAAGCACAGGCTCACAACCCTGGCTGTGTTTTCTGCTGAAAAGGGGGAGGAGACTAGCAGCTCCCTTGCACTTAAAGAGACACACAACAACACAGCGCTTTTCTCCTCGCATGCAAACATGGGCATGTAGCGCATGGTATATCAAAATATCTGTGGTGTTTTTTGAGCTGAAACTTCACAGACACATTATATGGACCTCTGAGATTCATATTACATTTGTGTAAAACTAGAAAAAAAAAGAAAACCTTTAATGTCTGACAGCAGAATACGTCAATGAGAATGGCTTTACTGGGCACTCAGTTGTAATAAAATACAATATGTGACAGTATTTCAAGTAGTTTTAAAATGAGATTAAATTTTTTTATGCATTTGGAAAATCAATTAATGTAAAGCTTTTTTTTTGCCCAAACAAGGCTTCAAGAATCCCTGTCTCTATGGAATATTTTATAGTAGAGCCTTTCCGGAACAAAGTTTATTTTAGGAAATTTGCATGATTTTCTGGGCCTTAAACTTGTTTTTTAATAATCCCTGGGGTTTTCAAAGACCACTGCATGACAGAATTGGAATAATCAGATAACAGGAGGCGTGTGGGCTGACCTGTGCGAGGAATGATGATGATGAAGCAGCCGCTGGCAGCCAGCTGTCTGAGCAGACCCAAGTGCTGGCACAGAGCAGCGGTGTCTGGCACCAGGTATGGAGACATGGAGGACTGGGCTTTGGGCTGCTGCAGGCTTCCTTCCAACTGAGAGACTTCCAACTGCGCGGACGACGACCAGCAGACAGGGAAACAATTCATTACGGCTCCAATCAAAAGTGTATGATTTATGAACAAAAAAGGCATTAAAGACAGTTAAAAATAAACGGGGAAGCTGGTCTGACCTGCAGGCGCAGCTGGGCCATGTCTCTCATGAGCCGGTTTCTACGAGCTTCCTCTTCTGCCTGTGGATCAAAGAGTCGAGGTCAACATCTCATTATATTACTCTCATTTCTTTTAGAGTAATGCAATAATAGAAGCAACAACACTCACACATATATGAATAACAGCACACACTTATAAGTTTAGATGCAAAAGCTCCTTTTTTGACATCTACCACAATCTAAATGTACCTAAATTAATGACAAACATATTTGTAAAAAAAAACTGTAGGTTTGGTTAACAATAGTGTCAGAGAGCTCAGGTTATGAGGATGGGGTTATAGTGGAGTCCCTCTCTTGAATTCAGCCTTATTTCTATGAGCTTTTCATGAACTGCAAGACATTCTTTTTATTCACAGGTCCCGAAGGTTTTAATGAAATTGTAGCAAAAAGAGCTGCCTCTTCATGGGCACAGCAAGGTGGCACTTCAAGCATCATTTGTTCTACCCGTAAGGGCTGCGCGGTTGCTTGGCAACATACAGCTCTCAAGCAAGAGCTCAGAAATGCTGTGAGGTTTTTATGAAAAAACTCTTTCTCTTTGCCGCAGACGTGTCTGTGTAGACCCTGTCATTTTGAGGCACTTTCTATGGCTATTTCTGCATGCATTTCGCACCATTACAACTGCTGAGAGCACAAACCAAGGCATGTGACGATATATCAACATATTATAGTCATTTCAAAACATTCTGAGAGAAAAGTTTCTACATTAACTCAAAGTTAGCAGTACACCAACTTTTTTGTAATGTGTTTCTTAAATTTAAAATAAATATATGTGTGTTTACCATGCGGAACTGGGCCTTGGCCTGTTGAACAAGGTTCTCCTGCTCTGATTGGCTGATGCTGGTGAAGATGCCCGCCTCAGGGTTGAAGTGCAACACGTTGCCTTGGAGATTAGTGAGGAAGTGTCCAAAGCTGCGAATACAGCACAAGCGCACCACACACTGGACAGCGGCGGGAAGGAGAATAGAAACATGACATACTTCATAGAACATTGACTGAATGTTAAATATCTTTAGACAATTCAAAAATGTATTTTCCATTCCAATTAGCCGGGAGAAAATACTTGTTTGTCCCTTAACGATTCATTAGGTTACATTATAAACCTTGAGAGAGACATACTTTACCTCAGTAAGCCTCAAGAAGGGGCCTTTTTTCATTTTATTATGGCATACAATTATAAATATGAGCTTCTTTATTACTGGTCTCAGTTTATATAGAACTAGAATAAAAACAAAATATCTTTAAATCCTGACTCAATTAAAAAGTATTTCACAAAAATAATCTATTTTTTATAACAGTCACACCATTGTTGAATTCTTAAGCAGTTTTGAGTAGTTATGTACAGTAAAGGAGTCTGCATTTTGGTTCAATATAATGCCACATTTTCCCAAACTAACTTAACATTCTAACTTGATACTCGGCGTGATGTACTGTAGTTTACATACTACATTTTGAATTCTTACATGCGCATAAAATATGTGAATTTCAACAGATGCCTGACTGCTCAAACCATGGGATTGTCATCCCAGTCGTGTTGTCTAAGTGATCACAGTGTTCAGGCCCATAACATGGATATAGATACCTCTTCCAGAGGGCTAAGAGAAGGTCTCTGGCCTGTGAAATCCAGACGTCGATGGGCCGAGCTGAGCGCAGGAAGGTGGTGGAGTGCCAGATCCTCGGGCAACAGCAGCGTCTGGACCAATCCGGGCCGCTCGGACTCATTCAGGAGTTTGGTTACCTCCTTATTAAGACCCAGATCTGTAGGAGATCCAGATAAATGATCTTCTTAAGCATGTGACTTAAAGGAAGTGTTCACCCACTTCATTTACTCGAGCTGTTCCAAATCTGTATACATTTCTGTTTTACTAATAAAAAATACTATGAATTTGTCAGACGCTTTTATCTAAAGTGACTTACATTGCAGTAACCTATACATCTAATCCCCTGGGATCAAACCCACTCGTTGTTAACACAATGCTCTTACAACATTTCAACAGGAAAGCTACAGGAAAGTTTTGATAATCAGAGAAAGATATTTGGAACAATGCTTTCTTGGACACCATTGACTACCATAGTAGGAAAAATAACTTTCTGTCAGGTTTTCTACTGTAAAAAAAAAAGCAACGCCATAAGCAGCTATTAGCTGAATGAATTTTAAAACGGAAGCCGGGATTGAGTCATATTTCTATAGGTAGAGGAGGATCAGCTGATGCAAGCTTGACTCACATGACCCGGCAGAATTAATGTTTACGCTTGATGTATACATGTCTTTCTATGTTGAACACAAAAGAATTTGAAGAATGTAGAACAGCAAACAGTTCTTTTGACTTACAAATTTCCTACTATGGTAGTCAATGGCCAAGAACCGTTTTCTGAATTCTTCCAAATATCTTTGTCTGTGTTCATCAGAATGAAGAAATGTATACAGATTTGAAACAACTCAAGGGTGAGTAAGACAGAATTTTCATTTTTGGGTCAACTGTTCCTTTTAAGAGAATAATTTAACATTTTGGAATATTTCTCTCACCTGCTTCCAACACCTTGTTGCCCTCTGGTAGTAAGTTAAGCAGGACTGAGAGTCTGTTCCACAAGCTCTGAGAACTCTGTTTGAGAAGACCACAGTTCAGTGTGCATATAAACATCTGGCTAGGGAGCTAAAATTGTGCTGCTGCTGTTTACTTCAGAAAGATTTCAAATGTAGTTAGACGTACCTGTGCGCACATTACGATGATGTCAGTGTTTGTCCTCAGCCAATCCAAAAAGACCTTGACTACCTGGATAAGACCCTGATTGGTCAGAATCTCAAGCCGCTCAGAAAGGGTTTTCTCACTGCGAATCGACTGATTGCTGTGTTCGCTGCCCTCCGAATCAGATTCAGCATCTGAGTATAGAAAACATAACTAATGTTAGATAAGACCAATCACAATACGTTGTGTCAATCTTTAATCAATCTTAAACAACTTACTATTATCATTGGTTCCATTAACAAGCTCTGGACTCGCAGTGGAAGTGGTTTCAGGAGGGGGTGTGGTCTCTTGGGAAGGTTTGGGGTTGGAGTCTGGGGTGGGGTTAGTGGTAGCTGGGGGGCGGAGCAGCACATTGCTGAATGTGGGAGCAAGCCGGAAGCAGCGTTTGGACTGGAAAAGCTGGGAAGACATGGCCTGCAGGTTACTGCTGATGCTGGCATCATTAGACACTAGAGGGCCATTTGTTGCTGGCGGGGTCGAGTTCTCCTCTCTAGGTGGTGGTGGCTGCTCATGTTCCTCTTGCTGATGTTGCGGTGCGTTTTCCGCATCTTCTATGTCTTCCAGGTCCGAGCGAGATTCCTGACTGTTCATGTCAGAATCCGTCTCGACGTCAAAGGCAGTGCCCCCTTCGTCCTCCTCCGAACCACTTTCCCACCTGCCGTCTACGGCAGGCGTTTCCCTTCGTCCTTCCCTCCCTAAAGAGTTCACCTGGACCTTGGATGATCCCAGACTTTCCACTGGCACACCATCCTCCTCGTCCTCCTCTTCATCACTCTCAAAGCCTTCGCTCAGGTCGCTCTCATCCTCCTTGTGAGCGCATCGGCGGCGGCGGAGCATGGAAAGACGCGAGAACTTCCTCTTCTGTTTTTGCTTCTCCTCCGGTGACCTCTTCTTCTCCACTCCTTTCTTGACTTCCACCGTTCGTCCATTCCCGGTAGGCTTCTCTACATTTTCTTTCACCTCATCTTCAAACTCTTCTTCATCCTCAAGGGAGCCGTTCTGCAGGGTTCTGTCTTCAGATGGTGTCGCGCTGCTGGGATATCTTGGCTCAGGCTCGTCTAAGAACAAATGTATTTAGTCACTTGATCAAAGTGAGTGCATTTTAAGGCATCATTGGCTCACTCCTGACACAATCCTTCCTTCTAAGACAACAGGAACTGTAAATACTAAAAAAATTATTGATCAAAATTTTAAGTGTTAAAATGTCATCAGTGCATCCCCAACAGAAAAGTGAGAAACAGTGGTGCAATGTTCTTGTACCCGTGTTGTCAGTGCGCAGGGGTGGGACGCCACTCTCGCCCTCATCCAGTTCAGCTTGCAGTCGTATGTTTACGTGATTGACCAGATGTGAAAACAGAGCCAATGTGAAGGCGATGGAGGCACTGTACTGCTTGGAGGCTAAAAAAACAGTTGAACACATATATTCATGTCAATTGGATCTAATGATTTATTTTTGCCATCAATGATGTGACTGTTCAGCCTGACATTAATTAGAATCCATATTTACCCCCTCTCTTCAAGCTGTGCACCACCATAAGGCAAGTCACCACCATCTTGAATATGAGGCTGTCAGGAAGCACAGAGCAGATTGAGTCATGCTCCTCCTCCTCCTCGCTGGCCGATTGGCTCCCGTGAGCAGGAAGTGGCAGGTAGAACAGCACCAGATTAAAGTCCTCTAGCACAGACTGGCACAGTGACGTCAGCTCCGTCTCCATCAGACTTAACACACAAGTGGTTATCGTCATCTTATGTGTCATTTATTTTTCTTGTGTGATATATTTTGCCTGCATGAAGGTCAGAATGTAATCACCTGTTCTTGGGCTGCAGCAGACTTTGCAAATACATGAAGCTCACCAGCAGTCTCTTGATGTCCTTTGACCTGAAGTGAGAAAGATGTTATCTCTGTGTTTTGCAAAGACCTATAGGTGCACTTCAAGCGAAAAATTATAGGAGCAAACAGTAGACCTCAATGAGCATGCAAAATTTAAGGAATCTTTAGCAAGAGCCACTGACCAAAAAACTGTAAAAAATTACTGCGATCTTGTTGACGAATAATTCTAGTATAAAATACATTTTTCATTTAAAGAAAGAGTGTAGCAGGAGTACAGCAGAGAAAGGCTGCTAACCCCTGCTGTACCCAACAATGATACGTGTATCACTTTCAAGTTTGAAAAGCATTTCTTTATCGTCATCCCCATCTTAAGTGAAGTTACGCACCTCTGACGTGATGGTGACAGTTTCTTCATGTCTTGTTTCTTCACCTGATGGTACATCTTTGCTGCCTTGTCAAAAAGACGCTTTAAATTCCCATAGGCCCCATCAAAGGGAGTCTCAGACTGAATACTGTTCAACAGGAAAAACCAGTCTGTCAGGATCATGCAGAGTTATCACATTTTTTGAACATCAATCAAGCTTGTGTTTGTGCGACAAATAATCTTATTCTTTTTTTCAGGCAATGATTATGTAACTACACAATCACATCACATGAAAAACAGCATGCAAACTAATTAAAGAATGCTGTTTTCTCACATCACTCTCTAGCCATTTATTAAATTTTTTAGTTAAAACTACTATGTCATTACAATGACACACTTCTGTAAGTACTAAAGAGAAAAGAAAAGATCCGCCCCAAAGGAGCTTGTAGAAAATAGCAGAGGTGTAAACAGTACCTGAAAACCATACTTGAGTAAAAGTACAGATGCGTTGCAGTGAAAATTACTTTATTACAAGATACAAGTGGGGATGCACTGAATGTTCAGCAACCGAAAATAGCAAAAAAAGAATGTTCGGCGTTCGGCCGAATAAGTGAAATGGCAGAATACATTTTACCGAACATGACGTGTGATACGATCAAGCAGCAATCAGCGCAGCGAGAGAAAGAGAGAGAGAGCTTTAATACAGTAAATATGTCGGCAGTGTTTGGACCACTTCAAAGTGTCAAATTTTGAATGAAAGCATCTTTACTAGTCGGTACTCGTGTACTTCAGACTGGAGCGGGCGGTCTGACAGACATTAGCCCCGCCGCTCGTCTTGACATCCTTTGACATCAATCAGTGGTCGCATGCGCAGTCTGCGAACAGTTCCCTGTATTTAACAACTTTTCTAAGCATGTTCTGTGCATCCCTGCCACAAGTGCAGCTTCTGAGAGAACAGTAACAGTCAGCTTGTGGACGAAGTTTGGAGAAGAGACGTGAACTGAAATGGTTGTCAATCAGAATTGCTTGCATGTTTTTTTTCTTTCTTTAAATCAGTTTGAAGTGTAGGCCGTAATAATCCAACAATATTTGTTTATTCATATTTCTAGTTTATGCTGTTGAATGGCAATTCTTTCAGCAATCAGTTATAGACCAACTATAGGCTATTCAAAAAAATTCTAAGCATCCTTCTTGTTTTGCACAATTTAATTTTAAGTTATATTGTATAATATTAAAAAGCAGGACAAATATAAAAAGCACATTTTGACCATTTAGTTTATGCAATAGTGAAAAAATTGGCTTAATAAAAAGAAGAAATACAAAAAGACATGTTCGGTATTCGGCCTTCTGACAATTGTTTCATTTTTATTCGGCCTCGACCAAGAATTTTAATTTCTAGTCCTCAAATCTTAAGAGACATGTCCGTCAAAAACAAAAAACAGTTGAATCGTGAGGAGAGCTCATCACATCGAACTGAACACCTAAAAATTGCAACAAATCAAGGTGAAACACCCAAGTCTCATTTAAGCTCAAGTGCTCATAAGGAAACTATAAACCTTTCAAAAAGCTCTCTTCAGTAAAACGGATTAATAAAATAATGATATGTAAAATTACAAAAGTCATAGCCTTTTTGCACTGGACATGCTGGTTTTGGCCTTATCGCCTGCTGCAGTTATGTTCTCTTCCCAAAACAAACACCAGGGATGTCAACTACCTGATAAAGCACCTGCATTTGCATAAAGAAACCATGTTAACAAGTAAGGGCAAAATGCACAAGATATAGCACCTTCAATGCCCTGTAAATGGCAATATTGCTTCTTCTGTAGACTCTAGACTAACACTTGAGAGATGTGGCACTGGTGCTACCAAGTTATTCAGTTAGTGGCACCAGCCCTTAATTTGATAGCACCAGAGTTGTGGGGTGATGTAAGAAAAAGGAATCACTAAATAAATCAATTAGAAATTGATACAAATCATTGTTTATGATTTAATAACTTTTATTGTATATGTAAACTCTCTTTCAAAACATCACCATATTTAAAGCAAATCTTTCTTAAAGCTACTTTCTTCCTTTATTTGTTGAGAACAACTCCTATAAGAGAACTAATTCCTTTAATATCAGTGAGAGTTTTGGGGCCCGTCCTTTGTTGTTTGATCAACATTATAAACAGAGATCTTTCTTATGCTGCTTCCCCTTTAAGAGCTTGTGTGATACATATTCTTATCAGGGCTGTACGTTAACTTGTTTTGCACGTAGCACTGGTGCTACAGAGGTTTATAGTTTTGTAGCAAAGGCTTAACAGATGCAGCACATGTATAAAATGTCTGATATATTAGAAAAAATAAAAAATATCTATGTGCATTGTATCACAAAAATAGGCGGGTAACAGACGAAGGCAATAATGTTCCAGTTGGGTAAATAAGGGCCATATCATTTAGTTTTTCGCAAGTTAAGTTTTCTGTTTTAAGTTCTGTGTTTTCCATTCTTTAACTACACAATAATAATATATTTATCCACATACTGTAGTTTACTATTATATTATTTACAATAGTAAACTGGAGTAAAATTCCTCCTTTTGCAGATACACATACCAACATTAAATATTAGTTTACATTTACGCATTTGGCAGACGCTTTTATCCAAAACGACTTACTTTGCATTATACTATTTGTTTTTTAAGAATGTGCAATCCCTAAGATTGAACCCATGACCTTGGCATTCCTAGAGCCATGCTCTAACCGCCCAGGCACAGGAAAGCTTAAAGTTTAGTGCATATAAGTATACTCTAGTGTTTATAGTTTATCAATTTACTGCTCGAATAATACAATTTACTGTAGTAAATATTGTTACAGTGTTTTTTCATCTGGATGTTCAAGTTTACCAAACTTTTATTTTGACGGGTCGTCGCAAAGAGTGTGTGGTTGACCATAGTATTTCTCTAACAGTGAAATACTTATGTAATAAACTCTCAGATCAGAGTTCATGATCTCATACAGTGAGATGCAGACAAATGCAAGAGCGTCACTCACGTGTGCAGTTATATGTTAAAATGTGCAGCTCATTTCACATTCAAGCAAAACATACAGGTGAAATATTATATTTTAGCCTCCGCTATTACTTCCCTGTTTCCACAAAACAGGTTTGCTCTAAATATGGACTCACTGCAGCAAGAAAATAAGTTGTAAATGCAAAAACAACTGAAATAGCGGTGCACCATTGATTAACATCGCATACAAACAAGCACCGAGTCAAACACGTCCCACACAAACAAGCGGCTCCGTCTAAATCATGCGCAAAACTGTATCTCACACGTGCTACACTGGCAAATTTATTCTTGGCACAGACAGATTTTTTTGTAGCTTGTGTACAGCCGTGCTTATTAAAAACATTGACATGAAGAGAGTCAAAGTTCCTAATATCTTTAATACTCAGTACAACTACAAAGTAGCCAAAAATATATTATGTACAGTAACTAATTTCATTTACTCCAGTTATTCACACCGCTGGAAATGAGTCATGATTGAATAGTTGGTTTTTGAATGCTGGAATCGGCTAACCAAAACCAGCCTAATAACAAACAAGATGGATTGCTTCCTTACCAGCGCAGGTAGTAATAAGTAGCTTCAACGTTATAAAATTTACTTCCAGCCAGCGTACCCAACTGATTAAATGGCATTCCTGTAAGAGACAAGCAAATCAAAGTAAAAAAACATAAAATTTAATTTAATATTTTCACATATTTAAAATTAACTGCTCGAAAGATATAATCATAAAAAGAACGCTGTTCATTGCCAGGAAAATGTGTCTGGAGGATGTGAGAAGTGATGGATCTCTCACCGACATGAGGAGCGACAGACAGGGCCTGGTGATAAAAGCGCTCGGCCAGCTGCTCCGCTTCAACTCCAGCCAGTTCGTTCTGGTACCGAGCTACAAACAATTACATACCGCATTTATTTCCAATAACATGGAGATTTTAAGGATTTTACTGACAGTTTAAGGATTTTCCAAACGTTTTGATTCAATTAAACATCACACTTACCAAGATCTCCCAAGTACACAAGGCACCTGTGACATGCCATCTGGGCCCACTCCATCTCCTTGGGGGTGGCTGATACAGGTTTCTTACGCACTATTCACCAGAAAAAACAATAAGTCACGTGAGTTATACCTTGCGTTTCATTCTGATTCAATCCAATACAAAGCTCTTGAATGACCTAACCCAGTAATAGAAATATGAAAAGCATGTCTCACCAATAAGTGGGTCAGTGACGTGCGTCCAGTCGATGCAGTCCTGTAGCTCCAGCTGATAGTGTGACTGGATGTAGAGCAGCAGGTGTTGAAAAAAGCCCACCCCAGCAATCAGATGTGTCCTGTAGGCGCACTCAAGAGTGCTGCGACTGTGAATATGCTGCAGAGACAGCGTGTGGACGTTTTTTATCATGACCGGAAATGCAAGAGCTCCTTTAAATTACGAGACGTGAACAGTTCAAGGAAACGGTACCTTCTTGTTGGTTTTAATGACCTGAATGACTTCATAGTAGACCTTCCTCCACAGCAGTTCTTCTGCCTTGCGCCCATAGTCCACAGGATGCAGGAACATCAGCTTCACGCAAAGTTCCCGTAATCTGTTGAAGCAAAAATAAGCGTATACTTTTTGAAGCAGCCGAAAGATGCAAGTTTGAAATGACAGATGGTTATAAAATTGTTTTGGGTTGCACAGAGAGTGAAACTATGCTTACTTGTTCCTTAAGCTGATGTTCTCAGGTTTGAAGACCTCCCTATATGATGATTTACTTCTGATTATGACATCCAGCTTGTGCACTGTTTCCACCACAGCCCTTTACAAACAGAAATGATGAAATTGTGAATACAAAAAACATTTGGTTTTATCTGATGTACTGTTGTATTTATTGTTTTTAAAATGTATGTTTTCCTGACACATAAAAACGAACTACAAAAATTACAACTTTTTGTGGTGGGCTAGCATTTAAGACTTAACCCCTAAAGGGATTGTTTAGCCATAAACTAAACTTTTGTCGTCATTTATTCACCCTCATGTGGTTTCAATACTTCAGTGGAGGTCAATAGGGTGGTTTGGTTACCAACATTCTTCAAAAAACATTATTTTGTGTTCTGCAGAAGAATGAAAGTCGTCGAGGTCTGAAATGATTTGACGTTAAGTATTTATTTTCGGGTTAACTATACCATTAAGTCTTCAAACAGTTTGCAGAATAAAACTACTATCTTCATCTTGTCTAACAAAATGTAAACATGTTTTTATTAGTGTAGTATCTAATATTTAGTGTAGTATACATGTTGTTGGCAGATTTATTTTATTTATTTATTACTATGAATAATTATCATGTTAAATGTGACCCAGACATGTTTTTATAAGATTCATCCAGGTTTATTATAGTTACAGTGTAATATCTATGATTTATTACAATCCGTTTATCCAATTTTTCTATAAATACCAAGGTAAAATTTTGGTTGCTGTTGCAAAACCATGGTCGATTTGTAGTTTGCAATGTATTGAGGGTTTATTTTGTAGTAAAATCTATTTTCTTAAGAGTTAGAAATTATGCAAAAACATAACACTTCAAGTTCAACTTGACGTTCTGAATGTTTTCGTTTCTATTCAAGACTTATCTTCTGAGTTATATGGTTAAGGTGTAAACACAGACATTTGATTTATAGATTATAGATGATTATCAGCTGTTCTGATCCTTCATATGTATTTCCATTTGGACACGCACTAATCTCTTTGTTAGTTCTAACAAGATATGCATAATCTTTCTGCTACATGACTAAATGTAATAATCCGTCTGGTAAATTTAATGTTGGGATAATGGCACTAACCAAGTTCACACATGTAAAACAAAATATTTCTAGTTTAGACTGTTTTATTCGTGACGAACACGCCGATGATAGTGACACAGTCGGTATTAACGTTACATTCCAATTAAACTCTAATATAACATTTATCTTTGTGAAAGATTATGCATAGAAATAAAAAATATTAAAATGTACAGGTGTTTCCTGTTAGCTCGGCCTGTCTTCATCTTTCTTACCTGTACAGACGTTTAATATGAAGCACCTTGGCCTCGGGTTCGTTGTCCTGACTCGGTCCGCTCATTCTAGCAATGAAAAAGCGGCTGTTCTGGTCTGGTTCGTCTTTTTTGTTCTGGTTCGTTCTGCTCCAGTTTAGCGCGCGGCTAACGTTAGCAGGATAGCTAACTCGCCTCTTTCCCTCAGATTAATCACAAACCCTGTCGTTGCTGTCCTCCCTCGCCACCGGCCTCGATACCCATCCGCCGATGTATGTGCTTGTGTCGGTTCTGGTCAGCTGTCACATTTCGAGAGGGTAGTGTTTGTGTTTGTCTCGTTCATCGTTACGAAAGTCGCTCCGCGAGCGGCCATTTTTTCCCCTCCCACCGCGTACGGTTCAGCGAAAGACGTAAGTATCGCGAGAGGTGACGGATAGCGCCTTTCCCTTCCCAGCGTGAAAGCCAGCGCACACAGGTCAGTGCTAGCCTGTTGCTGTTATCGCGAGATTTGAGAGGTTATGGGCAGGGTTAAGTAGCTCCCGGCTGCAGGCATGCTAAAAGGTCTCTGGCATGATCTGAAAGCAGGTACACGACTTTCCCTAACAAAACAAATCATTACAACATCGACGCAAACCATAGAATAGCATATTACTTTAGTAAAATTATAATTGTTACCATGCTTATCTTATGAAGTGTTCTGTAAAACACATTTGTTCCATAATTGGTACAGTTTTCATTTACTTTGAATGCTCTTCAGAGTCTGAAGAGCATGCAAAAAAAAACAAATTGGTTGGTCAACTGTCTGAAGTTCAGACAGCTGACCAGCCAATGACAAGAATTTCACATATTTTAAATAAAAAATCCACACAAAAATTCTGATTATCATATACTCCCCCTCAGTTTGCTCCAAAATGTCTTTTCTCTGATGAACACAGAGAAGGACGTTTGGAACAATAATTGTAACCAAACAGCTCTTGGCCACCATTGACTACCATAGTAGGAAAAAATCTTTTGTACATTTCTTTGTTCTTTTGAACTCAAAAGAAGATATTTTGAAGACTAAAGGAAAGCAAACAGTTCTGGGGCACTATTGACTACCATTGTCATATTTCCTATAAGGTAGTCAATGGTGGACAGGAACTGTTTGGTTGCGATCATTCTTCCAAATATCTTTCTATGTTTTCATCAGATCAAAGAATTTCAAACAGATTTGGAACAACTCTAGGGTGAGAAAATGATATCATGATAAATTTTGGGGTGAACTGTACATTTAATATAAGTGTTTCACTTTGTACTTTATCCAATCAGCTATCCATTGTATTATTTCATGTGCTCTGAAGACAATTTTTATAGAATCATAAAAACAAAACGTGATTTTTGTGCAAAAAATCTCTTAAAACATTAATATCGAAGCCGTGGCTTTTAGGCCGTGTCCACATCAATCCAGATAAATCTAAAACTTCTGCATTTTTTTAAACTACGGAAAGTGTATATTAACTTTTTGATTTTTAAGTTAAATGTGACCGAGACATGTTTTTTTAAGATTCATCCATGAAATAAAATGACGCAATTGAAACTTTGATAGACAGATTAAAGTAATTTACAATAAAATACATGAATTCAATAAGAATTTAATTATTTCTTTATTCATCTGTTAATTGATTTTATTTCTATAATTAGCCCACCCGAAAAATATAAATTCCGATTTATTCAAAAAGAAATTAAAGTCTTCAACAGCATTGAATAAACTAAAGGATGAAATGATAACAGCAGTCGTTATATCATTATTACAATAATAATAATCATCATAATCATAATTCAATAACCAGAATATCAACATTCATAACAAATCCAAAAACATTGGCAATACACTCTGACATACCACTCTTTCTATTAATATACATGTATATATATATACAAAAAAAAGAAATAAATTCCCAAGTGTCTGCCCTTTTCAAAAACGGAAAATTTAGGGGGCGGGGCTTATGGCTTGTCAAGAAAGATGAATGTGATTGGCTTATGGCTGACAAAGATCAACTGAAGTTTATTAGAAAGAGGCACATCATGGGAACTCCATTCATTAACTGGGGACAAAAAAAGCAATTACTTGCGTGGAAGAGTTGCTTGGCAAGTAATGAGGGAATAAAGCATCAGCTCATATAAAATATCGAGTAAAATGGGAACATTCGAAAAAAAAGTAAATTTCTTACAAGATCGACTTTCTACACCGATCCGAATATTTTATCGGACACACAGCACTGTGAAAATTAAAAGCAAAGGGAAATGCAAGCGGCACAGATTAGCAGGTGATTCATGTCTGAATTTTTTTATGTATGCATACATACAGTAGGTATTTATTTTATAGATATATGTACAACCATTGCTTGGTCACCCAGAACTTGTTACAAAACACCTCGATCGATGCGAAAATGAGTGCAAGCTATAGACTGGCAAAATCTGTGGCAGACGCATGGCAATGCATCATAGCTTTCAGACAAACAGCCTGAGCGAAAAAGTGCTTCCAAAGACTCTTGCCACAGTAAATATTATACGTCCAGAAAGTTCTCTTACGTTTGTTTGACCTCTACACATATTGAGGAAAAAGCAAATTGGTTTATCCAATTTAAAGAACATTCTGTACACTGCATATACAAACATATTGTATATACAAATGCATTATATATATATATAACCATACATCCATTATATACATAGACTGTACACACACCGTATATAAACACAGTCACCCACAACAATATTCAACCTGCATTATCTCTCAAAGTTTTGTTATTTTTGTCTAGTTGTGAAAAAAGGAAGAAGACCAATGTTTGCGTTGCCCGGCAATGACATCCACACCAGGAAATAAAGTTACATTTAAAACAGCAACTTGGCTTTGTGATTGCCAAGTTTGTTAATCTGAGGAATCAAACAGTGTCTGATCTTCCATAAATCAAGAACCCCACAGCAGTCGTCGAAAAAGAAATAAATAGAGTCGTCGTGTATCTGAGTATGTAACAAAATGTGGACAGTCGGGGAGAGGGAGCAGGTAAAATTTTCCCCAAATTGTTTGTCAATTCTTTGCAAAGAGATCGTCACAAACTCATCCATCGAAAAGGATCGGTTTCAGACTTTCCAGTGCGTTTCTCACATTACCAGCATGTAAATACAGTATATGATCTCATCTGGTTGAGGTCCAGTCCAGAAGTAAAAAACTGCAATATTACAGACAGGAAACAAAATCCATATCTCCAGCCTTTATCAAATCCGCTGAAGAAACAAAAATCACTTCAGCTCAGCGTCTCTTGCAAAAAAAGGCTGTGCATATTCAGTTTCCCCCGAAATAAAAGACATGATTGAGACACAGGCAGCCGTGACAGGCAGAGCAAATGTGACAAATGGAGATCACAATGAGAAGTTGAGGATTGTACAATATCCTAGTTAATTAAGAACCTAAAAAACAGCACCGTTGAGATCGATCTGATCCACGAAACTCCTCCAGCTCTCTCATTGAATTGCTGCACTGTTCAGCGAAGACAAGAAGTCGCTCTCGTGTGCACGTGTGGCCTGCCAGCCATCATGAGGCACAGAAAAACTCGAAGCATCCAAACAATTTTAGAGAGAGAGAGAGAGGCCACAACGGATGGAGGGAACCTATTTTTATTCTTTGGAGTGGCTTTGGCACTGTCAGCAACAAAAACACAGTCAAAGCCTCAATTCGCCCTCCGTCAACCAACCGAGTCGCGCGACAGCGCCCTCGAATTAAAACCTGACCAACCAGACGAGTGTCCTTGGTGAGGCCTCCAATTAGGTTCCAGATTGTCCTCCACGAAGCTTTGTGATTGGCTGGAGATGAAGGGCATACAAAGAAAGTGGAGCTTGATGAGCTACTAACCAATCACTGTTATTGAACTCGGAGAAGAGATGGACTAACTACCAACAGGCAGTCGAACGTAAAATGTTCTTTTATTCGTTCCAGTTTGCATTAAACTGTGAGGCAATTGAGAGTTTACCTGAGTCGTTCGATTCTTCATATGAGGTATATTCATTTCATGGCACATTTTCAGCCGATAACCCTGCCATCCCATTTTTTTCAACCGCTTTTTGGGACACAAACAAATTTATTACTAAATGGAGCAGAAGTGACGTAAGTATAGCCCTCGAAGCTCTTAAAAGCTAAAATGGCAATCAGTCCATTCTCCTCTCGCGCCTTCGCAAACATATTACAGTAAAGCTCCGTATTTGTATTGTGCAGTTACTATTTTACATATTGACTAGCGCTTTTGTCTAGGCTTGGTGTGTCGTGTAGCTTTGTTACATTTAGAAATTAGTTTACAATGTATACATCAGCGTAACCAAAGCGATGAATTCGTATACAAATGAATGATCAGCTAAGCCGTGAGAATGCCTTCATGGCAACAAAAATATAAAAAAAATAACAAAAACTGTAGTGAAGAATGAGAAATACAATCGGTATCAGATGGCAGTGATGAGGAATTATAGCTAGCGTTACTTCTGTACAGTACATATGATCGGATTCTTTTACGCACCATAATTTATCCCAAATGATCATTTAATGCCAAAACAAGCTACTTTACAAACACTACTTGAGCTACTTGAGATACTTCAAAGTCAACATGAAATGAAAAGGTTTTTTTTCCTGTAAAAAAAAAGATATTTTGGAAAATTGTTTATTGTTTTTTCTTCTTCTTCTTCTAAAAAAAAATATCCAGTTGATGTTCATTTCACAGCCTCCCCTCCAATCATCAGAATGCAAATTGGTTTACTGGTATGGCTGCAATCTGTAACGTTTTTGGGTAAAAACAAACAAATATAAATTACTGAGCAAGTACGTAAAATATTATTGTTGAAAACTTTGTCAATTCCTTTTTCAATTCACAATATTAAGAAAATAATATATATATATTTTTTAGATGTCAGGTGTTTTGGTGAAACGTCAGTTTGACATTGTTTGACCCTAACCCATATAAAGTTGCAAACATAAAGTAACCATCAAGTTTTAATCTGAGATTTTGACATGGAGGCAGAAATTATAGATAGACAGCAACTTCCCATCAGTTACTTGCAGATGAAATCAATTGTATTGTTTTCATTGAATATCCCGGTTTCACTTGAAAACACGTCACGTTCAGAAACTCAAATACATTTCATGTTGACTTTAAATTGTTGTCTGAGACGAAAAAAAATAAAAACACGAAAGCACACACAAAGTGCCGCTTATTTGCTTAAATATCAGCTTTCGTTGCGTCCGGCCTCGACCATCAATCGAGGAAATCACATCAAATTAAACTCACAACCACATCTGCGTTCTGGCCTAGCATGTCGATTTGGTAAAACGACAAAAGTGTTTCCCCTGACAGAGATCACCTCACGCTTTTAACGAAATCCCACACACACCGGATTGGAAAACGGCCTCCAGGGAAATGAAAAGGGAAGACAAAGACAAATATGGACAGTTAGGACGATGACAGTATGAAAGGTGGTTATGTGACAAACAGCAATGCTTTGAGATTTCATAGCACCAGTTAAATACACATAGGTTCTGAGTTTGAGAAGAGAAAACATTGCACAAGTTCAGTCTAGTGAGGCAATTCGAAGACCACGAGCACTTTGCACACCTGTCAAAATGTCCACAACAACACATCCGCTTCCTCCAGGGTTCCTCCAAAGCATTAAAGTGAGGCAGATGAAAACATCAACCTGCATCAACGCAACCACTCCTGTCGTCTTTTTTTCTCATGTTCATTTGAAAACCCTGTCAGAAGATACAGAAAGGCACTAGAGAAGCCAGGCGACAAAACAAAGTCTCCAACGACAAAGCTGGCGTTTTAGCAGGTCCAATTTAAGTCTTTGTACAGATATTGTATAGTTTTTCGCCCGCCATTCCCATTATTTCAATAAAGATTCCAATGGTTTGGATGACCTGTGGTGTGTGATGGGGCTTTTGATGTTTTATCCAAAGAAAACATAATATTAAAATAATATCAGATCCAATGGAGAGCCCTTTCGATTTGGATGGTGCAAGCAATGATGCGTCCTGCCTCCCATTGTCCATAGTCTAAAAAACAAACAAAAATGTCTGAGGCTTTATCTTTATAGCTGAAACGTAGAGGGGAACGACAGATTTGACTTTTTCCATGTGATTTGGTCAGTGTTGTTATTGACCTGCTCCCCCTCCGATCTTGCACCTTTCCTTTGATGTAGTTTCTGCATCCCAGTTGGCACAGCGGCCATCACTGAGGATGAATTTTGGTTGCCACGGAGATAACGAGGAGGGGGCGCTAACGGGACAGACAAGAATCCGTTCTCGGGGGACTGGGCGGAGAAATTTTCCGAAGGCGAGGCTCCAAAGGCGCTGGTCATTTCTCTTCCGAACCTCACACGGGGGTCTGCTGAACCCATGGAGGAAAGCTGCTTTTCCTAGCGAGACAGAAAGAGAGAGAGGGAGAGAGGAGAGGAAAGGAGAGTGGGCAGGTGGACAGATGGAGCAGAAATCAAATGTCAGGCAATGGGACGTGATGGAGTCAGAGAGGAGTTCCCAAGATCAATAAAGAACAAGGCGGGCAAAGCAAATAAAGCGAGAGAGAATGGCGAGGGATTTGGAGAAGTATAAAGGAGGAATAAAATAGGAGTGTGAGTTGCACAGCAGGAGAATGGGAAATATCCAGAGATACGGGGGAAAGACACACAGAAAGAGAGAGGCATTGGGTGTCCGTTGAGCTGTGATACGTCCCGTCAGAGGGCCAAGCGGTTGTCAGAAATATCATTCATACAAAATGATTCAAGTCTTATTTATATTTTTTATACATTTCCGTACAATAGGATTTTAAAGAAGATACACCAATTTATTGATCTCATTCAAGGGGTCATATCATACAGTTGCTTACTTTTTAACTTTGTGCCAGATGACCACATAAAGACATGGTTTAGTTTTTGACCAATATAGGAAAAAAGGTAGATGTGAGTCCTCATGATAGGACCCCTTCAAAATAACAGTTATCACAGCACTGTCTCTACAGCCCAAAAAAATCTAATGAGCATGCAAACATGCAGCTGATGCAACGTGATCTGTAAAAATAACATGATGTGAACATAAAATTTATATGATATGTTGATGCTATTTGGTGTGCTATCATGAGCAGATATCCACTGTTATGACATTTGTACATGCTTTTAGATTGCGTAAAAATAAGAACTGTAAGATCTTGACTTAATCTACTAACTTACAATGTTTCCAGCTGAGCTATATTTATTTAGATCGAATAAAAAAATTACATGTGATGCTTAAAATCAGTACAAATGATAACAGAGTTGTAGAACTCCTATTTGCGCTTTCATGTGTTACATCCTGTTTTTATGCAATACCTTGCAAATGCTCTACATCAGATATGTTTTATCTGTATATTTCTGTGTATGTATCATGAATATATAAAATTTAGATATTTTATAAAAAATTTCAAAGTTCAAACCAAAACTGTGTCAGACACTATTTAGCATGACAGGTTGTTTTCACACATGGTCGGTACGAACCCAAGTTCAGCTCTTTACAAAGTTCTCTTCACACTGTTTACCAATGACTATAAACTAGAAAAGCAGATACAAATTTTATTATGCTACTAAAAAGTTAAAATGCACAGAACAATACTAGATCCCTCTGTCGTGGATGAACTTCAACAGATGCCAAGATTGCAGCAATGACAAAAGCACTGTAACATGAGGCAGGATGAATAACATTTTACATCTACAAAGAAGCTTTCTCTCTATAGAACATTTTATTGATTTTTCACACATTAATCATTCAACATTGATCTACCATAATGATGTTAGGTCTATAGAAACCATGAATCAGAAATCCACCACGGACTAATCCGTGAAGTTACTGTTACCATGCCTGTAAAGCATTTTAAATGACATCATCAAATCATTAATCAATAAAATATAGAATTATAAAATGTACGGTTTTCCGCCTGTTTAAATATATTTAAATATATATTTTACTCATGTCACTCAACACAACTCTTAATACTATAACCACCAAGCAGTCCTTTAATTAAAAATTCTATCACTGTGAAAAAAGACTTTGATATAAACCTGTTCGGTTGATGTAAACAACGCTCGTTCAATGCGGTCGCTGGCCCAGAAGAACTTCCTGTTTCAGTCAAACAAACGTTTGAACAAAATACAATGAACAGAATATTTATAACCGATTCAAAATTTTAAACAAATAACTTATGATGAGATCAAAATACTAATCAATATATTCAAACTGAAACCGGAAGTGCTTCTGGACCAGTGTTTACATCTTGTCAAGTGGTCTACAAGGGTGTAAAATGTTTTGCATGAATTTAATATCAATATATTTTAGATAAAAATTGTACAACGCACTCCCTATTAATGAAGAACTGCCCCACACCAATGTTTTAATGTTTTTAACTAGACACCAACCCAACCCAACATCATACAGTTTCAGATCCGCACCTTCAGTGTGAAAACACCTGAGCTCATGTTCACAAATAGTGGCGACAAAGTTTGTTTTCTTCCGGTCTTATCATCTAATCTTACCTACAGATGTGCCGTTCAGTGCAGCCTCGGCTGATTTAATATCTAAATCATGTTCAGACTGTTTCTCATCATGAGCGGCTTTTTCAGTGAGGTCTGTATTGGGGCAGTAAGGGAGGAACATTTGAGTTAAACAACCTTTAAGACTAAAGCGAATGCAGTAAGAAGTTCTACAACAACAACATAAAGAAACGATATGTATTCCCATACTCACCTCTCGTGATTGTGTCACGTTTTCTACCTGAAAGGCTCGGTCTTAGACTCTACGTTTTTAACACCAATGAATTTGCTTTGGTTCCAGACTGTTACATTAGCGAAGCGGCTAACATAAGCCAGTCTGACTCAGCTTGGGTGCAATTTTGTTTCTCTTCTCAATCAGAACCTAGTGTTTGATCATGAATATGAAATTAATGTCTGGGAATTGAGGTTTGGAACTAGCTGCAACACCAAACAGAAAGACAGGTGATGACGACAACGGGAGCAAAGGGTGCATCTCTGTCAGAACCCAGTTATCATTCATGTGAGTGTCACGTTCGTCTGGAACCATTGTTAATATCTCATTTTCGTTAGGTGATCGAATCAAAGTCCAGGTTGAATTGGTTTGTCGAGTAATTTGGTTTGTAGAAATGCTTGTATTATGTTCTAAGAGTTCATCCGGGCCAATCTGACCCAGAAACCTTGTAAAACGACGTTTGGAGTGAAACATTAGACTTCGGTGGACAGCTTTTCCTTTCTGAGAACAGCAGCATGTGTGTGGACATTTTTCACAAATTACATAGCACACATACTCCACACCGTTCATATTTAATGTTATGTGAACTTCTGACGTCTTCATCGAAAAACACAAATTATTCATAAAACCATCAACATTTAATTCTTATGCAACACAACAGCAAAACTGCTACACAGCACTCAATATACAAATCTACACAAATACTTTAATATCACCAGAAGCGCTTCAGACGTCGCAACAGAAGCACAGACACGGATCACTCATCCACACACACACACTCTCAGGTTCTCATGCACGCTGATAACTGACCCCTGACCCGTCAGAGCGCCACAGAGGAAGATACGGAGATTTCCCAGAATTCTCATCATGTGATTGGTGAGGTGAGGTAGATGATGCAGGTAGAATGAAGATGGTGAGAAGCAATCCTTCATCTTGCACTGAGTCACATGCCATGTGTCTGTGGATGACTTGTGTTTGTTTTAATGTGTTTGGTTTTGTCACCGTGTGAGAAACTTATTTGGCAAAGATGTGAATGGTACCTCCTGCAAAACACTTCAACAAACAATTTCCCAATCGCCTACACGTGTTTTAAACAGATCAAGGCAGCAAAAAAAAGAAGAAGATTTTTTAGGAATACTTTGATACTGTTGTATTGTATAACTGAATTTTCAGTTAATCAGTATTTCTAGATGTATTGTAGTCATTCCTGTCCATTGTCTGTTGAATTTCAACAAAATGAAACCTCAAGGCCATCTAACAGTAATGTGAAACACTGCCACGTTACTAGACATGAAAACTGTAAGAAAAATCCAAACAGATGATTTTTTTTTACTTTTCCTAAAAACATAAGTACAAATATTACTGTTGTATTTCTTAAAAGTTAATATAAAATTGTTTTTGTTATTTTAAACCTTTTTCTCCATTTTCATTTTCTGGAAACAAATGCAAATAGAAACAATATTTTAATTTGAGATTTGGGAGAAATATTATATTAATTATATTATTATTTTGAAAATAATTCTGATATGGTCTCTTAATTCAGTTCTCGATTCTGATTGGTCAATAGCTGTGTTTTATTTACGATATGACACACGATGACATCCACTTCACCTAACGATTCTGTTAAATGATTCTCTTCACCTAACCACCCCGCACAAATGTGTTTATTTATTTTCAAATGCTAGAAACTACATCTACTGTACATGATAATAGTTTTCCGTTGGCCATCAATATATATATTTTCAAATGCTAGACAGCAAGAATTACACTTTAAATACAAAAAAACATATTCTAGTCTGAATAGAGAGCAAAACATATTCAAAGGAACGTAAACTTCCATTAGGTATCAATGTACATTAATAGGTTGCATTCATAGCCACGTGAAGAGAAAAGAAGTAATGAAACCGTGTCAAAGATAAATAAATAAAGGCAGAGACAATTTGCACTAAGTCCGCCCACCTATATGTGAATTGGAATAGAGAAAGTATTAAAGTTTTTCTTTATAACGTGACAAAGGAGACCGTGGTTCTAAACCAACTTTCGCATTTGACTTAAATTGATTTTTATTAATAAAGTTTTGGGTAAGGGGTGTAGGGCTTTAATATCTCAATAAGTTGCCATCATTTTAATATTTGTTAATAATATAATTATTTACACTCTGTTATTATTGCATTATGTTTAATGTACAACAATACTGAGGTGCAAATAGTAACTTATCTGCCACTATTTATAAGAATCAATAGCCTCTAACTACTATTTCTACTTAATCCAAAGCAAATACAGTGATTTTCGGTTAGTGTAAAAAGTATTGCTGCCTTGGGCGGGCTATTTGTACTCCCTGTAAATAGACACTCCATAAATGAAAATGTTTGAGCAAAAATAAATATAATACATTTTATAAATGTGTCTATTCACTAATTTCCATTGAAAACATTAATAACGTAACTGTTTTTGTTTTAATAATGTTGGACATGGTCACAATGACAACATAGTATCTCATGACGTCACAGCGTTACTGAAGGTCAAGTTTCACGAGCCGATTTGTCCAATCGAATTTCTGACATTTTTTACTGAACATTATTGTCCTCATGCAGGACTTCATCAGCGTCAACCCAGAAAGAAAGGACACTTTCAGAGTTTTGCATGCAGGGCAGCAGTAAGCAGTATTTGAGATTGTGTCTAATAGTTCTACAGGCAGAATGTGTAACGTTACGGGTTGATTTCTATGCGGTGTCGCCGTGCAGCATGCACTTGTGTTTAAACGCGTGACCAGTTTGCCCATGGTTTATTATTATAGGTTGATGTTTGGGTGTTTAAGCTGCCGCCGCCGTGCAGCTACTTTCGTGCAACAGTTTGTTCTTTGGCTGCAGGCCTACCTATTAAATGCATTAATGTTTGTTTTTATGCTGTGTCCTGTAATCACACTCGCATCCTTCTTTATTCTCGGCAGCAACAAATTTTTGCCTCCGTTATTTATGAACATTAAACTTAAGCGTCTTGTCACAGTCATAACTTCTGCCCTGGCAAAAAAAATCACAGCACCCTGCTTAAAATACGTTACCGCGGGTATGGTTGCATTCATGAGGCGCATCACAGTTATTGGCTAGCTTCTTATGCCACATACTGGTGATCTTCAAAAATGCGATTGTGTCCATGTTACTGAATCATCTTACGTCTAAGTGATGTTTCTTATTTACTTAATATCATTTAAGATGATGAATGACAAGCTTTGTGAATTAAGAGAACTGTGGGAGATTGTTTGTCAGAATGTCTTTCTGTCCAGAACAGAATTGGAGGTCCAATCCTTCATCATTTCTTTATGATGTTGGCTTGACAAAATAACGCTGTTATCGCTCAAGAAAAAATCTGCCTGTTTTTCAATCTATCTGTATATCTCTGTCAACTAAAAAACATTAGCAACGACCTACCAACCAGTGAAACCTAACTCTAAGAACCACCTAGACCTAAACCAAACTCTAAACTTCAAAACATCACAACCGTCTATGCATTTAAACTACAGCAGTTCTGAAATAACCTTCACACTTCAGATGTTTTTTGCTTTCAGTCTGGTCTTTGTCAAGCCAACAAAGTCCTTTTAAATCTCTATGACCGGAAGGCATGTGCATATGACTTAGTGCAGATAAAAATCAGTGCGTGTGGACAAGTCTTGTATACATACAGTGAATGTGGGAGGAGACAGAAGTGGAGTGGGCGGGTCACAGTCAGGTGAGTCATTACCTTTGCATTCGGAGTGGAACGGGCGCAAGGCGGGGCTGCACTAGGATGGACTGCCGCCTCCCCTATAGGAGAAATCACCGTATCTCATCAACACAGGAGAAAGAGGAGAAGAGAGGAGCCAAGAGGAGAAGAGCAGAGGTTTGTGTGTATGTGAGAGTTTGGGTCTGTGGGCAGGTGGGGTTGTGTCCGTGAGACAAGATCAGCATGCATAGAGACACACACACACACTCACACATATAATACAAACACATTCCCAAATAAAACATTTAAAAGTACATACACACATTACAAACCTCCTTATAGGGAAACATAATTGAAAATCTCAGCTCTCAGCACCCGTATTGTTATGATTTTGCAGCCAACATGCAGTTTTAAATTAAGCTATAAGCAACAGAAAATAAAGATTTCTTTCTCTTCTCTATAAATATCGTTTTTTTCCCTTCGGCTTTAGTTTGCAGGCATGCTGTTGGCTCAATGCACATCTAACATGTGGAAAACAAACACAGCGTGTGAACTTCTGCCAAGCATGGAAACTATATGACAGAACAGAAACACTATGAATAACCATCAGACTGTTCAAAACTAGAGCGCTTGACAAACACAAACTTCTCTTCCGCCCGTAAGACAAATCACAGATGATCTCTTTAATATCTCAATAATGTATCTGAAATATCATTGAGTGTGTTAACATGCCCAAAATAAACAGATATCTATCAAAAATCAGTTTATAAAAAAAACATGTTGTCTAGTATTTACAGTCACATTAAGAAACCGGCTATGCAGAAAAATGGAAATACACCATCGATAGTCTTTCTGGTAATTAAAAATGCTGAGGGAAATCATTTGGAAGGTGTATTTTATCTCTTTTTTCATGTTCAACAATAGTTTTTCATTAAGCTGATTCTACACCAACTGCTTGATTCAAGAACAGACTTTTATGCGTTATTTTACCGTTACTTTTTGGGAGACTTTTACGGTATCAGGTAAACAAATAAACATAAACAAAACTAAGAGAAAATCGGTAAATCGCAGCGCGAAATCTGGGTAATGGTAAAAAAAAACACATCTGCCCAGCATTTTTTGCCTAAGCCTCATAAGCAAAAAGCATCGTTCAAGCACCTTTCCCCGATAAAAGAAAACTGTTTTACGCGTTTACATGACCTCATACGTTATCAGCTTATTAAGCTTAATCGGAGTAAGACTGAGCATGTAAACGCACTCAATGAGATTTAATGGAAAGCAAATAGAAACTTTTGCATCTAAGATATTTCTCCTGAGAAAAATCCCCAGAGATCTCCCAAATGTTTCCATTAGAGTTTCAGAAGAAATCTCAAACAGTCCTTAAACTTATGTGCTATGAAGCAAATAAAAATAGCTATTCTGATACAACACTCTTTCCAGTGCTCACTAATAAGGGTTTTTCCAAATCAGATGATGAAAACATCTTGAGTTTCCACTGAGAATAACAATACCACCTGTACCAAAAAACAGTTTAATTCCCAGCTGAGCCTCGTCCTCACCATCAACAGAGATGTTTCCCTTCAAAAGTTTGTAAGAAAATCTGTCCTGACTGCTCAACAATGACTGTTTGAAGTTCTGTCCACCAACCCACCTCCCATGAGTTTAATAGTCCTGAGCTAACATCTGCCTTTTGAATTTTTTTGTCAGAAATCAGATCATTGATTTGATATCTGATCGAAACAGTTGGATGCTTACACGAACGTGTTACTGGTCTCCGTGAGTTCTGAGAATTTAGTGTTTGTTGAAACATACAGCGATCCACCATTAAGCGTTACGCTTATCAACGTATTAAAACAAACCAAAAGATGACATGTGGCAATGAAACATGGAGGCATCAGATGATCCTTTTGGAGATACTTAAGTTTGATAAGCTTAAGTACATTTTACTCCACAAGAGGTGACGTGATGTTGCAGAGCAAAAAAGCAACAATAATGCTGAACACTCAGAGGACACCTGTGTTGCTCCAGAGGTTGCTTTTTCATAGGTCAGGTGATTTGAGATCAGATTAGAGTTCTCCATTGTGTTTCATTCTAACATCATTTCATATGTTTCTACTAAAAAGGAGCAATTTGAGACAATTGAGAACATTGGTTAAATACACGGAGATGTAAAACTCAGATTTGCTGCAGCGCTAACAGTTCTTTTGGCATAGAAAAACAACTATCGGTATTTACTAAAGACGTGCAGTGAAAAAGGCGTGGACACAGCTGTTTTATAACTGACCTTATTGCATATGCATTATAGGGGTCTACTCTTCAGACACAAACTTTATGGGATGAGAGTTTTTAAAGGGGTCATTTGACACGGCTAAAATTAATCTTTTCTTTTGTTTTAGATGTAATGCAATTTGTATGCACCATTTAAGGTTAAAAACGCTGTGTTTTCCACATACCCTGCATGTTTGTATCGCACTGAAAAGTGAGTTGAGCTATGATTGGCCAGTTAACTAGTGCGTAGTGATTGGTCGAATACTGCAAGCCTGTGATGGTAATGTAACGCCTCTTACCATATTTGGATCATCAGGTTTCAAAGCAATTGTACTGACAGGTACACACACTCCTTATTTCCGTATATATTTGGGCGGTCGTAGTCAAATCATACCACGAACTGACGTAGATTTGTGGGGATGTGGTTCCAGGAGGCTTTACAGGCAGGTCTGGGTGAGCATTCGCTTTCAGATAGAATGGGTCTTTTGTTCCGACACTTTCATTTTTTTTAATTGTACATGTCTAATACATGCATGTCAACTGATAACACACAATAGACACGGATAACACGTATTCGCATATGACCCCTTAAATTAAACACGCAACACTATTTATTAAGGTTAGCGCTCTTTATTGTACTGGTATTTGCATCGTTACTTAATGCCCAAAAAAGCATGTGTTAAACCCTGCGCTCATTTGAACTGCTCCTATAGATTGCGTTGGTCATTATGGGAATGTGATATTGTGCCTGCATGTGTTTTTAATATGAAGTTTTACTCCCATTGGCGCTTATTTGAAATTGCATTCTCATGCTATTTTGCCCTGTTTAGTAAATCTGGCCCCGAATAATCTGGATATGGGTCAATTTGATGAGAAATGTTTTGAGTTCATATTGAAAATTCTTAAGTCTTAAATCTGAGTTTAGATGTAAGATATCTTCTTAAACTCTCATGGAGACATTTGTGAGATTTTTGGGTCCGTTTCTCAGGAAAAATATCTGAGACACTGTAGACATAATCAAGTTTCCATTTGCCGTTTAATCTCATTGCTGCCTAAACAAAAAAAGGGCCATTATATACATTCTGTTTATTGAGATCCAATTCCTAATTTTTCTTTCTTACACTGTAAGCCCGAACAGTACTACTAGCTTATAAAGACTGAGGTCACTACAGTTAAAATCTCCTGCTGAGTTAATCCACCTTTAAACTATTAATGTCTATGAACAAATATGTATTTTTATGTTTGTGTGGCTCAGCATTTTTGAGGGAACACCGCTGGTTCCCTCACTATTTTTAAGTGTACCGTTGATAACGTGATATGACGTCATGACGTGCGGCGCTTACTGACGTTACCAGAAAAATCTATCCAAGATGGTTACCCTCTCGAGCGAACTGGTAACAAGCATGAAGCAACTTGTAAGTAAACCAAAACACTTCAAAACTACTTTGCTTCTTGTAACATTGTAAGAATATCATATTACACGTAATATTTGACTGCTAGACGAGGCTATTTTTAATATATAAGTTTCACGCGCATCTTCACGGTGCGGCGCACATTTTTTAGGCGCCGAAAGCGCAATTACCATCAGTCCGCCTGGTTGTGACAGATAATGTCCCGTGTACTGTTAAGGTCGTGGCAAGACAATAATGTTAACGTTAGTTAATAACTCTTTTCAGCAAGCGATAGTCCTTCTGTTTTTGAGTGTGTTGCTGCTGTTTGTGTTAAGCTCCCTTAGCTTTAACTTTTACTCAAACAAAGTTAAGGTTTTGTACATAATAGTCACCAAATGAACTCTGCAAGTTTTTATTAAACCTTTACAAACGTCTTTTCATTATAGGTTGTGGAAGAAGTGCAGTGAGCATCCCCCAAAACCAAGGTGACTCAAATGTTAATTTAGGCTTTAACCTATTTTTCACCATTTCTTTTATTTTTAATTCCATTTCTAATTCATTAGCATATAAATCTAGCCTTACACTATCTCTTGAGCTAATGTTTTTGTATAACAAGCTAACGTTAGCCACCCTCTAAAGTGGAACAACATGGTTTCTGTGTTGTCAGAGAATTCATTTAAATGTTTATAAAGAGCGGAAGCAGAAACATTCTGTGTGATTTCATATCAAAGCATTAAGCTGATAATACCCCTCCTGTATTTTGAAATCTGATAATATTGTTATTTGCACTCTTGTTCTAGATCAGTTATTTTAGGCAGTCAGCAGTGAATGCATGGACACTGAAGACTTTGATCGTTTTTTGCAAAGTGAGTTGTAATGGTATCTATAAAACCCAGTCATTGCCAATTATTTTTGCTTTTGCTGTCCTTGAGTAAATCAATTAAAGTCTTCTGCTATCTTGCTGTCTGTTTTGTGTGCATGTGCAGCAGACCTACATTGTCACCAGAAAGCAACTTTATCTGTAAGTTACATTAACACTTGGAATTTTGTATCATTAATTTGTAAAGAGGTTGATTGCATAATTTGACTGGTTTCATATTGATTGTTTTATCTGTGCCCACAGGACCAACTTGGGTTGATGTATGCATTGCATTTGGACTATCCCAAGAAACTCATTCACACTTTTACATTCATCCAGAAAACCCTAATGGGTCTTGATGATGGTAAACCACTTAACCCTGCCTGCCTACTGAGTCTCAAAAATGACCTGTTAATGAAATAGTAGGATAACTTAAGAGTTGTGTTTACAAGAAAATACGCATGTCTGCATGTTGATATGTTTTTGGAGTTCCCAGTATCGTAACTTTATAGTATGTTGTTGAACACCATGGTTACATTTGGCAGATTATGTCTTGCCCACCAAATCTAACGTAGTTGCTGTTGTTTATACTTATTGGTTGTACACCAACTTGATGCTCGGAATCCTAAAATGATGTGAGAAGTGCCTTTTATTATATTTTGTTTTTATAGGTTTTTACAAACAGGATAGATTATATGTCTTGATTTTGTGTTTTGATAAATTTATTTATTTACTTTTTATTTTTTTAATTCCATTTGCACTTTGATGGTCATGGCTGTTACTAATGCTGCTTTAAGAAAGTTTTGTATAAAGCACTTTAAGATGCTCAGTTCCTGATTGTCTTGTTGCTGTTTGATATGTAGAGATACATATGTACACACACACACACACAAACACAAACGCACAACCATACACTAAATGAGTTTAACTAAATGTTAGTTATATTTGTAGCAAGAGCAGAGGTGTTTAATTTTGCTCTCTATGTAAGTGTTTCATTTCAACTAAATACTTCACCAGGTTATTTCACTGGTTAACACACTTACAGCTATTGGGTAGGTGGTGAAACCAGTATGTGACTTGAGTCACTTAGCTCATCATGGCACAGACGCTCTGAGCTAGAACATAGTTTTACAAAAATGAATGCTGTTGATGTTCTGACATGTTTGTATAAAAAAAATGTACAGCTGAAGTATTTTTTGTAGTTAACTTTAAATTTCATTAGCTTGTGGGTTATACACAAGTATATTTTTTAAGTTAGTAGATTTCTAATTAAATAAGTTCCATTGGATCAAAATAATTAAGTATGGAGAAACTAAAAATGTGCAAGTGTTAAACAAAATTTTTAAGCACGGTGCACTTAAATTTTTTAAAAATAAAATTGTAATATTTAAGTTTGATTAGAGTGTAACTTTTAAAAAAATCAAACTTAAAAAAATTAAGTTAGTTACCTCAAAAGTTATTATGTAATCAGTTTCTGCAAAAGTTTTGAGTACTATGAACTTATTGGGGTTTACAGTGTACGGATAAAAACATAGTCTGTGATCAATCCTTCAACAGTCTGGTTCAATTCATGTATAATTTTTTCCATTTTCTCCATTTATAAACAGCTGTTAGACTAAGTCCCAGAATTCGATTTTTCTCTAAAGACCCTAGAAAGACCCCAGTGATCTTAGATGTGCCTCCCCGAGTTTTAGCAGTGAGCTTAATGTCGATTTAAACTGTGCTCAGATATAATCAGAGCTACAGAACCTGTTATCTACATTTATTTTATTGCTCATATTAAGATTTCAATATCCCTCAAATAATCTGGGTAGTGAAAGAACAATCTCTGGAGCTTGTGCAATTCATCCTCCAGTGGAGAAAATCTTCCAGCATTGATCTCCAAAGAACTCGAACGCTGTTCTACATAACATTACACGGACATCAGTTTGGTAAAGCATTTAGACAGGCAAAGCAAACCAAGTCCCACGTATTCAGACAGACATACAAATAACAGACAAAAGACGGAGAGAGAGAGCAGGAAATGACAACACAGACCTGGTCTGCGAACATCCTGGGTTTGAGCTCAGGTACTACCCCTCCCCTCAACTCATCCTCCACAGCCATGAGCCTTCACCGAGACAAGCGAGAGACAGAGAGACAGTATTAGTTAGACATTTACATTTACATTTACATTTAGTCATTTGGCAGACGCTTTTATCCAAAGCGACTTACAGTGCACTTATTACAGGGACAATCCCCCTGGAGCAACATGGAGTAAAGTGTCTTGCTCAAGGACACACTGGTGGTGGCTGCTGGGATCGGACCAGCAACCTTTTGATTGACCAGTTCAGTGGTTTAAGACTTCGTCCTCACTAGACCACCATCTCCATATATGACACAGGTCAAAGATGAATGACATTAAAACATTACATTATTCATAAGAACCTTCACGCGCCCTTGTCCTATGCCTGTGGTGTAAACCGTAGTACTTTCACCACGTGCTTTACTGCCTCTGTCTAATCTGGAAATTGTACCGTGGTACACGCATCACAGAACGGTCACATAAATGACATATTTCCATCATCCCGAGGGAATACGGCAGATGAGAAATGAAAATGGGGCATATTGAAAAGCTTGGAATGACGTCGGCCGCTGTGACTGGCAGCTTATTCCTGCAATTACACGCTATTGAAGCGGACGCCAGCCTGGATAAAAGTGAAGCTTCGTTTGAACACACAAAACAGGGATCTGTTTACTTTCTCTGTGCGAAAATTCGTCCTCGCTTCTTTGGATATCTTATCAGACTCAATTTTTGACAGTATGACACAAGTAGTTGTATAATGGGCCTTTTACTGGTATTGTGTCACTGGAAAAATATATATTTAAGAATATTTTGATTGATGTATGTATGACATGAAACACAAGCAGCAGAATATGAAAATCGTATCAGGACAATCGACATGAGTTTCAGTATAAAAGGTTTTATTGAAAAAATGGAAGCTCTAATTTTTGTAAAACACAAAGCCAGCTGTATGTAAAAGTGTAGGCTGAAATGAGACTTGTTACAACAAAATCATACTAAAACAAATGAGAATTGTATGATTTCTGATTGTTAAATAGTTAAGAATTGTCATGATATTGTGTTGGTAAATAATGAATTCCACAGTTTAGTTTTAAAACAACGTGATGGATATTTTATTCCATTGAAAAAATACATGCTGATTGTACAAAATTGAAATGCAAAAGTAAAAACAAACAACAGAAAATACCGAACAGAGATAAGTTTAGTTTAGATAAAGTGCTGCTATGTTTAACAATGACACTTCAAATGCACTCACAACAGTGTGAAAGTATATTATTGAAAGTCAGAAGGTCAGACAGAAAGAAAAAGGAGTTCTTAAAAGATGACTGTAAACCTTAGTTGTGCCTTTTCATGGCTACGGTAAACAAGGCATTTATTACACAATTTGGCTACAAGAGGTAAATATATATACGTATTTATATGAATACATAATCTGTCTATGCTCTATATTGGTAGATAAATATTTTTAAATAGTATGTGAATATATAAGGAAGTCTTGGTTGTTTTTAACAATATAAATGTAATTTTTGAACACTCGTACATCAATATCATTCGCTAAAATCAACAGACCACAGATTTTCAGCATTTCAACATTTCACATTCTTGGTCACATTTTATATCGTAATCACATGACAAAATATAAAATTTCAATCCTAAATAAATTCCTTGCAAACTGATCTATTATTCATATCTCTATGTTTATTTCACAAACTGCACCATGGACAATAAAATATTCATTAATATGTGACAGCGTGCCTGTGTTACTTACCTCCTGTTTAACAATTCTTAGCTACTGTACATTGTACATGTAACACAAACAGCACAATTAACTTAACGCTGATTTGTTATTACACTACAACTATAAATATGATTTAATAAAAGCTAAATTATTTTCAGAAAAATTGTTTTTAATATCTTGAAAATTTAAATTTTGAGCTTTAATTTTGATTTTGATCATTCATTCACGAGTCATTCAGTAATGAGATGATCATTTATGAAAATACGATTTCTGTAAAAATCAAATCAGCATAAATGCTACACAACACATCCTACCGCAATATATAAATACTGTGATAAATAAACTTTACGGTTTGCATTAGAATAATTCAACACTAGGTTGGAATATAGGAAAGCACATCTGTATACCTGAACCCTGGAAATATATTATAAATGATTCATTATGAAATCATTGTTATTGCATGCTTTACTTTAAATGCTCAATATTGCTGCAATGTGGAGCTGAAATCTAAACACAATGAAGTATGGGTGAGATCATAAGTTCTTGTGATGGCACAGAGATATGGTGGAACACGGCATGTAAAATAAGATCTATAAAGACATTTTGATCACACAGTATGTTTCAGGAGTGCACCAATGATCCTTAACAGGAACAAACACAGGTAGAAATGTTCTGGCAAAGAAATTCTGCCCTTCCAGAATCTGCTGATTTTAAGGTGTTTTGCTACAATCAAGGAAAAAACTGGCAGCTAAAGTCTTGTTTAAAAATAAACTACACTGATATTTGCTCATTTAAAAAAATGAAAAACATCTGTCATTATTTATTTTCCCGAATTTCATGTGTATTAGCTATTTTAACGTGATAGCGTATGAACTTTTTAACCAAAGTAATAATGTAAAAACTTAATTGAAATTATCACAAATACATGACAGAGTACCAGATAATTATCTTATCTGCTTAGTTGTACATGTTCCTCCCGCTTATGAAAATAGAGACACACAGGACAAATAAAATGCATAAGGAGTATGGAGTTTCCATTTGTTTCCCACTGAATCTCATTGATGTCTAGGATAAATAACTGATCTATAAAGAGGTCTTACTTATTTGCTGTATTGCAATCATTAAGGCAAGTAAATAATGACAGAAATTGAAGTAAAACACGGCACTCTATTATTGTAAAACAGCGTCCAAAATCTGCAAGTTTTCTTTGCAAAGGGCACAAATTAACCAGCTTGCAACACTTTGTGTCAAACAGTTAAGGTTTGAAGTTTTGAAGGTAGTGCTTAAAATACCCCAAACACACACATTTATGATCATGCCAATGCGGTTTTGTGCTAACACGCTTCAAGGTACCAACAGACTTGATGATTTACAGCTTTTTGTGGTATTTTTATGGCCTTCTGAGCATTTGAACCCAGGTGTCCCTTTATATGAAGGCATCGGAAGAATATCTTCACTCCATGTCTTCATTCCTAGAATTGGATTGAAATAGCAATACACTCTGTGACAGAAAATCTGTGTTTCTGCTGCATTACAGGAAGTTACATCATCATTTCACAAACCAATGGGTGGCGTCTTTAAGACACGTGAAGCCACAAAGACAACAAATAACAAAACAGAGTTGTTTCCAGAGGCGGCCTTTGCAATTCGGAGGCCTTTTCAAAGAAACGGAGGCACCCCTTTATTTTTAAATACTGTATTTAACATTTTTTTGTTTCTACCCGGTAGCCTATTAAATGAATTATTACCACCCTGTTTTTTATTTGTTTAAACACACTGTTCATCTTTTCTGTAATTTCCCAGTTCGCCAGTAACTTACTCTATATTTAAGCCTAAACCTACTTTGTTTATATATTTGTTTATATATTTTCCTTTTCTAAAACAAGACTTAATATTTTAGGTCACTTTTCTCGTTATGTAATTGTATCATCATTTTATTTCGTGTCAGAATGGTCATATTCTGTAGTATCCATCTTATTAGTTTTCATTAATAAAACTATGTTAAATATAAGCGGGTTTGTCATAATAATGTTTTTTGTTTATTGAATATTTGTTAGAAAAAAGAGCCTAATTTTGTTAAAGAAATTGTAAAATATAAAGATCTAATGTTAAAGATCAAAAATGTAGGTGTTTTAGTCGGTGAAGAAATTATTCATCCCTTAATAATACAAATAGCACATTTTCCCACAGTGCTATTTATTTCTAACAGGATTTTTTTGCCCCCTATCTTGAAATTAGAATTTGGACAATACTTTTCTCTCAAGTCCCTTGAACATTTACCCTGGTGCATGTGTGGTGTGATGGAATGGGAAAATTATCTTTGTCGAGTGTAAGCAGAGGCCCCTTGTGTTGTGAGGCCCACATGACGAAGGCCGCTTTACTGGTTGTTTCAAGCATTGATTGGTCAAATATGAACATTTGTTTAGGTTCATAGTCTATATTTAGCCAAACCATGGGTTGAAACAACCTGGAATTTTTAAGCGTGTATAATAGAGGCCCATGTCTAAAAGACCTTTTAGAAATAACCCACACACTATCAATGAAAGTCACTACTAAACTAACTCCACAGGTGTGTCTTTCAAAGCTAAAAGAATTCAAACCCTGTGTGTCTTGATCTTACATCTAACATAAACCCAAACTAATTTAAAAGGAATCTATTTAACTTCATAAAATGACAAGCAGCACACCGCGTGTTACTCCTGTGTGTGCGCGTGTGATGGCCAGCCAGTGTTTCGCCGACTTCTTTCGGTCATTACCTGTCAATAATTCCTTTAATCTGGTTGTCTTTCTCCATCTGCTGTTGTCTCAAGCGTCTTTCGCTATGGTCCAGCCGGCTCTGATACTGCAGCAGCATCTTATTGGTCTGCTGTTCCTGAGATAACAGCCTCTTCTCGTAATCCTCTAGTTTACGGTGTGACATCATCAAACGCTCCTTCAGGGAGTTGATCTCCTCCTCGTACTCCCGCACCTGCGCCACAGAAGAGACGGGCGGCGTGTTAAATAAAACGACAATGCAATAAATGTAGTTTTTAATCGTTCTGTAAGACGTCTTTAAATGTTGTCTGGGCGGGCAGAGAACCGGAGATACTGCTGCAATTTCACATCATCTTTTGGGAATATTAATGTAGTTGAATATGCTGACTGGGCAGATGGGATGACACTGGGAGATAATGAAAAGAGGTTTGTGTCACCTCCGAGTCGTCTACATAAACTTCCAGAAGGGGAACATAGGGTCAAGATCAGCTGAGACGTACGGACCAGAAGTTCAAGCTGTTCTCTGCTAACGTCTGTTTACTTGCAAAAAAAGCTCGTTCTCATTTGATATTCAACAAAACTGCATAAATGAGGCTGTCAGCGCCATCTGTTGCGGAAGTGAAAGACTCGATATGCATTTCCTTGACATGTGCATTATGCGCAGAGGTGATTTTCTGAGAGATACAAGTTCACTTGGTCAACTGAGGGTCTAAATTGACTTAACCCTGAAGTAAAACAAGCACTTAAAGAAACAGTAAAGAAATAAATAAAGAAATGTTTCAAGCACACATCCTGTGTAGCTAGTATAGTAGATCAATTTATAGCATAACACACCCTGTCAAGACGGGACTCATCCATGCTCTTGGAATACTCCTTCAGCTTGAACTCTTCTCTGTCGATACGAGAACTCTCGATGTCAGCAGAAAGATGGGGCATGTTTGACACCCAGGCGACCGTCCGCTCGGAGGCAGGGGTCAGGGGGTTGAGAGTGGACGGAGATTGGGAGGAACCCTGAGGAGGAATGGAGGATATCAAATATGAAAAAAGAGTCACTTCTTTAATATTTCATATTTTAGATAGCGACCAATATAGGATGAGTTTTGACATCTCTAAAATGGGATGTAAACTACAGCTGAAGAATGGCGTTAAATGAACAAGTGAAACTTAACTTTTTACATTTATCCACAGCACAGTCTACAAAGCTATTGTCACAAGTATAACTATAGAGTTGAAGATAGTAAAACAACAAAAGTAACGTTTTAAAGGGGTCATATGACATGGCTTAAATGACATGGCGAATATTATCGTTTGTTTATGATGTAATGCAATGTGTATACACGATTATAGGTTCAAAAACACTGTATTGTCCACATAGTGTGGATGTTTTGTATCACATCCTTGCCCCGCCTCTCTTAAAACGCTCTTTTATAAAGCTCATCGCTCTGAAAAGCAAGTTGTGCTCTGATTGGCCAGTTAACCAGTGCGTAGTGATTGGTCGAATACTGCAGCCCTGTGACGGAAATGTTACGCCTTTTACCATATTTGGAACATCAGGTTTTAAAGCAATTGTACTGGCAGGTAGGCCCACCTTACTTGTGTATATATTTGGGCGGTCTTAGTCAAATCATACCACAAACTGATGTAGATTTGTGGGGGTGTGGTTACACGAGGCGTTTCAGGCAGGTCTGGGTCAGCATTCGCTTTTAAATTCAATGCATCTTTTGTTCTGACACTTTAAATGTTTGCTATTTTGCATGCCTAATACACGCATGGGCAACTTATTACACACCAAAGACACAGAAAAACATGGATTCGCGCCATATGACCCTTTTAAGACAAGCTCCCCTAAATTTTGAGAAATGTTTTTATTTGCGTTATCACCAGGACTCCCGCACACTGATTCATTACAGGAAGCAATGGGGAATCAGTTTGGATTCAATCACCTGTTTGCTCATGGTGGGCTTGAGGAGATGCTGTTGCTGAACCTGCTGTCGTTCCTGATGTGATTTGGATTGCTGCGTGGACTGCGGAGTTCCACCCTGTGATCCCTGGGAGCCCTGGCTCTCTCTGGTGGAGCTCTGCTGATGCGGTAGGCCAGGGGGGGTGCTGTCCTTCACTGACAGCTGCTGCCGGGGCCCCTGCTGCCGGCCTCCGAAGCTGGACTCTGGAGACTGCAGCAGGTTCCCGCTCTGCGGCCTGGACTTGGCCGCGGGGACGGCGGCAGAACTCACGGAAAGCTGATGCGAGGGTTGCGATTTCATTCGTTGTGTTGGCGGAGCCATGGAGCTCTGACGGACAGGCTGGACGGTGGTAGGAGGCGTGGCGAGAGACGAATGAGACGTGCCGGTCTGTGATGTCATGCCTGCCATCTGCTGCTGATCCTGATTGCGACATACAAGCTTACATTACAACAAGAATTACAAAAGAGAAACAGCAATTCAGTCTCTTATCATTTATTCACTCTTACATTTGAAAATTTTATGACTTTCTCTCCTCTTTCAAACACAAAAGAAGATAAAAGAAAATGCCGTCCAGTGTTGTTTGGTTACAGACATTCTTCAAAATATCTTCTTTTGTGTTCGGCAGAAGTAAGAAAGTCATAGATTGTGAGAAAAAGAAGCCTAAATAAAGATCAAGCAAATACCTGGTTGTGCATGGAGAGTTGCCGTCGCCCGTAGTCGCTCTGGTTTTGGCGAGTGTAGTCATCGCTGTAGCTGTGCGAGTGAATGATGCTCGGCTGACCTAGGTGAGGTCCGGGTCTGAGGGTGGAAAGGTCTTCGCTCCGGGAGAAGCCGCCGTGAGCGAACTGCGGCATGTAAGAGGGGTGAGAGGAGTCTGGTTCGGGGGCCAACAGCAGAGGCGGAGGCGGTTGAGCTCGACTGTGCTGGTGATGAAGCTGCGGCCCGTCTGCGGCGAGGTGAAACAAGGGGTTCTGGAAGGAGAGGGGGTAGCGAAGAGCGGCGGCCTGCTGCTGCAACGATTCGCTGGTGGTTCCCATCTGGCTCAGCTGGCTCAATCTCAGACCCCCGGACATGCTGGAGCCACCGGACCCAGCCGACATCCGCCCTCCGGCGCGCAGCTGACCTCCAAGGCCCCCTCCCAAGCCCGCGAGCCCACCGTAGCTGGCGAGGCCGGCAATCGAGGCCTGGGAAGAGTTGAGCATGTCCCCCATAGACTTCAGGTTAGAGACGCTGTTCATTCTGGAGTCCTGGAGGTCCATCATAGAAACGTTTTCATTAACACCCAGAATCTACGGGGTGAACGCTGCAGCTATACCTGCCGTTCGCAGCGGTCGTGGACGGTTATGCACGAGAATGGACAGCGTGTGTGTATATAGAGATGTGTTTATTTATTTGGGGTTTGAAGGAACGGTTCGCCCAAAAATGAAAAACTGGCGATTATTTAAATTAGTTGTTTTAAACCTGCATGCTGATCTATGCGAGAAGAAACTTTACGCATATTTTAAACACAACAGTTAATAGTGCCGACAGCTATTAAGATACTTTAAAATTAAATTAAATGAATAAGAATTATATTAAAATATTTGTCAATTCTTACAATTTTTTTAAATAAAATAAATATGAATTAAAAAGTGATTAATTCAAGAACTTTGAAATTAGTCCATATTCTAAATCTTTAAAAGATTAGCAAAATACCATGAATACAAACTACACCAAATTGAAATTTAAGGAGTCTAAAATAAATTAAATAAAAAATAATTACATTTATATAAATTATACAGTTTAAATATATTTTTATATAAAAATGTAAATAAAGTCTAAATAATTCTCTAAATATATTTAATAAAACACCATACAATTCGCTTATATCCAAATTTAATAAAAACTATGTTTAATGGGGTATATTCATACGGGTCAATGAGGTACTTCTGCTTAAATCTCAGCCAGCTCTATTACATCATGCGCGTCTATCGTCCATAGGGCGTTTAACACTCGATTGCTTCAAGATGCACATATGTTAACGGTCAACGGCGTGAGTCAAATTATCCATACACTACGTCATACATCAACAAACAACATGTGAAGCGCTTCAGGTTATCCGTTTCAAGCTATATCCACAAATATGAAAAAGCAAAGTTACGCTTACTCGAGGCTTTAGCACTGAGGCACAAAACAATGCTCAGCGGTGGTGGTGTCGGTTCGCTGAAATGTAAACGTTTTCTTACTTATCACCTCGTGATCACTTGGTGAAAAATCCCCTCAGCTCTATAAGAGTGGCTTAGCTGGCTAAATACATCATCATCCCGTGTGCACATACCTCATTGAAATTTTCATCCAAGTAAACTATAAATTTACAAGGAGAGAATGCGCAAATAGACGCAAAATTTTCAATTTTGGGTGAACTATCACTTCAGTGTCTGTATATCAGGTTCTTGAATCCCAAATGGTTATGCAAGATTAACATAAAAAAGCTCTTTGGTATGTATTGACAGCACCCACATCATCCTGCAGCCCTCTTTCGCCATGCTTGCGTGGCATTTGACCATGCAGTAAGCAGGTTCTTCTCCCCCGGGATCAAAGCGAACCCAAAGACCCTCAGAAAAGCTGACGAAACGTGTGCTAGGGAGCGAGCTGTTATTCAAACGACAATTCGAACCAAACACACTGACCACATGAAAGAATTCTAATCAAAGAGGCCAATATTTAAGCAGAACCCCCCCATCCTTTCAGTACCGCTCCTCTTCAGGACTTACCTTCGGGTCTGGATCGGTAATATCGGAACTGCTAGTACAGTACGCGGGACTAGACCGGGCCAACGGGGGACGGGCGACATAGAAAACATCTTTAGATGAGGCTCGGTGAGGATGATCTCGATCCGCGAACCCCCCCAGTCCAGGCCGAGGTGGAGGGGCTCCGCCGCTGGACATGGCAGAGGTTGGAGAGGGCAGGCGAGTGATATCTATTGAACTGCATCAGGGAAAATTATCATGGGGAAACAGATCTAAAATGATTAAGATAAGATCAGTTTAAAACGTATGATCTGGCATAGCTACATCAATGTTAAGACCTGTTCACACCACGAATAAAGGTAGCTTTTGAGTGTCCACAGAGTTATGTTTATTTCCTCGTAGTTTTTATACCTTAAATTTGACATTTTTCCAAATTTATGAGACTATGTATTGATATATTTGCTGTTGTTCTTGAAAAATTTATAAAGGGGATTTTTTCCAAATAAAGATTTTGATAGAACATTAAAAACATTTAGAGGCTTGAGCGCAGTCTCAGACTAATTTAAATGTGTGAAATGCCTTGATCGAAAACAACTTGCATTGACATATCTTAAAATATATCACTATGATTGTTTTGTCTCAAGATGCCCACCAGTAATGTTTTCATGTAAAGTAAGTTTTTTAAAACAACTTAATTATCTTTATTTAACTAAGGCCTAGTCCTGGTTTAAGATAATCCTTGTCTGGAAAACCGTTGTCATGAGGAATGGAGTCCCCCGTCGAATTCGGCCCACTTAGGACCCCGAGTGATTCTATTGGCTGAAAGAACGTCTATTTGGGTACTCTTTAGCGCCTGATTGAAATTAATTAAAGTACGTTACATGTTACTAGAACTTTGCTTAAATTACCATTAACGTCTTCTACATTAAGTGCTTGCTATGCTAGTATGTATATGAGGCTTTGTGTAGTGAAATCCAACAAATCTCATTCTTACTGTTTTAGTTAGCTGACGTATCAACTAGCATAGCATAGAACTACGTGGTTACCTAGCGCTTGCGAAAAAAGCTAGCCCTAGCACTTACCGTACATTTAACAAAGATTTTCATTCTTGAACCAGTCGGGGTCCTAAAGGAGACCGAATTCCAGAGGGGACTCAATACCTCATGACACCGGCCCTTAGTGTAAAACTAATGTAGATGAAGCGCGCACTTCTTATTGGTAAAATTACAGTAACTTTGTATTTGTTCAAACTAGTTTATGCATCGGTTCACATGAACTTACGATAAATAATACTACTGCGGCATTTATTAATCTTGGCTCATGTAAAATCAAAAGTTGCGACTGTGAACAGAGTTGATGTAATGTGAACAAAGTTAAATTCAATTGCATTGGCATAAACTAACATTGACAAAGACAAATAAATGTTATGAAATATTGTTCATTGTTAGTTCCTGTTAGCTTACGTTTCCAAATGAACACATCCAAATGCTGCTTGACGTGAAAAAAGAGTGCTCCCACCCTGTCTTCTTTTTAACAATGTTTTATATTCAAAATATTCGGTAATCTTAAATTCTCCGCATCTCGATAATATCTAGTATTAGATATTTTACCCAGTTATCTTTAGCATTCTTGGAGTGAACAGGCTGTAACAAACTAAGGAGGTAAACCATGTGACACATATAAGGAGATCCAACGCTACCTGTTGAGGTCTCTCATCAAAAGGTTCTGGAACTCGGATGAGACGCCCCTGTTAAAGCTGGGTCTGGAAAGCAATCTGTCTGTCTGTCTCTCTGGAGGCTGTCTGTCTGTCTGATGGCTGGGCTGCCTCTGGAGATGAGGGTTACGAAGAGCCATGCTGATGTCATTCAGTAGGCGGGGCAATGGACCAAGTTTAATGATAGCATCCTTTTGGAGAAAAATGTGTAGAGAGAGGAAATGGGTGACTGCATTAAAAATAACTTGACCATGAATACAGACGTATCACAATTATTAGTGAATGAGGCCCAATAATCTGCATTTACCTTACTTAGCTGTGCCATAACTTCCCATAGAAGACTGTGCAAGATGGACAGCTCCCGTCCCAAGTCGATATAGCCCTCGAAACCGCCAGCGTTACTCACAGTATCTAGATTGGAGATCTCGTACAGGAACTGCTGCATGGATCCCCACTCCATCTCTAAAAACTCATTCATAAAGCACATGTACTCCTCCTTATTGCCAAACCTGTGGGACAGTGAGGAATACGTCGGGAAGATGCAGTCAGTCAAAGGACTTCAGCACACAGCGAAAACGATGACAAAGCAATAAAGATGAAAGAGAATAAATCGCAAACTGACTTTGAGAAGTTTGCTAGGTTCTGCACGACTTTGGCTATGAGGGTGAGCGTGCGGGACGTCTGCTCGTCGGGATATTCCTGCGTCAGGTTGAATAAGGATGGAGACATGACGGCCGGACACAGGAAGCGCAGGAAAAGTGAACCGCTGATCAGACGATCGGCGATGTCTTCTCTCCCCCTCTCTGCGCATCGGACGCGCCAGGAGGCAAAGACCTCCTTCAGTTCTCTGGGAAAAGCACTGGGAAGAACAAACAAAGAGGCTTTTTAACATAAGTATTTGCTGTCGCTAGCGACATTTTTTGGACCACGTCTGATGAATAACTAACCAATGAGAGTTGACGATTTTGCAGAGTGCAAGTTCACAGCACATCCGGAGGTTGGCTTGATGTTCGGGCAGTATAGATGGTGGAGTTCTCATGGGGTCGACTTCACAGTTCTCCTCTGACTCATACAAGGCTCTGATAAAATCACCTGAATGCAAATAAGCTTCGATGTGTGACCATACTGCAGCAAAACACTGAAACACTTTTCAAGTTCACTTTCTTGACGCTCTGTAATATAATTCTGTCGAGAACCATGTCGTGGTAATGGGAACTGACAAATAAATCAAGATGAGCAGCAACCTTGGATGCACCCAAAAGTTCTTCTTATTAAAAAAAAAGCAAGCATTATCTAGTTTTCTTTCATGTGTAGACATAATACCTATTAATTCACCCAAGAATAAATATTCTCTCATCATTTTTTACATTTCTACCCTATGTTGTTTAAAACATGTATATTACTTTTTCTTCTGTGAAAACAAAAGAAGATATTTTGAGAAATGTCTCAGTGGTTTTGTGTTAATACAATGGAAGTCCGATGTTGTTTAGTTCCCAACATTCTTCAAAATATCTTCTTTTTGTGCAGAAGAAAAGTCATTCCGGTTTGAAATGACATGTGTGTGAATATTTGTATTTTTATTTGAGTTTGAACTATCCCTTTAAAAATGAAACAATAAAGACCCATCAGAGACCCACAAATGTACCTTGAGCAATGAGAGCTAAAAATGGCCCCTCCCCTTTTTAAAACAGCCAATACCATTTAGTTTACCTCACAGTTGGAATGAAGTCAAAGAACATATTGCTGAAAGTGAGAGTCCGTAAGCTTTGAATGCTTATATCCTCTAAACACAGATTTGTCAATGTTTTGCACATTAGTTTACAGGCATCCTTAAGACTTTATATTATGTTTATTTAGTTTTACAGTTAGTATTACAGTTTTTCGTGTCAAGATTAATTTTGTCGAAAGCTCAGACACTATAATGAATGTAATGGTGTCACCTAAAACGTCTTTGAGGTACTTGTGTCCGATGAGTTTGAGGTACTCTTCTATGGCTTTGGTGGCCAATGTGTTCTCTCTGAAGATAAGGTGCTCTCGATCAATGAATCGGTCCACCTCGCACATTGCCATGTCTGAAAGAAAGTCCTGAGAGAAAGACACAACTGTGATTAATACACAAACTTTGTACGTACGACCAAACTAATTAGCTCTGTTTCAATACCTAGAGAGTTGACTTGTTGCCAACAGACTACAAAGGAAGCAACCTAACCAAGATGGAAGCAAATATTTTATAAAAATTGACAATAGGCATGATATTATTATTAAATATTTTTTTTATAAAACCTTTTTATTATTGAATTAAATACAGACAATTTGTTTTATTTATGGACTATTTTTATATCATATTGTCCGCCATCTTGAATTGATTTATTTATTAACCGTTTATATTATGGGATTGATGCATATGATTTTACCTCGAACAGCATTCCTGCTGTGAGCCTGTCCAATGCCTAAACATTATTTCTTCAGACACCACATTAAGTTTTGAAACAGAGAAGATACTTATGAAAGAAACAAGGTTTAACCTTTGCCTTCCCCGTGCTCTGCAGGATGTGCACCAGCGCACACGCCACCTCCTCTTTGCTCTTCACGCTCAACAGAGGCTCCAGGACGGCACACAACGTTCTGTAGTTGTTGGTGACGTACTCTGCAAACTCTTTATAGAGCTCCATCGGTAAGATGCTCATCGTCTGAAAGCGTGACTTGAGACGCAGGGAGGCGTTGATGATTTTGCCCCCTCCCACGCCTCCACCCTTGGTCAGGGCACTGGGCTGAATGACGGGGTACCATTGCTCTACAAACTGGCGACCGGTGATGCTGGAAATGGGGATGCTGACCAAGCCTAAGTATGTGCTTTTCTCCTGTCATGGTGATGGAAATAAACAAAAAGACGATTAGTCACATTGGATGCAGAAAAACAGGAAAGTCAGAAAAAAATAGATAGATTTGTGAAAACTAGGATATTTTACCCAAATCAATACAAAATAGGGCTGTAAAAATGATTAATTGCATCCAGATTTGAATAAAAGATTGATTTAACATATTACATGTCGGTGTACTGTGCACATTTATTTTATTTTGTATTATCAAACACATACACGTATTCTTATTTAGGAAATACATTTTAATATAAATGTAAAAAATCTGAACAAATATAAATATAATATAATTAAAATTATACATAAATGTTTATTCATTTTTTTGTATGTATATATGTGTATGTTTTATGAATACAAAATGATTATGGACAGTACACATATACACATATGCTTTATATATATTATTGAAACACAAACTTTTATTCTGGATGCGATTTATCGTTTGATAGTCCTAATACAAAGCGATACACTTTAAATCAAAAATATATTTAATGTAAATTTAAATATAAACAAATACTAATATAAATTTTCTTCAAAGTCTTTAAATTAACTTTATAATCCTAATGTTCTTTTTTTTTATTAAAATAATACTATTTTATATATCTGAGTCAATGCAATATTAAAAGTCCATGAAGAGCAGTCCCCTTTTACCTTACGTCTTTTCTTGTCTGTCTCTTTATAAAGATGAAGGCGGAGATTGCGGACAGCTGGCAGGTTGTTGAACTCAAAGTGCTCGCCCCAGAAGACAGTATCGGTCCGGGGTTTGCTGGTGGTGCGGGCATACAGCATGTCATCCAGACACAGTTCACAATAATAGCGCTTTTTGGGTGGGAGTTCCCTAGCCTCTATGATCCACAGCTTCAGAACGTTGTCGACGCGTCGACTGTTGTCCTGAGCAAAAGAAAACATGAAGATGATGAAGGATTCTGCAGTACTGTTTTGGACAATGGAGATGATGGAACATTAGAGAAATCTGAAATTATGTTGCAAGTACAAAGTGCTTGAGCGCAAAATAGACTCGTTTTATAGACTATTATAGACCAACTTCATGCTTTAAAACTGATTACAAGCACTTTTACAATTTTCAGGACAGTTTTGCAACAAATGTAATTGAATTGATAGCATCGAACTGTAAAATCAAGGAACTTTGGTACTGTACAAAAGCTGCGGAAGTTTTAGCAAATGATGAATTTGTGCCAAAATTTGGGGCATGATATATAATATGCCATGGTACCGAAAGATTTTCTCACTCTACATGCTATCAAGTATGGCATGTTATATACACAGTGCAACACAAAAATACCACAGTATTACTGCAGTACCATATGTTAGGGAAAAATAGCCAGAAAATTTCGATCAATTAATCAGTAATGCACATCTGCTGTTTTTTCATATCTTCGAAAACTCCAAGCAATCAGCTAATAAGCAAAAATAATGAACACCCTTGGTTTGTCCTATATCGCAATATTGGCACGGCATCTGCGGCAGGACTGATCATTTCTGGATGCCTGCATCCCACTCTCCACGAATCATGAATCAGTCCAAACTCCTGCTGCCTGAACATCTGGACGAGTCAATCCACACCGCTCGCGTCTCCCAGACACTTTTTAATGCTTCAAAACACTCAAGACAGACAGCCAATCGAGTTAATAGATGTCTCCGGGAGAATCCAGTCGTCTGGATGGCCTTTGGGATTCGTCTGAGAGCACCAAATTAAAAGCAGACGAGTTTGTTTCGTTACAACAGGACAGCACACAGAAGCTGTTTTAGGTTCACATGGGAATCATAAAAATACCAGTAGAGGGTAAAATCAGCGTGAGGATGGAAATGACAGGACAGGTTGTTATTGAAGCAGATTTATGCAGTCAATGGAATAAGAGAAAATAAAGAAATCGAGTGCGTCTCTTTTCTTCCTCTCCTACAGACTCACTTTGTTGGGTTTGACAGCTCTCTGTAAATTCTCTATCCATTTGTCTCGCTCCGCAGCCGACCGACAGGCAAAACACTTTGTTCCTGAAGCAGTTGTCACCTAAGGAAAGAAATAATGAGTTTCAATATTTCAGCTTTCTGCGCAGTAAGAAAGAGGCGCTCGCAAATTTTCACGGGGCAGACCGGCTCGGCGCAGGGACTCAATTTGAGCGTTCAAATATGGCCAGACAGCAAATGCTTCAAGGTGAAGTGTGTCATTTATGCGCCCCTAGTGGCACCGAACAGAACTGCAGAAATATAAATTAATAGTTTTAAAGCTGCAATCTGCATGTTTTGCCTGGCTATGGCCATCTCTGTTTAAAAAGTCATGTTACTTTATGTTGGTTGACATTAAAATAATGTCATTTTACATAAAATCTTACCCGACACCTTACAAATCATTATTTAAGCTTAACATTGTGATTTGAAGTTAGGTAAGAAAACAAATATAACAGTTCACCTGAAGCTTCGAGGAATTTTCTTTGTGCCTATGCACAGAATATATGGAATCGTGTTAATCAACACATTATTTGGATTTACCCCAGATAAAACCAAAAACCTAGATCACAGTAAAGGAAGTTAACACAACACATTGTTATAAAGGTACAGCCATAAGCTATAAAACCAGAGCAAAAGTATGTGGGAAACTGCACTTTCATAACTGTTTAAAATCGAAACATTTGCTTTTGCATGTTACACACGATGTATAAATTACCACCTATTTCAACTTTAATTCGATTTAACTGACTTTAACAATCTAGTTGCATTTCATTTAACTTAAAAGGCCCAATTTTCACAGGTTAAGCACATGGTCTAAAGCGCAGAGCGCAAGTGTTCTCAGGGTGTGTCCGAATCCACTTTTGCTAGTTTAACGACGGGAAAACGGTCAGCGTGCCCGGGCGCAAGGTCTAAACGGGTTGTACCGATTCGCTATTTACACGGCGGACTTTGCAAGAGCAAAGACTGGACGCCTCACCAGAGAGGAAAGGCATCTACAGGACAAGCAAGATTTGTATCTTAATGTCCACAATAATCATCTTTTACATTGTACTCCATTTCTTTTTATATTTGGCATGTTTGTGTGCTGCTGCGCTTCCCTCTGTGTAATAATAAGTAAAGTGAAAGCTAAAAAACAAAAATATATTGTTGTTATTGACTTTAGACCAGGTTTGAGTTGGTCTATGGCGTAGTCTATTTTCAGTTCCTGAAAATAGCATTGCGCCAACAATGCGCCTGAAACCACCTCTTTTTGACAAAAACACAGATGGGCGCACAAATGAGCATGAATGCATTTGCGATTTAAAATATTTTGGGATTTTTAAGGTCCTACTTTGGTTTATGGAGTGTCTAACAACAAGTGTATGTACATAGAAGGTGTAAAAACACTATTATTTCGAAATAATAGGCAGTTATTCTTACCTTACTTCTTGACTAACTCTCAAATGATTTGTTCTGTGATTCACCTGTCTAATCCACTCCTTTCCGCTAACTTAGTCTGATGTGATTGGTTAGATGGTCTGATGTGATTGGTTTAACGTGAATGAGGCTCATGAGCTACAGTGTTTGAGGGCGAAGAGTGAAGTTTTCGCAGGCAGTCCTAGCAAAACTTAGGCGGGGACTATATGTAGTGACGTAAATCCGACTAAGGGCGATTCGTTTTGTGTGATTCAGAGTCGACTCCCTTTTTTCCAAGATATAACTTTGATATACGCTTACGTTCAAAAAGGCAACATAACACACTGTATGAAATGCAATCTTCATGATCTCATGTTGTGTACAGCGCAGGACAGGAAAATGAGAACTGCATCGGGGTGAAACTAGCAAAAACACTGGCGTATTGTATGATAGGGTGTATGATAGGGTCCAAAGTATGTGTTAAAACGTGAGTACATCAGATTAAGACATTTCAGAGCAAACATAAGCAATGCAAAACCAGAAGCTCATTCGCCTAAAAAGTAGTCCCACTTCAAACCGGGCGACTTAGAGCACTTAACATTGCTATACATTTACAAAAATATTATCTTCATTAAAAAAAGAGATTTCTGGTTTTACACTTTTCCAATTTCCCTTTTTTGTCATTTTCTGTGGAAATCTACATTAAATCTATATAGTCTTTTAAAGATTACAGATATGAAGAGAAAATCTAACACTACCTCGAAACAGTACTCCTGTCCCAGTATACTGGAGTGAACTGGTTTGATGACGGTGTCTTCATCTAGTGTCAAATCCAGGGCCTCAGCTGCACTGCTGGGAGACAGCAAAGACTCATGGGAGTGTGACTCTTTGAAGCTCTGCATCAGACGAGTCCTGTAGAGATCAACAGTTACATGTCAGTAAGATACAAACTCACGCTCACAGGTTGGGATTATATCATATAGCTACATCCAGGGCCTTTGCCACCTGTCCATGATAGAAGAAATGAGAAAACCTAAGAGTCCTATTTCTTATCCATCAAACTGTATTTTGCATTTTTTTATAAATAATATACTTTTTCTTGGATTTTTGTGATTTGACATTGTGTCAGTCTCCATCTCTCGAGGAAAACCTGTATCAAAAACATTTGTTTTTTTTTCTGTGTCCATATTTTATCATATTTTCCTTTTGGTGGATCATTTTAGGAATATTCCACATATGGATGATCACTTTTGGCATCCTAGATAAACTTACAAGGGCACATGCTGATGTTTTTTATTAGCAGACGACTTGTTGTTTGATTTTGCAAATGTCACTTCAGGTCAGATCATCACAACAATTTGATGTTAATCATCCGGCTAAACAAAACTTACCATGTTTTATTATAACAATCCACACACATTTGACACTTTTTCTACTCATAATATTTTTAATATTATTATTAAAATTTCCCACCCTGTTCCACATTTGGTTTAAAATGGTAAATTGAAATTCTGTCATCATTTATTCATCCTTTTGTCATTTCAAACCAGTCTGACTTTCTTTCCTCCGCAAAACATTCACTTGCATTGGTTTTGTGTCCATACAATAAAAGTGAATGGGTGCCGAATGTTGTTTGGTTGCCAACTTCCTTCAAAATATCTCCTTTTGCGATCAGCGAAAGAAAGAAAGTCATCCAGGTTTGAAATGGCAACAGGGTGAGTAAAACATGACAGAATTTACATTTGTGAGTGAACTACCCTTCAAAATCACCGAAATAAAGTTTGTGTCACTGCAAAAACTGTTGTATTAAAACTGTTAAATATCTAAAAATTCTCAAATCAACATTTCATTTACATGTATTAGAAACAACTATCATGCAAAAAAATCTGTCACTGAGTTATTAGTAACTTAAGAAACAAAGGAAAAACAACGAGTATTTTTCTTATCCCATTGGCAGTTTTTTTGCATGTTTTAGACATAAGCTTCTTGTATGAAACAACACTACAGTACATATCTTAATATATAATACTGTACAGTACAAAAGTATAGGTGACTTTTCTTGTCAAGTAAATGTATTTGGATTTAAAATGTTTAGATATTTGTCCTTGAAATCAAATGAAATATTTTTAGTATAAATGTTTTTTTTTTTTTTTGCAGTGTTTGTATAACCTCACAAAAACAGCTGCAGTTTACACAGTGAACATTTTACCCTCTATCGTTAATAAAAAAAGTGAATAAACAAGTAAAAACAGGTATATCTGCATGTGATAAAAAGAAAACTTTTAGTCAGTCTCAATAAAAACAGAGCTGAAAAACACATTTACGCTGTGCGACATTACACACCTTCACCTCTATACCTTCAAACACACACAATTTGCAGTTTAGAGATATAATCCCTCAAAAGAGCTGCAGAGAAGACTGACAAGTTTATCGAGAAGTACGAATACATTGGTATCAACACAAACACATTAGAATTATGAGAAACGATGAAATCCCTACTGGTGACGTTTCGCTTGTCCTGCGTCTTCTCAAAATCAGCGTATATGTACAGTATACACTCAGTCTCACAGTATTAAATACATAGAGTGTGGGAGAGAGAGATGGGAGAAATAAAAATAGACCCAAATGAGTGAGTCACAATGTAAGAAATGATAGAGGGAGAGTGGGGGAGGAGAGAGAGAGAGAGAGGGCGAGCAGTGAGACAGCAAGACTTCTCGGAGGAAATCAAAATGTTATGTAAACCGTGGGAATTGAAAAAGGGAAAGACAGTTAGACAGACAGCTTGAGGCACACAGACACCTTGCGATCACATACTGGGTGCATTTTTCCATACTTTGTAGTACACAGTAAACAGTACTTCGAATGAGTGAGAATGTCAGAGCGCTCAGTGCTCATGATGGAGTAGATGGAAAATCATGGATGAAATACTGATTCTGTCGAGACTGTGTGCAACCAGTGGACGCTGCATCCACTTACAAAAGTTTTGATATACTTACGGTAGGAAATGTACAAAACATATCTATGGAACATGATCATTGCTTAATACCCTCATGATTTTTGTCATAAAAGAAAAATCTATCATTTTGATCCATACAATGTCATGTTGGCTATTGCTCCAAATGTTACTTATGACTGGTTTTGTGGTCCAGGTTCACATATGATACTGTACTGTATAAGTTTTAAAAAGTTGTTTGTTGTGGGTAAATTGTATATGTTAAACAACTGAGTCAATAGTTAGAGAACACTAATTAAAAATATATTAATTTATTTGCAGTAACTATTCCTTTATATCTAATTCAAACAAACAAACATTTAACAGTGTCATACAGATTACTCATTAGTGTTTATAATTTTTAACACTTTATTATATTTGTTTTACAAAAATGAAGTAAAGAAAGATACAGTTTATATATAAAATCCTATGCATTGGTCAATCTGGTACTGCTATTTATATATATATTTTTCTGAATTTTTAAACTTTCATTGAATCGGTTTTTATACAGATTAAATCACGTTGACATGCACAAATATAATTTGGCAAAACCAAACATATTTTGCGGATGGTCACTTCAAATCGCAGTGCAATTTTGCACCCGTTCTTTCATTCCAGATGTTAAACTTCATTTGAGCACAATAGAGCCATCCAGCTCACGATGATTCCTGAAAAGACCTTAATGAAATGATAATGTGAAAGTGGAAGTCATCTGTCTAAATTGAAACAACAGCAACACAATCTTCATGACAAAGCTGTATCACAGTAAACATTTGAAAAGAACACCATCGATCCAAACACAGCAAAAACTTTGAAAAGCACTAATCTGCCTTCTTTGTGTAGACCATAGGCCGACCGTGGGTGCGCTAAGAGTCCTAGATGTGAATAAATGAATGAATAAATCCCAACAAGTGCGTCTCAGCAATTCCGGACACTTAAATATGGAAAAAAGCAACCAAGAGAACAATTTCAGACGCATCTGAATAGCAATCAGGCTGACTCTGCAGGTCACCTTAACTCGGAACAGCACATATTCATGCATTAAAACTCTCAGAAGACTCTTGACGTTGAAATTTCATGACACAACAGCAAAATTGTTATCATTAATGAACCCTATACTTTAAGATTAAAATAAAGACTCAACTTGAAAAACAAAACAGTTATTTTAGTACTATTAAACTGAAGAACTAGTGCATTTGTCAAAACTAAAATGCCCCTGCAGTGCACATGTTTTACAGCATGCTGTTATAGGAGGAAGAGTTGAAACAGTACCGGTCCTGGTCGGCACTGCGGAATCGAGGGAGGATCATGTGACGGAAGCTGCTGGTTCGGTCCAGTTTCGGCTGACTCTTGGCCCGCTTGATGGACCCCTTCAGTCTTCTGCCGAGGAAACTCTGAGAAAATCAACAGACTGAGAATTAATTCCCACAACATAAGAACAATCAATATCACAAACAGACAACTAAAATAAGAAATAGAAATAAAAAAACTTTAAAAGGCGTTTGTTTAAACAACCTGTTTCAAAAGTTCATAACTATGCAACTACATATTATGGACTTGAATGATTGACACTAAATTAGAAAAAAGTAAAAAATCCATCCCTGATGTAAAGTACTGTATATGACTTTCCTTCTTTAGTTGAACACCAAAATGTTTTCTAAGAAACAATACAGACTTTTTGTCCATATATATATGAAGAGCTCTTTTCCAAAACGCTATAAATCCATTTTAATAGTTTTCATGAAAATGGCATTTGTTACCTAGACCCATGCATTTTGTTAATATTCAATTTATCCTGTTAAAATGGTCTGTTGGCGCAGTCTGAACATGTTAAACAATGATTGTTAAATGAAACAACAATATTGTCGATTATAAATTCAAATTTCTTTTTTTTTAAAACGCTACAAATCCATCCTTTTTTCAATTTTTTTTGGTTTATTTCTTTCTAAAAAAACAAACAAACAAGAGGACATGAAATATATGACATCATGGACTCATACTTTAAATAAATATAAAACAAATAAATGCAAATGCATGAAATAAATAACAGCCAAATAAAATATATAGTAACAAACTAAATAATAAAATAAATTAAATATTTTCAATTTCACGTTCACCACATACAACAAATCATTTAGAAATAACACATACAAATACCACTAACGAGCGAATTCAGATTGGTCGAGAGGACATATCGCATTTAGGCTAAAAACTGCATCATGCAGTACATTTTAAACAAGGAAATATAGCGATTTGGCATGAAACATTGATGGAGCGGTGAATAGGTTTAGTACACAGCAAAATGGCATGACAAACTCATTTTTTTTTATTTGAGGTTTAATGCGTTTTGGAAAAGACCTCTTCATATATAGGTACCAACAAAGCACATATACACCCACCATAAAGTGAACCAAACTCCAGTAATCTAATAGGATGAGACAACAGATGAAAATGTGATAGAAAATGGATAATATTTGGGGCTTTTAAAGCAAGTTGAAACCAAAACAAACCCATGAGCTTGAAATGCAAATATACTGCAGCAACATGACAATAAATAACGTTGCAAAATCTTAATGGTTCTCACGTGACACGTGAAGAAATATCACGACCATATATCTGAATACATTTGAAATCAGATTCATTCAAAAAGCAAAACATGTTTTTCTGAACTGCTCAATTTTGCTTCAGAAGAAATATGAACCTAATAAGAGTCAGATGAATTTTGGATTGTTTTATTTCTTTCGTTCTTTGTGGTGTGGAAATTTTGGGACCAAATAAAATGACAGATCAAAAAATGGCATTGGCCACTGGAATGACATGACGGTGAAAGACTATTCATTCTTTTGGTGAAGTTTTCCTTTAAACAGTATTACACAAAACCCCTTTGTAAAAAAAACATTTGTAGAAATGCCACATAAAGTAAGACAATTACAAAATGCTCATGACCAAACAGAGTCAAGTTTAAAAAAAAAAATGATTTACATTTGTTTCAGTTGTAATGAATTAGATTAGCTGATGTAAAATTATTGTGCAACTGACTGAAATTAAATTGGTTTCCATAAAACATGTTGGAAATGTCGCACTATCCACAGTCAACCAATAGCGGGAGGTGTTGCTTCAGAAATATGTCCTGTTGCCTGCAGTTGGTGAGAGATCCACGGCACACATCTCACAAGCTTCGTGTTACTAATGTTGTCACATCACACAATGTCACACAACCTTAAAGTCCAGCATCAATGAAGAATAAAGACGTAACCCATCAACAAAACACTGTTTAGAATAATAACAGCGTGTGCAAGGCAGCCATTACAGTTTATGTTTGTTCTGAACATCTAACCCTGAGTACTGAACAGTTACATGAGCCATTTAACATACAGCGCTACAGTTTCAGGTGCATTTGGTCAACTTTAATTTTTAACTTTGAAGGGATCGTTCACACACAGAAACATTTTAATCACTGATTCACTCTCAAGTGGTTCAAACCTGTATATGACTATTGTCTGTTGAACATAAAAAGAAGATATTTTGAGAAATGACTCAGTGGTTTTTACCAGACCGGTCAATTGGGGCAGAGATTTTTTTGATTACAAGCGCTTTTCAAAATATTTTCTCTTTTGTTATGCAGAAGAAAGTCTTACAGGTTTGAAATGACATGAGAGTGAGTAAATGATGAATGAATTTTCATTTTTGGGTGAACTGTCCCTTTAAGACGAAAGTTTTCAGTGATTTATATTGACAAAATGATAACATAATACCACTCTGTAAATGATGCATATCTTGTACAACCCTCAATTTACAATCATTTTTTTATAATTTTTCTGTTTTCAATAATTATATCCCTTTTATTTCCACTGTTTATTGTACCGTTGTGTTTTTGCTGTAAAGCCGCTTTGCAACAATGCACAATTGTGAAAAGTGGTATAAAAATTAATTGGAAAAAATTATTGCTCTTGTGTTTTGTATCTCATGTGTATGATGATCCTTTTGTTGGGTCTATTTAACCATCTACAGTTGCCTTTACAACTCATCCAACATTTCATTTTTAAAGAACCTAATTGCAAGTATACCTATAGTAAAGCGTGCTTCTTCTGTTTTCCAAGCACTCCGTTTTCCTCTTAGAAATGCAAATCTGGTGTGTTCTGCAGCTCTAAATGAGTTCTGCGTTTATGAGGCTGAATTTAGAAGAATTTAGAGATACTTTACAAAATTGATGTTAAGACTCTGGGTGGTTTCGTGTCTTCGTGAAACTGCTCATCATTTGCTAAATAGGGACTTTTTTGGAGTGATTTTTGTAATATCATAAATTAATTTTAACGTAACCATCCAGCATCCAAACAGAACACCTTAGCAACTGCACAGCATCACACCGGCAACTGCTTGAAATTCCTTAACAACCATGCTCAACCAGCAACACTAAACCTGAGGTTGGACTGTTTTGAAGACTTACAAAACCTTAGAAACCACCACCCTAGCAACCACTCATAACACCGTAACAACCATACAGCAACAACCTGGAAGTAGCAGCGAGTTGCGTTTAGAAAAACGTTACCAAAATTCTAGAATCTAAAAGCCTCTTTCATCCCACATTCATTTGTGCTTTTGCAGTAGTAACAGTAACTCTAGTGACTCCGGTTGCCATGGAAACATGTTTGCCTCTCACCTCCCCGTGCGATTAACTCAAACCGTGGGACACCAAACAAACGCATAAACCGTCTTCACATTAATCCTAATATTAACAAAGATTCACGTCGGTTTATCTCAAAGAAATCCGACGTTATATTTGATGTTCTCAGACAGGATGACTCAAACGTTGGCTCTGAAACACGAACATGTTTGCTTCCTACGTGACTAACTGTTTGTCTAACACCTCCGGGCCGTGCAGCCGGCCGCTCGAAACCACAGCAGAAGCTGCGCGAAAGAGAACGCAGCTGTTGGATAACATACCTCAATTGAGGGCAGTGATGCCACACTGGGTCCGGTGCCGGGATTAGAACCCACAACCTTCCACTCACCAGCCCACTGAGAAAGCGGGACCGAGGGAGGGAGGGTGAGCGAGAGAGGGGGTGAGAGGTGCAGAGAGCGAGCGAGCGGAGGGGTACTCACTCTCTTTTGCGGTGGTGAGTAGGACGGGGTAAAAGAGGGCGACAGGGGCAGAGGACTAGTGCACGCTGACCTTCGGCCTGCGGTCAGCGAGGAGACCGGATGAGCCGAGGGTGGCAGAGAGAGGGATAGGGAGGGAGAGAGAGATCGGGGACGGGACGGAGGGGTACTCACGGATTGTCGGAAGGGTTGAGGGGGGGCGGTGGGTGGGATCTCCATGCTTGGCTGTTTCCCGGTGGCGATGCTTTTCCGACGGAGCCGGGCGTTTTCTGAAAGTGAGAACAAGAGGAGTTCACATGAGTTCACCTAAACCTAGTGTCAGTTCAGTCTCAGACGTTTCTCCTAAAACATTGTTACAATTGTTTACTTAGATAAAGAGTGAGAAGATATCAAATGAATGGAGATGGTAGAGGTTAAATCATTTTGAATTGATGAGAATTTTTTGAGATCTTCAATATAATTAACTTTAGATCAGACATGACAAATATGAATTATGTTTGTGACATTATTGGATTTTTTAAACTCCAACAGAGACATTTGTAAGGTTTCTGGATCTTTTTCTCAGGAGAAATATTTGAGACACAGAAGACCTAAGCAGTTAAGTATCTGTCTCAGTTACTGATGTCTAACTGAGGTATTAAAGAGATGATTTTTCTTTCTCCCAGGCACTGGCAGGTCTTTTTTTAACCTTTTGTATGAAAAAACCCAATGAAATAAAAAGAGAGACAGACACTTGCAAACAAAGCCCTTAAACAAAACCGCAGTCATTGGCTGTAGACACGACTATTACTCAAGAACTTAACGTCCTTACAACACGAGCAACAGAAACAAATGAATGGATGCCTTAATGACGGAACGATCTCTCCACTATCACACCATCATTCTGTCCCGCTCTGTGCTGCGCTAACCCTCCCATAAATCCGAGTGTAAATACCAGGGATCTCTTCAGCCAATCCCATCCGTCTCTCTCGTTCAATCTTTCTCATTCGCTTCATCTCCGAACCTCGCGGCTCTCTCGCCTCGCACCCACGCAAGCCTTTTACATAAATCAAACAGTGTATTTATTCATCCTTCTGCATTTCTATTTTTCACGAGAGCGTTTTCACCTCTACCATCCTCTCCTATTCCATTCTCAAGACATTATTTCCTCTCAAGTTTTTAACATCAGATTTGACAATCCTCCCTCCTGATCCCGAAACAGAGATGATTTTACATCATTAACATCCAGCAGTCCTTCTAAAGCAATTTATCAGTTGAAGCCAATTACATTATAGACAAAAATCTGCAGGTTCTGTCATACTGATATGAAATGAGAAGAGCATATAACAAATAACATATATAACAAATAACAGGTTGGTCCATTTCAGCAATTTTAGCAATAATGTGTCAATCTTTCAAGACAGACCTGCCATAAACTCATGGCTTGGAAAATATACGTTGGTGTGATTGTAGAATTTCACCACGTAGAGTCCTAAAGACAGATTAGTGCTATATTGGGAATTAACTGCTTTATTGGGAAAAACAGTGAATAACAATCCACTTTTTCATTCATTTTATAATATAGAAGGTTTAAGCGGCAACAACATAAACAGACGTTATAATGTGGCCCAAACATAACTTCCGGTTGACCTCCGCAAAGAATCTCTTAACTGTTGTGTAGTTTTAATGTAATTTAGTACAATATACAGTAAAACATAAATATAAGTGAAATATAGCCTACGGCCGATGAAACCGCCTTTAGAACGTTGTTGCCTAAATACAAGACCAATTTAGTCATATTTCCATATTTCTTTGGACTATACCAAGCCATTCTTTGATGGTCTAAAAAGAGTAAAAAACAATTAACATTTGTACAACATATTAACATTAGATTAGGACAGCAAATTATTCAGCGAATACATTCAGGTAATTGCAAATCAATGAACAGCCTGAACTCTTGATAGTACAATCATTTATTAATTTTAATGTGTCTGGGACAGAGGTGTTACATTTCTATAATCCCATTATTACCTTCATGTTACTCAAAACCTATACTGTATGTGACTCCTTCTTCTGTGGAACACAAAAGAAGATATTTTGAGAAATGTGTTTTTGTGTCCATACAATGAAACTCAGTGGGGTCTAATGTTGCTTTGTATGTTCTTTTGAGTTCTCCAGAAGAAAGAAGGTCACACAGGTCTGTTATGACATAAGAGCTATTTTTGTTTTAATGTTCACTCTAACAATACAGACTTGAAAAACGGCAGGACTTTACAGACCGATCCGAGGCCAGAGGTTACCGTGGCTTCTAATTACGCCAAATTGAAAGCCAAAGTAAAACAGACTGGATGGATACATTCATCTATTTCAATTTCTCCCACTGTCCTTTTTGATCCAAATCCAGGCTCTTTATTTGGTTGCCATGGCAACATTTTCCAGTACCTTACATTTGACTAGCACAGAGACATAAAACACTGAAGCGATGGAATATAGATTCACATGCATGTGAACACATGTGACACGCAGCACGTGAGACCGACGGTGAAAAGCAGGTCACGCTTTGAAATGTTTCTCCATTATAATAAAAACTTGTCTGAGTGAAAATGTGTTTCTGTTCTCAAACACGATGGCTAAAACAAGCTGCATTTAAATCTCAAGGATTTTTCTACCACGCAGTAACTATGGACAGATAAAAGCTGTACTGTAATATTCCTCCCAACAGAGGTGTGTTAAAGTATGTGCACAGGTCTGTGTGGGTGAGAGCGTGCGTGTGTGTATGTGTGCGCGCTTTTTATTCTCAATGTAAATCTGATGTCAAGCTGAAAGCTGGAACTGAAGTGTGTGGGTGGAAACAGCTTCGAGCTTCAATTCCTCTGAGAGAGACAGAACGGAAGAGAGAGAGACATCGAGAGAGATGGAGAGCCTGGTGGGGGGCAAACATGATGAAAAGTGAAACAAATGGAAAAAAATAACAATAACTTCTCAACCTGATTGATACGCGTGGGACTGCAGTCGATTTTTATGCCTGAATTAGATTTGTAATGGTGTACAGCACTTACAGATTTTCTTTTTAAATGAAAGCTTGTTATTGAGAATTGTTCTTAAAGGGATAGTTCACACAAAAAAAATATTCTGTCATCGTTTACTCACCCTCGTGTCATTTCAAACCCTGACTTTCCTTCTTCCACAGAAAACAAAAGAAGATATTTTGAAGAATGTTGGTAACAGAATAGCACTGGCCCCCATTCACTTCTATTGTATGGAGAGAAAACCAATGCAAGTGAATGGGGGCCAGTTAACGACGTTCTTCAAAATATCTTCTTTTGTATTCTGCGAAAGAAAGAAAGTCATTCAGGTTTGTGATGACAGAATTTAAATTTTTGGGTAAATTATGACTTTCAGTTGTTGCAAACTTGTATTCATTTTGAACACAAAAGAAGATATTTGGAAGAATGTGGGGAACCAAACCGTTCTGGGGGCTTTTTACCTACCACAGTAGTTTTCTTATGCTACTATGGTTGTCGATATTGCACAGAACAGTTTGATCACAAATGTTTTAACAAATACTTTTCTTTGTGTTCAGCAAAACAATGAATTTATACAGGTCTGAAACAACTCAAGGGTGAGAACATGATGACAGAATTTTCATTTTGGGGTGAACTGTTCCTTTAAATGTGACATTATTTATTGCAACGAATTTTTAAAGAGACAGCTTTTTTAGACAATGTAAAGAGCACTTTTATCTGTCTAAGCCGATGTATATAATACTTCTTACTATTCAGTGATAAAACATCTAAAATATCTGCTACTTACATGTTGATTGTATGGATAAAAAGCTTCTCTCAAATATCCATCACTGTAAATGTAGAATTTATGTCATTTGCCAGCAGGGGGACTCTGGAAACCTGCTTGAACATAGTTTTTATTTCTCTGCTATTTACGTTTGGCACAGAAATTCTCCAACAAAAAGATTTGGTGAATAATTGAAAAAGCAGTGCAAGAATGAAAGAGTGATGCCTGAAAAATCAGAAAGCATTTTTCTAAAGGACTTCTGTGCAATTCTTTCAGATATTTTCATCTTCAAGGATGTTGCCCTGCAGCATTGAGTGTTTTTATATCTAGCAATGTCAACCGACGCATCAAGAGACCTAAATCCCAAATACTTTCATACAGATCACAGCCTACTGTTTTTTACTGATAATAATTCATCAAACTATTAAAGGTGTTACTATGATATATAGGCAACACGACAGACTAAACAAACTGAAGTGTGTCTCAGGAGGTGAAGCACAAATAGCCAATATAAGGCCAACTATAAAGCCTAGTGATAGTTCATCAAAAAAAGGAAAATTCTGTCATCATTTACTCACCCTCTTGTCATTTCAAACCTGTATGACTTTCTTTCTTCCTCAGATTACAAAGATATTTTGAAAAAAGTTGGTAACCGAACAATGGCTCAACCCATTCACAACTATTGTATGGACACAAAAAACCAATGCAAGTAACTGAGGGCGAATAACAACATTCTTCAAAATATGATGACAGAGTTTTCATTTTTAGGCAAATTATCACTTTAAAACAAGAGTATGTGACTTCAATTTTCTTTTTAAATGAAATGCTTAAAATGCTTTTTTAAAGTCACATATTCCCAAAATTAGGTTAAGCTGTATACAACTTTTTTTTCCACTTTTCTGTCTGCTGAATGTCTAAATTTTAATCTAATGCATTTATTTGTTCTGTGAATCATAAAAAAAACATCAAAAACACCAGAAAAGTTGCACCCAGTCAACTGAAGTCATGTGCCTGCTTTTGGTTGGTATTAAACCCAAATGTGATCCTTATTCACCGAAAATCTTTCTATCTGGTAACACTACAAACGTTTAAGGGGAAAAGGGCACTGTCAATTCTTACAGGTCTGGAATGACACTAGGGTTGAGTAAATAAAGATAGAAGTGTTATTGTTGGGGAACAGACCTGAGGTAACATTTAAGCAAAAATGTGATAAACTAAATAAAGTGATTTACAGATTAAAATGTTTTGAATCATTACATGGTAAAAGTGAAGATGCTGGAGGCGTGTACTGTCGGTTCCTACCTAAAGCAGAAACGCAGCTGTAAAGGGCAGCACAATTCCTTATTCCTGATGAATTATTCCTGCCTGGGATCCAGAAGGAATGTCAAGCCACCGATAAAAACAAATCGTCTTAACTGTCCTCCTCCAAGCATATTCCAGTCTTGGTTTTTAAGTCACTTGCTTCTGTTGAGAATAATTCCTTTCCCACAGTAGATCAATGCCTCCTCTATATGTTAAAAGTAAGGTGGATGGCCACACCTGTGCTTTAAGCATGTTTGCTTTTAGACGTGTGTCGTAATGCACTATGCTCTTAAAACCCTTTTAACATCTAATGGTCACTTTCTGAAAACTGAATACATTTCAATACAAAACTTTCTTACATTAACCCAAGTATTCTTGTATGCATTACTGTGCATGTACTAATATTCAGAGTAATCTGTTCAACTTTAACTTGAGTTAACTTAATTATTATATTGTTATGTATTTAACTTTACCAACATTTTCTACTTCTACATTGATTAAATATGCAGTCTAATATGTACCTGCGGTAAAACAAAAAAATGTGTTCTATGTCAAATTTCGTTGCGATATTAACCGAAATATGTACAAGAACTAGAATTAAGTTTAAAAGTGTTAGAATAGTTGGTTCTCAAGTGTCTCGTTTTCCCATCTCGTCTCAGTCACTCTCTCCAGCCCTGACAGCGGCTGATCTTCAGCAGAGCGCCTGATGGAGAGCTCCAGGTCCTGGCGGCGCTCACCGGCGCCTTTACGCACGACCCTGAACCGACGAGCCGCTTCCCGTCTGCCTTTACAGCGGTTACCAGCACCAAATCTGCGACGAAACACTATCATGTTTTACTTCAACAATATTTATAAGCGCCGTTTAGCGGTTTAAGTGAGCTATTAATGCTTTAAGACTCTATAAAGGAACTTTCCAGACATAAGCATATCCAAATAACGTCTCTGAACTAAAACCCTCAGCTCACACTTCCACATCGTTAAACACAGGATGACGATCCGAAGATAGTGCAAAGATATGCGTGTATGCGTAAGTGTGTACGTGTGTGTGATGAAGATGGTGATGCGTAAATGCGTAAAAAATCCTCCGAGCGCATAAAGTTCAAGCGGTTAGAGACGCAGCTCGCGGTTCATTATCCCCTTTATCTTATTCTTGCACGAAACTGGTGCATTGACAGCGATCATCCAAAGCTCCGAAAACGACGATTCTCCTTCGCAAAATGCCCGCGAGGTCATTGCATGAGGACTTTGCGTAAAAGCGCTTCCGAAACGACATCGCAAATCGACTGCACGAGACCTGGAACTCCTTGTCGTAGCCCGGAATATTTCTGCGCGTATCCAGACGTGTGTTCAAGACACTGAGCATTAAGGCAATGCATCCTTTCAGACAACTGTCCTATTCTTTACTGCGCTCTCACTCTCCAAACCGAGAAGAGACGAGGAGGGGGCTGAGCTGGACATGGGGGTGGGGTAGAGATGGGATTTGATGGAGAGAACTTCATGTAAAAGCCTGGGGCAAACTCTCTCTTTTTCTCTCCCTCTCTCTCGCGCACACACACACACACACACACACGCACACACACACACACACACACACACACACACACACACACACAAGCACTGGTGTGTGGATGTGACGCTTGCAGGCAGCCGGTGAGTGGAAAGGATTCTGTAGAGGCAGGTTATGTGGGAGGAATGTGTGTAATTACACAACTACACAAACTGAAGACAAACGACAGTGTAGATTAAACTCTGAGAGTGCATGTACAGTACAGCGAAACACTGTTACCTGCGTGTTATCTTTCAAAATAATTTCACTGCATGACGAGATTTCTTTTTTCCTAATACTGTACATGCCAGGATGTTGTGGGTGGTTGCTAGGATATTGCTATGCGGCTACTATATGTCCTGATTGGTGCAATGCTGTATGTGGTAGCTATAGCATTGCCTGGAGGTTGATAAGGCGTTGCTGATCAAGAGCCCACATGTGTCCATGCAAAAAATGATGCTAGGGTGTTGTGGGTGGTTGCCAGGATGATGCTATGTGGATGCTATAGAATTGCCTGGAGATTGATAAGATGTTGCTAGGTGGTTGCTTCTTAACTGAACCTAAAAGAGCCCTCCTGTGTTGATGCAACACTTTTCATAATAAGGCTAGGGTGCTGTACGTAGGTTGGTTGTCAGAAAATTGCTATTTGGTTGCTATAACATTGCCTGGAGGTTGATAAGGTGTTCCTAGGTGGTTGCTTACCAACTGAAGCCAAAAAGAGCCCAGGTGTCTCCATGCAAAACTGTCCATAATGATGCCAGGATGTTGTTTTGTGGTTGCTATAGCATTGGCTGGAGGTTGATAAGATGTTGCTAGGTTGTTGCTCACCAACTGAACCTAAAAGATCCCTCCTGTGTCCATGCAAAACTTTTCATAATTATGCTAGGGTGTTGTGGGCTTTTGCCAGGACATTGCTATATCATTGCCTGGAGGTTAATAAGGTGTTGCTAGGTCTTTGCTTACCAACTGAAGCCAAAGAGCCCAACTTTCCATAGTGATGTTAGGGTGTTGTGGGTAGGATGGTTGCCAGGGCGTTGCTATACGGTTGCTATAGCATTGCCTGGAGGTTGACATGGTGTTGCTGGGTGGTTGCTCACTAATTAAAGCCAAAAGAGCCCACGTGTGTCCATGCAAAACTTTTCATAACAATGCTAGATTGTTGTAAGTGGGGTGGTTGCCAGTACGTTGCTATATGGTTGCTGTAGCATTGACTGGACGTTGATAAGTTGTTGCTAGGTGGTTGTGGGTAGGGTAGTTTCCAGGATGTTGCTATACGGTTGCTATAGTATTGCTGGGAGATTGATATGGTGTTGCTTACTAACTAAAGCCAAAAGAGCCCACGTGTGTCCATGCAAAACTTTCCATAATGATGCTAGGGTGTTGTGGGTGGGGTGGTTGCCAGGACGTTGCTATATGGTTGCTCTAGCATTGACTGGACGTTGATAAGTTGTTGCTAGGTGGTTGTGGGTAGGGTGGTTTGCAGGTGTGGTATGTGGTTGATATAGCATTGCCCCGAGGTTGATAAGGTGTTGCTAGTTGGTTGCTTATTCAGAAAAAGCCCACAATTGTTTCTGTGTGATGTTCTCGTCTCTAGATAAATTAAAGAGATTTGCTCACCAGTTTATTGCCCGCGATGAAAAGTGATAGAACACATTAGCCACACAATTTGTTTTAGGAGTACATACAGGATATACAGTACATGACCTCAACAGATATAAACTAAAACTCACAAAACTCCCACGTCGACTTCTCACGTCTTTAACATATCACACACACATGACATTAAAATGATAATAAGGGATTCAATCAAGAACAGTCCTTTTAGACGAAGCACTCTCTGTGTAAATTATCAGAGTGTTATAAAGACACACGTTTCTATGGCGACCACAAGCCTGAGACTGCGAGTATTCAAGCAAAACCATTGATGAGAGGTCGAGCCGGACACCTGGTGCACACATCACACCTTCTGATGATTGGACACACGGCTCAAGAAGGCCACGATTGATCCGGACCGCTGGACACTGATAATGTGTACATCTCATTGTCTCAGAGTTGACCTCACATGCATTTAATTATAAGAGACCATACATGATCGAAGCCAGTTTCTGAGTTTTTATTAGAACATAGAAAGCAGTTTCAGGATCCAAGGTTCAACAGAAATCCGTTGCATTCTTTTGAATTCCTTTTCTCTCTCTCTCTTTCTCTCTCTCTTTCATTCTTACTCTCTCTCTCTTGCAGTCTGTCTGCTCTGTAATTATTTCCATGGTTACCATCAGCGATCTTAGCCTAAGCTCACTGTACAAATGTCTCCTTTGCGTTTTCTTTCAGCTCCCTCAATTTGCCCGGCTGTTCGTTAGCATACAATTACTCCCATCTGAGATGCTTCTTTTCTTGAAGAAACAGCCCACAGAAAGGACGATTCGGTTCTCTTTAGTCCCTCTAATGATTCTGTAAGATTGCAATGAGAAAAGTCTTAGAGTCATTCCCACACAAACAAAAAATTTGAAAGTAGAGATGAGATGTCTTTAAGATCTGAATTATTTTACCTATACAATACAGTAATTTTACACCTCATGTGTTTTGACAAATTTAATTTATTTCAGTTTTTAGTTCTTCCAAGCAATTTTAAGAGAACCGCCTAACACTTAGTTGACACTTAAGGGCGGGTTCAACAGTGTTTCATGCATTCTGACTTCTTTACTATGTTAAATGTGCTGGCTTCTCATGCTTAACATGGTGAACATGTAAAAAAATTTGTTGGACATATGACGCAGCATTTCTGTGTTGATACACTCCCCAATGTTCGTACATTGGAAAGTTGGGTACGTTGGAAAGTTATTTTCAAACATGAGATTCTGTTACGTGGCAACTTTTCTTATTCCCTTACTTGACAATTCTCACTGAAAAAAGCATGTCCACGAGTCAACCAGCGAGAGCAGGAGAAAGAGCATGCTCATCAATGTGCTTATCAGAAGTTCAGCTGTGTTTGTTTGTTCAGTGCATTTGGGTGATTAATGTTATATAACGCTAGATTTGCAGATCTTCTGAAACTGATAGATGGAGCGGTTCCAGCGCTAAAAGATGGCGGACAGGAACCGAACGGGGTAAGTGAACCCATCTAGATTTTGTTGGCAATCGGCGGGTGTCATGATCGTGCGGTGAGACATGGACAGAGAACCCAGGTGCAGAGACATAAAACATGAATTTCTCCACATAAAACATGGGGTTCTGTCATGATCCCGCCACTAGGCCAAGAAAAACATGACATGATGCGGCAGAATCATGACAGGCACGTAAGTGCATTATGTAAACAATACAAACTTATAGTGAGTAGTTGTGTAAGCACTGTAATGTACTGTCGGGGCTTATTTCACGATAACAGCCGTACGTTGTACATTATCCCTCTTTTTACACGGCTACTTGCCACATGCGAAAAAAACTGGACATAAAATGTGAATTGGAAATATTTATATAAGCAGTTTACTTTCGGTTTTAAAGTAAGAAATTAAATTCAAACATTGCGAACAGGCAAATTGGTTTAACAATTTGTAATTATAATGTCATGTATATTATTAAAAGACATATTTATAATACATTTTTGTGTATTATTAAACTGCCCATCTCAAAAGGATTTGCAGCATCAAGGTTACAGGGTGTTATTAGTTTTGAGCGGTTGTAATTTGAAAAGAACAACCCTTGGAATGTCGCGAATGGCCAATCAGAATCAAGCATTCAAAGGAGCCGTGTAATAAGCAGGGATAATGCGATGATGTATTGCATGCTTGTGTTGTAGTTCCGCCCCCTGCACGCCTTCAGGAGGTCGTCTGTTTTCGGAAATAATCGTACAGTTTTATTTGGTCAAACTTAATACTATTTGAGGATAAAAAAGTATGCAGTACTAATCTGTAGTTACTCAAGATTACTTTAATATGAGATTGGCAGAAACGACATCTGTTACCTCCTCTATAAACACAATTGACTCCATCAAATCTCCTGAGAACGTTTTTCTCTGGGTTTGTGCATAAATAAAACATCAGAAAATAAAAACATCACCTTTTAGACTTTGTAAAGTCTAGAGAGTGTAATGCTAGAATGTGATGCTTATAACTGGCGGTGGTTTAAGGTAATTTCATACGATTTGTATGAATTCTCATTACCAGCAGTGCATTTTAGAGCAGAATTCAACATCACTACAGTTCATGGATAAAGGTTCCGCCCACCACCCCCAGTTCTACCACCCACTGGGATCAACACCAAACAGCAGCCAGGCAAGACTAACACACATCAGCCAAACACACACTTCTGTACACCAGCTCTGTGTGTAAAGTGAACAATCACACCCGGTGGAACACTGGATTACTCAGTGGTTGTTTTATCTTGGCTAAGCAGACTTCATGGACCCAGCTACAGAACATTTCGCTTTTGTATCAATTTCCACTTAGATGTTTCTTATAAACTTAATCAGAAGAGGTTGATTAGTTAAGATAACTGTGAATATACAATATTCTTAAAAAGGAACGTTCACACCAAAATAAGAATTCTGTCATGATTTACTCACACTCAGATTGTTCAAAACCTCTATAAATTTCTCTGTTCGGTTAAACATATTTTGAAAAATGTCAGCAACTGACATTTCTGGGGAACCATTGACTATGCGGTACCGAAAAACATGTTGTATTTTGTTCTGTTGAACACAAAATAAGATATTTTGAGTGAATTAGGAAGAATTCCTTTGAGATCAATATTTCTCGGATGCCCCAGAAATCTTTGATATGGAGGCAAATCAGGGCAACGTTTGAGACTTTGAGATACCCTCTTAAACTCTAAACGTATTGTAAAAGGGACATGTGAGAAAACACGTCTCTCAGTTCTGTCTATGGGAAACAACTAAAACTGATTTCCTTTCCAATGAGTTGTTGAAGTTAGTTAGCTTTTTTGGTTCCTTCGACTGTGAAACGCAAATGTACAGACAGAATTGAACCCCCGCACACTGTTCATCATATGGAAACCACATCAGTATTCATAAATCAAACCACCCTGTCACGGTCGCAACACTAATGTAATCTCTCTCTCTCTGTAAAAGGTGCACTGCACTGGATTATGTAACAAGCTCTTTGTTCCCGCTAATCTGACATCACCGTGTTTGCTGCTCATTTTGAATCCAAGCAAACAAGCTATGCAAAATGCCAAAGGGACGATCATACGACTAAACTCATCATACACATGGCTTTATTATCGTGATTTTGTGCAGCTTCGATGCTCACGCATTCTAGGTCTGGAGTTGAGCTCTCTAATGATAGAGAGAAAGAGAAAGAACTGGATGCTTACAGAGACCGAAACGAATTTCTGCACGGGTGTCTGACCAATGAGGAACCAGATCTTGACCTTTCCTAAACCACGAGAAGAGGGCATTATTATTCTTGGCATTTGCACACACTTCTTTGCGTTTATGCCTGCGACTGTGACTGTCGTTTTAAATCGGTTCACAAGAGACACAGCAATGATGAATATCTAAAATGTGTCTTCAGTAAAGATTGTAAATCGTAAAACGTGCTATAAAAATAAAAAAGAATTGCTAGCAAAGCTGAATTAAAGATGACAGGCATTAAAAGGACGTCTTTAAGCTCTCCGTTACACTTTGCCAGCAGGAAATGACAGAACTGACAACCGACTTGAGACGAGTAGAATTGACAGGTGTCAAGACGCTGTGTGGTCCAGGCAGGTTATTGATAATGTGATGTTGATCTAGTGGTCTCCTTAAAGTCAATGTGAAATTCTAAATCATATTTTATTTCAGAAAACTGTGCAGAAGTGAATTTTGCACAATAAGACTAGAAATGTGCAATAAATAAACTAATAGGGTCAACTGATTTCACGCTGACCTTAACATTTAAAGTCCTGTGACCTGAAGTTGCGATGGTTTTTACATCCGTATTGACACATTTCTTAGTGAAAAAGAATTTCAAAGGAGAAATTGAGTGGGTGTGGTTTGAGTTTTTCACTGTGAATTGATTAAATGTATAAAAACAGATGTTTAAAATGAAACTGGCATCAGACTGACAGTTGAAGGGGAGGAGTTAACGGATGCTCCGCCCAACCCGTCTAATTTACGTCATTTGGCTAGTCATTTCAGAGCGGAAGTACAATTTCAGATTTTAACTGAAGATTATGAGGGTACATGAATTAAAAAAAGAAAATGACCCACATTGATAAGCTATAAAAACGCTGCAATATTACATAAAAAATAAGAATTGTCATTTTTAATATCATCGTACTTTAAGAATAAAGGTGTCAAGCAGGAAGCAGGGTGTATTACAGACAAGATTAGGCAAAATAAACAGACCAGCGGAAAACTGGCATCGGTGTGAGCAAGAGGAATGATACAGAAATGAGGACGCGCTTGAAGTGCGCCCAATGCCACCTGGCTAGGCCCTGCGCCAACACGGTGTAAACTGGCAGTGCCACACATATGCATGTGTGCATACATGTACATATTGTCTTGACACACGCTTTTCCATACCAAAAAGCACAAAACAAAACGAGCAAAAAAATCCAAATACCACAAACGACTGAATAAACACACGTGTGCCTGCACGGCTGCTGTCACCCGCATCCACAAACATTAATCTGTTTTGGCATGATACTCGACACCCGCAGTGGAGTTGTGAGAGCGATTCTCGCGCAGCCGTTTGCACAGTGATTCTGAAGAAAGCAGAAATCTGCTGTACCCCGACAGCCCCTCCACATTCCCCCCGAAAGGATGTGCACCAGCAGGGCCGCAGTGCTGCGAGCACATCATCATTTACAGCAGTAATGGCTGTAGTCTACATTGATGGAGGAAAGCAGTTGGAGAGACTACATCATCGGAATACTACGTACTCGTGTACGTCGCTGACTTGCTATCTTCTATCTACCTACAGAATTTCTACCTACAGTACACTCTTAAAAATAGAAGTGCTTCACGATGCCTAGAAGAACCTTTTTGTCTAAATGGTTCTATAAAGAAACTTCAACAATTTGTGTAAAACCAGTCTTCAGTTAATAAGAAAAAACAATAATGGTTCTTTATGACATTGCTGTGAAGAACCTTTTAAACAGCTTTATTTTTAAGAGTGTACAGTCAATCCGTGTAAAGACCACTTTAAAAAAAATCAATAGTGATCCAACGGTGGTCCAGAAGTTTCAACGCTGTTTCAGTTTTTAACACTGCACAAATGTTTGAACAAAACGCAACAAAAAACACATCTATAAACTAATCAAAAACCCTTAACGAATATCTTTCTGAGAGATTTACAAACAAATTAAATAAAAATGAAACCGGAAATGCTTCCGGAGCAGTGTTTACATCATGTGAAGTGATCTTTAGATCTTACCTAAAAAAGGATAACAAGTAAAATCTTTCTATAGCTCTGCTGGTAGATTGTTTTGTTAAAGTGATGGTTAACCCAAAAATGTAAAATGTTGTCATCATTTACTCACTCTTCAAATCTACAAAACCTACAAAAGAAGATATTTTGGAGAAAGTTGGTAAACGAACAGCACTGGCAACTATTCACTTCTATTGTACAAAAAACCAATGCAAGTGAATGGGGGCCAGTTATCAACATTTGTCGAGATTCTGCCTCATCAGCTTTCCTGTAGCTCAGTGGTAAGAGCATTGCATTAACAACGCATGGTTGTGGGTTCGATCCCAGGGGATTGCAAATACCTATGTAAAATGTATAGGATAAAGCAATGTAAGTCGCTTTGGATAAAAGCGTCTGCCAAATGCCTAAATGTAAATGTCATCATGTCATGTCTTTCTTGATCTTGTGGCAGAATCATGGGAGGACCCCGTATTATGGGGAGAGAGGCATTTTGGCCCATTTGGCTTTCCATATGCTCTGTCCGGTCTTGTCTTGAACCCCCTCTCGTTCCTCGTTTGGCCTTACATCAGTGTTTCATTCCCCACACCTGCCCCTTGTTTAAGTGTGTATGGTCGTGTTTTGAAGCTTACCTTGTTGGATTTTTTTCCCATTTTGAATTCCTTGCCGTGTTTGGATGTCGTGTCATTATTTAATCCTGCTGTTGTCTTTTTATTAGTAAGTCTTTTTTTATCTGTTTTCTTGTTTTTGCCCCATCGCAGGAAGGGTTTATTTTCAAGTTTTCTTTATTAGTTGTTTCTTGTTTTACCCCCATCGCGGGCTTTTGTTTGTGTTATATTAAAGTTTGAGTTTTTGTGAATGGCTGCCTGCATTTGGGTTCTCTCTCCTGGTCAACCCTTACAAACATTCTTCAAAATATCTTCTTTTGGGATTTGCGGGGGAAAAAAAGAATGTTGTACAGGTTTTAAATGACGAGAGGTAATGATGACAGAATCTTAATTTTGGGGTAAACATCACTTTAACAATGCAAAGGTTGTGCATTCAATTTCTAGGAAAGACACACACTGATAAAATGTGTGACTGAATGCACTGTAAGTCGCTTTGGAGGAAAGAATCTACTAATGTGCAAATGAAAATGTTAAATGAGAAAAATATATAAACGGAGGAGTAAAAATAAACCGAAAGAAATCTAAATTATGTCAAAAGTCAATTTTGTGGGTTAAGAAAATTAACTACAAAAGAATATACAAATGAAAAAGATGAATATAATATTTAACCACTCAACCCTTTAATAACGGCATTTGTGTCCTGTGTGATAATGGAGCAGTTGCTCGAATAACACTTAATGAGCCAATTAGTGCCTTTATCAGACCTTAAAACGAGAATGAAGATGGGTTTTTTTTTCATTTTTACGCTATTCAACTATACTTATAAGATCGTACATTTTCTTATTTGAAATAGCACAACTCAAATATTTATTGAGCCCTTTTAGGGACATGATGGTGGAAAAAAATGAGAGGGAAGAGAAAAATATTTTTTAAAACTTTTGCGTTATCTCGCAAAATCTTTGCGTTCCCCCGAGAAACATTGCGTTATATCGCAAAACTTTTGCGTTCTCTCGCAAACCATTTGAATTCGGACAAACACTTCATGTTTAATGTCCTACTGGCTGAGTATGAGACTAGCTCCGTAAACATTGGTTTATATACGCAGATTCCCGGACTAATAACTAGTGAGCTAAACGTTCTTATAACACAAATGACACCTCATTCTACTTAACTTTAACAATGAACATGAACTAAAATGGTTAACAAAACGAGCCCCAGGCAGGAGCCGGCTGAGACAAGACCGAAGGGATCCTCTATAAAGCGCAAAACCCGAAGATCATTAGGCTACTAAAAAGAGTAATTCACTTCAGTGCTACATAATGTAGTATAACTAAAACCAGTTTAGATTCAGCAGGAGGCCATTAATGTGTAATCTGAATTTGGTGAGACTACAGTGTGTAACATTTAAGTTTTTAATAGTGGTGGGCCGTTAACGGCGTTAAAGCAGCGCGCGATAAAAAAAATGTCGCTGTTAAACTATTCTCAAAGTTGGGTTGGGAGCTGGGTCTATACTCAGCAAAAGCTATGATGACTTTCACCTTGATATTTTAGCGCGGATGTATACCTAGCTTAATTGCAATGTAGGGGGCGAGAACGAGAGTTTTCAACTCGCGTGATCCGCGTCATTCGCGCCGCCTCATCATCTAATAACCAGGGCTTCATTCGCGCTTCATTCGCGTCATTCGCGCCGCCTCATCATGTCATAACCAGGGCTTCATTCGCGCGATTCGCGCCGCAAGTAGGTCTGTCGCGTCTTTGCATTGACTTAACATGTAAATCACTCGCGCTTGACGCGCCATTCGCGTTTGGTCTGAACACGATATAACAGTACTGTGAAAACACACATGAAACGTGACGATCTAACATGGATGCAGGTATGAAGCCGCCGGGCTTGCTTCAGGGAAAATTTATTTTTAAGAAGCTTCCCAATGGAAACCTCGACAAGACTAAGGTTGTTTCCACCTTGTTCAATGTGGAATTGGTTTACTGTACGGAATTGGTTTACATACAGTTGGTTTAAAAAAAAAAAAACTTTCTCTCAACAGGTAGTGGTCTAGCTTTAGTTGAAACCAGTAACTTTGTATTGGCACCTAATGTATTATGGCTCCTGTATGACATATGGCTAGTTGCTCCCTAACTCTTTGTAAGTCGCTTTGGATAAAAGCGTCTACTAAATGACTAAATGTGAATGTACTGTAGGAGCTCTTCCGGTCTCAAGTACCACCTAAACGCAAAGCATCCCTTAGCTAATGAGGAAGTAAACACAAGTACATCTTATTGAACATAATTTATTTTTCATCACCAATTATCATAGTAGAGCAGCTTTCTCAAGCAGTTTGTGATGCATTTTGGAAACAGGAGATGAGCCCCTGGTCTAATGCGCCACCTGGCTTGAGAAACCCGTTCTCAAAGACTTACTTTTAGTCATTATTTGGGTAGCACACATATTCTGAAAGGCTTCGGCAGAATTCAAATGAGCCATTTTAATCTAGATTAATCTAAATGAATCTAGATTAAAATAATTCATCTATGCCCACCACTAGTTTTTAATGACAATTATTTAAATAGCGCTTTTCGGATTTACAGCCACTTTGTAGACGGTCTCTTTGGACTACCCCATGTTGCCTGCCCATATAGAGATACATTTATATTCTCGTTTTGAGGAAGACTAGGTTGTTGATCCTTGTCTAAGAATAATGTGTTGTTTGTGTTATAACAACGTTTAGCTCACAAGTTATTGGTCCAAGAATCTAGTATGAACCGCTCCATTGTTAATGTACGGAGTTGAATAACAGGACGTTTGAATGTTTTGCGAGAGAACGCAAAAGTTTTGCGAGATAACGCAAAAGTTTTGCGAGAGAACGCAAAAGTTTTGCAAGATAACGCAAAGATTTTGCGAGATAACGCAAAAGCTTTAAAAAATATTTTTCTCTTCCCTCTCATTTTTTTCCACCACCATGACCCTAAAAGGGCTCCGTAGATATTCGACAATATGTCCTGCAAAAGAAAAAAAATCATACAGGGTTTGGAACATGAAAATGAATGAATGAAGAATTTATGGGACAACTTTTGTTTTAAAACAACTGACTTATGTTTTAAATCACAATTTACCAAAACCAAATAATCTGATCTATGCTTTCGACATTGATGTACAGTTCTGTATGCCAAAAAACATCTCATTCGCATCGGTTTTATCTCCTCAGTAATTTTTGAAGAAACATGATAATGACACAAAACAGAGTCTCCAAAGCTTTGAACCAGCAACCTCTGAGCAATAAATCTTTCATATGGCCAAGCTTATCAGTTCCTAGAAAATACACACACGCCACATACTGATAAAATGTATACTGATAAAATGTATACTGCACTGTCACTTTGGATAAAAGGATCTACCAAAAACATATGAAAGTGTTGTCATTCATCTCTATTGACTTCGAACACAATGGCTTCTGGGCTCAAGAAAGGAGAGGAAATATTGCTTTATTTCAGCCTCAGCATATTGTTTTCTAATTGAAAGACAGATGCTTGCAAGGGTGGCAATAAAAACAACAATAACAACAGTGGAAGAGCAGTAATGGATGAATGTTATTGCATTAAAAGAATGAACTAATTAAAATCTTCAAAACTACAAAAATAAAAAATCTTTACATACATTATTTTTGATTTGACTTTTGTACTCAATTGAAGTTTTAGCCAAATGCTGTCAGATTATACTGTGTGTAGAAACATTCGAAATCATAATGTACGAATCAAAGAGCAAAATGTTCCTCGGTTTCTAAGTTTCATATAAGACCACATGCTGAGTACATCACCATAACGTACTTCAAAAACAAGGACTCATTTTCAAAATCGAATCACTTGCCTATGTGGGTAGCATTTTAAGGCACAATGGATTCTTTGCTTGTCAGCGCACAAACACCAAACCAAAGTCTTAACCAAAAATGAAAATGTCTTTGTCCTTTACTTATCCTCATGTCAATCCAAACCTGTATGACTTTCATTCTTCAGCAGAACACAAAAGAAGATATTTTGAAGAATGTCGGTAACCAAACAACACCGACCCTCATTGACTTCTATTGTATGGAAACGAAACCACTGAGATATTTCTCAGAATATCATCTTTTGCGTTCAACGGAAAAAAAAGAGTCAGATATACACAAAAACTCGCCGTAGTTTTGCAGCAGGTTAGCCAGTAACTTTCTAGATTTAATTACTACTTTTTCTATAAGTTCTGTTTTCAATTTAAATGAAACTTTAATTAAAATTAAAACACTTTGAATATTGAGATTCAAAATAAGCAAGAAGAGACTAGTTAGCACATTCTTCCTAAGAATTTTTGTCTTGTTTTCTAGAAAATATCTTTAAAACATATTAAATGATTAAACATTTACATAGCAAGAAAAGTGACCTAAGATATGAAGTCTTATTTTATGAAAGAAAATATAAGATTAGTTAAATTTATGTTTTAAACATAATTGTAAATTAAATCAAGTTTTACAGTGTAGGTTTTGAATCATATGAAGGTAAATAAATATTTCTGGGTGAAGTGTTCCTTTAAGGTGAGGCATCTCACTTTCACTTCCCTGTTGCTATATTTCTTTCATCCATTTTTTTATGAGCGTTATGCTGTTTCAGACCAAATTAAACTGTAAGTTTGGACTGCTATTTCTACGATCCTCAAAGTTGCTATTGAAGCGCTCCAAATCGGTCACTTCCATTTTAATTACAGTAGGACGTTGCCTTAAAAGGCAGCTGCTCGTAGGCAGTAGACAGTAGGTTGTGTAGGCAGCAAGGCCACTTACTAGGTTTTGGCACAAAGACAGGACTTAAACTAATGCTTTTTAAGAAAATCTTAAATAAGTGTAAGTGTGGTGGGATTACATGAAATTTTGTAACCTCTAAAGTGCTTTTAGACTTTCAATACTTCAAATGCATACATAGACAGCTCCTAAGGCACCATCCTAACAGAGGTGCATCCTCATGATTTGGAAAAGCTCTGCATTGACAGAAACTTCTTGGGGTAACTGTATTTGTAAATAACCTTGCGCTTAAAAAAAAGGTCAAAATGTTTTTAAATCAATATTATACAAACCTTGATATGGGGTCATGAGGGTCTACAGGGGTCCTCTCTGTGTTACAATTCCCTGTTACATGACAACAAAATGACACCTTGGCAACATCCCTGCACCTGCATGCATAGTGTTTTGAATATAAATAATATTAATAAAAGATGACCAAACCATTTTAAAGAAAGTAAACATCACATTCTCAAAGACAGGTATGTGACTAACCAGGAAAACTTGTCAATAAATCTCAATCTATGTATGCTTATAATAACCACCATTATTTACCCCCATCATTGTGTGCGATCACGACGCTCATCTACAAACCTAACCGTCACCATACCAAAGTCAGGATGGTTAAAATTCCTCGTGGTGATCCTATCATGCGACATTTTGACCCCCGGACATGCTGGCACCATATCACGCATGCTGCACATACACATGACCAAACACATGATGCAATAGCATCTGAGCAAAGCAGTAAAAACAACACAATTGGAAATGAATTGCGTGGCCTTGCGTGACCTCTGCCTCGGAGGGGTGCGCAAATGTCTGGAATCATTTCCGCTTGTAGTCTCGTATAATCAATTTATTGTGCCTTTGAAATCTTTCAAAACTGTGTTTATAGCAGAAATTGTGTTTAAAGGAGAAGCAGGCATACGGAACAACATTTCTTTTAAAAATGGACACCGGTCAATGGGTTGAACATGAACAAGGGAAAGCGTGCAGAGAGGAGATCCGGAGTTCTCGTGGTGCAAGGAAAATGAAGGTCAGGACGTGCAAAAGGGCATTAGATCCAGATTCACCTGTCTCTCCAGCTTCAGACGGCACACCCTTGGACTGCCCTCAGAACGTGCGACGCATATTATAACACGATTTGATAGGACACGCTGGGAAAGTTGTGTTCACAAATTATACCAGGCTGCTATAATGAGCTTCCCAAGAAGTCGCTTGGGTTTTACGGGTTTACTATATATCTTTGAAAGCTGTACAAGAGTTGAGTTTGAGACGGTTAGTAGGGAATTACAAAGTGCAACTGTATATTCTGCTGGTTTGCCGAGCTCAGTTTGAGAAACAGATGGCACTCATTAGTTTCACACAAACAGCGAATCTGACCACAAAGTTTGCCCACATTTTCCATTTATGTGCTGGTGTAAACTGATTTCAGGTTTACCCAACCCAAAATCCCACATACTGTCAAAAACTTGCGGTTGGTCGTTTAACAAATCACTTCAATCCACCTTTTTGTCTAAGTGGATTGCTTTCAGCCAATCTACAATGTTTACAAGACGTTCCCACAATGCACTGCTAAAGATACAACATGATTTTTCTGGAGGACAAGCTGCCCATGTTCTGAAGCAATAATTGATGTATTGTTACACGTGTTTGAAGAACAGAAAGAGCAACAGACAAAACTATAATCTCGCCTTTGGCTCCTTGCAACAAAGACATTTCCATTGAAGAAAATATTGAAAAATAAAACGCTTTTCTGGAAAGACGAAGAGAGAGAGATAATAACCCAGAGAATTTGTACAAATTTAAGTGTAGACATTTCTGACAAGAGAATTGCAAATGTGGCAATACTAAAACTATAGCCAGGACTCGCAAAAACTAACATCAGCACTTGTAAGATTATGGCCGTGTGCTCAGCATAAAGAAACGTGGGCAATATGATAAGAAAATAAGCACAGGGTGAACTTGTTAGGAAACAACCCAACAAAGACTTCTAAATATCAAAGCTGCAGTTTGCTACTCTAATCATTCAAAATAAAGTGATGGTTCACCCCAAAACAATATTTACTCACCCTTTTGTCATTTCTGAGTTTCTTTTTTCCGCAGATCACAAAAGGAGATATTTTGAAGAATGTTGTTAGCTGGCCCTCATTCACTTGCATCGGTTTTGTGTCCATACAATAGAAGTGAATGGGGGCCAGTGCTGTTCGCTTACCAACTCTCTTCAAATATCTTCTTTTGAAGAATTAAAGTCATAAAGGTTTGAAAGGATAAGAGCGTGAGTAGATGACAGAAGATTTATTATCACTTAAGCAATTATAATAAATGCTAACCTTACCCCAATTCAAGTGGTAAGATTGAATGCTTTATAAATTGAATTTATAATTCACTGATAATGTCAGTTTGATGTAATTTTAACCCATGTAATGATAAGATGTCTACATATAGAGGTTAAAGTTACAGAATGCAGCTTAACACATTTTCACGGTAAAGCCAAAATTCAACTAGGAGAAATAATGTAAATATGTAAGAGAATGATGTGATAAAATTATGTAAATTGTGCTATCGTTTTCATTAAACTGGCACATCACTATCCTTTATGGAACCTGTAAGACACAGTCACGTAAACCATCATTGTACGAAAAGTGCTATTTGTGGTCCACAAAAAAATTACAGCATACAGGATTAAAACAACAAAACGGTGAGTTAACATTCATACAATTTTCGTATCGGTGGAAACTGTTCCTTTAAGAGCATTTTCTTCTAATTTGCTCTGACAAAGACATCTGCATAATACACGAACTAATGCTTCGCCTCAAAATCTTTGCCCAGTCACATGCTGTTAGTTAGCTGAGAGCAATATGCTCTGCCATCCCAAAGAAGGGGAATCTTATTCATTAATGTGACACATTTTCTCACATGACTGTACATCTTGCCATATCAAAATGATTTAGCCCTAAACTATTCTCTTAATAACAGACGGTGCTGGATATTGTCAAGTTAGATTTTAGTTTCTTATTATATGTGCTATGACAGTTCATCCGTTGGAAATATTAACAGTATTAAGTTTTAAAGGAATAGCTCAACCAAACAAAGATATTTATTCACCCGTTTTAACCAACAATTTTTCTTTCTAATAAGTGGAAAAAATATAATAAAGCAGAATTCTTTTCCTACAAAAAAAACACCAGTGAACTGCAAACATATGTCACATGTTAAATGAGCATGCCTTTAAATCTTCAGAAGTCACATAATGCCTTTGTTAAAAAGGGGTATATACATTTTTCTGTAATTTTCAGTCACTTCTATTTAAACTTGCGGTGTCAAAGAGGCCCGAATGAATTGTGCCATGATGTGTTTATATAAACTAAAATCATCGCACAAAGTTCAGCAAAATATTGTGATGCAGTTTAACACATTTTTACTTAAAGATTTAATGGCAAAAATTCTCCTACAATGAAAAGCGTGTTACAGTTACAAGTGCATCTCCAGAAATAATGGAGATGATTTGTTTGCAAATGCAGATTGCAATTAACTGCATGAAACTGAAGCTTTAAGAGCTTGTTTATTGCTTAGTCCTCAATTAATTCCTACGCCCGAGGCAAAACAAAAAATAAACAGACTGCAACTCTAAAAGAATGTTACATTCAAAGAAAATCTCGCAAACTCTGAAGTGTCAAAGCTAGGAGAGGAACTTCAGGGAAAGTAATAATATATATTATACAATATTATATAAACATAATATACATAATAATATAGGTCATGAAAGGTGCTACTGATCAGATGGAGATTTGGGTGATTTAAACATTAGGTGGTATGATGACATGTAAAATGTAAGGGCACAATATTGTGCTACTTTTGTATACCATGGTATACTATGTGAATAAGTGGGTGTGGCAAACTATTCTGTAATGCATATTGATAAATAAAACAAAAAAGTTTTGGTCGTAGGTATTGTGACCCGCGCACACACACACACACGCACACACACACACACACACATGTATGTATGTATGTGTATAAACATGTATATATACACACACAAACACACATATATATCTTGTAACACAAAATAACACAAAATAAATAATTATATTTAGAGAATTATTTTTTACATAAAAGATTGAAATCGAAATTGATGTGATCATGTTGCCTTGGATGTCTTCCCATAAAGCATATTCCTATGTAGACATTAGACAGTCAGAGAGCTTATTATGGCTTGAAACTGAACAAAGTTCAACCTGATAATGCAAACTAAGTGACAAACACACTGGGGAAAGCCACTTCAAAATAGGTCACTGTGTCACAGAACCCAATAAAGATTCCATGCTTCATTGAAACAAAACCTCCCCGACCGCCTCGTCATTAATCTGAGCTAAAAATGTCATTCGCATGACATCAAACCCATTCAATAGTCTGTCAAAGCAAACACACGACATTCATCCATGCCGATTACATCAGAGGCAACAGCTGTGGGCAGGCCTTCTCGGCATCGTGTGAATCCTTATTCGTTGTCACGGAAACTGCAAGTCTCTGATGATCAGCAGTGGGCCACGGGGTTCAACACGTCACATGTACTGCTATGCAACGGGCAGGCAGACTGTTAGAGATGCGAACTCATCGGACCCAGTGGACGTAGGGCAGCGTCTGTGAAACTCTCTCACTTACCCATCTCAGGATGGGGCCTCCCCTCCACGGGCACGCTGACCGTCCGTCGCAGCAGCTTGTTCCTCTGCGACTCGGAACGCCGCTCGCGCATCAACAAAGGGTGAACCTGCAGGGAGCAATGATAAAAGGTCAGTGCATGGCGTAGGGTCAATACACACAGGCGAGTCACACGCGTGGAGCTCTGTGGACTCTTGTTATCATCTCCTCACTATCCTGTACTTGGCAGATTTGAATCTTGAATTTTTGAGCATGGCTTTAAATACAGAATATGGACAAAAAAACAATAATAATTATAATAATACACACAAAATAAACAAAAAGGCCCCCTTTAATTTGTCTGCTAGTTTATTTATTTAATATAAATATTGCAATATTATTGTAATCGAGAATTCTTTTGGCTGCCAAAAATGTGTCGGGAAAACCTGAAATTGTGACTTTTATTATATGGAAAAGTGCTCAACTATAGATGTTTCATGGAGTAAAGTCCTACGGGTCTGGAACCACATGAGGGTAAAAAATAATTACACAATATACATTTTGGGGTGAACTATTCCTTTAAAATGTCAGGTCCCGTTGGGGATAAACCCCTTGAAACAATAAAGCAAGAGCTTGCATATGGGGAAGAAAATAATTGCAAACTGCTGAGCGTAATGTGTTCATTTAAACCTCTGTATGGGTCTGCGTCTCACGAGACATTATTTCTAACTGAGAACTCTTATCAACAGCGCCCCCTCTGGCGCTCACACTTCAACACAAGGGCCGTTTAGCGACGTGGGCGTCTTTCCTATGTTCCCAGCACTATCAGCAGGAAGATAAGATCGGGGCTTTGAGAGCAAGGCTGTGAAGAAGGCGATTACCTGCAGTCTGCGGTGATAAATGAGCAGGGCGATAGAGGATCAGAACAGGAGCCCTACGGGGAACAGCTAAACCGCTTCCCATCACCTGAATTTAGGGGTGGCAGTGCCACTACGCCGGTCACGTGACCCGGCTGCATCACAGGACGCTCTCTTCTTTTAAGTGCACGGTTTAGCATTTTAAACGCAGATGAGAATGCAGATTTATTAAAGGAGAACGTCTAAAGGGAATGACAGCGGCACGCACAGCTGACTGCGAGATAATGATGTGAGCCCTGCCTGATGGTGCATTGGCGCGGTTTGTCTTGATAGATTTAAAGATGAAGGATGTCTACATTAAGATACACCCATGGGGGGGGTATTCTGTTAGGATAGAGTGAAGCAAAATATTATCTTTAAATGCTTAGATGCACGACTCCTGAAATTGATCTATCACGGGCCGCAATGAAACTACAGGAAGGATCTCTTCATAAAAAATACATACATGCGATAAATCCTTTTGGAAAGTGCGCGAGATCTGTGCTCGTTTATCAACTTGGCCTTTTATGGGAACGATTATCCACCACGTGGCCTACAGGCATTTTAACAATACAGTCAGTGCAGTGTTAACAAGTTGTATGTTTGCATCGTGTTAAGGTGATGCATCGGCTTCAGAATGAGTTTTGACAGGAGTTCAATAAAAGGATTAGGCTTACAGTAAAATCAAAGAATTTTCTGTTACTGTAAGATTGTATCATACATTGGGGCTTGCCAACAAGGAGAGGGGGTTGTGTAACTCAAATTTGCTTTCACATTCAAGCACCGTGCGTCAGGGGTCGCTACTAAAACACCTTGAAGGAAACAATAATAGAAACGAGATATTTGATCAAATACAGAAAAAGTTAAGCTGTGATGAGACTGTTGAGATAGTTTGGATCGGTATTATATTTGTCTAAAACTTTTGATTCCTTGTGGTCCTGTTAACATACTGTAGCTTGGGGCTGGGTATTCGTATGGCCTATTACCAGATGGGAAATTTAAAAAAAGTCTTTGAATACATTATTTTTGCAATTTCATTTTATGCCACTTCTGGGGCAGCAGCAGTTATCACACACTACATGTTTATAAATGCAATGTGTAACTTTTGGTTAAAATTAAGAAAAAATCTGTTTGAGCATAGACATAAAACACACGCCATCAAAACGATATGATTTATAAGTCAAGTACAATAATTTAGGTTGACGTCATTTAATTTGAATCCTATTCCAATTTTTATTATATAGATGAGTACAGTAGGTAAAGAAACCTGCAAGAGATGTTGAAAGAGAGGCGAGAGTTAAAGACTGCAGTTTGAAAAGTCCCATTCACTATCGTTTGAACCTCACTACTTCATCCACCAGAGATAATAAGTCATTCTATTTGAGATTTTTCTTTACAACAATTAACACAAACAGCCTGTAGTACCCTTTCACATCTGCTCATTTCAATGTAATCTGCACTAAATGTATTCAAGCTGGTGAAAACACAGCCTGTGCCATTCTGACAGCGTCACGAAACTGAAGCCATGAGACCTACATGAGAGCTCCAGTGCGGATGAGGAAGTACAGGGCACAGGTGAGTGACAGTCTGCAGAATGAGTTCAGCTGGGTTCTGCACCTGAGCGACTGTGTTGCCTTGGCAGCAATTACTTGGTTCAATGTTATCTGGCACAGATCACAGAGGAGTAAACCTGAAAAAATGCAGAGGGACTGAGACCAGGTTAAGATAGACCTGCCAGTGATCACTGATTCCTTTCCTGATGGAGAATAGACTCACATTGCCTGCTCTACAGATGAACCATTGGTGCATGTATAAAAGCAATAGTATTGTAAAAAGTATGTAAATTGAGGCGTTGTAGTGATAAATATTAATAAAATGTAAGCTTTAATGAAGTCTGTTAAATGTTAAAAAAAGAATAAATAATACATCTTTAATATATTTAGATATTTAGGCCTAAATAAAATAAACATTAGTGTGAAAAGAATTAAAGTAAACGAAATTCTGAAACTTAAACTAATAAAATACGGGCCTTAATAAACTAAACGAGAATGTAAATGTTTCCTTAGGAAATAAACTGTAAAAGGTTTAAGCAAAAATAAATAAATCATATAGCTAAAATATATTTAGAGATTTATATGATACATATATATATAAATATTAATTTAAAACAAATTTATAGTAAAAATTATACTTAAACTAAATAAAATAAAATATATGCCTTAATAATATTTGAAAAACTTTAATTACATGAAAATTTTAAATGCTCTAAGCAATAAAGTGACATAGGTAAAACTAAATAAAATATATACTCAAAATGTATTTATATATATATATATATATATATATATTATATTAATTTTATATTAGTGTAAAAATATTTTGAGCGAAAAAATTATAGTTAAACTCATAAAAAATGGAATATAACCAATTATTTTTTTAAACTTGAAATGTTCATTACGCAATAAAGCGAAATTAAAATAAGTTTAAGTGAAAATATATAATAACTGAAATTGAACCAAAAAGCAAAACAATATTCATGAAAGCAAAATATGTAGGGGGCTTCTGGATAAATAAGTCAGGGAACTACTAACGGTCTTCTCTTGAAAATGATACACCTGCTAAACTAATCCAAGGACACGCCCTGCGTTTACGCCCCCCAAATCTGGTATAGCTAAGGGGTGGGCTGGAACTTGGCAAACTCATCCAAGTCGCTCTGTAGGGGGCTACTCCATATGTCAGTGCAGTCTCAACCGGTCCAGCTGTATGTTAGGACAGGTGATGGAGGAATGGAGGAGAGCAGCAGGTGTGAATCAAGTTCTGTCCTAATAGGAAGCTAATAGATCACAGCCCTATCTGACAGCCCCCTGCTGACAGACCGACCCCGGTTCTCCTACCATTCTACTCTATCCTGGATCCGCCTGGCGAATCCCTGCTGCCCCGGCATCACAGCAGAACACCGCTGCTAAAGAGAAGAGTGATGAGATGTGTCTGCTTGTATCAACATCACATCACTGTCACGTTACGGCTGCTCTCGTAATAAATGACATAAGGTGATGTGCACACGGGAGACTTGGCGCTTAGGATTATATCCTGATCCAGCAAATGCTGAAGTGAAGATATATTATCTCCTGCTTTACTTGTACAATCACCGAATTACAAATGAAAAATACTGTCGAAATCCGTCAAATCTGGCATTTAAAAGATACAGATAGATGAATGTTAACACTTTCTGAACACGAAGATGTCATTCCTCAACAATAAAATAACAACTGACAGCTGCATGTTAACCTCAACATAACACTTAAAGTGACAGTTTACCCCAAAATAAAAATTCTGTCATCAGTTATTCACCCTAGTTACATTCAGATCTGTATGTTACGGTTTCTTCTGTGAAGAAGATACTTTGAGAAATGTCACAGTGGTTTTGTTTCCATACCCTAAAATTCTATGGGGGCCAGTTTTATTTGTTTACCAACATACTTTAAAATATCTTCTTTTGTGTTCTGCAGAAGAAAGAAAGTCATATGGTGTTGAATGACATGAGGGTAAAAACTTGCAAAAAAGTCCAAAATCGTGTCTAGTGTATAAACTTCATGCTGTCATCAGACGCATGTGTTTATAGTGGTAAACAACAGAACAAAACACATTCCTTGACCTTTGTTCGTGCCTTGAGGTCAGACTTCAACACTTTCTAAAATTAATGTCTAATGAAATGCGGCGAAGAATGAGAATATTCCTCTTGTTCATACGCACTTAAAAATAGCATGTAGTATTGTTTATGTCTGTGATGTACTGTCCCAAAAGAAAGGAAAATAATATACGAGATCTCTTTAATATCTCAATTATCTCTCACAGACATCAATGAGATTAAATGGAGAGCAAACTGCAATTTTTGCTTAATTTTCCTGTGTCTCAGATATTGATTGTAAGAAAAAGAGGCATAAATCTCACCAGCGTCTCCATTAGAATTAAATTAGAGATCTCAACAATGTCACAAACTGAGCTCAGATTTGTCAAGTCAACAACAAAAGATCAATATTATTGAAGATCTCAATATAAACTCGAGAATTTCCAATGAAATTTGTTACCTCTACAATCCACAGTACATTTATATTATACCTCAAAATTCATGTATTTTAACAATTGTTTCATGTGCATCCATTTAAATAAAAAACATCTAGGACATAATACTAAAACAAAACACAACTGAGAACTCCATCCAATCTCCTAAACTATGAGAAAGCTCTGGGGTGTAACAAATAAAAAACACATCCCTACCCAACTTCCTGTTTTAATAGGAAATACATCAACACAGCAATGAAAGCTACGTCAAGCATTTCATAATTATGGTCATAATCTATCCTATGAATCCATTGCATAACCTATTTCTTTCTCATCAGTGTAAGAAAACGCTAATGGAAAACATTTGTTATCCACTGTCACACTGTCAGCTGCAAGCACAGCCTCTCTGATGGCTGTCTTCAGACATATTTATTTATTTATTGTGACATCTATTAAAAAAACACGCACTGAAAGCTATGAGACCGGACATAGAATAGCCTGATTCCTGGGTCAAATACAAAAGTGGCTGCTGCACACTCACAGCTAGAGAAACCTTGCTCTGGGCTTATTTATGTAACAGGGATCACGGTGGCACGGATCCACACGAGGACCATTCATCAGAGCTCTGGTGCACAGAGCGTGTGCGGTGTTGGACGTGGGCAGTTGTCATCGCACATCAATTAGAAACTAAGGGCATGTGTGAAAATCAAATCACGACTCTCTCCCTCCCTCTAAAGGCTGTTTCAGAACATAGCAACAAGCCACTACAGTATATTTATCATTCATGTATACCAATAGATATTAAAATTAACATTTATAATGTCATTTTAATTTTCTTTGCATCTTGGAAAAACTCAAATTAGCTGTAATACTGTATTTGGACACTTTCGCCACATTTAAAATAAGAATGATGATGTGTTAATAACAAAATATAGGTGTCATTTTATTTTAGGAGAAGCAGTAGAAGAGTATTGAGGACAGTACTTTGAAAGTTACTTTCTCTACATGATTATTATAATTTATGGATGTTAAACTGCCACCAGGCTTATTTTTTAGAAAGAGTTACAGCAGCTACAGTGACAAAAACGCTATAAAAATAGTGTGTTTGTATAAAACATTTCATGTGTATATCTATTTCTAAAAAAATAAGAAATATAGAAAATATAAAGATTTAAAATGTTAAGGTGTATAAGTCTCATAGTCATGAATCATTTGAGTCATCAAACAAATCATTTAAAGACGTATCTGGATTGCAGGTAAAAGGTAACACATACGTTAAAAAAGTATACATTTTTTGTTACACAAAATAGCAAAGTTGCACAAGCACAATATTGTAAACCACAATTTCAAAAAAATAAGTTGGTTTGATTTGCGATAAACATACTATTAAAGGCTGAAGATATTAGGCCACCTGTTGGTTGTTTTGAAACTCCAAAATTACCAGCTGATTAAAATTCATTGCAGAAAGATAAAAGCTCTGATGAATAATCCGATCAATTATTGTTATCTAAAACATTGACAGATGTCTCAACCCGATTCAATATTCAAAGCTTAAGACAATACAGACAAAAACACATTTATTGCGTAAGCAAAGCACTTCTGTAAAATGATTAATTTTTAATGAGTTTTAATGCCGTCCATTCTGCTGTTAACCAAGGGCAGCATACATTTATTAATAAAAAATAATTTACAGCATTGAGTCTAACACATCTCTCAAACTCTTCAGAGAAAAGCCTTCCCTTCTGCAGATCCACACTGTGCGAGTGTATGTGTGGAGGAGGCGGCTGTCTTTCACTACAGGACCTGAATGAAGACCGTGACACACATCAACGGGGCAGAAACTGTCCCCCGCAGGAGATGAGTGACAGGCATGAATATTTCATAGTGGCCGTCTCCAGAAGTGACAGACGACTGAATCAGATCTATTCAAAGTGCGGCCTTATTGGAACACACGACAGGACGGCTGCAATTAGACTGTGTGTCTGATTAATGACCCTCTCAATGACGTCTGGATCACTATCTGCTTTACTGCTCGGTTCATGTGTCCCAAACTACTGGAACGACACTGACAGACTTCCAACAATTAAGGACACACCGATCTTCAATAATGTCGTTATGCCCGATAAACACCATAAAGTGTCGTTTCGCACGACACAACTACAAAGCAGATTTATAGATTTAACAATAATTTAACCTAATGATAGGGTGGGGATGTCTAAGAAATCAGCCTTTCTACTGGTAAAAAAACTGAATTCCACATTTACAGCTAGAATTGTAGATATAATAAAACTGCCGAATTAAAGAGCCTAGGTGTTGTTGATAGTTTAGTACTACCTTCACATTTATACACCTGAGAGCTTTACGTTTGAGTGGATTTTGTTTATATTTGTTTATCTTTGTTTGATGGGTTGCTAGTACCTCCTCCTGGTCCAACATGTAGAGCTGATGTCCAGACATCACACACAGACGAGGGTTCCAGTCGGGTTGCTCGTAGGAGGGAGCAGCAACGAAGGAGGGCTGGTGTCGGTAGGATGGGGGGACAGCACACCTCGCATCTGGGAGAGGAGAGAATTCAAGGAGATGAGAGGATGAAACAGAACAGAGAGTTTAAGAAGAGAGTTTGAGCCGATGGAAGGAGAGAGTTTGAGGTGATAAGAACAGGGCAGAAAGTTTAAGAAGAACGTTTTGAGGAAGTAAAAGGAAGGAGTTTAAAGGGATTAGAGAGTTTGTGGAAAGAGTTTGAGGTGAGATAGGGAGGTCAGAACGGAGGAAAGAGTTTGAGGAGATAGAAACACCGGGAAGATTTGGAGTGGATGCGAGTAGAGACAAAAATTGAAGAGAGGAACAAGTTCGAGGAAATGAGATTACAGTTTGAGGAGATTAGAAGAGAATGTTGGAGAAGATCAAGTTGGAGGAGATGAGCGTAAATGAAAGGAGCGGGTTTAGGGAGATTAGAGTTTGTGGAGATGAGACGTGTTTGAGGTGATGAGGAGAGACGAGATGAGGTTACAGAGATGAGTGGAGAGTTTGTTGACATGAAAGGAGAGATTTTAAGAAAATGAAGGAAGAGAGTATTTGGAGAGGAGATAAGAGTTTGTATAGATGACAGCAGAACGTTTGAGAGGATGAAAGGAGAGAGTTTGAGGAGAGTTTGTGGAGACGAGAGAGTTTGAGGAGAGGGAAGAAGAGGAGAGTTTGTTTTAATAACAAAAATACACGACTTCAGAGAAAACCGAAAACTCAATTTCTACACAGGACATGAATGCCATGCAGAACCACTGCTATGATGCTTCAATGTTCATGATGCAGTTGCTAAAATGTTTTGTTTGTTGCAGGGGATTGCTGGTGACTGATTACACAGAACGAAGGCACAGCGGTCTCCAACATCAGCTGTGCAGAAAACACTACAGAAATCAGACAGTGATCACAATTTCGGTCCATCCAAAACAAGCACTGATTAAAAACACATTTCTTCGTATAAAAAAACTCTTAAAAATAGAGGTGCTTTTTAAGAGAACCATAGAAGAACCTTTTATTGTCTAAAGGAACATCTTCGCTGTTTTACAAAAGGTTCTTTGTGGTTTTTCATATTATAAAAAGATAAGAAAGAGACTTTTTGCGACCAAAAACGGTTCTTCTGTGGCATCGCTGTGAAGTACATTTGTGGCACCTTTATTTTTAAGTGTGTATGTCAAAGCCTCAAATATTCTATTCAGGCGCTCAAAATATCAATGATTTCTGAAAATGCAATATAAAGACAATCCCCAATAAGAGCAGTACATTTCAATAAAAATTTTAGCATACCATTTTATGTGCTGAATAATTGAAAATTGGCTTAAATCTGTTGGTTTCCTGTAACTCAGTGGTTAGAGAAGGGTGCTAGCAACACCAAGGTCATGGGTTCGATCCAAGGATTGCGCATACTCAAATACAAATGTATAGAATAAAAAATAAAAATAAAAGTATGCTTAGATAAACTAAACTTGCCTCTCTACACTGAAGTAGTTATTGCGAGAGATGTTTTTATTGCTCTTATGATTTTGTTGTCCTAATGTTTGACCCAATTGCTTTCATTGTTTACCTAACTTGTAAGTCGCTTTGTATAAAAGCGTCTGCTAAATGCGTTAATGAATTCAAACAGCAAAATATACTGTAAGTGGAACTGTACATGTGTCTAAACACCATTAATGTTAAACAAACATAACAAATACTGCTTTTGTCCACATATATAAACACAATACAATTGACCTACATTTGATAGAATATGGCTCAAAATAAACCTTAAACAGTCCAGGGTGTCTTTCACCTCGACTCCAAACATATAACTCATGCGCAGACTTTGATATTGATGGCACCCTAAAGTCCCGAGGTTTCGTCAGGGTTTAAAATCAAGCTGTAAAGCTGTCATGTGTTCGGCACTTGTCCTGTCAGCTAAGGCGAGTGCAATAAGAGGGAATACTTTGCCCTTTGACACTTTACTTCATCCCACTTCTTTATAAAAGTTATGACATGGTTGTCTCACACTCTTCCTTTCTTTGACTTTTGAAGCTACAGATCAGATCTGATATTCTGCCCCGCTGTCCCTGCTCCCGTTCCACCAGCCCCCACCTCTGACCCACCAGCCAATCAGAAACTGTCCTGACAGATGGTGGCAGCATCCGAGGGATGCTGGACCGGCGAAGGGCGGTTCAGTCCAGGCTCGCACATATTTCTCAGATATCCTCCAAAGAGTCGAAGCAACAGAGAAACACAGTCGCAAAACAGATCGCTGGATTTAAGCAGCCTTATGTTTGGAGGAATTTAGACTAATGGACTTTTCCTGTTTTTTTGGCTTTCAGTTTGTTGGAGATGTTCCTGTTTCACTGATGAAGCTCGTCACATGAGTTGGTTTGCAGTAAATTAAAAGTCTTTTTGGTTTCGAATTAACTTTAGCAGATGTCATACAATGATCTGGATATGCGAAATTATTTACATACTATAAACAAAAGCAAGCTATTTCTATTTTACATTGAACTTTAAACACAGGAAGAGTCGATCAAAAAAGACAATTCTGTGATTTTTGTTTCTACCCGTGCATGTTTGAAACAACATGTTGATGAATAAATAATGACAGAATTTTTATCGCTGAGTAAACTACTCTTTTAACCTGACAGCAGGCCGGGAAGTTACTCAGTTTTTTTTCCTCAAACAAACAAGGTAAATGCAGTACTGCTCCGCATCCCCACTGCTGGGCCGTCCAACACTCTCGCTACTGCGCGCTGCGCTCTCCTCTTGACAGTAAGCCAGCTGAAATCTTTTCCGCCATGGAAACAACCTGTCACATCCAGCCATGTCCTGATGAGAAGTCCTGCAGAGCCGGAGGAACTGCCCAGCGCTGAGCTCATCAAAAGCCTCTCTTCCTCCATGGGCGACACGGCTCATGACAATTATTAATTCACTTTACAGGGAACGAAAATAAAACGGTTCAGGGCAGGAAATACATAAACTGAAAGAAGATGACACAAGGGATGATGTGTTGTTTGCAATCCCAGGCGAGAAAGCTAGAGGGGACAAACAGTACACCTTTGGAACATTCGGGAACACTCTAGGGAACAATGTCTATCCGTGGCTTAAATATGCCTGTTTCTGACGATAAGAAAAAAAAATTCTCATTAAATGTTTGAATATCTACTTTGAATAGAAATCTCAGTGGTTCCCATGGCCTGTTTATCTCTGTCGGATGGTGGTCCACTGTTGTCGCTTTGGCCAAGAGTGTCGGAGCCAGTGCCAGTCTTGGAAGACTGATGCAAAACTAGATCAACAGAACTATGACCTCCAACTTAGTTCACACATGTTTATGAGGCCAGCCCAAGATGTCGACACAAATGTTGGAGGTTACATCGTCATTTCCTCCTGGTTGTGACATTATAACAATGACAATTTTTTAATCATTTTATTTTTGAGTGGGCTAGAAAGAAAGTGTTGCTTTGTGAATGTATTCCTATATACTGTAGAACCAGATTTCAACCGTTTTGACCTTGTCTAGCCAATAACATACTACAATTAATATATAATAAGTAACCAAATAATAAAAAATACATAATATAAAATAAATATATTATATTTTTAATATTAATGAAAAATATATTTTTATATATTTACATTTTTAAAAGCTTACTGGTGTGAATCAGGGTAACGTAATGAGACTTTTTATGAAAAAAAGTCATGAAAAAGTTACCCAGTCTGGCAATGAATACAAGGCTCAAAATCGAATTATGTGATAATGTTTGATTTCAATCAGTTTTACTATGATTTGACTTGAATATATTCATGTTACATTTTCACAGAATGATCTTTACATTATGTACAGTAAACAGTAAATTGCAAAAAATGACTTAAGCTGGGTTTTCACGGGTTTGATCACCAATCTTTTCAATGTCGACACTTTAATATATTGATAATCCCACTAGCTGTATATCTAGTCTAATTAGCTGCGATTATGATCAATGTTTCTGTTAATTTTGCATTGGTAAATTAAAAGCAAATGTTTTAGCACATAAGTAGATCAGCAATTGAATGCACCAATTAGGATGCTGAGAGCCCTCTGACATCACAGGCCACAGACAGAACCGCTGTCGGTGTCTCTACATGTTCTGCATCACAAACGTTGGGTGTCATTGGCTGGTGCGCTTCTGAGTGGGTGTCACTATGTTTTGCGAGCCCCGGCCGCTGATGTGTGGAGCGAGGAACAGCCCAAGCGTTGGTCAGACTCGCTTTGCCATTATACGGCCCAACGGGAGCAATAGTGATTATTCACATCGCTGCACCACAAACAGAGCTAAAAATAATCACACGCTAACTCCACATGCCCCGGGCAGGTAGTGCAGAAAAACGAGAGTACACGCTACTGAGGCTTTCAGTCCCTGTTTCATAATCATATCTGTGTTGCATTAACAGATGTCAATAGCCTGATTTATAGTAGATTCTATTTGTTAAAAGGACGTGCTTTGATGCTTGAACAAAGACATTTCTGCATTACTGCACCATAATGGACACGTGATCATCAGAACATAAAAGACAGGAGTAAAAGAAAGAAAAGGTTGTCTTTATATAGCTCTTGCTGCATGATCTCTATTATTTAAAAAAAAAAGTGAACTGTACCGAATATTTTGATTGTAAGAAACAAAAGATATAAAAATGGTAATTCATAACTGTTTTACAAAATTGCCTATTTGTATAACTTCGTACAATCCTTGTACGTATATTAATATGCTCTGCTTCCGTGCCAATGATGGTTAGGTAAAGGATGGGACCTAAACCTAACCATCACTAGTGCCAAAGCGTCCATATTTATACAAATGATCCATTTAAAATAGTAAAATAAATTCCCGTTAGATTGTGTTATTTGCTCAAAAGTTAAATAATGCAACTTGCATTATATATTATATATATAGATTTCATTTAAGTGACAACTTTGTAAAATATTAACATCTTTATTTGTGGTCCATTTTACCAACTGGAAATTTCACATATTAATGTTCTGAGCATTTTTGAAACATACAGTCTAGTTATGCAAAGTGAATATGCGGCACTACACAGGTAAAATAGCCAAAAGTTGCTCAGATGAGACGTAATGGACTTCTCAATTACGTTTCAATTGTCAGCTGTGTCACAGACAACCTACAATTCTTTTAGAAGGAATAAAACAAGACACAAATGTGAACATTAACAAGGAGTGATGATAGCAAAATTATTGAGAAATGCTTGAGTTCAAGATGAAAGCTTCTGTTTGTACATCTGAGCACAATTTTAATCATCTTCTGAAATGTGAGAATACTGGAGAGTTCATGAGAAACGGTGGTGGATAAGCAGACATACATGTTATCCACCACTGCTATCTATAAGAAGCGACTGAGATATTCAAGACGTCTCATTTGTGCAAAACAACTGATCATGCTTGACCCCTAGTTTGTAAACTATTATCTACCTGCTCGTCTCCTCACCGCGTCCTCCACATGGCGTCACTGTAGATGCACTTTAGAGCTCCCGCCCCCCAAATCTACATACAGGAAACAAGGTTACTGCCCAAGAGATGTCACTTCCGAAACACCCACTCTCTCTCTCTCGTTCGGTCGCTCATTCTCACCCACACACCCCCAGCTTATTGCCATGACAACCGGGAAAAGAATAGAATATAAGTGAGTGTTAAAGAGACAGATGATCAGAGAGAGGGGGGACGAGAGAGAAAGACAAGGATAGTACTGAACTAGAGAGAGAGAGTGCTAAAAATGTGTGGGAGCGAGAGACAAGAGCGAGAAAACAGAAGGAGGAGAGATGGAAAAGAGAAAGAGGGAGAAATATGAAGGGTTTGGAGAGAAACGGAGGCAACGAGGGCACTTTTTTGGGAAAGAGAAACCATTTCTTGTTCCCATAGCAACCTAGCCATCCATGAAATATACTCTATTGCTTTCTCTCCCGTCTCTACCACCCTCCTATCGCTATATACAGCTCATAGTATATGTTCGAGCAGATAACTGATGAGTGAATGAGATGATGTGGAAATCAAACGCTACATACAAGCATGAGCCCTGATGTTACTAATTCTAAAGGAAAAGATTCGAAAGTGCCAAATACGTCCAAGTACATATGGTTTGACAAGACAGTAAAATCGTGTTATATTTGTATTCTTTTTCTCAATCCTATAATTTACATATAATTTATAATTTTACAAAATTCAGGATGCAGAATTTGAAACTGGATGTCTTCACAAGGAATGATAGTAACAGTGGTTTCTACTGTATGTGGCTACTGTATCTCTATAGCTTTTTATACATCACCTTTTATGAATGAATCATAAATAAAAAATGGTATCTAACACCCTTCATATGGTTATTTCAATAGACATAAGTCAATACTAAGGTTAATATTTGATTATCTAATACATTCATCTAAACACAACAGGGTGGACATCTTGAGAGCTATACATCTGAATGTGTAACATTTTTAAATAAACATACAAACTATCTTATCGGTGTAAAATGTATTCAAAATATCAGACAATAAATAGGAGTAGTTTATAACAACGTATGCGTTCATTCTATGAAACTCAAGATTAACATTTTGTGGGGTGTAACCAATGGACCTTAGTTGAGGTTGATGCAATATTTAATTTTCCACACTAACCTCCCCTAAGTACCCCTATAATGTCTATTCAATCCATATCCACATTCATGTGCATTTCAATGAGACCTGTCTAATATCAGACACAAAGATAAAAAGGACAAGCTACAAAATGCGATCCAACTTTCCAACAAACTCACTGGCACACTGCTTTTAGAGCATCCCCCCTCCCTCCACCGTCAATCCATCTGTCTCTCTCTCTCTCTCTCATATTTGGAAGCTAATAACAATTTCAAGCGAGACAGCATTCACAAACAGTGAGACAATTCTCATTTAATGCTATAAAACACTTAAAAAAAAGGAGTTGCTCCTGGTCGTGCCTGGATTTCATGTTTTTTTTCAATTGATGGATAATTTGTATGTAGTACTACTTTTTCTGCAGTGTGTAAGTATGCAAATTATGCATTTCTATTTCAAGAGAAATATCCAGGTGACCTACTATGTTTACTCAAAATGTGCAATATACAACAGAGAACACTTCTTTCTAAATTCTGAATCCCATAATGCAATGCACGTTCCTTTCTTCTGCAATGTGGTGACAAACTTGTCAGTTATGTTACGTACTTACACAACTTCATGCACAAATCAAGCAACTGTCATGGGAATGCTAACAGAATTTTACAGTTCTACTTCATTTGACCAGACAGCCAAGAGCTAAGACATGTTTACACATTTACATTCAGGCGTTTGCCAGACACTGTCAAGTGACACAAAACTAGATTCAAAATGCAAACGCAACCAGTTTGTTTTCATCATATGAACCGGACACAGCTGAGTTAAATACAACATAGCACAAACAGTTTGAAACATCGATCATTACATAATGCATTATGTTTGACATTTTGTTATGGAAGTGGACAGTAAACAACGTCATATTTACTAAGCGGTAAAGATGCATTCCATTCCAAACATTTCCATCCTGTGCGTCAAGATCTAGTTTACATTTACCTCTGAAAAAACTGTCAAAACAAGAACGAGGTACGGCAGCGGGCGTTTGAATGAACGTCTGCATATTTGCATTGTACCGTATTTTTCTTTCGCTGGAATATTCCACATGCTGAATAATTCACTGACAGTCTGAGGCTAAAATTTTTCACATCCTAATGGCAGAAGCAAATGACACAGCCATCATTCAGCATGGAGATGTGTGTTCGTGTTGCGCAATCTCTTGCATAGTTCCTTTGTGTATACTTTTCTATATCTTCATGCGTGCGGGTTGGTCCGCTGAGATAAAACGGGTCGTGCTTTGAGTCCTAAGAGATAAAGCGTAATTATAGTGATCCGTCCTCAATCCAGAGATAGACTGAGAACTGTGTCATTGTATTATTACCCTGAGGCCTGTCACTAACATTCATACCTGTCTTAATGCTAACATGATGATCAACGGCAGATGATCAGAACTTTTGACAGAGAGAAGCCACAGGTAGAAAACCAATTGTTCGCTCCTTTAACTCTTAAAGTCAGCGTGATACACTTTCTGTAATGCATTTTGCACTATTCATACTTCTTAGCAAAAAGGGGAAAAATTATAATGTGGGGCAGCACTTAATTGAAACAGAAGATAAAAATAAGATGGATTTTTCGTCCCAATTGGACATTTCCATACAAATGTCAAACATAAAATGAACAAAAAGTTTGTACTTTTCTGATATTTGGTGGTTAAAATGCCCATGACAAGTTTTTTTATGCATTTTTCTAAGCATTGTTTTCAAAAGTCTGGTAAGTGAATTCTCACATCCATACACAGTCCATATTCCTCATAAAAGGAGCATGAGAATTCAAATAAAAACATCCCTTGTCAATTTTTTGGGGTATTTTTGCTTGTGGTATGTTCATTTTAATTAACAGAAATCCCACAAAGCATGTTGATTTTAAAGTGCACCTTTTTATCACATCCATAACGCATGCATTTTTCCTTATTTAAAAAAAGAAAACTTCGGCATAGACTGATATTTTACTGATGTCTAGACTAGAATATAAACAGATGATTCACTAAATTGCTAATAAGCACATTTTTAAAATACAAAAATTTTAAAACTGAAAATGTTACATCCATAACACTGGAATTGTTTTAAACCTTTTGTACACTTTAAATTGTTGAACACTTTTGTATGCTTTAAAAAAGTGATTTAAAAAAATAACAACCCCTGACACTTTGTGTATAGAAAAAAGCATAAATATGCATTGCAAAAAATTATAAATTAAAAAAGTAGATGGGGTGTATTTGAATTTCATGTTGAAAAATCTTATACAAACAAAGTAAACAACAAACTGAGCAGATTGTTTATGGTAATTGGTGTTTTTGGTGTTGATGACAATACTTATTCCTAACCCAGATTAATGTGTAAAGACGACTAAACTTTTCTTTTGCTAAAAATAAACAAAAATGTTTGAGCAAGCATATACAAAAGGTTGCCTTTACACAACTGATTCATAACAGTAATTCAATGATAATGATTTATAACATGAGCTGTCAGTCCATTTCGCATTTAAAGGTCCTTTGTATGAAATTTAGCGGCATCTAGCGGTGAGGATGCAAATTGCAACCAACGGCTCACCTCACTGCTCACCCCTCCCTTTCAAAGTACTACGCTGGCTGACGCGGGACAAATATGTCGGCATGTTTTGCCTCTCTGCCAAAGGAGACAACATGTTTACGAAACATGTTCTATAGAGCAGTCTGTCTGGTAATGGCTACTGTAGAAACAACATGGTGAATTCCATGTAAGGAGACCCGCGGTGTGTGTAGATAGAAATAGCTCATTTTAAGGTAGTGTAAACATAACGCTTCATTATTTAAGGTCTTTAAACACCTCTGAAGACGTAGTTACAGTATGTATATGACATTGCAGTAACCTGAAGGTTCATTTCAAACAGTGATGGTGATAGAGAGCTAGAAATTAAAGACAGCTGTTGTAATATCTGTTAACATAAACATAAACATAAACGTATAAAAAAAAAGAATTTACCAGATTATAATTTATACCAAAACAAGCATTGCTACTAATTTTACTGTATTACATTAATAACAACTGTACGATGTGATCTAACAATGATCACATTTTGGAAGATCTATAATACAGCTTCTTTCCTAAAATCCTAATGGTTTCCACATAATCAGACTTTTTCTCAAGGCTGATCTGAATGAAGAGAGACACAGACAACTCCAGTGACTGAGAGGATGCCACAACAGAGACGCAGGCACGTGCTGGCCCACTTTTCACGCCACACAGCGTGTGTTAACCTGCCCGATCTGTGTGTCAGTGTGTGCCGGCCGGTCCTGGTCACACCTTCAAACCCAGACAGAGATGAGCAGGTGGCCTACAGCAGAAGCCCATCCGCACGCTGGTCTGGAGACGAGGACATGGAGCAAAGCAGATTATAACCATAAAATGTGGCCCGGGAGCGTGAAATGTAGTTAAGCGAAGGAGAGAACAGAAAAGAAGGAGGTTTAATGGGTTCTGTGTGTGTGCAGCATGTTATGCATATGAGCACTGTAACTCAGATATCCTCCCCGGCTAAACCTAGGTTATCTCGCAAAAGGGCTGTAAGCCAGCGTGAATAAGAACCCCGCGACGTGCAGAAAACAGTTTACGGCACCACGACTCTAATGTGCCGTCAGCGGGGAGCAAGCACGGGCCGATATTAAAATTCAAACAACAAACTCTTTCATCAAACTAATTTCTAAAGCTCACCTTCAAGAATTGCTTTCCAGCTTTATCCAAGAGTTCACCGTTCCGCAAGGGAACCGTTAAAAAACGGGACATTCATAAAGCGCCTGGTAAACGGCTTTGCAGGTACCTACTAAAGGGCAAAGCGCCATAATTGTTTTGAACTTCATGTCGATTGCATCCTCGCAGAAACGTGTGTCGGTAACGTGGCGCTATGTGAAAATCAACAGCACAAACAGAACCTCAAGGCTTATTGCTGGGTTGAGTTACGCTAACTGGAACAGACACATGACCTCCAATGAATCTTGCTTCAATCTTAAACCTTGAGTTTATTAACTCTTGTGCCAACTACTGTTCACATTAAATAGATATTTCAATCGAAAATGACATTTCTTTCACCATTTACTCCTCTTAATGTCTTTTCAAATCTGTATGACTTACTCTCTTCTGCTGAACACATAAGAAGATATTTTGAAAAATGTTTGTAACCAAACAATGTTGACCCATATTGACTTCCATGGACACAGAGACAATTCTCAAAAAAATTAATTTTGTTTAAAGGGTATATTAATAATGACAACGTTTTCGTCTTGGGGCCAAATCCCCCTTTAAATGTCAAGCATGAAGCACTTGATAGCTAAAACAAAACTTGCTTAAATTAGCCTATTCATTTCGGTTTCGTTTCACGCCCCTTGGACAAGAATGTGACTTTACCGGGGGCATTTAAAAACAACAGCCCTTACGGATCAGAGGAACAAAGTATTATGTGAAGCATCACCAGTTTGGGTTGTTTTGGTGTGTCGGAGGAACAACAGGACGCTGAAAACATGAATTCAAATCAGACATAAAAGCTTGAGGACAGAAACTTCAATATCAAACATTTTACATGCAGAGCTACAGATGTGCCGGAGCCGAGTGTGAAAGTGCTTCTCTGATGGATCTTATACGGTTATTAGCATTTCTAAACTAATTAAAGGCATCACATTAGCTTTCCAAAAGCCGTCTGAAAGAGAATACCTCACTTGTATAAAAACAAGCTCAAACTTGATCAGTTGTGCTTGAAACACATACAGTAAGCAATGTAAATAATTTGAATAATGTTATATTGTAATTAAATTCACACATCAATTTGTAAATAGACATTTCAAATGGTGCCTGTGAAATGAAAAAAAATCATTAGGCAACAGAATTGATTAATTCTTTTAGATAATATTCAAAGTATAATGAATGTTTCTAATATTTCTTAAAACCATCTGAACTTATATATGGTTTAAAAATAACACCCGTGTGGAAACAGCGTTTAATCACTGTATTAAAGTGATACTTCACCCAAAACTGAAAATGCTGTCATCATTTACTCACCTCAGAGTTGTTCCACATGTTTATTAATTTCTTTGTTCTTATGGACACAGATAAAGATATTTGGAATGATGCTTATAACCAAACAGATCTCAACTACCATTGATTACCATAGTAGGAAAAAAACAATGGTAGTCAAAAGTGCCCCAGAACAGTTTAATGTCCAACATTCTTCAAAATATATTCTTTTGTGTTCAACGGAACAAAATAAATTTTGTAAACAAAATTGTTTAATATCCATGCAATTATTCGTTAAAGAGCCCTACTGTAATGTTAAAGATATTAAAAGTTGTCGCTGTCGGACTGAAACTTTGTGTCTTCAAATCGACTACTTAAGAGGAATTGAAAACTACACTGCTTTTTCAACAATTAAACAATGTGGGTCAGATTTAATTAACAGCATAAAATATAAAAACAGGTGTCATGTCTCATTCCATAATCTGAGCAGTGCAAATTAGCGCAGGCTTTAAGACATGCTTTTTGAACGATAAAATAAAATAACAGTTCAATGATGAGAGCACACCTTAGTAAATCGCGTTGCGTGATTTATTTAAATACTCTCCTCCCATAAAGTTTGTGTCCGTAGAGTAAACTCCTACAAGTTACGCTTATGTACACGCCTATGTACAAGCCTATTCAGAGCTAATTTCCTTTACAGATAGTAGGTTTTTTTATGCCAAAGAGGCGTTTGCGCAGCCGCAAACTGTTAGTAAACCCGGCCCTGTATTTTCCAAGTCCTAATAATTTTAATTGGCAAAATATTTGCAAAACCCAGAGAAAAACATGAACAGTGACCAATACTAATGATTTTAAATAGCAATATTTACGAGGTTTCAAATTCAAATCAAACTCACACCTGTCTCTTGAGGTGTTTACATCTCTCCAAAGAAGTTCTCAAAGTTCAACATGTACTCAGTGTGAGCTCTCGATATGAACTCAAGCATTTCTCATGAAGTCTAAACTATTTGTATTTATCTTAACACACCTACTGTATGCCAACTACAGTATCATATTAGGAGAAATAACAAAAACAGTTGAAGCCAAAAGAGTAAGTCCAGTGACGGAAGTCAAGATGCTTTTCCATTCGAAAACACACTCGAATTATTCAGCATCAAAGCCAGTTTACGTTAACTCCACCAATTTGACCCCCAAGGTATTTGTGAATATAAGCGGCCCAAAATAACCATAATCTAACAATTCATGCTGTTACGAGTGCTGAAGTCTTTCACATATTTATCAAAGCATTGCAAATTGCATCACATGCTGTATTATATATCAATGCACACATATAGAGTAAAGCAGACAGGATTTAAGTCTTTCAAAGCGGTTTTAATTAAAAGTCTGTATGGTGTAAGTCAGGGTCCATCAGCTCCATTGGCCTGTCTGCGTGTGTATGTGTGGAGTTGATTACAGTCAATTACAGTAAGCTCCATTCTTTATCAGTGCATCAGTAAGCGAGCGCGTGAGCCGCACCGTTCTGAATCAGGCAGTCTGCCACACTCCACCTACCCACGGCATCTGTCATCTGTCTCTGAGCATGCTAATACTCTTCATCGCTGAAGGAGCGAAGACTGCAAAAAATGAATGATTTACACAGTTTCTGCCTCTCGTAAATCCTCGGGGAGAAAATATAGTGGCCGCAGAATGAATTCGGACACTTACACCATGCTTAAAAATGTATAAGTGTCATTGCATTAGAAAAACAAAATATCACACTTACTGTCAAGTGGAAAAAATGATTGTAAACCTCTTCTGAGAACAAAATTAAAGCTGCAATCCATAGCATGTTTGGTTAACAAAATCTGTTCCTTAGTAGGTTCATAAATCATCAGTTGTAAAATCTGTCTCTGTGACCACTAGCCTAAAATCATTTTCAAATTTCAGTACGATTTCACTGGATTTGCATGAAAATAAGTATGTAAAGTAACCTGCGATTTTATCTTAATTTCAGATAAAGCGTAGATTAATCTCACAAGAATTTTGTGGCTTAATCATATTAGTAGGAACGAAGTAAATGATACATAATACAACTATCATAGACAGTTTCAATCAGACGCGGCTGGTCCGTAGTTAACCTCCAGCGTTAATGTGGTTGTGATATGACAATTTATTTTATACTTTATTTATCTTTGTATTCATTTATCTGAATATTTTATTGCATATTTATTGTATAAAATAAAACAATTCAAAAGTAATTGATTCTTTGCGGATGTCTACAGAAAATTAAAGGGATAGTACATCTAAAATGAAAAATCTGTCCCTCAGGTTGTTTCATTCAAACCTGTATACATTTCTTTGTTCCAATGAACACAGAGAAAGATATTTGGAAGAATGTCTGTTCTGAGACATCATCCACTGCCATAGTAGGAATTTTCTGTTGAACACTTAATGAGATATTTTGAAGAATTTAGGAAAACAAAGAGTTCTCGGGCACCACGACCATTTAATTCTTCCTACCATGGTAGTCAATGATTTAACGAAACCGAAAATTACTAACATTCTTCAAAACATCTTTCTCGATGTTGATAGGAACAAAGTCATTTGTTCAGGTATGATATTCCATAAGGGTGAGTAAATAATTAATAATTAATCCAATCTTCACTGACAAAAGAGATGGTAGACAAAATTATACAAATTCCCCACCTCAAAATAAGTTACAGATGGCAGCTTTAACTTCTCCTAGCTGTTGTCATGCTTAAAATACTGAACCAATCAAACCTAAGGTCATTTTAGTGGATGTATGGTGTCATTTTCCCTATAGTTCACACTGGCATCTGAGCAGAGAGGCCACGTAAGAAATATAGCATAGAAACATTCCAAACATAATTATTTTGTGTCCTGTAAGACTTTGGCTTTCATGCTTTTGCTAAGCAATCTCGCATGCAATCAAGCTTATACAGTATAGCTAGAAGCATCCGTACAGTGTAAGTTTCAGACATTAGCCTCGATCCAGTAAAAAGAAAGGGAGAAAAAATGTTAAAGCAACGTGAGAGTGCTAAACTTTTAGACATTTCCCTTTTGAACTTTTAGAACTTGGACCTTACGTTCTGGCTAAGGCCTGAGACACAAGACTCATGTATATACATGAAGACATTTTTAGCTACGCAAGCTTGATTTTCTCGAAGTTCTTGAGTTTTCAAAATATGTCAGAGAGCAATTCGTAAAACCACTAGCTTTGTTGCATTGTCAGCGTTGCTGTGGGGTGCATTGGCGTAAACTATCTTCTTCGGTCAGTTTAACTGTTCTCAAGACGAACCTTAAATCTGAGAGGAGCGTTGTTATGCCTTTGCTTATTTCACTATTTTACATTGTCCGTGTGCTATATTTCTAAAATCTTTATGGTCGCTAATCCTGTAGTGTCCACTTCATCTTGTTTCTTTACCTAAACTAGTGAGAAGCTAAATTCTGTATGTCATTTCATGTATCTTGAGAATTGACACTGGGAGACCCATTCCTCTTTCCCAAACATTGACAAGAGGTTTCTGAGGCATATCTGACGTTTAAGAGTGTCAGCTGGCCAATGCACACAATATAAGAGCTGTAAATTTAATTCACACTGATGGGAGTCTTGAGTGAGAACTCGTCCACGGCGTCTAGTTTTGGTTCTCATCCACCAGCTTCGTACAGCACAAATGATTCCTCTGCATAAGATGCCGCTGTGAAGATTTCATATTATTCTGTATTGATTTTTAAGCAATTATTTCATAAGCCGCTGCGTCAGCATCTAATTTGACTCTGAGGAAAAAGGCGAACTCTTCTCCAGGCTAGGTAATGGAGTATATTGGGTGAAAACTCAAAGTCAGACCACCCTAAAACTCATAGTAGACCTACACTATGTAAAGTACATGGATTGTGGTAAGACACCGCACACAGCACAATACAATGACATCTGCAATGCAGCGATAGTACATGTTTGCGAAGCCCCTGTTAGGAAATTTGGGATTTTAATCTGAACATAGCATTCTGGGGCAATCTGACAAAAAAAGACACAAGCTTTTCAAGTGCCCCACATGACTCCTGCTGTAGCGGCAGCGAGGTGAAGCTCAAATGCAAATATTAAACACCCGAATGTTGTTTTATGAAGATAAAACTGAAGAAAAAATGCTTACGATATCTGAGCTGAATGCATTAGCAAACAACATTATTTGGTCAACACTTTCACTTTTTAACACAGATTTCGCAAAAAAGCGGTGTCCATGCCTTTTCAGCACTTATTTTCAATGCGTGTCTTTAGTAAATACTAACAGTAGTTTTCATGCCAAAAGAGCCATTTGCGCTGCCGCAGAAAGTTAGATCTGACCCAGTGTATCTCATTTTCTGTTCGTTTTTAGTTCCATTGTAACTTTCGACAACGACAGATGTTAAAATTAGATATGCACTTATATATATCGGCTAATAATCGTTAAGGGTCGAAAAAAGCAATTGGCTATTATTTAAATACAGTCGGTGACCAGGACCGATATTTTCTCACATTTAAGAGTAGAAAGTAAAATCCTGTGAATTTGTGATCTGTATATTCAAAATATTAAAAAACACCACCCGTTTTATGTTCAATAGTAGTAGTCATTATGAATTAATAACATTCAAAAAGTTAAGAAATATTAAAGGTTCACCCAAAAATGAAAGTTCTGTCATGAATTATTCATTCTCTTGTTGTTTCAAACCTTTATACATTGCTTTGTTTGGTTGAAAACAGAGAAAGATATTTGGACGAATGCTCGTAATCAAACACTTCTTGAACGCCACTGACTTCTTAAGTAGGAAAATTTCAATGTTGGTCAACGGGAACGCATATTACCAAATATCTCTCTCTATGTTCATCGGAACAAAGAAATTTAGATTTGGAACAACTGGAAGGTGAGTAGATGATGACGGAATTCTTCTGGGTGACAATTCTTTAATTTGATATTCAGAATCAGTATCAGGAGACGTCATGGAGACATTTAGTATCGGTGCATCTCTTGTTCAAATCATAAATAAACCCAACAAAATTATTCGGATTCATTCTGAGCTGATGTTTTAATACGTTCCGTGATGTCGACCTGTGACTACGACGGCTGTATTAAGTTTACATCACAATCAAATCTGATCACAGTGCCTGCTGGACTACTGTATCTATACCAGGACACATAAAAACATTAAGATGACAAGCAATTTAACATTTTTCTTTTTAATGTATAGTGGACAAAATCCAAACATAGGTTGCATGTTAATGCCAAGTGTAAAGACAGCCTAAAAAGTTCTGGGGAGGTCCAAGTTCATTCTCAATTAGAGTCTTTGAGAGTTTCTTTCTCCTGTTTTATCACCCACCAAGCACAAAACAATAATTTTAATGGCTAAGAAAAGTAATTGCAAAACTCTCCTCGACAAGCCACAAGATTTGTAGTATCATTCATGTCCACGGCGCAAATGGCACGGGACCAGTTGTGCACCGATGTTTAATAGGGTTAGGGACTTGTCCGAATCCCAACACCAAGTAAGACCAACAGTAGTTGCGTTCTCGCCTTAGCAAGCAACTCTAATTAGCATGTTTCATACTCAACTATTATTCTCATAACTACAAGCAGAACGATGATAAAGCAGCATCTCTTTTCAACACATTAATACACAAAGGGCTAAATGTGAGACTCTTAAAGCTTAAAATACCAGCAATTCATCACAAAACTATTATACTGCTGTTTATAGACATAGGTATACACATTTAACATTAATTTGTCTACATGACACTACTGAGATCACATACTGATGCAATATCATTGATATTATGAGCAGGGCCTTATTCTGTCTTCACAAAGAATAAGTCATTATGGTCTTGCCCCAAATGACCTTCTGCCAAACATGAATAGTTGAAACCGATCAATAATCTGAGATCATCATTTCTGCATAGCACCATTAAGTCAAGCTGTAGGCTAAATGATTCTCAAGCATAATTCAATTACCACACAGTCTATTTAATAATAAGAGAACATCTGCTTGATTCTTGAAGGCGTCTTATGTGGTCCTGGTGTGAACATTAAAACTCCAGAGTACAGTCAGCTTGATTTATTTTGCACTGCTGGGGTCAAAGTGAGTCACAAGCTCTTTCGGAAAATCTAGCGAGCTGAGTACCGACGCACCATTTTAGGAAATCAAAAACACACTGCCAACATAGTTAAGCAGACTTTTTTAGATTACTACATGTTGCCACAATCTAATCCTTACAACAAGCTTGTTAAACTAAAAAACATGTCCAAAAATGTTGATTGTAACAAACATACATTTCATTTTATACCAAAAAATATTCTTAAGAATTGTTTGAAAATTGACTTTTACCCAGGTGTGTGTGTGCTACCAAAGAGCTTCAATTTACTTGAAAGAAGAAGACATCTAGCTAGCTAGGGTCACAATTATGTTATAATCACATATTTACGACCTTAAAACACCACCACAAAGTTGTATTTACCAGTAGGAAGTTCAGGATTTTCTTTAAAGCGGCCCTAACACTGCCAATCTCATATTGATCTAGAGTACCTATAGAATAGTATTGCATACATTATATCTTCGAAGAGTATTTAGTTTGATCACATTTATAAAAGATAGATACAGCTGTACGATAACTTCTAAAATCGTACAGAGCATGCGGGGGGGGGGAGGGTTAGGCTGAACTAAAGCACATTGTCAAAAAAACACTGACGTCAGTTTCACTCAGTTTAGTTTTTAATTTCAAACGATCTCCAAATCCTAAGTTGCCGCGTGGGCGTGCCGGGTGCTTTTCAAAGTAGAATTGTCAAATAACGGACTAAAAAAATTGTTACAAAACAGTTTTATATATTCGAAAAAAACTTTCTGAAACGTGTGCGATCGCTGGAGGAGTGTATCGAGCACAGAAATACTACGTAATAAGGCCAACTTGTTTTTTGACAAGCTGACCATGTCAACCATGAGAAGAAAACACATTTAAAAATTGTAAAGAAGTCAAAATGCATGACACATCGTTGCAGCACCCCTTTAAGCCCAGATTTAACAATATGTGGGCGTGTCTGTGAGAAACATGATGGTGAAATCATTCATCGTCATTTACACGAAAATAAGCAATCTGCACAAAAAATAAGTAATGCAGTAATATTAAAAAATGTCCATCCATCCATCCATCTTCCTGTTTTTTCATATAATTCACATAATGAAGGTTTGCAGTCATCTTGCACCAGCGATAAGGACTCAACCTTGTAAAAGCGTTTTACCGGCTCTAAAAATGAACAACCCAGGACGACAAGTACATAAAATGACATCTTTTTAACCAAGAATACATGCTATTGTACAGTAAACATGAACTCTGCCATACATTCTAATATGGCAAAACCAATTTCCAGGTTTAAACAATATCTATAGATATATCTGTATGACAAGAAAGAGTTGCTACCTATGTAGAAGATAGCACTTTTATAGAGAACAAATAATAAAACACCACAACAGTATTTGAAACAGATGTAGACAGTGAGAAACAAATAGATACAGAGATAGTTCACCCAAAAATGAAAATCCATACTTAGCCATTTCTTCTAACCTTTATGACTTTTTTTCTTCTGAAGAGCACAATAGATATTTGGAAGAAAGTTGGGTACCGAACAGCGCCAGCACCCATTCACTTTTACTGTATGGACACAAAACCAATACAAGTGGATGGGTAACGGTTAACAACATTCTTCAAAACATCTTTTGTGTACTGGAAGAAAGAAACACAAACATGTTTGAAATGACATGAAGGAGAGTAAATGTTGCCCGAATTTTCATTATTGGGGAACTATCACTTTAAGGCACTTGATCATTCTTCTCATCTAAGGTGAGATCCACACGACGTAGAAGGAAGGCATGAGAATATAGCTGTCGAAGGGAACCATGCAATTTTCTGAGTCTGTGTGATGTGTTTTGTAAAGAAGCTGCATTAGTCAGGTTACCTGAAGTAGAGATCCAAGGGTTTAAAAGTAAAAGGAGGAAGTTGCATGATAACCTCTACTAATCAGCTACATCTTCGGTTCTTGTTTATGTAATCTCTCCCGAACTATAAGAATACACTAATGAAAATCTAACAAAATGAGGGCAGCTGAACTGTGACAGGTTTCAGATATTCAAACATGACTTTTACAAAATTGTGCTTATAAAGCGCTTCTGAGGAACAAATAACTAAATTGCAGGATTAGGCAAAGTTTATTACGCTTGTTAAGTCGGGACATAAAGATGGAGTATTTATTCATATCGCAAAATTCACAGTCTCCAGGCTCACGGGATCTACGGCATCAATATGTTAATAATTCTGCAAAAACGAATCACTGTCTAGCCATCTGGGATTTTGTTATAAAAATAAAGGTTAGGGAATGCGATTTTTCGATAGTTTTGCAGCTCGCCATTTTAAATGAGGAATTTTGTTGCTCGCCTCTGTCAGCGTTTGGACCCGCATGTGGTTGGGTGTGACATCTCATCTTAAGCAAATATCATAAAGCAGAATTGCATATTCATATTTAGTTTTCTAAGCTTAAATGAATCAGTACTTACTGTATAACTATTTTCTGTTCTGTTCAAAGAAACTGCAGCATTTATTTACTTAAACCACTTTTCCACCAATAAATTGCTGTGGTAAAAAAAGTCATGGAAAAGTAAAGCAAACTTTGTAAATGAGTTGATCGCTATACCAGTTTAACTGGGAGATTCTTCGCTAAAGAGCTGCAATGTGGACAAAACGTCAGGCTATTAGTCATAGCTTTCAGTTAATTCAATATAATACTTACATTTCATTAGCTGCCTCCTAATTTAAGTTGTATTTAATGACGAGAGCAAGAAAATTCTAAAACAATCACTATAACATAAAAATCCATTGAAAAGTGTCTTTCCTGAGCAAACTGCCAAATACTTTAAGTGTCAATCTTAAAAAATTGAAATTAAGATATTACTTTTACAGAAATCATTCAGATTCCCATACTTTAATCAGCCTTTGTCAATTATAACCTCCTTCCTTGCACAAAACAGCCATCCATGCTCTCCAGTACAACCTTATGTAATATCATTTCAGTGGTTTCACCAGTACTGTATAACCCCACTGTGCATAAAGACAACCGCACGTGATGCTTCTCCTACAGTGCCTCAGAAATTCTAAGAAAGACTTAGTAAAATAATACTAAGATCACTGAGAATATTAAGAAACTGTTGCCCCTAATATTACAAACATAAATATGAACGAACAGTCAGTCGCTGTGATATAAATAAACCAGCAATGCACAATTTCAAAAGTATAGTGACTGTAAAATGCAACGTTGCAACGGGATGGAAATTGTTTAAAGCTCATAAATTCATAAATAAAATCATCTCGCAGTCATCTACTGGTATAAGAGTACAGACAAAATCAAGCAAAAATCGATTATATCCACACGTAGGGATAGTTCAGTCCAATACTTGTTACCCAATTCATACACAGAATTCAACAAGATTTTTCAAGCCAGTGAGTTTTTGCATGCGGTGGGATGCACTGACATGTACTTAAGCAGATTGTAAAATGTCATGAGGGGGCAGGTAGGTCTCTATCTCTCTCGAACATACCGAAACTGCCTGACTTGATGGGAGTGATAAAATGACAGCAGTCCACCTGCACCACACAGAGATCAGCATCAGTGGTACTCTAGCGCAGAAGGATGATGCTATGGGAGGATGCAGCAGAAATCCATCAGCGCTCTTACCTTGAAAGGGAACATATGACATGTTCCCACGGCATTGAACGTGCTCTCCGTGTCTATTTAGTCTCTCGGCATCCAAAGATATCCCTCAGCAGTCACGCGAGAAAAAGATCTCTTCTGCTCACGGACTGCGTCGACGCTGGAGCGATATTCCCGTAGTGCGAATGAAAAATCACCAGTGATCGACAAGAGCCATTGGGGTGATCGGTGCCCAGCGCGTGAAACTGCGTTCACATCATATATCGCACGCGCAAAACAAGAGTGATGAAGAAGAGAACGATGAGATGAGAGAGAGTAAGAGAGAGTGAGAGAGAGAGAGAGAGAGAGAGAGAGAGAGAGAGAGAGAGAGAAGGGGGCGGTTAAGTACGTGCGTGGTGTGCGTATTTTCCAATGTACTTCAATCTATGCACTGTGTGTATCTGTGTTAAAATTCCCACGTATATCGTGAATTTCACACACGCCCCTAGATTCACGTGACAATACAAGCGCACGACAAACTCAGGCTTTTTACGATCTGACCAGTTGTGAAGTCATGTTAGTACCGTGTTTTGGAAATGGTAGTATGCTAGCAAGCATTCAGTACAATTTCTTTGAAACGGCGCTGAAGTTACATAATGGCGATGTAGTTCAGAAACACCTCTCTGTTTACCAGAACATTTGTATAAAAATACGTTAAAATATAATTAATAGTAACTTATTTTTAATATTAAAGAGCTAGCGATACTTTTGGCATTCTTGAGAAATGTATTTGCTAAGGTAAGTTTGAATAAGCCTATTAGAGACTGACCTATATTGAGGGAATGACTTATATATATATCAAAATATCAAGAGCAAACAGCTATGAACGTCAAAGCAACCGCATAGCAACGCCACAGCAACGTTGCAGCACGTTATGGACGTGGAAGCACGTGAAAATGAAAAACTCGTTATCCGTGGACTGTAGCAACGCCATACAGAACAACTCATTTAGTACAAACATTAAAAACGCCCGAGTAAAAATATTAAATAAAATACCGAGGTTTGAATTAGACTAACGTGACTAACCGACAGACAAACATGATCAATCACTTGACACTGAAAAACTATTCTTAAACATTATTACACCTGTAAATAAACAAACACACACAGGCCTATCCAACATCTATTTAGCTACTTCCACACACGGCCCTCAGTCCCTTTATTTATCTAAAATGATTCACAGAGAATGAAACCAAGACCTGCTGCCAAGGCAACTGGAGCCAAAATGGCGTTTAATGCAAACAGTAAACTAAATCCGACTATAGAAATACGCAGCCACTCTCATATGTTTTTTTTAAATAACTTACAATCCTCACAGTACTTACAAAAGTCAAAGCTTGGCCTGGTGCTTTATAAGGAGCTAAATTTCACATCATTTCATTTGTGGGCTCACCTGTGAAAGGAAAACGGGTGTTCAATGCTCGCGCTCGACTGCCCCGTGGTGGTGAGAACGCCTCACTGCACATATCTTATACTATAGGATGAAATATAATATATATAATAACACACAGACACCTCCTGACAGCGTTAGAATTAAAACCAAACTGATTTATGAGCGTATTAGTTTGGACCAACATTATGGAATGAAAATATAGATTTTTTTTTAAATAAGCATGACTTCATCGTATGACTTCAAATCGATATTATTTTCCTTAATAGTGTCTTAAAGAAATCTAAGAGCTTATAAAACTGGTCAAGAGAATGGCCGGAGATGTTAACTAAACAAATGATGGCTATTTTATATTTATAGGCCTAAAATATAAAAGCTATCATTTAACTACTTGTCTTCTCTGGAAAATGAAAAATAAATTATTTAATGTGTAATTTTGTCTGGCAGTGAAAATCTCTGTTATTGTTCTATTCTACCATGAAAAATACATAAGAAATGTAAATGTATAAGTCAATGCCGTTTTCGGAGTTTAAAAATTAATGGGTAAATTATTTGTGAATAAAACAGGGCAAGTGCACTTTTATACAACACAATGGTATATTTATTTTCCGTTTACATTTTAAACCTAGAGTACATACAGTAAAAACATAATCTGACAGAAACCTCAAAGAATACATAAAATTAAACTTTGACTTGACCATTAAAAAAGACTACAGTCTGCTAGTCACCCTGACATGAAATCTATGACCTAACAAGCACATACCATGAATAAAAAACACACAATACATTCATTATCATTCACTGATGAAAAAAGCCTCACATACGGACCAACTGCTTTACGTTTCTATCCAGGTAGAATGACCTGCATGTCTATTCTGTATCAGAGATGATCTGGACCTGATCAATTTATTATCGTAAACACAAATAACTCTAGGTGCCTTTGTTGTCATTGTCATGATAATGGTGCCGCTATCCTCACTTGCAACATACAGAGTAAATCTTGTACAGTTTAATTCTCTGAGCTACTAATGCAGATCATACAGTTTAAGTACGTCTTAGATTTAAGCACCTTTGGAAGGCAGTTGTGTTTTATTGATAAACATAATCCACAATTTTACAGGTGCATATTTTGTGGCCTGATTATAATCTGTGCATTTGAAATATACAACCAACAATTAGGGAAGTAAATTTGATTTTAACAGATTCTAATTCTGATTGGACAATCTGCAGTTAAAATTATTGTTGCTTGGCAACAATGAACAGCCTACAGTTAGACTGTAGGAATTGTTTATTCCGATAAATAATAATAAATATGTTTATCATATTTCGTTGCAGAAAAAAAGCAATATTTTATTCAAAGATGTGCATTACCGTGATTTTACCACAATTCTGGCAGTTGTGTTTAAGTGACATATGCTGCAAGAATTCAAGTCATTATCAACTTAAATGACTTCTTGATGTTTATCTCTATTCAATCTTTTATTATACCGACGTCTTGTTGTCACCCATCAATTCACCCAAATATATCACCAGTTATTCATCCTTACGTTAACCTTTATATAACTCTTTCTTCGAGAACAAAAAAGAAGATATTTTGAAATATGTCTCAGTGGTTTTGTGTCCGTACAATAAAAGTCAATGGGATCCAAGTTTTTTTGTTAACTATCATTCTTCAAAATCTCTTCTTTTGTGTTCTGCAGAAGTCATACGTTTGAAATGACATGAGGGTGAATAAATGAAATAAAAACTATTCCTTGAAGAGATTTGTACATTTTCTTTGTTTGAATATTACAATTATTGGTGTCACCACACTTTTCCTGAAATTGTACATTGTTAGACTGTTATGAGTACATGAACAACGTGATGCCGATGAGTAGCTTATGCATTACAAACCATGATAATAAAAGTCAAGGCATCCTAAAGGCGTTTCTAACAGTATTCAAAATATAGGAAACACTGTAAAAGGAAAAAGAGATTTAACAGTATAATCTTCGAGCGAAGCCGGCGTGCAGCTCAACCTGGATTTGCTTGAAGTCGTCATACACCGCTGTTGCTCTCACGACGACCGCTGAACACCCACCTGCTCAGCGATGCTTTAACACCTCTGCCTGTAACCATGCAAACCCTAATGATAACTCTAGCCCTTTCCTCTATGTACAGCCTCTCTCTGTGTGTCACGCACACTCTTTCGCTCATCCTTCTCAATACACGCTCACGTTTCCCCACTCCACGAGATACTGGACTTTTCCTTCTGCCGTTACACGTCTGGCCAGGATCCTGACGCCATCGTTTCCCCCCCAACCCATCGGCGTGGGTCCCACAGTGCCGGGGTAGGGTGGGACGTCACGCAGGAAAAGAGAAGGGCAGTTTTCAAAACGCTGCCCGGGAGGGTGAGCCGAGGAGAGGGAGTATGGAAGGCAGGGGGCTGGAAGTCGACAGGGGTCTTCTGCACTGTATAGAACAAATACAAATATGAAGAGTTTGGTTCCAAAATGAGATAACTCCAAACTTCGATAGAAAGCTATAATAGCTAAAAAATACAGCTAACTAACACATAAAACACAATAAAAACATGATTACATAATCAAAAGAGAGTTATCTCATTTTAGAAAACCCAAACTCTTCACATATTACTGCATTACAGTTAATAGTAAAAATGTTGAATTGGCTGGTTCATCATGTAAAATTACATTTTTTCATCATTTACTCACTCTCATGTTGTTCCAAACCTGTTTGACTTTCTTTCTCCTACATAACACAAAAGAAGGTATTTTGAAGAATGTTGGTAACCAGACAACACTGGCCCCCCTTAACTTTCATTGTATAGACATTTCTTAAAATATCTTCTTTTGTGTATTTTGGGTGAACCATTCCTTTAAAAAAACATCTTGTGCGTTTCTATTTGATTTCAAGGCATTTTTTATTATACAGACCTGTAATGATGCAGAGTTCTAGAAAGGTCCTGAGATCCATTGTATGAAGGGTGGTAGAGGGCAAACATTCTCTTTGGAGGTGAACTGTAACACGTAAATATTTTTTAGCTTGCAAACACAAGGCTAAAAGATCAGACAGGCATCCATTCTGTAATATAAATAACATTTAAAGGAGATGGCATGTATGGTTTCTCAACTGACCCCAAGGCCATATCCTCCTCTGGTTTTCTGGGGTTGTACAAGCTCGTCCCGTCTACACAACCATGGAAACATGGCACCCGGTCGATTGAGTTTGTCGGAACCGCTGGTGGACAAGCCTGAAAAGACAAGATCAACTGGTAAAATACCGTGGGCAAGACATTCCTAAATATTCACAGACTCATGCAGGTTTGGAGTGATAGGAGGGGGATAAATAAATACAAATTTTTGGGTATGCTACTGTATCACCCTTAAAGTCACCAGGACATTAAGCTCCTCTTCTCCTCTCAACAACATCTCTTCACCACATGATGTCAGCAATAAAAGAGAGGTAGGACTATACTGACTGTCCAATGGCCAGGCATTTTTAGCCCTCCCCTCCAGGCCCAACTTACAACAAACCAATCAAAAAGATGGGCAAAATAAAGCCCGCCTCCCATTTTTCTAATTTCAGAAGCCGTTTCACTCAGAAATGCGTCACTATATGGAAAAGAAGTCAATCGCAACTTCCGTTTCATGGTGACTTTAAAGGATTAGTTCTAACTCCAAATGAAAATTCTGTCATCATTTACTCATTCTCTTGAACTTTTAAACTGGGATGACTTTCTTTATTCTGGAGAACACAAAAGAAGATATTTCAAAGAATGTTGGTTAAAGAACACCGTTGGGCTCCATTGACTTGCATTGGTTTTGTCTCCATACAAAAAAAGTGAATGGGGACCACTTCTTTTGTGTTTTGCAGAACAAAGAAAGTCGTACAGGTTTAAAATGACAAGAAGGTGAGTAAATAGTGAGGTGAACTACACCTCTAACATAGAAACAAAGTACCACAGTCATCACTGTCTGATAAACGACCGGTGCGAAAATAAGACACACTGCTGAAAGATGAGAGAAGACTTTTATGCGATTTTACAGATGATTAGAACAGGAAGTTCATTCTCACCCCGACGAACTAAGACTGCGGATGTCATAAATGCTGATGTTCATTTATGAATAAACGCCTGCGGCCTTCTAACTATTATTATAATGGAGACGCCTTTCAAACGGGAAGGTTCCTGTTCATAAGTGCTGAAAATCGCGCAGGAGAATTAGACTTTCAAATGATTTTAGGTGATTTTTACCTCGAATGGTCTTAAGAACCTCGGATGTCGTGCCATACGGCACACAGTGGGGCCGCGTATGACAATAGCGGTTGTGGGCCGATACACACACTGAATGTGAATGATGGCATTATTCTGTGGCACATGTCATTATTACCAAAGTCAATTGACACGAGCAGCGTGATATAGCACCTCATGAATGATATACGGCCAGAAAAAGCGTTTTTTGCATAGTGTGAAGAAAGCAGACAGATGAGATCTTTTTATCAGCTAAAATTTAGACAGATACAGACAGCTTATTGAGTCTTCAAATCTCATGTTTGTCCTCAAGTTTTAGAAGATTGTGCTACGATTTGACTGGGTCACAAAGATTGGAATCAAAAATAAAACATATCAAGAAAACTAAGTCATTTCTCATTAAATTCTTTAAAAAAATGAAACTATTATGAGTAAAAAAGTATATATAAAAAGAGTTATGCAATATTTGTTTTTTAAAGTGCTATTGTACATCAACAAATTTTCTGTTTGTTTCTATGTTTTCTAAGAAAACATTCAAGATCCTAAAATTGAGATAATTAAAAAATAAAAAAAAGGAAAAGTTGTTTTTAACAGTGCAACAGTGTAACAATATTTTGGGATGTTTTATGCAAAGTTGCATCCTGTTGATGGATTGTGCCAAAAGGGCATTATTTACATAAACATGTTTTTCTGGTGCCTTGACCCTTAAAATCTAAATAATGCCGGACTGTTAATGTACCACCTGGACTTTAAACTCTAATCGACTGCAAAGTGCAACAAATCCCAGGCGGATAAACATTCCACTAGTGTTTTCATAAGATAACCGACAGTTCTTTAAGGTCCATGTGTAGTTTTTTGGAGGATCTATTGACAGAAATGCAAAATGATATACAAAACTATGTCTTCAGAGCTATATAAAGACTTTACATAACGAAGCGATATGCTTTTATTACCTTAGAATGAGCTATTTCTATTTACATATGCCGCGGTCACCTTGCATGGAATTCACCATGTTGTTTCTACAATATAAACGGACAAACTGCTCGACAAAACATGTTTCATAAATACCTTATCTCGTTCGGCAAAGAAGCGAAAATGTCACAACATCTTAGTGCTGTGTCAGCCACTGTAGTGCTTCAAAAGCTAGGGGGGTTGAGTGAGGTGTTAGTTGCAAATTGCAACCTCACCACTAGATGCCGCTAAATATCATACACTTGACATTTAAAAGGAATACAATCTATTTATGCATGCTTTATGGATACTTCCAAAGAAAGACAAACCCTGCAGGTTCATTGTAACATGTGGATTTTACTGTAGGGGAGAAAAGCAAACTTCAGTGATTGAGAAGAACTCATTGCTGACGGAGGAAAGCTTGACATCTGACACACATCTTTTGATAGCTGCTGGTGACAGAAGCCACACTGACCTGCGTCTCTATGACCCGGCGCTTTGATTTACGGCCCTCGGGACCCATCGCTCTTCGCTGGCAGGGCATCGACGTGGGGCTGAAACAAAATACTTTAATGTCATATGTATACACTATATGGACAAAAGTACTAAGATGCCCCCTTCTTAGTCTATGTTATCTGTTACAGTAATTCCAATCAAATGTTATAACTCCCAAACAATATTAATGCTATACCCAAAGCCAAAATAAGGATTTTTTTTCCATCTTTGTTGTAATAGTTTTGGACTCCGAATATAATGTAATATATGTGTGTGTACTACAAATATGGACAAAATTATGATCGCCATAAAAAATAAGTATCATAAAAGTCTTTGTTTAATTATAATCTTCTCTTTTGGCAAAGGCCTCGTGTTTTTTTTGTTTTGTTGGGTCAGGATCATTCACATGAAACAGTGCCACATTTTAATTAAACAAAAATACTGAAAAAGCACCAACGCAGAAAAAAAATCTGTTCCCACAGCATCTTACAAGATGTGGAATATAAAAGTATATTTTTTTCATGACACCTTTAGGCTGATTTAATGATGACAGATGTTTTTTTTTATTTTTTTCCGCAAATTAATTAAAAAACAGAGGTACTTTCTCTGACCTTTTCCTGTGAGTGATGCTGATAGGCTGTTCTGCGATGTAAGGGGATTGGTCCGATGACAGAGGGGGAGGAGCCCGCACTTGAAGACCAAAGAGACACTTCTTTTTCTTTATTTCCTTCCCCGAGACAAACCTTCACGACAGATCAACATCTGATGTTGGATTGTTGTTATGCAGCAGTTGTATTCCACGTTTGTTTTTGAAAGCTCTTTGACAGATTTCGTGTGGTTCTTGGGTGACGTATATGTGATAACTAAAATACACAATTCTGTTAACTCGGAACTGTTACGTGAACATGGAATCGAGCTTTAAACCATTCATTTGAAAGGGAGATTCATCAAAATGCTATTCACAGAGAGTGAAATATCATAGGAAGAATACAGAATGTAATGGTATTGCAAATTGTAATGGTGTGATATACGGCTGCCACATAGAAATCAAGCAGAACGGCAGTTTTCATAACCAACATAATCCGTTTCTCACCTGTCTTTGTGGGAATTTAATGCATTGAGCAGGTTTTGGCAACGGTCCTGCCTCGGTGTGTCTGATAGCTGAAATACCAAAATACAGAAGCAGTATGTAAAAATGCATTTGAAAAGTATATGCAGTGATTTGCAAATTGTACCAAAAAATTGAAAATAAAGTCGAGTTTCAATTTCAAAGTCAACACGAAATAAATCTGTACTGTTCTACATTCATGCTTTTGCCGAGTTACAGTTCTCAAATAACAAATAAACAATGTGTAAAATTTTAATGAAATAATTAAGAGAAAATATGTTTTGTTAAACATTTATAAACATTTGAAATTGTGTTAAAATACCTACATATGTAATTTCAATTTACTGTGGTGTCACACACCACTAGGGGGCACTACTTCTACCACTTTTGAAACCTATTTACATTGTCAATGTAAATTCCTTATAGAGCACAATTGATTGGAGAAATTCAATAAATACAAATAACAAAATTATAAATTTTATAATAAATTGTATTCAACGTTTTTCTACTCTTCTCAAACCACCTGACTCCATGCTGGGTTGTAACACCCACTTTTGTTAACAATCAAGTCATTTTCCTCATTAAATTACCCATTTATTCTGAAATACGAAAATTATGGAGGTAACAGTGCTTGTGTTCACTTTAAAACAAGCTCTATTGGTGCAATTGACTGGAATACTTTCATACCGTGCCGAGAAGCAAAGATTCCCAGTTTTCATTTGTAAAAGCCATGATTTCATGATCGAAATCAAAATACTTTCTCTTGCAGCACAGGGAGAGATGATACAGCACCAAATGAGCCAAATCTGCCCTGCGTTACGACAAAATGGGCATCATCAGATATTATATTCACTTCTTCACATCGGTTATGTGGTTTGTATTCAGCCATCACGTTCTTACCAGGTCATTGGAAGCCTCTGAATGGTCTCCGGACCGTTTGTGCACACCGAGCACTGGAACTGATAAAAGCTGATAGGAGAAGGGGAGAGATAGACAAAAAGGTTTAGACAGAATGAACTTAGCAACAGCATGCGCTTAACAACCGTGTCAACCTCACCGGTCTCCGTAGAGAAGAGGTTTGCTCAGGCACTGAGTGCATGCTTCATGAAACCACTGCCCACAGCTCTCGCACTGCAACATCTTCAGATTCCACCTGACAAACACAACAGGCTTCTGTTTAGACACAAACGCTCGCAAAGCAAAACACAAAAGTAGTCTTGTTAGTTCAAATACGTGGCATATTTCGTTCAAAGACATTATTCCATCATTCCTTTGTAGCTCAGTTGGTAGAGCACTGCGCAAACAACGCAAGGATGTGGGTTCAATTCTAGGGAAGACACGATTATAAAAAAGACATGTATAGACTAAATGTACTGTAAGTCGCTTCGGATAAAAACATGCAAATCATGTTTACCTACAGCCACGAAAAATATCAAGAGACCATTTCAAGTTTATTTCAATTTGTCTGAAATTACTATATGAAGAGTTTGGTTTCAAAATGACGTTCCATGTTTTTTTTATTGTGCATTCCAATTAATATCAATCAAACTGCAGTTGGTTTGTTTTGATTTACCCCATAATGACTACAACAATACAGCAAAGTAACACAATAAAAAACATGATTTTTGAAAAATTTTAATAAAAAAAAGAGTTCTCTCGTTTTGCAACCACACTCTTCATATAAAGGTATGTTTAGGTAAAATTATCATTTTTGTTTCATTCTGTTAGCTACTAACAATATTTCTCCCAAATTTAGAATAAAAATACTGTTTCTATTTGCAATTATTTGTGTAAAATGAAAACTGGAGAAACAGGTGAAAAGAACAGAAAAGATGCTCTGTATTTTTAAGACGTCAAATACTGTAAAAAACAAGTTCATTCTCACTTTTACCAATACATCAGTAATATTTGTATGTTTTTAGGAAAAGTGTTTCTGTTTTTAATAACCTGCAATTTATCACAGTTTTCATGCATCTTGTCATGCTGTCACAGCCATTCACATTGCTAAAGTACAGATTAGGTAAAAATTTGGAGTGGTCTTTTAATATTTTCCACGGCTGTATATTGTATACATACACTACCAATAGATTTGACACACAACTATTGCTAAATTTGTATTATTATTTATTTAATAATAATAAAACGTTTCTGATATATTATGATTTAACTATCAAATTTTGTAACTTGTAAGTGTTTTACATAGATCTGATCCCATCTAATTTGTGTCTACAGAATAATTTCATTAAAGAGGTAACGTGTTTATTTTCAAAACCCATAAACTGGATAGTGTAGTAAGATCATGTGATAACAGACAAGCATATTGTTTACCAATTCTGTTTTTTTTGAAGGACGTTCTCTCCTGTTCATGAGTGAATTTCTCATGTTTGTGACATCCCAGATGTGTATGGCTTCCTTTCTAAACGTGAATGCTAACAAATATCTTTTTATATTAAAATGCCACCATGTGACCTTTTATGGGGGTCTACATTGCAAAGTTAAAAAAGAACGTATATCCATTATTAAAGTAGGCCTACTTCAAATTACTTTTAATGGAAGCGAAATGAAACATTTGTGAGAAACGTTTCATAATTTTAGCTTATTTAGCGATCGATACCTTACATATCTATGACATCATACGGTACCGTTTAGCACACGTTTAAATATGGCAGTAAGTTCAAATCCAATCTCCTTGGTTCTTGCTTGACTTTTGCTTTATGGAGTGTTCATGGTTAACATGGTAAACATGGTTTATGTGCCATGTTCAGGCATTTTACAATAAAATTATTCGTGTGCATTCAACTAAAGAACAGAAGTCACGTATACAGTATGACACAACATGAGGGTGAGCACATTACGAGAGACTTTTCCTTTAAAAATACTTATACCATGCAGTGTAAACTATTCAGTAAGCAGTACACAAGTATAGTCGGAAAGCAGATGAGAATGTCAAGAGTTGAACTCACTCTCCCGGTCCAGCGCAATAACAGTAACACTGCTGCTGATTGGTCAAATGTTGCGGGTCCCAGTCTAAAGATGACAGCTGATAGGGCAACCTCACTTTCATGATCTGCATGAGTCGTGCGAAGCGTCCCCTTTTTAATGCACCCCCTCTCTAGGACAAAACACAGCCCGTCATTACAGTGTATCACAACCGCACACGTTCCTGTCATGCAAGCACTTTCAACTACGATTTCATCTGAAGATTGTATTCGGAGAAGAGCGTTTGAAGGAAAGTCATTAACATTTCCTGCTGGGAGGGGCAGGTGGATATGATTTTATCTTCAAATCAGCATGTCAGGCCTGTGAAATGAGCGTGCTTGACAGATGGATTAAAGCGCAGGCCCATTTAACGCGGCTCGACTGGCACCTGCAGAGTGCTGCAATGCAATAAATAGGCAGTGGAGCGCAGTTAGGCATGGATACCCTTTACATCTCTGAGGAAAACGAATGCTTTGCGTTTGGTTGCGTGTGATTCGAAATACATCCAAAATGCCAATGTACTCCTTGATTTAAAATGCAGCGTTTCGTCATTTCGACAAACCTTTGTTGCTACGGCAAAGACACACTGGCGACATATCCAGCTGTTGGGGTCGATGTCCGGCTCGATGGGGGGCGTGTGGCATTCAGGATGATAACCTGCGACATATATAAATACAGACAAAACAATAGAGTTTTTAGTAATGTACATAAATATTTATTAATAATTAACAAAAACATTTAGCAATGTTTATAAATATTCAACATGCTACTGTGCAAACATTGGCTCTGAAAATAAATAAATTAATAGAAGATTAAAACAAAACTGTAATGTAAATCTAAGCTTTGTTAGGTTCATTTGCTGAATTACCGTGACGACATTTGAGGCAGTTTACAAGAGGTTCTTTAAGGGGCGGAGCATCACAGATACAGCATACTTCCTCTCCTTTTGAAGAGACTGACAAGAAACAACACTTCAGATGTGACAGAGCTTAAAGGGACAGTTCACACGAAAATGAAATTTCTGTCTTCAGTTACTCACCTTCGAGGTGTTCCAAATCTGTACACATTTCTTTGTTCTGATGAACACAGAGAAAGATATTTGGAAGAACGCTTGTAACCAAACCGTTCTTGGCCACCATTGACTACCAAAAATGACAATGGTAGTCAAAAGTGCTCCAGAACGGTTTGCTTTTGCAACATTCTTCAAAATATGTTTTTTTGTGTTCAACAGAACAAAGAAATTTATAACGCAAAATGTCCCTAATATGGTAGTCAATGGTGGCCAAGAACTGTTTGGTAACAAGCATTCTTCCAAATATCTTTCTCTGTGTTCATCAGAACAAAGGTGTTTATACAGATTTGGAACAACTTGAGAGTAAATAAATACAGAATATTCATTTTTTGAGTGACCTGTTTCTTTAACACATTCATATCTATCATTTCCCATTTCTTTACATTCATGCAGTTGGCGGATGGTTATATCTAATGCGACTTACATTTTAGCTACATTTGTTCAGTTTGTGTGTTCCCTGCCAATCAAACATATTGCTATATATTCAAACCTACAGGTGCATTGTGAAACAGATATGCTCTTCAGATGTTATATGTTGGAACCATGCAGCCAAAAGGGGTTCTCCTATGACAACGTGAAGCACCTTTTATTCCAGAACACTGCACGGTGTGTTTAAACATCCAGAATGGCCCCAATACAGCAACTTTAACTTGATGACTGATGTAAGGCGAGTCTGACAGTCGACTTGAGTCTGATAATTCTCTTTCGATGATAGTTTTGTCCACCAACAGTATTTCCATCACAATTTCATCACATTTCCACACACAATACTTATTGCATTTATAAAAAATATTGTGGTTGGTATTCTGCCTGATTTAAAAAATATATATAATAATGTAAATCTAATGGGGACAGTCATAAAAATAATGACCAAGAATCGAATGATCCTAAAATAAGGTTTAATTATGCATGCTATAATTTGAACTTTCAGCATCTTTTGCTTTGCGAAGTAACCTGCACATTAATTTAATCTGGAGTGCAGAGTAACCTTTTTATTAGCCTTTCTGGGGCTGAATTTAAAGTCCGAATGGATTGACTTACACGAGTGGATGTCTTTCCTGAGGACCCAGAATTCAGAGTTATCTTCAAATCTGACCAAACAGCTCTGCTTCACGCTGTCTACCTGCAAAACAGGCCACTTTCATCAGCAGATTAACATGAGCACAACAAGTCAGTACAAAACTTTAAAAAAAAAGAAAGAAAGAAAACCATTCTGTTCTCCTCCTGGCATCAACTTTCTCTCTCTCTTTCTCTCTACCAAGCAAACTTGGAGCAAACTTACTCGTTTCACATTTCCAAGGTACAAAAGTCCATCGCTCCATCTGGCTAAAACATCTTCTCCTTCACTTACTCCCCCCATCCTGAAGAAAAAGAGGGCAAAAGCATGTCAAAAAACATTCTGTGCAATTAGTGATTCAGTAAAACGCGTCTCCGTCCCAGCAAACAGCAGCCTGAGGGTTAAAATCCGTGCATAGCGTCAGTGCACAGTACAGTATAAAAGATGAAGAGTCAATGCACACTGCAATGCCACACATGATCAAAAACACTGGATGCCTTATGCAACAGACCATAATATATGCAGATGATAGAACAATGCGTGATTGTGAACTATTACCAACAAGATCCCAGCATTGATTACGTGCAAAACGCATGCAAAGATTTTCTCAAATCGATGCACACATAACTCAACGTTCCGACATGTATGATGGCATGCACATGCAAACATAAATTAATAGGCATGACAGATCATATATGGAAAGACCAAAGCGCGCGGATGCACCTGTGTTCAAGTCTTTCGCACTGTTTGGGTCACAGAGACTGTGGGTAGAGATATCAGCCGCACATGAAACGTCTGATGCCCGGTGTTTTGCGTCTTAATCACTGTCCCGAATAATCGGCGCGTTTGGAGAGTGGCGGTAGATCAAACGCGCGTCACTCAAGCCGTCTGTGCGCAACCGTCTGTCCGTCCGATTATCTCTGCGTCTGTCTTCAGCTTCATGTCCCCGATCTTTTCCCGTCTCTTTATCGAAGTCGATAAACGTGTTTGTCAGGAAAGCAACATCAGCATCAACCCGAGCAGGACGCCATCATCATCTCTGCCTCGCTCTCCTCCGACTTGTTGTGACGCAGACATAAAACACAGGCAGATGGAGAGGGGGGGAGATCCGGAGAACACCTTCGCATCTGTACAACTGACCGACATCTCACACGGATGCGCGACCGGATCGAACCCCGGAACGTCCGAACGCCCTGCGCGCAACGGGTCGCGCCCAACGCGCGGCGCGCACGCGGCGACTCATTAGGAAAAGTTTGGGACTGTCCTAATTAGTTCGGTAAAGGTGCGCCTTTCTGGACTTTCTGTAGAAAGTTTTAAAATGCCCTTGGGTACCGGCAAAACATGTGCTCGTCCCTAATATTTTTTGTTGCTCGTTTTAAAGACACAAATAATAATAAAAAATTGTCTGCATTTTGACACCTGCGTCGTCTTATAAAAAACGTTTTTGACTTGATCTATATACAAAACTACTACATTAAATGCGCACTTGTTTTAGATAATATTTTTGTTTTTTATAAAAACTTTTATATTTGGAAAATCTGGTAAAATATATAGGCTAGCTAGAAATATATATTTTATATTCCGTAAGTCGTCATTGTTTGCAAGAGAAGAGAGGCCATATTTATTTGCATTTTATTTGGTTATAAATGTACATTGGAGCATTGTATTTTCATCAGTTTCTTAAAACAAACTAGGCCTAATATTTTTACCACGCCAACACTTAACCAAAATAATAAAGGTCTGATGCATTAATTTAACTTAAAACATAACCTAAAATCTAACAAACAAACATATCACATATCAAACACAACAATACTATAGTATTAAGAATGTTCAAAATGGCCTCTGGCGTATCTTTGAAAAACAGTTTTCCAAAAGTCCAGCAGAGGGCGCACAACACCCAAACTGGAACTACACACTGATTATAGTGACAAACAAACGAGCTTAATTAGAACTTTATTCAGTAGCTTACAAATTCTTTGTAATTCTGTGTTTCTTCGGACGCAAATAAAGAGTCTGTGGGCTGTAAACATTTGAGATTTTATAATGACACGCCATTTAGAGAGCATAGATCTTGAAAGAGCAGATCAATTATTCATAGGCAAACCACTATTTTAATAAGCCCAATCCGAAGACTTGGATACGCATATCACCAATGCTTTTATTCACCATAACAACCTTTTAATAAACCCAACAATCTCCCTCAAGGATGTTAGGCTAATGCTTGTAAAGAGGTGCAAAGGCATTACATTATCTGTCATAAAATCAAATGCTGTATTGTTAGTGTCATAACAAAAACAAACAAAACATATATTTAAAAAGGCATCAGCCTTAAACTTTAACCCCATGGTAGACATGGTGGTGAGGATGATTTCTGTTGTTTGGGTGCCGTCATCATACATGGTTTATTTTGATTTGAATGTAATATATTGCAGACAATTGCATGCTGTTTATTTAAAGGTTAAAACATATAAATGATTTGTTTGGATGCAAACGTTATTTAGTTATGGATGCCTTTCTGCCTGCAAGGCCCTCCCATAAAAATATTGCAAGGTCAGAGCTGAGTCCACAGCTGGCACACCGTTCAAGGATTAGCTCGAAATAATCACCCAGCTAAGAATTGCCCAGCCATTCAATAACATAAATCATTTACATCAAACACTTCAACAGCACTGGCCACTTAAAATTCAGGCCGCGAAACAACACAGAGTAATAAAAAACAACCTTGAAAATGTGAGAGTGTACTATCGCACACGTTTCTCAAGCTATTCAAGTGGGCGCATCACACTGACATTTATTGCTAATAAATCAAACCAATTATAATTGGGTTGTAGTTAGATAAAGAAGACATTCACTTTATTTGGTCAAATGGTGTTAGAAAAAAAATTCAATGAATATAGAAGTATAAATAGTCCTGCAGTGCTAAAAAGAAATGTAAAAACATAAACATAGGCGTTCTCTTAAATCCAAAGTGAATAACAGTGCTTTTAGAGGAATTTTTCAGCTAAAAAGGAACATTTGTTCATCATTCATTCACCCTCATTTCCAAACTATGACTTTTTATGACACAAAAGATATTTTGAAGAATGTTGTGCCCCACTGACGTCCATTGTTTTGACACAAAACCACAGACACCTTTTTCTTAACTATGTCATTATGATCACATAATGTAAAACATTGTTTAAAATTGTTTTAAATAAAGTACAGCGTGTCACAACACTGGTATGTCAACAACAACAGACCAACCCAAAACCTTAAAATAGCTAAAGCTATAGGCATTTTAAGGAAGTGAATACAGACCTAAATTAATCTACCAGGCACTTCTCAGTTTAAAGACTTTACCTATTGGAAGCATTTACAAAGCCAATGTCTGACTGCATTGTAGAGCAATTTAACCCTCAAACAATTGTGTAATTCCGAAATACATTTGCATATTTAAGATATTATATCCAAAAGCTACTGTAATCTCTTCAAGCTATACATTTCTCAACAACAATGTTTTGAATCAAATCACATTTTCATTCATTGGCTTTTAACTCCGTTTTTTTCAAGCTGTGCTCTTTCCTTGTCTTTGTGGTACATTATTGATGTTGATTGAATGACTAATTTGTACCGCACTTTGGTCAACTGCGGTTGTTTTAAATGTGCTTTCGAAATATATTAAACTTGAAATTAATTAAAGACCCGTTGATGATAATGGGGCATAGTAAGACGCGCAATGCACATATATCAATGGCCAGTGCGTCGAGCCAATGGTCAAACGGGCTGAATGTGACAGCAGGAACTGCGCGCAGTGCGCCGCGCGTCACCAGCGCAGATCGCACCAACGCGCTCAGCTGTCTTCATCGGGCCGATAAGCGTTGACGGGTGAAGCCGGAGGGAAGAGATATGACGGAACAGAAACTGTAACTTCCGAGGAACACAACCGCAGGGGCGCATCGACATGATACTCGTCTCCTAACAGGTACTGTACTGTGCGCTTTGCTCCGACGTAGTCGCCAAATGTATCCGCCTGTATTTCTGATTACGAATGTTTGTTTTCACACGAGAGCTATCGCAATCTGTGAGTTATGCGAAGAAGAATAAAAGTGACATAATGCGTATAGTGCATTAGATAGCATATCTGGTCTTCTGTGAGATTATTTGCTTAAATGTTTTTTTGGTTACCTCCCGGTTCACCAAACAGAAAAAAATACAGTTGAGCTAGTTTCTTTACGTACACGGGGTTAGGATCAGATGAAAAGAAGCTTTATTTGACTCTTTGGCATGACCTAATTCAGCCCTGCCAGCGGCTTGTTTTTGCACACTAACGCTCAATAATAAATGTTTACCCCTGACCAGTGAATAGACATATTCATAAACCAACCGAGTTTCCAAAAGTATAGCAAATAAAGTGTAGAGCTTGTTTATGAACTTTAGCTCTTTTAAAAGCTTTAAAAGTTGTTGTTATTTTCAAACAATAGCAAAGAGTTTTGTGTTGAACTCTCTCTCTATCTCTCTCCATCCTCTCTTCCTGAAAAAGATCTCTATCAACAGGCTAATGTAAATACCAGAGAGGGGCAGGAGAGGGAGGGGCCAGCATTCAAATGTGAAGTTGTCTTTTGGCAAAGGGAAATGTAAATGATCAAAACAAATCATCTAGCAGCACGAATGAGTCCCCGTTGAGCTGTTAGTTCGTGTCCAAATGGCTCTCGTTGTTGCTGCAGGAACACCGTCATGTTCCCCAGTAGTATGAAGACATCTGGTGTGGAGCTGCCAGGAGTGGGTTCGAGAGATGTGCCGCTTATTGGATATCGACCCCTACAGCCAGGGCCCAACGGCACTTCTGATCAGCTCTGGAGGGAGAATGAAAACAGAGCGGCGGATCCCATGCAGGTCAGACACTAATGACATCACGATGACATCATTCTCATTGTGCATATGAATTTACTCATCACAATCATGACACGTATACAGTTCTAAAAAGATGCAGTTGTGAGTCTTATGTGAGAACTATTCTAATAGGATTATCATGACCTACTTTTGTTTTCTGCACTGTATTGCATTGTTGTGTTACAAATTTACGTCAGACATAAACTTTGTATTTATCACACTAAAGTAAAATTTTTGGGCATGTGCTCTGCTTAACATATATTAAAGCGAACTGTTATCCATTTGCTCACAAGTAGCTTTAAAGGTCCACTGTGTACGTTTTTGGAGGATCTATTGACAGCTATGTCTATTAAATTGCATTTCAATGTCTTCAGAGAGCTTGCATATGAAGCGTTGTGTTTTTATTATCTTAGAAGCTAATTCTTTTTATAGTACCTATACTGCGTGTTCAATTGCATGGAATTGCCCATATTGTTTCTACAGTAGCCCTAAATGGACAAACTGCTCTGCAGATCGTGTTTCATAAATATGTTTTTCGTTCGACAAAGAAGCGTAAATGTGACGACATCTCAGCCCCGTGTCAGCTGCCATATTGCTTTGAAAGAGAGTGGTAGAGTTGGTTGCAATTCAAAATCTCAGTGGTAGATTCCGCTAAATTTCATACTCTGGACCTTTAAGTGAGATATCAGAACATTTCCGTCAATTTCGGTGACATTTACATCAGTTCTAGTTCTCACCAAAGTCCTTATATGTGAATACATTTAACAGTAAATGCATTTTAACGCAAATATTTGGGGTTGTCATGCTCAATCTTCAATTCAGGATATACATTCCCACGCAAACTTGTCTGCCATTCTTACAAGCTTAGTTTCACATACCTGCTCCTTTTGTCGCATTAGATCTCACTTGTGGATTAAAACTTGAAACAGGAGACTCTGTGTTGCCGTGACACTATAACCTGGTGATTTAATCTGAAGAGAGAAGGCCTCGTCCTCATGAGAGAAATATCACTTTACTGACACTGTATGCTAGAGTTGGGTGGTTCCCTGAAGTGCTGCAGGCGTTTTGCAAGAAACAAGCTGCCAGTTTTAGTTTAAAGAGTCTATTACAAAACAAACTATAGCAATATCAAGAGGCTTAGGTTAAGATTTGAGTTTTGAGAGAGAAAATTGTGTGCTTTCCGGTGACCTGGTTCGTGTTTGCTTTAGTTTTATACGTTTTGTTTTAGATGTGTCTTGGGGCGGTGAGTTTCTTATCAGCTCGAGGCAAAAGGACTGGTGAACTTCGGCTTGTGGCCCCACCTGGTGCTCTCGCATGTCCTGTGTTTATACCACTGATCTATATAAATGACGGGATTGCTCATGACGTCATCACACTGAAGCTACCGCGCCGTCATGTTGGTATGCCTAAACGTTCTATTAAATCAATAGGGAATATCACATACTAATGATAAAATAGTAACTCACCAGTCCCTGTTTTAATATCTAAAGTCTCACAGAACATTCTTACAACGCAAATGTCTTAACCATGTAAATGGTTAATTATTTAAAGTTAGGACTTTTCCGTCTTATTAGCTATAGAGTGAGTCACGTTCATTTTAATTACAGTAGTGTAAATATCAGATCAGCAGACTCACGAGACACCTCAACATATGACAAATGTGCTTATTCTGAAATCTAAATACATAAAATACAGACTGTTTATGTTCTTCAAGGCAAGAATCTTTATTTCCAAAGATTTAAAACAGTGTGCAATACACACTCACCTGCTACACATTGATTTCTATACGTTGCAGTTCTGCCCAAAATAAACATAATTTATACTCATTAGGTTTTTACTTTAAATTCTGCCATCATTTCATTTACATTAACATTAGTCATTTGGCAGACGCTTTTATCCAAAGCGACTTACAGTGCACTTATTACAGGGACAATCCCCCTGGAGCAACATGGAGTAAAGTGTCTTGCTCAAGGACACACTGGTGGTGGCTGCTGGGATCGAACCAGCAACCTTTTGATTTACCAGTTCAGTGGTTTAACCCAATAGACCACCATCTCCATTTCGGACCTATATACTAACACCCAAGTGTTGGATACAAAAGAATTGATCATTTTTCAAACCGATGGGACCAAATAGTCTTCCCCATCGCAGAATAGGGCATGACAATAGCCACGGAAGCTGGTATGGCGTGAAAAAAACAAACAAATAAACAAGCTGTCATCATTAATTAGGTTACCCCCATGTAGCTACGCTAAAACCTGTATATTAGTCTTTCTTCTGTGGAACACAAAAAAGATATTTCGAGAAATGTCTCATTGGTTTTGTGTCCATAAAAAGGAAAAACAATTGGGACAAGTGTTGTTTGGTTACCAACATTCTTCAAAATATCTTCCTTTGTGTTCTACAGAGGCAAGAAGGTCATACTGGTTTGGAATGACATGAGAGGGAGTAAATAATAAAAAGGGGTGAACTGTCCCTTTAAATCTTGTTTCAAAATCCTAGAGTGTTGACTAGAAACTGCTACGCCAATGTTGGATTAATTCCCGCTCTAAAAACAGAAGGCCCACTCGCTCAGTGTTTACCATAGTAACTTCCCTCCTGTTGAGGTCACGTGACCAGCTCACGTCCCTTTGGTAAATAATGCAAGAGTCCACTATGAAACACACTGGCTCTTTTGTTGGGATTTGCTCGCGTGACACAAGCCGGGCCAGAGAAGGCTCAACAGGAAACTAGATCTGACCAGCTCTTGATTCTTTAATGACTGCGGCAGGATGCATGTGTCGGTCGAAACATATTTGACATTATCACACTCTGTGTTTGTATCTGGGTGTAAAGTCAGAAACAGAGAGGGTGAAATGTTTTTGTGGAGAGGAGGGGTGGATAATAGTTTAGCTTAAAACAAACGCTGCTGAACCAGTTTTTCTAAAGTGGGCCCACTGGCCCTGTTTATACTTGCTATTAAGAGTAATCTCAAGTTATCTAACAACAAGTGCCTAGCACATATAAAGGCATAGTCCAACCAAAAATAAAATTCTGTCATAATTTATCGACCTTCGTGTCGTTTAAAATCGGCGTGTGACTCTTTTTTTGTGGAACACAAAAGATGTTTTGAGAAATGTCGATGTGTGGTGTCCAGACGAAGTTAATCGGGGGTCAACGATTACCAACATTCTTCAAAATATCTTCTGTGTTATGCACAAAAAAGATATACAGGTTTGGAATGACATGAGGACGAGTAACAGTGACAGTATTCTCTATTCCTTTTATGTGAACTATCCCTTTAACAAACATTTATCATGTGACCACTTGCGATCTGATTTCAAAGTTTGTCAATTTTAGGCTGTGCACAAAAGCTAGTATCAACAAAGTAGGCAAACGTCCAGTCAAGACGCAGCAACAATTCCCTCTACATCATCTTAAGAAACAGGTAGATCATATAAGTATTTAATATAACTCATTTAAGTTTGTCTTTCAAACTGTTATTTCAGAATAAGCGCAAATCTCTCTCTCTCCTGATGAGTTCAGTGTGCGCGTAAAGGGAGTGGCGTGTAAACAAAGTGCCTTTTCATACATTTCTGAAGTTGGACGGGTGTTTAAATCTGTTGATGGTTATAAAAGATATAACTAAAGCGCTATTTTCGACAGCCAAATGACACCACAACGCGTCTGTAATATAAACTGCGAATAAACTCTCGCTCGTGGTAAAATCAATGAAACGCGCAACATTCTCGTGATCTGGCAGATGAATCCTTATGGAATAAAGCACAAAAAACACTACAATTTTGTAATGGTTTTAATGCAAAAAGCTAATGATTCACAATGGTATTTTAATGGACACCATTCATTTCTGTGATGGTTTCTTTTCTTTTTATCGGCAGGGTTGTTAGATTTATCATCTGATCTCTTGAGATCAATGTCATGTAGCCTACAGGTATTTTTTGCTTCCTTATATATGTGTGTGTGTGTGTGTGTGTGTGTTCATATAAATATATATATATGTATAAATATGTATGTATACATATCTTACACATAATCTTATGTATTCTCAATGCACAGTATAGGGGGGGCAGTTCTTACGTTTACAGGGGGTCGTGACCGTGAAAATGTTGAGAACCTCTGCTGTAATGTAATAGATGAGAACGTAAAATAGAGGGGAGAGAAGGAAAAGCGAGAAGAGGTATTCATGGCGAGAGAACCAAACAATAGATCTCTGTAAATAGCTCCCTTGTGATGTATTTACGACGCGTTTCAATAAGAACACAGTCAATAGGGACATATCCTGTGGTTTGCGAGGTCGCCGTATACAGTATGTACAGGAGACTATTGTCCTTCAAATATCACAGCTGAGCCCAAACTTCATATGTATAAGACACGTTCTTATGTAAACCATAATCGTATTCATATTCAGAAAGACTTGAATGTAATATTGAATTTAATACAATAAGATGGTTCATTAAAGATAGACAGTTGTATGTGAATAGTAGGTGCAGTTAGAAAAAATGCCTGTATAAAACACACACGACAGGTTTTTTGATTACTTCCCAAAACGTTTTCAGGAATTTCTCGCATTAAGTTATGAGAATTATGCCCAATGAATGATTTGAATCTTTACTAAGAGCAAAGGAGGATAGTAAACACACAGGTGAATGAAGCATATACTATATTGTCTTCAATAGAAGTTCCCTTCACCCTCCCGTGAGGCTGACTAAAGACAGTGAGAGAATGGAGAGGGGGGCAGGAAAGGCAATATGGCGTGACAGCATGTCCTGCTTCCTGTGTTTGTCCACACTTATTCTGCACTTCCTGCTGAAACAGGAAAGACACGGGCTGCGTCCGAAATCGTATACTGTGACAGTACGTTCTGAATTTAAATAAGTAACTACCTATCAGCTGTCAATACAGTACGTTCTATATAGTATGAGTGGGTGTAGTATGAAAACATTTCGGACATTCTGCGTCCGCCATGTTTTATGGTCATGTGACCCGTATGCTCTTTGACCTATGATGTGTGTACTGCAACCTATACATGAGCGTTTATAAAACATACAGTCACAGGAAATAAATTTTTTGGCACTTACATTAAATACGGAGGTCCGCCTTAACTTTTTTGGCTGTATGTATTTGATTTACTTTTGAAATTTGACCGTTGCTCAGCTCCCGTTGCATCTTGAGATAGAAAAGCGTCCATCCAATCCACACTCATAAAAAGTAATAGATAGACCATCCCGAGTATTTCTGGCCTATACTGTTTTTTGCATACTGAGGTTTCAGACCTACTATTCATGACTCTGCGTAATTTCTGCCTACTATATAGTATGGAAGCAGGAAATTTTGGACCCAGCAATGGAAACCTCAGAGACACTCAATGATGCTTTAGCTTACTGGCAAAACTCAAAAGTTCCCGATAGTGATCAAGAGTCAGAGGGAATTTCATAAGACCGACATCTGTCTATGTGTATCATCTGAATTGAAGGTTAATTCCAGATATGACTCAGAGAGGTTTGCTAACAATATTGACTTGGAAGGGAGTTTTGCATCTTGCATTATATAATAACAAATGCAAAAACGGGACTTAAGCTATCCCATCTGAAAAAACACAAATCTACTACATGTAGTAAATACTATAGTATACGATTAAGCTTTCCTGTAGCTAAGTGGTAGGAGCAAGGTGCCAGCAATGCCAAGGTCATGGGTTTGATCCAAGAGATTGCACGTACTTAGAAAACAAATGTATAGTATAATGCAATGTTAGTCGCTTTGGATAAAAGCGTCTGCCAAATGCATAAATGTAAATAGAGTATGCTATAGGAATTATACTAGTTTACCGTAGTATACTGTATTATTTCCCACAGTACATACTTAAGTATACTTTAGTATTTATACACTATATCATTTCTAGTATTTAAGGTTAAAAAAATATAGTATGTTGGAATTGACTACAGTTTACCTATACATTTACTTTTGTAAAAATAAAGTATACTTTTGTAGTTACTCTTGTAGGGTGTAGTTGATTGAAGTATACTATAGTGCATTATAGTAACTATACCAATTTACCATAGTATACCGAACTATCATGTAGAATTACCTATAGTAAGTACTGCAGTGTACCATAGTTTGTACCTATGTACTATAGTATTTATATGCTATATTAAAATATCATTGTATTTATAGTTCAAAAACAATATAGTATGTTGGAATTCATTACAGATTACCTATACGTTTAATGTAGTAAATATTATAGCATCCACCCAGAACTTTTTAGCAATTGTACAGCATAAACTGTAGCAACATGCTAACAACTACTCTGACCACTATTGATTGGCACATCAATGCCTTAGCAACCACCTAAAGTACCCTAGCAACCGAAGAGCAATGACCTGGCAACCACCCCACCGTCGTAAAGTTTTGTACTGGAAGGCACATCTCGCATTTTCACAATCAATAGACGCAAAGTGGAGGATTCATCACCACAAGGACCACACATACTCAAACGCAATACAGATTTGATCCCTCAGCAGGAAGGATGGACCTCTGGGGGTTTGTGTCGACCCGGTTTCAATTCTGCTTAGGGTAATATAATTTGCCTCTGTGGCTCACCTGTGGCTCATAGAGTCAGCTATTTGTACTTTCCGAAATGTGGAACTCAGCTGTTTGGTCTTAAAATAATATAACTACAGTATGAGAAAGCAAACATGTTTCATCGGCAGTGTAATGCACATCACACTATGCGTACAGTATAGAGTAACCACAAGCCCAACATCTGTACTGCCTGCCACTATCTGTGTGTCAATATGTGCTTTCGCTCCAGTATCTCTTTCAGATAAACAGGTGGTGGCTCTAGTCTTACAGTATAGCCATTGGGTTTTTAAAGTTCTCTTGTACTGTCAGCCATAAAATGATGGCTGTTTTACATACTGTAGAAATATGTTGAGCAGGACTTTTGACTTGAAAGAATGTTGAAATTCGAAGCCTGAACAATTGTGTCTATTTATTTACTCATGCTTTATTAGGTTCTTCATACGCTGCCAAACAGGTTTATCAGGTTTAGCTAACAAATATGGGTGAATGAAAACAATGCCCGGGTCATATTTAACCCCCGAAACAGAAATAGGAAATTACATTTTGCATAAAGTAAACGCAATCTATTTTTGGACTAATGTGCTTTTGCATGTAAACTAATTTTAAGCAGATACTCAATTATGCTTTTCATACGATTTTATATCGCAATGCAATCTTTTCACATTTACATTTAGTCATTTAGCAGACGCTTTTATCCAAAGCGACTTGTTTTCTATACGGTACAATATGCTTATAATTAAAAATTTTATAATTTGCAGAATTTGCATAAATAAAGGCAATATTTACAAAACTATCATGCTTTAATTCTGCAAATTGTATCTTTTGCCTCTATGTCGCCACCTCTGTTTATAACATAAAATTGCAGCTTACTTTACGTATGAATGTCTTTACATCTGAAGACATCAAACTAATATTTCCCAGCAAAATCCGACCTGTCAACTAACATTGTGTATCATTATTGTTAGCTTACAAATGCAAAGCAAGGAAATTGTAAAAATGATTATGGTTATAAACATAAACACTTCGAATGAATAATATAGATATACTTTTAAATAATTTCTATGTTTTGATTTTGATATAAAACATGACCCGGCAATTTAATCATTTACCTTAAACAGATAAGTGAAAAAGAGAGAGAGGGAGACTGTGTGTTATGCGTTTGTGTGTAACAGGAGTGGCCTTGTGACGTGTGTGTAAAGGGGGTTGGCATAGTGACGAGCTCAGGTGTGTTTGCACGGCTCCATAACAGAAAGCAAGGTTTAAGCGGGGCCGATACAGACAGAATAAAAATCCTGCTGGATTAATTTACCAGCCTTCTGAAAGCTGATTAAACCGAACAGATGAAACGGCCTGAAAGAAATAGCCTTCTTCAGCAAACTCTGAGGATTTCAAGGAAGTTGGCAGATCTCTGCCTGTCTGGACTTGCTGAACTGAAGGTAGCATTTTATGATTCGCATGACGAAGAGATTAGAAGATTTTACTTCCTGCAAGGAAACTACAAATGCTGTTGTTTCAATGTTTTGTTTCATTTAGTTTAAAGGATTGTCTTAGAGCTTTTATAGAATGAAGTGGCTAGTCATGGTGCTTTGAAAGAGTTAAGTTGGTCTGGCTCTGGCACAATAAATGAAGCTCAACCTTTTTCATTTGGACGTTGATCTCAGTAAGCGATCAAAACATTATTGTGCGTCCAGCGGAAACCATGTGGACATTTATGACATTGCAAGCTGTGAAAATACAAAGCATTTGTTTAAAGAAAGTACGTTAAAGCAGAGGTTTGCTTTTTGGTTTTGTTGCCAAGTATGAAAAGTGAAGGTTTAAAACTCGTGTTTTAAGTCAAACAACCTGAAGTACATTTAGTTTTCAGTACATTTGCAAAATATGAAATTTCTACTGTACTTTTTGTTCGAATAGGGGGAGACGTCCCCGATGAAGACCACCTGGTACTGTCCGCTTGACCTGGTAAGATGGGGTCTAAAACAAAACTGTCCAAGTTCTACTCAATTTCCATCTAAATGATTTGCATAAAAGCATTATCAATGACTAACCGCTTTTCTTTCTCTCTGGTTCAGTCCACTGTGTCGGAACTGGAAGAAGATAGCATCATTTACACCGTGTTGGTGAAGCAACAGCATGGCACCCCCAGCGGCCCGCAGGTAAATCCCATCTCATTTAGAAAACACCTGCCGGCTCGCTGTTGTCCTGTTTATACTGACATCTTCATACCTCACTTCCCAGAACAAAGCATCTCGCTGCCACCAGGTCAAAGCAGGGACAGAGGAGAAACTCGTCCTCCATCTCCTTCACTCCTTCTCTATGGGCGACTCCTCCTTCATCTCTATCTTCCTCTCCACCTATCGCTCCTTCACCTCCACCCAGAGAGTGCTGGACATCTTGATTAACAGGTAGAGCAATGAATCATGAAACAGTTCAAGCGTTCATCACAAACTCAAAAGTTTACAGCCATGAGAGTTTCTACCTGACATCACAGCATAGAGCAGGAGTGAAATATTGTTGTATCGTGACCATTAAACTGTACTGTATAATAGATTTTTGTCTCAGACAAAGTTTTGCAACATAGCAGTGCTGGTTTCATGTCTCTTGCATCACCCCATGGATCTTTTTCTTCAGATTTTGTATTTTAGACATATTTCCTCATTCATTGAGTAATAACTGTACTAAATTGTCTTGCTTTAAACATGCTGAATCTATTGCCAAGAACGAAACTTTAGTAAAAATGGTTATTCCGGTTAAGAACGAATCACCATTTTAAAAAGTTTTAGAGCAAATAAATAAATATTAAGAATCAGATGTATTTGAAATATTATCAATAGGCTTAAAATGTTCAGCTCTTTGTATCACCCTATGACTTACCAGAGTGGCCAAATTGATGTCCAAATTTGAAAAAGGACATTTTCACTATTTGTTCAAATATGTTATTAAAATGTATTAAAGGGATATTGCACCCAAACATTTTTTTATGTCAAAATACTCAACCTCAAGTTGTTCCAAACCTGTATACATTTCTTAGTTCTGTTAAACAGAAAGAAAGATAGTTCAGAACCAAAAGCCTCTAAGTGCCATATGGAATTTTCTTCTAAACTTAGCATTTTTAAAAGGCTATAGGCTCCTGTATATGTTAATGTTCAGTGATTTCACTTTAATGGCAAAACACGACATATTATTATTTAAATAGAATACATTTTAATTTTAACATTAGAGCCTGATAAAAATAATCATGTTAGAAGAAAACTGTCAGACTGCACTTATGAACTTCATATTTAGAAGAATGAAAGCAGCTGTGATTTCTGGGGCACCAATGATTACCATAGAATATTTTTTTTTGCCAGAGGTGCCCTAGAACAGTTAGGTATCCTAAATTCTGCAATTTCAATTTTGTGTTTATCAGTCGATCATATTTTTACTATGGTAGTCAATGGTGCCCCAGTTGCTAACATTCTTCCAAATATCTTTCTTTGTGTTAAACCAAGCAAAGAAATGTACACAGGTTTGGAACTCGAGAGTGAGTTTTTCATGACAAAATTATTATTATTGGGTGAACTATTCGTTCAAAAACGTTCTATTCAGATTCCATAGGAGGGTTAACTGAAGCTCAGCTTTGGGAAGAATTGGGGGGAAAAGTTGCACAAGACATGTTCAAATGGTTACAAAATATTAGTACACTGGGGAATCAACGAATATTAATAACCAATAAAATAGTAGTCAATGTAATGCTGCATTATTTATAAATTCTAATTAATACAATATTTCCATATATCCTGTAGTTGCTTTTGGCCAAATAATCTTGTCCATTAAAATCCTTTTTTAGTGTTTCGTCTATTTTGTACAATACACCTCATATTTTCACGGTTTAATCTAACCTGAAAGGGCATTAAAAGCATACATTGTATCACTTTTGGCCATTACTGACTGTACACAATCTCCGTTTTCTAGGTTGGACAATCCTCCAGGAGAGAGAAAAACAAACACTCGTCAGCAGTTCAACAAGTACGTATTAAATAATATTTATAAACTTTATTATAAGTATTATCGTGTTTGACACTTCATTCTGTTCAGGGCTGTGTGCACAGTATTCAGCACATGGCTGAGTGATTATCCCGAGGATTTCCGTTCTCTGGACGATCCCTCCTGCCTGCTGCGGTTGGCCCCCCTTCTTCCGACAGACCCCTCGGGGACTGAAATCAAAGACAGACTGCTTAGGATAGGCGAGGAGCTGAGCGAAAAAATGCTGCTGTCTGGATCTCTCTCAGGTCAGGATATTTTCGGACTTTTGTACTCGATACAAGAAGAATTTAGGTGTTGAGCTATATTTGCATCACATACAGCAGGTCATTATGTTGCTCACAACATCACACGCTAGGAAGTAAACCTGCACCTGTGACTAAAACATTGTGACACATAGTGATTCTTTCCCTCATGTTTTGTTATTCTGGAGTTACGGCAATAAGGAAAAACGTCTCTGGGCTTTTCTTCAAGGTTGCATCCGTATCTCTTAGATGAACTCAAATTGATTCTGTCAAATTAAATAACAGTGAAGGTCAGTCAGGTCGGTTGTTGATTTAAATGTGGAGTATATCGCTCAGAACATAATTAGAAAAAACATATTTTTAACACTGCCCTTGCCATTGGTTGAATTTATAGTTCACACTCCATCTCACCTCATTGGTTAAGCTGATGCTGTTTTGTTTATACTAGATAGTCAAACTTTAGCCTGTGTTCATTTTGAACCCGCACTAGACTAGACTAACTGACTATCACTGCTATCATCAGTTGTTATATATTCATTTACAGATCCTACCAAAAGTGTGACATCCCCTCCTGACCCCTCCGACTTTGATGCCACCAGCATTCTGGGGTTTCCATCCAGTGTGATCGCAGAACAGCTGACCAGGATCGAGACAGTAAGTCTCACACGTGCTGCCTTTGCATCTGTAAAACACAACATTACATCCAGAATGTTTGGTAAATAACAAATGTTTTGAACTACATAAAAGTTGTCATTTGAGGTGTCTAAAGAAGTCTAATCAGAATTGCTTTCGAGCAATAAAGCTGTTATTAATCTTAAAGGTGTGAAAAAAATGATGCTGCCTCAGCAATAACCTGAAATAAGTTTAAGTTGAGGCATTACAATTAATAATTGAATATAAATAAAAGCTAAACTAAAACGGAAATTTAGTTAACTAAAATATAAATAATACATTTAAAATGTACACAAATACAGTGATAAAATGGCATGATAAAACTATTTAACTATAATCAAATATTACAATAAAAGCTATATTGATAAACTACAATAAAACTGATTTTTTTTAACAACTTTGGCTGCAATGTTGTTGAATAAAAGTTGAAACATATTTTATATTTTATAACTATAATGTTATAACGGTTAATATTAAATTTCTGCTTCTGTTAAATAATACAAAAAAATAGGCAGTGAAAACGTGCATACTTTTAATTGCATACATACTCGCATGCTGTTTGGATGCCCACATTATTAAATATAATATTTGGATATATTTATTTATATATTATTTATATATTATTGCTTTATTTTTCTTAAGGATCTGTTTCTAAAGTTGGTGCCGTACCACTGCCTGGGTTGTCTGTGGTCTCAGCGAGATAAGAAAGGAAAGGAGGGAGCGTGTTGGTCCGTCAGAGCCACTATCAAGCAGTTCAATCGTTTAACTAACGCCGTCACAGCCTCATGTTTATGGAACACGGGTCTGAAGAGCCAACAGCGAGCACGACTCCTGGAGAAATGGATCAGTGTTGCAGAGGTCAGAGCACATAACTTAGACACAGCTGACGTCACGAGGCAAAATAAATGACTACGGGCAAAATCTGTGGTTTGTCTCCCAAACAGGCCTGTAGGACCAGGAAGAACTTCTCATCGCTGTATGCTATTATATCAGCCCTGCAGAGTAACCCCATCCACAGAATGAGAAAGACCTGGCAGGAGACAGACAGGTACACTTAGTTCGGAAACCAATAATATGGATATATTTACACCTCGAAACAGCTTAAAGGTGATGCATGTCATTTCTGTGGCATTAGCACCATGAAATGAAATGGTAAAACAATGCAGTAATACAAATTATAAACAAATACAATTATTAATATTATAATATAATAATATTTTTTTTATATTTCATTTATTTAGTATTTTATTTATAATTTGTGTTACTGCATTGTTTGAACTTTAGGGGCAAGATGCATACAGCAAATACATTTTTATGTGCAACTGTCACAGTTTCAAAACTATTGTGCTTTAACAAAAAAATATATATTTTTCTTCAACCGAATGCATTCAAAACATGTACATTACACAAGAAAGTCATGACTGAGAAAATCATGACATTTTGTGCTGACAGAGAAGCCGTGAAGAAATATGAGGGACTGTCTGACATCTTCTCAGAGAAGAACAACTACTCTCAGAGCCGTGAACTGTTGAAAGAGGTCAGTCACACAACATCACACTGAAAAAAGCTCTGTTCTCTATCAGACATGCATGTGGATCGATTGATGAGTAATTAGCAGGCCGGTCAATGTTCTCTGTCCCTCTGTGTGAAATGCTTATCGGACGCACTGCATAAGTTCAGCCGGGCCTGAAGGACTCATCTTGGCCAAAGCTCTACTCCAAACAAACAATTCAATATAAAGCGTAAAATAAAGAACATACATTTAAAGTCATTATTAGTTAAATCAATTTATCTGTGATTTGTTAAAACAGATTCTGTAATTGTCATTATTTAGTCATAGTAGTTATATGGGCTGTATGAAAGCTACTGACATCTAGTGGAAAAACATCTATGTCCCATGTGCAGCAATGTCAATGTGTCGCTACTTCCCAGAAAACACTCAACAGATTATTGATGTAATAAAGGGGGTGCAGATCGTGTTGATGAGCAGTCAGTTTCCTTATTTTAAGGTCAACATACACCCATTTCACCTGTAATCTATTTTGCATAAAGGGCGGGATTTTATATTTTTCATTAGGAAGTGATTGGATTATAAATAATAACATCATTTGTCGCTCCAAAATTATTTTCCGTTTTTCACAATTGACTATTTTTAGGTACGTGTGTAGGTAAAATGATCATTTCATTTCATTCTGTAAACTCCATGTTTAAAAAATATTGCTTATATTAGCAGAAAATTTAAATGGGACGAACTGGTCAAAATAAAAAATGATGCAATGTTTGCAGATCTTGAATACTAGAACAAATGTTTGCATTCACGTTTTAAACTTCACAGTGCTACTGTTTTTTCAACAGATATTTTTTAAGTTGTGAAATAAATAGATGAGGGAATACAAAACTAAATTAGATGAAATTCAACAGACCCTGGACTGAAATTTCCACGATACATGCAGAACTTAAAGAAAAAACTGAAGTGGTATCTTATTTTCCGTGGCTATCAGAATAAAGCCAAATGGTTGGGGCATAAATGCTTAATTATGAGAGAGATTGGTGATGTCAATGTTAACACGAACCCTTTCACTTGCAGGAGGGCAATTCCAAATTTGCAAATCTTGACACTAAAATCAACAACAGGAGATTCACAGGGGTAAGTCAGCTATATGGCGTTTATATCTAAACGATAATAAATATTTTCATTTGAATAAATATGTCCAAAAATGCATTAATTATACTCTTTAGCGTATATAAACCCAAATCTAAAAAGCTGTTTTTCTGTTGTAGTCCTGTGCTCAGGGCACAGTGCCATACCTGGGCATCTACCTTCGAGATCTCACCATGCTGGACACTGCAGTCAAAGACAGACTCGAGGTGAAATATAGTATACTGTAGTGTAGATGTTACACCCTGTTGTGAGTCACAATTTTCAGAAATAGCAAAAATGAGCAACAATAGACCAATCACAATTAACAATTTACTTTGTTTCTTACAGAATGGTTATATTAACTTTGACAAAAGGCGACGGGTGAGTTTCAATATTATATTTTTAAACCTACAAATAATGTCAGTACAATAAAACAATATTCTCTGAATTCAGGAGTTCGAGGTTATCGCTCAAATCCGTCACCTTCAGTCCTCGTGTAAAAACAGCATTTTCCGTACGGACGAGACGTTTGTTTACTGGTATCACAGCGTACCCCCTCTGCACGAAGAGGAAAGGTCAGTGATGCTTACGTGACTTTTTACTAAACGTCTCAAGTACACGCACTGTTTGCTATATGAATAATTGCCTATGTGTTTTCCAATAGTTACAAGCTGTCCAATCAGATTGAAGCACCGAATGAACCGAGTGGCGGGCGTGGTCTGAACCCCACAGTGGTCATCACACAGTGTCCAGAGTAAGAATTATCATTGAGTAAACAACAGCACTATAGTAACAACATTCATACTCCACACCAGACAAAAGCTTTGTTTTTTTAATTAAAGGTTTGTATTTGTATTACACGGCTCGCTTGAATGCTTGATTCTGATTGGCCAGTCGCGACATTTGCAGGTTCCTTATTCCAAGATAACAACCTCTCAAAGCTAAAAACACACGGTTACCGGTTGCAGCAAATCCTTTTTACAGTTTTTTTGACAAATTAAATATAATTATGCCTTTCAATAACATATGAGACACTATATTAACAAATTTTTCTAACAAATTGCTTGTTCGTGACAGTCTGTTATGAAATAAGCCCCTTTAGTTCAGTGTGATACAAGATCCCGATCACACTGTCGTGGCTTATTTCTGCCATAATAATGTTATCCCTTACATGTAGATATGATGTAGATTAGTGCTTCTAGACTAGTAGATCACCCCAAACCCCCCCAGTCAAGGTGCTTAGTGTAAATGGCAATTTAATTGAATATAAATTAACATAATTACTATAATTTTCAGTTTCTACACTGTAAAATAATTGACTTTGAAACTTTGGCTTGAAATCTGATTTACATTTTTGAGTTAAATCGTATTGGCTTTACAAATCACTCAAAGTTTAAATTATATTAAACTGACTTCGTTGCATTTCTTATATTAAAAATATTTAAAAAAATACAACTTTATATAATAAAAAATGAATTAACAAAATATGTTATTACCATTAAATCAAGTCAAATAATTGTGAGTTGTAAGCAAATCTATTTGAACTTAAATTTAAGGCACATTTTTCATTTTTACATTGTATATATGTATTTACAGTGTATGAATTTATTTTACTAACTTATAAATTATGAATACATCTTTCATCCCATTGAGACTTGCAGATACAAGGGTGTGGTTTAGAAAAAAAGATATGGTCTTAGTTTCCTTTAATCTTGCAAAGAAATTTTTTTGCAATGCCTTTAGAATATTGATTATCATCAAAAAAAATCTGTAGCGGTCATAGTAAATTTTGGGTTACCACAGTTTGACATTTTCTTATCCCCATACCTTACTAAATGAATCGTGATTTTACTTAAAAAAAAATTCTTCATAAGGTATGGTAAAAAGAAAGAGATTTAAATTTCCTATTAATTGGTTGTGTTTGAGAAAAGGACAAAAGTGGACTTGACACTTCATTGTATTTGAACAATCCAGAAAGATTCGAGGTCAACATTTAACTGTAGAATATTATCTTAGATTTGGAGTGGAGTCGCAAAAATTTTTATTAAGCATTTATTTTGCCAAGTAAATCCAGCGGTTATTTCTTATTTGTAACTATTCAAATGACAGTCATATTTCCTGTTGGCTATTCTGAGGATCTAGGCCGGCCATGATCTGCACACACAAGCATTTCTTTCATGAGCTCTTAAGCTCTGTGATACCCGTTTCAGTTCAGTGTAATGAAGTTTTGAGCCGGTGCAGTTTTCCTTTAAAGCACAGACGCACAACATTTGACATCTCTAGAACCGAATTTCTGCTTATCGTCTGCAGTTTACATACAAGTGTGGACTTCAAAGCCACTGCTCATTTCACAGTAGCTTTAAAGTGATGCATTAACACAGCAGTTTACTGTCTATTCAGAATTAAAAGCATGCTTCACATACTAAATTTCTTGTGTTTACATCGCAGTGCCCTCTCTACTGTGGCGAACGCAGTCATGGATGACAGCATATTTGACTTCCCCTCGCCTGTCAATCATCTGCTGTCAAAGCTCTACAAGGTAAGGATGAATAAAGAGCAAGTTTAAATTATATCACAGTCAGTCTGATTCTCACTGTTACTTGCAACTTTGAGATATATTATTTGGGCACACCGGTCTTCTTTTATAATTATTTTAGCTTTACTTTAAGATAATAAATGTATTATTAAAATGTATATATTTTTGGCTAACCTATCCCTTAAGAATACGGTCAAAATTCTTCCTAATTCTGAATCGTCATATTTCAGCATGTGAAATCCCCCTCCGTTTCCTGTCTGGATGTTGAATCGTCACCGTCATCCAATGACGGCTCGCCATCTGTACTGACCACACCCACCACAACCATCAAATCACATCGCCGGTCCGTCTCCTGCGGCCACACACCTATCAATAACAAAAAGGAGGCGGGGCCTGAGATGAGAATCGTCAGAATAAGGATGGATCTACAAGATGGCAACCTGTACAGAAGCATTCTGGTACTCAAAAATCTTCACAAACTCACAATTTTCATATCATAAAACATGATTTTAACTTTGAAAGCACTGTATTTCACGACAACAGTAGTATATCAGACGATCTCTTGACCTAAGAATTTACGTTAAATATGGAACAGCGTATTTTTCTTTGTTGTAATGTATATTCTCTGTGTTGCTTTAGGTTACAAGTAATGACAAAACACCCACCGTCATCAGTTCTGCATTAGAGAAACACAACCAGAACCCCCAGGAGGCCTCCAAATATGAGCTGATCCAACTACGACCCGAGGGGAAAGGTGATGTCGCCATTTCATGTCACACAGTCTAGCTAATGGGGCGGAAAACAGGCACGATTCTATTGGTCTAAAACAATTCAAGCAAGATTGATGTAGAATCTAGTCAAATTCACTCAAATACATTTTACATCACGAAACATAATCCATAAACCAACCTCTATGTGAAAAAGCATTAATATTCGTGTTTAAAATGGACATAGTCCCCTAGCTGCGGCCTCTCAAGCTGAATAGTCTGAAATGACACAGATGAGTGAAGTTCACATAGCGAGTGAGTCATGTTGTCAGGAATGAAATGACTATCTGTTCACGGTATAGGAAAGAAAATGATCATACGGTGGCCGGATGCTTGTAGGGCCATAATGCATAATCTAATGATTTTCATTAGTCAAACATTCTAAAACTTTTTTGACTCAAAGTTTTGATATTGAGCTGTTGCATTTCAGTCTAAGAAATAAAACATTGTTATTAACTAGAGCCATATAAACACATTCGTTTAAGTATAGTAATGTACTTTTAATAAAAGTGTAAAATCATAAGCCATCAAATATAAGAGTTATAAAGTATATGAGGGGCGCTTACCAATATAGACCCAGAATTCCTAGCAATGGTTCTGCACTCTCCAGTAAATCACAAAATGAGAAAAAACATTGCATTAAAATTGGAATTAAAATGAAATGAGTTATACTGTCCATTTAACATATTTAATATACGAATACTTACAAACTTGTGTTTATCATTTCATTTTTTTTATATAGCATTAGACATATGTCTTTATTTTATTTTCACAACAGAGTTAATAGTACCCCCCACAGCAAACGTCTTTTACGCCATGTCCTCAGCCAGCGTGGACTTCCTGTTAAGGCGACGAGGAGGAAATACTCCAACCGGGTCTCCATCACTCGGCAACGAAAGCAGCGCGACCTTCCCACGAATCAAAGCCAAGGGCAGAAGACTGGTCCGAACACTCTTTTGACATTAACAACAGGACCAACATCCATAAAAACTTTCAATCCACATCAGATTTCATTTGAAGATCTGTGACATAATCGTCTACAGTTTATTGAAAAAAGGTGTTTCCTATGTTCTAACATTGAAAGCTTGGTTGAAATGGCTCAGAGATGTTTTTTACAGCTTAATGTTACACAACTTTTCCATTTCATGAAATCAGTGAGTTTCAGACAGGCGAGTACAGTTTGCTGCCGCCAACATTTCCCCAGACTACCTCTGGAGAACCATTGAATACAACGTATTTGTTAAGAAAGTTGTTAAAAAAAGAGCAGCTTAAAACCCGAAAGAACGAAATAACACTTAAAGAAGGTACATACGACTGTCTCAACATTTTAAACGCTGGGCAAACATGACAAGAGATGTCTAAGCTACTGATAACGGCCCAGATACGTCAAAAAAAATGCAAAAAACACTGCCACCAGATAATATCTTTAAGTATGCAAGTTTTGGTTATGCTGAAATGATGGTTGTGGTTATGTACAGGCTTTTTTCAAACGCTAGCTAGTTTGTCTGTCTGATGCCTACGTAGGCATCTGCCTTAAAAAAGAAGCATACACTATTTCATGACTATGTAAATCACCTAGAAATATTGTGTAAAACTGTTCTAAAGCCGAGTGATTTTTTATTTTATTTATCAATAATTTGTATTATTAAATGAATAATTTTTATTTAATTCTACCATTTTAGACTTCCAGTGAGGTCATCACAATGTATTCTGGGATTGCTTTCCCTGCACAGAACACACGACTTTATAATTTGGTCAAAAGAAGACATGCTAAAAAGCATCTGTTTTTTTAAGATAGGAGCATTGTGATGCATTTAAATACTTTCGAAACAGACCTTGAAGTGTGTTGTTAACCAAAATGTCTCCTTCAAAGAAAAAATGCAACAAAGCTGTGCCTGTTATTATTTTTATACCCTTCAATGCAAAAACGTATGATCAACCTGAAGAACTGCTCAGTTGCACGTGAAAACTGTTACACTTGTATGCCGATGAACCTTGCAAACTTACTCACTTGCTGTTGACGTCTCTGTGGGAACTGAGGCAACTGAGTCCTGAAAGCAAGGAAGAGGGGTGTTCTCCATTACATTTCAGTCGTTCCAGTCATTCGTTTGTAAAGTGCCTTAATTTCAGGTGCTGATTCGCAAACGCTGGTCTGGTGTGTTGCGCATGTTGCGGCTTCAGTCCTATTACGTCGGATCTGTATTCTGACGTGTTTGTGCACTACATACTTCCCGTTCTTGAAATAAACTTTAATTTTGATACAACTGACGGTGTTTAGACTCATTTAATGCCATTGAGGATTTTATACATTTTCCAGTAAAACCACTTAATAAGTTTCCTATCCATGCTTTCATTCAGTGAAAATGTAGTAATCTTGTTTCTATGTGAATTGATTATTATGTGTATAACCACAGTTTTACTACAAATATTATGGTTAAACTATGATAACTGTAGCAAGACCATGGTCAATTTTCAGTTGCCATAGTTTAACTATACTAACCATGTTTTTTATATGAATGTGATGAAAGCAAAAAATACAAAAAAATAACGCAATGATATACTTAGAAATACCATCGTATTAACTGTAAGTCTGCAGTACTTTTAGCACATTCATTATAATACACAAAAAACAAATATGTGAACAGTTATATTCTGATTTATTGTTTGTTTTCTTGATATAATGTCAAAAAACGTAATACAGATGTGTGAATGAAAACATAAATCTGTACTAAAAACATTTCAACCTAATTCCCACAATGCACCTCTGTTTTTCCCCAGTGAAGTTCAAGAGTGTCACTTTTGCAGCATTACTGGTAGACATCATAAAACATTTTTCATATGATAACGAACATCATTATTTTAGCAATTCTGTTTGGTTTCTTTAAAGATGCACAGTATGCGTTTTTAAATCTTCTGCATTTAAAAAAATTATTAATTAAATTATGATCTCGATAACATAAAACTATTGAAGTAAAATAAGAGGTTCTCTCCTCAAGCTGCGACATAATTTAAAAGCTACAATCATAAATTGACAGTCCTATTGGATGTTATCTTAATTGTGTCGGTCACACCGTTCCATAAAAACACATTCAGCTATATCAAATCTAAATCATACCTGTTGACACCTATCAGGCAATCATTCTGCTTTTTGTTGAAGTGTCTCATGAACGTATCTTCATCAGTGATATCACACAGCTTTATCGCAAGTCTGGACTTTACCATCACAGGCCTCGCACTGCAGGGCGGCCGTACGATAGGCCTTCCACACCACAGCATCTCGATGACAAACCGTCCCCCCGCCCCTCTTCTCTTCCGCCTCGTCACGATTGATGTCTCCCACGCAGACCCAGCTGCCAGACGTTCCCAAGTCTCCGCCGTCTTTACTGATGGCCCACTTAGAGTGGTCCGCCGTGGCCTTGAATGTGACCCGCTGGCCCGGGGAAATGAGATCCACGTTTAGGACTTCCCAGTTTTGAGAGCAGTCAGAGGGCAGGATGCCCGTGGAGCGACGCCAGAACTGCACCAGCAGGTTGGACTGCAGCGTGGGGGCCACCCAGGAGTGATACAGGTCTGAATATGAATAGCACAAACAGAACTGACTTGACACATTGAAAATTCAGTCATCTTACTTGCACGGATATTGTTTCAAGCCCATACGCTGACATTCCACAATTAAACTTCAGCTCCATTTATCAGTTTATTTAAAGTCTGTCTAGCTTAAATTTTTTTTTGAAATATCAAATCTGAGAGAACCAATCAAAGCAATCTGGAAAAGTATTTAAAAGAATTTGCAGACCTTAATACTAACTCATCACATTTCTCACGCAAAGCTACTTTATGGCTCAAGCCATAGTCGATTTTTATGAGAATCTTTATTTGACAAAGAGTCTTTTTTATGTTCTCATCTGGGTTTGCAAAAAAGCGAGGGTACAAAAAGCCAGAATTTGCATTAGGTTAACTATTCCTTCAACAACAAACAGAACAAATTTGTTAAACAAATGGTGCAACTATATTGCTCCTGTAAAATATACATTTGACTGGCTGTCGTTAGGTGATGCTTACTTTCTCCATTACATCAGTATTAAAACCAAGCCTTACCATTGTCGAAGGATGCACCCTTTGCAAAGCTAATGAACTCTGATCCAGCCAATGAGAGGAGGGAGATGCTGCGATTGGCTGGGGAGGAGGAAGCGTTTTCCCATCTGCCCAGGGTATGTTTACAGAGCTGTGCCATAGCAGGTACAGCAGCGGCCAGGGAAGCGGGAATACTGCAGTCATATATGTGAGGCTGGTTGATTTGCAACTGCTCACCTGTGAACAATATTGCAAATTTAATTTAATTTAATTAATAAGCCGTAAATTTCTCCTAGACAGCTGATTAAATGGACAAAAATAACTTTAGACACAGTCTCCAGTGATCTCACAATTGGCTCCTCTGGAGTTGTAAAGAATGTCATGTCTCAGAATGTAATGTCTTAAAGTGTTCTCAAATTTCCGAACCGATCTCATAGAGATCAATATGAACTCGCAACCTGATCTTATGGGAATTCGTAACTATTTTACTAGGTGGCTAATTTGTATGGATTTGTATGTTGTGAATCGTACAAAAAAAGATGTCCGATTACTAGGAGAAAAATAGTACTAAAGCCACAGCCCTAAAACTAACCTCCGCGTGAAAGTAAATACCACTAAAAAGTCAGAATGAGATCGTGCGAATTTGCGAATTAGTCAAAATCACCCACCACGTAAAATTGTTGCGTTTTTGCCTTGCAATTGTGTTGCAACTCATTATTTCGGATCAAATTTCTCCAACAATTTCTGTACATTACAATAACAGTTATATTGAAAATCGACACAGTAAAATGGACATTTAAGGGTCTAATATCGGAATGAACATACCATGTAGGCCTAGTAAAATAAAACACCTGAGACTTGTATATTAACTAGCAACAAGAAGAAATTCCTATTTTTTTATTTACTGATTTCAATTATTATTCTTAATAAATGTAAATATTTATTGATCACTGGGGTCTTTAATTATACTGCCACTTGTATATATTTTAACTGTTTATATTTAAAAGGTTTAAAGTGACAGTTCACCTCAAATGAAGGTGTGTTCATCATTACATTTACTCATACATTCCAAACCTGTATGCCTTTCTTCTATAGAACAATATTTTAAGATATTTTAAACAATCCTGTTAACCAATCAACATTGGCCTCCTTTGACGTTCATTGTATGGAAAATGTATTTTGTATTCTGCTTCATTATGTTCTCAAAATATCTTCTTTTGTGTTGTGTGAGTCATACAGCTTTCGAATGAGATGATGGCGAATAAATGATGATAGAGATTTTATTTTTGGATGAATTGTCCCTTTAAGGCACTTTTCTTCAGACACCCACATCCTCTTGTAGTTTGCTGCTTTATTATTACACAACCATCTGAATTTTGATTTGAAACGAGATTGAATGGAAGTACACAGCAGCACAGCGGATGGTGTTGTCACTATGGTTACGGTGTCAGTAAGGAGGATCATTTTAACTGTATCTATGGAAACTGCATCCCATAAATACTCTGTTGAGCATAAAGCAAGGTTTTCATTATCGCCGCACTGCATTAGGTAGCAAAATATCAAACCAAGTGTCATCACAGGCACACATTTTTACACGTTACGCGATACATTTTACTGATATAACAAATGTGTTAAATGAACTGGATTCATACCGATCGTTTGAAAGCGTTCGAAAGGATAAGTGACACAGATGAAGTTCTGTCCGTTATTTATCCCTGAGCTGGGGTAGGAAAACCGTCCCTCTGTTTTGGGAGGGGGGAAATGAGGCGTGCTGTGGACCAACCAGAAGCCCTGTTGTTTATCAAAGACAACAACACCTACAACAGAGAAAGTAAACATTAGATGGATTCTCCCAAAATGTGTTTTGGAGTTTTTATTAATGTTTTTAAACAGTTAACGGCACCTTTGGTGTGGCCGCAGGTCCTGCTTGCACCTAAATGCTTCTTCTGTGGGGGTTGATCATTATATAAGATGTACCCAACATCACCACCCTGAAAAACGTCAGCTACATTTTAGCTTTTCTTTAGAAAAATGACTGTCTAATAGATCTGAGGTGTCTGTGAGGAGCATGTGATCTCAAGCAGTTCCTCATTAATTGTGAAACACTTATGTGGACATTAAGTTATAACACACACACTTGAGTCTGGTCTCTAAAAACACATTTTGCACAATCAACCAATTCCGCTTTTTCTCAAACATCTGACACGGATGTTTTATCAGCAAAAATATTTAGGATGTTCACTTCCATTTCTGGATAGAAGTTCTGGTTCAAATCACAAGTTGACACACAGCTAATTAAACTTGTATATTTTAGAAACGTTTTCTTTGTGCATGCGTATCAAATCATCTATAATAATACTTCCATAAAAGTCATGCACCTCACCTGATATTATTTACTGTAGTAATGTGGGAAAGCAGAAACCATGTTCCCTGGGAACACATCTACACTTTGAATAAAAGCATCTGGCAAATGCATAAATGCATTAGTGGTGCGGTGCAGATTCATTAGAGGTGGCAATGCACTGCCAAACTGCATTTTAATGCGAGCACAGTCGGTAACGTTTAAAGTAAGTGTAATCAGAAGGGACAAAAACCAGATACGTGTCAAAATAATCAGATATGCGCATAACCGTGTAAAATCAGCTCTTCAAAATGAGCAAAATGTGCAGACTGTAGAAATCCAAATGCCCAGTTTTGTAAAATGACTCATGAGAGAGTCTCTGAGCTGGAAAATTATTTGTAATGAAAATATATGTTCTGCAAAGACAAAAGCTTGTTCAAGCGAAACTGCGCTGGATTTTCGTTTAAATGTAAACTTATGGATAAAGAACTGTACAGTACCTCATATAGAGGCGCTAATGTTCTCCCAACAGCACTTTGAGTGTCATTTATTAACGTCTTCCCATCAGCCCATCCTTCACTCCCTGCATCCATGTACAAATACTTCAGCCCCTCCTCTGCAGGGGTACGATGAAGGTGTGGCAGTTTGTACAGGTAAAACCTGCAGAAAAAGATGAGAATAGCGTTTGATGAAATAGTGACACACGATACTACAATAGAATATGATAAAAATACAAACTAGCGAATCAGCAACAGACGTACAGTGGGTGCAACATACACAGTTGGAAAATAACTAAGCAACATGATGATTTAAAAATTTAAAGCCCTATTAAATAGAATAAATAAATCTTTCTCAGAATTGAAATATTTTTAATGTGATTGTGTATACTTCAATGTTTGCAATTAGTTTGTGGATAAAATGTGACTGTGCAAAATATTTATTGCTTTCATTAGACAATCTACAAGTATATATAAAATGTATGACTTTGACTGCATAATGAGCAGCCAATAAGAGCCCGGCATAGATAAAAAGCATCTCTGGGTGAGATCCCATAGTAGCGGGTTAATTAAATGCTTCAAATTCAAAGCAAAGGAGCTAAAATTAAGATGCTAATGAGTTTAATATTCTCAAACATAGAAGAAAAATACTAAGAATCTATACTTTAACAAACCCTAAACTTTAAACAGTAGCAAAGAAAGCGTATCGAACTTAAATCTGTGAATTCTAGACCGGTTGCATAAACTGCTTAGAATAGTTTTAGAAGTCGACTCATTTTTTTCAAGACTGATCATAACCATAATGACAGTAAAAAAACGGTAGATTCAGCAAACTTAAATATATGAAAAGTTAGACTGATTAGATCTAACTGCTATCCTTAGTTTTAATACATGTAATAGGAATGTGTGTGTGATAGACGAACCAGTCGACAGGTTTCCCCTGATCATCAGAACACTGAATGGGAGACGCACCTCCTCCACATACATGTAGAAGCAGCAGGAGAACATGAACCAACATGATGGAAATGACAGAACCTGTACAGTTTCATAACAGACTAAATCAAAACACTGGAAAAAACAATGTAACACTGTGTCTCTGCACTATTGATACACTGTTACAACGGCATGTTAAAAGTCAAAACTGTAACATTGTAATGTAATTCATTATTCTTGTCAGTAAAATAATTGTACTGTTAAAGCACATCAACGTTATGTGGTCTAAAAACACGGACAGTACGGCTGATCTCCGAACAGCTGATGAATGACAAATTAAAAGTATTGACAGAAAGGTTAACTTTACCTTAGGAGAGGGCAGTTCAGCTGCAGAGGTTGAACTGTAACTTCATGTCAGTTCATCTGAGAGCGAAAGTTTAAAACCCGGATTTGGAGTTTCTGTCACATGTAGCATGTTGATTCGTTTCAGTAAAGTTGATATACACTAAGTGGATAGCGTGGCAGTTTAAGGAGGTCATGAAGAACTGCTGTCCTTAATCGGTCATATTCGATGGGTTTAAACGTTCATTAGTATTTTTAAATGAGTGTCAACCTATGTTCCTCAACATCATTACTTGTTTGTGTGATGATCAAAGATCCTACGCGTTGTCAGGTGCTACCAGTTACTTTTCTCAACGCTAGTCAGGATTAACCAATCATCGTGGTCTACAATGTGTTGAATAGGGCGTATATTTTAGAGATAGTTTTTTCATTTGCAGTTGTATACCAGGTACACAACTTTAAATTAACGAAGATTTCGTTTACAATTCAATCGCAAATGTTGAAAATTATAAACGCGAGAGAATGGGAGAATTTTGCTCTCTGGTGCGCCTCCCAGAGGAATCACTTTGTTATGACAGAGGAACAGAAACTAAACACCGGAAGAAATTTGACCAAATGTTTCTGTCTCGTGAGGTTGTGGTCTAATTAGCATTCATGAGAAAACTCTACATAAGTTATAAATCGCAATGTAGTCAAATAAAATCGAAAAGTTGGACTCTTAAGAATAGTTTATTGTCTATTGTATTGCTGTCACCCTTAATTATTGGAGTGTGTCATTTTTATTGTTAATAACTTAATAATTTACAATGTTCATAATTATATAGAATAACTTTAGTTGTCTAGAAATGTATGGGTTTAAAGTGTTTTTAAAAAATATTTCGTTTCGTGCCGAAGTCAGAGCTGTACTTCTATCGTCTTACCAGCAGAGGTCGCTATAGTCAATTTTATCTGCAGTCATATTTGTACGCAAAAGAATTACTGCATTATCCTACACACCCACTTTAGGTCAGGTCTGTGAATGCTTTATTACACAAACCAAGGATTAAAATCAAGTGTTTTAATAGGAAGACGTGTGTAATGTGGTTTCTTCCCGAACAGGGCTTTAAAATACTACTATACAGCATTTTCTATAGCCAGATACAAAACCCACTTTTAATTAAACAGACCCTAAGTAACAATAATCTTCAACATGTCAACTCAGAGGTTTGTTGCAACCTGGTCTTTATCCTTAAAACAAAACATAGACAGACAAATGATGCTGACACCTAAAAAACAGCCTCACTGTCTTAAAAAATAAATAAAGAAATTGACACTATAATGTCCATATCTATGTATAATTCACAGTTTGACTTACAGATTTGGGACAATGGTCTTCAGCTAACTTAACATCAACTTGCAAAAGAAATGCTCAAGTAAAAGGTCTACTTTTCGGTAACAGTTAAATGTGGTTTTGATACAAAAGTAAATGATGTAATTCATGTTTTTTTAAGTAAATGGTGAAAATGAAAGCTCAATAATAAATCACAGTGATGTGAAAGCTAGCTTAGATGCCCTTAATGGGTTTGTAAGGGATGAAGGGTATGTGGGTGTCAGCGACTTGTGGTTATTGCTCTGTGCACCTTGCTGAAGGTGGAGTAGAGTTTCACTGGAGACAGACCAGGAGTTCAGATGCTTAGAGAGACGGGGCATAAGACAGACGTATGCCAACCACATTCACTTTTATTCCTTACCAACTTCTGCTTTCTTCGGGACAGCGTCCCACGCTGTGCATCCGTTCATCTCTCTCTGATGGCAAAAATCTCTCATCAAATGCGTGTTCCATTCCACAGGCAGCTTTGAGTGCTACGGCGGAGACAAACATCATCAAAAGACAGGTACCATTCTTCGTTATTAAAAACTATGCTATATCATTATAATAAAGTTGTTTACAGTGTTTTTTGCTTTTACAATGGGACAAGGTTCCAAATCTGAGATGTGGAGAATTGTGACCTTCATTGTCTCTACGGCTGTGGCAGGTAATAATTTTGGACACATGTGATGATATATAGATAGATGGATAGATGTGGCCCTTGGTAAACAGGTCATGTTGTATTGATCTGCCATGCCCTGTTTTTCAACAACAACATTCACCTTAGTCTGATCAATGCTGGCCTCTTTCGTTATTTTTCTTTGTTCAATAGGAGTAGGGGCCAGTTCATGGCTCATCTATTTCTCCAGGAAGGACATCTGCGTTTGGGCAGGGACTACAGTAACACTGCCATGCAATTACGACTACCCCTCACCCTACAGCTCAACACAGGTGATGTGGTTCCACATCTCCGCGGAGACCCTACAGGAAATCGCTTTCCATTCTGAAGAAAATAAGATGAGTCCTTCGTACAGGGACAGGGTCAAATACATGGGTGGCTACAAAAGGTGCAGTTTACAGATCACAAACGTGAAGCTGAGCGATGCGGGAACGTACCATTTCAGATTCGAGACCGATCACCAGCAGGGCAGATGGACGTCACCTGACGCAATTAGTCTTTCCGTCACAGGTGAGGTTCACTTCAAATGTGCAGAGTGAGTTTTTAATTTTGACGTTTTATTGGTTTTGATATAACAATGTTCTAATTTTTAGATTTTTAACGTGAAAAATGTTAGTTCGCCATCTGTAAATAGTGTTTTTGCACAGCGTATATGCTGTGGCGTGTTTCAGTGGTCGTTAGCTTCTGGGAGTGACACCAATTTGAGCATGAGGGCGGGATTACTTGTTTTTCTCGACCAATGGCAGACCGCAGTCGCGCGAAAGGGCGTGTTTGGGGAAAGTTTGCACCATAGTGATGTTTTGCAGATCGAAAAATATGGGTTAAATATTATAGACTATTTAAATTGAGCCGTTCCTAAGTTCTCTTTCCGCAGAGTTTGAACTAGAACTGTAAGAATCCCCCATTTTAAGTTGATTAAATTATTATTTTATTTAATAATAATTGAATGAATCATTCTTTAACAATTGAAATCATGTGACAAATCAAAACGTTTTTGTGCCTTTAACCTAGAAAAAAGCATCGCTCCATTCCATTTTATGTGTTAAAATAGCGGCCAGGATTAAGTGAGAGCCGTTATCAATAAGGCGAAATGGATATCAACCAATAGGCTGAGCTTGGGGGCGGGATGACATGTTTTCCGTACCAATGGCGGAAGTTTCCCGGGCGGAAGTGTCGATAAGTGTGTTTGAGAATACCTGTTTGGAGAGGATCAAGACAGTGGCATCTGCTAAACAAAGTTCAATATTATAATAGCCCAAACTTATGGCTTTGGTTTGAAGAAATGGATTTAATTAAATGTTTTACCCTTTTATATAATACTTCAAAATACCCTCTTTTTATTACTATTGCTTTAATTCATAAGGATGTGTCGTGTACCGACTGTGTACAAATCTTCTCTTGGTTACAGAGCTTCAGGTTCACGTACATCCACCAAGAATAGGCAACATGTTTGCTGCAGGAGAGACAGTGTTCATGAGCTGTGTGGCCCAAGGTTGTGCTGCCCCTGGCAGGAACTTTGCCCTTTATCGGAATGGGGTCAATTTAGGGCAGTCGAGCAAGATATCAGCCATCTATAATTTTGACAGCCAGCATGCAGGTACCTACACCTGCCGTCCAATACCTCCTCAAAATGTTCAGTCACCTGGTGTCGTCCTAGCTCTTGGCTGTGAGTAAAAACAATTCTGCTGCTCAAAATGATTTGCTATTTATAAATATAAATATAAATGACATATATATCTTTTAGATACTCCCCGTTATACCACAGTGCAGATCATCCCCCGGGAGTCGGTCAGAGAAGGCGATTCAGTGACTCTGACCTGCAGCAGTGATGGAGCTCCGCCAGCAGAAAGTTTTTCTTGGTATAAGGAAGGAGAAAATAGCAGGGTGCCGGACAGCTTTAAACCTGAGCTGAGGTTGTGGAGTTTGGACTACAGGGACCATGGAGAATACTTCTGTGTGGCCCGCAACCCGCTTGGGACAGGCCGTTCCAGAGCCGTTCTACTGAATGTTACCTGTGAGGCTAATCAGATGCTGCTTTGAAAATATGTGTCGATGTTTTTCATCTTGACAATATAAACTCAAATAGGTTTCTTGCAGCTTTGCAATCTGTGGAGGAAATGTCATTCTATTTTGGTCAACCAAGGCACCAGACATTTGAACTTTCCACTTGTCTTATTTCCTATTTTTCAGTCTCGTGAGCTGAATTGTGAGTTACACGTTTCTTTTACTGACTGGTTCTTGTGTAATCGCTTGGGTTTTGGCAGGACATTATGTCACATTGTCACACATTGTCTGCCATCCTCCAACAGATCAAAGTTCAAATCAATGTGGATTTTTAAAGCCACATGATGCTCGGCTACGAAAGAAGCATTTGCATAGATTCATGAAATTAGAACATCCTGTTTTCACTTACAGTAACAACAAACCTTTTGGATTGTTCTGGGCCATATAGTTATTTTTAATATCACTTTCTAGAAGTTTACCTCAAAATATTTTTCCAAAAATTTTGCTTTCAGACTCCCCAAAGAACACAAGAATCCTGACCAGTCCTAAAGGCGACTTCATGGAAGGGTTTGCTGTCAATTTGACATGCAGCACCAACGCCAATCCTCCCGCAGAGAGATACGCCTGGTACAGAGTGAACAGTGGTCAGCCCTGGACCAAAGGCACTTCCCAAAATCTCACCTTCCTCAGCGTGCGTTCCCACCATTCTGGACAGTATTACTGCACTGCATGGAACGTGTTTGGCATGGGGACATCAGCCACTATTACCTTTTCAGTGCTGTGTAAGTTTATTCCAATTGTGTGAACCTAAAGGGCTCATCGGAAGAACATTTTTAACAAGTTGGCATGATTTATTAGGGTCTTCATGAAATGTCTGTGACATATTTTGCTTAAAAACTCTCAATGGTTGTGTAAACGACACCCTTTTTGCTCTTTTTGCCTATACTCACAGCATCCCGTTTTGGTGTATGTCTCCTTAAAGGCTAATTAGTTACGGTGCTGGTCCTCGGTGCACACCTCCCAGAATGTTTTAAATTCAACCCGATTCAACTACCCTGGTTTAACTTATCAGCCTGTTGGTGTGTAATTTAGGGAGATGCATGCTATGGCCATGTCCAGGGTATAAACATGCAGATGAATGGGTGGTAATATTATAATAAGACCTCTTTCTGTCACAAGAGAAGCGAAATCTGATCGGCTCGATTTCTCTCATGCTTGCAGAAAATGGCTCACCAAAACAAAATTACCAGTTCTTCTTTTTCACATTTTCTGAGTTGCTAGATGCACCGGGGACCAGATTATAGCACTTAAACACAGAAATGTTTTGATTTTCATAGGATGGGCCCTTTAAACAGCTCATATTATTATAAAATTGTATATTATGTAAATATTTAAAAAAACAGGTATTTACACAAATGAGGCCTAAATTTCAGTTTATTTTAAATGTGCAGTCACTTAAATTGTGTTTCTCACATTCTAAACTTTCGTTCTGACTGACCTCTACTCTCAGACGCCCCCAAAAACACATCCGTGCTGGCTCGTCCCTCCACCGTGATCGACGCTGGCAGCTCGTTGACGCTGACCTGCAGCAGTCAGGCCAACCCAGCGGTGGAGAACTACACCTGGTACCGGATCAATGCGGCTGACGCCTGGGAAACTCGATCGGGTCCCAGATACATCATTCCTGAGGTCAGCCTTAGAGCCAGCGGGCAGTACTACTGTGAGGCCCGCAACCGCATCGGAGTGCACAGCTCCCCTGTTCTCACTGTCAAAGTTCGAGGTTTGTGCGCTACACAGTGTTTGTTTGTTGAGCATCAAATAAATAAATGTTCTATAGGCCAAATGCAATGGACGTGCATGCTTATACAGTATGTGATTTGCATGTGTTGCTCATGATTTGAAACATGTATATGATTCCAATGTTTTTGGATTTTATTGTGATAATAATATGTTGTATTGACTGTATGTCAAGGTCGACTGAAGGTGATAGCATTGGCATCTGCTGTGGGTGTTTCTGTCGCACTGATCTCATTAACCGTGGTGGTCATGATCAGGTGACTGTTGAATTACACATGATAATGCTGAAAATTATATCTTTTCTGATCTTACATCCATTTCATGTTTCTTTTGCAGTAAAAACATGCATCGTGTGGACACTGAAAATCTCACAGAGGATAAACAGGTCATTCATTTTACAGAAATCTCATCAAAAAACCTCTTATTAGAAATTAATCGCATGTCTTGCTTTCAAAACAGCATTCGCCAGAAGGTGATTTACCAGTATGCGAGACTTTGTTCAGGGAATCAACTTCAGAAACATTTCTTCTCAAGAGTGCAAAAATGGCAGACATTCCGGTAAGTTGTTTGTCCGAGCAAGGTTATTAAAGTTCACTTAAACTAAAGCTATTAAACATTGCAGGTTATTGAAATCAAAAAACATACTGGCCTGAATAATATTTAAAAATGTATTTCTGAGGCAACATTAAATGGAGTTTATTTAATTAAGTTTGGGAGGAGCTTGATAATGTAATCCAACCAATCAGCGCAGAGTAGACGCTATATAAAGCATCTGTACCATGACAGTTTTGCAGCATCCCTCCTTGACCCCATCGCCTCACTCTACTCGTTTCTATCGCTGTATGAAGGGGGGAGTACTGTGGGTTTGGGCCAAAGTTCCCAGCTCAGACAGGACGCCCAATATGTTTTTTTATCTGACCTGATCACATTAAGGAGAACTTGTGAATTTTAATTCGGTTTAAGTGGAGGCATTACATTTTATTTTAGTATTTATTGAGAGAAATGCATTATAATACACCTAACTACGTCTTCAGAGGTGTATAAAGACATTTCACTGCGTTGTGTTTTATTATCTTAGAATGAGCTATTTCATCTACATTCATCGCAGGTACCCTTACATGGAATTCACCATGTTGTTTCTACAGTAGCTCTAAACGGACAAACTGCCAGAGAGTGCATTTTGTAAATACATTATCTCCTTCGGCAAAGAAGCGAAAACTTGTCAGCCACCGTAGTGCTTAGAAGGGGAACAGTGGAGTGAGCTGTTGGTTTCAGTTTGCAACCTCATCACTAGATGCTACTAAATTTTACACAGTGAATCTTTAATGGAGTAAATGAAAATGGAACTAGCAATGATAAATGTACCTTGAATGGCCACATACAACATAAATAATAAGTAGGAAGTAGATATCAAACTGAAAACAAAGTTATTATAACCCTGTGCGTCATCCACTTGCATTTCTTGCAATTTTGGGCACATTTCATATTTAAATTAGTTACCCCACCTGGTGTGACTGAATTTGATACACTAACATGTCATAAAATTCCCTTAGAGCCGGCCCTCCTCATTAGCGTACTAAGCAGCTGCTTAGGGCTGTGTGCCACTAGGAGGCCCCCAAGAGGACATGTAATTACAGCTTTTTTTGTGATAAATTCACAACAAACATCCATTTTCTCACGTATTGTGGTACCCACAAATTTTTCTGTGGTGGGTGTCAAATTTGTGAATTTACTGACTAAATGCAACATTCCAAAATCAAAATAAGTGAGGTGTCCAATCAAAGGGAAGGAGGTGGGAGTTACTGATTACAGAGCCAAGCACTGACCTATCAAATCAATGAAGACTGAGCTAACGTCTCGTCTTCAGGGGCCCGTTTCAATAAGGAAGTTCAACCAACACCGAGTTAAAATCTGAACTCTGAGTTGATTTATTCAGAGAATCGCTACTCTGAGTTTTCATTTTCAGACCAGCTGATTTGAGTCAGTTCAATCCACTCTGAGTAAGTTCACTCTAGGTTATGCGCGTGCAGCATGGCGATGAAAACCCATCATCAATTGAGTGAAGATAGCACGATTCACCATGGCAAAGGCACGTGACAAAAAGCGCATGATCATTTCTCGCCAATCGAATTGAAGGTACTGTTACAAGCGTACGGTGAATATGAGCACATATTTAGAAAAAAAATTATTCACTTGTTAATGCACAAGTTTATATGTCAATCGCTTTTATATTTATTTTGTTGAAACTGTGAAAATGGGAATTATATTTAACTCGCGCGCTCTCGCTCTCGCTCTCTCTCTCTCTCTCTCTCTCTCTCGCTCTCATGTAGGTGCAATCCTTCTGCAATAAAAATATCTCGGCAGAAGCTGAATATGAAATATAAGAACATCTTTCGTTCAGGAAAGTTTAAAGAAATAAAATGCTAGTAGGATACCTGATTGGGAAATGTTAAATATTCTACTTAAACTTGCCTTAAAAGTTAAGATAAAACGTCCAAACGGGGCCTCACAAATCTCCTTCCGACATAAATATAACTCTCTGCGAATTAATGCAGGTTCCTCATTTATGGGTTCCTGAATAAACGGACATGACATTTTAAGGTCTGTGTGACTAAATTGAGCGCGATTAGGAACACGAATCAATAAACAAATGGCGTATGGAATTTCAACACGGCTCGCGCTTCAAAAAGGGGCGGAGATTGTAACAAACCCTGGGTTTGCGGAATAAAACCTGCTGCCGACCAGGTTAGGTTCACGGAGTAGGTTACTCTGGTTACTCACTCGGAGTATAAGATACCTCGATTTCTGAAATGGGCTTGACTTACCCCGTGGTCGCTGGTTTGACATACCTGGCGTTCTGAAACCAAAAACCCTGAGTATTCCGTTTTCTGGGGTTAACTTACTCTGAGTTTGCACTTACCCTGCTTTCTGAAACGGGGCCCAGCTGTAGTTCTGCAAGACGCTTTATTTGACAACATTTAATATTTGACAACTGTTTAGTGTTTAACAATAAAAATGAACATCCGACAGTATTCTGGGGTGGGCTGGCCATCTGGTGTTTATAGCCGGAACGGACGCTTTGGCCGCGAAAGAAAAGACACGTATGCATGCCCCCCTAGTCGACAGACTTAACCATGCCCCCCCCCACCGTGCGCATGCACCCCCATGCGCACCTCAACCCCCCCACCCCCCGTCTACAGAAATTGTGGAGTCCTATGTAGGCCAAAAAAAGCCAGTTCGCATTTTTCTTCCCTATCCAGCCCTGGTATTTACTGATGCAAACTAAAAAATGCTGATTCCAATGACAAGTATACAATTTACATAATTTGTGTAATTTATAATTATCTGTTACATTAGCGTTTTATTTGGGATAAGATTAAGAAAAATTGTTTGCTTATATTAAATTAATTTAATGGTTATTAAGTATATACACTAATTAAAAAAAAAATGAAATCATTCTCATGGGCTGTGATTCTAAGGTTGGAAGTAACGAAATTATCAAATGTTTTGACAATCACAATACCTTTGTAATGCAAGGTTTATGTGTTTTTTTTATGACATTACTACATCCCGAACACAGCTACAAATAATAGAATTGGGTGTGTTAGGTTTAAAGTATGTGTGCAAAAAAATCTAACATTGTATGGGGGGCACAGGGGGACCTCGAAATAAAATTCAGCTTAGGGCCCAGTAAAGGCTTGGGCCAGCCCTGAATTCCATTGTGTTGATTTGGTCACTGTCTATTATACACTATTTAGGACTGATGATATGTGAATTGAATGGTGCATTTGTTTGTTTCAGATGGTTGTATTTAAGCAGCAGGTAGGGAGTAGACATTGAGGCAGCTTACTAGGTTTTGGAACCAAGCCATATTGTTACCACTGAAGAAACCACAGGATATGACACAATGATTTTATTTTGTGTCTGTTCAGGAGGAGCCAGAGGAGGTGTATGAGAGCGTCCACCCCTCCATCGTGCCCCTGAAAGAAGCTGCACAGAACACAGAAGAACCCGGAAAAATCAACTACATTACGGTGCATTACTCACGCATGCCCAGGTTAAACACAGTTACACAATTTATACGTGCTGGTTTGTATCCGTCCGGTAACATTGAGTATTGCAATGTTGTGCTTTTGTTTATCTACAGTATGGACCAGGTCAAGGTCACAAACATATCTCCAGATGGTGAGAAGAAACTCAAAGATGACCCCAGCGTGGTTTATACTGTTCTCGCCAAGCACCAATACCATGGGAGAGAATTATCTGGAATTTGAAACATGGATTCTGATAAAATGAGTGAGAGCCAGTGACAGTAATTTCTACATGGATTTTTAAATACAAACGTAAAGCATTTATGGACCATTGACATTATGTAGCTTGCACGATTTAACACTAGAGAGTACGGGGTCGTCTTGAGCCAAAATGCATTAGATTTGTCAAATTGTCCCCAGTGTTTATTCCAAGTCCAATTGTTCAGATAAGTCATACGGTTACAAAAATAGTAACCATTTCAATGTTTATATTGAATAATCTCATGATGAAAATGTCCATAACACTTCAGAAAACAAATTCAGTAAGAAAATGTTTTATTGGTTTCATACAAGAATACATTTCTTACAATGCTAACATGACATCTCTTTTTTTTTTGCTCCAATCAACACCAATCAAATTTTTTAATTCATTTATTTATAAGTTAGTTCAGGAAAAAACAAATCTGCACAATAGTGACTCATCTTGTTTGTAAAACAACAATTAACTAAAAAATACTGAATAACTTGCTTGCAATTTCATAATTTTAATGAAAATAAACTGACATGAAGATATTTTGCTTAACCAGATTTTTAAAAAGGGACATTTATTTTTCAAACCAACTGTAGGCTCTACGACCTCCTATATCTCATTGCATACGTAAAATGAATGAATAAGTTCTTCGAAAACTAAAAAGATATCAGAAAATGATAAAAACATCATATACATAAATAAATAATGGTCATTAGAGACCTGAAATAATGATCAAAAGAGCAAAATAAGCATTTTGCAGAACCATGTGTGTTGAACGGAGTTTCTCATTCTCTGTGCTTCGTTAATTGGTGATGTTCATTATTTGAATTGATCTTTACATCGCTCTCCTGAAAGATAAAAGATTTTCCATGAGCTTCCATGACCATCAAAAACAACATGATAATTGAGTGTGTTATGGAGGTGTGTCGCTTACCGTGCCTTGCATTGTATGCATATCAGAATGACAGTTATTATAAAGATGAAAAAAACTCCAAACACGATTCCAATAGTAAATGAAGATGTCTTTCCAGCTGTAAGATACAAAAAAAACGACCAGGTAAGACATGTTTTATATGCATAAATAGTCTGTATCCATAGCAACCATAATGACATGAAATTGCTGCATAACTCCATGTAGTGTCAGTCTACAAAAAAAATGATGTATTGTTTTGATATTTATATGTAAACATGTATTGATTTATATGAACTATTAATTTCTTAGTTCATCCGTCACTGTTAAAGGAATTTAAGGTTCTGAGATTTTATAAAGAAAATTCCTGTGCAAGAGGAATTTGAGGAACAGTGTCATGTCAAGAGTTATGACTCAACTTCTGATAACTTTGTTTGCTGAAAACAAAGCCAAACTTTTACTTGTGCTTTTTATAACAAAATATATTTCTCACAAAATTTATGTTTTCATAGTTGTGTGGGGGTTTAGTTCATTTTAAAACAGATTGACTTATCAGTAATATCAATGCTACAACAGTCAGGGATAAAGTTACAATTGTGATTATAAGTATTGCCTGTTCTGAATGTGTGTCTTACAGATGACAAGAAGTGTAACTCCTCTCTGTCCAGGAAGTTTGTCCTTCAGGTGATCTGTAATGAATCGAAACACGTACACGCCACTGTCCTCTGACTTCAGATCAGATATCTTCAGAGAGCAGTCTTTACTCCCTGTCTTCCCTAAAAACTTCACCCGGTCCTGGTATGAAGGTTCAGGGAATATTCCTGCGCTGTGGTACACATATCTTGGAGTGATGCATAGGCTTTGATTTAAACACCACATCTCTGATAGAACTTTGCATGGTGTTTTCTGATCTGAGTCCTCGGGGTAGTCATAAGTGCAAGGCAGAACTATAGATGACGCGAGATGAGCATAGACTGGCTCAGCTGGGACATGAACGGTCCAACCAGCAGCAAAGATGCCTAGAATGCAAGCATACAAGAAATCATGACCCTATAAAAAATGTCTTATGTATTAGCTAACACAAAAAATGTGCAATTACAGTATATGATAATTACCGTATGTTAGCTAATACAGATTGTCTGTTGTCAACTGGTTTAGCTCACTGTCCATAACAAAAAATGATCCATCATTCTATCTTATAAATATACTTGTACAGCCTTCACTGTATTTTATAGATTTACTCATTTGTGTGTTTAGAAGAAACACATGAGACCTGAACACAAGCGATTTAAAAAATAATGTCATAATATATGATCCTAGTTTTTCTTTTAAGATTTAATCTCACCTGATAGACTGAAAGTCATCAGTGTCCAGATGCCTGGTAGCAGGTTCGAAACCATTTTTATGTGTGCAGCACTAACTTCTGGTTCTTTACACGTCTTTAACTTCTAGTTTTTGTTCCTCTTTGTTCTTCTTTGACTATTTGTCAGTATAATGTCATCATTTCCTGGACTCCCCACTTGTTTTTGTTTCATGAGCATTATGTAAGGGACAACTGAGCTAGTTTGTAATAAGTGTTTTAAAGAACAAAGTGTAACACTTAAAATAGGCCTATTGTAAAATTTCATGAAGAAAATATTTTACCTACATTGAATCAGATTAATATAGGCCTATATATTTCATGTTAAACAGTGAACAGTATGTGTTAATACCCAGCACTATGATTTAAATCTTTCAGCTCAAAATCAAGAATTTAGAAATGTGTTTTTATTTTGGTTAATGTCGGTACCACACGGAATACAAACATTTGAGATCTATTCTGAAACCTTATAATCGTGCAAAAAGGCTGCAAGTAGTTTTTGTTTTAGGTCATCACCTGCTTCACCCCAAGTTGTGATGCGCGCACACACCGATTACCTGTCCAGCGCGCGCGCACCTGCTCGTACCTGCGGCCCTATGCGCACTCTGCTGACCGGAAGAGGGAGGATTCATGCCGTGCAAACAGCAGAAAACGGGAGAGAGAGTGAGGTGAGCAGCTGTCCAGATCATTGGAGAATAGTATCATTTAAGGGGGAGAAAAGGCTGGCGATTCTCCGGGGAAAGCGAAATGTCAACGCGGATATTTGAAGGAAACAGCTGATTTTCTTCATCGAGTCTTTGTTTTATATTTAAGAGTTTATTCAAGAAGCTGCAGTAAAAAAGGTAAACTTAAAAAAAGTATACAAAATGGAAAAAAAGTATTTTCATCCTGTATGTCATGTTTAATGTAAAATTTTATGTCAATGATGATGATAATAGTCAGCCAGACTAACTGTAGGTCCTAATGTTGAATTTGGCTGTTCAGATGTCGATTGTCAGGCCCTAATATATAGAGCTACATCCTTTAGTATTATATCTACTCATTTTCTATTTTAATGTAAAATTAAAACATGTTTTTTCTTGGACTTGAAATAGGCCTATGCTAACTTTTTGTGAACATTAAAGTATTAATTTTCGAATTCATTCATTTAAATCCCAAGTTATGGAAATCAAAAGGGATTTTTTTATCTGAATACAAATGTGTCCGTATAAATGATAACGGCTGTTAAGCATAGAAATTAGATGTGGCCTGGTAAATTGTTCACTCACTTTGCCCTTTGGTTTATTTAACTTGTTTAACCCATCTTGGTCCATGACCGTAGCTGGATTATTTTTATAAACTTTTTTCTCCATCTTACATTTTCAGGTCAGAGAAAAGAAGGCAAATCAAATTCAGCACAGTTTTAAGGAGGCATCATTGGAAAACATTTTTTCATCTTCTCGAATTGGATTAAAATGAAGGAGAAGATTGGTGAGTGCTCACACAGACTGATATTCCTCTGCCATTTTGACATCAGACGACTTTTGTTAAAGATTAACCAAGCTGGCTTGTGATATGATGTTATTCATTTGTTTTGGTCAAACTGGAACTGTGTGCGTTGACAAGGCCAAAGGGTTTCAAACATGATATGATGTGGAGTGCCCATACAGCCGTTTATGTCATATGCGTCCTGAATAGATCAGGGAGGAGTGTTTAAAGTTAAATTATGTTGAATTAAACATTCTGTAGCAAATTTTGTTTAGATGTGAGCTTGGTGTAATTTGCACAACTGCTGAAGTTCTTTTCATTACGTGAATATTGACTGTTTCATTACGTTTTTGAACACATTTCTTGCATTGTATCAGATCTTAGGGGTCAAGGTTTCAAGTGTTTTAAATGTGCAGTGTGATGAAGCAATCAAGAAATTGTTCACATTTGTGTATAGCTGTAGATCTTTTGATAAAGAAATTGGAAATATTACCATAATACTCGACAAAAGGTGTGTCAATAGGCACCTACAAAGCACATCTAGATTTTGTTTGATTGCGATGAGGCAATTTTTCTCATGAGCTCCCATATTCCTACTTTAGTATGTGCCGGACACAAAAATTATAAATCTCAGATGTTAGAGAAATGATCTGGACCTGAGACACAAGACATTCCTGATACATTTCATAAATAAAAATTTCAAAATTGTTGGGAATGTTCAAGAGTTGTTACATTGTGATCATGCCAACAGTTTTGTTTCTGTGTTGTGTGATACCGCGACTGACTTTTAGAATGACTTGAACATTTTTTACTTGCATGTATTTCCTCACAGTTTTGTATAATTTTATGATTACTTTGTATTGAGAATCGGCCTGTAATTTCCATCAAACAGGTAAAGACATCTTAAGCAGAGAGAAAGAGAGAGAAATAGAGAGAGAGGGTAGTGTACCACGAAGAAAGTTTCTCTCTCTCTCATACTCACCCCCACTCAGACAAAAGAACTACTTGTTCTCTGGTCAAATAGGTCACGGCAGGTAATGTGGAGAAGCAGACCGAGGCGATGAGGAGGTGAAATCCTCTGGAATGACACATGAGATGGCAGACAGAGAAAACATTACACAGTTTTTGAACATTGAACCCTGATATAACATGTTGCAATGTAAGAATGATTTTGTGGTTACCAAAGACATAGAAGTATAATTAATAATCTCACTAATTTATCTCATGGGTGACCGCTACAGAGACCGCCATCAGAGCCAGCGGTGAATAAAGAAGCACTTACGAGGTCAGGCTGCGGTACATGACCTCTGAGCGCCAGCAACCGCCTGGAGCTCATATATCCAAATTCGTCCAAATTAAACTTGGGGAATATTTAGACATTAATATTTAAATGAAAATTTAGGTAAGCGAAACTAAACGTACACTGGGATCCCTGACTATTTAACGTTCCGCCAGGTATTTTAACAGAAAACAGGTTATTGTTTTAACAATTTTTACGTTCTGTCAGCCGCTCACTCAGGTGTCCCTCTCAGTCACAACAACGGACGTGATCAGGGCAGGATTGCCAGCTCCGCGGTAATGACACTAAAATACGCCTTTGCAGTGATCGGTTGAAATTTGGTTTCATCCTTGCATGCTTTAGTTATCCTTTTCCTGTTTCTTAAGCAATTTCGAACCACACTTTTAACCGCATGTTTATACAGGCTTTTGCAAAATTTTAATTGATACTTTTTTTATATCTTCACAGATAAAAGTCAGTCTTCAAATACAGTAGCACTGCTGTTTTGTCAAGTGAACAGTAGAGTATCCTAATGTAAATTCCCCAAACACCGAATGTCACTGTAAATTACAATATTACGTCATAAAAATACCCAAAATGCAATGCATATTACAGGTATTAACAGTAAAAAGAGATTATAGTATTTCACTGGACATTTTGCAGTAAGTAACTGTAAAAATTACAGCAAAGTCTAACAGTGCAGAGCTTAAAGAGATCTGGACATAAGACCCAAGACATACCTGACAGTGGATACATTTCATTACACCAGACTGTTGGGAATGTTCCAGAGTTGTTACATTGTGAACATGCCAAACCGTTTTGTTTCTGTGTTGTGTGGTACCGCGACTGACTTTGAGAATGACTTGAACATCTTTGACTTGCATGTATGTGCTCTATTTCCTCACAATTTTGTATAATTTTGTGATTGTGTATGTACTGAGGATTGGCCAGTAATTTGCATCAGACGGGTATCGACATCTTGAGCAGAGAGAAAGAGAGCGAAAAAGAGAGAGGGGCCACTGTACCATGAAGAAATTCTCTCTCTCCCTCTCTCTCTCGCTCTCTCATACACATCCCCACTCAGACAAAAGTACTACTTGTTCTCAGATCCAATAGTTCAAGGCAGGTGCTGTCGAGACGCAGACTGAGGCGGTGAGGAGTAAGTCCTCAGGAATGGAACATGAGAAGGCAGACAGAGAAAACATTACGCAGTTTCAGTTTTGTTCTGTCCTCTAAACATAACATGTTCTTGCATAATAATTAATGGCAGACACACTCTGGGGTGGTATATTGTAAAGATCAAATATAGACTACTCGGACAACAAACCTATACGTGCGTTGTTTCGACCAACGGTTGGATCAAATATGAACATTTATGTTTATATTACCCAATGGCTCGGACCCCACATATGGTTGAAAGCAACCCAACATTTTAAAAATAAATTTCTATATATAAACCATTTAAGTTTGTCCATATATGACCAAACTAGAGCATGTGTAAAAACTACCCAGATTTTTTAGACTGCACGTATCTCTGAAGCGACACTTGGCTATCAAACTCAAAACCCTATCTGCTTTTTCCCTATCTGAGTTCTAATGATGGTCCTGCCAGAATGCCAAAAGTTTGCTTTGGTTTTATTAGACAGTTTGGTCAGTTTCTTGCGCATTTATTGGTGATCATAAATTATCAGAGATCTTTGCAGAATATTGTGCCATTGCAGGTATCTTGCCCTCCCATGGATAACATAATTTGTTATGTGTATGAGAAATGTTTTATTTGTAATATCAAATGTAGTGTTTGTTTATGACTTGGATAACTGACCAAAGTTTGAGATGTTGTTTGTATATTTTATTTGCAGCTCCAGAGGAGACGTAAGATTATTATTATTACAGACCATTTGTTCTCTGGATGCAAATTAGAAAAATCAGGAGACATGAAGTTCACCCAAAAATGATGATTGATTGGTCTGGATATGATCTGGATATGTTTGCGACACTGGTCACCTGCATGATGACACATTCTGGAGTTTTGTCTAGGTACATGCTGACACTGATTTGTGTGCGGAGAGGGACACACAGAGAGAGAGAGAGAGAGAGAGAGAGAGCGAGAGAGAGATTATCATGACACTGACATTATGTCGCAGGTTTGCTTTAGCGGTAAGAAATGGAGGACTTTGGAGTATTGATCCCGTTCTGCTCTGTGTTCATTTCATCAGCTCTGTCATGGTTTTATGTGTTTGCTCTTGGACATTTATTTCAAGAGGTTCATAATATCTTGCATTAATGTTTTAAGTTTGCTAACTATAATAGTATTAGATTGTTTTTTCCTTTATTGAAGGTGTTGCTGGTTTCTGTCTGACAGGAAGTCCAGGGATGACCATCCTCAGTCCGTGTCGAGTGGTCGCTACTGTGGCTATGATTGTGATCATACTGGGGGGTCTGGGAGCCGCCATCTGGGCCCTTGGTGAGACTTTTGGCATTCTTGTATTTTGATTTTGGCTGATTCATTGTATATATTGCAGACTTGATAAATATTGTGTTGTCTGTTTGTTTGACAGTCACACATCTTAAAACAACAGAAGATACAGGACTGTATAATGGTAAGTGTTGTTGTTTGAATTAAACGACTTTTAAAAATCACAAACACATTTTATTATGAATTTAGTTATTGATTATGTTTCATAGTCATTAATCAAATTTTTCTGAATATAATATACTGTCAAGAATCAAGTTCATTATTTTCATATGTACTAGGGACAATTCAAATCTTATTTTGTTTAATCCTCGCAAGAAAAATGGTAAAAGGGGAACAAAAAATGTGCAGTTACAATAAAAGTAAGACAAGAATATATAATACAGTACATACCATTACAGATAAAACCAGCAAGGTAAATGGAAATGAATAACAGTAGTAGCGTTAAAACATTAGTGCAATGAATGTAAAAAGAACCCGAATGAAACTAGGAACTAATTGTCAGTAAAAATAAAACCTATATTATGATCAAAATATGATGTATAATATATCTTTATTATATATATTGAATCTACAGTTGATATGTTAACCATAAATATAACTGCATAAAGGTAAATCTGAAATATAAAAATGTAAATATTTTGTGTTGATTATGTCCTTCAGTGCAGGTGAGCGCCGCAGATCATAGGCTGAGAGTGTTTGACTCCACCCAGAGAAGATGGAAACATGTCTGCTCGTCCAGCGCCAACCAGCTCATCGCCAACATCAGCTGTGAGGAAATGGGCTTCGTCAGGTAACCTGAGAAAAGGACCTGATCAGAACTATAGCCAAAACCAGATTTCGATAGAAAATGCTTTATTGAGGTCTTGACTTAAATTTCCCTTTTTATTCAGAGCAGTAAATTTCTCACTGACTTGTGCGCCTGAAAGCAGCGGAGATCAGGATTTTTTCTGCGTGAAAGAGACCGAGTTAACCTACGGGAAGAAGATAAAAACAGCTCTGTATCCTTGGTAAGAAGCATCCTTTTATACAACGAATACTCGATACCTAATGGATGAAAGGTCATTACAGTTAAGTACTGTAGCAACACCGAACTGCATTGCAAAAACTTTGTGCCTCATAGAGAATGCACTAATAAAGCAGATGTAAAGCAAATAAACATTCAATCCCATGATGCACTGCAATAACATGTAGAATGGATGCACATTCATTCAATGTCTAAAAATATATAATAATGAACTCCAGTAATTGAAGGAGATGGCACACTCTTTGTCCAAATACGCTTGCTTGTTTTCTTAGGTAGTATTATTACGTCATTAATGTAGTATGTACTATGTACTGTATGTAATGAAGGGAATTGTAAATAGAGTTCATAGGGATTGACTTTAAAAACACGGCAAACTAAACACTTTCCAGATAGTGGGTGTTAAAAATTAATTTACTGCTGCAGAAATCACACCCCATCTTTAATATTTATATATTAAGTTTTGCATTATATTCGGACTAAGATATTATAAAATACTAACTTAAACTTACTGTTTCAGTAAATGTGACAGAGGACAGATTCTAGAAGTGATTTGTCAGGGTGAGTTGATGGCACTTGAGTGAATTTTTAAAGTCAAAACCATATTGAATATTTCTTCAGGACAAAGGGCTGATGTCTTCTCTGTCTGTAGACTGTGGTCGCCGTATGCTTCCTGAGGAAAGGATCGTAGGTGGAGTTGATGCCCGTCAGGGTTCATGGCCATGGCAGGTTAGCCTACAGTACGATGGGGTTCATCAGTGTGGTGGGTCCATCATTTCTGACCGCTGGATCGTCAGTGCGGCACACTGCTTTCCTGAGTGAGTCATACCTACAAAAACTTCTTCCTTATGTTTGTTGAGATTGATAGAAAGGGAGATTGATGGAAAGGGATCCATTAAAAAAGAATGAATATTCTGTCATGAGTTACTCACCTTGAAGTCGATGCACAACCATAAGATTCGTTCATCTTTGGAACAAAAGATTAGTTTATTTGTTTTATATGTTGCCTGCTCTTGTGGACGTGTGATGGCTGATGAAGTTTGAACAACTGTATAGTCACATGAAATATTTTAAGCATGTCTATACCAATTTTCTGCGCTTTGAGTGTACGTTGTTTTGGTGTCTTTGGGAGTCAGAAAGCGCTTGGTTTTGCTTTACGAAGATGAACGAAGGTCTTAATGTTGTGGAACCATCTCAAGGGTAAGAAAGTTATGATATGATTATCATTCTTTGGTGAGAGAAAGCTCTATTTTATGTGGCTGCCACGGTAAAAACAGATTTCTTATTTTTATTTTCGATTAGTTTTCCAGTAGAAAATCCCCACATTCATAAATCAGGACACAGTTACTTACAGATTTTTGATATAAAAGTATTGAGTAAAAAATCAAGCATGTTTTTGTTTTAAGAAAGAAAAAACATAGTCTTTGGGCTAAGAAAAAAAAAATTTATTCAAAGGGAAAACAAGCAATTTTACTCCAATGAAAAGTTTTGCCTGTATGCTGTACTATTTTACAAAAGACGAAGAATTAAAGGATTTTGGTCTTTTCAATATAAGGAAACCACAGCTCCTGATTTCCACAGAGAACCAGCATAAATCATTTTTATCAGATGATAGAAAACAAGCTTACAGTATCTTTTGGCCCTCTCAGGAGGTATCGGCACGCTTCACGCTGGCGGGTTCTAATGGGGACTATCTATAACACCCCGATCCGTAAGAACGTCGTGATCGCTGAGGTGAAAACAGTCGTGTATCACAGCAGCTACCTGCCCTTCGTTGATGCCAACATCGATGATAACAGTCGAGATATTGCAGTCCTGGCACTGACCAAACCTTTGCAGTTTACAGGTCAGTATTCTACAACGATACTTATACAAAAAATATATATTTTAAATTCTTCATTAAATAAGAAAGATATTTGTAATGGCAACATCGTTACTGGTCTCTTGCCATTCCAAATCTATATTTGACATGCTTTCAGTGGAATACAACAGAAAGGGGTCAATGTCGTTTGGTTACCAGCATTCTTCAAAATACCCTCTTTTGTGTTCTGCAGAAAAAAGAAAGTCATACAGGTTTAGAATAACATGAGGGTAAAATAAATTACAAAAGAGAATATTAAAAGTAGGCCATTATTAGAATTAAATTGATATTACATTTTTGGTTTTAAAATATCTTAAATGTTTTAGACATGTATTGTTGAATATTGAAAAGTGTTTAAGTTTAGTAAAGGTGCTCCTCATTTTTTAGATGAAGCAATGAACAAATAACCTTTAAGACACAATGTGCAAATCTGGCGGTACTTTTCTTGGAGACTGTTTTAGAGTGTTTTCTTGAAGTAGAGGTATGTTTGAACTATTGAAACCTCCCTCTGGTCTCAGGCTGCTAGTCTTGAGAACAAAGCTCCCCTTTTTCCACGGCTTCTTGACTGAAAACAAAGGACAATAGACAGGCAGAATTTTCAAGTAATACAAAAATCCTTCATTTCACACAGTTCTCCCTACGTGTTAACTAAAATATTATAGGGAATGGGTTTCGAAGTGATTTTTAAAATATTGTATTTATTTACCCACTGTGTCTGTGATTATAAAAGATGTGAGATTAAGCCAAAAAAGCTCTTCAGAAAGATGTTTCCCTCTAGTGTCCTGTCAAGGCACTACATTTAGATTTTAAATTGGCAGTTTTGTGTATGCATAAACTTACATGTACATTAACAAAATAGAGAATAGGTAGGAAGAAGAGTTAAAATTCATATGTAATTCTACTGCTCTGAATCTTGTATGGGGCATGTACAAAAACATGCACAACTTGACAATTTTCATAATAATGCGCATAGAATCACCTATTTCTGGCTTATCTGTCAATTTCCTCTCTGCTGTGTGACAGATTTCATCCAACCGGTTTGTCTTCCCACCTACGGCCAGCGGCTGGTGGATGGACAGATGGGTACGGTAACCGGATGGGGTAATGTGGAGTATTATGGTTAGTCACAGCAGCAGGTTAATCTTTTTATTCTATGCATAATTAAATTTAGCTGAAACAGTGCACAAACTGTCTATCTATTTTTACCTGAAACTTGAGACGCTCTGTCTGTCTGCCTCGCTCTGTCTTTGACCTTTGTGTCCGTGACTTGGGTTGTGTTTGAACTACATAGGCTGCGGCTGACGATCACAGACCATGATTTCAATTTATAAAGTACACAAATAACCATAGTTATTTGGTTTCAATTGTAGTAAAACCACAGTCACCACAAATTTACTAGCATCTAATCTCTCAAATTCAAAAGTGATACGTGTAGTTAAACTTTTGTAAAACAAATGGCAATCAATCTGCCAAAAGAAACATGGATAATGCACTTTTACTATAATAAAACCATGGTTAATTTTCCTAAGGGTATATGTACACTTAATACTTGAAAGTGCACTTAACCGATGCACAACAGACAGGCTGGTCAGAAGTCTCAAAATATGATGCTTCTATTTATTATGTAGGCTTTTAGATGCATTATTTTGGTGTACATTTGTCTTAATCATAATTTACATTTACATTGTCATTCAGCAGACTGTTTTATCTAAAGCGATTTACAGATGTTCTGGCGTGATTCTTTTTGGTTGATGCATTTTTGGGTATGGTTTGCCTGCATAATTCCTGTTGGTAAAGTGAAAAGCTGCGGGTTTACTTGACTTTATACAAGAACAACAACCAAAGAGTTGGAGAAGGATATGCTTCTATGCTTACTTTCAGCGTGTTGGTTTTGTATCATACTTGAGCGGCATACTGCACATTTTCTGTTTGCGTACTGACCCCTAGTAGACTTTGAGTCCGCGCGGTGTCAAAAAAGGGGCTGTTTGCTGATGACCTCTGACCCTTCTGATGTTAATGATGTTAAATGGCTACAGTATGAGTATACTTTGGGGGAAAAAAGGCTAAAAGTGGCTCTTATTTATGTTATTTAATGTTTTTTTTACTGTCCTCATGCATGTCCATTAAGAGTATTTTCAGTGAATATATCTCCAGTTTGTTGGTAAACACTTTAGTTTTTATGGTAGTCAACAGCTTAAAATCATGTTGATTTGATCACAGTTATGAAATGTACACAATAGGTATATAGTAAATGCTTTATCTAGTCTAAAAACAGGCTTTTCTTGTATGAGATTATTTTTCAATCATACATACAACTGGCACAACACAAACTAAATGTATGCTAAAACTAATGTGTAAAATAAATGTTTGAGTACATTTTCAAATATCACTATATTACACTTTAAGTATAGCTACTACTGTTCCTATTAATTATTATACTTAAACCTTAAGTACAGTACGTTTGAGTATGTCCCTTTACTTCCTCCTGTAGGTACTCAAGCTAATGTCCTCCAGGAAGCTCATGTTCCCATCATCAGTGATGCTGTGTGCAATGGGCCGGATTACTATGACAACCAGATCACAACCACCATGTTCTGTGCTGGATATGAGAAGGGAGGAACCGACTCCTGCCAGGTATCACAACTACTGTACTTTCTATGACGTCATCATCTAAACAGCCGGGAGCATACTGCTGCCACTAGAGGGAGGTGTTCTTACCTACATTGTGTCGCCGTGGCGATCATGACAGGACACTGAAAGTTAAAACCCTCCACATTTTATTCATAAAGAAAAGTTTTAGCAGAATTTGAACGTACAAGACAGCCTGACCATAAGCTTAGAGGTTCCTATCCATTTTCATATATTTCTGGAGAAATCTCACGGTTTGTGTGTTTTAAACTTTATGTCACATTAGTCAGAAATCATTAAGTAAATGTTCACCAATTAAACAGCTGGCTGTTACACTACAATAGCAACATTGCGCCTAAAGAGCAAAAGATGTTAGCCTGTCAGTCTTTCTACCCTCACAAGAGGTGTTTACATTAGTATACATTTGAATATTTTATTATCTCATTCTCATGTATTTTGTTTATTAAACATTAATTACTTTAATATATATTTAACTATACTTTATGATTTCGTTGTTCCCAATGATTTATGTTTCCTCGTACCTTTGTTTTGTCCATTTTCAAATTCGAGATTTTCTAATATTTCCCTGATGGATTGGTATAATCTCATTAAATGATTTTAATGTTGTCTCTCCTATGATGTCAGGGAGACAGTGGTGGTCCGTTCGTAGCAGCTGACATTCTTTCTAAGACCAGCCGCTATCGTCTGATGGGAGTGGTGAGTTGGGGCACAGGCTGTGCCATGGCCAAAAAGCCTGGCGTCTACACCCGCGTGTCTCGCTTCCTGCCCTGGATATCTGCAGCCATGAGGGTGAGTAGCTTGATGACATCTCTATCAACAACATTCACTCATATCACAAAGGCAAACTGTGTCACTTCCTCTCCATAGATGTACGAAAATTCCCCAGGAGTGCACAAAATGGCCCGGGCTGTAACTCCATAGCCTTTAAAAATCGAAAATCTTCATCATAAGACTGAAAAATTCAAAGTGGAGCTCAGATTTGTTGCTCTGATCAGCTGGAGATCAGACATCTTATGTTGATCAGACCGAGCTCAGATGTTCGGAGTTGATCAACCTGTTTTGAGGAAAATGACTCAAAGAGACCAGAAACTATTTTTGATGTACAATTTTAATAATAATGAAAAATGCTTAATTTTTCTTTAAACTTCGTCACCAAAATTGTCAGATAATCTCCCGGAAAGGAATTCAGAAAAACATGAAAGTAAAAAATACCTTTTACAAAGATGTATAGAAAAAAATGCGTAATGTTTTTGTAAAACATTGCAGGTCTGCACAGAGTGTATCTTAGAGTTAACTCTAAATTTATTGTTTCCTTTTGTATTCATATAATATTGGAAGCCGTGTTGGGGTAATCGTTACAAGTAACATGTATTATGTAACCAGATTTATTCTTCTCAAGTCATGCCATTACTTTTAACAGACCTAAGTCAGGCACAGAGATGGTACAGAAGGCCAGAGGTTTCAATATCTGCAACGGAAATATTCTCATTATTTTTAATCCATATTTTGCCCTATTTTGTCAAAGATAACTTTATTAAACGTTTACCTGCGATTATAGTTATGCACAACATCCTAACATTGAGCGTTACCTATTTGACTTGGTCAGTAAAAATCCTATTTGGCACTTTTTATTATTCCAATTTTTTATTATTATTCCAATTCAACTTTGTGATTTCATTTTAAATAAATCGCTACAACTACACCTCAAATTTTTATCTTTAGGCCATTGCCTACTAATTAAACAAAATTTATGATTTTGAACTTTTTAATATAAAAGTTGTACTTGAGTCGATGTAACCCCCAATAAGTGTTCAGAATTTAACAATAGTCTAAATCGGATTTTAAAAGAAAAGGTGTGTTGTAAAGGTGGTGTTGCTGAATGTATTACAGCAAACACAACTTCAACAAAGAACGTCTCAATAGACAGTTTCGTTGGACGCACGCGCCATGCCCAAAGTTAACTTCCGGTCTGTGTTTGGTTATAACAATTTTTTTTACTGTATATTTTCTGTATATTAATTGTATTAAATAATGACAGATTTTTTATTTTTGGGTAAACCTTTACTCACCCTCAGATTGTTTCAAACCTGAATACATTTTTTATCCTACTGAACAGAGGAAGATATTTGGAATAATGTCAGTAACCAAACAGATCTCATCTCCCATTTACAGCCGTAGGGAAGATATGGGAGTCACTGGGGGATGAGATGTGTTTGGTGACTGACATTCTTCCAAACATCTTCCTATGTGTTTAGCAGAACAAAGAATTTATACAGGTTCAAAACAATCTGAGAGGCAGTAAACGATGACAGAAATGTTCATTTTTGGGCGAACTATCACTTTAAAATAAAACAACTCAACGGTTATTGATTCTTTGCGCAGGTCGGAAGTAAAGTTTGGGCCACATAACGTGTATGTAGTTGCTGCTGAAACTGTCCATATGCCGAAAAAGGCCTGCAGGGCCTCAAAGAGAGTGAGTATTCGGGTATGAAACTACTATACCACCAATATGCAAAACTTTCCACATAAAGACGGAAAGTTGTAATGCATTACTTTTAAAAGTAACGTTCCCCAACACTGATTGCAAATGACCATTATAAATAGGATTTCATTGATTTATGTTTAAAACATTTTTACATATCAGAGCATGAATGGACAAACAGAATGATCAAACAGGAGTTAAAAATAGAGTTTATTAAAAACCGCAAAATCAATCATTAATTTCACCTGAAATGCAGTATTTAAAAAAATACTTGTGTTTACTAGTATAGTGACACAGGTACAGTACGGCTACATAACTTTATATATGAAGGCAAACCTTCAAACAAAGGCAAAACACGTTTTGTAGGTTTATATGAAAGACTTTCTCATGAATTTCTAGAGTAATACAGGTCTCTGTAAAATATGCCATGGTTGTACTTATAAAAGTACAAAGATTTTATGAATGTAAACTGCAAACACACTACGGCCAAATCGATGCCAAGGTTTTAAGAGATTTTTGGAGTACCGATCTACCTGAATAATAAACGGTAATGTAAAGACACAAACCAAATTATGGAAGAACTATTTGAGTAATGTTGTGGCGGTCAGTATTGTTGCTTATATTGTTGTAAATATATACAGCTTCTTTACTATGCAATGCACTGTTTAATTCAGTTTTATGTCTAATTTTATTTTAAGCTGCTATGTTGTGATCCTCATTTTCTACCATTGCCTTTGAGACTGTTCTAGTAATTTAGTAGCTCTGAAGGCCTAATGTATGAACAGGATAAGGGAATAACTCAAGCAAGAGTTTTGAGTCTATTTGTTTTGTGTGTGTGTGTGTGTTCGTACGTGTATGTAAGTGAGAGAAAGAGAGCAAGAGAAAGAGAGACTAGACATATATATATATATATATATATATATATATATATATATATATACACAGTACATTTTTTTTCTTTTGATGTTCGTGAAACTAGTTAGTATTGAATGTATGTACAATACTTTCACAAATACAGTACTCACCTATTTGACTGTACAGAATGACTTAATTTTCTTGATTTTTAATAAAATATTTTTTGAAATGACAAAGCGACTTATGCCTCTGTTTCTTCTGGATTCACAACAAAGACATAAAAGGATCATTTTAACCTCACAAATGAGTATTTAATGTTTCTTTGATGTGTTCTAATATGAGGCGAATGCCATTTCTTAGAATTCATGGAGCCAATGCTGGGTGGAAAAAGTGCGTCCCTTTGACTGATGTAAATTTAAATGGCTGCTTTGAAAGTAAAATTCCTTGTACACAAATGGTAGTTTAGTAAGTCCTGGAACAAGGGAAACCATAAGGAAATCAGTGCAAAGCACACAGGAACGTGTAAGAAGAGCATCTCGCTAAAGGTTGGGGTATGTCCCAGCCCAACCCAAAAAATTATTGGACGAGCTCTTTGCAAATTAGCATCCTCCATCATTTCCACTGTTGTGTGTACTGTGAAAGCGAAGAGCACTCGTCTTCTGGCACTGTGTGAACGTTCAAAGGATTGGATATATAAAAAGGGCTTCTTGGGGCCCTGGTCAGCAGGAACATAACACTTTGTGGTTCAACTAGTAAATAGGACAGGATGATGGTTTCTAACACAGGACAAGTGGTTACCGATCTGCTGTGGCTTCTGGTCGTGTTGCTGCAGTTTGCTTCACATGCAAAAGGTGTGTTTTTTCAATTTCTATTATGTGCTGACTACAAGATTCAAGAAATGACTGTATTAGGTATTTTGATGGTGTATGATTCCTTTTGATACAACAATATTAAAAGTTATAGTTAATTTAAACTGTTACCATAAAAATAAAAGAATACATACAAAATTCAGCATTCAATTTCAACGTTCAACATCTGTTGTTGAAATTTACTGCTTTTTAAATGTCTATTTTTTTACTGATTTTAAAACTGCATTGTTTTCTTTAAATTTTGATTGATCAGTTTTAAGTTTCTATATTATTTAATTTTATGTATTAAGTGGATAGTGAAGTTTAAAGACAAATTTTTCCGCATCTAGATGATGTCATTGGAATAGTCAAAAGTTTGTAATTTCTTAGTCAAATGAGCACACGCAACATAAACACTCGGTGAAAACCTCCTTCCAATGTTGTGTCTCTTGTCTTTCTCTCTTATGCATAAATGCACATTAGGTGCAGCATACATTTTGAGCCCTCAAAATATGACCTCGGAGACTGGGAAAAGTGTTGCGTTTCAATGTGGTGTGAGTGGAATGAACAATGGCGAGAGATTCAGATTTTCCATCATCGGCCCTAAAGTCAATAGTACTTTGACTTGTCCTGGACAAACAACAACATACCTACCAGCACAGGTGAAGCACTTTGATTTTAGCTATTGTGCTGAGTCCATTACCAGTCCAACGTTTAGACACCTTTGAGTTTAATCACGTGTGCCTCCATTAAAAGTTTCGGAATTATGAGGTGACTAAAATGTTAAACATATCAAAACCACTTTACATTTTAGCTTCTTCAGTTCAGTCTAGATTACACACTTAAGTTACATACTGGGATGTGATATAAACATTATTGGGTTTTTGATTTTACAGTAAGTGCCAAAACTTTTGACTGGTAATAGGCATTAGACTGGACAACACTTTTACTCCAAGGAATTGCAAATCTTTCCACAGTGCCTTCTATGTGCCATTAAAACATCTAAAATCTTTCCCAAGTCAATAAGGGCCCGTTGTGAGTCAAGAAGCACCGGAAACGTAGCTGTTTGGGACATTGCGGCAACATCTGAAGATGACAACGGAACCTTGTTCTTGTGCCAGGTCCCCGCACTAGAGGACAGAGCCGGATACCTTTATGTATATGGTAAGTTGATGCCATTTGAGAAGACGTCCCTGCTTAAAAGATAACAACAGAAGTCTAATATTTTTTAGTTCATTTCTCTTTGTGAACCATCAGCTGATCCAGAAGGATTTCTATTGCTTTCCATTTGCCAGATAACATCACACCAATAGAATCCAAAACATTACCAGAGACCCCACAGGGAGTTTCTGTTAAACCGATACATTTCCTATTTTAACCATCACATTTCTAATCTCTATGTTTGTGTGTTTCTCTCACAGAGAACACAGGTTACTATGGAAAGCTTATCGGATATGCAATCGGTGGATTTTTGTCGTCTTTGATCACCATCTCTGTGGCGTACATCCTCTTGAAAAGATCCGAGAGAGTACGGCAATGCTTCAGTAAGTTTCTCATTTATGTATTTATGTATGTATGTCGCATTTGTGATGTCAGATTTATTTCTCTCGTTTCATGGAGCTACTAAAGGTTCTTCCTTGTATTTTTAGGATCAGTGGGTGGCATTCATGATGGGCAAACAGCCTAACCTAAGGAAAACTGAGGATTCTTTACCTTTAGTCAAATTATGCAGGATTTATTCCTATAGCACACATAAAAATACTAACACTACAAAATATTTACGATATACAGCCTAGGATGATCTAGTTTGACTACTATCTAGGAGAGTACGTTTCTGCGGTTTTCCAGTTGTCCAACAGGGGGCGTCTTTAGTACTTTGTCAATGCCCACCATCCGGTAGATGTGTTCCTGCATCAACATATTTTCTTCACACCTGATGCCACACTTGTTTAACAATTCCTAAAACACAAAATCAGATGGATGTTGATCAAGGAAGATGTCCTTGTGTGACAAGTAACATGTCCATGTTTGTCTTATACACATAACTTTACCTGTCCATAATGTTTGTCTTATAAATACAAAGTTTATGTGATTTAGTACCCCTAGGCTGTTTTAGTCGTAACTATGCCTCTAGTTAGTTATTTTTCATTTTAAATGTATTTAATTTGGCTCAAGCACAATTTTCATAGATGTACATTTATTTATTATATGCACATGTATAAAAATATAGGTGTTTAAGAATTTATATTTCAACACAAACTGGGCCTTTTGGGTTGTACTTCAATCCTTTACGTTGTACAGATCAATAGTAGACTGGTCAATGTTGACACAGGTGTTACTCCCTGTTGCACCCTTCACTGACTTTCTATTATAGTGAGTTAAGTGGTTTAAGCCACCATAATGACTATCTGTTTGATGTAAATTTCTAAAACGTATATTAAGCATTAGCAATTGTAGTGTCTAGAGTTTATTTTTGAAATTACACATTCCTTGATCGGAAACTTTGTCTATTTGCATGTTTGCTTCAGCTGTTGGCTCAAAAGGTCACATTACAACATGGCTCAGCTGTGACGTTATGTTTAGGTGACAATTCAGATTTTAAATTCAGATCTATTTACTATAAATTCACTGTGTATATTGGTCATTTGCTAAACCCAAAATAAATAAAAGAGTTATGACACTTTGTTTGTTTTGTAGATTTTTAAACCACATTTAAAAAATGAAAACTGTAACTTATTTATTTGGCATTTAAAAAAAAGTTTAATTGAGGCCATCAAAAAAAGTTTCTTTAATTGCTTTCAATTAATTCCTCTGAGCTTGTCAATCCTGGTGGACTGAACCTCTGTTGTATCTGTTGGCAGTCTCCTGGAAAAATGCTAGTTGTCATGCAAATGATAATGTGCTATATCTGTCAATTTAGTTTTCTAATCAAAAGAAAATGTTGTAATATTTGTGGAAAAATACAAAAAACAATCAAATCCAAATAAAACAACTTCAATGTTAAAACGTTAGATTAGGTTTTTATGAAATGACAGGTCGTGAGGATGTCTAAGGCTGATTCTTCATTGTAGATAACAGATGCAGTCGCAGTCACAAAATATTGTCTAGCTAAAGGCTGACCTTTGTTAACATTATATTTTAGTACATTTTTAGTTACCTTTTTTCTATGATTGTTTTTTAAAAACATTGGGGTTGGTACTGTGTTAGAAATATACCACTAACCCTCTCCAAACTATTGACAATAATGTAGTCGGAACATTAGGCTAAAATATCTCTTTAGTCATGACCATTGGCTTTTATTTGTTATTTAAAATATCATATTTAACAGAGAAACTTGCTTTTATACCTCACTACACACAAAGATGACTTTGACTGAGATGTTATTCTGTTCAGGATGAAAGTGGAATCATACCGGAGACTGCACCTTATCCATGTGTTTGCTCGACATACCCTAGCGCAGCTCCTCCCTGAGGTCTGTGTACTCTTAAATACTACGGTTAGAAATCACTTTCCCTCTTTAACAGAGCAGTAGGGAGGGTTTTTGTTTTCTGAATGCATGATTAAGATGTATGTATATTTGAGATTGTTTTATGTCATGAGTGTTTATAATGACAGTGTTGCAGGAGATGGCATTCAGGATCTCTCTCTCTTAATATATATAAAAAATACAAATAAAAAGTCCAATGTCCAATATTATTATTATATAATAATAGTGCATGTATTCTGACTGTTATTTTTTTACAGATTTTCCACGTAAAATGTCCCAAAAACTTATATTTCTAAAAATCATTCTAATAATAGCCTTTTATTATTATTATTTTATTGTTATTATATTTCTGACGCCCCCAGAAGCCACAAGAATGACAGGTAGAAAAACCAATCAAGTTTCGTTTTTTTCCACGTCATATTTAGTGGCATGAAAATATGCCAACAGTAACAGACAGGTGTGCGTTCATGAACATGTCAAAACTTACCGCAGTGAACTTGATTACTTTAATGAATTCAGCATAATGCATCAGGCGATCAGCCAACAGTTTTCTGCATGAAGGCTTAGACTACACTGTAAAAAAATATGTACAAAAATGACATTTTCTGTAAACAGAAATATACAGTAAAATATTTTATTTTTCTGTAAATTAGAGATTTGCTTAATATGACTAGTTGTTATAATCCCACTATTTCAGCACAGTTGAATTACCCAATAGGACATTTCCCACGCCTTATGCAGGGGGAAGCAGTCAAGAATATGAGTAGAGGAATGGGGGTCTGAGGTTTTACTGGTTCATCGGGTGGGCACCCTCTGTGTTTGGGGGGAAAATTATTATAGAAATACATACTTACCTTTTCTTGCCATTAACAGAGAGACATCTCATGGGTCGTGTTTCCCAATTTCAACACATTATCCTGAATGAAAGATCCCTTTTGTTGAGGTGCTGCTGATAATGCCCTTTGTATGTTTCCCATCAATGCGACACATTGTCAGTTGTGCACCTCAGCCTCATTGGGTGTTTGTGCCCTTTATCACAAGACACCCTCAGCCAAGGGAGGCCCGGCGCAGGTTGATCAGACCTGGGTGTGTGTCGCATTGTTGCAAGGTCATCTGGCAGATTGCAGCTATCACTGCAGCTCAAAGGCATCACAGTCATTCCCCGCCGGCCCTGAGAATCGAACTGGCAACCTTCTGGACTCGCTAACCATTAGGCCATGACTGACCAAACCATCTATGCACGCTCCCTCTCTCCCTCCCGTATGGGTATATATTAAAATGTTTTCCCCATTGTTCTGGTAAATGTGTTCTCTTGTTCTGTAATTATATAGGTCTTGACCGTATTTCCAACATACATGAAAATCTGTAAAATAAGTATAAATTCCCGTGAAGTTAAAAAAGGTGAATATTCGTATTCATAAACACCAATCAATACAGAGACTGATAACACATTTTGTGACTTTGTCACTACTCCCCTCCATTTCCAGCCCTGTTAGCTCCTGACCACCATAAACAGACTGCACTACTGTGATATTTGTGTTGATCTTCTTAGCATGAAGGCCTAGAGTATCTATACATTTGTACAAATCTGGAAATATATGTGTAGTATCACAGAACTCGTGTAGAAGGACAATACACTACTGTAGGGTTCAGAACAAAAGCTCATTTGAGTTGAATACTATTTATAATAACTTTTAAAAACAGTGATCAACCCCTGGTTCGATCAAAGTGGATCATTGTTGTGCTCAGCAAACCCTTTTTTGCCCTAAAGGTTTCACTTTCAAAACCCTTGGACCAAAGAGCTTTTAAAGGACATTTGATTTGATGGCTGTGCTGAAGAACATTTAAAGGACATTGAGTAGCAGGTCTGCTTGGGTTGTCTTCTGTCTTCAACCATCTTCATCCCTGTGTAATTCATAAACAGCCAGGTCATGTTTTGGAATAAACAGTGGACAAGATGACGTGGTCCTCACACCCAAAATACACTAGTTTGATAGGCTCGGCTTTGTTTATGTGTATACAGTAAGGAGGTGCTATCTTTAAAGGTTATACAAAAGACAGAAAGGTTGTGAGATCTGCCTACCTGAGGTGCCTTAACCAACATCTATCACTCTGAGATCCACCTGTTCCTCTGCTAAGGTAAGACCATGGCGATTGAATTGTGCTGAATCTGATGTGTGAGTGATTTAGTGAGATCATGTATTGTGCTAAAACACAATACACAATTGTTTGACTCGAATCCTTTTCGTGATTCGATAAGTAATGGTGAGGTCTGAGTTACTCATTTAGCTGAAAATCATTGGCGATTAGATAAAGAGAATTTCAGAGTCGCACCAATTGTTGAAGGTCACCTCACACTTGGCATTGTACATACTTTGGACGTAGATGTTCTATCACAAGAATGTAAACCTCTGAATTTCCTTTTACGCCTCTTTAGTAAACCCGAAACCTATTTTTCAGACAGTGACATTTTATCAGGGTTTGCAGAATTACATTCAAGTCTTTATTGGAGGTATATTTCAGCTTAAAAGACCTGAGGCTTTTGCAAAATAATATTTTTTATACACTGAAAATGTAGTCAAAACTTGGTTGATCTTCGGGAGCCAGATTTTACGCTTGACATTCGGTGGCAAACAAAGCAATTTTGAAAATGATGTAACATTACGTCATTCCTATGAAATTTGTAGTGGAGAAGTTTATCAGTTGACCATGAAGTTTTTGTATTTTGTTCAAAATCACACTAAAAGATGAACAGTTAACAGCAGTCAACACGTGTGGTTGGTTACGGCCAGATCCAGAAATCGCTGAGTTTCAAATCCAAACCTCTCCGAGTTGATTCCATAACTGAGGGAGGTGGGAGGGCAAACTTTCCAAAACACCTCCAGGCGTTCAAGGGCACACCAGCAGTGTCCTGGAACTTGTCGCATCCCGACTGTGTTGACCCGTAGATTCTGTGTTTGCTTTCAAAACACTAGCACTGTTTTCTCTCAGCGGTACTTACAGCTGGGGTTTCTTAGCAAACATTCCTCGTCTCATGGGTCTGGCTGTCGACATGCACGTGGGAAAGAAATTTATTTGATCTTATTAAATTTGATGCAAGTAGCCGGCAACTGCTTAGGCATTGACTGTACAGCATACTTGAACATTCGTTATCAACCGATCTGTTTATTTGACGTCTTTAAGGACCGAGTGTCTCAATGTTGTTTCTTGTTGTGTCTTTGATCCGAAGGGGGAAAAATGAGCCAGATCACAGCACTAGTCCTCTTTACAGGTAAATCAGAACTGTTTATGCAACATATAGACAGTTAAAGGTCACTCAATAACACACAAAGTCTCCTGTGACCTTGGGTCTGAAAGTCAAACATTCAAAGCAGATCATGAGTCCACATTTTGATTTAAGCACAGTTGGAATATTATCAAATGTACATGATGAAAATAATTAAATTATTTTTGGATAATTAACAATTTCTGCATATTTTCTTAACAATCTTGAATGAAAAATGTAGAGATTGACATTGTCAAGTGGTATTTTCTATTTTATTATGTATTTATTTATTTATTTATTTTATTTCATTTCATTTCATTCTTCAGCAGTCCTCCTGAACCTCTTCAGTCAAGCTGAAGCAAGTAAGGCATAAGAATGTATTATTTTTGAATTGATGTGAAAACCTTTTTAAACACTTTTAAGCATGTAAACATTAAAATGAAATTTACAGTATTTTACAGGACTATTATGACTTTTTACTTTAATGTCATTTTTACAAAAGTACGTTTATGAAGTTTAACTTCTCTCATGTCTCTTCACAGATCCATTTGTTTACAGTAAGTTCTCTAAACCCATGTTTTCAATTCCGGTTATTCATTCAATAGACTGTTTAATAATGTATTTATATACGTTAAATATGTCTGAGACTTTCATATATAGAGTTTAAATTGACAAGCTGTTTCTTTTAGACTATGACGGGTTGAGGATTGGAGGTTTGGTATTCACAGGCCTGCTTGTGGCCGGAGGGGTCGGAATTCTTTGTTGTAAGTCTCTGAATTTTAACATTAACGCTTTGCATCTATGCTAACGGAAAGAGTAACATATTGTTGTCTTCACAGGGGGCCAGTGCAAACCAAAGAGAAAGTAGGTCACATGCTTACACTTTCACAATTAAACCTCACTAAATTAGTAAATATATGCCCGGTTTCAAAGACAAGGCTTAGCTTAAGCCAGGACTAGGCCTTAGATAAATTAGTATATTTAAGTCGCTTTTATAAAAAATGCATTAGAAAAAACATTACTGGTGTTCATCATGAGACAAAACAATGGCACTCACATATAATCTTAATAAATTTCAGGGCACATTATTTTAATTCAAGATTAATTCAATTCATTCATTTTAGTGGTTGACTACCCTAAAGCCTTTTCTGTGAAACCGGATCACAGTCATAATGTATATTTTTTAATATGCTGTCGCATCAATCATTAATCGCATCCAGAATAAAAGTTAGTGTTTACATAATATATGTCTGTGAAATGTCCAGATTATTTTTGTATTTATAAAATCATGCATGTACATGCATAAATTTAAGACAAACATAAAAATGAACAAGCATTTTTATATAATTTTAATGATTGGTTAAATGTGTATACATGTATATGTATGTTTATAAATTCAAAATGAATATGCACAGTAGACAGAAATATATTTTGTAAACACAAACTTTTATTCCGGGTGTGATTTAATACATTTACATGCACAACACTGTTTATGATAACTACAAAACTTTTCCAGACCTCATTATATCTCTTGTTGATGCAGGGGCAAAGGAGATGCAAGCAATATCTGAGGATCAAACATTTCACCTGCTAAAACTTTTATTGCAATCTTGAGAATAGTAGATTAAAGTATTTTTTCCTATTCCTGTTTAGAAAATACAGATGGACACTATTTTATTGTAGGCTTCAATTATGTAATTTTTGTGATTTATATTGATCCCTGCCCAAAGACGAAACTGCTCCAAAAATGAATTTCATTACATAAATTCTGTATGTTTTTTTCCAAGTGAAAGATGAGACCTCCAACAGCTGTGTAAGATGCTTTAATAAAGGTTCTCAGTTTGGTCCTGTAACATTTGGAGTCCTTTTTACGCCTGAGGTTATTTTGACTGGGATACTGTAAAACACAGACCACCGTTTTGCATGTTGAAGCTCTGTCTGCTACAGTAGGTGGCCTACACAGAATACTATGCTGATTTGTTTTTTTTTTTGCTTTACTGATACGGTAGACTATGACGCTTGCAACGTCAAGGTTATGGGTTCAATCCCAGGAAACGCAAACATTGATCAAATGCAGATAATAAAGAATTTTAAAAAAAAAAAAAATTATAAAGAAAATGTTTTAAGATTCATTGAAAGAATTATACAAAGTTTGATCTATTCCTTACTGTTTAACTGTTCGTCTTTGCATAAACGCACCTACCCATTGAAGACAAAATTCTCTGTGGGCGTGCACAGCAAACAAAAACTGACAAGAGTTGCTCTACAAGAGAAAAGATCTCTCATTCAAACTCAACCCACTCAGAACTGAGCCAACCTGTTGAGCGGATGGTGTAGGGTGTTGCTTTCAATCTCTTTTTATCTACGGGTGGTTCCTTCCCAACCACATTCAAACTTCCACTATTTAGCTTCTTTCTCCTTTAAAAAGGTAAGTAATCTGTAATATGTGATTTACACATTTGTCTTAAAATAACAGAGCATTGAGCAACTTTCTAAAAGCTCTTTGTGTGGAATCTTTGATTCCTCTGCTAAAGTTAACTGTTAGTATGTTTGACATTAACAAATGATGAAACTTTAAAAGATTGATGTTAGTTACTACTCTAAAGAAATGCAAAATAAGGATGAAAAAAGATACAGACGATCTGACAATCTGAAGTGATTCTGAAATTGGAAACGGCAGTTTCATTCTGGACAGCTGTTATTAACTTCTGAGGATCTTTCCGACATCATGTCTTGGCTGAACACACTGGCCTTTAGTTAAATCCCTTTGACTTGAATTGAATCCACTTGTGTTTTGTGTGTCATAGTCTACTGGAGTTGGAACATATGGAATTATTTAGTTTGTTATTATTGTTTAAGTTTTATTGTGCTGGTAATAAATTGGACTCGGTGAATTCGTTGATAACGAATTCAGTGACTACATTTTAGCATATTTATTCATGTGAAAAAGTAAAATGGCAGATAATAGGCCAGTCCATGAGTTTATGTTTTAAGATAAAAGATAGTCCAGATGCACCATTTTAACTAAAGTCCTACTTTATGTAAACAAAGTGTTCCTGTGTTTATCCAGGATGATAAAAAAGGGAACATGAAGTGAAAGGCTTACGTTCGAATCGAATAATTTTTGCTCATATTGATAAATTCTTTGCCTCAAACGGTCTTTAATGTATTTTAAACATAGGCTGAGACGTCTTCATTAACGTTCTGTATGGTCAGCTCATGGAAACAGACGTTAAGGAAGCATAAAGACAGAACTTAGACAACCCTTAGAGAGGGGGGAGTGAGGTTTTTGGAGGGGTGACTCACCTCAACAGAATGTCATTTTCCTTCCTGCATTGCTCAGACACATGGAGGTCCAAGAGCATGTAGCGTATAGAGGTTGATGGCATTGTTTAGGTCAACATAAACCTCTGAAGGGATTTTTGTACAGTAGGCTTTATGGTGTGTTATGTTTTAAAGTCTGATGGTTTCGTTTTATCACTTGCAATGTGCAGTGTGCTCATACAATGCTTTAAAGTTCACGCCCTGTTCTCAGGGGTGGAATTTTGTTCCTAATATAGCTGCAGTCTGGATTTCTGTGAGCATGTCATGCATCTTTTGTGTGTTAGTGGGGGTGTAAAGGTGAGAGCACATGTGACTTATGAACTGGAGTGACACTTATGAGCACTTGTGCATGCCTTTCTTTAGTATTAGACTCCTAAAATATATACTGCACAAAGAGGTTTGAAGGTTACACGATTATGTTTACTTTCTGTGATGTAAACACAGGCTCCTTCAGTGTTTGAACACCATAGTTTTCAGATTGAAAGCTGTACATGACTAGATTGATACTATAAGAACCCGACGGAGAAACCAGACTGTTCTAAACCAACCTGATCTAGTTAGAATTTGTGAGATCTAACAGGAATTCATAACTATTTTACGAGGTGGCTTATTTGTATGAATTTGTACGTTTTGAATCATACAATGAACGTACAATACTTGGAAAAAGCAATACTAAAGCCCAATCCCTAACAAAGTCAATGTACAAATAAGATCGTACCAATTCACATGAATTAGCCAAAATAAGCCACATCTAAAGGGATGCAACGATTAAACGAAAAATCTATCATAATATGGGACAATTCAAGTCGGTTGAGATGTTAAATGAAGCGCAATACATGATTTGAACAGCAGGGTCTGCTTGGTAAATGTGGATATGGGTATATTATTACACTTAGAACAGACAAAGTCTTAGTTTGATAATATTTAAGAGACTTTTGTATCAATCATTTTTTATTCGATTTAAAATTTGTTTTAATATTCGCAATTTAGTTTTGTTATTTTACATAAAAGATATTTTCATTTTAGAAATAAATGTGCAGAAATAAAAGAAGGGCACTGCTTACCTCCTAATTTGTCTCAGCTCATTTTTAATTAAAAATCATGAAATAAAACGTATTGTCAAATCAGTATCGTGTATCGCTTTGCATCATGAGCTAAGTGAATCGTTGAATCCCCAACGACCACATTTCTTGAGGAGTAACATGTTTAAATTGTTAGGATGTGTGGGATGCCAGTGATCTGTTCCAGTCTTGAGGGTCAAGTTTTGTAATGAAATGAACAAGTATGAACTGTTGTAGCTCTAAAGCAACAAACAAAGCATTTGACTCAAACAAAGCATTTGACTCAAAGTGTAAATGATAATTCAAAATGTGAGATGAGGAAGTGAACATGTTAAACACTGTAGGACACAATTCCTCATTATTCCCTGTGACACAGACAGTCACTGGAAAGCCAACGTGACTAGAACAGACCACAAGACTTTCATTATAATCAGCCTGTCAGCTGGGTGCCAAAATGTCCTGGCTGTCCATGAAAACAAGAACATAGAGTAAGACAGTCTCGCCCCTTTCTCTCTTTCTGGTCTGGTTAACTTTTAAACTGCATCATAATAAGATTTAAGAACTGTTTTTAGAGTAACCTAAATAAATTGAGATATCACTTTTTGTCAGATGCTTGAGAGAATTATCATTGCACGCTCTAGATCACAGGATGGAAAATTGATTAAAAAAAGCAATTTTTAGAGTATTAGGATGAAACTGTTCTTCAAGCTTTTCTCCTCTTCAATAAAAGAGAAAAATAATAAGAGGAAGCACCATCGAACCATTACCAACCTGCTGATCTCATGTTTCAAGACATCATCATTTGATTTAGTTTACAGGATAAATTAATATTTCAACAGAATATGATAGTTTTGTCTTTTTGTTTTAAATTGCTTGAAACATGAATCAAGATGCTAGCCAGAGTGTCCAAGCTAGTCCTATAAATAGAATTTGATGGAGTTATGGCGAGATTTTAGCGATATCAAGCGGTGAGGTTGCGAATTGCAACCAATGGATCACTCCACCACTCCCTCCTTTTTAAGCACTACTGTGGCTGACACAATACTAAGATGACCTCATGTTTGCTCGTCTTGACTTTAGGAGAGAACGTTTTTACGAAACAATTTTTAGAGTAGTTAGTCCAGGGCTAGTCAGCTGGCGGCCCACCGGCCGGCCCACCAATCATCCTCACCTGCCCCCCCCTTTAAATTTCAAAGAAGTGGAGAGAATTTAAGAATGGTGTGCTTTAAGAAATGCTCGAGCTGAGACGGCACTGTTCTAAAAGTTCAAAACACTGCTACATTCAATTACGAAAGTAATTCCAGTGTCTCGTTACGATATACTGACGACTTATGAAGCGAGTTGATCGGTCTGTCCAAGAAACGTAATGTTATTTACAACGTAATAATCGGCAATACACAGCCACAGGAAGTAGGTTTGGGAGGGTAAATGAATACGAATGGAATTCACCTGAAGATGCGATAATAGCCATGATAATAGCATTCAGTTTCTTGGACACATCAATTTATTTGCTTTATAAAATGCCAGTTTAACGTCACAAGGGGCAGGGATTATTTTGGGCTGAATGTATTAACGTTTTTGACTTTTATTAATTTGACTTTCAATTATTCAACCAAATATCTTCTTGAAAAAACAATGCCAACCGCATCTTGGAGGTACTGGGGGTTAGTAAATTATAGCAATTTAATTTGGGAAAACTTACAAATTCACAAATATTAAATGCAATATTAAACAATATCTCTTATAATAAAAAATAATGTAAAGGCACAAAAATTGGATTCAATATTTGTGTGCATGTTTTAATATATGACCCATCAGTAAGATCACCAAAAAAAGTTATAAAGGAACAAAAGGCAATAAATAACTGAAATACAAACTAACAGAAGAAATGATGATATGGTAAAGAACTGACTCGCAGCCTTTTTATACTTTTGTAAAAATGAATTCAATATGTACGTTTTTTTTACACCTCTGAAGACATATTATTGCAATTCTGTCCGTAGATCCTCCTAAATATCACACACAGCACCTTTAATGCTATACTTCGATTGAGCCTTTTTTTTTGAGAGTTTGAATCACAATGTCCTCTGACATTCTGAGAGCTTCTTTTTTCAGGAAGAAAGAAAATAAGACACGTGTGAACAAATCATGATAACATTCACGCGAACTGTTCCTTTAAGTACATGAAATGATGTAGCATCTAGTTGGTTTTGACGCAAAAGTTATTATGCCTATGTCACTGTTTGTTTACAGCCAGGAAAAGGATCATTCGTGTGCTGGATAATAAGCTATAGAAACAGACACAAGGGATTTATTAAACACCTCAGGGACTCTGGGATTAAACCTTTGCCTTGTTCACTCCTCGAGTTGGTCTGGGCTGTTCTCATGAAAAGGCTAACATATTGGACTTCATTGTATCTCAGCATGTCTCTTGTGATCCCATTTTTTGCTCTTCTTGGCCACCGTTGTTAGAAGCCGAGGGTGGTGGGTTTATTACAGGAGAATGTTACATCATCTTGTGCTGGTAAGGAAGGGCATGGCATTCCCTCTGGTCTCTCAGAAGCACCATGGAAAATCCGAGTTAAGCTCTGGAGTTGTGTTATGAAATGTTGTGTGCAATTAATTATGATGTAGACGTCAACATCAGACAATGTGAGAATGTGGCCATACAAACATTAAAAGCCTGTCTACCTTTAAAGGCAAACACAACTCTCTTTTTTATATTGGGATCTGTAGATTCTTAGCGTTTGTTTCCTAGCAGCTGTTTTGTTGAATCTTTGGTTGCTAAGATGTGCCGGGCCGGGGCTGTTGACATCTGATCTGTGTTTTGTTCCAAGCCTGTTTTTTCAGTATGTTTAATCAGATCAGATGGATTGACAGGGAATGGGATAATTTGATTGAACCCCATTTTTGTTGACAAGCAGAGAATCACGGAGGCATTAGGAGAACTCATGTTATATTTAGATCATAAGTGACAAGCGTTAATAACATTAACTCTCGTGGACACAGAAGATACATGATCTCCCATCCAATCCTAACACAATTATTTGTCCCAGTTTTAATGTTTTGGAAGGAAGGGGATGAAGGATTCCTGATTCCAGTTGAAAAGGAAAGTGTACCTTTGACATAATGGACATTGAATTGTGCGGAAATGTGTTCAGTTTTCATTTGAAGTTGACAAGCAGTCGAGAAGTATACATGTACTGTTATCTAATGGCAAACCTGATTTTGTGCTTTTCAGGTTAAGATCCCAGTTTCAAGATGAAGACTTTGGCGTTTGTTTTTTTGACACGTGAGTATTGTTTGTATCTGAATAAGCTGCAGGAGTGCTCGTGCCTGCGTAATTTGAGCAAACAGCATCCACAGGGAAATGCTCTCTGTTGGATTTATGAGAAAACAAGAATGACAATTAGCTTACACTGCAAGAAATCGTATTCTTACACAATTGACAACAAAGCAAAAAAAACAAGTTGAGAAATCTTTTGCAGTGCCTTGCTGACATGTCACTTCAAAGTCAAAGTCAAAGTCAAAATCAAAGTCTTTTTATTGTCAATTCTGCCACATGTACAGTACATGTGGCAGCACATGTGGTATATACATATAGAGGATTGCCATGGAGTTACTCTCAGACCCATGGTGCAAACAAATAACACTATACAGAATTAAAAAAAATATATGTATAAAAATACAGATAAAAACTGATTATTATTTTTATGTTAAATACAACTTTTACGAGCAGGGATATTTAAAAAAAGAAAACCAAAAAGGATAATTGCAGATAGAGTGCAAACCAGTGAAATATACAACAGTGCAGATGTGAGGTTAGAGTTTATTTTAGTAAAGTTTATTTTATTTTGTTATGGTGACAAAGAGGGCAGGCTTTGTTTAAACTGTCAGAAGAGGTAGTTGAAGAGGGGCAGACCGATGATGAATGAGGAAGTTAGCAGTCCAAGTCTGCATAAACTGACTAGTGCGGTCAAAGTATGTTGTGGTGGGACCTGCGCATGAGGTCAGAGAGATTACACACTAGTTTCTGCCAATCTCATATTAATCTTGAGTGCCTATACACTAGCACTGCATGCTTCACATCTTCGGAAAGTATTTAATTTGATCTCTTTAAAAAGAGAGATCCAGCAGTATTTCCGGAAAAAAAGACCTGCTGGAGGTAGCAGGGGGGATGGAACTACGTATGAGCAAACAATACATCATCACATAATCCCTTTCTGTTCTTTAAATTATGCACATACGCACAGATTGCCAACAAAACACAGACATGTGACTTAGTTTGACTCACTGTGTGCCGTTCATGTCCGGCATTTTTAAACACTGGGAACGTGCCATCTATCAGTTTCAAACGATTTCCAAACCCAGCGTTATATATCCACTATTTATACAACATTCATCACCAAAATGCAGTTAGCAAACAAGCACAGCTGACATGTGGGTGTGCTTTAGGGGGGGAATTGTCCGATAAGGGTTACAAAACAGAAATCGATGTTCGAAAAAAAACTTTCCGAAACCTGTTTTAACCCTTAAGGAGTGAATCGAGCACAGACATACTAAGTCATAAGTTCCACTCGTTTTTTGACAAGTTGACCATATTAAGCTTGAGAAGCCAGGAATTTTAACAGTTTAAAGAAGTTGGAATGCACGAAATAGCTTGTTACCCCACCTTTAATGTGGTTTGGAGAATTTAAGATGCACGCTAGATTCGTAACAAACTCAAGAAGTTTTGGATAGAATAAAATTATGACATTTCTGCCTTTTTTTAATAACAATTTCTGGTCAGATTGGCTGTTACCGAAGCCAGATAAATGAACATGACTACAGAATTTTATCAAAGCAAAAAGCCATTTAGGCTTTAACAGGGAATAAAATCTATTTGTATCCAAAGAATTATAATAAATGGTCTTAGTATTAAATAAATAGATTGACCATCTTTGGGATGAACTCACTCATGCAAAAACTGTATTGTGTTTGGCATAAATGTTGTTGATGTCAAAGTCCATGCATCCAACCAAATTCTATTTTGCATTTTTTCTGCTACAAAAGCAAACATAAACAGGACATTATTTGAAATGCCCTAAAGAACAAACTAAACTACAGAAAGTATAAGAAAATAAAATTTTAACTAGGCTATATCAAAATTGGAGTTTGACTGTGTTGGGTTGCGAAGTTAAGATCCACACCCAATGCTACATAGATTTGAATTATGTACATACAAATCTTTTTTAACAAATGTTTTTTTTGCAGAAAACATCCGTCAAGCATGTTAATGTGACGTGGTTTTCTTACTCTCACATTCAGTCTCTTTTGTTTGTAGTTTGGTCCCTCGTGTTGGCAGAAGGTCAGCAGGAAGGTATGAAATTAGAATTTTCCTGCAGATTTTCTTTTGATTATAGTGTTAAAAAATGTCCTACTGTGTTGATTTACTTTTCATATTTATTTTGCAGAGGAAGACCCTTTCACATTTGGTGAGTCAGGCACACTTTTTGTAGTGGTCTACTGACCCGATTCTCAGTCAGATCTTTTTACCAGTCCTTGGATTGTTGTCTCTTTTACTTGTACAGATTATTACAGACTTCGGGTTGGTGGTCTGATCCTGGCGGCAGTTCTGTGTCTCATTGGCATAACTATTCTTCTAAGTAAGTTTGTCATTCACATTTTCTTTAAAGGAAATTTCTTTAACAACTTTCTTTGCTAAATCTAAAATAGTTTTAGTAAGATATTACTTAAAACACTTTCTTCTCTCCCAAAACAAACTTTTTTTTACTGGACATCAAATTAATGGACATTTTTGTCATGACAATTCAGCATCCCCCCCCATCTTATTTCCATACTGTGAATAAAAAGAGACTAAAAATCCCATTCTCATTATGATCTATAGAAAATAGTTTGAAAATTTATATTTAATATATAAAGTTATGTAAATATTTTATATTTAATTTTATATTTATTTTTATTTTGGAGCATCATTTCTGTTTAAAAACATGTCTGTTTTTTGCTCTTTTACAGGTGGCCACTGTAGATGCAAATTCAACCAGGACAAAAGGTATAAATGACAACCTGTGTACTTTATGACTTTATTTGTTTCACACCGTGAGTGAATGAACCTCAGACAGTGCTGGTCTTTTGACAGAAGGAGAACCGGAAGCACCGCCCAGCCGATGATCAATGACACAGGTACAGTATAACATCTGCTTGTGTATTTTACAATAAATAAAACTGAACCATGTCTGCCATCAATTCCTTGACAAATATCAGTGCTGGTTTACAAGGATAGAATGGCCTTCCGGAGCTTCTTTAAGAAATAAGTCACCGTAAACCTGCATGGTCTGTCGGCTGAGTGAAATCCATCTGCTTGTTATTGCTGTGCCAATATCCCTGTGATGCTGTGGGTAACAGTGGGTCTCGGCTCAGTGAGGGACCCGTATGGCCTGTCTCCATAACACCACTTAGATAGTTTCCAGGATGAGTCACATGTTCTCCCTTGGGCGTATTAACACTGCATGATACCTGAGGGCAGGTTGGAGATAACAGGGTGTAAAATCGGGCCGTGTAAATGATGTTTTATTCAGTGCGTCAATCTGTTGTAAACAACAAAAGTTTGTTACATATTTAAAGATGGTATACATTTTTTATATCCTTCTCATTGACAGCAAGGGCCAGCGAATGCTGAAAGCCGGTTGACCTGACCTGAACCGATCAGAGGAGATGGTCTTGCCTTCCTGTATCCCGTGTGGTGGTTTATCAGAAGAACGATTTCTCCCGATGAGGAATCTGATACAAAGGTTTTCTGTGTTTTCACCGCCTCTCTGGTCCACTTATCATAGAGGAACATGAAGAATCATAACTGTGTTTTTCTTTTTTATGCCAGATGTGTCTTTTTATTGTCCATGTGTCTAAATTGATTACCAAAAATTCATGGTAAATTCAATGTCAGTAATTGTTTTAAATTATCTTGTTGTCATAAGCATGAAATGGTGAAATTTCAATGGCAGTATCTTTATTCAGTCTTTAATGAAAACCATTAACCAACAATAGGCTGTTAGTTTTAACAGTACGGTTTACAAGTAGGCCTACATTTAAACAACATTACATGAGTTTTGTGTGTAGTGGTATTGTTAAGTTTTACTCTAGTTGAATACTCATATTTACATTGGAATATTGTTGTGTGCTTGATTTTTTTTGCCTATTTCTCACTACATATTAAGAGGTTGTTAGTTTTTCTTTTGTGTGGAAAAACTGTCAGTATCAGTAAACATTAAACACTGAAATAAAAAATACAACACTACAAATACAAAAACATGCTTTATTTGTTTCTTTTATCACCCTCAGATGAGTAACAAGTGCCTAAAATGGGCACGACATGAGTTCAAACTGAAATTCACTACAAGATTTGTGCTCAGATTTTCAGTCTGGAATTCTGCACTAGTCTGCAGATTTAATCGCGTTGTGTGTGATACCCTGTTATTCTCTGCAAACTTTCAAAATTCTGAAAGTGTGTGATGAGTTTTTTTTAATCTGTTCAGATTTTTAAAGTTGTGTAGTGTATTCCAGCCTTAAAGGTGCAACCATGTGTCGCTAGTCTCTTGCAACAAGGTAGTTCCTAGCTTTGGTTGCACTAGCAACAATATAAACAAACCCTGCAGTAACAGACGTGAGATGGATGACATGAGCTCCAGAACGTTATTCATCATTTGCATAAAATTGAGCAATTCTCAATTCGGCACCACACCGGCTCTCCATTGAAATGAATGACATCGGCCTCGCTTTGTCGCTGGGTGTCACAACGTAACCCATGGGTTAATTGTAACAAGATTTTTCTATAGTTAAACAGGGTCCATCGAGCTGTGCTTTCAGTCTTTTCCTCTTATTGCCAGATGACGATCATCAGTGAATTTATGAAAAGTTTTGATGTGTTTTCATGGAGGGATTGCACAAACGTTTGTTTTGACAGCAAAAATGTAAATTTCTTCGTCTTTTGTTTTGTTTTTATCTCTCACTTGGCTGTGTAAATCACCAATTCCAACCGTATATCATCTGAATACCTGTCATGTTTCTTACAACATAGCACAACATTAAAACATGGCAACACTCCTGGCAACTGTTTACACAGCGGGGTTAGTTGTAACACAGTGTTAAAATGAATCACATGTGTGAAAATATCAACAAGACATTGAGATGATCACTATGTAAATTCCATTGATCGAAATCATAACTGAAATGACAATATTAGCGAGCGTATTTGACAATTATGAATTTTGGTTGTGCAGCATTTTCTCATGAATCTATCCGTATGTATTGATTTATAATAAAATGATGGAAGAGGGATGGCCGGATGATAGACATGAAGATCTCTGTCTGTTATAGACAGGTACAAACGACATCCACCTTTAGTGTATAGACAGAAAGTTATTGAGGTTTTTTGTTGAAATATAATTTTCTAGCAAGTGTTACAATGAACTATCTGTCTGTTACAATGAACCCCCCCAACAAACCCACGATTGCACTTCACTCACTTCTGCTGAAATAGTACAAGGGTGGAATGTTCTCAAAATAAACTTTATAAGTTAAATAAACTAACATTGTTTGAGTTATTGAGCATTAACCAAAAAGTGTTACTTTTGTAGAGTTGGAAAAAAACAGGAATTTATTGCTGTGGCACAATACCCTCTTTCTTCTCAAAAGCCACCATTTGCCCTTCACGGGGTGCTGAGATAGTGATCAACCGGTCCAGTACAATGGGGGGTTAAAGGTGGCCCTGATTGGTCAATTTGAAAGTATTATGTTAAGTTTAGTAAGATTGGACAAATAAATAAAATAAATAAAAAGGAAACGTAAGATAAGCTTTGGGTCACGCCCTTTTTACACTTCAATCGGACTCTCCCACAACCAAAGAGGACGTCTCTGTTACCAGGGAAACAAGTTTGACAAAACAGCGATATTTACACAAAACCCGGAAATATTCTAAATCCGTGATGTCTCGTACGCTTACCATTGTTTTTCCCGATTTTCCTATTTTTTCTAAGTTTGAAAGTTGGAAGGATTGGTTGTTTCGGTGGTCGAAAGTATCATAAGCAGTGAACAAAGATGAATAAAAATGTAAAAATATCAACGCTGCTGTCTTATGAGAAAGAGCACAGGGATTCATGGTGGGCGGGGCTGTTCACAGTGTTCGGCGCATGCGTAGTGTATGAGATGGATCGCCTGGTAGAACAAGTCAAACAACACGCAACATCTTCCGCCTTCAGAAGATTCAGCGCATGATTAAAACAGGAAGTGATACCAGTGTTTCAAAATGCAAATCTCAAGGATGATGTTTGAATGAAAGCAGTAAACATATCGCCAGCTATGGAGAACGTTGGTCATGAATGTTTTATATCTGAATGAAAATAAATAAACGTTGAAGATAAATGGTAAGAATTAGATCCTTGTCGGGGGTGAGAGATTTCAGTAACTGTTGCCATAAGGCCTACTTTGAAATTTACTCAGCCTATTCACGCACAATATATATTTTTGTTACCACCATTATTGACTTTCTGAGCATGAGACAAACCCGTATACTCTTTCAAAAACGTAGCAATAACATTTTAAACTTTAAAATTACTTTCATTTGATATTGTCCTCCCTGCGGAGTCGGTCCGGAAAAGTTACCCAACGGCGCCCTCTGCTGAACCGAAAGATTAGATTTTTATATCCGTGCACATGGACTGAATGATCAGAATCAGAAAGAGCTTTGCCAAGTATGTTTGGATATACAAGGACTTTGTTTTGGTGACAGGAGCATCCAGTACATAGAAACAGCAACAACAGTACTTAGAGACCATAACACAAAATAAAACAGAACACAGATGATTTAAATAAGGGCATATGGGTATAAAAAATGAAGAAATACAATACAATAAACATAAGATTAAGATATAGAGAATGAAGCTATGTGTGTATGTTAATATTTACAAGATAAAAAATAAAAATATAGTATTGTACAAGATGTCTGCTATACACAGCAGAATGAATGAAATATAATTTAAAGAAAAAGTTGTATACAAATAGATAGATTTCTGGAGGATATAATTAATATTGCACTTAATTATTATTGCACAAATTTATCAATTGCACGGTGGGTGAAACACATTAAACTGTTTAAGACGTGGATGGCCTGAGGGAAGAAGCTGTTTTGTCTCTGGTTGTTTTGGTGCTCTGAAGTACTGACCAGACGACAGCATTGTGAAGAGATGATGGCTTGGTCAATTAATGTTGGCTTATTACTTTTTACAAATGCATTTATTTATTTATTGCCTTGCATTTTGCATGAAATATTGGCATGTTATCTCATGTATACGTCTGTATCTTGCATCATACACTTCCCCACTTTTTAGTTACCATAGTTACTCGGTCATTTTCTATAATCGACTTTTATTGTCCTTTATCGACTTTTTAGTGGATGAAGTCATGGATGCCTTCCCTGTGCATATTGAAAAATAAAACAATGTTGTAGGTGTTTTATGAAGTTGTGCATTTGCATGTTCATTTTCTATTATCGTTAGATTCTGATAAGAAGTCTTCGCTCATGCCTAAGCAATACAAATGAATGCATCCTACAAATTAAAGAAATAAAGCTGCATGACCTTTTGCTGGAAGCATGCCTAAGATGTTTAAATGTGCACTCTTGAAGCTCTTTAGATGTTCTGCACAGCAGCTGTCTGCTTGTTGATATGTATCACATGACCTTCAAATCTAACTTGATTCCTTTGGGGTGAAATCCTCAGATGCCACAGGAAAGGAGGTCAGTGTTGATGTATTGTAGTTTAAAGTTTGGCTTGCCTAAAGCTAAACGTCTTTTTTACTTCAGGTAAACACTGTTCCAAACTATAATGTATAAAAAAGGAGGATGACAGTTGAGGAGAGATTAATCTAAATCATGTTTCACAGCGCATAAACGTTTATTTTACCCTAAAAAGCTCATCCTTTGCCCTTTATTTGTGTGTACAATGGAAATCCTGCTACTGTTTCGATTCCTTTAGAAATTTTGTGAGATCTCGTCTAATAAAAAAAGCACCATATTCACACACAATGTGCAAGTTTAGAGAGGTATTGAAAAATATGTCATAACATCTCACTTATCAGATTTTGACCGTATCCTTATACATTAAGGTTTATTATCATTGGTATCTGTTTCTCTAGGTTTGGTGTTTAAATGCCAGTGTGAATTTGGTGCGGATGAAACAAATGTAGAGAAAGTGTAAACAAAGCAGCACTTTACAGCATTTCTTAGGTTTAGGTTAATAGTTCATTGTTGCATAATACAATGAATTGACAAGAAAATATAGTGACTACTCCATAAAGGCATAACATTGTAGCCTAGTTTGTTAATACATAGTATAGTGTAGTAGTAAAGTATATATAGTAGAATATAGTAAAGCGGATACGTATATGTGTGTCTATTTATATATAATTTATATATAGTATAATAGCATATAAATTCAGGCACATCGAAAAACTGTAAAAAGAAAAAACAGGATATAATAACAAAATTTTTGTGGTGAAAGCAGAAAGATAGATGACTAATTAAAAATTATAATGACCCGAAAGTATTATAAAATGTAAAATACATCAGGGTTAACAGCTATAGCTCTTTACAGCGGAGTGTGCTGGCAGTAGTAAACAAGTCTTTGAGAAGCAGTATCTGGAACATATCTCATGCTTCTGGCATCCATTGCTGTGCCCTTTCGAATACAAGACTGAACGTGGTGGTTGGAGCTATTATGACCAATTATTATTATGTCCCAAAGCATGGGATGTAGTGCCTGTTTCTACATGCACATTTCCATTTATTGTATTACTGGAAGTCTGTCCTTTTATAATGTAAGAACTTATTCAAAAGTTTAACATTCTGACTGTGATTTGCACAAATATGGGTCATTATTCAGTGGATGACTAAATTATATTTTATTTTTTACAGGCACCAAATATCAATTGTCATTACAAATGTGAGATGGATGCTGCTCTGTTGCTGGTGGGTCTGAGATGGACCAGGGTTTGGTTTGTTTTATAGTTTTCTTTAAAACTAGGCTCTCAAGATATTTGGTTTTGAAGATGAGTGCAAAGAGTTCACATCATCTGTGCCATTTGTTGAGAAGGAAATTATATTAGTCTAAACTAATTACAGAGCACAAACCACATCCAGATTTCCTGTTAACCATCATATCTGACTGCTTGGCAAGGGTTGTTTGGTAAAGAAGTCGGATGGTCTTGTCCCTTTAAATAATTTTTTAATAAAGTAGAAATACACTGTATCCTTGGGTTTTGCAGATTGATTGCCATTTGGACTTCACTACCATCTCTTCCTCCAAGTTCTAGTTATTACTGCTTGCATAAAAATTCCCTGTTTTTACACTTTTTGTATAGCACTTATTATTGCCTTCCTGTATAAATTGCTGTTCGTTTTCGAAGCAACAACATAAACAAACGTTGGTGCACATGCACACTCTTGTGGCTCAAACGTTGCTTATGGTGCACACACTCAAAGTCCCTGTAGATTATTTTTGATAGCAAGCAAATAAATAACAAGTAGGCCTAAATAACATTACCCTAGCAAGCTTTATTTTGGTTACCTGTAGAAGAACCGGTTCAACAAATCATTTATCATTATACAATAAAATATTAATATAAATTTAGATTAATATAAATACATAAAATATAAATATTTATATTACTAGCCACAACCCAGACCGATCAACAAACACAGACCGTAACTTAACTTGGAAGCAGGCGCGTGTATCCGATGAAACCATCTATAGTTTTCCTTATCGTTGGTGGAGAAATGTGTCTGCTAAATGCCTTAGTGTAATGTAAAGCAATTACTTAAACAATGGCAATGATTAAGATATAATAATTAGCATACTATGGTAATTGTGACGAGACCATAGTAAATTTGTGGATGCTGTCATTTCACTTTAGTTTACTACCACCACAGTGGTTCAGGCTATAGGGATGCCGAAATGACAAAAGAAACGTTTACAGCAAAAAACTGCATATTTCTTATCAATTACTATCCTTCTGCCACTTAAGAATTAAGCGCAATGATTATATCCATATATGTGGGAAAGGTTTGCTATAACATGACTATATATTAATGAATATGGAGCTTTAAAAGATTAATATTAAACCAATTCAAGTCTGAAGATTTGTAAATGGAAGTATTTACTAGACTTAAATCGAATTTAAATGTAAAAGAGTTACAAAATGATTGCATAAAATTGCAATTGCAACAACTAAAAGCTTACAAATGTATGTGATATAAGGACAGAAACTGAGAGAAAGTATTGAAGGAGAAGAAGAGTCAGAAGAGCCAGAGCTCCCTGAAAGGAGCTTTCAGTGAGGAGATAAGAAAAACCCAGAACTTATCTTACATGTCCTTTTTATCTTTTCCTGTACTTCCTCATGTGACATAACTTAACATGATACCCTCAAATTGACCAACCAGGACCACCTTTAACCTCCAGTGTACTGGACCCGCAATAAACAAACATCTCGGCCTATCTCAGCCCCCATGTGATCTTCAGAAGGGCAAATGGTGCCTTTCGGGAAGAAAGAGGGGGTTGTGGCACAGAAATAAATTTGTATAAAACACTGCTTGTAGAGCCTTACTTTCATTGGAATGGCTTCATGGGCACAATCGGTTGTGAATCATCTAGAAATGTCTCCTGAAGTATTTGTTTAAAGAAATAAAATATAACCCCAAAGCTATTTTTATTAATGAGAGACCAAATTCTAGATCTATTTTGCTTTAAACACACCTGTTTGCTTTTTTGTAACAACAGTCTGTTACACGGGTGGTTCTTGGTCACTTTTTTTAGAACCAGGTGACACCTCCAACCAGGTGAATGAGGGAACAGTGGATGTTGGCATTTGTGTTGTAGCTCGTATTTTCACAGACTTGATGTTGGGGAACACACCGAGACACAATTGGATCTTCTTCTTGCTCTCTGGAGCTTCATTCGAATTCACTATTACTCATTTCTGTCTGACGTAAAATGTAATGAAATATGGATCTATACCAGAGAGGGGAAATATTATCAAGGCTACCCCAAAGTTCTATGAAGATGTAGGGAGATGGTTGTCTAGTGGGTTAAACCACTGAACTGGTAAATCAAAAGGTTTCTGGTTCGATCCCAGCAGCCACCACCAGTGTGTCCTTGAGCAAGACACTTTACTCCATGTTGCTCCAGGGGGATTGTCCCTGTAATAAGTGCCCTGTAAGTCGCTTTGGATAAAAGCGTCTGCCAAATGACTAAATGTATATGTAATGTAACAAAAACTGTGTGCACGACTTGTATTGTGATTCGTCTTTTTGAAGCTTGATAGCGCAAATAGCCCTCCACTTTTGATTTGAAACTGAATGTTGAATGCTCAGAATGCACAATCCTATTTTTGTTTCACAGAAGACAAAGAGAGAAGGTCAGAATACAGGTGAAAATTTAATGACATTTTGAACTAATAATTATATTATATTGAACTAATACGATAAATTAAGAGGAGCAGTTCCCAGTGACTTAACCATAGTCATTTTTATTCCTACTTTTTTGGGTAGAGTATTCCTTCAATAACACAGTAAATAAGCATATACTGCAAAGTTTGGTTTGTATTTTATGAACTTATATTGTATATTTGACTTTGTAGTAGATTAGGCGGGGCGAGACCGTGGTTCGAGGCCGGTAAGTAATTGTTAATTAGCGCCAGTGGTGCGCTGACCGGCCTCGCATCACGTAGATTGGGAGCACACAAAGGAACAATGGCGACCGGACCGTCGAGGAGAGAGGACCGGGCCCGAAGTGTTTGTATTTGTATTTATGTTTTGTGATTTGTTGTGTTCGCCGGCGGTCGGCCGTGAGGGGCCGCCGGCTGTTATTATGTTTCTTTATTAAATGTTTTAAATGTCTTCCGGTTACCGTCTACTTCCTTCCATACTTGAATCGTATTACATTGGTGCCGAAACCCGGGAGGAAGGAGAGACATGCTGTCGGAGAGTCCTCGCCGCCGAGTGGCCTCGCGGTGCCGGAGAGCTCGGGCAGCGCGGATGAAGGGCGTCCGCCAGTGGCTGCCCGAAGCGGTGGTTCTGGGGAAACGGAAGTGCACAGTGCGGCCACCGTCAAAGCCTCGGTGGAACGGCGACCTGAGCTGCCGCGCCCCTGGGTCGAGGTGGGGGGGCTGTCGTCCAAGCGGGAGCGGGGGAGTTGCCGCCGTCCGCCAGACGCCGAAGCCTGCTTCCGTCCCCCGAGTAGGAGGAGCAGGGGGCGGGAGTGTCGAGTGCGGCCACCGCCTGCCAGAGGTCGGAGCCTGCGTCCGTCCGCCCAAGGGGGAGGAGCAGGGGACGGGGAACACGCCCCGCTGAAGGAGGAGCCACCGCCGGCCGCCAGGGGGCGGACGGTCGAGCCGTCCACCGAGGGCCCAGGGCCACCGCAAGGCACCAAGAAGGAGAGTACTCCGGTTGGTTGAGGAACGAGCGGCAGCATGTCAGGGAACCGGACTATATTTTTTTTCCTCTCTCCCCTCTCTCTTTCCAGTCGCTCCGAGGGCTCCCGTCTCCGTTGTCTCGTCTCGTCGCTGCATACCCCCCGCCCCACCCCCCCCCCCCCCGAGGGAGGGGGAGGGAGCATGCACAGTCGCGGGGGTACCCCCCGGCCTGTGAGGGGTGATGGGGGTATGTAGTAGAGTAGGCGGGGCGAGACCGTGGTTCGAGAACGGTAAGTAATTGTTAATTAGCGCCAGTGGTGCGCGCACCGGCCTCGCATCACGTAGGAGATTGGGAGCATATAAAATGAACGAGCGACCGGACCGTCGAGGAGAGAGGACCGGGCCCGAAGTGTTTGTATTTGTTTTGTGATTTGTTGTGTTCGCCGGCGGTCGGCCGTGAGGGGCCGCCGGCTGTTATTATGTTTCTTTATTAAATGTTTTAAATGTCTTCCGGTTCCCGTCTCCTTCCTTCCATACTTGAATCGTATTACAGACTTTTTTTGAGTTCCTTGAAAAAAATTAAGTCGCATTTTACTTAAGTGCTGTTTCAACCGGCCTTTGACACCTAAGCTGTGTAAATACGGTGTGATTGGAGGAGAGCTAAAACATGTAGGTAATCGATTACACGTAAGTCAGGTTAAATGTTAAATCAACACGGTGGCATCAGCACTCCAAGAGAATGATTAAATGTTAGACACAAATGTTGAAAATGATTAAATCTTGTTCCTCCTCCTCTCCTCTTGCTTGCTTCATACCGTTCTTTATGTGACTGCAAGAGGCCGAAGTACGTAACAGAGGAAATTTGCTTCCTCTTTCGTAGAGTACACAAAAACCGCAAAACCACGTCATCCTGCAGAGCCCAAGACATCAACAAGCTAAGTCTTGAATGACATTTTGAATATTCAGAAAAACACGATGGCGGACAGGGACAAGTCGGAGTATTCAAAGTTGTTACAGCCTGATCCACCACCGTACCAGGAGCACTTTCAGTATCCTAATGCTGGATACCCTCCGCCAGGCAGCTACCCCAGCACTTCTGGTTTTCAGGGTCAACAATATGGAGCTCCAGTGGGCCCGTACAACCAAGGGGCTTATCCAGGAAATTCTGCCGTCACTGTCCAACCAGTGGTTTACTTGACCACCGTCCCACTTACCAATCCACCGCCGGATTATTTGGTTTACTCTGTCTTTACCTTGCTGTGCTGCTGTTTACCTCTGGGCATTGCTGCACTTGTTTACTCCATCTATGTGAGTAGATGTCAATCTGTTATCTGTTTATTCAGATGAATAAATGAAACATTTGACTTACATTTGTTTATTGATGATCACGATAGTCATGTTAAAATAAACTAATGATCTCACTAAGATATAAAGACAGAGATCTGCAAAGTCATTGTTGAGCTGCTACAATAAAAAAGGAAATGAAGAGCAATTTTAGCTTGTTTTTTATTTCAAATATGTGAAATGACATAAAGCTAAAAAGTGAGCGTTACATTGGGATTGCTATTCAAAACACGACACACTGCTATACATTCACATGAGGACATATCCAGTATATTTACAGCTAGAATATTAAAAAGAGTCACTGCCTATCATACGTTCTGATTTCCATGAGCAGACTACAATAATCTATAAAACTGAGCAAAACTCATTTTCCACGATCAAGCTTGAAGTGTGTGTTTTATCCTAAGTGATCAGTAAATGAGGAAGAAATGTAAACAAAATTGTATTCATATTTAGAATAAACAACTTCTGTTTCTGTAAATGATGCGACTTTTTGTTATTGAGGCTTCCATGCAGCTCTGTAGATGAAAGAAGTATATTGACATTTGTCTATTTGTCAGTCTGTATGCCTTCCTGGGGATTTAATCTATGAAGTTGGTTATTCGTTGGCTTGGCAACTAATCTAAATTAACCCGTGCAGTTTGGTTGTATTTTGTTGGATATTTTTTGATTATAAAGGACAGAAAATTATGTGAAGGTGAAGAAGAGAATGAAACCACAGCAGGAAGTTGAAGTTTAACATTGTGCAAACCCTCATGTAATCTATGACCTTGTCATGTGACGTATGGCCAAAAAAAAGCATAGTCCTTATAAGGCAGCAGGCCTGTTATGTTTATCGTAATGTCCAAGTCCGGAAATGTTTTGAAGCATTAGTAATCTTAAAGGGATATTTCACCCCAAAATGAAATGAAAATTGTATTAATTACTCCCCCTTATGTCATTCCAAACTTGAATAACATTCTTTATTCTTGAGAACACGAAATATATTTGGGTAATTTAAACAAACATCAGCAGCCATTTACTTCCAACGTATGGAGACAAAACCACTGAGACATTTCTCAAAATATCTTCTTTTGGGTTCTACAATGGACTGAGTCACATACAGGTTTTGAACAACATGAGGGTGAATAAATGATGGCAATTGTTTTATGTTGCAGCTGTCACAGTGTACCTACATACTGCCACAAATGTCAACATTTTAAAAACATGCTTGTTTCAAAACATTTTAAAAACAGAAGTGGTTAACAAAATGTTATTTCCCGTTCACTTTTCCAGACTCGGGAAGCAGTCATGTACGGAAACAGACAACTAGCAGAAAGCAGGTCCAGAACGGCTCGCATGCTCAACAGTATCGCTCTTGGTATCGGCCTCACCTGCCTGGTCGTTTATATCATCTGTGTCATTGTTTTAAGTGTCAACGCTCATTAACACATTTCCGTAATAGTGTAATTTTAAGATCAAGATTGGACTGAAATAAGATTATCATTGTATACAAAGGCTTTTATATGTGATTTTATGAATTGGTGATATGCCTTTTAATCTGTTAGAATTATAATTATGACACTTTCCAAGCTTTACATTCAAAAAAGCAAGCAAGAGGAATGGCTCTTTTTTTGCATGTTTATTTAATTTTCTGGGGGCTTTCTCCACCCCATCTGACTGGCATTATTATTCACTTTAAATTTAAAACTGGCATGATTGTTCACTTTTAACACCCATAACTGTGCTTCAAATCAAAGAAAGTTTCAAGATATTGTTTTAGTTCATGCAATGTGATTTGTGTTTTAAATAAACTTGAAAACTTTGAAAAAGAAGTGTTTTAGTTTCTCCATGGAATCATATGTTTTAGTAAATCTGCTTTCACTCCAGTGATGGTTAGGTTTATGAGCTGGGCGTCTGTTTATTTTAGAAATATGAAATATTTTTGTATGTTTCACAATTCATAAATCACGCTTTGTAAGAATTCCTATGAGATTTATTTAGACTGTTAGAACTCTCTGTCTTTATAGGCAAGCCCAGTTCTAGAGGTCATTGAGATACTGATAAAGACTTGGAATGCTCATTGTTTATTTTAAGCATGGCATACATTATACAATTTTGACCACAGCATTCCTTTACCAGATGAATTTCCCCGTTTGTGGAAGAGTTATTTTGTTGTTGGGATAAACTGTCTCTCTGTGACCATGTAGGTCTGAGAGCCTTGCTCGCTGGCAGCGGATTATTGCTGACAGACTTTTAAATCTGACTACGGAAGCAATTTGTACACCACAATTGTACACCATTGGGTTACTGTTATGTAATTCGAGTGATTTAAAAGATCAAATACTGTACATTCATTTATGGAACAACCTTTTTCAACTTTTTCTTTTATTACGCCCAATGATGCTTACATTATACTGTGTTATGTTTCTGGATGTAAATGCTGAAATCATACTCCTCTCCTACGAGCTGCAGCTCCCCTCCCATTTCCCTCCATCTAAATAGACATCACCATATGTGGAGTGGGTCCGTGACAGAAAAAGCCTGAATCAGTGAGCCATTGTTTTCCGATCACAAGCAAGGAACAGAGCCCAGAAGAAAAATGGATCCTAGTAAGTATCCAAATGAGCCTCCGGCCAACTGGAATACATCAGAGAAGTCAGACGTTACGCAGCCTGCTCCGCCACCGTATCAACAAGGATACCCTTACGCTGGATATCCTCCTCCGGGGAGCTATCCCAACCCTTCTGGCTATCCGGCCATGCAATACGGAGCTCCCGGAGGCCAACCGATTCCTCAGGCTCAGTATGGACAAGGGCCTTATCCGGGACAGCCACCGATCACTATACAGCCGACGGTTTCCATTAACCCAACTCCACTGGCCAGACCACTGCCGGATTACTTGGGTTACTCTATCTTTACCTTGCTGTGCTGCTGTTTCCCTATAGGAGTTGCTGCTCTGATTTACTCCATCTTTGTAAGTATTTGTAATTCTTTTGTTTTTATTTAGTCTTAGGAATGAGAAAATCTTACATTTGTAACCTTTTTAAAATCATAATTAAGTTTAAGTCGATGGTTGTTGATATGGAATTGCATGGGTGTGGTGTATGACGGATTATGGAAATGTAAACAAACTTTCACAGGACAATGGACATCTGTGATATGAAACAGAGATCAGATTTAAGTGAGGCATGTGGAGAAAATGTCAGATCAGTAGGTAAATGGTAAAAAGGGCAGGCGTGGCCTAATGGTTAGAGAGGCGGACTCCCAGGTGTTCGAATCCCAGGGACTTGAGCAAGGCATCTTACTCCTACTTGCTAGCTGCCCACTGCTCCGTGTGTACGTGTGTTCACGACTTGCTGTGCGTGTGTTCACTTCTCTACATAGGTTAAAAGCTGAGGTCACATTTCGGGGATGGGTAACCATATCTGACTAATGGGTCACTTTCACTTCACTTAAATGTATTTATTGTTTCATTCTTAACGCCATTTCAGCACCTAAGGCGGATCAATAGGTAAAGTGTAAATTGCAAGAGTAACTAATGAGTACAGGGGAAGTCAATTCTAACATGAACTCAGATTGTCAAATAAATACATTTGCAAATGTGTACAGGAATAGTTCCAGTTTTGAAGAAGAACAAAACATGCACAAACAATATTGATATATGAAGCTCATTTTCCAGAGGAACGTGCATATCAGGAAGCATACAAAATTAAATTGTATGGCTTTTTACAACAAACACGTTCTGTTCTCAGAAACATTATTGTTTATTATAATTAGCTTAACAGTTTGTAGTGAATTGCCTTAAAACCTATTATTATGACTTTTTTTAAACGGCCTATTGACAAATGAAGTCCACATAAAGAGTACATTTGCAACTGTTTGTTGTGCATTCCAAGTATCTTCAATCAAACTGCAGTTGGGTTGTTTTGATTGAGTATTCATAACTCCAAAAATACAGCTGACTCATACAATAAAACACAATAAAAACATGAATTTTGTTTGTGTCAAAAAATGTCAAAAAAGCATATCTTTTGCATTAGTTAGCTGTATATATTTGGTGTTATTATTGCTTAATCAAAACTTCCCAACTGATGTCGGAATGATATTACTTGGAATGTACAATAAAAAAATCATGATTTTTAAATAAAAAATAGTCTGTTTTTGCAAATACATTTTTCAAATCGTGGACACAAAATCACTGGAAAGTTTCAGAAAAGGAATGTGGAGCCATAATTGCTAACAGTCTGTGGTAGGAAGTTGTGTAATACAACACCCGTAGTTTCCCAGAACCCCCATTAAAAGTGATGTCAGCATCAGTAAGCAGCTGTTCAGTCAAAGCCGTGTAATATTACAGCATGTTGATCATTTCGCAATTACCCTCAGCAGTTCACTTAAACAGGCAATTTCACAAGCTTTATTTGGACTTGTGAACAACCCAACTCGATTTCAGACTCATGGTTATGTAAACACAGCTCTGTTTTAAACAGTATTCGAGTGGTTTTATGTGATAGTAAAGTGCTTAAAAAACAGCAGCGGTTAACATTGTGTTTACTTGCTTTCACAGACTCAAAATGCAAACGTGTCCGGACATCAAGAAATAGCAGAGAAAAACTCGAGGATGGCACGCATCCTTAACCACACCTCTCTCGGGATTGGCCTAGCCTTTTTTGTGTTGTGCATCATCTACATCCTTATCACTACCATCCACTTCAAAGAGCAGACATCTCCGTAGAGGGAGATAGTGAGGGTTTTATTATATGACATATAAATGTTTTAATGAGTTTTGTAATCACATTCTGCTTGATATAGCTCATATTTTGATGCAGATTTTAAGGCTTTATGGGTGGTGCCGTATGAAGGGCCACCGAGCAATGAATCGATATGTTACAAAAATAATTTTATTAATTACTTCATATTAAAAATGCTTTAAAAGTTTATTGTGTTTTAACAGAATGCACGCTTCATTGGAAATGTTTTATGAAATGAGACATTTGTTGTTTTAATGAAATAATACATTTTAAATGACTTGTAAGTAACCCAAATACATGCATTTACAGATCTCAGTACATTCTCGTGAGATATAACCTCATGGCATATTTAATGGTCTGTTACACTATCCTAGACAATTTAATTGAAAATTCTGTGTCATTTCATGCTAAATTTTAAGTGTTTTTCTTTTTCTGCTTATAAGTTTGTCGCAAAAATTGCATAAAGATTGTAGAGTACAATTAATTTTACGTTTAACAGCATTTATTTTAAGTTAAAGGCACAATATGTGATGTATACAAAATATCCATAAACCACTATAGTGATGTTTATGTTGTTTAGTAACATGACAGTGTTTACAAACAGATCATGACATTTTGTTAAAACCAAGTTGCTTTTGTAGTCGGATATCTCATCCGATCTCTTGTTTCCCACGCAATAAAATAATCATTTCAGCATATATTTTTCAATCTATATTTGTACGCCGCATCCAGTTTTCCGACACACATTGAACAGAGGAGGAGGAATAATGATAGCTGGGTCCAGAGTTGTCTTTTTAAGAATATGAGTGATGGCAGCAGTTTTGAGGTAAACTGGAACAGACGAAGAAGTAAGAGACATGTTATGAAATAAAACCTGAAATAGCAGAGGTGCTGTGTTTCAAAGGATTGTTGGTGCAGGGTCAACACGGCAAGAAGAAGAGTTGGATTAAGGTGGGGTTTGTCAAGGAAAAGCTATCAAGCAGTTGAAAAGGACGAGCCTGCTCACAAATATGAGTGGTCAATTATGAACCAAATGTCCCATAGAGCATCCTGCTTACCCTGGAAGTAGCATAAAAACGAACAACGTAAGTCGTCAGATTCTCGTGGAGAGACAACCAGTCAGTTCCGACACTAAAAAGTGATTAAGGCTTTTGTTTGATGTATTAATAATTTTGGAAATGTAGGAAGAGAGAGCTGTGTTCAAGGCAGTTTTGTATGCTTGACATGATCTGAAGTTGTCTGACTTTGGCTTTCATAGCAAGCAGCTCATTGTTGGACCATGGAGCAGAGCGGGACATGTGAAGAGACCTAGTCCTAATTGGAGCATATCGTCCAAAACATCAACAATAGCAGAGTGATAAAGATAATATATCTTAGATGGACAAGTAAAATTATATGGAGATGGTGGTCTAGTGGGTTAAACCACTGAACTGGTAAATCAAAAGTTTGCTGGTTCGATCCCAGCAGCCACCACCAGTGTGTCCTTGAGCAAGACACTTTACTCCATGTTGCTCCAGGGGGATTGTCCCTGTAAGAAGTGCACTGTAAGTCGCTTTGGATAAAAGATGTAGTTGTAGTGCTTCCCAATCTCTAGAGATAGGGCTTCTGGTGCCTTATATAAACTGTCCTTTCCATTCCCAACACCCTCAGCTGGATCTCTTTTCTGTCTTAAGATCCTAGTTATCTTGTGTTTGATCATTTAGTTGTGACACGCTCGCTGGTGGCAGATTATCTGCACGAAGTACTGAAGTTGACAACATCAGAAAACATGAAATAATCGCACAAGTTTATCATGGTTTCAGTTTCAAATATGTATGAAATAGATCTCTACTTATAAATAGTTCCTACAAATATATGGGGACACGTTTTTCCTCTAAAACAATATTTGCTTGGTAGATTAATTAATTCAGGGAAATTTACAGATAAGGAAGCATTTATGTAAAATGAATAATCATAAACGTAGGTAAAACCAGTTTTGTTTCCGCTGCACCCAAGGATGATGTGTGTCACTGTTGTTCACTCCTATTAATGTAAATTCTGTCATGAATTAATCACCATCAAATATGTTCCAAACTGAATTTCCTTGTTTGGTTGAACTTGAAAGATATTTGGAAGAAAGTTAGCAATTGAGACTTCTGGGACATCACTCACTTCCGTAGTAGAAAGATTTTTTTCAAATACTGTTTTGTTCTTTTGAACACAAAAGGAGATTTTTGGAAGAATTTAGGAAAACCAACCATTTTAATGATAGTCAATAGTGCCCCAGAAATCTCAGTTGCCAACATTCTGCTAAATATCTTTCTTTGTGTTTAACAGAACAACTTGAGACTGAGTAATTCTTGACAGAATTTTCATTTTTGGGTGAACTATCCCTTTAATGTGGAATACATCATCGTTTTTGTCATTATATCTTTTTACGACTTTCTAAAGGGGAGAGCTGAAATGGAGAGCTGAAATGCAAGGAAAGGAAACGAGGATGAACAAATACGGGTTTAATATACAATGTAAAACATGGCTTTATACACAATTTTATCAGTACATTTGTTATTCTCTTTTTGAATGCTTTTAAATGTAAAGGTCTTGGTTTAACTAAAGTCTCGATGCTATTTTGCTGAAGCTTGCGCCTCATTATGTAAGGTCTTTACACACCTCTGAAGACAAAGTTGTATTAAATTGCATTTCTGTCGATAGATCCTGCTTAAGGCTGCTTAACATTACAGATAGGACCTTTAGAGCTTATTGAATAGGATCCTAAGAGTATTGCAAGCGCATTGCAGAGGTCACTGAGATACTCATGAATTAATGTTTTCAGTTAAAAAGGCACTTATTTCTAATACATCAAGTCCAGTCATTCCTTTTTTAAGGTTACCTGCCTGTCCACCTTTGCTATATGACAGCTCAACATGTCTTTAATGTGATTTGAATAGATTGAGAAAGACCACCCACTAGAAAAAATGGATCCCAGTAAGTCAGAGAAGTCAGGCATCACACAGCCTTTCAACCACCATAACCGGACCAGCCAGGACATCCCAATGCTGCATATCCTCCCCCGGCATTAAGTGATCAGATGAATAAAATAAAATCTTTAATTTAAATAATGCACCATCATGAATCAAATATGTAAAAAGAAATGAATTGCAGGAGGAGGAATAAAATTGTGAAGCTCCTACAAAAATGTCAGCACAAGGAGATTTATTGTTTCATATTAAATTATTACATTTTCAATTGTTAGATTAATTTCTTCAGAGGAACATACAGATGAGGAAGCAATACATTTTAATTGCTGACTACTAACTGGTTTTGGTTAAGGGGAAAAAACTAATTGTTTACCATAATCAAAGGTGTGGCCCAACAAAAGGAACATACTGTATTAATCTGTTTATTGTTTGTTTTTTATGTATCAGTTACTATTTCGTCTTGTTTTTCACTGTTCCGATACAACCAGGCAAAAAACTAAAAAACGTCTCAACCTTACATGCATTAAGTATCATTTGAATAGACTGATATAGAAAGACCACCAACATTCTGGTCTCATTGAAAATCAATATAGGTGTCACTGCCGCTCTGTTTTTCGTAACACCTGTAATGGGGCTTTCGGTAGTATGTTACTGGACAGCAATGCTGAATTATTACTCATCCTCTACAAGTTACAGATCTCCTCCCATTTGGTTGAAACCAAAGTAAATTTAAGCATGTGGCAAAGGTCCATGACACACAAAGCTTGAACCAGGGAGGGAAGAAGAGCCATTTGAACAGAACACAAGCAAGAAATAGAGTCGTTCAGGAATATGGATCCCAGTAAGTCATCGGAGAAGTCAGGCAGTCTGCAGCCTCTTCCACCAGCATACCCGGACCAGCCAGGATACCCTAATCCTCAACCAGGGATCTATCCCAGCACCTCTGGGTATCCAGGCCAACCAGTTTCTCCGCCCCAGTATGGACAAGGATCTTATCTGGGAGAGCAACCGATCACTCTACAGCCAATGGGTTACGTTGCCCCGGCTCCACTGGCCAATCCGGTGCAAGATTACCTGGGATACTCTATCTTTACCATGCTGTGCTGCTGTTTTCCTCTGGGGATTGCTGCACTGATATTCTCCATCTTTGTAAGTATTAGTAATTTACACTTTTTGCATGTATTTTGTCTTAGTAAGAAGAAAAGTATTTTAAATAAGTAAAAAGTACTGCAGATGAGAAACCAATTAAAAAATAAAATGGACGTCTCCCGGATGTACTGTGTTATCAGCGCTTGTTAGCTGCACACTTTGGTTTGAGGTTAAGAGTCTTGTTTTCTACAAAAATAAATCTTCATCAGTAAATTAGAGATCACAGACATGTGCTGAAATACATCAGTGATTGACATTGATATTTCACATTCACTTTTCACAGACTAGAAATGCTAACACATCTGGACAACAACAAGAAGCAGAGAAAAACTCCAGAACGGCACGCATCTTGAACTTCACAGCTCTCGGCATTGGCATAGTCTTCATCGTGGTGTACATCATCATCATTGCCACGTCATTTTCTTATATAAAGCCTTGATTTCCACAGAGAGAGATAGTGTGGGATTTTCAAATGTTAATATACTACGATATTTAAAATGTAATTGTATTTTTAAATCTGCTTTTAAATGTCAAACGCTTAAAGCCGCTGGAGTTACGATGGTAACTTTGAGGCTTAAAATGTATGTGTCAGACATACATATTTGTTTACAAAAGTTGACTGGATCATGCCTGGAATTATATAATTCACTTAAAAAATGCTTGTTTGATGTTTAAATTAGATAAGATTTGTTGTTTTACTTTAATTGGAGTTAATTTATTAATAATATTCATTTATAAACATAACCAAAAAAATGTATCAGTACAATATGAAGTACTTTAGTCATATAGCTGGGTTATTGTATTGTGTACAATTAATCTATCCTGTTCCAGGTCATCTATCCAATAATTCTGTATTTATGTTGCGTGTCCTATACGATTAAAAAATAAAAAAACATCTGGTAATGGTCAAGTGTTGACAGAAGTATGAATGAAACTTTATAGTTAAGTAAAAATACTGATCTCATGATTCTTTGGACTGAATGTGACTGACAATTTCAGTCACCATTCACTTTTTTATATATTTTTTATCAAATAAAAGTGAATGGTGACTGTGACCGTCATTCTCTTATATTTTGCGTAACGTGTCCTTTGGTGTTTTAAAGAAACAGGTACACGTCAACGATTGTATAATTTTATTTTTGTGAACCTTCTCTTTATATGTTGATTCCACAAGGTGGCGCCCACAGTGTGTCTGTAAAATCACCTCTCTGGGTGTAAAGTATCACAGTTTCTTAAGGGCAGAGGTTTTTCTCAAGTTAACAGATATATGCGGTTGTTTGTCATTTCTGTGAACACTTGTCCTCCACTTTCTTGAAAGATGCCACGAAAGTAAGTCAAAACATTTATTCTTAAAGGAAGTGGCGGTCTTCTGTGGTTCTTCTATAATACATTCTACACTACACTTTTTTGGTGCTTTATGATGCCAAAGAAGAACCTTTTTTGTCTAAAAACCCAGTGTTCCTTTAGTTTTCCCTATATCTGTCCTGATAAGTGATCGCAAAACTAAGGCCTTTTCCAGTCGTATGGCAAAGCTATCTAATCTAATACCTTTTAGAAGTCACTCTGAGAATGACAGGGGAAAAAAACTAAAAACAGTTACAATTAGCACTTTTAAACATCCGTTCACTAAAAAACAAATCCTTTTTGGTCAATGACCTCATCACCAGTAAAAAACTGGACTTCATGTTTCTAAATGAAACTTGGTTAGATGATAGTTGTAGTGCTACAATCCTCAATGAATCTGCCCCCCAAACTTTACTTTTATAAATGTCTGCAGAGCTGTAAGGAGAGGTGGCGGAATAGCTGCTTTATTTAAAGATCTCTTTGACTGCAAGCAAGTTTTACTTGGTTACTACCTGTCCTTTCAATACTTGAGTATTGCTTTAAAAGGTTCACCACGCATTCTGTTTACAATGATTTACAGACCTCCCAAATACTCCCCAGTCTTTGTTGATGATTTTTCAGAACTGTTATCAGCTATTTCCTCAGAATTTGACTGCTTTGTTATTGCTGGATATTTTAATATTCATATAGACAAGACAGAAAACAATAATGCAAATGAACTTTTAAATGTTTTAAACACTTTTGATCTGATCCAGCATGTGCACGGTCCCACACACAATCGTGGACACACTCTGGATCTGCTCATTAGCAAAGGTCTAAACATTTCATCCACTATTATTAGAGATGTGGCACTGTCTGATCATTTCTGTATTTTCTTTGATATATCTATTAGTCCTGCCAATGAAGATAGACCCGTCTCTATAAAAAAGAGATTCATAAATGAGAACACCAGTGAGCTATTTATGAATACTATGTCTTTGTCACCGAGTATATCTGCAGACTCTATTGATGTTCTCCTCGATAGCTTTAATGAAAAGGTAAAAATGCTATCGATGCCATTGCTCCAGTAAAGGTCAAAGCGATAACTGGCAGGCGTAAAGCACCCTGGAGAAACACACCAGAAGTACAAAGCATGAAAAGAACATGCAGAAAAGCTGAGCGTATGTGGTGAAAAAACAAACTTGAAGTTCACTATAACATCTATAAAGACAGCCTGCATGCCTTCAATGTTGACTTAGGCAAAGCTAGACAGAATTTTTTCTCTAACATTATAAACAGCAAAATAAATAACACTCGCACCCTTTTTGCAACTGTAGAGAGACTAACGAATCCCCCTAGTCAAGTTCCGAGGGAAATGCTGTCTGATGACAAATGCAATGAGTTTGCAACTTTTTTCCTTCAAAAGATCAGTAATATCAGAATGGAAATCAGCAAAGCTCCATGCGTCAGTCAGGTCAGTCTGACGTCAGTACATCAGAAATTAGTTACTTTGTCTGAATTTCAGACAATTGATCTTAAAACCCTGGAGGAAACGATACAGCATCTTAAGGCGTCAACTTGCAGCCTTGACACACTTCCCACATCCTTTTTCAAAGGGTGTTTAACTGTTTGGAAGCAGATCTCCTAAAAATAGTTTATACCTCACTGCTCTCAGGAACTTTCCCAGAGTCCCTAAAAAAATGCAGTTGTCAAACCTCTTCTAAAAAAGGCCAATCTAGATAAAACCTTACTGTCTAACTACAGACCAATATCAAATCTTCCTTTTCTAGGCAAGATCATTGAAAAGGTTGTCTTCAATCAGCTGACCAAATTCTTGAACTCAAATGGCTACCTGGACAATTATCAGTCTGGTTTCCGTCAGCATCATAGCACAGAGACAGTGCTCATAAAGATAATTAATGATATTCGATTGAATTCTGATTCAGGCAAAATATCAGTTCTGGTTTTACTAGATCTCAGTGCTGCTTTTGACACAGTAGATCACACCATACTCCTAAATAGGCTGGAAAACTGGGTAGGGCTTTCTGGATTGGTACTTAAATGGTTTGGGTCATACCTTAAAGGGAGAGGTTACTATGTGAACATAGACAACCATAAATCTGACTGGACACCCATGACTTGTGGTGTTCCACAGGTCTCAATTCTAGCTCCGCTCCTCTTCAACTTGTATATGCTCCCACTTGGCCAAATAATGAAAAGGTTCCAAATTGCCTACCACAGCTTTGCAGACGACACTCAGATCTACCTAGCCCTCTCACCCAATGACTACAGGCCTATTGACTCTCTTTGCCAATGCATTGATGAAATTAACAGATGGATGTGTCAAAACTTCCTTCAGTTAAATAAAAACAAAACTGAAGTCATTGTTTTTGGTAACAAGGATGAAACTAACAAGGTAAACACATACCTTGACTTAAGAGGTCTAAAGACACAAAGCAAGGTAAAAAATCTTGGGGTCATTTTGGAGTCTGACCTTAGTTTCAGCAGTCATGTCAAAGCAATAAGCAAATCAGCCTACTACCATCTCAGAAACATAGCCAGAATCAGATGTTTTGTCTCAAGCCAAGATTTAGAGAAACTAGTTCATGCTTTCATCACCAGCAGGGTGGATTACTGTAATGGACTCCTTACAGGTCTTCCCAAAAAGACCATCAGACAGCTGCAGCTCATACAGAACGCTGCTGCCAGGATTCTGACCAGAACCAAAAAATCTGAGCATATCACTCCAATCCTCAGGTCCTTACACTGGTTACCAGTTACTTTTAGAATCAACTTCAAAGTATTATTAATTGTCTATAAATCACTCAATGGTCTACGACCCAAATACATCTCAGATATGCTCATTGGATATAAACCAATCAGACTTCTCAGATCATCAGGATCCAGTCAGTTAGAGATAACAAGGGTTCACTCAAAACAGGGCGAGTCGGCGTTAAGCCATTACGCCACCCGTAGCTGGAATCTGCTTCCAGATGACATGAGACATTCACCAACAGTAGATACTTTTAAGTCCAGAATAAAAACATACTTGTTTAGCTGTGCATTCACAACCAGAGCACTGTGCTGCTTTACATCAACTGCACTTCTATTTCTAATTTATTTTTATTTTGCTCTTATTCTTTTTATATATACACTCACATTTTTAATCAATTTTATTGCTGTTTTATTGTTTTATATAATTTGCATTTTAAAGATACGTTTTATTCTTTCTGTCAATCATTTTATGTAAAGCACTTTGAATTGCACTTGTGTATGAAATGTGCTATATAATTAAACTTGCCTTGCCTTGCCTAAATGGTTCCATAAAGGTTCCTTAACATCTGAAGGACCTTTCTGTTTTAAAAAAGGTTAATTTTGGTAAAAGAAAGGTTCTTCCTATTAAAATAATGTAAGAAAGAGATGCTTCTTTAAAGAACCTTTGACTAAATAGTTCTTTGTGGAACCAAAAATGGTTCTCTTATAACATCACTGTCAAGATCCCTTTAAGCACCCTTATTTTTAAGAGTGTGGTTGAAAGTAATGTTTTGTTTTTTGCCCTTCATTGAAATAAATCTTGACCAGATTGTTAAAACCTTTGAAAAATCACTATATTATTATAACAATAAGCCATAGTTTACAAGTTACAATTAACCAATAGCTAAGGCTATGAGGGGCTTATTGCTTTAAGTAAATATTATTCGTATACAAATTTTTCATACAGACTTTCAGAATGCAAAATTTCTTTGGCTCTGCGTGTTAACCATAGATAAAGTACAGTTGAGTATTTTTTTTACAAATGATGGATTCTGACTGCGTATCAAAATTATCCTGGCAATATCATATCTGTCATGTCAGGGTGTAAGCCCTCCTTTAGCCCATGTCATATGGAGAATAAGATTACTTTTGCTTTTAGAGAATAGCTGTTTTTATCTGTTTAAATTTTATCCTGGTATCTTATCTTACACTTCCCAGAAAAGTGCCTTGCCCACCTTTGGGGGACACCAATCCAAGTTACTGAAGTAATTATGCATCCATAATCTAACTTTTGTGTTACAGAAGAAAGAAAATAATACTGTGTTGTTACAGCAGGCTTATGAAGGTGTATTGTTCCCCTTCAGTCGGTCTCTCGACGTTGTGTTGAGAGACAGACTGGGGTTTGATTCTGAGAACCTATCATCTCTGAGATAAAAATAAAACGCCAATGGGGATTGGCGAATGGCCCGCCCACGCCAGTCTCCGCCCCGTACATACGGGTATAAAAGGAAGATGGCGGCGGTCATTCATCATCCTTTGTTCTTCGGAACCTGATGCTACAGCTAATGCTTATGGTATCTTCTCTTCGACTGCTGGATATTACAACGCGGAGCAGCGGACCTTCCCCCCTTGAGTGTGGACTTCCCCTCGGCGTTTCGGCAGGAGAGCCACATATACTAAAGAGTTAAAAAGGCCCTTTTCAGGGCTGCTTTTTCCCACAGCTGCGGGCATGTCTCGTAGCTGTGTCCTGGGTTGTGACAGACTCATCCCTGAGTCAGACGGCCATGATACCTGCCTCGTGTGTTTGGGGGTCAAGCACGCTGAGGCTGGTTTCGTTGATCCCTCATTTTCTGTCTGCGAGAACATGGCGATCAAGGTGTTGCGGTCACGGTTGGCGTCATTCTTTACGAGTGCCGCCACCACCTCGTCTTCCTCCCGGCCTTGACGCCTAGGAGAGACGAGGCTGATCTGGGGGTTCCTATGGATGTCGTTCTGCCGGCTCCGGCTCTGCAGACCACCCATACCCCGGTACGCTCACCTGGTGTGTCCCCGATGGTCGGCGGTAGACTCGGGCAAGCTCGGAAAAGGGATGAGGACGAAGTCTCTGTCTATGCATCGGACAGCTACCTCCTGGCATCAGATGCGGAAGACTTCTCCGATCTCCCGGCTTCGGTCGGTCGAGGTCACGAGGAGTCTGAAGCTGAGATGTCAGCCATGCTAACCCGAGCGGCCGTGAGCATTGGGCTGTCATGCGGTACGCCGCCTTCACCCAAGCGCTCGCGGCTGGATTCTTGGTTTCTGGAGTCGGGACGCTACCAAAGGCCGCGCCCCGTCCCGGTGCCTTTTTTCCCGGAGGTGCATGAGGAGCTATCGAGATCCTGGAACGCGCCCTTTTTGACGCGTTTCAGACTCGGTAGCTCTGTAGCTGTCACTTCCCTGGACGGCGGAGCGGCTAGAGGATACGTCGACATCCCCCAGGTGGAGCGTGCTGTCGCGGGACACCTGTGCCCGCAGACAGCGGCCACCTGGAGGGGTCGGCCTAGACTCCCGTCAAAGGCCTGTAAGCTATGCCGCTGGACAGGCCGCTTCCGCCCTTCACGCTATGGCGATTCTCCAGGTCTATCAGGCAAAAGCCCTGAGAGACCTGGGGGATGGGAAGCCCGACCCAACTCGCATGGCCGAGCTTCGCACTGCTACGGACCTGGCGCTCAGGGCGACCACGGCAAGTGCGTTGGGTCGGCCGATGTCCACCATGGTGGCCCAGGAGAGGCATTTGTGGCTCAACCTTGCGCAGATAAGTGACGCCCAGAAGGTCCGCCTTCCGCCGCGGGGAGAACCCACGGAATTGCCAGATCGGGTCCGTGCTGGCCTTTCTACAGCAAAGACTAGAGAGCAACCTCTCCCCATCCACGCTGAGAGCGTACGTTGCCGCTATTGCCGCACACCACGATCTCGTGCAGGGTAAGTCCTCAGTAAGTTCCTCAGGGGCGCGAGAAGGGTGAACCCACCTCGACCGCCCCCCGTACCCTCTTGGGACCTCAATGTGGTCCTTCAGGGCCTTGGTACGGCCCCCTTCGAGCCCCTCGGTGACGCCACTCTTCCTCTTATTTCGATGAAGACTGCGCTCCTGTTGGCGCTCGCTTCTATCAAGAGGGTTGGGGACCTCCAGGCATTTTCCGTGTCCCAGGGTTGCCTAGAATTTGGGCCTGGCGACTCTCACGTCATCCTGAGACCCAGGCCCGGCTACGTGCCCAAGGTTCCCACTACGCCCTTCAGGGACCAGGTGGTGAACCTCCAGGCGCTTCCCCCTAGGGAAGAATACGCGCCTTGCGCCTCTACGTAGACCGCACTCAGGACCTGAGAAGGTCCGAGCAGCTGTTTGTCTGTTTCGGGGGACAGCACCAGGGGAGGGCTGTCTCCAAACAGAGATTGGCACATTGGATCGTGGATGCCATCTCCTTGGCATACCGATCCCAAGATCGCCCGTGCCCTCTTGCAGTGAGAGCCCACTCCACTCGGAGTATGGCCTCCTCTTGGGCACTGGCCAAAGGTGCCTCTCTGGCAGATATTTGTCACGCTGCGGGTTGGGCTACGCCCAGCACCTTCGCGAGGTTCCATAACCTTCGAGTGGTACCAGTCTCAGCCCATGTTTTACAGCCTTCCTTGTAAGACAGGCATCTGGTCTGGGCGTACGCCTGCACAGCGCCTACTGCCGGCCAAGGTAAGTACAGTGCGCTATTTCTTGCCTCCCTACTTCCCCCTCTCTTGGGTGAAGTATAGGCATTCCATCCATCACTAAGCAATTGGTAACGGACCTAGCGGAGCGGTCTGTTGGAACCAAGTCCAGTTTTGGTAAAGTCGCCCCTACTTAGGTGGACCCCTTTGCTAGGACTATTGCTCCATACGCAGTGACTCCCCCGTTGGGTAGTCCCGTATGATGATTACTCACTCTTGATTCCCCTGTTGGCGAATCTGTGACCTCCCCTCTGGTGGCACAGCCACCGAAGCTGGCCTCCTATGGCCGGCTACTTCGCATGTCATCTCCTACAGGAGACCATGTCTATTTCCACATGTTACCTCCCGTACGGCAGGATGTGGTCTCCGTAACGCACTCTCCAAGAGGAGAGCAGTGTTCTTTCCCAGTGCGACGGCTCCGGACGGCGCCACACTTACAAGGCGAACGCCCTGTCCGTGATGACTGTCAGTACAGGCTTCGCAGTATGTCCACTACTATTCACTGGAAGGTTACATCTCGCTGCACCGCTCACTTGTGACTCGCTAGCCTAGTCAGTGTCGCTCAGCTCGAGGTCGTAATACGGCTCAGCGCCGTGGCGTGTTAAGATATGTCCCCAGTCTGTCTCTCAACACAACGTCGAGAGACCGACTGAAGGGGAACGTCTCGGTTACGGCTGTAACCTTCGTTCCCTGATGGAGGGAACGAGACGTTGTGTCTTCATGCCACAACGCTTTGCCGATCCGCTGCAAGGAGCACCACTCAGGTTCCTCAGCACAAAGGGTGATGAATGACCGCCGCCATCTTCCTTTTATACCCGTATGTACGGGGCGGAGACTGGCGTGGGCGGGCCATTCGCCAATCCCCATTGGCGTTTTATTTTTATCTCGGAGATGATAGGTTCTCAGAATCAAACCCCAGTCTGTCTCTCAACACAACGTCTCGTTCCCTCCATCAGGGAACGAAGGTTACAGCCGTAACCGAGACGTTCTTCAACACTGTAAAAAAAATCTGTAAAACTGGAAAAACAGAAATATTAGGTAAAAAGTTTTTTTCCTGTAAAATTTATGATGTAAAGATATATATTAAATAGTTTTCCCCATTTTTCTTGTAAATGTATTGACATCTGTCCTTTTTTGATCGTAAAAAATAAACAAGAAAAATTAAATCTTGTTAAGAAACAGAAATTTTCTGGCAGCTGAGGTACAAGAAATAAACTGTAAAGTATTGGTTCTTCCGTGTTTTCTTGTCAATATTCTGTCTTTTTTTTATTTGACGGTTTTTGACTATATTTAATAAATACATACTAATTCTGCAAGGAAAATCTGTAAAAAACGAACAGAAAAATTCAGTAAAATTACAGTTTCTTTTTACAGTGCAGTCTCACGGCAGTTTGTGACATTTTAAATCTAACGCCACATTGGCAAAGTCAGATCATAATAAAATGTACAAATGAGATTGTACGAATTAACATGAATGAGCCACCTTGTAAAACAGGCATGGACTTCCATCAGATTGTGTTGATTTTTGTTCATACAGTGTAAAACTTTGCTGTATAATTTTGTAACATGTTTTCCAGATACTAACTGTAGATTTAATTATACTCCTTTCCTATTAGTGCTGTTTTCAGTTTGAGTTTTTACAGACACATTGAATTAAAATACTGATAGTCGCGTGAGTAAAATGGGAAAAAAACGGGGAATTTTTTGTCAATGAAGACTAATCAACAGATTAAAGTATGTGGGCTGACCTTTATGTGCTGATGCAAGTCTACACCGCTGAAAGACAAAGTGAAAATATATGAAAATGCAATGTTTGTTTGAAAGTACTTATAGAGCAGTCAAGATTGGATGAAAACAAAAGAATTGGAAAAATATGATAAATAAACCAAGTAAAAAAAGACTGTCCAATCCTTTACATAAGGAACACGCTAAGAGCTGAAACCAGAGCACCACACGTTTTGTGCATTTGAAGCCAATTCACAGAGCTTCAGCTGAAGCATTGTCTATACAAGTGGTCCATTTTCTTGCATGCTTTAGACACCTTTTAAGTTTATTTTAAGGATATATTTTCACATGTCCAAAGTTTGCTAAATTTAAGTACATTTTACCACTTACCTGTAGTACACAATGCAGCGCGCAACCTGTCCAATCTGTGTATGAAAAAAACATATATAAATCTATTTACAAAAATATCAAGCTACTTAATATCCTTGCAGAGAAGACCTCTATTGCTCAATTGCTTTGTGTCAGAAAATATAGCCTAATATATTGAATAGATACTCAAAAACAAACCACAAGAAAATGGTGAGGAAAAATGAAGAAAGGGTGATTCATGTAAAGTTTGGATCTAAAGCAAACTGTAAAACAGCAAAAATTAACAGCCTTGTGTAAACTAAAAGTAAACAGAAACACTTACTGTAGGATTAAATGTCTACTTCTTGAGTTGCCTTGCTACACAATTAGATGTCCAACACAAAATAATAAAGAGGTTTGACGATGAAATAGATTTCAGTCTCTCTAGTAAATCTGCTATTTGTGTCTAGGTGTTAAGGGGTTTTCCCAGAAAGCTCTTTAAACTAAAACACATGTGGAAAGACAATTCTTATGTGTGGGGTTTGGGTATTCTAAATATTCTAAATATTTTAAAGAATATCAGTTTAGAGTCATATCAAGAAATAAGTTAAAAGACATACTTTTCATAGAATTACTTTTATTTTTCATGTAAAATTTTGATTTTGAAAACTTAATGCAGACTTCTTTTATGATACAACCTGGAGGCATGATATAAAAAACATCATGAAATCAACATGAACTATGTTAGCCGCTGTCACACGCCCGGAAGAATACCAAGTTGAAGTACACCCAGATATCACCGCTTGCTGTAACCACAAGGCGGAGTCAGCCGCCCACATCTCTCTCAGGAATGTTTCCCTGAAACAGAGATCTCTCAGTTTGACATCAGGAATGCTGTCTTCCCCTTTCTGGAAACGTAAGTTTTTTTCACATCCTGTTTATATATATATATATTGAATGCTTTTTTTCTTTATTTATTTAATCACTTGAGCATTTATTTAAACCTGTTTGTTTATTCAAACAGGGATTGTGTACTTTTTGACTTATCGTTATTATTTTTAAATGGTGTTTAAATACACAGTGATTGCTTATTAACCATGATATCATCATCTCCTTTAAAATACATAATTTCAACCCTGCATAAGATACGTGTCACAACAGCTCCTTGAAGGCATTCCCAAATGTGTCCCCCGGAAAAATGACGTCAAATGGGCTGTCCCTACAATATGGGAGGATGCGATCATAAGTTAAACGCTACTTGGGCGGTCCTTCACTATGTGGGCGGATACGGTCAAAGGTCAATGCAATGTGGGCGGGGCCTCGCAACGTGGGTGGCTCGGGAGTAATTCAACCCCGCAAAGATCAAGGATACCATCAATCAAACCTGTCAATCATCTTGACACAATGACCCCCCTATATACTACTTGTGGGTTACCTCTCAACCTTCATTTTACCTTTTTATAAATGATGAATATTTATATATGTCTGTTCCCATATACATGCTGTTTGTGCAATTGTGTATATTTACATTTAGCAGACGCTTTTATCCAAAGCGACTTACATTGCATTATCCTTTACATTTATACATAGGTATTTGCACTCCCCTGGGATCACACCCATAACCTTGCGTTGTTCACGCAGTGCTCTTACCGCTGAGCTACAGGAAAGCTTACAGTAAGACCTACAGTTTGGAACTATTGTGAGCTCCATGAACCACCTGACCAAGAACAGGCGAGATCAAAGTGTCGCAATTGTGTTTTTCCACAGCTCTTGAGCAATGTGCTTGCTGACGTATAGTGTCAACAATTTAAAACCATTCAGTGTGTATGTATACTGTAAAACTTTACTGTAGCTTCGCAGCAGGTTTGCCAGTAGCTTACTCTAGATTTAATTAAAAAAATGGTTTAAAACATAAACCTGCTTGTATTCTTTCATGAAACAAGACAAGATATCTTAGGTCACTTTTCTTGTTTTGTAAATGTATCGTAAAATATATTGTATTGTAAAGTTTCAAATATTTTTACAAAAAAACGAGAAAAAATGCTCAGTAAGAATGTAATATTTTGCAGTGTTGCTGTGCTAATGTCAGTCTCTCCTTGCTCATTTTGAATCTCAAAACCTTCAACCTATTTTATTTCTCATCCAGTAATTCCAGTTTTGGCTTTCTGCTCGGAAAGATGACGTCTGAACCTTAAGTAAATATGATTTGAATAGGACCTCCTACATAGTTCTGTCTCAGTGAAAGATCAACATGGGTGTCACTGCCTCTCTGTTTGCTTAATACCTCTCAGTAATAGTGAATTATGTTACTGGACAGCAAAGCGGAATTATTTCTCCTCCTCTTCAAGTTACAGATCTCCTCCCATTTACCTGTAAGTAAACTTCTGATTATGTCGCAAAGGTCCATGACAGACAAAGCTTGAACCAGAGGGAAGAAGAGCCATTTGAACAGAACACAATCAAGAAATAGAGTCCATCAAGAATATGGATCCCAGTAAGTCATCGGAGAAGTCAGGCATCATGCAGCCTCTTCCACCACCGTACGAGGACCAGCCAGGATACACTAATGCTGGATATCCACAACCAGGGATCTATCCCAGCCCCTCTGGGTATCCAGGCCAACCAGTTTCTCCGCCCCAGTATGGACAAGGGCCTTATCCGGGACAGCCACCGATCACTGTACAGCCGATGGTTTACGTGGCCTCGGCCCCACTGGCCAATCCAGTGCCGGATTACCTGGGTTACTCTATCTTTAGCCTGCTGTGCTGCTGTTTCCCTCTTGGTATTGCTGCTCTGATATTCTCCATCTCTGTAAGTATTAGTAATTTACACTTTGTTCATGTATTCAGTCTTGAAGAAAAGTCTTCTAACAACGTTCTTTTGGGTTTAAACTTTTCAGGGCATGTCATGTTAAGGCACGTCAGTGTTATGGAATTAAGAACAAAGATTTGACAAAGAAAATATATACATAATTAATTTAAAAAAATGAGGAAAGTTTTACTGTGGTTTAGGTTTCAATTAAATGGATTAAATAAGCAAAAAGTGATTCGCAACATTGTAAAATTTATTTGTTGTTTTAACTTAAAAACTTAAGCAACATGGCTGTCTTTTTGTTAATAACTTAAAGTTATTAGTTTACATAACAATTGTGCATAAAATTCATGTAGAAATTAATAGATTTTTTTTACGTTGAACTAACTAAAAAATTAAGTTTGAATTAAGTTAATGTAAGGTTGTAACTTAATATAATTTATAAATTGAAGTTTATATACATTTGTTATATTTATTTCTCAAGTATGGCAAACACAGAAACACTCCATGTACTGACTATTGATAACAGACCCGTTCTGTTTCTGAAATAACAAATGATGAAGTTAATGATGAAGAGGTGCGGCTCAACAAAGAGTTTATTCTGTTTGTTATTCTAGATGAACGTTGCTATTTTTGTCCTGCTAATTCACAGTTAGTGATGCAGCAATACAATGAATACAAATAAAATTTAAATAACATTAATATTTTTTTTCCTTTTCTTGCTCATATTTTTACTGCATAAATGAAAACAGTATGAAAGTTCTTAGACAGATGAAGTGTAGTTGGTAGTAATAAAATGGTCCCCCTTTTTGCGTGAACTATTCAGATAGATGGTTCAGAAAAGAAAGTGATTCATGAAAATGTTTCCTTACTAAGGTGATCAAAATAAGCAGAGGATAATATAACACTTCTGTTTTGTTTTATTACAAAGCATAATTTAACACTTCTTCATATGACAACAAATGGTTTGTATGAGGGAGATGTCCACAAAGATTGTTACATTTCAGAATTTCCTTCAGAAGTGAATTTGAGGTGAAGAATCGTATTTTTTGCGAAAGGAAAATCTTCATCAGTTGTGTAGAGATCACATGTCGTGAAATACATCAGTGATTGACATTGATATTTCTGATTCACTTTTCACAGACTAGAAATGCTAACACATCTGGACAACAACATGAAGCAGAGAAAAACTCCAGAACGGCGCTCATCTTGAATAACACAGCTCTCGGCATTGGCATAACCTTCATCGTGGTGTACATCATCATCATTGTCTTCACAGTTTTTGTTTAGAAGCATTGATTTCCACAGAGAGATATAGCGAGGGATTTTCAAATGTTGATATACTTTATGTCAAACGCTTAAGTTGTGCCAGACATACATGTATGTTTACAAAAATTTACTTGATCGTGTCTGGAATTATATCATTCACTTACAAAATGCTAATCAGGATATTTAAAATAGACATGTGTTTTTTCTAAGTTTAATTACATTTACAGTCAATTAATTAAATTATTCATTTATAAACATATAGGTGACCAAAAAACTTTGTCAGTACATTATGGTGTACTATAGTCATGTAGCTGGGTTATTGTATTGTGTACAATTAATCTATCCTGTCCCAGGTCATCTATCCAATAATTCTGTATATGTGAACTGTGTCAAACAAACATCTTGTAATGGTCAAGTGTTGACAGAAGTATGAATTAGTCTGTGAGATGATACTGTATGTAGATACTTGATTGACAATTTTATATTAAAGGGACAGTACACCCAAAAAATGTAATTCTGTCTTCATTTATTCACCCTCGAGTTGTTCCAAATCTGTATAAATATCTTTGTTCTGATGAATACTGAGAAAGATATTTAGTAGATTGGTGTTCTTATCCTGTAAAGTTAAATACTCCTACTAAAGTACTTAATTTTGAATGTACATGTCAAAAGTAAAAATACTGATCACACATGATTCTTGGGACTGAATGTCACTGACAATTTCAGTCACCATTTACTCTTTTTATTACTTTTTTAACAAATAAACGTGAATGGTGACTGTGACTGACATTCTCTAATATTTTGCGTAACGTGTCCTTTGGTGTTTCAAAGAAGCAGGTGTATTGCAACGATTACATAATTTTATTTTTGTGAACCTTCTCTTTAAATTTTGATTTCACAAGGTGGCGCCCACAGTGTGTCTGTGTCAGTGTATTCACCTCTCTGGATATAAAGTATCACAGTTTCTTTAGGACAGAGGTTTTCTCAAGTTAACAGATAAATGTTATTGTGGGTCATTTCTCTGAACAGTTGTCCTCCACTATCTTGAAAGATGCCACAAAAGTAGGTCAAGACATTGTCGACCTTCCAAAGAATTTAGCCGTAAGGGCAGAGGCGGTCTTCTGGGTTTCTTCTATGACATGATTTTTTATGTTTAGTCACATAACAGAATCCACTCATGTTGGGAGTTGTGTTTTGTTGACATAACATAATAATTGGGCAGAGGACTTATATTTCCCAGCATGCTCTGCGTATAAATGCATTTTGAGAGTTATTTTCTTAAATAAGTGTTATTTTATGCATTTTTCAGTTAAAAGAAACACTTGTTAGTGTCTAATGTTCATTTATCTTTAAAGATTTATCTTTAACAATACTATAATGAATCGTTTCAAACAAGTTCGATTTTGTCGGAAAAATGTAATTCAATTTCGTGGAAAAGTTTTCCTTAATTTAAATTGTGTACATTTTCTATCTCAGCGAAAGATCAATATGGGTGTCACTGCCTCTCTGTTTTCTTAGAACCTGTAATGGTTCTCTCAGTAATAGAGTATTATGTTACTGGACAGCTATGGAGAATTGCTCCTCAAGTAACAGATCTCCTCCCATTTACCTGTGACCAAAGTAAACTTTAGCATATGCGGTCCATGACAGACAAAGCTTGAACCAGAGGGAAGAAGAGCCGTTTGAACATAACACAAGCAAGAAATAGAGTCCATCAAGAATATGGATCCCAGTAGGTCATCGGAGAAGTCAGGCAGTATGCAGCCTCTTCCACCACCGTACCAGGTCCAGCCAGGATACACTAATCCTCAACCAGGGATCTATCCCAGCAACTCTGGCTATTCAAGCCAACCAGTTCCTCCGGCCCAGTATGGACAAGGGCCTTATCCGGGACAGCCACCGATCACAGTGCAGCCGATGGTTTACGTGGTCCCGGCCCCACTGGCCAATCCATTGCCGGATTACCTGGGTTACTCTATCTTTACCTTGCTGTGCTGCTGTTTTCCTCTGGGTATTGCCGCTATGATGTACTCCGTCTTTGTAAGTATTAGCAATTTACACTTTGTTCATGTATTCAGTCTTGAAAAGAAGAAAAGTTAAACTTTACTGGACATGTCTTGTTCAGGCTTGTCAGTGTTATGAAATTAAGAACAAAGACTAGACAAAGAAAATATATACATACTTAAATTTAAAGAATGAGGAATGTTTCACTGTGGTTTAGGTTTCAAATTATATGGGTTAAATAAGTAAAAAGTGAATCACAACACTGTAAAAATGTTTTGTTGTTTTAACTTTAAAAATTAAGTCACCTGGCTGTCTTTTTGTTAATTAAATTAAAAATTATTAGTTAACATAACAATTTTGCATCAAATTCATGTAAAACGAATCGTTTTACATTGAATGAACTCAAAATTAAATTTGAATTAAATTAAATTAAGGTTGTAACTTAATAGCTTAAATTTTATGTGGACAAAACAAATCCAGTAAATTGCTATTTTTGTCCTGGTAATTCATGGTTATGGATGCAGCAATACAATGAATACACATAAAAAAGTACATAGAACATAATATTAATCTTTTTTTCCTTTTTCTTGCTCATATTTTTAGTGCGTAAATGAAAACAGTATGAGAGTTCATTGACATATGAAGTGATGTTGATAGAGGAATAGTTCACCCAAAAATGGGGACCATTTCATGTCTGAGGCAGATGGTTCAGAAAGGAAAGTGATTCATGAAGAAGTTTCATTATTGAGGTGATGAAAATAAGCTCAGGACAATGTAACATTTCTCTTTTGTTTTATTGTGAAGCATAATTTAACACTTCTTTATGTGACAAGAAAAGGTTTGTGTGAGGGAGTGGTCCACAAAGAGTATTGAATTTCAGAATTTCCATTAGAAGTCACGTCAGCAGTTGGCAGCTGTTGCGACAAATTCTCAAGGTGGGAAGTGGTAAATGTTTTTATGACGCTGCTAAATCGTTGGGGTTAAGGGAGAGGCTTCAGTTTAGCATTCATTTAAAATATTTAATATTTCCACAAACTTTGTCTTGATTCATTAGAAATTAAACTCAATTTTAGTGTCTTGTAAAACAACATGGTTATGTGAACAAAGTTCAAACAGTAATTGTATAAGCCCTTTACCAGTGAGTATAACTTGTAGCGCTTTAAGGTGAAGAATCGTATTTTCAACGAAAAAAAATCTTCTTCAGTTATGAACAGATCACAGACATGTGCTGAAATACATCAGTGATTGACATTGATATTTCTCATTCACTTTTCACAGACTAGAAATGCCAACACATCTGGACAACAACATGAAGCAGAGAAAAACTCCAGAACGGCGCTCATCTTGAATAACACAGCTCTCAGCATTGGCATAGTCTTCATCGTGGTGTACATCATCATCATTGTCTTCACAGTTTTTGTTCAATTTCCTTGATTTTTACAGAACATAAAATGTATGTTACACAAAAATTGACTGGATCATGTCTGGAATTATGAAAAATTTTAAAGGATATTTAAAATAGACATTTGTTCTATTAGTTTAACTACATTTACAGTCAATTAGTTAAAATATTCGTTTATAAACATAAAAGTGACCAAAAAACTTTATCAACACATCATAGTGTACTGTAGAAACTTGATTGACAATTTTATATTAAAGGGACAGTTCACCCAAAAAAAATATTCTGTATTTATTTACTCGAGTTGTTCCAAATCTGAATAAATATCTTTGTTCTGATGAATACGGAAAAAGTTATTTAGTAGAATGGTGTACTTATCCTGTAGTGAATTTTTTTGTAGGAATTAAATACTCCTTCTAAAGTTAAAGTACTGATCTCACATGATTCTTGGGACTGAATGTCACTGACAATTTCAGTCAACATTCACTACTTTTATATATTTTTTAATAAATAAAAGTGAATGGTGACTGTGACCGTCATTCTCTAATATTTTGCGTAACGTGTCCTTTGGTGTTTCAAAGAAGCAGGTGTATTGCAACGATTACATAATTTTATTTTTGTGAACCTTCTCTTTAAGTTTTGATTCCACAAGGTGGCGCCCACAGTGTGTCTGTGTCAGTGTATTCACCTCTCTGGATATAAAGTTTATTATATTACATTATTCTTGGCCCTAAATCTGAAAAAATCTTGACCAGAATGTAGTTGTTGCTTGAAAAATCACTGTATTACTATAGCAATAATAAGCCATGCTTTACATGATTTTATAACAGCTAAGGGGTGCTAGCTAAGGCTATGTAGTTATTCGTATACATATTTTTCAGATAGACTTTTAGAATGCGAAAATTCTTTGGCTTTGCGTGTTAACCATTGATAAAATACAGTTGAGTATCTTTGTAGTAAGATAAAAGTAATTCTTTATTCTTGCCTAAATCTGAAAAATTCTTGACTACGGTTACCTTCATTGTTAGAGAGAAGCTGTTTTTATCGGTTTCAATTTTATCCTGGTACCTTATCTTAAACTGCCCCAAAAACTACCTTGCCCACCTTTGGGGGAAACCAATCCAAGTTACTGAAGCATTATGGATTCAAAATGTAACTTTGTGTTACAGAATAAAGAAAATAATACTGTGTTGTAACAGCACATGGTGTGACTAAATTGCATTTCAAATCAGGCGATGTACACTCACCTAAAGGATTATTAGGAACACCTGTTCAATTTCTCATTAATGCAATTATAGTGGTGGTGTAATGGTGTGGGTGTCAGGGTCGGGGATCGAACTCGGGTCTCTTGTGTAGCGAATCCCCGACTCCACCACTGAGCCACGGATAACAGTGAGGAGAACCCAATTGCAGGCAGACACAAAGGCGATGGTACGGGTCACAAAGGGTATTTATTATATATAACAAAAACAGGAACAAAACAAAAACCCACGAGGGGGAAAACAATACAGGATAAATAATAAAGTTAACAAAGACACTTACTAAATAAACTAGAAAACAAACACTTGAGACACGAACTACACTTACTAACAACTCGAGGACACCAGGAACTAGCAACAACTGGAGACACTGAAGAACATCAAACGTACTGCAAACAACCAATGAACCAGCGACGAGACAGAGAAACATGAGGACTCTTTATAGGGCAGAGAACTTAAGGGGGAACAGGTGCGGGGAATTAACACTCAAGGGAAAGCTAATCAACACAAACTAAGAAACAGGAGGGCAGGAACAAATGACATAGACTTGAGAAACAAAGGATCCTGTATGATTTCACCTCAAGACCAAGAATTACCTAACCAGAAGAGGTGGAATCATGACAGTGGGGGATGTTTTCTTGGCACAATTTAGGCCCCTTAGTGCCAATTGGGCATCGTTTAAATGCCACGGCCTACCTGAGCATTCGTTCTGACCATGTCCATCCCTTAATGACCACCATGTACCCATCCTCTGATGGCTACTTCCAGCAGGATAATGCACCATGTCACAAAGCTCCAATCATTTCAAATTGGTTTCTTGAACATGACAATGAGTTCACTGTACTAAAATGGCCCCACAGTCACCAGATCTCAACCCAAAAGAGCATCTTTGGGATGTGGTGGAACGGGAGCTTCGTGCATCCCACAAATCTCCATCAACTGCAAGATGCTATCCTATCAATATGGGCCAACATTTCTAAAGAATACTTTCATTACCTTGTTGAATCAATGCCACGTAGAATTAAGGCAGTTCTGAAGGCGAAAGGGGGTCAAACACAGTATTAGTATGGTGTTCATAATAATCCTTTAGATGAGTGTATAAAGAATACGGTCGAAACGAGTAAAGAAATTTCCTCAGTGAATTTCAACACAATCCAGAGATCCCAAGACATTTTAATGGAAGGTCATCATTCAATGAACCATAAGTGAAATCATAGCAATCCTGTGTCTTTGTGGACAAATCTCAGGCATGCAGGTTTTTTTGGTAACACTTTAGTATAGGGACCAATTCTCACTAACTAGTTGCTTATTAGATGCCTATTTTTAGCATTTTGGCCTGTTAATTAGTACATGTAAAGCACATATTCAACATGACCAGATTCTACTTCCCTAATCATACCTAATACCTAAACCTAACAACTACCTTACTAACTATTAATAAGCAACAAATTAGTACTTTACTGAGGCAAAAGTCATAGTAAATGGTTTATTAATACAGAGAATTGGACCTTAAATAAAGTGTGACAGTCTTTTTCTTGGGGTAAGTTGCATTTGCAAAGTCCTCCAGTGCATCATGGGAAAACCGCAGTGTTGTAGGGGCTTTATGAAGGTGTATTTTTTCTCCAAACCACGCTATCAAAAAAATCTGTAAAAAACAGAAACTGGAAAAACTGAAATCTTTTTGTCCTGTAAAATCATATTATATAAGGATAAACATTAAATTGTTTTCCACATTTTTTTTTACTAACAGATGTGTTTTATGGCAGCCGGGGCACAAGAAATAAACTATAAAAGAATGGTTCTCCCTTGTTTTCTTGTAAATTTGATGTCTTTCATTGTAATTTTACAGTTTTTAAACGTATTTAAAAAATACATAAAATATCTACATTTTACATTGAAAATCTGTAAAATTACAGTTCCCCTTCAGTCGGTCTCTCGACGTTGTGTTGAGAGACAGACTGGGGGTTTGATTCTGAGAACCTATCATCTCCGAGATAAAAATAAAACGCCAATGGGGATTGGCGAATGGCCCGCCCACGCCAGTCTCCGCCCCGTACATACGGGTATAAAGGAAGATGGCGGCGGTCATTCATCATCCTTTGTTCTTCGGAACCTGATGCTAGAGCTGAAAGCTTATGGTATCTTTCTCTCCAACTGCTGGATTTTCAACGCCGAGCAGCGGACCTTCCCCCGTGAGAGCGGACTTCCCCTCAGCGTTTCGGCAGAGAGCTCAAATCCTAAAGAGAAAAAAAGGCCCTTTTCAGGGCCGCTTTTTCCCACAGCTACGGGCATGTCTCGTAGCTGTGTCCTGGGTTGTGGCAGACTCCTCCCTGAGTCAGACGGCCATGATACCTGTCTCGTGTGTTTGGGGATCAAACACGCTGAGGCGGGTTTCGTTGATCCCTCATGTTCTGCCTGCGAGAACATGGCGATCAAGGTGTTGCGGTCACGGTTGGCGTCATTTTTTCTGAGTGACGCCTCCACCTCGTCTTCCTCCCAGGCGTCCGCCGCTACGGTGGCGTCGACACCTGGGAGAGACGAGGCTGATCCGGGGGTTCCTATGGATGTCGTTCTGCCAGCTTCGGCTCTGCAGACCACCCATACCCCGGTACGCTCACCTGGTGCGTCCCCGTTGGTCAGGCAAGCTCGAAAAAGGGATGTGGACGAAGTGTCTGTCTATGCGTCGGACAGCTACCACCTGGCATCGGATGCTGAAGACTCCTCCTATCTCCCGGCTTCGGCTGGTCGAGGTCAAGAGGAGTCCGATGCTGAGATGTCAGCCATGCTAACCCGAGCGGCCGTGAGCATTGGACTGTCGTGCGGTACGCCGCCTTCACCCAAACGTTCGCGGCTGGATTCTTGGTTTCTTGGGTCGGGACGCGACCATAGGCCGCGCCCCGCCCCAGTACCTTTTTTCCCGGAGGTGCATGAGGAGCTGGCGAGATCCTGGAACGCGCCCTTCTCTGCGCGCTCCAGACTCGCTGGCTCTGTAGCTGTCACTTCCCTGGAGGACGGAGCGGCTAGAGGATACGTCGACATCCCCCAGGTGGAGCGTGCTGTCGCAGGACACCTGTGCCCGCGGACGGCTGCCACCTGGAGGGGTCGGCCTAGACTCCCGTCCAAGGCTTGTAAGCTTTCCTCGACACTCGTGTCGAGGGCCTACAATGCCGCTGGACAGGCCGCTTCCGCCCTTCACGCTATGGCGATTCTCCAGGTCTATCAGGCTAAAGCCCTGAGGGACCTGGGGGAGGGGAAGCCCGACCCAACTCGCATGGCCGAGCTTCGCACTGCCACAGATCTGGCGCTCAGGGCGACCAAGGTCACAGCAAGTGCGTTGGGTCGGTCGATGTCCACCATGGTGGCCCAGGAGAGGCATTTGTGGCTCAACCTTGCGCAAATGAGTGACGCCCAGAAGGTCCGCCTTCTGGATGCACCCATTTCGCAAGCCGGGCTGTTCGGTGATACTGTAGAGAACGTGTCACAACAGTTCTCCGCAGTACAGAAGCAGACGGAGGCAATAAAGCAGATATTGCCTCGCCGCGACGTAGCCACCCACGGGTCGACACGATCTCGGCCACAGCCTGCTTCCCGCCAGCCCCGTCCACCTGCGACGGCCCCTCCGGTACCAGGGCCCTCCCATAGGACGGCCCGCCCGAGGCGCAGACCACCGCGGAGGAGGACGACAGTTCCCCATCAGCAGTCCGCCAAGGCTACATCTAAGCGGCCCCGACGGGACGAACCCAGGGAAATCTACACCGGGCCCGACTCCAGCCTTACCAACGCCGGGTCGGAGAGGGACGCTGCCTGCTGCGTCCCCATCAAGTCCGGGCCCTTTTCAGGGCCCGGCGCCCACCTTCTCGTTAAGAGACGTGATTTCCCTGAGTTTTCCTCCACAGCACTATCAACGCGACAGTGTCTGGGATGGAACGGACCACCGGCTACAACCTCCGCTGGACGTTGCGCCCGTAGGCCCCTTAAAGCAGGTAAGTCAACAGAGCCGTCAACCTCCCCGGGGTCCTGCCCTGTGCGAAGTGACCGCTCTGTCCACCACCGAACCAACCCTCCGGGGCACGGTGAAGGAGATCGTCCCTCTGATTCCGCTGTCACGGTTCTTGGGCGCTTGGGTTCAGTGCACCAGCCCGTCGGCGTGGTTAGAGAGGACGATCCGTCTCGGTTACGCGATCCAGTTCGCCAAGCGCCCGCCCGTGTTTGGGGGCGTTCTCTATACCTCGGTTCGAGGAGAGAACGCCCCCTTACTTCGGGAGGAGGTTGCCGCCCTTCTGGCGAAAGAAGCGATCGAACCCGTCCTTGTAACCGAGATGTTTTCCGGGCTGTACAGCCCGTACTTCATAGTGCCAAAGAAAGGCGGAGGGCTGCGCCCCATTCTGGATCTGCGTCTACTGAACCGGCACCTGCACAAGCTGCCGTTCAGGATGGTGACACAGAAGCGCATCCTGGAGTCCGTTCGTCACCAGGATTGGTTTGTGGTAATCGACCTAAAGGACGCGTACTTTCACGTCTCCATTCTTCCTCGACACCGACCGTTCCTACGGTTCGCGTTCGAGGGGAGGGCGTACCAGTACAAAGTCCTGCCCTTCGGTCTGGCCCTGTCTCCACGGGTTTTTACAAAACTCGTCGAGACCGCCTTAGCTCCCGTCAGGGAACAAGGTGTGCGTATTATCAACTATCTCGACGACTGGCTTATCTTAGCACACTCGCGAGATGTGTTGTGTACGCAAAGGGACCTTGTGCTACAGCACCTAGACCGTTTGGGCCTACGGGTCAACCTAGACAAGAGCAAGCTCTCCCCAGCGCAGAGCTCCTCTTATCTCGGTATGGAATTAGACTCTGTTCGTATGACAGCGCGTCTCACCTTCGAACGCGCACAGTCGGTGCTGAACTGCCTGAGACAGTTTCGACAGTCTCCGGTAGTTCCTCTGAAGCTCTTCCAGAGGCTCCTGGGGCATATGGCATCCTCAGCGGGGGTTATCCCTCTCGGGTTGATGCACATGCGGCCGCTTCAGCACTGGCTCCAGAGTCGGGTTCCGTGGACGGCGTGGCATACCGGCACCAGGCGGATTACGATCACGCCCCAGTGCCGGCGCACCCTTACACCTTGGTCACAGCTGACCTTTTTACGAGCGGGAGTCCCGCTCGGGCAGGTCACGACGCGTGTCGTGGTTACGACAGACGCCTCCCTGCAAGGTTGGGGTGCGGTGTGCAACGGGCACACAGTAGCGGGACACTGGACGGGTTCCCATCTGCGTTGGCACATCAACTGCCTAGAGTTGTTAGCGGTCCACCTGGCACTCGGAAGGTTTCTTCCCCTCGTGCGGGACCGTCACGTGCTAGTCCGATCGGACAGCATGTCTGCCGTGGCGTACATCAATCGCCAGGGCGGCATACGTTCACGGCAGTTGACACAACTCGCCCGACGCCTCCACCTATGGAGTCGGCAGGTGAGCAAATCCCTGCGGGCCACATTTATCCCGGGCGACCTGAACCAGACAGCCGACATGCTCTCTCGTCAGAGGACGCCCCGCGGAGAGTGGCGGCTCCATCCCCGCGCAGTTCAGCTCTTATGGGAGCGGTTCGGACAGGCACAGGTGGACCTGTTTGCCTCCCTGGACTCCACCCATTGCCCGCTTTGGTTCTCCCTGTCCGAAGGTCCCCTCGGCACGGATGCCTTAGCACACAGCTGGCCGCGGGACAAGCGGAAGTACGCCTTCCCCCCAGTGAGCCTCCTTGCACAGGTCCTGTGCAAGGTCAGGGAGGAGGGGCACCAGGTACTGCTGGTTGCGCCCTATTGGCCCACCCAGTCCTGGCTCTCAGACCTCATGGCTCTGACGACTGCCCCCCCTTGGCCGATTCCCCTGACGAAGGACCTTCTCTCGCAGGGGAAGGGCACGTTTTGGCACCCACAGCCAGGCCTCTGGAACCTCCATGCCTGGCCTCTGGACGGGACGAAGAGACCTTGAGCGGCTTGCCACAGGCAGTCATAGAGACCGTCCTACAGGCTAGAGCCCCCTCCACTAGGCGGTTGTACGCCTATAAGTGGCAGCTCTTTTCATCCTGGTGTTCTTCCCGCGGGGAGAACCCACGGAATTGCCAGATCGGGTCCGTGCTGGCCTTTTTACAGCAAAGACTAGAGAGCAACCTCTCCCCTTCCACGTTGAAAGTGTACGTTGCCGCTATTGCCGCACATCACGATCTCGTGCAGGGTAAGTCTTTGGGTCGGCACGACCTGGTCACCAGGTTCCTCAGGGGCGCAAGAAGGGTGAACCCACCTCGACCGCACCCCGTACCCTCTTGGGACCTCAATGTGGTCCTTCAGGGCCTCAGTACGGCCCCCTTCGAGCCTCTCGGTGACGCCACTCTTCCTCTCATTTCGATGAAGACTGTGCTCCTGTTGGCGCTCGCTTCCATCAAGAGGGTTGGGGACCTCCAGGCATTTTCCGTGTCCCAGGGTTGCCTAGAATTTGGGCCTGGCGACTCTCACGTGGTCCTGAGACCCAGGCCCGGCTACGTGCCCAAGGTTCCCACTACGCCCTTCAGGGACCAGGTGGTGAACCTCCAGGCGCTTCCCCCTAGGGAAGAAGACCCAACCCCCACTGTGCTGTGTCCGATACGCGCCTTACGCCTCTACGTAGACCGCACACAGGACCTGAGAAGGTCCGAGCAGCTGTTTGTCTGTTTTGGGAGACAGCACCAGGGGAGGGCTGTCTCCAAACAGAGGTTGGCACACTGGATCGTGGACGCCATCTCCTTGGCGTACCGATCCCAAGATCGCCCGTGCCCTCTTGCAGTGAGAGCCCACTCCACTCGGAGTATGGCCTCCTCTTGGGCACTGGCCAGAGGTGCCTCTCTGGCAGATATTTGCCAAGCTGCGGGTTGGGCTGCGCCCAGCACCTTCGCAAGGTTTTACAACCTTCGACTGGAATCAGTATCAGCCCATGTCTTACATCCTACAGAGTAAGACAGGCATCTGATCTGGGCGTACGCCTGTTGAGCGCCTACTGCCTTCATGGGTAAGTACAGTGCGCTATCACTTGCCTCCCTACTTCCCCCTCTCTGGCTGAAGTATAGGCATTCCATCCATCACTAAGCAATTGGTAATGGACCGAGCGGAGCGGTCTGTTAGAACCAGGTCCAGTACTGGCAGAGTCGCCCCTACTTAGGTGGACCCCTTTACTAGGACTGTTGCTCCATACGCAGTAACTCCCCCGTTGGGTAGTTCCGTATGACGATTACTTGTTATTCCCCTGTGGGCGAATTTACCTCCCCGCCGGTGACACGGTCACCGAAGCTGGCCCCATATGGCCGGATGCTTCGCATGTCGTCTCCTAAGGAGACCATGTCTTTCCACATGTCACCTCCCGTACGGCAGGATGTGGTCTCCGTAACACACTCTCCTAGGAGAGCAGTGTTCTTCCCAGTGCGACGGCTCCGGATGGCGCCTCACTTACAAGGCGTACGCCCTGCCCGTGGTGACTGTCAGTAGAGGCTTCGCAGTATGTCCACTACTATTCACTGGAAGGTTACATCTCGCTGCACCGCGCACTTGTGACTCGCTAGCCTAGTCAGTGTCGCTCAGCTCGAGGTCGTAATACGGCTCAGCGCCGTGGCGTGTTAGATATATCCCCAGTCTGTCTCTCAACACAACGTCGAGAGACCGACTGTAGGGGAACGTCTCGGTTACGGCCGTAACCTTCGTTCCCTGATGGAGGGAACGAGACGTTGTGTCTTCATGCCACAACGCTTTGCCGAACCGCTGCAAGGAGCACCACTCAGGTTCCTCAGCACAAAGGGTGATGAATGACCGCCGCCATCTTCCTTTATACCCGTATGTACGGGGCGGAGACTGGCGTGGGCGGGCCATTCGCCAATCCCCATTGGCGTTTTATTTTTATCTCGGAGATGATAGGTTCTCAGAATCAAACCCCCAGTCTGTCTCTCAACACAACGTCTCGTTCCCTCCATCAGGGAACGAAGGTTACGGCCGTAACCGAGACGTTTGTTTTTACAGTGCATTCTCACGGCAGTTTGTGTCTTAGTCACCAAATTAGAATCTAACGTCACATGGGCAAAGTCAGATCATAATCAAATTTACAAATGAGATTGTACAAATGAACACAAATGAGCCACCTTGCTAACAATACAAAAAGTATACAGTAGAAACAAGTAAAACAAATTCTCAGTGAATTTATAGACTATCCATATATCCTAAAACATTTTAATGGAAGATAATCTTTATTTGAAATGTAATTGAAATGATAGCAATTGTGTGGCTTTGTGACTAACCTTTGAAATATGTTTTTTTTCTTGTTTCTTGTAAGTGCTTGAGGTAAGGTGCATATGCAAAATCCTTCAGTGCATCATGGGAAAACCACATTGTGGTAGGTGCTTTATGAAGGTGTATTTTTCTCCAACCCACACTGTAGAAAGATCTCTAAAAAACAGAAACTGGAAAAACTGAAAACGTTATTTTTCCTGTAAATGATTTATATAATGTTTCCTGTAGCTCAGTGGTAAGAGCATTGCGTTAACAATGCAAGGTTGTGGGTTAGATCCCAGGGGATTGCAAATACCTATGTAAAATGTATAGGACAAAGCAATGTAAGTCGCTTTGGATAAAAGCGTCTGCCAAATGCCTAAATGTAGATGTAATAAGGACATATTTTAAATTGTTTCCCCATTTTCTTGTAAATGTGTATCTCCTGTTATTTTTTAGTTTTTGATCGTATTTAAAAAATAATCTGTAATAAAAGAAATCTAGTTAAATGTGACATCCTATGAAACCCTATTTTTTCTGTGTTTAAGTGCTATAATCGGGTACATGTAGCTAGTGAAAAATAAGAACCCAATAAGTTTGTTTTGGTGTGCCTTTCCCTGCAAGCATGTGAGGAATCCAGCAGTTGAAAGTGGTCGTCTGAGGAGACCTATAAGAAAAAGAAAATGTCTGGCTGCTGGGGTGAAGCCTGGGGCACAATAATGGTCTGCCCATGTTTTCTTGTAAATGAACTGCCTTTTTTTGTAATTATACAGTTTGTGACCATAAGAAATACATAATTCTAAAAAAAATTGAAATTACACTTTGTTTTTACAGTGCAGTCTCATGGCAGTTTGTGACATAGTCAATAAATTTAGAATCATAATAAAAGTACATGAAATCAAAGCTTGGTGATGGTGGTCTAGTGGGTTAAACCACTGAACTGGTAAATCAAAAAGTTGCTGGTTTGATCCCAGCAGCCACCATCAGTGTGTCCTTGAGACACTTTACTCCATGTTGGTCCAGGTGGCTTGTCCCTGTAATAAGTGCACTGTAAGTCGCTTTGGATAAAAGCGTCTGCCAAATGACTTAATGTAAATATAAAATGTAAATGAAATGTAATGCGAATGAGCAACCTTGTAAAATAGGTACGGATTCCATCTGATGGTTTAGATTTATGTTTATGCAGTGTAAAACTTTGCTGTATAGTTTTGCAACATGTTTGCCAGTAACTTACTGTTGATTTAATTATACTACTTTCCTATTAGTGCTGTTTTCAGTTTGAGTTTTTACAGATACACCGTATTAAAAAACTGAAAGTCGTGCTGAGTGACATGGAAAAAGAGGGGTACATTTGTGTCCATGAACACTAATCAACAGATTACATTTTGTGACTGTGACCTGCGAGACTGTGTTGTTACATCTCAAGCTTCCGTTTACCTCTTTATATAGGCTATTATGAATATTTATTGTCATGAACTTGGGGTGAGACACGGACAGAGGATGTAGACAGCGAGTAAGGGGTTAGCAAGACTTTAATAAGAAAACAGGAGACAAAAACACCACGATGGGGTAAAACAACAAAGCACAAGGGTATAAAACATGACATGAGGGACTAGGCCTAACTACACCTAACCAGACTGAGACAACACTTGAATTAAATACAAAATAACTAAACTACACTGACAAGAAACAGGAACTCACCCACATATGACACCACAATGAACCAGCATAAGGAGGGCATTATAAAGGATCAAAATCAAGAGGGGACAGGTAAGGCATTGAACGAATAACGGGCAATAACCAGGTAACAAGAGGGCAGGAACAATGACCTGACAGTATGCGAGCCTTAAGTGCCAAAATTGTCTATCTTCACATAAAACATGGGGTTCTGTCATGATCCCGCTACTAGGCCAAGAGAAACATGACACGATGCGGTAGAAACATGACAGTTTATAATGTTTATTTATCTTTGTTCCATTAAACATGCTGTTTTTGCCATGTAAAACTGACTAAAGGTGCTAATCTAGAATAATGTTGTCTGTATTGCTGTCTGAATCAGGCTTATTCTCTGGTGCTTGAGGTCAGATCATGCATTTGTGAAGTCCTCCTGCGCATCATGATAAAACAGTTCTGATTCTTATCTTTTCTCGAGTTTTTTGTCAGGATCCTGCTTTAAAATGCAAACTTGCAGTTCCTATGGATTTCTAACAGCAGTTGTCTGCATTTCTGTTGATGGACATCACATTGACTTCATGTACAGTACTGGATAAATAAATTCCCCTGGGGGGAAATTTACTGTAAAACGGCAGAGTGTTGCTACAATATGTTTGATGTATAGTTTAAGTTGGTTTGTGTTCGCTTCAAGTAACTAACTTCAATGTGTACAATCTTTAAAGAGCAGATAAACACAGTTTACACAGATATATTGAGGAACAGGGAGAAGTGAGATGAATATAATGTCCCTCATAACGCACATAGTTCCTTTTCAGAAAATTTACACATAGAGTAATATATTTATATGAATATAATGTGTATTTGCTGGTGGTATAATGATTGGATAACATAACTGTGTAACGTATTGGCCTGAAATGAATAGGGCTATCAAATGTGTGTAAACAAATTATTTGGTCATAAGAGGCAGAAAGGCTAATAATATTTTTCTAAAACTGGAAAGTGTCTGGGCTTAACTGGGCAGAGGGCAGTGAATGTGCTTGTGTAACTTGGTTTATATGGCTGTCAAAATATTGCGGCAAGATTCGATACGCGCTTCACTGAAAGCTTCCAGGATTCCTCGACGGACGCTCCGAAGCCTCGGCACAGAACGTAACATCACTACTGCATGGTGTTCTACTTCTCCTCTGCCCTCAGATAGCTGCCCCGACAGCCAAGGCTCCCTTACGTCCTCCCCGGGCTTGAAATTCCTCTCTTCTTCACTACAAAACTCGTGCCGTTGGTGCTTCTCACCTCACTAAGACTCAAGTCATTGCTACCTCTGGGAACCTTTTCCCTCTCGATGAACAGACTCAATCGACTCTGACGGACTCTACTTCTACCGGAAAGGTTTGCGTCTTCGGTGTGGACTACTCGCTCACATTGATTATCAGTTTGCTTTGTGGATTATTCTCTTAAATGGATTATCAGCTTGCTCAGTGGACACTCTCAAGTGGATTCCAGTTTCACTGTTGTGGATTACTCTCTTGCCAACCGAATACAAACTTACCGGAGTCTCCCTCCCCTTTCCCCCATGGCTGCCTCTGTCTCCCCCATGGCCGTTTCTCCCTCAGCTCTTGATATCTGCCCATTGCCCCTTTGCCATCTCCTTCACCTCTCCCCGGCCGAGTGCTCGAGCCTGTTGAACTTTGTTCCACTTTGCGTGGTATTGTGGTCTGGATAGTGTTTTCTTGTTCTGTATCGTGCTGTTAATTAATACCTTGCATTTTGAACCCTGCTTTTGACTCTTGAGTTTCTACCCTAACAGTCCGGCCTCTGTTCATCTGTTCAGTGCACCGCCAGATTTCCTGGGTTACTCCATCTTTACCATGCTGTTCTGCTGTTTACCTCTAGGCATTCCTGCACTTGTTTACTCCTGTACTGTAAGTAAACTATAGATCTCTGTTATTTTTTTCATGATGTTTCAGTGTTATACAAATAAGATGCTGTTACGTGGATGTTTCTGTGTTTCCTTTCTTTTTTACTCTCTCTCTGCCTCTCCACTGTCTCTCCACAGATCCATCCTATTGGCCCGTTGATGTGTCAATCTTCCGGCTTAAAAACTGACATCAATGTTGTTCCTCAAATGGCTGATCGCCCTCGGATTTAAAAGGGACGTCGGAGTGAACGCACCAGTCTTTTTCCGGCTTACCGTTTGTTTGTGCTTGTTCGCTAGGGTTGGCATGGCCTTTTCATGTGTGTACCTTTTATGTCTTTTCGTTACCCAGTGTCACCATTCTTATCTTTGTACCTGGGAAAAGTGGACTGGTAAGAGGTCAAGTGAATTACATGGTGCACACTTAGTTAGATTTTTCTGTATTAGACACATTAGAGTAGCTGTGCACGCCACCCCATATATGTTTTATGCAGGCTAGATAGAGTAGTTCAAGTAGGGCTGAATAAGCGGAAGAACCGTTTCGTGTCATGTATTATTTTCATTAGTTTGGATTAGAGGGTGCTGCAAATAAATTAGTTCCCTGTTTTGTTATTTTTCGTTTCTTCTCCCTGGTCTGGTGTTTTTTGTTTCGCGTGTTGTAAATAGCTGTAAATAACCACATTATTTTCTTCTGATTATTATTTACCTCATTCTTTATTGTTATCATTTTGCTCCATTATTCTAATAAAGATACACATTGTCAGTTACTCTTTTGCATTCAATAAATTATGTTATTGTATTTGTTTGTTTGCATTTGTCTTTGCCACCGCACATACATGTAACATGAATGTCTTTTGTCAGTTACCTGCCTTTTCATGATGAAGTTCACTTGCATCACTTTTTTTTAATGATGACAACCGACGATTCCCACCGCTATACCGTTGGCTGCAAATTCAAATCAGAGCGTATTCTGTGTCTAGAATGGATGTAATGTTGTGTTGTGTGTCATTTAAAAAAAACAAAAAAACATCTGGTAATGGTCAAGTGTTGATAGAAGTATGAATTAGTCTGTGAGATGATACTGTATGTAGAAACTTGATTGACAATTTGATATTAAAGCGACAGTTCACCCAAAAATCTAAATTCTGTCTTTATTTATTCACCCTCGAGTTGTTCTAAATCTGTATAAATATCTTTGTTCTGATGAATGCTGAGAAAGATATTTAGTAAAATGGTGTTCTTATCCAAGTACTGATCTCACATGATTCATGGAACTGAATGTCACTGACAATTTCAGGCACCATTCACTATTTTTTAACAAACTAAAGTGAATGGTGACTGCGACTGTCATCACCTCTCTGGATATAAAGTATCACAGTTTCTTTAGGGCAGAGGTTTTCTCAAGTTAACAGATATATGCGGTTGTGGGTCATTTCTGTGAACAGTTGCCCTTCACTTTCTTGAAAGATGCCACAAAAGTAGGTCAAGACATTTATTCTTAAAGGAAGAGGCGGTCTTCTGTGGTTCTTCTATAATACATACCACACTACACAAAGAAGAAAATTTTTTTTCTTAATGGTTCCATAAAGGATCTTTAACCTCTGAAGGACCTAACAAAGAATTACAATACTTTACAGTAGACATTTCTTGTACTCGTTTACACAGTAAACATTTCTGTACAAGCGTTAGACCATAATATAAAGAACGACACATAATTTACAAGTAACTATACTGCAGCAAATATAAATAATGTGCGTATACACTCATCTAAAGGATTATTAGGAACAGCATACTAATACTGTGTTTGACCCCCTTTCGCCTTCAGAACTGCCTTAATTCTACGTGGCATTGATTCAACAAGGTGCTGAAAGCATTCTTTAGAAATGTTGGCCCATATTGATAGGATAGCATCTTGCAGTTGATGGAGATTTGTGGGATGTACGAAGCTCCCGTTCCACCACATCTTAAAAATGCTCTTTTGGGTTGAGATCTGGTGACTGTGGGGCCATTTTAGTACAGTGAACTCATTGTCATGTTCAAGAAACCAATTTGAAATGATTCGAGCTTTGTGACATGGTGCATTATCCTGCTGGAAGTAGCCATCAGAGGATGGGTACATGGTGTTCATAAAGGGATGGACATGGTCAGAACGAATGCTCAGGTAGGCCGTGGCATTTAAAGGATGCCCAATTGGCACTAGGGGGCTTTCTAACTTTTACACCAATTCTTCATTACACGTAGTTTGCTGGTCAAAAACATACAAAAAGAACGTCAAAATCAAAATAAAATGACATCATTGCATTTCTAAAAAATATCAGTACACAGACAGTACACTGTCTCAAAGCGGTTAGCAGCTTTTCAGCTATACACTGTAAAATCGAATTAGTTGATCTTACTTAAAAAAAGCATGCAAACCGATTGCCTTAAAAAAACTAAGTAAAGTGAAATGGTATTGTTGAGTCCAAGTAACTAAAATAAATAGTTCAGATGTAGTCTTGACTTAGTGTGGCGTACTCAGAATTAAATATTATTTCCAACATAAGAATTTCCATCGGATTTATTGGACTGTAAACCCGGACAAGTTTGCAATAATAAATTTTGAATACTGTATAGTTAGATTCAATTTTACTACAGTTCATATAAATATTATTCTAAACATGCATAAAACAAACACCTTGACTTTTGCAAGACAAAATGAGCAAGAGGAGACTGCTCATTAGTAAAAAAACACATGAGCTTCGCAGACCCTAATTACATGCACCTATCTTCTAAACAGTGGTAACCACAAAACTGAAAAATATGTCAAACTCTTCTAAATATCTAAGAGAAGTGACATTAAACACTATCAAGTCTTTAACTTTACTAAAAACATATAAAATAATGATATTTTTAAAAATGTACTCTCCTAATGCAGTCAGGCGCAAAGCATGCTGGGAATCTTTTCTAGAGTAATGTTCTCGCATTATTTCAGTGTATACGTTAAATGATCTGCGTAGCACTCCGTAAACTCCGACACATCTTAAAACTGCTTCGTACAACAGAGGTGGCCAGATATGTAGCTACGCCCATGATGTTAACCATTGATAAAAACAATATTTGTTTTACACATGATGGATTCTGACTGCCAATCAAAATAATCCTGCCAATATCATGTCACGGTGTGACAAATGGTATATGGAACTTATTCCCGTTGAAGCCGTGTTCCCGCTGGGACACTTTGAGTGTAACACCGGTCCCAGGCCTGTGTGTGCGTCTGTTGCCATGACAACCCCAAATGACCGATTGGAAACAGGTGTGGGGAATTTACCTTGGAGATTGGAGTGAGGTCCTGTCAGCACTTGAGAGAGTATAAAAAGCAAGAGAAAGAGACTGTTGGGGTGGTTCTCTCCCGTGAGAAGTCGTTTTATCGAGTGGTTGCAGTTATTGGAGTGCGGGTGAATGAAGAGGAGAGTGTTGACTTGATGAGGGACTCGAGGGCAACAGAGGGAAAGTGAAATATCCTGTTTGCATTGGAGAGGAGCTAAGTAATCGAGAACTGAGTCTCGTAATTGCATGTATTCGACACTGAATTGGATGTGGTTTGGAGTGGGTGGATCACGATCATAAACGTCACTGAGTGGATTGTACTGATTCATTACCGACCTCCTATCTCTTCCTCCATTATAAATGGTGATGTGAACTCTGCCTGTGTTTGTGAAGAAAAACATCCCGAAATATCCTTTGCAGCATTGATGAACGCGGTCCCCTCGGACAGAGACCCAAGGGTGAGTGCGGGCCTTAAATTGCACGTCGTGAAGTGAGATTGCAGTGCCTAAGATTGACGTTTCCCCCACATTATATGCTAGAAGTGGAATTGCTGTGTGTGTGGAAGATACATTCCCTTTGCCGTGCACTCTCCCTGTGCTACGCTGGTCTACTGTCAATAGTGAGAGTTCTGTGTCATTGATCTGTTCTAACTGAGTGGATGTTGAGGAATTATCATCTGGAATTTGAATTAACCCCTCTGTTTGAGTGAATAAGAGACGAGATGCCCTGTTGAATTGTTCGTGGTCTGTCTCCGTAGAAGTCCCATTCAGCCCGCTGACTTTGAGTCTGCTGTATTCCTGCAACGCAGCCGTATTGTGAGAAGTGCTCACTCCCTTCTATGCGTATGAACTGTATACCTTGTGTGAAGCACCCTTTCTGTCTGCTCCAGTAGAGGTCCCGTTCAGCCCGCTGACTTTGAGTCTGCTGTAACCTGGGAGCCCACCTGTGTGGGGAGAAGTGACTGTCCCTCTGCTGTGAACGTAAAGCCGGCCCGTTCTGTCTGGAATATCCACTTCATCTAGGCCAGAAGAGGTCTTGTTCAGCCTGTCGACTTGAGTCTATGGAATTCCCGCAATTCATCTGTATCGTGAGAAGTGTTCGTCCCCTTCCAACTCATGTGAACTGTATGCTTACTTGAAGTATCCCTTCTGTCTGTTCCAGTAGGAGCCCTGTGCAACCGGTCGACTTCGAGTCTACTGTATCCTTATAGTCACCTGTGCAGAGAGAAGTGGCTGTCCTTCTGTTACGAACGTGGTTGGTACACTTTGTCTGGAGTATTCTTCTGCTCCAGTTTCTGTGCCTGTGGAGAGAGGAAGGTTGGAATTATTCGCTTACCCTGTAAAGATTCCCTCGCCACCCCATCATCAGAGTGTGAATCTGCTGTATACGTACCTGACCGACGGCCATCTGCTCCGGATCTCGTACCTGTGGAGGAAGGAAGGTTGGAATCACTTACTTACCCAAGGAAGACTCCCCAGGCGTCCCACCATAAGACCGTGTACCTGCTGCATACGTACTCGACTGATAACCATTTGCCTCAATTCTTGCACCTGTGAAAGAAGGAAGGGAAGTTGGAAATATTTACTTACCAGAAGAGACTTACCGGACCGTTCGCCTGTTCACTGCATCTCCACCTGGGGAAGACCTACCTGACAATTTACCTGTCCACTGCCCCATCCATTACAGGGCCCGCACTGAGGAAGGGAGCGGGAGAGACCCTGGTTGTTGCACTGTTCACCTTCGATTCCTGAGGGCAAGAAGGAAGAAGATTTTAGACTAGGATTTTCAAATTGCTTTTACTTTTAAATAAAACCTGTTGAATTTATTCTGTCTCCGATTCCTCCCTCTGACACGCTCCTCGAGGTGGTCCTGGTTCAGGGGTGGGCGTAGTCTGGCTTGACCCATCCCGACCTGTGACAGACTTTTGGCGTAGTCGGCAGGGTTCTACCTCGAGTTGAGCGACCAGAGGTTGAGATGGCAGAAGAGGGAGAGCCCGGGGTGCGGCAACCGGTCATGCCGATCTTCATGGGGGCTCCGTGGGCTCTGAAGTATGGAGGCCCGGGATCTGAGATGAGTTTGTCGATGTGGAAGACCCAGGTAGAGTACCTGGCAGGGCTTCAAGGTCTGAGCGCCCCACAGAAGGTCCAGTTTGTTCTAAACTCCTTGGATGGAGAAGCGAGAAGAGAAGTTCAGGCGGCTCCGGAAGCAACCCGAGCAACTGTCCAGGCCATTTTTGACTTTCTCACGGGACAATATGGAGACGCCACCCCGGTAGCTGTTCTGAGAACGAAATTCTTTAATTCTCGGCAAGGCCCTCGCCAATCTGTTCGGGCATTTACCCTACAGCTGCGGGAGCAGTTTTCTAGACTTACGGGGAGACAGGATCATGGCCTGGGGGGCGAAGAGGCTCTGCTCCGAGATCAGTTTTTACTGGGGTTACGGGAGGGTCCTGTGCGCCAGAGTCTGCGGGTGCAATTTCGACGAACACCGAATCTGACTTTTGAAGAGCTTCGACGAGAAGCGCTGGCCCTTGAGCATGATCATACGGAGAATGTAGATTCCCCCAGCTGTCTAGCCACGAATGTTGGGGGCACCCCTTCGACTACTGTGGCACCCGACTGGAAGCAGGCCCTACGGGAAGAACTGAAGAGAGATGTGCGGGAACAAATGTTTGACCTGTCCAAATCTTTTATGGAGGAGCTCCGTCGAGAACGCCTCCAGTTGTCCTCTTTACCGCGGGAGCGGGCTTACTCCGATGGGAATCGTCCCCCCGACCGCCGTCCATCCCGACCTTCGGGCTCTCGATTCCAGTGGGATGAACACGGGCGTCCCATCTGTAACGGCTGTGGAGAGCCGGGGCATTACTTTCGTCAGTGTCCTGCTCGACGTGCATCGCAAGGGGGTTTTTAGAGTTTCCGGCCACTGTGGGTCAAGTGGTCGGGACCCCCTCATCAGACCCCTTCCTACCTACATCTTCTAGGAGCCGCTTGGTGGGCTGTTGCCCGGTGGTGGTGGTTCAGGTTAATGACCAGGAAGTGCAGTGCCTTTTGGATACAGGCTCCCAAGTGACCCTATTCACTGAAAGCTTGGCCCATGAGTTGTTTGGCACCGAAAGTCGACCACCTGCGGAAGCCCCCTGGTTGACGCTACGTGGGGCAAATGGCCTCGACATCCCGTACGTAGGATATCTTGTGACCGATCTGAAGATTCACGGGGTTGTAGTGCCTCAGAAAGGAGTGGTGGTCGTACGAGACACATGCCTGGGGTCTCATCGTGCCCTGATTGGGATGAACGTCATTGCAGACTGTTGGGAGGATTTGTTTCGAAGTAGACCGGCTCGGGCAGTTACAACATCGGCCGGCCAGGAGTGGGACCGCATCAGGGCTGACTGCCGCCGGGTATGTCTTGCCGAACGACAGGGGGACAGGGAAAGCACGGGAAGAGTGGCCTGCCGTTACGCCTTATCCATTCCAGCTCAGAGTGAGGCTGTGGTCTGGGCCAGGTTGCCCCCTCGACTTTATAGTCCGGAAGAATGGGTCATGGTGGAACCTCACGAAGATGGTCCCAAGGTGGAAGTCGCTCGAGGATTGGCGACTGTTCGGGGGGGCCGGGTCTCAGTGCGGGTCAGGAACATGAATCCCTTTCCTGTGCATTTGTATCGTCACCAACGGTTGGCCCGAGTGACCTCAGTGAGACCCCAGCAGGTTCGTGAACAGGGTGAAGTTAATTTCAATCGAGTGAGCCCGACAGTGGTCGAGGTGGCCCTGGCACGAGCTGGTCCGGAGGCGGGAGAGACAGGAAGAGGAATGCCTGCCCACCTGACGGGGGAGTCTTTACGGGGTGAAGGACTAGGTGAAGAGCAATTGGGACAACTCCAAGAGTTCTTGAGGAAGTGGCGACACTTGTTTTCCACTCATGACGAGGACTACGGTCGCACAGATGTGGTAAGACATCAAATCCCAACTGGGGACGCTGCACCCAGCCGAGAGCGTTATCGACCCGTGCCCCCGACCTTATACTCAGAGGTCCGCACCCTTTTACGAGGGATGCTCGACAAGGGGATTATTAGAGAGAGCAGTAGCCCTTGGGCCGCCCCGATAGTACTGGTTCGAAAGAAAACAGGTTCCTGGAGGTTTTGTGTGGATTACCGAAGGCTGAATCAAGTAACCAAAAGAGATGCTTTCCCGTTGCCTCGAGTTGAAGACTCTCTTACGAGCCTCACACAAGCCACCTGGTATTCCACTCTTGACTTGGCCAGCGGTTACTGGCAGGTGCAGATGGATGAGCATGACAGGGAGAAGACAGCGTTCACTACCCCCTTCGGCCTATATGAATGGGACCGGATGCCGTTCGGCCTTTGCAACGCCCCCGCCACATTCCAACGGCTGATGCAGCGTTGTCTAGGCAACCAACTGATGGATACCACCCTTGTCTACTTAGACGACGTTATCGTCTACTCTCCAGATTTCAAGTCCCATCTTGAGCACCTAGAGCAAGTCTTCCGCTCTTTAGAGCGATATGGGTTGAAGCTCCAGCCAGACAAGTGCCAGCTTTTCCGAAAGGAAGTCAGATTCCTGGGGCATGTGGTGAGCGCGGCAGGGATTTCAGTTGATCCGGAGAAGGTGGTGGCAGTACAGGAATGGGCTGCGCCCAAGACGGTGCGCCAGGTCCGTTCGTTCCTGGGCTTCGTGGGTTACTATAGACGATTCATTAAGGATTTCTCTAGAATTGCTAAACCGATCAACCAGTTGCTGGGAGGTACGGGAAGAGTTCGGGGGCGAGGGTCCCCTTCGATCCAATGGGATCCGGCTTGTGAAGCCGCCTTCCAGAAGCTCAAGCAGGAACTACTACAGGCCCCGATTCTAGCCTATGCCGACTTCACACAACCCTTCACTTTGTACACCGACGCTAGCCATCTGGGCTTGGGGGCCGTTTTGGCACAGAAGCAGCAGGGAGAGGAAAAGGTAATTGCTTATGCAAGCCGAAGTCTACATCCAACGGAGAAGAATGACGCTAACTACAGTTCTTTCAAGCTTGAGTTGCTGGCAGTGAAATGGGCGTTGTGTGAAAAATTTAAGGATTATTTATGGGGAGCCAAGGTACGGGTCGTTACGGACAATAATCCATTGGTACATTTGCAGACTGCTAAACTGGGGGCGGTGGAGCAACGCTGGGCGGCACAACTGGCCAATTTTGACTATCAGATCCAGTACCGGCCAGGAAGAGAGCATACTAATGCCGATGTACTATCTAGGCTACCCGGTGAAGGATCGGCAGGTCAGGTACCGGTACCAGAAGCGGGATTCGACGAGGGATTGATGGTGGGAGTAGTAGAGGCACCGGGGCAAATGCCGGAGGAACCCCCCCCTTGTTGGGGGTGGGACCCGCAGCGATGGAGGTTGTGGCAGGGCGAAGATGGAGATGTAGCGTTGGTTCGAACGTGGCTAGAACAGAAGGCCTGGCCTGAGGGTGCGGCTCGCCGGGCCCAGACTCGGATTGTACGGGGCCTGTTGGGACAGAAGGAGAGACTCTATTTGAAGGAAGGTGTGCTTTGTAGGGCCATTCAGGACCCAGGTCGGGGCGAAGAGGTCTGTCAAATCGTGGTCCCTGAAGGGCGTTGTCAGGCGTTACTGGAGGCATATCACTCCAGGATGGGACATCAAGGGCAAGAGAGGACATTGGCACTGGTGAGACGACATTTCTACTGGCCTGGGATGGAAGGTACCACGAGGACTTACCTTCAGAGGTGCCCCCGCTGCACGTTGTTTAAGACCAAGAAGGAGGCACGGGCACCGCTGGTCCCGATTCAGGCCAAGGCACCGCTGCATATGGTGGCCATGGATTATCTGACTTTGGGACGGCCAATGGATCGGATCCAGAACATCCTCGTGGTAACCGACTTGTTTACCAAGTACGCTTGGGCCATCCCAACTGTGGACCAAACCGCCGTCACGACTGCCAACGCCCTCTGGAGGTATGTGATCCAACCATTCGGATGCCCGGAAATCTTCCACTCAGACCAAGGAACCAATTTTGAGTCCAGGGTGATCCATGAGCTGTGCCAACTGTACGGATGCAAGAAGACCCACACGACTCCCTACCACCCCCAAGGGAACGGGGGGTGTGAAAGGTTTAATCAGACCCTATTGAGTTTATTAGGAACCTTGGAGGAGGAACAGCAAGGCCATTGGGTCGATAGGCTCCCGGCGATGGTGCAGGCTTACAATAACAGTGTGCACAGTACCACCGGTTACGCCCCTACTTACCTGATGTTCGGCAGACATGTGAGACTTCCAATGGATATGCTTCTGGGGACCACTGCAGGAGAAGAGGGAGGTAGCTTGACAGATTGGGTGCAGGGACACCACCAACGCCTCCAGTCGGCGTACGAACGAGTCTCTGACCAGATTAATCGAGCAGCGTTAAAGAATAAGAGATTGTATGACCGGACGGCTCGAGAGGCACCGCTACTGCCAGGGGAGAGGGTGCTGGTGCGGGACAATCGCCGACAAGGGAAGGGAAAGTTGAGTGACCGGTGGGAGGCTCAGCCGTTTGTCGTCCAGCGACAGCCACACCCAGACCAACCTGTATATGCATTGCGACCAGAAGGAAAGGCAGGCCCCGAACGGGTGTTACATCGTAATTTGATTCGCCCTTGTCCAAACTATCCAAAATGTGTTGTAGAGAATCCACCGGTCGAGACGTCCGAGATGCCCTTGCTGGTAGGATGGGCGGTGATTCCCAGAGGCCTAGGCCTAGGACCACGACCTGAAGCCCCTGTTTCCCCACCTCGTCGGTCCCAGCGAGAGAATCGAGGTCAGCCTCCAGCTAGGTATGGAGACTGGGTGTCTGGAGACCGTTCTCGGGACTAGAACGGTTTGGCGGGGGGGTATGTCACGGTGTGACAAATGGTATATGGAACTTATTCCCGTTGAAGCCGTGTTCCCGCTGGGACACTTTGAGTGTAACACCGGTCCCAGGCCTGTGTGTGCGTCTGTTGCCATGACAACCCCAAATGACCGATTGGAAACAGGTGTGGGGAATTTACCTTGGAGATTGGAGTGAGGTCCTGTCAGCACTTGAGAGAGTATAAAAAGCAAGAGAAAGAGACTGTTGGGGTGGTTCTCTCCCGTGAGAAGTCGTTTTATCGAGTGGTTGCAGTTATTGGAGTGCGGGTGAATGAAGAGGAGAGTGTTGACTTGATGAGGGACTCGAGGGCAACAGAGGGAAAGTGAAATATCCTGTTTGCATTGGAGAGGAGCTAAGTAATCGAGAACTGAGTCTCGTAATTGCATGTATTCGACACTGAATTGGATGTGGTTTGGAGTGGGTGGATCACGATCATAAACGTCACTGAGTGGATTGTACTGATTCATTACCGACCTCCTATCTCTTCCTCCATTATAAATGGTGATGTGAACTCTGCCTGTGTTTGTGAAGAAAAACATCCCGAAATATCCTTTGCAGCATTGATGAACGCGGTCCCCTCGGACAGAGACCCAAGGGTGAGTGCGGGCCTTAAATTGCACGTCGTGAAGTGAGATTGCAGTGCCTAAGATTGACGTTTCCCCCACATTATATGCTAGAAGTGGAATTGCTGTGTGTGTGGAAGATACATTCCCTTTGCCGTGCACTCTCCCTGTGCTACGCTGGTCTACTGTCAATAGTGAGAGTTCTGTGTCATTGATCTGTTCTAACTGAGTGGATGTTGAGGAATTATCATCTGGAATTTGAATTAACCCCTCTGTTTGAGTGAATAAGAGACGAGATGCCCTGTTGAATTGTTCGTGGTCTGTCTCCGTAGAAGTCCCATTCAGCCCGCTGACTTTGAGTCTGCTGTATTCCTGCAACGCAGCCGTATTGTGAGAAGTGCTCACTCCCTTCTATGCGTATGAACTGTATACCTTGTGTGAAGCACCCTTTCTGTCTGCTCCAGTAGAGGTCCCGTTCAGCCCGCTGACTTTGAGTCTGCTGTAACCTGGGAGCCCACCTGTGTGGGGAGAAGTGACTGTCCCTCTGCTGTGAACGTAAAGCCGGCCCGTTCTGTCTGGAATATCCACTTCATCTAGGCCAGAAGAGGTCTTGTTCAGCCTGTCGACTTGAGTCTATGGAATTCCCGCAATTCATCTGTATCGTGAGAAGTGTTCGTCCCCTTCCAACTCATGTGAACTGTATGCTTACTTGAAGTATCCCTTCTGTCTGTTCCAGTAGGAGCCCTGTGCAACCGGTCGACTTCGAGTCTACTGTATCCTTATAGTCACCTGTGCAGAGAGAAGTGGCTGTCCTTCTGTTACGAACGTGGTTGGTACACTTTGTCTGGAGTATTCTTCTGCTCCAGTTTCTGTGCCTGTGGAGAGAGGAAGGTTGGAATTATTCGCTTACCCTGTAAAGATTCCCTCGCCACCCCATCATCAGAGTGTGAATCTGCTGTATACGTACCTGACCGACGGCCATCTGCTCCGGATCTCGTACCTGTGGAGGAAGGAAGGTTGGAATCACTTACTTACCCAAGGAAGACTCCCCAGGCGTCCCACCATAAGACCGTGTACCTGCTGCATACGTACTCGACTGATAACCATTTGCCTCAATTCTTGCACCTGTGAAAGAAGGAAGGGAAGTTGGAAATATTTACTTACCAGAAGAGACTTACCGGACCGTTCGCCTGTTCACTGCATCTCCACCTGGGGAAGACCTACCTGACAATTTACCTGTCCACTGCCCCATCCATTACAGGGCCCGCACTGAGGAAGGGAGCGGGAGAGACCCTGGTTGTTGCACTGTTCACCTTCGATTCCTGAGGGCAAGAAGGAAGAAGATTTTAGACTAGGATTTTCAAATTGCTTTTACTTTTAAATAAAACCTGTTGAATTTATTCTGTCTCCGATTCCTCCCTCTGACACGCTCCTCGAGGTGGTCCTGGTTCAGGGGTGGGCGTAGTCTGGCTTGACCCATCCCGACCTGTGACAATCATATATGATGTAATTTCATTGTGTAAACCCTCCGTCAGCCCATGTCATATGGAGAATAAGATTACTTGCGAAATGTCAAAACAAACCGACACGTGTCTCCACACAAGACGAAACACACACACAAGACATGATATAGTCATGGCTCTGTCCCCAAGGCTCGAATACTCAGGACAGAAAGGACAGGACCATGACAGTACCCTCGCTCCAAGGGCCGATCTCCAAGCGGTCCCAGGGGGGAAAAAACAGCAGGACAAGATGGACAAGAACGAAGACAGACACCACACAGAGAAAACAGAACATACTAGGGGCAGGTCTGACAATACAATGGAGGGAAAGGGGGTGGACAATAAGAAAAAAATCAACTAGAAGGGAGGGGGGGGAATGGGTTGGACAAAACTGGGAGCGCTAAACTGGGGTGGAACATGAGGAGGGGACTAAGGAGGAAACGTAGGCTGCTTCTTAGGTCGAAGGTGGGGCTTGGGATGGGCCGGACAGGAAGGGACAGACATCGCTGGAGAAGACCGGGAAAAACACGGCTGGACAGGGCTAGGAACCGGCTGCAAGGCCGGAGGAACAGGCTTGTCGCCTGGATCGGACTTGGTGCTGGCTGAAGCACCGGCTGGACTGCCGGCTGTAGCACCGGCTGGATTGCCTGCTGAAGCGCCGGCTGGATTGCTGGCTGAAGCGCCAGCTGGGTCCTGATTTGTTGCTTTAAAATGTACCCTTGCAGCTCTCTATAGATTTCTAACAGCAGTTTTCTGCATTTCTGTTGATGTACATCACATTGACTTCATGTATAGTATTGGATAAAAAAAATCCCTGGGGGGAAATTTACTGTAAAACGGCCAACTGCTACATAAACACAGTTTATACAGGTATATTGAGGAGGGAGAAGTGAGATGAATATAATGTCACATGCAAATAAAGAACAATTTGCAAACCGGATGAACAGGTTTGGGTGTTTACTCTGCACAAAGCGTCAGGGTTGAGAATTTCATCTCTATATTTCTTTCGATTCAGTCAAATCAATCTTTACTCATTTCTCATTGGATGACAGCTGACTCCTCTACTTCAATATTAGTGTATTATGAACATAAATTGAACTTATCATGTTCAATATCAAATCCACCTGCATTTAGAGAATGATCTAATTTTAAACACAAGGAACAGAATATGTTTTGTCACTCCTCCCCTGCTTAACGTTCTCCATGACCACAAAATGCCAAAGTACATAACAGAGAAAAGCTTGTTCCCTTTGCAGATTCCAAGGTGTGTTGTCTCTGCACTGAAGAAAAGCACTGAAGAAAAGCAACTGAAGTCTTGACAGACAGATTGAAGACATTATGGCGGATTCATCAGAGAAATCAAGGCTGATACAGCATACTGGACCACCACCGTATCAGGAGCCCTCTCAGTACCCAAATGGTGGATACCCTCCTCCAGGAAACTATCCGAGCACTTCTGGGTATATGGATCATCAATATGGAGCTGCTGTGAGCCTGTGTTATCCAGGACATCCGGCCGTCACCGTCCAGCCGGCGGTTTATGTGGCCTCTGTTCAGCTGGTCAGTGCACCGCCGGATTTCCTGGGGTACTCTATCTTTACTATGCTGTTCTGCTGTTTACCTCTTGGCATTGCTGCACTCGTTTACTCCTGCACTGTAAGTATATACAGCATACATCTCTGTTACCTTTTTCATGGTGTTTCTGGTGTTATACAAATAAGATGCATTCACTCACTAACATTATGGACTATAACATAAGCTTGATGTTTATCTGCTGAGGCTAAAAGGAAAGCATTGAAAACAGGAAAAACTTGCTCTGATTAATTCCTCACAACGTGATGATTCCTGAAACTTGACTGCATGGTAGAACATTGATATATAACTGAAGTGCACTTTAGAGAAAACCATATGATAAGGGCATTTATGTAATGTACATTAAAAAGGTTGATCACTCCCAGCAGATATGAACATTTTATCAGTTTGTGTGATACTTTAACAAAGGTTACAAATGTCAACACTTTAAACATGCTTTAATCAGAATATTTCTAAAAAAGAAGTGCTGTACTTGATGTTATTTCCCATTTGCTTACCAGGCACGCGAAGCTGTCATGTCCGGAGACAGAGAAATTGCAGTGAATAGTTCCAGAATGGCTTACATCCTCAACAATATCGCTCTTGGTGTAGGCCTCGCAATCATTACCATTGGCATCATTGTTGGCATGGAACTATCTAATAAGTCTCACCATTATCCATAGTTATTGCAGTTTGACATCATTTAATTGATAAAAATGATTATTGTACACAAATGGTTCAAAGGTGAATAAATTTGGTTAATGTGATTTTAAATCTCCTAACTGTTTCTTAGGTTATAGTTTTGACACCTTTGAACTTTACATTGGCGAACTGTTTCTTCTAAATTTAGCTTGTTTATTTATAGAGCTTCTCAACCACAAAGGTATCAATGTCTTTTTTTGTTCCTGACTTTTCATTTTCTCTTAAAGCTCTTAGCCACTGAGAAAGAGGTGGGTTATTTACTCAATGTTAGTTTACTTTCTGTACTGTAAATAAACATGTTGTTATTTAACATAATCAATTCTTCTAGCCTTTTTTCTCTCTAAAACTCAACCCAAGTTGACCCATTGCGGTTCTCATGCACTAAATTCAGTTACTCTAAACAGTCACAAATAATTTTGTGTAGATTTTCAAGATCACGTTCCTGTGCTTTTTCTGCCTCAGTGAAAGATGATGGATTTATCGGAAAGGTTCGGAGTCACATGTCACATGCCTGTGTGATTATCTTGTAATCATGACTTTGTTTCCTGGAGCCTCAGTAGAAACCATCCAGTTAGATCAAAGCTGTGTGAAAGTCACCTGAGACGTGGAAGTTACGTCATAAGGGGTCCGTTCAGATCGGACATTTTAACATTCTATTTTAGTAATTGAGGACAAGCTTTCCTGATTTTTCCAAATGATGTTATTGGGTCAATATCGTTATTTAGCCTACTCTGGCAGAACTTTCCAACCAACCAGGAAGATTGGAGCTATGAGGTAACACTTCATGTAAAGTTTTATTCTGATTTAAGAAATAAGTTATGAGTTGAGTTTGCGTAATGTGGATAAAGTAAATTCAGGTTGAGAGTATGACATTTGCAGCCTCCACATATTGGGGACTTTCCATAGACGTAATGATTTTTTTCTATGAAGACTGTATGCCTAATCATTAAACCTAACCATAACAGAACACATTTAGCAATTCTACATTTACAAATAAACATGATTTAGTTAAATCCCCTCAATGTAATTGGTTAAGACTTTTTCAATCGTTGTGGGAACATTTGGTTCCTGTACACACACACGCGCACACACACACACATACAGCAATGGTGTCATTCAGATTCACCTGCACTGTTGTTGCAAGTATCTACACTTTCGTTTCTCTTCATTTATTTGTCCACCCAACCCAGTCTCCCTTTTCCTTTTACCCTTGAACTTCAGTGGCCATTTACCAATGTTCAATAACGTTCCTGTGATTCCTTATTTTGAACTTTGCAGTATTTTAACCATTTACTGTACATTTGCAATGGAAACATTCATTTAAATGTATGTTTAGTATTACTCAATTGCTGGTTTTAGCTGTACTTTGACTACCATGTAATGAAATGATGAACACATTTTTAACAGTAACCATAGATCACAGTTTTTATGTTAATACATCTAATTGTTTCTTTGGTATTGTAACTAAATTTCTTGTTACTCCTCCCCTACAAGCTACATTTCTCCTCCCGTTCTCCTCCCACCAATCTAAACATCCCCATATTGTGCGAAGGTCTGAGACAGAAAAGCCTGAACCAGTGGACAGCGAGGACACAAAAGAACAGAAAGCAAAAGGGTGCAAGAAAAGAGCGTTACAACATCGAGCAGAATAATGGATCCCAGTAAGTCAGTACCTCCTCCGTATGCACCCCAACAATACTCTCAAGGTGGCCAGCTAATTCCTCAGGCCCAGTACAGCCAAGTCGCTTATCAAGGACAGGTTCCGGTCACTTTACAGCCGATGGTTTATGCAAATCCGACTCCACTGGCCCGTCCAATGCCGGATTACATGTGTTACTCCATCTTTACCCTCTTGTGCTGCTGTTTACCTCTGGGCATTGTTGCACTTGTTAACTCCGTCTCTGTAAGTAAACTTGTAATTTACACCATTTTAATTTCTTCAGTCTGAATTTCAGAAATGAGATCATGTTTACACTGACTTTGTACACTCAGACTCGAAATGCTAACATATCAGGACAACACCTGTTGGCAGAGAAAAGCTCCAGAAATGCACGCAACTGGAACCATGCTGCTCTCATCTTCGGCATCATCATTCTTGGGTTGTATTTGGTCTACATCTTTGTCCTGCAAGACCGCAACCATCACTAGAGATGAGACTTTTTTTTAAATTACATTCTGAGTTACAAATACGTGACAAAAATATACTTAAATATCCTAAATGTACTTAATTCTCAGTACTTTCTCATGAGATTTAATCATAAAGTTGGCTAATTTTGTGTACTGTTACCCTTTCCTTTCCTAGACCATCTATCCTATAGAATTGTGTATGTAGCCTACTGTTCCTTTTAATCAAAAAAATAAAATGATTTATGAAACCATAATCACGTTTTTTGGTTTGAAAGTATTCTTATATTTTTATAAGTGTAGTACAATTTAGTTCAAGTCGTAAAACCAGAAGTAAATTCTTCTATTAAGACGTCTATTATAACTCAAAACAAAAAAAAAGAATGTGAATGGTGACTGCAGCTATCATTCTATCTTCAATGTCTACTTTTGTGTTTTATGGGAAAAGAACACATTATATGGGTTTATAAAAACACGTATGTGACATAATTTATAGATGATTTGTCCGCTGTTAAAATGTTCACTTTACAACTGGTATCCACTTTGTGTAGCCTACAAACCGCAGAATCTAAAATAATTTTGTAGTTAATTATACAGCATTATCTCCTTTTACATTATTAGATTAGATTAAAATAGATTCAACTTTATTGTCATTACACATATACAAGTACAGTGTAACGAAATGTAGTTTAGGTCTAACCAGAAGTGCAATTGGCAAGTGCAGGATATACAGTATGAATAAATACAGAATACAATATTAGGGGAATACTAAACAAATGTTCTATGACAAAATGACAGTCTGTATGTACTATGGACAATATATAAAGAAGGATATATACTGTGAACATTAATGTACAGGTGGTTGTGAGCAGATAACAATGTAGACTATACAATAGTGCAATTATACCTGTCTAACCACAATGTGACCGTTTAAAACGAGAACTTGATTTAGTTCACTTTCTTCCTAACGTGTAGAAGACAATAGACAAAATAATGCAACTTTGTATTTCAAGTTTTTCAGCTTCCCGTCAATGTCTTTCAGTTTTCGTTTTTGTGTGTGTGCAATGTTTTATCAATTAACACAATACAGAATTAAAATCAAGGATGCCTGCTTAAAATTATATTAAAATAAGTGTATTGGTCAAAGAAGGTGAGAGACTTCAATATGAAAAATGTGTTTGAATCCACAAAAAATATGTTCTCTTTACTTTTCAAATTTTTTGTTTGGATTACATAATTATCTTATGTAAAACTTTACTGTGTTTTCAGCTCTGCTTCTTTATGTTTGTTTCCATGAAAGCACGTCACAAAAATTGTAAAGATGCTTACTTCCATAATTTTTGTTGGCCTAGTTTTAAAAGGAAGTGGTGCACCAATTGTCAACTGTGACGTGCAAACTTACAAAATGAGCAGTGCACCATCAAAAAAATAAATAATACTAAATACTAAATTCTTAATACAATGACAAAACAAAGTTTTGTGTGGCAAAGGAAATAATTTAACATTTACATTTATTCATTTGGAAGACGCTTTTATCCAAAGCAACTTACAAGTAGGGTGCAGTGGGCAGCTATCACCGCAGAGCGAATAGGGTACAGGGCCTTGCTCAAGGGCACTTCAGTCATTTCCTGGTGGAACTGAGAATTGAACCAGCGACCTTCTGGCTACGAGTCCAACTCTCTAACCACTAGACCACAACTTACCCCCTTAACATTTCAGTTGTCAGCCTTAATACAAAAAATCAAACAAAAGAGTAATGTTTGTTATGCAGTTCCTCATGATTGTGCTACAATTTAAGGAATTGTTTAAAGGACGTAAGTTTAAATATAAATTGTGTGCCAAAACGGCACGCCTTTCTGGCAAATGGGTTTGACTATGGTCTATTTTAGTCATTTTAATATAAACAATAGCATTCACCATACAACGTTCTTAAAGAATATGACTCCAACTTTGTTGTAATAGTATGAGAAGAGATTATAGCTTTAGGATTCTATTTCAAGGAACATAGCCTAAAGCAATTTTTAGTGAAAGTTAAAGTCAGAAAAACATTATTTTAAACAAAGGTCCAAATTTAATTAGCAAGATAAATCTGCTATAGACAAATGAAGTGTGAATACAAAGATAATGGATCACGATTGAAATAAGGGCTATTGTTTATAATACCATGTTTTATTTCAATACTCGATTCTGATTGGCTGGAATGTGTGCCTTAAAACCAAAAACACTGACCCTGTTTCTCTCTCTCAACAGGTAGTGGTCTAGCTTTAGTTGAAACCAATAACTTTGTATTGGCACCTATTGTATTATTCTTCCTTTATGACATATCTCTTATTGCTCCCTAAACTCTTTGTAAGTCGCTTTGGATAAAAGCGTCTGCTAAATGACTAAATGTAAATGTAATGCATGGATAGTTCCAGTCAGAGTCGTTGAAAAACGGAGTTAAGACACACTTTGATCTCGTCGTCGCATGGTCACGTGGTTCATGGAGCTCTCAATAGTTCTAAATGTCAATTTGTTTGAATGGGTTTGAGCGGGAAAGACATTGGAAACAGCTGTATTTCACTAAATACTAACACAATGTATGCACTGATTACTATATTGATTAAATTTATAACAAAATTTTGTCTAATGAGTGTTAGAGAGACAGTATTAATCAGTTTTGTGTGTTTAATTTGACTAAGAAGAATGCATAGTGTGCAATACATTAACAGTACTCATGCATGTTTCTTATGCTTCAATGATCATCAGTACATGAAATGTTAAATTATGTTAAGACATTGACATAAACATCAGGGATGTGATTTTCCTATTTTTGGACCTCGCTGGACGACCTGTGTAAATTGTGCAAATTCGATCTATTTTTTCACTGGGGGGGTGCGGGGCATTGTCATTAAACCATTAAACTGGGTCCTTGGTGCATTTTACATCATTCATCTTCCTTGAGACACCCTCAGTGACTGCTTTTTTATATGGTGCTGGCTGCACAGACAGATCGGTGAATAATATCATAAAAAAAACTGTGAAAGACTGTTCTGTAGAAATTCCTTTCTAAATGCTCTTGAGGTACTATTATGGTATACTAATCGGTCGGGTGAAGTCCATGCCATCCAGGCAGTCCGTCAAACAGACACCAATTATGATGTAGTGTAGATGGATTGGTATTCAATGGTTCGACGTATTAAAGCGGCCCTGCAAAGATGTGTCATTCATTCTGACTTCTTTACAATGGTAAACGTGCTGTCTTCTCATGCTCCATATGGTCAACTGGTAAAAAAACGAGTTGGGCGTATTACGTAGTGTTTCTGTGCTCGATACACTAGGGCAGGGCTTCTCAAAGTCTACTTTCAAAGGTATAAAATCTGAATTCACGAGTGTGTCAAAGGTCCGGACAATTTTTTGTTTCAAAATTAGTTTTTAATACACATCCTTATTACTTTTTATAATGAATTAACATCACTTTTTTGAAAACAATAAAGAGTATTTTGCATTTAAATACATTTATAAAAAAATCCAAAAGTGGCAAAACATACCAAGAGGTATAGGCCAAAAATGAAATGGTGCAAAATACAGAGCAGCCTTATGTGAGAAATGACACCGTCTGTTCTCAATCAGCTGCCTAAACCGTGGCACAAAAGGTGTGGTTGTAAGTGCAAAGTGCCGTTTGACATTTCCACTTTTTATGTTATAACTGTCTCGTTACAAATTAAACAGAACGGCTTTGTGCTGGATTAGATTAGATTAGATTAGATTCAACTTTATTGTCATTACACATATACAAGTACAGTGTAACGAAATGTAGTTTAGGTCTAACCAGAAGTGCAATTAGCAAGTGCAGATATACAGTGTGAATAAATACAGAATACAATATTAGGAAAATACTATACAAATGTTGTATGAAAATATGACAGTCGGTATGTACTATGAACAATATATACAGAAGGCTATATACTGTGAACATTAATGTACAGGTGGTTATGAACAGATAACAATATAGACAATACAATAGTGCAAGTGACTTGAGTGTGCAATAGTTACAGACATTAGCTATTAAAGTTACAGTGCAGTAGATGAGTTAATGCAGTTGTTGAAGTTATAGTGCAATACATGAGTAGATGCAGATAATACAGTTACAGTGTATTAGATGAGTTAGTGCAGTTATTGAAGTTACAGTGCAGTATATGCGTTAATGCGGATTGGGGCAAAATGAATCCGTACCTCTTTGTCCAGCAGTGGCGGCTGCTGGTCTTTCAAAGAGGGGAAGCTCATTTCACAATGAATGAATGAACAAACTATCTAAAAAATATATATAAACACGACGGAGGAAATGTGGGTATACATTAAACTGAAACAAGGAATGTGGTGTATAATTGTGTGAAATGTATGATGAAAATTGGCAAGCAATTTCGGCAAGCAAATACCAAGAAATAGGTTGCAGCAGTTTGTCTTTCAACTACACTTGAAAAATCCGCAATGGGACTGAGATTGAATAGCTTTAGCGTCAGCGGCTTTTTATAGAACAAAATCGCTGTCAATCAAAACGAGATGCAGTCTTTCGACAGACCCTCCAATCATCACGCAGACGCTCGGAGTCCGGGCCAGCCCACTCCTCCATTCATCCCAGAGACGCTGAGCGTCCGTGGGCGGGACATAATCGCAGCATTATCCAATGACCGTCTTGTTTCTAAGCACTGAAAAAAACTGTTTAAAGCAGCCCCATTGAAGTCAATGGACACTGGGCTTCAACAGAGTAATGCACTGTACGCTACGGGAATGAATGAGAAGGAAATCGAGTCAGCCGACCTAAGTAGCTGATTCTGAACGAAATTGTTTTCGTTCGAGATGAACGTGTTTAACGCATTTTTAGTCAATAAAATGTTAACATAATAGTAGGCTACATATATTTGACCATTCATTTTTTGACAATTATAGGGGAAGCTGAGCTTCTCTTGCAGTCTTAAAGAAATCGCGACTGCTGTCCAGTCATCTTTAAAAGCTCTGTTTTCTTCGACTTTTCTTTTTTTAGTAACGGACATTCTCACCTATAGAACCGCGCACGCACCTCGGTGAAGTGTCGTTTTATTAACCCGCTCGATTACGTCAAACGTCATACGCTTGCCTTACTGGATTTCATGGAAGCATTTGACATCGCACTATGGCGTCAGTGATTCAAAAGCTTACAGAGCAGGCGGGTCTCGTATCTCTCTTTCTCGCGGTCATGTGAGGTCATGCGTCGATTGGTCTGAGCGCAGCGGCGCCACAAGTCAAACAACCGGTTCCGGATTTAATTCCCTCCGGATCCGGACCGGAGTCCGGACTTTGAGTAGCCCTGCACTAGGGTGACCATACGTCCGCTTTTTCCCGGACATGTCCTCTTTTTGCGACAAAAAAACTGCGTCCGGACGGGATTTCTAAATTTCCTAAAATATCCGGGATTCGGGTTTTGCCTTCTAAAGTCGTCATTCATTGCATGCGTTTTATAATTTTTGCAAAGCAACCACTTCTTGCTAGCCACCATTGGTCGGAAATGTACGTACGTAAGGACAAACGCACACACGTACGTGATCAAAGTGCATCTCATTCCCTCAGCAGTGTCGTTACCCGATCCGTCCCAGAAACACGATTTGTTCCGCGCATGCGCGAAAGTGTGTCTACTTCCAGCCGAAACTATTTACGGAAGTTAAAAAAAACGTATTTTGACACAGCTTGTTCCATACCTTAAATATTTTTTTATAAACTCTTTATAGAAAATGGCACTTAACATCAAACGACATTAAACAAATACATTTTTTTAAATAAAAATATTTCTCACTTCTGACGCATATCCTTTTTTTATATTGTTGTTTCGTTGGTATTAATAAATAAAATAAAAATGTAACAAAATTAATTTAAAAAAGACTATGTTCCGCTCTTAAAAGGGCAGTGTAGCCTATCCCTCGTTTAGTACATTTCTTCAAACCAATACAAATTATAATTTGTTTAATGTCTTCTGATGTTAAATGCAATTTTCAATAAAGAGTTTATACATAAAATAATTTCTGCTATGGTTTGTGTGGTTCCGGTTGTGTCAAACTACTTTTTTTTAAACTGCCATAAGTTAATTCGGCCGGAAGTAGACTCACTTTCGCGCATGCGCGGAACAAATCGTGTTTCCGGGAAGGATCGGGTATCTACAAGGGGATCAGAAACAACTTATTTCTGAAGGCTAACCCGGAAGTAAGTGCAGCGCTGGTTCCCATAGACTTTTGGAAGATCGCAAAATTAAGCTCTTTGATTACCAAAGGTTTATGATGTTTACACGTTTTGGCTATCAAGATAATATTTACAAATTGACACAACATGTTACTTTTGAAGCCGAAATACAATCGGCTGAAGTAAAAAGCTAAAACGATGCTATAAACAGACTACACTTATAGTCGCTCAATATCAAAGTCACCACCACCCCAACAATTCGTTAAAACTTTATTAAAAATGTGTTCCCTGGAAAGTAGTTACTTCGAGAATAAATCCGCATCCCCGTTTTAAGAGATCTGTCCCCATGTAGCATTATTTGTGAGCTTTATATGTACGATGACGTATATCATCCCCGCCAAAGGAAGTAGTTGCTTTTAGCAACTTGTTAGCAACCGCTGTTATTAAGACACAATAAGGCTTTAAAAAATCACAAGCAGGATATAATTGGTGTTTTATGTCATTGAATTAAACTTGAAGTTGTTTACCACACACCTTATTCGCGTTCATTTGTGAATTGCAGTGTGTGAAATTGATCTTTCATGTGTATTTTTGGGAGGTTTATATACTGTTTACATCCCATAGTGCTGTGGTGTGCATTTAATAAAACTGCATGCCTGGAGAGATGTATCTCAAGATAAAATCTTTATTAAACTGAATACCAGTGGCTCATACTCCCTTAGCAACATGAGCTCAAAGTACTACCTCATAGTGATGGATCGTTCTTTTTGAACGAATCTTTAACATGACCCGAGTGCTTACAGAAAGGAGGTTGCTGCTAACAAACAGGAGGTTGCCCAGCTGGCTGCCTGATGCAGTCAAAACAACCTAGAGCTGAATGCATTCAGGACAGTGGAGATGATAGTGGATTTCAGAAGGAACCCTCCATCACTTCCTCCCCTGACCATCCTGGACAGCACTGTGCAGTCATTTAGGTTCCTGGGGTCAACCATCTTTCAGGACCTGAAGTGGGAGTCCCACATAGATAGAAAAGGCCCAGTAGAGGTTATACTTCCTCAACCTACTACAGGAGCTACTGACTCAGTTCTACTCAGCGGTCATCAAATCTGTTCTGTTCATCTCAATAATTGTTTTCCAAATAAGACCTAAGAGGACTACAACGGACAGTTCGTAGTGCTGAGAAGATTATTGGTTCTCCTCTGCTCACACTTCAGGACCTGTACGATTCCAGAGTGAAAAACAGGGCTTGAACTGTTGTCCTCTGGCAGGCACCGAAAAACAGACTTCCAGACACAGAAGCAGCTTCTCCCCCAGGCAATCTCCCTTCTAAACTGCTCCTTAAGATCAATATTCCACTTTCACTCCTATAGGGTGCACTATAGTGCCTTGTTATAGGTACATTTTATTTATTGAACGCTTCCTCTACCTACAACATTATTCATTTGCACAAGTGTACATAAAATCGGTTAGTGTGTATATTCTACTATATACTATACTATATACTATATACTACCCTATATAACTCTTATATGTTATTATTCCCCATATTCTGTACGATAGTTTTTTTTTTAAACAAGAATATTTTAGAATCTTTTATACGGAAAATCGTATTATATTGTATTGTCATTGTGTTGAATGAGAATGTCTGTACTTGTAGCTTCCAACACCAAAGAAAATTGTTGTATGCAAGCACACTTGACAATAAAGCTCTGATTTGAGTAACAAGTTGTTTTTGAGAATGATTCGATAATTTTGTGTTGACTGCGCCTGTGCAGCATTGTTCCAGAAACAGAAATGGGGTCCAAAATTGCATTCTATGACAGTATTACGTACTGAATTTGAATAAGGAAGCTGTTAAAACAGTACAATCTCTAAAGTATGACCAAGCAAACATGCCCTTTGGACCCACTATGGGTTTACTGTGGGACAGTTTGGGCAGGGCAAACCCACATCAAACCCCATGTGGCCCATGTGTTTTTTCCCGTTGGGCCCCAGCGGGGGTTGACTGTGGGACAGCACAATGTGGGCTTGCCCACAGAAAAACCTTGATTTTGCCCTTTTTGGCGCCCATGATGGTTGTTAGTGGGTGAATACAACTATTTAAAATCATAAAATCTTTACATAAGAATTCAAAAGTTTTGAATACAACACTGAACACAATTAGAATAACTAAAAGAATGACCAAATGTATTTATTTTACGACAATTCTAACGTTTTAAATATAGACATTTGAAAAATTACTTTTTAATATGAAACAGTAAGCACCAGTAGGTGGCAGCAGGTCGCTGTCCCCTTTCCCCCCCTATGGAGGACTGAACATTATACTTTTTATTTAAGGTAATATAAAGAGATAACAACTAGCTACTTTTTGATATGGTGTTCATATGCGACGTGAGCTTATAAAAGTATTCTCCTATACAAAACTTGGACCGAGTTTTCGGCACTACACACAATTTACGATAAAAAACTATAATTTTTTATTAATAAGTGTTCGTGTAATTAAATAAAAAGTAAAATGTAAATTGATAAAAATAATACAATAAAATGTTTTTAAAAATAAATCGGGCTGTTTTTACGACTTTGAGGCGGCAAGCGCGGGCCATGCGCACATTCTGTGGACATATCGTCTGTGATTTTTATGAGGTCAAGTGATCCGGGTATTTCTTGCCTACTGTTTCTTGCATACTAATAACGGACATTCGTGGCCAGAAGGTTGCCGGCTCGATCCCCAGGGCCGGTGTTGTACCGAAATCCGACTCCCCGGACAAATCATACTCCCCTCGCGTGCACGCGCATTATTCACATTTGATAGGCGGAGTTAAGAGTTCTATTTGCTGCGGTTCTATTTCACACTTCTAGCCCCAGGAATGAATGTGTAAATTAGTCGTTGTCAAAGTCCTAAAATCTACGATCACCAAAAGATGTTAGTCAATACTAAGGATTAAAGATGGGTCAAGTAAATAAACACACCACAACAAGGTAGATCGATTTAGCTCGCTCGTGGAAGCGATATCTTCAAGACCACCCGGACAATTTTATATGGATTATCGCAGTAAAGGGATAGTAATGCATTTTATGCAGACTAATTTGGATGCCCGATGTAATTTATCTGTGCACAACTTTGTTCCAAAAAGTAATGTCACGATATCTTTGGATTCGTGGATGATGTTTCGCTGTTGCCATGTTACTAATTGACTTTCAAATAACTTGTAGGCTGATCCTTTACATTTCCTTTGATACTTGCATATGAATGTCATTTAAAATACAAATATTCAATCATTGAAGTATAGAGAAATACATTTATTCAAGGTTATAATGTCCTCTTATAGAAGACGGTGTTAAAAATGCTTATACTGCCAAAATTCTTTCATTTATCTCTTTTTAAGGATTTTCCCATTCTGTAACATTTTGTATGACCAATGAAATCACGATTAAAAGACCAAACAAACAGTTTTCAATTGTCTTCTATTTTGATAACATTGAAAATGCGTTATGAGTTATGAAAATATAGAATATTAGTTATTTTGTATCAGGCTTTTTAACAGACCATTCTCGGTTCCTCTATTTCTTTTCAGGGCTAAATATTCTATTCAATGTATGTTTTTCTAACCTTTGTGTAATGTTAAAAAGCTGGAACAAGAAGCACTTCATTTGTTTAATATATCTTTGGTTGGTGGCCTCATGACCATTAAGCTTTAGTTTTACTAGAACAAGTTTAATGGGGGAGAAAAATTTCCAAAATTTTAAATTTACACCTGCCAAAAATGTACTTCCCTCTTAATCTCACTTTAATATTACCACAGGCACATCGCATATAAAATACTGACACATCTTTATATAGAGGTTGTGTCTTTAAAAACATTTGACTCTAGCTTCAATACAGCAGGTTTATTATAGGGGGTATAATTTCCACAACAATAACCAATATACCAGTTAAAAATGTACTCCCCTCTTAATCTCACTTTAATATTATCACAGGCACATCACATATAAAATACTGACACATCTTTATATAGAGGTTGTGTCTTTAAAAACATTTGACTCTAGCTTCAATACAGTGGGTTTATTATAGGGGGTATAATTTCCACAACAATAACCAATATACCAGTTAAAAATGTACTCCCCTCTTAATCTCACTTTAATATTATCACAGGCACATCACATTTAAGATACTGACACATCTTTATATAGAGGTTGTGTCTTTAAAAGCATTTGACTCTAGCTTCAATACAGCAGGTTTATTATAGGGGGTATAATTTCCACAACAATAACCAATATACCAGTTAAAAATGTACTCCCCTCTTAATCTCACTTTAATATTATCACAGGCACATCACATATAAGATACTGACGCATCTTTATATAGAGGTTGTGTCTTTAAAAGCATTTGACTGTGGCTTCAATATAGCAGGTTTATTATAGGGGGTATATGAAAATATGAAAATAACAAATGCTGTAGAAGTACAGTCACAGTATACCAACTCGTTGTATAAACAAGTACTCATCATACATAGTCCGACAACACTTGTTTACTGTATATTATATAGAAGCGAATGTGTCTGAGCGTGCAAGTTTGACAGTGCAAGTTGTTAGGCTGCAGCCTATGGAGGACCAGGAAAGTCTTGTGTAAAGTAATAAAGCATTTAGATTAGATTCGATTCAACTTTATTGTCATTACACATATACAAGTACAGTGTAGCGAAATAGTTTAGGTCTAACCAGAAGTGCAGTTAGCAAGTGCAGATATGTGTGAATAAATACAGAATACAATATTAGGAAACATCATCTATACATTCATTGTTTAATAACTAATTGTTCAATAAAAATAGGCATTAATCCATTTATTTTTAATTTCATTTTTTAAATGGACGGAATCCTGCCACCGTTATACTTGTAGTACAACGACAGTTGCAAAAAATCGGAATTTAGCCCTTTAGTACACAAACACAATAAAACGGCTGGCAGGATTCCGTCACCGGGATTCTCCAAACCAGTCCGTGCACGCTGTTATCAAGTCATAAACGTTTATATACAGCCTATATGTAACAATACGGACAACGTATCTGAACACAAGCAATCATTAGTATAAAGAAGAGGCCATTATCATTTCTTAGTATAACACACATTTTAGACCGCCACTAGTCGCCATGTTATCTTCTCCATTGCTCATCTTACATACCTCTGAACATGACGTAAAATGAACTAGCCAATCAGAGAGCTTGTAACATGTCTCTCTCCGTAGCTAATTTGCATTGTTTTACCTCGTTTTAGCACTGCAAGGCCCCAGAGTGTCAGGGAAATGGTAAATAGAGAGGCTAAAAGTAAAAGCTAAATGACTAAGCTAATCAAATAGCAAATCGGAAAAGGAAATGCAGAGGGGAAATGGAAATGCAAATGCTAAAATAAATAGTCTTTTAAATGACGGATTAAAACTTTTATTTCTAGTTTAATTTGTAAGTCCAATTATTTATTCCTCTTTTTAAATCGCATTTTCAAATAGATTTTGAAATTCCACTATTTAGAAAGGAATTCATTAATGCGCTTTAAAATGATGTATTTATTTCATTTTTTATGTTGATTTTTAAAAGTCCCTTTTAAATTGAAGTATTTATTGATGGATTAATATTTCATTTATGAATTATTTTTACAATCACGCTTTTTATTGCCCATTAAAACCCTCTTGCCACCAGGGACTTATATCAACGCCTGCTTTCTCAGTTCCCCGACATCACCACGCCCACGTTTTCATCGGCGGTGGCCAAGCATGGCGTGGAGCACTACATCACCACGGTTGGCCCCCCAGTCTATGCACGAGCCCGGCGCCTCGACTCTGCCAAGCTAGCGATCGTCAGGGAGGAGTTCGCTAACAGAGAGCAACTCGGCATTGTGTGCCGCTCTAAAAGCCCGTGGGCCTCCCCCCTACACATGTTGAATGAGGCTGATGGCGGTTGGCGTCCCTGTGGTGATTTCCGTCGCCTGAACAACGACACCACCTCCGACCGGTACCCAGTGCCACACATACAGGATTTCTCCGCCCACCTAGCTGGCGCCACTATCTTTTCGAAGGTGGACCTGGTACGCAGTTACCACCAGGTGCCTGTCCACCCGCGGGATGTCCCCAAAACAGCAGTCATCACACCCTTTGGCCTTTTCGAATTCCTGCGGATGCCTTTCGGCCTCAAGGGTGCAGCGCAGACGTTTCAGCGCCTTATGGACTCTGTGCTGAGGGACATGCCATTCTTATTTGTTTACTTGGACGACATTCTCGTGGCCAGCACGTCCGCAGACGCCCACCTGACGCATCTCAGGCAGCTATTCGGCCGGCTCAATGAGCATGGTCTCATCCTCAACCCGGCTAAGTGTGAGTTTGGCCGGTCGTCCATTACATTCCTCGGCCACCACGTCAACCCGCAAGGGGCCGTTCCCCTCCCTGCCAAGGTGGACACCATCGCCAGTTTCCCACGCCCACGGACTGTGAAGTCCTTGCAGGAGTTTTTGGGTATGGTGATCTTCTACAACCGTTTCCTTCCCCATGCGGCCCAACTAATGCGACCCTTATACGACGCCTTGCGGGGTTGGAGGCCGGCGGACGTGTTGGTTTGATCCCCAGAGATGACTGATGCCTTTGATGCTGCCAAAACCGCGCTGGCCAGCGCTGCTCTGCTGGTGCACCCGTCTCCGACCGCCCCTGTTGCTCTTACTTCGGACGCTTCTGATTACGCCGTGGGGGCTGTGTGTGAACAGCGGGTTGGTGGAGCCTGGCAGCCGCTGGCCTTTTTCAGGAGGAAGCTCCGTGCCAAAGAGAGGAAATACAGCACGTTTGACAGGGAGCTCCTGGGTCTTTTCCTCGTCCATCCGTAATTTCCGCTTCTTGTCAGAGGGCCGGCGTTTCACTGCTTTTGACGACCACAAACCGCTGACGTTTGCAATGGCGAAGTCTTCAGAACCATGGTCTGGCCGACAGCAGCGTCAGCTCTCTGCCATCTCCGAGTTCACAACTGACATTCAGCACGTGGCCGGTAAAGACAATTTCGTCGCCGACTGCCTCTCCCGGGCTGTTGCTGGGTCCGTCCACTTAGGCCTCGATTATGCTACTATGGCTGTGGATCAGGCCGCAGATGCTGAGATGCAAGCCTACAGGACAGCCCCTACGGCGCTGATCATGGAGGATGTGGTTTTTGACACGGCCAACACTACACTCCATTGCCATGTCTCCACTGGCCAACCGCGCCCTATGGTACCTGCTGACTGGAGGCGTAGAGTTTTTGATGCCATCCACGGCCTTTCCCACCCAGGGGTGAAGGCCTCTACCAAGCTGGTGGGGGCCAAGTTCGCCTGGCCAGGCCTGCGGAGGAACGTCAGGGCCTGGGCTGCTGCCTGTGTGGCATGCCAGTGCGCAAAGGTGACCCGTCATACTAAGGCTCCTTTGGCAACCTTCAAAGTACCAGAGAGACGTTTTGATCATGTGAATGTGGACCTGGTGGGCCGACTTCCTCCCTCCCGTGGTTATACCTACCTCCTCACCATGGTGGACAGGACCACCAGGTGGCCAAAAGTGGTTCCCCTGTCCTCCACTACATCAGCTGAAGTTGCTCGAGCGTTCATTATGGCTTGGATGGCCCGTTTCGGTACACCGTCCGACCTTTCCTCGGACCGAGGTCCGCAGTTCACATCAGAGCTTTGGACTCCAGTCGCCGAGGTCCTGGGGGTTAAGGTCCACCGTACTGCAGCCTATAACCCACAGAGCAATGGGCTTTGCGAAAGGTTCCATCGGGATATGAAGGCCGCGCTAAGGGCCAGCCTTACGAGCTGCGACTGGGCTGACCGCCTACCATGGGTCATGCTTGGCCTTCGCTCCGCCCCTAAAGAAGATCTTCAAGCCTCATCGGCCGAGCTGGTGTACGGCCAGCCTCTGCGCGTTCCGGGAGAATTTCTTCCAGATGCCACGGCCCAGTGGTCGGTGGCCTCTCAACGTGCTGTGTCTCGGGACATTGCTGATGCGTTTGTTCCTATTCCCACATCTAACCATGGCCTTCCCCAGTCCTACGTGCCCAAGGATTTACCGTCGGCCAAGTATGTTTTCATCCGCCATGATGGCCATCATACCCCGCTGCGGCCCCCCTACGATGGACCCTTCCGCGTATTGGAGGGGGGATCTAAGAACTTCATTGTGGATATGGGCGGCAGGCCTGAGTGGGTGGCAATAGACCGTCTCAAGCCTGCTCATGTGGATATTGGTGAACCGCTTCAGCTGGCCCAGCCTCCACGGCGAGGGCGCCCCCCTGCGGCAGCCTCAGCCCCTGGCCTTTCGTCCTTCTCCTGTTAAGCGAAGTCGTTATGGCCACTTGATCCGCACCCCTGTACGTTGACTTTCCTTTCCCTGTTAAATATGTTTGGTTTTTGCATTAATGTATTCTATGTTTTATCAGGGGTGAATTCTGGGGTGGTGAACCACAAGTTTACTGAAGAGACATTCACCAAGGTACTGTACCTTTAAGGGAAGGAGGAATTAGTTTAATGTGTTGTTCCGGTTGTTGATGTGCGTGGTTGTTTTTTGTCCTCACTCGCTATTCAGAGTGTGATTTATTAAAGTGGAGCGTAAAGCTGTCTTGACGCATCTTCGTCTCTTGTCTCCTTATTTATTTTACTCCACAATGTATTTATTTCGTGTTTAATGTTGATTTTTAAACGTCCCTTTTTAATTTGAAGTATTAATTGATGGATTAATATTTCATTTATTAATTATTTTTACAATCACGCTTTTTATTGCCCATTAAAACAATATATAATAAATTACTTTATCATTTCGCCTATTTATATTTGAATTAAAAAATGAAATTAAAAATAAATGGATTAATGCCTATTTTTATTGAAGAATTAGTTATTAAACAATGAAATGCTTTATTACTTTACACAAGACTCTCCTGGTCCTCCATAGCAGCCAGACCCTTCTCGCCTTGAGGATACATTCATTTATGACCCGCCCGTTTAACTTTAATGAATCCACCCACTACAGCCTGATACAACTCGCGTTTACTTCCCGGATACAACCACAAAGGAGTGCCATCTTGAATTCAAAAAACGAAAGAAATTTTTTTTCGGGGGAATAAAAAAGTATAATAAAGACTAACATGGATTTCAGCAAGTCTCTTAATAAACTTTCAGCAGATAGTAGATCAGACATGGACCAGGCTTTACTTCCACTGGATCAGGAGAGGTTTGAGTATCCCGGTGCAGGATATCCTCCTTCAGGGATCTATCCCAGCCCCCCTGTCTATCTCGACCAGCAGTATGGTGCACCAGCGGGTCCGTGCCTTAACGGACCATATCCAGGATTTCAAGTTGTCACTGTGCAGCCTGCAATTGTGACCAGCACTCCAGCACTCCTCAACCCACTGCCAGATTACATGTGTTACTCCGTTTTTACCATGCTGTGCTGCTGTTTACCTCTGGGTGTTGCTGCTCTGGTTTACTCCATCACAGTAAGTAGTTAAATGTCAAAGCAAGTAAAAAAAGCTAGGTTTGTTTATATCGTCCCTCCCTCACACATATGTTAGTGTATGGAATGATTTATACGTAAAGATGCAACGTATAGGCCGCTTCATCTTAACGACCACAGTGAAACCGACGGAACTTTCGATACGCATTCACAAACAATAGAATCCCTGTACATTATTTCTGATAACACTTATACGAAACCGAGGTTATGCGAAACAAACGTTAATGGGCTAAATGTCTCTCCAATATTTTGAACGTAGACTTCCATACCAAGATCAACCGCTATGATTAAATGCGACCTAGTACAGGAATAATACATTGTTTATTTGATACAATTATTATACGGTAAAAAAATAATTCATATGAATATTAACATTAATTAGATGACATGTGAATGTTTATATTATTAGACACTAACCAAACACAAACATGAAGTTATCTGGGGGGGGGGGAAATGGCAACATAACATGAATGACTTTTTACCAAAAGTATTCACCACCGTAATAACCTCAGATGTCGATGTTTGGTGGTTTAAAAACTCATGTGAGTTTTTAAATCATTTTTTTTATTTTTAAAGCACGATTTTGCATAGACAGGTAAGCGATGGTTTTATGTTTGCCACATCTATAATGGTTCACATTTCTCATAAATGGGCAGTTGAGAATATTATATCAATTTATCTTCTATGAAGCAGAAGCATACCTTCTCCATTTTCTTGAGGTATCAGCAGGTAACAAGTCAACACTTGCATATTTCGGAAAATGGAATTGAAAACTAATTGTATATCAAGTAGCCTCTTTGATTCCTAACCTTTCCATGCTGATTCCGGAATTTCCGATTCAAGCTTTGGTGCTTCTGCCCAAATAATTGGCCCTTTTTCCTTCTTTCTTAAAGCTTTAGAGCTTTTTTCCAACAGCCTTATCCCTGTACAAGTCACAGCTTGACTATTTACCAGTTGAGGCTTAACATGACTCAACCTAAACCTGGAAAGGGGACTTTAGTTTTCATGTGGTCTGTGTGCTCAGGAAAGAACCAGTTGTTTTATGTTAAACATTTTTTTGATCAACATGGAGCTCCTATCCTTTTTTTGCCCACATTTTGCCCAATAATCTCTGTAATGTTGCTTTTAACTTACCTGTGAAATGCTTAGATTTTAAACCTTTTTTTTTTCTTTTACAGACCAGAGATGCCAACGCATTTGGACACCGACCAATTGCAGAGAAAAACTCCAGAATGGCACGCACCCTTAACCATGTCAATCTTTGTATTGGCGTGTCCTTCATTTTGTTGATTATCATCTCATGCGTTGTTATGGCAATCTTAGCTACATCTTAGCTGATAATAATTTCTTCCCTTTTGGGTATTCTGCTAAAATATTTTTAAACAGAATCTGATGTAAATGTAACGACATAAATGTATAAAGTTATATTTACACTGTCTCAAAGTTGATTTTTATTACTTTCTTAATCAATCTACACCTACATTTAAAGTTGTAGTGATACTTTATTTACTTTGTGGCATAATATTATGTAAACATTACTTAAAAAAATCAATAAAGCTTGTTATTATCATTTTCTAATTTTGACTGGATTTTACTTTTTTAACTCCATGGCAAAGATTTTCAAGAAATAGTTTAGTTCACAGATACAGATTAGGTTTTCGGTAAACTTTTTTTATCCAAGCATGAAACACCAGTTATGCAAAACGTGATACAAACATGAAGTCAACATTATAGGAGTTGCTAAGTGTGTGTGTGTTTTTCCCCCTGAAACAGCTTGAAGCATTTGGGCGCACATCATTGTGTGAAGCTCATATATCTGTTTTGCATCCTGTGCAAATACCATGTACGGCTTCCCACACACTAAGGTCACAGAACATGTAACCGATTGCAAAAGGAATCTCACATTTTGACACAATGGGAATTTTACCGAAATCATGCATTTTGCCACAATACAATCTGAGCCTTTTACTGTAAAGCCTAAACATTGCTTATGATTTCCTCTTTTAATCTACTGCTGTTCTCTTTTAAAAAAATATATATAAGAACACTTTAAATAGGAGATAAGTTTGTCACGAGTCCCTGAGACGATGGTGACCAGGGAGTCTATCACTAACTATTCTGATATCTCTAATCTATATATCTATATAGTCTAATCTGAGAAATGTATACTGTTTAAAGCAGTACATCATCAAAAGAGGGTCTTCACAAAGCCTGAGTTTCGTCTCAAACCCGATTTCCCAACTTGTTCTCAACCTCTACAAAAAAAAAATCTTTCCAACGAAACGAAACACTTCGGTAAGAAACGAGACTTTGTATCCTGCGTTACGCAAGAAAGATAAAGAGTGCATTTTGTTGCCATCTAGAGGCAATGACGAGAATTATTTTATTCACCTCTGTAAACTGGATCCGACTCGTTCTCGTGAGTGATAACATTATAGCCTGTCATTTCATAAGGACGTTTTTACGTAATGGACTCATGTTTACACAACACTAAGTGTGTGCATTAGTTGGCCTAATGTTAAAACATCGGTGGTGTGTATTCAGTGTAACACCAACTTCTCTGTAAATGTCCCATTCTTGATCCTAAAGATAACAGCCACTGATCATTGCCTAACATTTGACAGCCAAAATGTTCATAAATACAATTTTGTTTTATTATTACAGACCTAACAAATGTTTTTTCATCAAATTGTTTATCCATTGTGTAGGCCTATATTAGACCACTTTGCAAGATGTAAACTCTGATCCAGACTCCAAAAAGACTTTGGGTTTCAATCTATTTATTACAAGTCTTTTTTTATCTTACTTATATAATTTTTTAATATATTTTTAGATTTTCAATCTCTTTTTAATATTCTGTTGGTATTTTGTTCAAATTTGTGTGGTACTGTTAAAGAACTGAAACAGAAAGTTCTTCTGGACCAGCCAGAGCGTTGACGTCATAAGACAAGGTCAAGCAAACTGTATGATTTTAAATAGTGTAAATGTTTCTTTTTAACTAATGTGTCAACATACTTTTGTGATTACTTTGAGCAAAAAATGTATTGTTTTAATTTATATTGCTTAAGATAACAAATATTTATTGAAATGGCATTTATACCGAATCTGTGGGCTTACTTACAACAATATTTCAAGGAAGCAATTTTTTTATACAGTAGAAGCCTCAAAATACAAATCTAAAATTTAAGGATTATATTCATAATGAAAAGAATCAATATCATTTAAATGTCTACACCGACCTCTGCTTAGAGACAAAGTGAACGCCAAAAACGTGGCTGCTTGAATAAGCAACACGTTCTCAAACAAAAGAAAAACTGATATGAACATTCTACACAGAGGTGACATTGACAAAACCAAGGAGCGTGTACTCTTGAAGGTTATGAAGTAGAGGTATATAAATCTACCACTGCTTATGAGACTAGCTTTTGCCACTTCTAGAGGAAACCCTTGAAGACCATCTCAAAATTGCAGGGAAAAGAAACTCGGGGGTTTGGACGACTGTTGATTTGGACAGTGTTTCTGATTTCAGGCCCGGCACCATGAGTAAAATGGTAAGAAAACTGTTATGTTCTAAACTCTCAACATTTACAGCCACTACACAACACTTATTCCGTCTTATTCTTCCCAAACAGAATTCATACGACATGTTTGTGGAAATGGATAAAATGGATGGAGAAATAGACGTGAAAATCAAGAAGAAGAAAGTGAAGAAAAAGGAGAAACTGGAGAGCATGAAGAAAGAGATGGATATTGTATGTTGAGCATTTTTGAGACTTTTCTTTGATAGTTTTGTATGGACGTGTGACTTTTTATTTGCTCTTTAATCCAGGACGACCATGAAATCACCATCGATGAGCTGGAACTGAAATATACAACAAGTGTTACCAAGGTAAAATCTCAGAGGAAAGAAAATACACAAATCTCTTTAATATCTCAGATGTTTCTTCTAAATCATAATAATGGCCAAAAAAGAGCCTATGGGGTTTTTCCCCTGAAATATTATTCAGATTATTCAGATTGTGATATGCACAATTATTTTTACAACAGCAACTGTCACATTTGTATCAATTGTCTCACATTTTTTAATTCCTAACACATAACTCTGAATACCATTAAGTCTCCTGAGCTTTGAAAAAGCAACTCATGAACAATGGCATTGCTTTATAGAATAATATATTTTCTTCCCGCTACAGGGCCTGACCTCTACCGTCGCCCAGCAGGCTTTGGAACGGTATGGACCCAATGAACTCAAGCCTCCTAAGGGTACACCAGAGTACGTCAAATTTGCCCGTCAGCTGGCAGGAGGGCTCCAGTGTTTGATGTGGGTGGCAGCTGTCATCTGTTTTATCGCTTTTGGCATTGAGTGCGCCAGTGATGATCTTGCCAGCTACGATAATGTAATGAGGGACACGAAACTTAAAATGAGGCTGATATGTTAATCTTTTGAAAGTATTGATGACTCTTCTTGTGTGTTAGCTGTATCTGGCCATCGTTCTCATCACTGTGGTTGTGGTGACTGGCTGTTTTGGCTACTACCAAGAGTTCAAGAGCACAAATATCATTGCCAGTTTCAAAAATCTGGTGCCACAGGTAACATTATTTAACCTCAAAACATGCATTAAAGATACTGAATGTTTTTAATGTACAGTCTTGACAGTCAATTAGAAAATTGTAAAAGTTTCAATTAAAATTCAGTTATAGTTGCATATGTTAGGTTTTTAGAAATAGAATCCTGCTTTTTTTATGCAATATTCATGTTTTTTTTAAAGAAATTATATATTTTTTTACATAAATGAATAGATAAATTTTTTTGTTCATTTACTTTAACTCTATGCAATGCTTAGTTTTTTCAACTTCATACATTTATATTTATTTAAGTTAAACATTTTTCATAAATAAAGAAAATTTTGGTAAAAGTAAATACCACCATTTCATAAATTTGATTAAACAGAGGTAAATAGCCTAATACCCATAAATGCTTTCTATGTTGTTTGTTATTTTAAAAATCTGCTAAATATTTTACATAAATGTTTATGTCTGAATTGATTTAAAATAACAGAACAATGCTCTGGGTCTGTTAGACTCACAAACATTGGTTGAGTAACAAAAACATGAACACAATACAAAGGGTTAATATTGTCTGTTGGTGTGACTGTATATTTTTCTTAAAATTATTATTCGTATAAATATGATTGTCACATAAAGAAAATAATGACATCTTTGGCCCAAATAAGCCTCAAAATGTAAGGCCTCAAAACTATGGAATTCACTATGTAAAATATCAGCATGGTAAATGAAATCAATGTTTAATCATTTCTTCCGGATAGCAAGCTCTTGTGATCAGAGACGGGCAGAAAAATGAGATCAATGCTAACATGCTGGTGGTAGGAGATCTAGTGGAGATTAAGGGTGGTGATCGTGTGCCAGCTGATATTCGGATCATCACTGCTCAGGGTTGTAAGGTGAGATTTCTGCAGTATGTGAGTTTATCCGTCCACAGCACACGAGAAGAGCTCATCTTTCTTTTCTTCTGTCTTTAGGTGGATAATTCATCCCTGACTGGTGAGTCTGAACCTCAGACCAAAAGCCCAGAATGCACTCATGAAAACCCCCTGGAGACAAGGAACATTGCTTTCTTTTCTACTACCTGTTTGGAGGGTGAGATCTTCTGCATAAGTTTGCGCACACACATAGACTAACTTACATACCTCCCCAAATTAGACATTTTATTCTTATTCTCTTTCTGGTTCATTTTTAACAGGTGTAGCAACTGGTGTGGTTATCAGCACTGGAGATCGAACCATTATTGGCAGAATCGCCAGTCTGGCGTCCGGTGTGGGAAATGAAAAGACGCCAATCGCTATAGAGATCGAACATTTTGTTGATATCATCGCTGGTCTTGCCATCTTCTTTGGCTTCACGTTCTTTGTGGTTGCAATGTTTATCGGTTATGCGTTCCTGGAAGCCATGATCTTTTTCATGGCCATCGTGGTGGCTTACGTGCCTGAGGGACTTCTGGCAACAGTCACGGTAAGAGCTGAGAGAATAGCAGAATAAATAAATCACATGCATCTTCAGTGATATGGACAAAATACCCATTACAAGATCTCCCATAGTAATACGGAATTTAATTTATTTTCATAATGTCTTGTAAATAGATTTAAATGGAAAATCTCAAATGCTTTGTCAAGACAGAAGTTAGATGGATATGTCCCATAAGATCAACAATGTCTCAAACTGTGCTCAAACAGATTTGCTCATTCAACAAATTCGGAAGTCAATTAGTTTTTTTTATATTGGTTAAACATTTCTTGTCAACTTATTTGCTATATACTTTCTATTTTTTTGCTCTGCTACATGTAAATAATTATCATTGATGTGAATTGTTAACTAAAACTAGACCCAAAACTATTACTGAACATTTCTCTAAATTACAATAAGATAAAAAATTAAATTAAAAGTAAAAGTAAAAATTAAAAGTATATTATTTGTACAGCTTAAACAAAACCAAAAATGAGAAATGGCAATAAACTTAACATATAAAATATGTTATGGTTGAGGCCCTGAAAGTATTGACAAAAACTTAATTAAACTTAACTACAGTATAAAGCTTATATAGCTATATAAAAAAAAAAGAAATAATCAAACCTAAAATGCATCAAACGAAACTAAGTTTACATAAAAATAAAGAATACAAATTTGAATAAAACTGAAAATACAACTATTATAACTCTCTCTAAAAATATGTTGAAAATCAGGTGCAAAATTAATAAATGCAAATGTCATATCTGGGCAATCTTTTTCTGTTGATTGGTTATTAAGATTACTATTACATCTGCAGGTGTGCCTGTCTCTGACTGCCAAACGTCTAGCCAGAAAGAACTGTGTGGTTAAGAACCTAGAAGCTGTAGAAACGCTGGGTTCGACATCGGTAATATGCTCAGATAAAACCGGAACCCTCACACAGAACCGTATGACTGTGGCCCACCTTTGGTTTGACAATATGATCCATGCAGCTGACACCACAGAAGATCAGTCAGGTAAGGACTAATGTTTCAATAATTGTATCATTTTTTTCATCTTTGATATTTTACTAAATGTTATCCACAAATTTTTTTGGCCTCTGCATTTTAAATAATGTCATTTTATGTAGGTCAGAGTTTCGACCAGTCTTCAGAAACATGGCGAGCGCTTGCCAGAGTGGCCAGTTTGTGTAATCGAGCCATTTTCAAACCTAACCAGGAGATGGTGCCTGTTCCCAAGGTACGACAATCAGATTGATTGAATTGAACTTGATTGTGTTTTCTTCCATAATTTGTTTCCCGCAAACCATTTTCCCAGCGAATGGTTGTTGGTGATGCATCAGAAACAGCCCTGCTGAAGTTTACCGAGTTGACGATTGGAAACATCATCGAATACAGGGCACGGTTTAATAAGATCTGTGAAGTGCCATTCAATTCCACAAACAAATTTCAGGTACGATGTATTCAGTCTCTTTTTAAGTAAAGTCAATTTTTACTGTAATACAGTAATGAGAATGATAAATTATTAATTAAATTCAGCATATTAAAAATGACAAATAATCTGAGATCAAAAGCATCAAAGTAGTCATTTAGCCAAAATGATAAAGAAAGTGTGTTAATTGCTCTGAAAGATAGATTATGTGATTAAGTGTTTTATTAGTAGTTTATTTGAGTTTTTTCGTATATGAAGTTTTGTATTGTTTATTTTGCAACAAGAAGCCAAAGTTGGCGTCCTAAACATTGATTTTAATCTTTTTTAAGCCTTACTTAAAATATCAAATGTATTATTATTTTCACTGAGTGCTCTATGTTATGTAGGATCATTTTATGTAGAACTTTTGATGGGTTTTCATAGAAAATAATCTTATCATTCATTTCACATTAGTTATGCTAATGAAATTGCAATGTTACAATGGCAAAAACTTGTTTTGTTATGTACTTGTTCAAGCATGTCTCTCTTTTGTGCAGTTATCGATTCATGAGCTTGAAGATCCTCTGGATCTGCGCTACATGCTGGTGATGAAGGGTGCACCAGAGAGAATACTGGAGCGCTGCTCGACCATCCTGATCAAAGGCCAGGAACTTCCATTAGATGAGCAGTGGAAAGAAGCTTTCCAGACAGCTTACATGGACCTTGGAGGCCTGGGAGAAAGAGTTTTAGGTGAGTCTGTCTGAAGTAACATTGTATAGAATATAAAAAAGAAATTAATATTTATGTTGAACGCAAGCTGCTCAAAAGCATCAGAAACACAGAAATTGTCATGGATTTATAATAGTCACTGTGGGTCTCACTGGGGACTTGAATGTTTGCATACAGGAAGCATTAAAACACTTTTTAGCAATTAGCTCAATAATAAATCCTACTCGAAATTAGCCTAAATACACAACATAAAGATTTTGTATAATGGTTTTAATGGCAACCAGCTGATGGGTAATAATAATTTTAGTAATTGAAATAATAAGAGTTTGATATATTAATACTGTGTATACTTACATATATTATTTTTCAGGTTTTTGTCATCTGTACTTGAATGAAAAGGAGTTCGCTCGAGGCTACAAATATGACACTGATGAGATGAATTTCCCCACATCCGGTCTGTGTTTTGCTGGTCTGATCTCTATGATTGACCCACCTCGTGCCACAGTGCCTGATGCGGTCATGAGGTGCCGCACAGCTGGCATCCGGGTGAGACATGCTCTGTAGATATAAAAAATCTATAAAAGAGATTAAAACATTATAACTTTGACTATTTTGCTGCGCAATGTATTATACGTATTGTATGTATGTGGTGCGTATTTACAGGTTGTCATGGTTACGGGGGACCACCCAATCACAGCCAGGGCTATCGCTGCGAACGTGGGCATCATTTCAGAGGGCAGCGAGACAGTGGAAGACATTGCCGCCCGACTGAGGATACCAGTGGAGCAGGTCAAAAAGAGGTAGGGAAGATTCTCTCATGCATTGTTGGGTGTAACTAGTTACTAAGTAATTTATTACTGTAATTGAATTACTTTTTTCATGAAAAAGTAAAGTAAGGGATTACTCAATTTTTTTCTGTAATTTAATTACAGTTATCTATGATGTAATTAAACTAAATAATGTGTGTAATGTAAAATCTAAGCTTTAATGTAAAATTCTCACATTTGTACTACTTTGGTCAGTCATTAATGCTACTTTATGTAGTTTTATCTTATTTATTTGAAAGAATTTAAACAGCAGTTTCGTGTCTATCCTTGAATCACTTAACTGTTCAAGGTTGATCAGGATATAGAAAGTAATTAGAAATAAGTAATAAAAAGTGTTATTTGTACAGTAATCTACAGTAATTACACTATTTAATATTTAATTAGTTCCTAGTAATTCATTACTTTTTCAGAGTAACTTGCCCAACACTGTTTCCATACTATGTAGTCAATAGACATATACTGTGTAAGTCTTATATGAGTCTTTTTGCTGTGATTTGCAATGGTCAACAGTGAGGCCCGCGCTTGTGTCATTAATGGAGGTCAACTGAAAGATATGAGCAGCGAAGAACTCGACGAGGCGCTAATGAATCATCCAGAAATGGTGTTCGCCCGCACGTCTCCCCAACAGAAGCTCATCATTGTAGAGAGCTGCCAGCGATTGGTGGGTCAAGACCCCAATTTTTCAAGTCACATAGTTTTTTAATCACATGTGGGTGAATAGATAAATTATGAATTTTGGGGGGAATTCTCAAAATGGCCACCCTAGCGAAGCTTTTGCGCGTGCGTAGTATCTAAAGCAACATGAAAAATGTTTTTCAAGCTCAATTTGAAAACGTTATGGTACAGTTTACATCATTTGTAAATGTTGTTTTTAAATATGTTTTTTAATGGGGATTATCAGTATTCCCCATTCACGTCTTCTTTTACATACGTAATAACTGCCTGGAGGCGCGTTGCAAACATGGCCGCCAAGTGGCACGACTTCCGTAAACAAACTTTGCCTTTTCCTAGGGTTCCATAGTGGCAGTGACAGGAGATGGTGTCAATGATTCTCCCGCACTAAAGAAAGCAGATATCGGCATCGCTATGGGTATATCTGGCTCTGATGCCGCCAAGAACGCAGCCGACATGATACTGCTGGATGACAACTTTGCATCTATTGTAACTGGAGTGGAACAAGGTAAACAGCGTCCAATCCTGCATCCTAGTTTTATCAATCCAATACTTGATGTTAGTCACTTAGACTTGTTCAATTCACAGGCCGTTTGATCTTTGACAACTTGAAGAAGTCCATTGCTTACACACTGACTAAAAACATCCCTGAGCTGACTCCCTACCTGATCTACATCACCGTCAGTATCCCGCTGCCGCTGGGCTGCATCACCATTCTGTTCATTGAGCTTGCAACGGACATAGTGAGTGACCTCGTACTCCAGCCTTCAACTATGATGACATTTAATAGAAAAAATTCTGGTGGATGGAATCGTGATGTGGCGTGAAATATATCCCAAACAAAAGTGTCTGGCAAATGAGTAAATGTTGTCATGTAAATTGCATATATTTGATATAAAGCTCTTACTGTATATCAAAGTTCCCCTCAGTTTCGCTGGCATATGAGAAAGCCGAGAGTGACATCATGCACCTTAAACCCAGGAATCCTCGCCGGGACCGACTGGTCAATGAATCTCTGGCTGTTTATTCTTACTTTCAGATCGGTACCTGTCCACTCACCCATCATTACAAACATAAACCAGAGGCATCCCCTTGTTTTTATTACTTTGCTTTTGAAACTCTTCTCTCTCCCTCTCTCTCTATATCTCTTAACCAGGTGCAATCCAGTCTTTTGCAGGTTTTACTGATTATTTCGCAGCTATGGCCCAGGAGGGCTGGTTTCCGCTCATGTGTGTGGGCTTGAGGGGTCAGTGGGAGGACATTCGCTTGCAGGACCTGCAGGACAGTTACGGACAAGAATGGGTCAGTTTCAGACTGATTTTGATCTAAAATGTTAAGACTACACTATTTATTTTCAGTCACATTAAACATTGTGTGTTCCAGACGTACAGTCAGCGCCTGTATCAGGAGTACACCTGTTACACTGTGTTCTTTGTCAGCATTGAGATCTGCCAGATTTTTGATGTCTTGATCAGAAAAACACGTCGTCTCTCTCTCTTCCAGCAAGGAGTTTTCAGGTCAGTATGAGATTTAAGTTGAAAGCTGAAATTGAGGACATCTGAAGTTCAAATAATGATGATCATTTATGTCTTATCATTTATAAAAGTATCTTCTCTTTTCTCTGGGAAGGAACAAGGTGCTTGTGTCTGCCATAGTATTCCAGTTATGTCTTGGTAATCTGCTGTGTTACTGTCCTGGGATGCCTAATATCTTCAACTTTATGCCAATTAGGTAATTCATGAGTTTTCATTGACTGAATTGCTATTTTGTAGCTCATTTTAATTACTTTGTGAAACGCAAAACGTTACTGTAATTGAAGCTCACAATACTAGATGCATAAACTTTTATTGTAATCCTCTTTGAATAATAATAATTACTCTTGGCTTATGGGTCATATTAACAATTTCAGTTTTTTGGTGCTTTTTGGAGTGTGACAGCACCGATTTCCGTTCACTTTCATTCCAAGATAAAAAATAGCCAGGAGGCTGTTAAAAGTGAATCTATCAATTAAACTGATTGTTCTGAAATGTGAATTGGTAAATGCTGGTTTGCCCCCATGTTAGGGTTCAATGGTGGTTTGTTCCACTGCCTTATGGAATTCTCATCTTGGTCTATGATGAGATCAGAAAATTGGGGGTCAGAAGATATCCAGGCAGTAAGTTCTTCATCTTCATTTATAACCATCGTTTTATACAGCCAAAAGTAATTAGGCATCTTAACTTGTTTTTTATCTGTTGTTAGGTTGGTGGGACCAAGAGCTGTATTACTAGATCATCTTGAGGCTCATCTCAAGATTTCTGTGACAAATTTTTTTTTTGAGAAACATTTCTACATATCGACCTGAATAAGTACACATGAAATGTCCCCTAAATTTCGACATTAAATAAAATAGAGCACTTTTATATAAAGATCATGTGATTTTGCAACAATTGAAAACGGGTTCAAATGTTCACGCAACACATCATAAATATGCTATAATGAATAAAAGGTTTATTAAAACATACTGTGTATGTTGTTTGAGTGAATCTGTTTACTAGTTACACAAGTAGGCCTATATAGATATACTGAAGTAAACTATAGATTTTTTTCATTGATGTTTAACCTCATTTAAAAACAACATCGACACTGGGATTCCTTAAAAACCACTGAAGACAATACTTTAATCCAACTCTTATTTTTGTCCTTTATTTGAACGTACACAATTATACCACACGAGGGCGCCTCTCGCGCATCTCTCTAACAGACGTCGTTTCTTTCGCTTCAACATGATAAAGAACGCGGAGGGTCGTTGCCGCTAACCAGTTAAACGCATAAATACAATATAAAGTAGATATGACGCAATATTTTTTTGCCGTAAATTTCGTGTCTACAACTTTTTTTTGATACAGAGATGTATGCTCACGCCCTGCCCACGGATACTCCCTACTCCGTGCAGCCTGTGCAGTACGCGCAATCCCTCACGTACTGTATCTGCATCCGCTCGTCTCCGCCGTCAAGGTCACATGCTGCGGCGTGCGGAATTCCACACTTTACAATCATCATGACGTTGCATGCAAACACATTCAGTTCTGTTTTTTTATAGTTACTGGGATGTGCATTTAAACACCAATTCAGGAAGTTTATGTAGTGTTTGTATGTAGCCGTTTTGAAGTTTAAAATCAACAATAACAGTTTCTATTACACCACTATGAACCATAGCTGCTAACCATTGAAACTATTTTATCAAAATCTTTATGTAGTGTTTTGGGTCTTATTCTTTTAGGATTTAATAGTTCTCATGATGTTCTAATGGTCCAGAGACCATTATAGCTACCATATAATGACCATTCCATTTATTCGAGTAGACTAACTAGTATAGTTTATATTGTTCTCTATTTCTCATCTGGAAAGGAACAACGAATCAACAAAGTTATAAGAATGTGAATAAATTGAAATACATTGTAATTAAGTTAATCAGCGAATCAAAATGCACATGTAAATACATATATTTAGGGTTTTTTTATACAGTCTATGGTTTAGGGGCACATATTACATCTAATGGTTCCTGTCCTGATCCAGCTAAACGCCATATTTGGAGTTAAGCTTCTTGGATAACTTTATTGGTTTATATGACCAAATAAATTAAATGACATACACAAGCACTTTGATTGATGTTCCTTAAAATGACATACCCAGATAATTACATTATGTAGAGCACATCTTCTCAGAGCTTATAGCTTCTATGAATGGCACTTGTTTACAAATCTTTTCATAAACATATCCTCTTTGCCCTTGAAAAGTATAGTCGGCCTCGTTCAGTACCGTTTCTATGGTATTCGTGATAGATAGCTCGTATAAGCTTCTTTAAATTTATCCCGACACTGGTGTGACGTCACGTTACCAGGACGACCAGACCCGGTGGCACGTGTCTGGTATAAAACGACGCTGCATTACACGGAGAGTGATCAGACTCCGCAGCATCATTGAGTAAGGTAAGTTTATAACTTTACATCTTCACTTACGTCAAGTCTTATTCGTAGCTGTGAAATGCTCGTACAGATATTAAATATAAAAAAGGCGTTGAGTCTGTGTATGGTGCGCCTTGTCTAAGGAAGTGGTATTTAACATGCCAGTGACATGTAACGTTATGCACTGACTGCTGTGATGTTCGGTGTTTTGTCGTCTGGCTAAGTGAGCATCAGCAGGTTTGAAGCGAAACTGAAAAACAGAGGATATTTTTAATAATGTTTGCAAGATACAGAATATTTTATAAAACAAATGTAGGGAGACGTGACTCATTCACACATTTAACAGACGTTATGCAGCTTTTCGACAGTTTACTGTAATATACATAAAATAAGTTTAATTCACATGATTGATTTAATAGTTGGTGATACAATTAGAAAGAAATTCACAACGCTACGTGCTTCGCTGGTTGCTCGCGATGAACTCTTTCGTTGCGTCATATCGTTCCAGAATGATCCATCAGATGAAGATGCTCCGCAAAGGGGTGGAATTTTTTATACAATATTTTAAAACAATCTCACATCGCGAAGTCATTCACTGTGTTATTTGAGCAGAACCATACATTACTCTAAATCGGGAGGTTGTTATATAATCGGGCACATATACGCGTGGAAAATGGAGGTGTGACGCACTTCCCCTCTTCTGAAAATGAAATGCTCCCGTTTGCGAACCATTGAATGTAAAAGCAGATAGAGATAATGTCCGGCCCAGAGGTCTTGCCATTCACATCAGCGACATCGTGAAGGTCGATTTAGCTGTCAAGGTCAAATGATGTAATTTCCTGCGGGTAATCTACACGGTCGTATTTCCCATAGCAGTGGCCTGTTTTTTTATAACTTTTACGGTTATGAAAATACACCTTTTAGTTGTAATTTCATGTGTTTTTTTTTGAGACGGGGCACATTTTACAATGTGAGCATCATGGGATATTTTCTCCTCATGTACGTGACTCGTGTCGTGTGCGATGCTGCAGTGAGGTAACATGAGTCAGACCTGAAAGAATCATGAGTAATAATGAATTAATCTTGAGTTTTTTCAGTCATTGCTAGAAAATATTCATTAATATTTATATATTATTAGACCTAATACAAATGGTCATTATTTTATGTATCAAAAGATGCAGTGTAATTTGAAACCTATGGTGACATATACATGGTTGGAAGGAAGTGATGTCACATGATGTGATGTGAGAGCAGCATCTCCATCCTTCCTTCGTGACCTTCTAGGTCTGACTCTGCAGTTGCCGTTGGCGACGAACATCCTCAGCTGATCAATGAAGTGGCCTAGCAAAATTTGAATTCTTAAGTTTAGCTTTATTTTTATTATACTTTATTTAAATCAAGCATTTTGTGATAGAGGCACACTCATATGTTCACACCATTAGGAAGTTAAAAAGGCCTTCCAAATGTATTCGGGTGTTTGACTGTATTGATTTACGCATCATGACAGCACTAGGGACATGTGATGTTCATTGGTTTGACATTTTTCTCTATATCATCAGAAGTGTCCGCTTGGATGCCAGCTCAGGGAAACGTGACTTGCACATTGATTTGACAAGATAACCTTTTTATTTTATTTCTTACACCACACTTGTTGCAGTGTTTTACAGGCAAACACCACAGCTGACACAAATTTGTGCCGGTTTAGTTATCATGTATAGAAACACTTATCTACCCTCCCAAAATATGGGGTTTTCGAGTTGGTATGATGCAGCATTTCCTCTGGACGCCTTTCTGTCACAGCTCCATTAATTCAGTATCATTCTGTACTCGGCAAATACATATTAATCATTTTATCAATAAAAATCTAGTAGCTGTAACAGTTTGCAACAGAAATCCTGTTGTTTTCAGCATTTGTTGCATTTCTTTTTTTGTGCTAACCGAGCACTGATGAAAGTTCCTGTTCGACATTTTGTCTCATTTCAATAATGCTTTTCTACTCCTATAAGTGTACTTGTTCCAGAAAAGTCTCCCGGTTACATCCAGCTCTCTGCCCTTGTTCTTTCACACTTTAGTGTTTTAGTCAGAGGAAATGGCCGCTGCTGGAAGGGCAGGTCCTTTCTTCTCCGAGAGAGAAGGTGTGGCGTAGTGTTAAGTCAGTCAAGGTTAACTTCCTCCTGCCTCAGGATATTGAACAATCCAGCCAAACGAAAGCGAGAGGAATGTAAAGAAGCTGAAATATCCTAATATTGTACAGTGAAGTTGATTCTTTTTAATCCCCTCGCAACAGCATATTAATTAAACAAGACAAACACCATAAGAGACAGAGATTTTAATACATTAATAGTGAAGAAAACAGGTAACACACAATAGCTTTTAATAAATTATAACATTTATCTCTATAATAATAATATAGTCTTCTTTCGAATATATATAGTATATCATCTTTCAATATCTAATTCAATATCCAGATTGCGACTGTATTGTCAGCAGACGCTGACAAAATGATCACTCATTTGAAAGCAGTCATCCCAATGCTGCCCATTTTTGCTTTCTCATAAAACAGACTCTGATCGCCCTCATCACATTTCTAGAGATGCAGGTCTGTGATAGACCAATAACTCCTGACTGTGGTTTAATGCACGTTAATCCTTATTTTGTTAGCTATTTGTATGTTACAGGTCCACCGCCCAAAGTTAAATTCCCCATAGTAGTCAGCTAATCCACCCTCATTTTCATTTCTAGGTTCATGTTTCATGTGATGTATCTGTGATGTGACAGTGCTGAACAACAGAACATAAGACTTTAAACAGAACAGTGGGCCTATTGAATTTAGGGTGAGTTAAAAGGTGTGTGTCATGTGATCTGGGTCTAATTGAAAACGGTTCGACTTTGGCAGGAAACCCAAACCAGTTCTGACTGACTTTATTCCAGTGTTACAAAGGACTGTTTATACACATAGAGTGGCACAATTTATTGAAAAAAATCTAAGCTTAATATAATATTTTTTTATTATAATGTTAGTGTATTCTTGATATCTGTCGAAAAAAAGCTAAATCCAGGAAGTAAAGGAATGGAAAGAAAAATGAAGATGTGATGTTTTCCTCCAATCCAGTTCAACCAATAAAATGCTGCAATTTCAGTAGATTATCTGGCTCCTGAAGTTGCCAAATGCAAAAAACATCTCTCAAATGCACAATAGTAATTTTATTTACCTTCATGCTCAATTACAAAAGCTTTATTTCTAAATAATGAACACCAGCAGCTGTCGTATTTGCAATACTGTATTCGTATACGGAATGCAGTTATTCAATCTCAAATCTGAATCTTCTGGTGCATCTGCCGTTTCTCTCGCTGTGCAGTCTGGGTACTCTGTACAAAACTGCATTGGATTGGGCATGTGGATTAGGATTATGAAGGCAGGCCAGGTGCAGAACAGTGTTCACCCACACAAAGTCATGGCCAGATTAGGAGATTAAAAGAAGGTCTTCATTTACATGCAGCCAGATGCACAGACAAGTCTTATTCATACTGCGAAAACTCTTTGCTGCGAGCATGACATCATATGATCATTCATATCCCAGTTTGTTTGATGTTTTTAACATTTAAAATTAACATAGCAATTTTAATGCTTTGCTAAAGTTTAAAGAATAGGAGTTTTCATTAATAATTTTTAAAATCAAAACCATAGTCTCTTTTCACATTGGTGCTGCTCTTGAGTTCGTCATGTTGCCCAGGGCCCGTATTTAAGTGCCATTTGAATCTTCAATGCCGAGAATTCATGGAATTTACAGAACTTCCAAACTTAAATATAAAAGAAAGTTATCAAATTTCTTTAAGCTAAGAATCACTTTTACTCACACGTCATATGTGTGTTGAATATAAACTCCTTTTCGGAATTTTACCATTCAACGTGAATGTATCGGAGAATATTCTTAAATGAGGAAATCTTTTCAATCATTGGTCCATGCCAATGTCGTCATCCACAGCAAAGTGTCGTAAATCATCTCTAAGCCTAACACTTAAGATTCATTCCTACACTTTACTTAAATTACGGTTGAGATGCTTTATTGCTCACTTTTAAACGCAGCTTTGAGCCAAGATTTTTCTTGCTCTTAAGTCAATTCTTAGCAGTGTTCTAGTGAGTTATTCTTAGAAGCTTGATAAATACGGGCCCTGATTTACTTTCAGCCTGGTGAAATGGGGCAATGCTTGTGCTGCATTAACCAACATATTTGTGTTGAATTTTATTGTTGATCTTCTATTACCAGCAATAATGTATTTTGAAAAGCAGTTTTGGGTATTTTAAACTATTTTATGAATTGAGTTTGAAATGGTAAATCGGTCATGTAGATTGTGATTGGTTGCTGCATTCTGAGCCTAAGGCTGGTTTCCTATGTGTTTGGAAACCGGGAAGTTATTTCCATTGGGAAAATGGATTTTTGTAGTGCTTCGAACTAGACAGAAGAGCATCCCCAGGATATTTTGAGGTCTGTATGATCGTAACTTGGGGTCAGAGTAACATTTTTTGAGAGATGAGGTCAAATGAACGATGTCGGGGAAAAAACCTGTTCTGTCGCCTCTTTGATGACCTTGTGTCTGGTTTTGTAATACAAATCATGATGAAAGTGTAAACATGTGAACTGAAAACAACCCTTAGCTCACTATAATCCAAATAATGAGACATTCTCCATTGACCTGCGTCTATATTTTTTGTTTAGTACACATTTAAAAGGTGCATATCTTTTAAATGTCAAACAAACTGTAATGCATTTAAGCTATTCCCTTGAAGCATAACAAACTCTGTCTTGTAGTGTTTTTAATACGGTAATGTAAGTCACCTGGATTATTTTAATACATCTAAACCATCCCTCTGTTAAGACATTGATCAACTTCTAAACATTTCTGAGTGAGTTGACGCCTTATATTAAAAAACTCTAGCTATTGAATCCTAAAACTGTTGAAAATTGGAACTTTCAAATTTGCTTTTGCATTATATCAATACTCCACAACCCTCTGTTTTATATTTAAAAATATCTATTTCCTATTACAGTTCAATATCTTTTCTTCTCTGTAGCACACATTGTCTGTATATGGCATGATTGGATAAAATTTCCCTCTGGTTTGTCAAACTCAGATTTCATAATCTCCAGTCCTCATGCCATGAACTCTGATAAAACAGAAAGCTCTGAGTGTGTCGTACATGTCATGACTTGTTTAATGATGAAACATTGAAGACAATACATTCCCACTTTTCATCGCACAAAATTTCAGCGGATTTCTAAATGTCCTGTGTAGACAGAATTGATTTAAGGATCTATTACAAATCCACATGTATAAGGAAGTACAATACAGACTGATCTACAGAAATTGCATGAAGTGAAGAACATTTCATTAACTTAAAATCATTTAGGACATGCTTTTATCCAGAGTGACTTCCAAAATGGGGCAAAATAAAAGACAAGTCTTAGCACAATAGACATTCAGCTCAGCCAGTCTAATAAAGTATGCCGGTCCGGTGACCCGAGGTTTTTGGAAACTGCCCAAGCAGCATACTAATAGACCCAAGAACAATTCAAACTGGAGAAGAGTTCAAAACCTCCACCCACCATCCAGAACAACACAGCGATTGAGAGAAAGTTAACTAAGTTAAATACAACAAGACCACTCATGCTCAGATTTTTTAATAGCATACTTGTCATTCTTTGTGGCAAACTCATGTTCTTTGTCTTTTATGTTTAAGGTTTAGGACCACAAGCAACACTTGAGCAATCATGTCTGATCTTTGCGTTGGAATTAATGGGTAAGTTAACATCCCGTTTGATATTTCACAGCCAGACTAAATACATTTTTTTATAATTTTGTGGACAAAGAGAGAGTGAGAGCAAATGGCCTGATTCACAATGATTACAGCAACAGGATTACTCAGGATGAACTATAAGTACTACAAAGCATACAAGCACGTTTTAACAGTGCCCTCACACACCCAACCCTGCAGGCGATGTGTCTTACCAGTCAGATTTCAGGAAATTAAGCGGACACTTTACTCTTGTTGAGGAAAAAGCATTTATCTCCTTACCGATTGACAATGGTTTAGTGTGATTTTTTCATTGTGTCTTCAACGGACTGACAGGAATGAGAGAAAATGCTATTAAAGATGCAGTCTTGTATAATTAATGATACTAAAGAAATTCTGTGGCTAAATATCTTAAATGCCTGTGTTTGTGTAGATTTGGCCGCATCGGACGTCTGGTCCTCAGGGCCTGCCTGCAGAAGGGCATCAAGGTCGCCGCCATCAACGACCCCTTCATTGACCTGCAGTACATGGTGAGATTCAGTGAAATGGAAATGATTGTTATTCTAATCATTGTGTGAAGCATCAGAGGTGTCAAACATTCAAAACCTCACTGGTTCACACACATCAAGGACAGACCAGAGTTTATTTAGTTTGAGATTTCAGGCTCTTTCACGCAGCGTTAGAAATCAGCTGTACAGCATTTGTTTTACTGCGTAGTTGAACATAACACGTCATGCTTAAAGTCAACATGAAATCCGAATGGACCCAACTTATTTCCTAATGTGCCATACAGGTACTTGATATTCATTGCATTCAAAGCATGCTCCATATTTTTTTATATTCTGCATCACATGTGAAATGAATTGTAAACTCTTGTGTTATGTCAACATCCATACAGTGATTCTTAAATCCTCTAACCAGTAATCATTCGATTTTTAAAGTGTTAAATGTATATTTTATTCTTTCTTGTCTAACAGGTCTACATGTTCAAGTATGACTCCACTCATGGACGGTACAAGGGAGACGTGTGTCAGGAGGATGGAAAGCTAATTGTTGATGGTCAGACCATCTCTGTGTTCCAGTGGTACGTGATGCTGCTCTTAAATGTGTTATTTGTAGCCCATTAGGAATGTTACAACTGGAGCCCAGACACATAAACTACACTTTTATTCAAACAGGTTGAAATATATTGCACATAGTCATTCAAAGAAAGATTTAGGATACCTTGAGTGCTCCGTGTATATTATATAAACTGCATATTATTTATAAATGATTTAGATATATACAATATAGAATGATGAATGTCACATGAACTAGATTGCATGCAAGTGGCGCTCAGCAAACTGTGTTCAAGTAGCAAGGAAGTATGCTGTTCTGAATTCACGACCTGTAATCTAATTGTCTTTTTTTCTAACATTAAGTATGAAGCCTGCTGAGATCCCATGGGGTGATGCTGGAGCCCTCTATGTAGTCGAATCTACCGGAGTCTTCCTCAGCATTGACAAAGCTTCAGTAAGTGTTAAGCTTATGTTAACACTTCAGCATCAAATTAGCAAATAATATTCAGATTTTCCCAATAAAACTTTTCCCATTCATTTTATAGGCTCACATCCAGGGGGGCGCTAAACGCGTGGTCGTGTCTGCTCCATCACCCGACGCTCCCATGTTTGTGATGGGGGTCAACGAGAACAAATATGACCCATCCAGTATGACCATTGTCAGGTAAAAGCATACTGGCAGAGTTGTTCAGGTGTAATTCTGAAATAATGTAACCCACATAAACGCACAAATATTGGCGGTGTATAGAAAGTAATTATTGCATGAGTGTGAGGTGAGAGGTTTGCTTAATATTGAGTTTTGTGATTTAGCAGGTGTGCACAATGAAAAATTCCTAAAATTCAATGTATTTGTATTTTCAGTGTATGGTTTGAATAGAAATGCTAGCTAATATATAAATGCATACATAAAAATCATCTGTTATTTTGACTTGTGCATGCTTTAGAATTGCTTTACTAATATTTTGGTGAGACATTTTTGGCTCAATTAACGTACATTTTGTTGATAACCTCACAGCAATGCATCCTGCACCACTAACTGCTTGGCTCCCCTGGCTAAAGTTATTCAAGACAACTTTGGTATTGAGGAGGCTCTCATGGTAAGTCAAAGCATGGTGTTACTCCGTAAGTCCTGTTCTATTGTGTATTCATCTCACTTTTGTCTTTGTCTTACCCTTTGGTAGACCACAGTCCACGCCTACACTGCTACACAGAAGACAGTGGATGGCCCCTCTGCTAAGGCCTGGCGTGATGGACGCGGTGCCCACCAGAACATTATCCCTGCTTCAACTGGTGCCGCCAAAGCTGTGGGCAAAGTCATTCCTGAGCTCAACGGGTCAGTACACAGACACAGAAAGAGCAAAAAAACTGTTATAATTCCATTCGTGGATGCTGATTGGTCAAAACAGTAGCAGCTATGATGCAAATGGTAAAAATCTATCTGTATTATAGCAAGCTGACCGGCATGGCTTTCCGTGTACCAGTGGCTGACGTGTCCGTTGTTGACCTCACCTGCCGCCTGTCAAAGCCCGCTCCCTACAATAGCATCAAGGCAGCTGTCAAGAAGGCTGCTCAGGGACCAATGAAAGGAATTCTGGGATACACAGAGGATTCAGTAAGTAGTGAATAAGATCTCAGTTATAAGACCGTTGTGTCTGCCAAATGCATAAACTAAAATAAATGTTCCCCATCTGCATATCTCCATAAATATTGGAAAAAGTAGATTATGGCAAATCATTTAATATTGTTGTCTTGTTATAGGTGGTTTCTTCTGATTTCATTGGTGACACTCACTCTTCCATCTTTGATGCCGGTGCAGGCATCTCTCTCAATGACAACTTTGTCAAACTCATCTCTTGGTAAGCTGAAGAATAGGATGCATCCAGTTTATAATGTGCAGCTGGGACGGGCTGATAAATTTGAAAATTAGCCATTTACTAGCGGTGACATTAATCATGTTCTTTTTTTCGTCTTTCTCACAGGTATGACAATGAATTTGGCTACAGCCACCGTGTTGCAGATCTGTTATTGTACATGTACACCAAGGAGTAACTTACAAGTTTTGTGACCACAAAACTGATCATTCCTTCTATTCAACGCCCTTATTTCATAGCTAAAGCCATAGCGACACCCCTTAGATTTACTGTTCTCACCTATGAGACCAGCTTGTTTCTGTAGCTGTTTGTGTGTAAACATGTTAGTTTATTTTGACAGTATTGTGTCGTTGTCACCCAACAAGCATTGCTGTTGTTGTTTCCATTCTGGGTGTAACCACAGTGTGTTGGTGTAAAGAGAATTACTGTTAGCTGTTACAAGAGGTCAAAGGCTATAATGGAGAGTATAAGGAAACTAATTAAACTGTTCAAAAAGTATGTGTTCTAGTCATTTGTCTCATATAAGTTGTATGAATTTACATAATTATAAAGTACATTTATTTAATATTCCTGTATTTGCCAGATGCTTTTCTAAATCAACTTGTACTCAAGTTATACATTTAATCTTTATCTGGTAATATGTGTTCCCCGTAAAAAGACCTGTTATCAAATATTTAATAAACAGACAAGGGGCAGGGAATATGTCTAAATCTGCAGAAATCCGGGGTATGGAGGAGTAAGTGTGCAAGTTCTATATTCTGTGAACATGTCAAATTCAAATATTATATAGTGTTTTTTACAATGTTGCATTGTTTCAAAGCAGCTTTACAAGAACACAAAGAAATGTTTATAGTATACAACAGGAACAGAATACATACATTGTCCTCTAAGAAGGAATGTATATCTACAACAAAAAACTTTATAGTACAATAAAAATATAGTCGTTTAATATTATCAGGTATGAAATTGAACCAGACATGTGTTTGCAAGTTATGGAAATGGCACTTTAAAAATAAGAGAAATTGATATAAAAAAGCAGTGTAACATACACAGAGAATTTAAAATAAAAACACGGTGCAGAGTGTATATTTACTATAATTAAAAGAATTTGCAAAAGAAAAAGCTAATGTCACGTCAGGTGTTAATTGTTTAACTCAAATTTCATGAAGATTTAGCACGTATAATCTGACACCTTTTCTAAGGTGAATTTAGGGTGATGGGACACTTTTTGAGACATTGTGCCTACTTAAAAGAAACAACATATTTTGATATGCAATCCCATTCAAGTATGCAATATACAAGTAACGCAGTTAACTCTAATATATACTTTTAAAATACCCAATAATAACACCCTGTGAATGGTCGATCATGACTGGGGTAGTCGTGGCCTAATGATTAGAGAGCTGGACTCATGACCAGCAGGTTGCTCAGGGCCTGCGGGTGTCGACTGAGGTGCCCTTGATCTAGGCACCATAACTGCCTACTGCTCCGGGTGTATGTGTGTACACGACTTGCTGTGCGGTTGTTCACTACCCTCTGGATGGGTTAAATGCAGAGGTCACATTTCGGGTGTGGGTCAACATACCTAACAAATAGGTTACTTTCATTTATCCTGATCAAGCACGAGAAGCCCATTCACTATTTTACATAATAAAAACACTGCATGATAAAAAAAACTAACATAGATATCCCTAGGGGTGCAACGCAAGCCATTTGTCGCTTCTGTATTCTTTATAAGTGAGAAGAAGAAGAATTTTAGACCCAGCCTCCAGACCACTTATCCGAACTCATTTTGTTGCTCAGAGTGAGAGCGGAACTGTAGTTTAACAGAGGACGCATCCGCCCGGACCTTTAATAGTGATGCACCGAAGGATTATTTGACCTGAGCCTGTCATTCTAAAACCGTAGTTGTTTGGTAAGAAAACAGTCGTTTTTTCATCGCAGGAGAATTAAATTACTTATTTAAACAAATACATATTTGTTTGATGTTATATTATTAATTGATTATGCATGTTTTTTGCTGTTTGTTAGCAAGCTATCTGACGCCTGTCGGTCTCAAGCATGCTGATATCTACACTACTGAATAAATGATCAAAATAACAGATATAACGTTAGAAGTGTAGTGTTACTTTATGCTACTTAATGCCTCTAAATCACAGGCGTAGTTGCGGTTCTTAGTATTGCTGTTTTCAAGGGTAGTATTCAATTGTCTGATGCAGATTGTATGATTGTGTTTATTCGTTTAACAGGGTCAGGGGAAGAAAACCCACACTGAAATATCTACCATGACGCTTTTTCATTTCGGAAACTGTTTTTCGTTGGCTTATTTCCCTTATTTCATCACTTACAAGTGTAGTGGACTGTAAGTATCTTGTGGATCCGCCAGGCAAAAATAATATAAAAGTACAATGTTTTCATGTTTTGTACATTACTGGAAATATCCAACTAAGTGTTATTGAATTGCATAGAATACATATTCAAGTACCCCTGTGATGGTTAGTGATTTGGTCAGTGTATATTAAATATGTCAAACTAATGTTGGTTCATTTATAAATAGCTAATTTAATCATATGGAATATTTTTATAGTCCTTCCATGTGGTTGTGTGGTCATTGTGCATTGTGATTCTTTCACTAAACAACCATCAAGTAACCATGATTTTACACTCATCAAACAGTTCTCTTCTGTTAACAAGAGAGCTAAATGATGGACTACTTTCACTAATGCATCACTATGATATATTGATTTTGACAGATCAGAATACAATGCATTTTGGAGATGTGTCCAAGCAGGTGCCACCTACCTCTTTGTACAGCTATGCAAGGTTAGTGAGCCCTGTGATACCTCACTCAGACATTACAGACACCATTTGTGTGCCAGTCTTAGAGACACTGTCTGGACATTCTGAAGAACTGTGATATCACTTTTTAGATGCTGTTCCTTGCCACTTTTTTCCCCACCTGGGAAGGAGGAGCTGGCGTGTATGATTTTGTTGGGGTACGTGGTCTCTGAGCTGAATGGAAAAATATTGACATTAGCCTTTTGAAAATGCATAACAAGAAATTTCCAAATGTTTAATTTCTGTAGTGATTTGACTATGTCCACAGATGCTCATAATAATTGGATTGTGCATGTGTTATCTATAAACATTAACAGGAGTTCATGAAGGCCACAGTGGACATGGCTGACCTCCTAGGTCTTCATCTGGTCATGTCCAGGAATGCTGGGAAAGGAGAATATAAGATCATGGTGGCAGCCATGGGCTGGGCTACAGCAGAGCTTATAATGTCAAGGTATTCATTACAATCGTTGCAGCCTGAAATTTGTATGAAAGGACCTCCAAATATCTTCAATGGATGTTTTACATGAATTTAGTAATCAATTCAGATAAAACTTCATGCATCTCTCACCCTTTTTAACAGATGTATACCTTTATGGGTTGGAGCACGAGGCGTTGAGTTTGACTGGAAATATATTCAAATGAGTTTGGATTCCAACATCAGTCTGGTAATGATATTTGTTCATAGTATATTTAAGTTTTTGAAACATATGTGCTTTTACTGTCTTGATATTTGAATTTGACTAACATGGATTATGTTTTTGTTTATAAGATATTTTATTAAGTTTCATTTTACGTTCTCTATGCATTTATGTTTCATGAGGTCATAAGCATTTGTAAGTTGTACTCCTGCTGTTGTGTCTTAATTTGTAATTTTTTTTCTGTTTTTCATCATATCAGGTGCATTATATTGCAATGGCAGCAGTTGTGTGGATGTTCACCCGATACGACCTTCCGAAAAGCTTCCGGCCTCCTGTCACCATCCTGCTGGGGTTGTGTGTATATAAGGGCTTTTTAATGGAGTGAGTATTGTTTATCTTGATTGTATATTTTGGAACTGATTTTGATGCTGTTTTTATTAGCAGTTGGGGTTTGGTAGTAGCTGTCGTTCTCAACTTTACAGTTTCTTTATTCTGCTCATCAAAACTTTAAATATTACTAAGATGCAGGCTCTAAAACGTCAGCAGTTGTATTATCATTTAATTAAAACCAGTATTTATATTAGATAAGTATTCCTTTAAAGAAAATGTAAACAAAATCTAAATCTGGTGCATTTGTTGAGCATATGCAATTAGTTTGTTTTTCCAATAGATCGCACTGTTGCTTCATAAATTATTATGTTTCCTTTTAGTGATAATGCTAAACCAGTAAAACATTGATGTCATTTTGGCAACATATTCACTCTGTAAAAGTCTAGTTATGCTCTTTGTACATTTTTAATTCAATGTTTTATTCTCTCTTTCTCTTCTCCAGACTGTTTGTTCACATTTTCATTCTGGGTAGCTGGACGGCCCTTCTGGTAAAATCTGTCCTCACCGGTGCCATCTCCCTTTGTTCACTCTTCCTGTTTGTCACACTTGTTCACAGTAACTAAACGCTTTGTCTTCTGTTGGGTGCCACCACACACGAGGCATTTTCAAGTATTTAAAGAGCAAATCCACATTCCTACAATCAATTCGGTTCACTTTTGTATGTGCTATCAGAAGACTGTGAAAGTATAACTGTTAAAGGAATAGTTCACCCAAAAATTAACTCTGTGTCATTATTTTCTTACCCTTATTAACTTAAATAAAGAAACCTATATAACTTTAGTTTTTCTGTGGAATGCATTATGAATGTTGATTCATTTTACTGTTAAGCAGATAATTAATGACAACAACACAGCGCCATTAGGGTAATCCATATGACTGTATATCTTTGTTCTGAAGTCTTACAATAGATGTGTTTGAGAAACAGGATTTGTTTATTTGAAATCCTGCCCTCCATAATAGCACTTCTGCCTATTTTACTTATCGTGGTTGGTTATGAAAGACCCCCGGTGCTTTCCATACGCTTTAACATCCATATGTTGTTCCTCAAACAGAGTTGTCATACGGTCAAAACACTTTGAATATTGTGTATGAGAATTAGACACTTCAACTTGATGTTGAGAAGATTTAAGACAGGATTTTCATTTTTGGGTATGCCATTTCTTTAATGATTCAGGTTGTTTATAATTGACAAATAATTCAATATAAATTGTGATCATTATTCATGTTTTTTATAGTCAGGTGTTTTGGATAATTATACACACACCTAAGGGTGTTTACTTTCCGTTAGATTTTTTTATTACAATAAAACTGACTGTTCTACTTGAAACGAATTCGGAAATGTAAATGTTTTGGAAAAAGCTGATAAAAGTAATAATATTAATTCTGATTAGCAAGCTTTGCATCGTTAGACCATTTATAAACTATAACCGTTCTAGTGTTTTATTATTGTTAATTTCAATAACATTGTTACCTAGAAATACAACCGCCCCTCTAACCTGCTGAGGTCCAGTTGAGCGCTAAAACTCAATTTGTAAACGTATCGGTGTGCATTCATAGTTTAAACGGCTGTTGACCATCTTAAAGGGACAGTTCACCTGAAAATTCGAACATCATTTGCTGTGATCTTTTAAGAAATGCGTTTGGATTTTTCTATGGCCTCTGAATAAATCTTTTGAATCATATTTTTCAAGGACAGCGTGTGTGATCATTTGTAATTTGTTTATGTGGGATTTAACTGATTTCATTTACATTATTATTCATTTAAAATAATAGTTTTATTGTATATAAATTGTATTAAATTACATTAAAACTACTACTCTACCAGAAATTAAGTTTGGCAAACGTAACGTTTCTTTGTCATTGCCGCTGAAACCTTCTATAAATCTTGAATTCTCTCCTCAAAGTAATTACCAGGTAACTATGGCAACCATAGCATTAGCAGCACAAAGATAATCAGACCATCTTGGAAAATAAACTGGTCCAAGCCTTTCCGAAGTGATTTTGCCCAGCAGTGTTAAATTCTGTATGCGGGGAATTTTCCTCTGTGGGACAAAAAACAGTTTTAAATAGACCGATCTAATCCCACTGGAGTTTCACTCTTGGCTTTAGGTCACTCTCTCACATGTCTAGCATTACCGGTGCTGTGAAAAGGCTTTTGTGAGACTGCTGACTCGCCATAAATCTAATACAGACAGAGCAGAATCAACATAATTACTTCATGAATCTCACGTGCACGTTTTTAACTCACAACTCTAATGATGACACTATGACTTAAAGGGGTCATATGACTCGGCTAAAACGAATAATATTGTTTGTTTTAGATGTAATTCAATGTGTACACAAGATTTAAGGTTAAAAAACGCTGTATTTTCCACATACAGTGTATGATTGTTTCTCCTCTCTGCTCCGCTTCTCTTAAACATGCTGAAAAGCGAGGTGTGCTATGATTGGCCAGGTCACTAGTGTGTAGTGATTGGTTAAATACTGCACGGAAATGTAACATCTCTTACCGTATTCGGAACATCAGGCTGTGTCTGCGATGGTACAATGAGATTAACAAGACCACCCATCTTCCTTGCGTATAAATTTGGGCGGTCTTAGTCAAATCAGACCACAAACTGATGTAGATTTGTGAGGGTGTGGTTACATGAGGCGTTTCAGGCAGGTCTGGGTTCGCATTCGCTATAGATAGAATACATCTTTTGTTCCGAAACTTACATTTTTGCAATTTTAAGTGTCTAATACATACATGGGCAACTTATAACACACCAAAGACACAGAAAAAAATGTATTTCCGCCATATGACCCCTTTAAGTACCTCGGGCCGGATTCATGAAACTGTTCTTTTTAATCAAAATATATGATTGTTCTTAAGATAAATTTTAGGAAGTTCATAAGAATGTTCTTGCTTAAGAAGTTAAATTCCTAGTAACTCGCACTGTGCTCTTGTATTTCCTTGGTTATAGTGGTGGGTTAATCTTCAAAACATATTTATTATACAAAGTGATTCGCACTCAGAAAGAAGTATTATATTATTTTTTTTCCCTGATGGGAGGCAATATAACACAGGCTAATGCCTTCTTCAGTGTGTTACCTACTTAAATTCTCAAATATTTTTTAAGGACTGACTTAAAGGACCCATTGGATGAAAGTATTTTTTTTCTGTGTTAAAGTGCTGTAATCATGTCCCCGGTGCATCTAGCAACACTGAAAAGGTGAAAACCAAGATCTGTTACTTTGTTTTGGTAAGCCTTGCTCTGCAAGCATGTAAGAAATCGAGGCGTTCAGATTTCCCTCTTGATATGACGTGGACGCAGATTCTTATTATAATATCACCGCCCCTTTTAATCTACATAATTTCACCCAAGGTGCTGCCGCCACTCTTGTTTTCACAAGCGACAGTGGTGTGCGTGACGCCATGGCTAAAGTTCATGGACGACATGCAATGTAGTCGCTGCACAGAGTCCTAACCTCGGAACAGAAAGGAGTGGATTTATTTTATTTTTAATGGAAACCCCGCAGAAACCATAAGTAAAAACCTGCTTGTTTGCGCGAATCACTTCAAACCGGAATCCTTTTTCAACCTGGGTCAGTACAAGCAGGATTAGCTTCAAAGATGTTCCTCAAGAGGGATCGAGACCAACTGCCCGAGACAAAACTGCCGATCTAAGTAAAATTTATCAACAGTCTGAATAGAGGTCCCTGAACTGTAAATATAGGAGGATAACGTTAGCAAATGTTAGCGAAGGGAGCCAAGTCAGTCATGGGCTAAATAGAACATGCAAAGCCAGTGTTAAACTATATTTTTAATATGTTATCTGGCAAATGGGCACTTGGAGTTTAGCTGTATGTGTGTTAATACATTATGTGCGTTATTATGTTCAGCTGTGGCAAGCTGCTTGTTTTGCTAATGAACAGAGGCGAACTCTGTTAGTTTCGTTTGAAAAGTCTCAATTCATTCATCCTTAGGCTGAAGTATCTGTCAGATCTGCTGGTGCGCATTCCGTGGATTTTAGGCAAGCATACACCCGCAACGTAAGCGCTGTTTGCCGTGACGGATTTTTAAGTCTCCGGACGTATGATTCGAAGCGTTTTAACGAAACTAAACTCAGAGCAGTTCAGGAGACATAATTCAGCCAAACCATTGCCATGGCAGTAGTACCTATGTGGAATGATCTGCCCGCTGCACAAGATCTGCAGATTCTGTAGCCATCTTTAAGAAACGTCTGAAAAAACATCTCTTCCGTCAACACCTGACTGATCAGTTCTGACTTCCATTTCTTCTCTAATCTTTATAAAAAATTAAAAAACTCTAACTTAGCTCTGTATACCGTGTTAGGTCATATGAGACCAGTCTTCTTTTTTGATTGCACATATGCTTTTGTTGTCCTTATGCCGTCCCAAATCCTTCCATTGCTTACCCACCTGTGAGTCGCTTTGGATAAAAGCGTCTGCTAAATGACTAAATGTAAATGTACTACACGTGTGTTGTGTTGACAAGCCGGACGGAAAGGGGGCGTTAGTTTTTTTCCTCTGGAACATAAAGCGTTCCTAACCTTTATCTTAAATTAGAATTGAAGAACCCTCAGTCCCGTAGTAGGCTATATCTCAAAATACCATTATTTTACCATGTGTAAACATAATGACTTGCTACAGTTGTCTTTCTGTCAGTATTTTTTTTGGTTTTCTCTTATGTCTTCATTTCTTTTGCCATGTTCTTGTATTTCAATTTTTCTTATTCTTTCTTTTTAATCTTCCTCTATATAGCCTAAATCTCTTTGTCTATCAACCTTTGGTTTTTCTTTCTGCACTCTTTAAATGCCTCCAAATGAATGGCCTTATTGTCATTTTTGTCTCCTATCTATCTATCTATCTCTCTGTCTGTCTGTCTGTTTTTCTTGTTAGTCAACTTTTTAGGTTTTTCCAGTTTCTATTTTCTCTTGTTTTTTATTCATTCTTTCCTCATGTCGATGTGTCTGTCTGTCTAATATCTATCGCTTCTTTTTTTACTTTTTTATTCCTGCACTTAACTCCTGCAAACGGAATAAATCGTACAACAATGTTGGTAGTATTGTATTGTTTCCTAGCAGTGTGTTCTGTGTTTCTATCTTTGTAACCTCAACATCACCTTTCCCCTCAACTCCTCACTATATGCCTCATGTAAGTTTAATGATCACGCCGTCCGTATCTCCGCCCATCCGAACACAAATTAATTCATACGGAACGCTGCGAACAAAACTTGTTTGTCTCACTATGGCTGATGCCGAGTTAAGTCTGCTGTACCACGGTCTCCTCCTGCCCAAGGCAACTCATTCACAGGAAAGCCTCGACTACATGCAGAAACTAACATTCAAAGATGACGATGTCGTCGGCGTTACCTATCCAAAATCTGGTAAGATATGAATAGGGAGGTTCTCCTGCTGATGCACAGAATGCAACGTGTCCTATTACTTAACGTCAACATCGGCGCATGCGCGCGCAAGTCTGTCAGTTTGCGAAACGAAAAGTGACTTATTAAGTATGCGACGGTTAAACGATGTCAAACCATCATAGACCGTTACAGTGTCACGCGGGGAAGTGACGTGTATATATATATATAGAGTATTCTGAGTCTGGAGATTACAATCACAAAAATTAAACACCCAGTTGGCTGAAGTATTGATTTATGTTAATTATGGGAAGTTTCAATTATATTGATTATCACGGACTGATGATTCCAAAAGAGAGTCACAACGAAAACAGTTTGGAATATTTTGAGAAATTTAATCTAAATGATGATGACCTGATTGCTATCACCTACCCTAAATCTGGTAAAGTGTTTTTTTTTTCGTTTTTTGTATTTTTCTTCATGGCACTTGTTATAGTAAAAAAAAACACAAGTTGTTGTTTTTTTTGAGCATTTTTCAATATTTGTTTGGCTGTACTGTAGTTTTACTAAAAATGATGTTTTTGTGGTAAAAATGTTGTAAAAATTATTTTTGGTGTATTGATTACTATTTGCAAAACCATGGCTTTACAGCAGTTAACATAGTCTTTTTAAACTGTAGTTGCCTAAGTGGGATATGGGGTAACACTAGTTTCTGTTGTTTCCATGGCACATTTGTGGTTACTGGTTTTACTTCAGATATATGGTTACTGCAGTAAAACTGTGGTTGGTTTTTGTAATATCTACAAAGATTAACCGTATTTCTTTTGGTGTTTCAGGTACCACATGGATTCAGGAAATTCTTCCTCCGCTCCTGCATGGAGGAGATCTGACTGAAGTGAAGACCATCCCGAACTGGGACAGGGTGCCATGGATGGAGGAGACTCGAGCACCCCTCGTCATGGATAAGATCCCCTCACCTCGAGCCATGGTATCCCACATGCCTTATCAACTGATGCCTCCCTCCTTCTTCACCTCTAAGGCTAAGGTACAGAAAATAGCGTTGCAGTCAGCAATCCTTAGTGAAATTGTTATATTTGTATTAAGGCATCTGTATTAATTGCATTATTTATTTGCTGGAAAAACATCTTAGTCTGGTTCAGCTTAAAACACACACACATACGTTTACATTTTGTTCACTTGGCAGATGCTTTTATCTGTTAACAAATGGGCAAAAGGTGCAGTGTGTGTAGATATAGTAATGTGTATTGAAATTTTACAGTTAAAAGACCTAGCAGCATCACACAATACATTAAAAGGAAAATTTCTTTGAACTACCTGCATTGCATGTTTTCATGCTAAATCTTGTCTTTCATCAGGTAATCTATGTTGCTCGCAATCCCAAAGATGTTTTAGTTTCATCTTTCCACTTTCATAAAATGGCCAGTTTCCTCGATGAGCCTGGAACATTTGAAGAATTCACTGACAAGTTCCTGGCAGGAAAAGGTTAGACTTTAAAAAGCTTTTAATGTTTAAAAACTGGACAGTTTTCCCTCAGTTCAATTCATAGTTTACCCAAAAAGAAAGATTCTGTTAATAATTCACCATCACATGGTTCAATACCTGTATATGACTGTTTCTTCTGTGGAAGTTTTGAGAAATGTCTCCGTGGTTTTGTGTCCATACACTGGAAGTCAGTGTGGGCCAATGTTTTTCGCTTACCAACATTTTCTTCTTTTGCTGAAGAAAGAAAGTCATACAGGTTTGGAATGACATGACGGTGAATAAACCATAAAATAATTTTCCTATTTGGGTGAACCATCTATTTAAGATCTGTTTTTATTTGCCCCTTACACATACACACAACCGCGTTGAAAGTATTTTATTGTCATTTTTACAGTAAAAATAGATGCAGAATAACATCATTAATATTGAAATGTAAAACAAAATTATTGCCCAGTGCTTTTTGGAAAGTGGACTGACCATGTGAAAAGTTGGAGAAACGCTGATCTTGGGGAAAGAATTCTCCACGTCACCTATGAAGAAATGATATTGGTAAAATAAAGAGATCTTGTTGTATGCTACCAATTCCACATATAATATTTTCAAAATAAAATTCAGGTTGTTTTTCTTGGAATGGCAGGACCTTCGTGGAGTTTTGAAGCGGATGTTGAACTTCCTCGGTCGTCAGCTCACCACAGAGGCTTTGGATTCTGTGGTCAATCACTGCTCATTTAAAAATATGAAAACAAATAACATGTCAAACTATTCTCTTGTGCCGGAAGAGATCATGGATTTCAAGAAATCATCCTTTCTCAGAAAAGGTATATTGATTTACACTGATTCGGGTTTGACATCAACTGGTCGAAATGTATACTTCTAGTTTATTCATTCCATATCTGTCTCTTTTTGTCCCTGACTTTCTGCATGTTTTAAGGTATCTCTGGAGACTGGAAAAATCACTTCAGCCCTGAACTTGATGAAAAGTTCACAGCAACAATTCAAGAGGAGCTGAAAGACAGTAACATCAAATTCCTGTGGGATGACCAATGAGACAGAGTCTCTTTTTCAGACATCTCCTTGTACATCAAAAAAAAAGTTGTAGTAGGAACGTGCTATCGTTTTCTTCAAGTGTTGTTTCTGTGTCATTTCTGTTTAAGCGTAAAGTAAAATTCCCTTTCATCAGCACAGCATGAAGAATCATTACAGATCTTTCTTATGCTGTCCTGAAGTCCTGTTTCTCAAGATAAAAAGAGAGCAAACAGTTGCGGTTTGGTCAGCTTTTTGCAACATAACGGAGAACATGCAATATTGGTTAGTTCCGTTTGTAAAAGCGGAATTGCATTGTCTAGCAAACGAATCTGATTTTGAACTTTTGTGCATTTTGAATGACATGAGGATGAATAAATGATGACAATATGGTGAACTATAAGACAACCTTAATATATGTTTAGTATTAACATAATTTTGTCAATTATATTGTACTTGTGTTTGCCTTTACACATGCTTTTTTGAGCCCCTAGATTAGATTATTTTTGCGCCGTATTCATGGTGAAATCGATCAGTAATGTTATCATTTAAATACAAGTGACCTGTTAAGTCAATTTTGTTTTCCTTTCAAATTTGTGGCAGGTTTTGAAGTTTAGTTTTCAGTTACATTTTTTTTTCAAGTGTAGAGTTTATGACATTTTTATTGAGGAAATAATTACCTTAAACCAGCCCTATTAAGTTAGCTGATCTCTGTTGGTTAAGCTAGTCTAGCATCTAAACAGATGAGAAGTACCCATAAGCAAGTTCATTTTTTGGAATATCATGTCATCTGATTGGTTGAATATTTAAATAAAGCTCATTGCTTTGTGATTGGTTGAGATTGTACATGTCATCCCATGTGTTAAAATAGCCCATGATGATGACCAGTCATCATGTGGGAGCACTCACGTTCGAACTTGTGTTGTGTTTATCATATGTGACCCTGGACAACAAAACTTATGGATACATTTTTTTAAATTGAGATATTAACATAATCTGAAAACTGAATAAATAAACTATGATGTATAAATTGTTAGAAAAGGGCAATATCTGATATTAATCTAAATGTTGAGAAAATTGCCTTTGAAGTTGTTAATCAGGGGCACTGTAGCAGGCCATTTCTATATATGGAAGGTAGGAAATGTATAAAACATCTTCATGGAACATGATCTTTTCTTAATATCCTACCGAGTTTTGTCAAAAAGATAAATCTTTCATTTAAACCCATACAATGTATTTTTCTCTCTTACTAAAAATTTTCCCGTGCTACTTAAGACTGGTTTTGTGATCCAGGGTCACACATGTGTAATGTGCATCTCTCCTCTGAGGGCATTTCGCCTAAAGGCTTCTCCCCTACGTGACTGCGCCGGGGTTCAGCGCTGCCGACCACAGCCTCCCTCTTTAACGATAACACTAATGAATTTCCTGCGATTTCCTGTAATTGGAGCATAGGGTGGGTCACGTGCATGAGCGTGGGCATGTCGACAGCATTTTTCAGGCATATGCTGAAACCGTGACGTCGGACGTGTTGACAATGTCTTTGTGTGATTGGGCAGAGGAACAATTCATCCTCACGTACCCTTTGACAGCTGGCGTCATCAGAGTCTGCAAGAGGGCGAGGGCAACTTCACTTATGTGCTGGCATGCGGGCAAATGTTCTGAGATGGAGATCAGAACGGGTTAGATCATTAGAACAGGATGGACGCTAGAACTGGTCGATATCAAAGTGTCTCTTGTCAGATGTCCCCAAAAGATCCGGCTGCCATCTTTGCAGCTTGGCATTGTGGGTGTCCATGGGTGGGGATGACAAGCTTCTCTGAACCCTCTCAAGAACAAAGGGTCAGCTTTTATTTGGACTAGTGTCGAGACTCCAGAGACGGAATGATAAGAGGAGAGAGACGGTCAGAGAAAGAAAGAGAGATTGCAAAGGAAGGGTGGTCCATCTTTTGGCATACGTAGACCAACATCAATCATCAGAGGCAATTTATTTCCTTCTGTCATTTTGTCTCTAAGTTTTGATATCATTATCATCCACTTTTGATATATAATCTAATTTAAAAGTGATGCTAAATGTGAAGTTTTAAATTGGGAATGACACCGGGGCTAGTTTTCACACGGTTATTTTAGTGAATATTTATAACAAACGAAAGTACATTTCTGCACAGTTTAATATATTGGAAACAGATAAGCAAATAAACATTGACACAGTAACTGCACAGAGATTCAATCCATTGAGATCCCTTTGTGACAAAATGCCCCAATAGCAAAACATGCTGTCTGACTATACGCCCCATGTGTGGAACTTGGCCTACAGTAATAAATCACAAACTATAATAAATGTGAATAATATAAAAAGTAACCTTGTGGCCAATAATATATTCTCATTTAAACAACTTGTGACAACTTGCCCCATATCAGTATATTATTTTTTTAAACTTGGTTAAAATCTGCCAAATGCTTTGAATGTTTTGGTTAAATATGAACATTTAAAAATATATCTGACACTTTCTTATAACTGTGCTCTTGTTTACCCAACAGTTGAATATCGACAAAAGAATATCTAACACCTAAGGTACCTCTCCCGTTCATAATACCCTTAGTGACCTGTTCAGAACTGTTTACTACATCAACAACACATTTCATTGGTGCTGTTAAAGCTGATTTTAAATCTAGATAATATAGTAACGTACAACACAAGGACTTTTACTGTAGATTGCAGGTAAACCATCACACAGATTTAATAACTTTTATAAAATTGTAAAATGTCTCCCTACGAAGAAATGTTTTATTTAAACACATATGTGAATTGAAAGCAAACCCACTGAGCGTAATGGACAGTTTATTCCAGGATTATTATTTCAGTCAGTGTTTGTTTTAGCATTGAGTCTCCTGACAGTCGATTAAGTTTATTTTTCTTGTCTATTCTGAGCATCTGGAGGGCTTCATAAGAAAACCATCACATCCCATTTGTGTTTGCAAGTATTCATTTATCTCTCTATTGGTCTACACTTATGATTTTACAGTAATGATGCAGAGATCTTTCATCAGATCAAGGTGGTTTATCAGTCAAGGACAAGCAAATATTATGTATATGTCAATAGCACGAGTTAATATTCTGCAAACTTTGATCTTTGAGTTTTCTTTGACCAAACTCTGACATATTGACTTTGAACAACACTCTTATCTCATTCTGTTGCATGTTGGTAGTCTTTAGGGGGCTCTTTATCTTATATGACATTAACACCGTCCTAATGGTTCATTTTTACAACTTCACACTTATGACTGCTAGATATGACTGTTTACAATGTATTTAAGGTTATACTCCCTGAAATTTAAATTCTGTCCCTAATGACTGCAGTCTCTTGCGTTCACTTTTAAAATGTTTTATTTAAGCAGAAGCTTTTATCCAAAGCAGCTTAGGAAAGCAACAAGCGATTTATATTAATTTTTATTTATATTAAGAGAATGTCAGAAGGGTCAAAGGTTTTTTTTATTGTTAAAGTGTCAATTTGAATAAATATGACATAACATGATATAGTTAGCAGAGAGACACGTGTATGAAAATAGAGAAATTCATTACTTTTACTTTACAATTACATTTTCTTTTCTACATCAACAAATTAAGTGAAATTGCCAGTATAGGCTCAGACAGTCAAATAATGAATTGTATGCAATGAACGTGTTTTTAAATTGTTTAAAATGCCAGTAATGGCCAGTAGGAGTTGGGTTGCAAAGCTCACAATATTGAAAATTAGAATTTTGTATTTTTTAATTATATGAATTGAATTTCATTAATTAAATTGTTTTTATTATTTAAATTGATTATTTATTTTTAATATTTTTTAGTGACCTTTATACAATATATATGGTTTCTGTATCCTGGTAAATAGCAATGTTATGTAGGCCAATGTTAAGTCTTCAGTTATGTCTTGATTACATACAGTACAATTCATCTAATTTTAGGAACCCATTCGATATGAGGCTTTTGTTCTTATGAAAATGTCTATTACAGGGACTAAACTATTATTGGCAACATTACAACTGGCCATCCTACTGTTAATCCAGCATTCATTAGGCCTGTTCGTATTTGTGCATGCGGTTTTATTTACTGTTGCCAAAATGCTGTGCACTTCCCTTCATTGTGTGAATAATATCTTCACCTGCGTGATAAAATGCGTCTTTACATTAGATTAGATGTTCTTTCCGGACACCCGCCTTTGTTTTGACTATGTGCTAATGCTAATACACAAATACAGAAAGCGCTAACAGTATCCTAGAAAGGAAAAGCGCAGGACGCTGTTGTGATATTTATGTCAGAGAAACATTATCCACAGTGTTAAAGATTACATTTTTTAAATATTTTAGGTAGATTGTATTTCCTTCCGTCATTGTTATTATTGGTATTGTTCAAATGCTATTTCTTTAATGATGCTGAACATGAAGATTTAAACTGGGGATGAAACAGGGGCTAGCTGGCACACTGTTATTCTAATGAATATTTATGAATCATTTCTGTACATATTTTAATATCTGGGATACAGATAAGCAAATTACCTTTTATACAGTTGTTTGTGAAGTGGAATCTGCTTTTTAAAATATTTTGCATTTCCTTAAAAATACAGCAGAAATATTTTAGACAGTTCAATAAAGTTTGTTGTGAGGGGATAAGTCACCCAACATTCTGTCATTTATTCACCCTCAAGTCATTCCTAACCTACATTAACTTATTTCTCCCGTGGAACAAAAAAGAGGATAATTTGAGAAATGCTTCAATGTTTTCGTATACAATAGAAGTAAATGATATTTGGTTACCAAACTAACTTTTGTGTTTTTCAGAAGTCATACAGATTTTAGAAAATGTTTTAAAGTTGCTGATATCTTAAAGTCAACATTTTTTATCCAAGCAGACACTAAGTGTCTGTATGAATTGTCATTGCATGGAAAAGATCCGTGTTGAAAATATGAAATTCTTCCGTGTTCCACAGAAAAAACAGCAATAAAAAAGGCCAGTTTTTCATTTTGGGCGAACTTTAATGGAACATTGCTTAACACGAATCTTAGAATCTAGTGTTAAATTAGGTTTGTTACTCAGAATATCTTTTCATTTACACCAGATACTGTCATGACACTGGGGGTGAGACACGGACAGAGGACCCAGATGCAGACAGCAGGTAAGGGTTTAACAAGCTTTGAACAAAACAGCAAACAAAAAGCCACGATGGGGTGAAACAACAAAGCACAAGAGTATAAGGGTATAAGACATGACATCAGGGACTAGGCCTAACTACACCTAAGTAGACCAAGACAACACTTTAAATTAAATTAATTAAATAAATAAATATAAAATAACTGAACTACACTGACAAGAAACAGGCGCTCACCCACATATGACACCACAATGAACCAGCACAAGACACCAAACACGAGGGCATTATAAGGGATCAAAATCAAGAGGGGACAGGTGCGGGGCATGAACTAATAATGAGCACTAACGAGGAAACAAGAGGGCAGGAACAATGACGAGACTGGAGAGGGAGTATGGCAACCAAAAGTCCCAAAATAGTCTCTCTCCACATAAAACATTGGCTTCTGTTATGATCCCGCCACTAGGCTAAGAGAAACATGAAACGGTGCGGCAGAATCATGACAGATACATCCTTTTTTATTTCAAAAGAAATAAAACATCATTCCTATAGTGAAATTTGATTGCCCTAAAGTATGAATTCAGTGTTTTTTTGTGTTTCAATCTGTATTTATTGTCTAATCTGTCTACTGTACTTCAAGAGTAAACTCCACAAGGGGCACCTTCCTTCCTGTTATACACAAATGGCACGTATTTGGAAACTATTTATAGGTGCCTTGTCTATTTTAAGTGTATTTTTTGTAGACATCCAGACGTTTGCATGGTTTGTGTTAGCTTGCAAAATGCTTTTTATGCACAATAAACAAGAAGAAGACATACTGAGATAATCATAGTAATGTTATTTTAAGAACACCTATAACTCAGTTCCTAAAAAAAATTTGAAGAATAAATAAGGAACTAGTTCAAGTGTTTTTCAAGTCAGTTTACTAGCAATTCATTTTATTTAAGTTGCGAATTGTTATGTTGACATGTTTCGGAAATTATGGAGAATGACTGAGAACCATAGTTCACCAAAAAATAAAATTTCTGTTTTCATTTACACTTATTCATTTTATTTATTTACAGCCTCCAGTTGTTCCAATTTTCTTCAGATTTCTTTGTTCTGATGAACACGGAGAAAGATATTTGGAAGCATCCTTGTAACCAATCAGTTCTTGGCCAATAGTAGGACGAAATGGCTTTACATTATCATTTATAAAGTAGTCAGATGCTTTTATCTAAAGCAACTTATATTGCATTATGCTATTCATTGTATTTGACTATGTGCAACCCCGTGTGATAGAACCCATGAGCTTAGTGTTGCTAGCGCCATGCTCGAACTACTCGGCCACAGGGAAGAGCTTTATAAATTTCTTTGTTCTGTTGAACACAAGAGAAGATATTTTGAGGAATGTCGGGAAAAAAAGGTCTAATTACTATTGTAATTTTTTCTTCTGTGGTCATGTGTATAATATATCATAAATGAACCATATGTTGTTTTGAATAAAACGTTCTGCAAAGTAAATCTGCATTTAATTGATCAATAATTCCATATAATTCTTCTAAACTGGTATCAAGAATTGTAAATTTCTACTAATATTAGTATACAGAGGTTCTCTTTCCTGGAATGTTGGTATTGTAACAACCTCACTTCTCTCCTTTCATCCACTCATCGTCTCTTTAAAAGTGTAATTTTAGGGTGTGTATGCATATGTCACACCAGTCAGTCTGACGTCTGCCAGCTCTTCCTGTAGCATCTGTGCACACCCAGCGCAGCCGCCTCGGACAATGACCCAAGTGTCTGCGTGCAGGTCTGTGTGTCTCTTAGCAGCGTGTTGTTATTATACAGTTTGTCAGCACTACGCTCTCCGCTCCATTGTCTGTACAACTATTGTTTGTTTACTAGACTGAAAAAAGCACAAAGACGGGAACAGATGCTTGTCCTGCACTTCTGGAAGCTGTCTTTCAGTGGCATCCCAAATTTGGAAGTCATGGTTTCATTGTTTTGGGGGACTAAAAAAGTGAAGTTCCTTCTGAAATTTGGAACTTTGAACAGGTAGTCCAACCAGAAAATTGACGTGTATCACGTACTCACCTTGTTCTTCAAAACCTCTATGATTTTCTTACACAAGTTTTTAAAATATTCTGGCCTTTTGATTCTTTATATTGAAAGTTAATGTGTACTGGTGCTGTCTTTAAAATTCCAAGAATACAGAACATAATCGTGATTTTCTAAGCACTTAACCAATGCCATCTAAGGATAGATCACCCAACAAATATCATTATTTATACACCCTGTTGTCATTCAAAACCTGTATATGACTCTTTCTTTTAAAGATTACATAAAAGAAGATACTTTGAGAAATGTCTCAGTGGTTTTGTGTCTAATGGAAGTCAGTGGGGTTCAATGTTGTTTGGTACCAAAATTCTTCAAAATATGTTCTTCTGTCTTCAGCAGGACAGCAAACGTCCTTATTCAAACCTTTCATATGCTTTACCGTGGTTAAAAATTATTTTATTGAAGCAACTTTTAATTTGTGAATTATTCCTTAAAGACACTGAAGCATGTTTGGCATAATTTCTAGTTTGGAAACGTTATTTATACTTTAAAACATCAAAATAGTAAAGCACAGACGAAAAAGTCTTAAAATAATAAATAACACATTACAGGGCTCCTTTTCATCTCCGAATGGCCGGTTTTGAAAGCGCATGCTCCCTCATAATGAGAGAAAACGAGAGAAACGATTATCACGCTGATATGGGCTTTAAAATGGGTGGACTACATTCCCAGTGGCCCAGAGGACCGTCGCCTGAGATCAATCATTGCCTTGGATTGACCCGCTATCAGTGTAGATGTTCTGGGAAGCTGTGCTTGCCGGTTGCTCTCATTGTTGATAAGGTCAGAGGTGTGGAGGTCTCTCCGAGAGAACAGGAGTGGTAAAGATCTCGCTGCTGGTGGCCTGATTTAATGTCGCCTTGTTAGTCTTTCTGAACTGAGAGGGCTGTGTTTGAAAGAAAAGTATTAAATGTCAACATGAGTGGATGCTGACTTTTACTGAAGAGCTTCAAAGAGAAAGAAATCTTCAAGGTGGGAAACTAGACACAACTGCAAATGAAATTTGATCCTTACACAACGCTATTATATCAATACAATGCATATGAAGATAGAACACAAGATGCTCTTGTTTATTTATTGATTATTGGTATAAACTAGCATTGTACATTGAACATAACTTGTTTGAATGGAAAACGCTTATTATTATATGATTTTGGATTTTCAAAGAGTTGTTTTTCTGTTTGAACAGTGACGTAATTACCAGGATGTTCACACTCAGGGGATGAGATATTTTTTATTTTGACGGATAGGAGTGAGATTAGCTCAATTCATTTAATTTTCTCAACATTTGGCTTTGAAGATAAGCACTTGCATCAAAGCTTCTGCACGCTTCACTGCTCGGTGCTGTAATTGATGTTGGTTTTCAATTACTTCTAGTGAAATAAACCATTCCCGCCAAACACACATTACATTGCCCATTACACAACTGAACCTAGACTTCCAATGGAGTCACAGGAGACTTCAGATTCAATATGCAGACTCTATGATCTTTTCAAAACATTTTACGTTTACACAACTTAAAATGAAAATAGAGAAATGAAGTATACATAGTGCTCAAACAAGATATGTTTGATGTAATTATAATATGATGGTCATGTATCAAATGAAACAAAATCCTCTTAAATACAGTGGTTATGCGTGAAGGCACATCCCATGAGGATGCAACAATACAATACAACACAGCAGCTATTGTTTTCCACACGCAAACGTGCTGAGTTGAAAATTTATTAGAGGTGACTCAGACTTGTGTAGATCGTGTCGACAAAGACAGAAATAACCTTTTGTTTGTTTGTAAAAACTTCTCTGCTGATTAAAGGACTATGATACGTGACTGTATAATCATCACATCCCCTAAAGCAAAAGAAGATGAAGAAATGGTCATCCATTATAATGTCATAACACTCAGTAACTTCAGTGTCTTGTTCTATAGACCAAAGTTTATGAGACTTTGTTATTTTTAGATACTCCCCAGATATGTTCAGATATATTTTCTAGGTTAATTTAAATCATTGGTTGCGTTTGTCCATTTAACCCAACCATGTGTTAAAACATTGAGCATTGAATGAATTGTTTTGCATCTTCCACATACTGACGCTTTGACTTACAGAAATATTGCCTTGAGGTCTCACCACCCCTTGCTATTCTGAGCTCTAATTGGATGATTTTTCGATGTTGATATTCAGTCTAAGCCAGGGCATCCATTTATTTATTTTTGTAAAAAATATATTTATTTCCACATAACATATTTCAGACATTCACACATGATGTCAAAGATAATGAAAAAGTCAGACCCTATATTTTTGAATGGTAGTGTTGAAAAATAAAATATTAATCGAATTCACACATAATAAACGATATATCAAAATACACAAATAAATGCAAATCAAATGTACTGTATATGTGCACGTGCTACTCTTGCCTGTGTGCCTGCCTTTTATCGTCTCCAATAAAATGCACGATCACAAGATAATAATATCTTCCTGCATCAAGTGCCAGGGGACAGTGCAGTTTTGTTTCATCCGGTGCGCGGGAGGGGAGGACCGGGGGCCCGTGCTGGCGTCTGGGAGGCTGAGCGCGTCTTCGCATCCCTGCGCGCACGTCGGATCATCCGAATGAGCGCGTCGGGAGGTGGGAATCGGGACTGAGATGCTGAAGATTAAGAGGTTCCTGTCTGTCTCCGTCTTGCGTCGCTCATTGGGTATAAAATCATGCCTGTCTCTGATTCAGCAGTAGAATTGTGCAGGTGTATCAGAGACTCTAGTGACAGATGACCGCAGACATGGCCATACAAAGACTGTGTGGACTTCTCCTTTTGTGCTTCACATTTATAGGTAAGATTGGATTTCCTCAAGTACTATTATTAATATAATTAGGGACATTTTGTGGAAAACCAGAACGTTTTGACTCGATGTTTCAATATACTTTTAAAACACAAAAAATTGCTTTGCTGATAGATTTAGCTTACTATATGATAGTTATTTTTGTGCATATTTTCAAATTGCATTTTAATTTATATAAATATATTATAGACAATCTACTAAATTTGCAACTATGTGCAACACTATATTTTGTTTTACAGTGAATACCTTCTCATTTAGATAAATGCATTTGGCAGACTTATAGAGCATTTAATATACATTTCATCAATGTTTTCTGGGATCAAACCTGATTTTGCATTATGCAATACTCAAACAATTGAGCTACAGTAATCATGATAATAAAAGAATGTTAACTAAACTTTTACTTTAATAAAACTAGACATGAGTAATTTTCAAAAGGCTTTAAATGTGTCCACTCTACTTGTAGAACATAAAAAGCAATACCGTATCTTGTAAAATGTATTATAATAAGCTCGATGTCAGTTTGAATAACAGTGTCTGCCAAATGCATAAATGTAAAGTACAGCACTTTCAACTGTTAGCTAGAGCGCTGCAAAAGGTTCAGAAGAATGCAAGTGCAACATCTAAAGATCAATTTCTTGTACAGAAAGCATCACTTTCACTTGGATAGGTCTATACAGGAAGAAGTATTGCTTTGTAAGGGAAGCTGGTCATTTCCAATATTCATTCACTCTTTCCCTGTCCGTCAGCCAATAATATACATTTTAGGTCTGTTTTTAAAACAAGGTTTCATAGTTGAACTCATAAACACTTGTGATGAACGTTTAATGCATGATTATGGGTTAAATGTTTTGTTTTATTGTAGATGCTAACGTGAACATCATTACCAGTGACCCTGATGTAGAGGTCGGGAGTAACGTTCTACTCTTGTGCAAAGGTTAGTGTGTGTTTTACTATATGACTTAACTATTAAATCGACTTTTTTGTAACACTTGAAGATGATGACATTGCATTGATAAAAGTGGCCTCTGCAATAATACTGGACTTCTTTATTTGCTGTTTGGCAATGACTTAAATAACCCAGATGGTATGAATTGAATAAGTCAGATTGTTGCATGATACCCGGAATATTCAGATTTGTTTTTTTCAAAACACTGTCACATATACTTTTAACTAATCAGATATTGTGTTACTTTTTAAAATAATCAAGGGGATTTTCTGCCATTTATTTCTTCTTCTTTATGTTGTGTGGTTGAACAAATTCAGCTGAAGCGGAGGGAGAAATCAGTTGGTTTAAGGATGATGAAGAACTTGATGAAGATGATAAATCAATTGACAAAGTGGATGAATCAACAAATCAACTAAAGCTGACGAACATCCAGTTGACTGACAGCGGGGTTTATACTTGCAAGCTTGAAAATGATCAGGGCATTCGGAGTAGCCAATACCAGATCTATGTTTATCGTACGTTTCACATTCTCCTGCTTTTCTAAAGAGCACTATTTAAAGGGTGTACATCCTTATTATTTATCTACTGATAGTGATTTTCAACCTCAGACATTTATAATTATTAAGATAGTCATTTATGTTAGATATATTTATTTGTTGTTTTATTTAATAGATTTAATTCATTTATTATATAATATTAAATTTAATTTTTGTATAAATAAAATCAGTCTAATTTGACTAAAGTACAAATATTATCATTATGTTGTCCATATATACGATCATATTTTTACCAAACATTATAACTCTTCAAACAGGGGGACCAGGGTTTGGCACAACGAGGACCTATCATGAATTTCTGGTGAACCAGACGGTGATAATTCCCTGCGTGGTCTCTGGGGAACCGGAAGTGGAAGTCCAATGGTATCGGAATGATCGCATCATTAATAATGACGGTAGGAGCGACGGCCTCGCTGCAGGTTCTTCCGATCATTCATGTGGTACGGGGTCTCCACACCTTCCTAACTCTCTGTGATGCCTTTAAATGGCAGAGTGAAGGAATGGCGATGGTGGACAAATGGGGTGAGCGGGGTCTGTGCATTTATTGCATGATCGATTTGAAACTAAATCGAGAGATGTTTCTCACCAGAGGTTGGGAAACATCTGTGAACAGTTTGTTCTATCTGAAGGTGAGGCCTTAAGAAAGCAGACCTCCAAAACATTGTGCCCTGCTCCATCTCAAGTCAACGCCACCATTGACAACCTTATGGAAATAGTTCATCCAATAATGTGAAAGTGTTTGTTGTTTACTCAAAGCTGTTTGTCAATACTTTCAGATTTTGTTTTAAGCAATGACAGAGAGCATAAACTCCAGCAATGACTCAAACAAGGGCGTCATCATCAAATAGTCCATTTGACTTTGAGACGACTCAAGCCATACAATCCCTTTGTGCAACACAAAGCCAAACATTTAGATTGTTATTCCCTGAAGATCTAAAATGTGACTCTTCATATTGAAAATGTATGATCACACACAAAATTTGAACATAACTAATCGCAGTATCAGAGACTTCAAAACGACTTCGGAGACTATTTCTGAGGTGCTTTTTGGTCTTTGTTGGAGTGCATGTGGGCCTATGAAGGCTCATGAATCCAAAGTTTTGGCACGCTTTGACATCACTCATTCTTCATGTCTTCCTCTTTGGGTCGTGCAGGTAGAGGTCAGCTCAAAGTCTTGCCCGATAGATCCTTGCAGATTGTGGGAATTCAACAGGAGGACCGTGGAACCTACTCGTGTGAAGGCAAAATCAAAGGACGTCCCATCACAAGAACCCTTTTAATTTCTGTTGTTGTTAATGGTGAGGATTAAGCAAAACCAATAATGTTACCTCAGTTAAGTCTGGCCAGGTTAAATACATTTTTTTTAAACATCTCATTCTGTAGAACCGCCAACTGTGCTGATTCATCAAGAAAAAAATAATGTTTTTGCTGGACCCAACACCAGCGTGTCCATAATCTGCCTGGTGAAAGGACAACCTACTCCAAATATCACATGGACAACGTATGTGTATCAGCAGACAATTCTACAATCCTCGTTTCAAACTGTGATCCTAATTTCTTTTTCCTTCCCCTCTGAGCATCTTTGTGTTGTATTAATAGTTAGAAATAGGTTGACTGTTTATTTATTTCCCCCTCAGCCCGTCCACCTCTGATAAGTCACGTTACAAATATAACTCTGATAAGAGTGAGCTGAACATCTCCGGTGTAACCAGGAGTGATTTTGGAGAGTATATCTGCACAGCTACCAATAAGATTGGAGACAACAGCGCCACCTTTATTCTGGACGTCTCAGGTGAGATGCAAACCCATAAACACAATGGTCGTTACTCAAAATGCGTTCTTCAGTGGTCTTGTGTCTATGTATTCTCGCTCTACGTCATGAACAACCGTCAAAGTCCGGTTTCAGTACTCAAGAACACTAGAACAGAGAATGCATGAAAGTACCCAGATGTGTTTTTGATATCAAGGATGCAATTCCCTTCAAGGCTGCCTCGCAAGACCAGTCACACAAGTCCGTTCTTTGCATTCCTGAAAACATCTGCAGTTAACATTTACATACAGACACTAATTGTCTTACAAAAAATTAGTGAAACAAATAACAAAAGAGACAAATCAAAGAGGAAAAAGTTCCCACATAACATCATCAAATCCATACATCAATCTGAAAAAATATGTTAAAGAAATGTGAGAATAAACTGTTTGCTTCATTTTGCAATCCGGTCAAGTCAAGTCAACTCAATAATTTTTCTTGTTTAACAATTTTTGTGAATGACCCAGTTGTTTGTTGTCATCTATTCTTTATTTATTTTATAAACATATTTGGGAAACTGTGTTTGGCAAAAAGTGAGTGCCAAGTAAACATTTTGTTCTTGTTGAATTTTGGTGTTTATTGTAGTAACAAACACAGATATGGTGAATTTGGTGTCATGTAAGCAGATAGCTTTCATTCAAAATGGACAAAAACCAAACTAAATCCATTCTGACGCTTTTGGGTCACAATATTCCTGAACAGCACAAGTTCATTGTTCTTATCCTCTTGATTATTTTCAGTGCGTCCGACTGTAGTTTTGGATCCAAGCAGGTTGACCATCATCCAAGGCGAAAGCGGATCTGTGCTATGCAAAGCCACCGGACATCCAACACCAACCATGGAGTGGGTCAAAAAGACTAACCCAGTAAAAATGGTATGAAATACGTCTGCTTGGTTTTGATTTTTTTGCCATTTCAAATCATTTCTGATGTTAAAGTGCTTATCATGATACACATGGTTTCAAAGCATCTTTGGTTTCAAATTTATTTAGAGAATAATACTTATTATCATGTACATTTATCATCAATTACATTTGTCAGCTATTATGTGTACAATATGTTATTAATGTTTGATGATAATGATTGCCGTGTAATCTTTGAAAAAGAGAAGTGAGGTATTTTGTCATCTACAGAATTATCAGACAAGCACATCTGTGTTGGGCTTTGCGGTAAATTGAGCCAATGGACTGTAATTGGGTCATAATTTTGTAATTTCCTGCTGCATGGTCAGGGGAAGTTCTGTATCTACAAGTTTGACCCACGTACTCATGTTTTCATGGCTCCTAATGGCTTTTCCTGTCTTTTATGTCTTTTCCGGTGCTGTTTTCATGAAAGCATGGGCAGATGAGTGTGAGGGGATCCGAGCTGATTCTTACAAATGTGACGCCCTCTGATGGTGGCTTCTACTCCTGCATAGCCAGCAATATAGCCGGCACAACCACAGAGGACTTCCAGCTTATAAGTAAGAGCCAAGATTCTTGAAGAATAATGGTGCAGAATGCATCAATCTCATCAGGGATATGCAATTTGACAATTTGATAAACAGAATTAGAACGCCACTCCAGTTTACAAAAATACAGTTTGTCAAAGTGTGCTATTAGTATACATATTTTAACTAAAAATAAGGAAGCATTCCTTCAGAGTACTCTTTATACTTTTGAACAAAGCCTATAAATACTTTTTTATAAAGTTTGACATACCGTCTCGTAAACTTACATGTTAAAGTTTATATATAATAGTTAAGAGACTCCGCTCAAAGAAATGTATAGTTAATCATATTAATAATATTATTTATAATATATTTAATTTGTAGTTAACAATAATATTATAGTTCTAATTTTATTCAATTCTCTCTCTCCCTCCAAAGCCTGGCCTGGGATGCCCACTGAGTTCAGCGTGGCTCCGGGACCCTCATCTTCTGTCCTCATTCAAAGGGTTAAAGTGCAGGACGGAGGCACCCCCATCACCCATTACATCATTCAGTGGAAAAAACCTTCTCAAGACGACTGGAGTCAAGTTGATGTCAAGTCCTCAGGTAACTTTCACACTGTTGATCAAAACTCTTCAGCATACCCTCAGTGTTTCATTGTTGCTTTTCTTGGAATTTCGAATTCTGTGTTTACGCTTTCAGATCCTTTGATGATCGAGGGCCTTGATCCGTACACAAAGTACTCCTTTCGATTTGCAGCCAAAAATGCTTTCTATCAGGGCAACTTCTCCACCGAGCAAAAGATTTTCACACAGTCACATCGTGAGTATTCCCACAGTTTTCTGGTCTCTGTTCATCTCATTTCACCAGCATGTGGCACACCTGTTTCAATTCTTATATCACAAGAATATACCTTCATAGTAATAGCTTTTATAAATATAATTGTGCTTTTTTATTGAAAGGCCCTCACAGAATATGTGCTCGTGCAGTTGATACTGTATGAAATAGCCTGAACTAAACAGTTGAAAGCATCATTAAAAGCATTAAATAGCAAAACAATCTGAATAAAATATCATATAAATTTGAACATAAAATCTTGAAATGTCTGACAATTTAACATATTTCATCACACAAAATCCTGATTTTTCAATCGTATGAGTGCAGAATATCTGGAAACAATCTGATATGTACATTGTTTGCCAGTAATTTACTGTAGATTTAATTTACAATTTTGTTTTTAACATAAACTTACCTAATCTAATATTTTCTGTAATAAAAAAAGACTAAATATCTTAGGTCACTTTTCTTGTTTTGTAAATGTATCAAAATTTAAGAAGTTTTAAACATATTTTCTAGAAAACAAGACAAAATTGCTTAGGAAGAATGATCGTTTTTGCAGTGTTGCTGTGCCAGTAATGAGTCTCTTCTTGCTAATTTGAATCTCAAAATTCAAAGTTTTTTAATTTTAATTCGAGTAAAGTTTCATTAAAATTGAAGAAAGAACTTTATTTAGACAATTATTAAGTAGTAATTAAATCAAACCTGCTGCAAAACTACAGCAAAGTTTTACAGTTTAGATTCAGTTAGGGCCAAACCTGTCCGAAATCGCCCACTATACCCTCGTTCACTATTCCCTACATTAGTTCACTAATATAGTCAATAGTTAAGGAGTAGGTGAAAAAAGTGAGTAAATTTGGACACTCGGTGCACTAGAAAGGCTGTTGGCTCCATCTTCTGCCAAGACGCGGGAATTTCATTTAGCGCGAGAATCACGATAGATGGCTAGCAGCTAGCCGTGAGTGTACATCGGTTGTACACTAGTTATTATGATGCATCATGGGATTGAATGAGTGCACTCAATAATGTCCACCATGAATTCGGACACCACTAAAAATGGATGTCCCCTCAAATAGTGTAATATATTAGGGTAAAGGGGGAATTTCGGACACAGCCCTTGTCTTTGTAACATGCCAAAAATAAGAAATATTGATGTATGATTGATTGATGTATCCTTGAGTGTCATGCTATCATGCATAAATGTATGACGTCTGCTCATCAAATGTCTTCATGATTTCCTTTCGTTACCCACACTGCTTCTCATACCATCTAAATGTCCATTCCTGCTTGATGATGATCCTCCTCCATGCTTTACCTCCTGCTGCTGGTCCATGGCCCGGTCCATTGCCTTATTCTGACATCCTTTGTAGATGGTAAATCTAAATCTTTGAATGCATATCTCCAGTTGATAGGCTAAACGAATGCCTAATTGTTTACTGTGATATAGAGGTGTGGAAATGAGTTTGCCTCAATGAAACTGAAATCTTGAAGGAAACCTAGATAGAGTTTTAGTAAATTCACATTTATCGGAGATTTTAACAATAAACAATGTACTAAAAGTTTCCTTTAATATGAAATTAGCATTGATATTTTATTTCCATACCTCCTATATCTTGGTAAATGATTTTGGAGCTTATCCACTGGATTGTTAGTTGTGATAAAATTCAACGTTGTTTATTTTCTTGAGTGGCCCAACCAGCCCTAGTAGATCTAACAATGTTTAAACTATTACCTGTTTTCAGAGAAATCAACCTACAACTATAAAACCTAAACCTTTAAAAATATTGTGTTTTATTGCACTAAAAGTGGATCTTGTCTCATAATCATACCAATTTAAAAGCTATATCTTGGTTATAGCTTATGTTTGCTATATAGCACATCAGTCGTCCTAAAGAACTGTAGAAGAACCTCTGAAGAACCACTGAAGCACCAAGATATGGTTCCAGTATTAAAGTGGTTCTCCTGATTACGAGCCAAGAACTACTTTTAGTGCAACATCATATTTTTTACAAGTGACATTTTCACATTAAGTAGCCTAATAGAAAAAAAAGGTTTTTATGTCTTTTCAACTTTAAAAGCAAAATGGCTTCTGTGAATCTGTTCTATGAATTGATTCAGTAATTCATTGATCACAGTAAAAAAATGTAAAACAACATGCCTTGATTAAGTCTGACTACATTTTATTGTGTATTAGTTCTTATATTAAAATATGAGTCCATGTGTTTTGAAGTTTCGGTTTTTAAGTGCGACAGAAAGTTTGGGCGGGGAAACAATGGATAAAACGAATGTTTCCTTTTCTCCACGTTCAGGAGAACCTAGCATCCCTGTTCTCTCTCTGAGCGAGAAGAAGCTAGAGAAGAACTCAGTCTCAATCCCCATCAAACAGATAAATGATGAAGGTTCACCCACCCTGCACTACGTTGTACGATACAAAGTGGTGAGTCTGGAACTAATATCTTTATTTATTTATACATTAGGATTTTTTCTTACGATTTATACATTTTAATCATAATACATCATGAATCCAAAATAAAAAATGTTTACATGTAATGTGCATATTTATTTTGTATTCTAAACACATATGTTTAGGAAATATTTGCATGTGAATATTTACTGTATATATAATTTGAAATAGTTTCGCTTACGACCCACATTTCATGATTTTTGTATTTTATATTTTTTCTTAAATAAATACATGCATGTGTATGTTTCAAAATGAATATGCACAGTACACAGAGATACAGTATATTAGGTAAACACAAACTTTAATTCTGGATGCAATTAATTGCGATTAATCGTTTAACAGCCCTAGTTATCTTTTAGTATAAACTTCAAATGCAGCTAAACAAAGAATAACATAATGCAAAATGGCTTAGCTTTTACTTTCTGTCTGAATACCTATATACTAAATGTAATATTTTGAAATATAATGTGTCATATATTTGTGACAGAACAAGGAAAATGAGGACTGGACGGAGAAACAAATGGCTGGAAACCTGAGCCAAATCCATCTGCATAATCTCAAGTACAACTCGGACTATCAGATGGAGGTTTTTGCCGTAAACCACAACGGCCCCTCCAGCTCTGCCCATGTTAACTTCACCATCCCTCAACCTAGTACGAATGGTTAAAGCATTTAAACATTTAAATGATATTTGTATTGTTATTCGACCTCTAAAACATGATTGAGCGCTTTCTCTTTCTCCTGCAGTTAGTCAGCTGAGTTTGGGTAAAGGTGGAGTTGTGGGCCTCGTCATGTTCATTTTCCTGCTGCTGATGCTGTCTGTAGATGCTTTCTGCTGCTACACCAAGCACTGCGGCCTGATTAATTTCATCGCTAGGAAACTATTTGGACACAAAGAGTCTGAGTCTAAAGGCATGGATGAAGAGGCGAATAATGGGTAAGAAAGCATTTTGTTTTATTACTGGAAAACAATGACTAACTATGTCCTAGTGTTCCTACAAAGAATCTTTGCACATCATGTTTGCTTCTGTTGAATAAATCTGATGTCATCAGATTGCGCAGAATTATTTAAAGGAACAAGAGCCAGCTTATAGCTTTGTTTGACCAGAATTTGCATCATTGCTTTCATTTATAATATCTTTTACACATGACTTTCAATTTTGAGTGCGCTTCTTCTTTAAGTGTATCATAGCCATTGTATAATGTTATTCTTTCTTGTAAAAATAAAAAGTCTTATTCTCACACGCAACTGTAATTGAATCATAATCGCAAAAACATTTCTACATGGTACAAATGGAACATATGGCTCTCAAGAGTGATGTTGAAGGATTTCTTGTATAAAGACAAGCGATCTGTTTCCTCTGTGATTCAAGTCTACATGTGTCTCTCGATACAGAGTTGTGAAGTTGAGTGCGCTTGAACATCCAAGAGGCAGCATCCCCAAACTTCAGGCACCCAAAGGGGCAATGAATGGCCTTCATTCAGAGGTTACGTGTGACAAAGCACCTCTTACCAAATTCGAGTAGGTGCCAAATTTCAAAGGTTGGATGCAGAGTTTAAAATCTGTCATCCAAAAAAAAATGGCATGTGGGTTTTATGCTGCAGTGTATTTGAAGTTATAGTGAGAAAATCTTTATTTTCAGAAGTCAAGTTGTAATTCGTTATTTTCCCTACTGCCATTTTTTTATCCTTTACCTCATATGTGATCTTGTTTATCATAATGTCTCCCCCTGCTGAAACGAAAAAGCACACGTGCACAGAAAGCAGCTTCAGAATCTTTCTGAATTTACTTTCAGAATAGCATGCCAGTCATTTTGCCAGTAGAAACAACTTTTGTCTTTTTGTAGGAAAAAACCAGACATCACTGATCCAGCTACAGAAGCGTAGACCAAGAAGACCACCCAAATCTACCGTGTGAAGAAACTTCACATTCATCTCATGACGTCTTTTGGGCTTCAAGGTGAAGCGTGTCATTTTTTATGTTAAAAAACTTCTCCTGATGCAGTCTAGAACAAACATACAAACATAAGCAAGACGACTGTGAATCACAAGAACGAGTTTGGACTTTGTGTCTTGTGATTGAGTTAAATATACACACACAGTTTGGGTAGACAACCGCTGCTAATGCAAGTTCAGGCGGATACTGAAAATGAGGAAAGCAGCTATTTCTCAGTCTTAACCTTAACTAAAATAAAATTTTGGAAAAAAGTGTTTTATTACTGAAATAATGGGAGCATCATGATTCTCCGGGGCATTGCTACTGTTAATTTATTGCGAATTTAACATATGCTTGTAGAAAGAATTGTATATCACTTTGCATATAGAGAAAAAACAAAATTTATATTTCATTTTATATTACATTTAAAAAATACATCATTTATTAAAAAATGTATCTTGATATTAACTGTGGATGTAAATACAATTAGGCGGATGGACACGATGTAGATATACACTTAAACATTAGTGACTTTTACTGTATTTTGTAAATATTATTTTTGTCATACTTTTGTATTCATTGTAATGTAAATCCCAATAATGCCTGTACTCATTTATTCTCACGTATTCTATTTGTAAGTACTTTAGTGTTTGCAAAAAGGATTCGTATTCATCGCTAGAAGTATTGAAACAACTACTGAAATGTGTTTATTTTGGATAAAAATAAAGAAATACAGTACAGTAAATACACCTGCTTGCTGAAACTTATTATATGCTTAGATTTGTTCGATGATCTTCTCAGACTCTTCTTTGTTCTTAGGTATGCTGTAGATCACTGCACTGTCCTCTTGACTGTTGTGCCGTGGTCTACAAAAAACAACAATAAAAAAAATCATACAGTATGTGGCTACTGAATATGATATGGTTGTGTCCTTAAATACTTAGATTAGAAAAGGCTGTTTTCAAATGGCTGTATTCACCATTGATATTGTTAAGTTAGTTAGTCGGTTTTTCAATCGTAAAATAATTATAATGTACTTTCCAGAAGTCTACTTCTGTAATCTTTTTAGATATGCTGATCTATATGCATGTACAATAAAACAACTATTCCTTTTCTGACACACATGATTCAGATATTAGTCTCTACTAATTATCTAATGACCTGAATCAGGTGTGATGGATTAGGAAGACATTTGTAGTTTTGGGTACACAGTAGGATTTGGAAATCGATTGAGCCGTTTACCTGTCTGAATAGGATGAAGGAAGCATTAGATCTGCATATATCAGGTTGGTAACGTTTTCTTCAAATTTTAGTGATTTTTTCAGGTTTTCATATACCCCCTCTGTGAATATGACTGTAGTTGTCTGTTCAGAGCAAATGTACAGAAAGTACAAACATTTTTGCTTATTTAAACCAATGGAATTCAAGTTTGTTTGTTAAATACCTTTTCTGTGAACTGCTTCATTGATATGAACTTCTTTCTCCTGAAGATGAGAAAACAATTTACACTTTAGCTTTAAGGTACAGTATGTCATTTCTAACAGATCAATAGACAGATGTGCAATTTAATATAAATACACTGTAAAACTCAGCTTAATTTAGTTTTAAGCATAAACTACCCAGTTTACATATTTCATTCATAAAACAAGACTAAAATGCTTAAGAATAATTTCATTTTTTGCAGTGTTGTTGGGCAAATGCCAGTCTCTTCTTGCTCATTTGGAGCCTCAAAAGCCATAGTCTTTTAATTTTGATTAAAGTAATTGAAAACAGTACAAATAGGAACTTAGTATTAAGTATGTAATGAAATCTACAGTATGTCACTGGCAAACCTGCTGCAAAACTATACAGTAAAGTTTAACAGCGTAACTATGATGTGCATAAAGGCCTTACACAATGAAGCGTTATGTTTTTATTACCTTTCTATCTATATACACCACGGGTCCACTTCCATGGAATTCACCCTATTATTTATACAGTAGCCCTTAACGGAAAAACAGCTCTACAGAGCGTGTTTCATAAATACGTTATTTCCATTGGCAAAGAAGCGGAAACGCTATTGCATCTAAAGGGCTGTTCACATGAGAACAGTAACTATAAAGAAGAAAGTTTTAAAAAGCCTAATTCAGGAAAAAAACGGGGTTCGCACCTCACGATAAGGATACAGAGAACATAACGATGAAGATATGTGATCACATTCAGAACAATTTTTTTTACAGCTTATGAATGAAAAAACATACTGTCAGACAGTTTCTGCCGGATAACATTTGACTATTGGTGATCACAAAGCGGGTTTTGTGTCTGGATTAAAGACTGTAGTGGTCAGAAAGCGGGGTTTTCAGGGCGGGATATTAAATGTTTATGAGTTAAACCAAGCATTCAAAATATATGCTTTACATCCAGGACACGAGCGCAGCTTCAGCCTTCAAAGAGACCATCCAGCCATTGCTGTCATTGTTTAGAGAAAAGTCGTTCAGGAATGATAATGAAAGCATCGGCAGCAGGTCATCACCATTCACTTCAGTGACTGAGAACACTGCAGCGAGCAGGCACAAAATAAAAATAATATTACCGTCCGCTGGCGTGGATGCAAAAAAGGCCTAGTTAGTTATAGTTTAGCTTCAAAAGGGAGGGAGGGGTGGGGTGAACCGTTGGTTGCAATTAACAACTTCAAGATGTCGCTAAATTTACGACCTTAAAGAGGTTAAAATGATTGCAAAAAACATCTTTAGATTTAAACGCATATATTTAAACATATTGGAAATTTTGGGAAATTAACACAACATTGGACATGTCCACTGTATCCTGTTCACAACGTCATTCGTTTAAAAAAATCTGCCTATCTGTGGTTAAGGTTACTATACAAGTATATTGCAAAATAAAATGTTACAGTGTATTGGGAAATATCGTTCATTCTCTGGTTTAAAGTTAGCACAACACGAACAGGGCAATACTAAATGATGTGCGAAATGACCTCAAGGGCTTGTGTAATTGTTCTTGCAACCAAATGACAGAACAAATTTCTGTAATGTTCAGGACCAGATTAACATTGTGTTCTCTCACTATGTCATAAGTATATTATGACACAGAACTTGCTGAAATTTTCATCCACTCACCTTTTCATGAGTCCGAGGATAATCAATGTTAAGGCAATTCCAAATAATAATGCAGCCATGATGAAAACCAAGAATTGTGGATGATCTCGCACTAAAAACAAAGTAAATATGATTACCACCTAGAGGACGAATGAGTGCGTAGAACAGGTTGAAACATTTATTGTGAAATCATTTATTTTACTATTTTATTCAGTTAGCTAGTTTTAAATTCACAATATATAGACACATTAATTATTCTTTATTTGTATTACCTACTTTATTTGTATTAAAAAAACTACTTAAAAACCATCTCTTCTGTGAATACTTTATAGTCAAATGAAAAAAATAAAAAATATCCCTTTCTCTCAACAGGTAGTGGTCTAGGTTTGGTTGAAACCAGTAACTTTGTGTTGGCACCTTCTGTATTATTGCTCCTGTATGATATAACACTTATTGCTCCCTAAACTCTTTGTAAATCGCTTTGCGTAAAAGCGTCTGCTAAATGTCTAAATGTAAATGTAAGTTACCTTTAACTTTAAGTTCTATGACTGTAGAGTTCTGAGAACCCATGTCGTTCATGGCAACACAGAAGTACCGTCCAGCATCCTTTTGACTCACAGTTCTTAGGATGCGTTGACTATCATTTCCCACATAAGAGACATTTGTATCGCTGATTTTGAACCAGGTGTAATTTGTCGAAGCAGGGTTGGCATTGCTTATACATTTGAGAGTCACTGAGTCTCCTTCCTCTATCTCTCCGGATGGAAAGATGGTTATTTGCACATTTTTTGGACTGTCTGTGGGCAGAACACATTATCGTTTGTCAAGGCATTGGATCTGTTTTGCAAGGAAACATTGGAGTTGCTGCGACTGCATAACAAATTGTGTCAGTGTCGTGAAATCAAAAAGTTTCATTTGAAACTCTGGGATTTCTCAATCACTGTGGTCATAGAGGTCAGTGCCAGTCGCTCTTTCAGTAGTTGCATGGTTAAACGTGTACTTACATCTTACGTCAAGCAATGTTTCATTTGTTGAGGTTCTGTCACTGTTGTTCAGACCGCAGGAGTAGTTGCCAAAATCCCGGTGAGAGACGGAGGAGAATTTGAACTCTTGTTCTGTGGCCTGCGGTAGCAGAAGTCCATTTTTAAACCAGACAAACGGCCCTTGTCGTGGGGTGCAGTTTTCTGTACTGCACATCAATGTGACCGAGTCCCCTTCATAGACCTCTCTGTTTGTCTTTTGTGTATTCACTGTTACTCCGAAGGGTAGAACTGGTGATAGATATCAAATGTTAACCAGGATTAAAGTGGATAAGTAGCGATTACAAATATGCCAAAAAATTCATTTTATAACGAAAGAAAACTTCAGAAATATTGCTATATTGTCATTGAGTAGACACAGTATATCAGTGGTTCTCAAACTTTTTTGTTGTAAGACCCCCTTTGTGTAGAGGGCATTGCTTTGTGGCCCCCATAAATAAAGATTTATTATCTAAACTTAAAATTGTAATGTACCCAAAAACATATTCAGTTATACAATACTGAAACATCAATTCTTTGGTGGTCTTATTTTTCTGTTTAATTGCACAAAATGTATTATAAATTTCTATATTTCATGAAATGCCACTAAATACAGTATGTGTCCCCCTGTAACCATTTTGGGGGCCCCCGGTTTGAGATCCACAGCAGTATATATATGTTTACCTGCTACATTGAGATTAATGCCATTTAATCCAGTGAATTGTCCATAATGATATTGTGTTTCAAAGCCAAAGAAGTATTTTCCTTTGTCTTTTTTAGAGACATTATGTAATGTTAAGCTGCAGTTTCTGCCTTGGTTGGCAAACGTTGTTCTGTTTTTGTAAAGTCCGTGGATCTGTCACAGGTCGGGGCGGCCCACCAGGCTACACCACCCCTGAAACCCGTACCACCCTTGGGGAGTCGGACAGAGGCCTGGCAAAGATCACAGACAACAAGACTACAAGTAATGGTTCTTTATTAAGTAATAAGAATGGACAAGAGATGTAAGAGGATGAGTCTTCTGGGCAGGGTCGTTCCGTCCTGCGGATCCGCCGAAGGCCCACAGTGTGCAGTGCAAGAGGAGTATTCTGGTGAGTGGTTCCGCCTTATTCCACAGGTGTCGGACAGAGAACGTACGACTGGGGAGCTTCACTGCAAAACAGTCCGGCGAGTATACAGGCACGTAATTCTCTTCTTCTCCAGGTGACAGACAGAGAACTTACGGCTGGGGAGCTTCACTGCAAAGCAGTCAGGTGCGTATACAGGCACGTAATCCTCTTCTTCTACAGGTGACAGACAGAGAACTTACGGCTGGGGAGCTTCACTGCAAAGCAGTCAGGTGCGTATACAGGCACGTAATCCTCTTCTTCCACAGGTGTCGGACAGAGAACTTACGGCTGGGGAGCTTCACTGCAAAACAGTCCGGCGAGTATACAGGCACGTAATTCTCTTCTTCTCCAGGTGACAGACAGAGAACTTACGGCTGGGGAGCTTCACTGCAAAGCAGTCAGGTGCGTAAATAGGCACGTAATCCTCTTCTTTTACAGGTGACAGACAGAGAACTTACGGCTGGGGAGCTTCACTGCAAAGCAGTCAGGTGCGTAAATAGGCACGTAATCCTCTTCTACAGGTGACAGACAGAGAATTTACGGCTGGGGAGCTTCACTGCTGGGGAGCTTCAGGCTGGCAGACAGTACACTCAATATCTGTGGAGTACAACAGTGTTCACCTCTTCTTAACGTCTTATGTTGTGTTCAGACCAAACGCGAATTGCGCGTCAAGCGCGAGTGATTTACATGTTAAGTCAATGCAAAGACGCGATAGACCTACTTGCGGCGCGAATCGCGCGAATGAGGCGGCGCGAAAGACGCGAATGAGGCGGCGCGAATTGAGCGAATTGCGCGAATGACGCGAATTGAGCGTTCGCGTGATTCGCGCGAATGGCGCGTTTCGCGCGAGTTGAAAAATCTGAACTTTGGCGAAAATTCGCGCCGCGTTAACCAATCAGGAGCTTGCTCTGGCAGTCAGGTGATTATGATGTTGTGAGAGGAGGCAGAAATCCCAAATAACAATGGAGGACAAAATCACCGTTGCTTTATGTGGATACCTGGAGCATCTTACTTTTATCGAAACTGAAATAATAAGGATCTTGCTTGGAAGAAAGTGAGTGAGGAGGTCGGACAATATGGCAAGTTGTCAAAAACGATCTTTACACAATTAAAGCAATTTATCTATACGGGAGTGGAGGCGGCTGGCAGAAGCCCTCCCATGACGCGAATTCGCGTCTGCAATGAAGTGAATTTGACGCGCGAATGAAGCGAATTTGACGAGCGAATGGAGCGAATTTGACGCGCGAATGAAGCGAGTAAACTAAAATGTTCAAGCGTCCAACTACGCGCGAATAGCGCGATTCATTCGCGCAATTCGCGTTTGGTCTGAACACACTATTAGAACGTGATAGCGGGCTCAGGTAGTCATGGACATCCAGCGGGTACAAGTTCACACTTCACACATCAAACAGTGCATCACACCACTTCATCACTGTAATTCGACACTCAGTGGGAAAAATATATATATAGAGGGCCGTCGCCCATTTGTTGACCTGGCATTCACATCAGGAAGTCCATCGACCAGAGAGAGAGGGTAAAGATCGAGTGGACTACTCGCAGTCTCTCACAAACGATCTCACTGTCCAGCGATTCTCTCCTTCCGGTTGAGTCAGTGGGTCCTTCCTCCCAATACTCACAGTGCCGCTCCCCTGCCAGATTAAGCATCCCCTTCGAACACACACTGTCTGATTGGATAATTCTAACCACTCCCCTCCCCACACCTAATCCTAACCCCTCCCCTAACACCTAATCCTAACCATTGTGGGGATGAGGGGGTGCTTAATCTGGCAGGGGTGCATTTTTCGGCACAACACCGCGCCGTCCGGCCGTCCGACAGCCCCACTCCCTCTCCCCCTCCGCTCCTGCTTCCTCCAAGACACACAATCCCCAGATCAACCCTCTCGTTGGTCTGTACACTCTCCTTTTATCCTGCCCCAATCGCAACGTGTCCCAATCGCGGGGCTTCAATCCCCTCGTGCACAGCTGTCGGCGAGTTTGTTTAACTACCCCATTCGCGGGGATTTTGCGCTAATTCGGAACTAGCCCGGTGTTTCGTTGTTATGAGTCCGGCGGGGGCAATCGCGGTGAACATTAGTTCCGCCTTACAAGGGGAAAAAAAGTTGGAATTTCGTCACCTCGTGACAGATCTCTGCAGGATTTGAGTGGTAGACAACCATTCCCTCCTGTGAGCCATCTTGTTTTTCATATGCTCTTGGCTTGAACCATTTTGAAGTTACAATTCTACCATAAGGAAAGTCCACAGAGCAGCTGAATTGAACAGAGGAGCTTTCAAACAGACATATGGATTTAGGTCTGTATGAAACTGACCATGAACCCACGGCAGCTGAAACAAATACAATAATTTTGTTATGATTTATTCAGTGTCAAATGCATGTAAAACAGAAATGTAAAAATCAATGATACTAACAGAAAATGCATAGCTACCAATGCATTTGATATGACCAATCTGCATTCAGTTATTATTGATTATACATTAATGTTTTGTATGAACAACAGAAAATGTATACAATGTATGAACTATAAAGAGTTACTTGAAAAATTAAATGAAGCCATAACTCACCCGACAGAGAGAGCTGCATCAATATGCTGATGTGAGACATGGGCAGTCACTTCACAAGTCGAATCTAAGAAGAATACACTTGAATTTTTACACGTGTCAGTCGTTTTTAACCTGTGGTATTACACAATAACCGGCCTTATGCAACAGGCAGAGATTTCCTGTAATGTGGAGCATAACTTCCTGTAACTACGATTTAGTTGTGTATTTAAAAAAAGAGGCTGATTTTAGGTTCACAGCCTTCTTTAAAAGGGATATTTCACTCAAAAATAAAAGATCTTCTGTCATTTATCACCCTCATGCTCAAAACATCTATATGACTCTTTCTTCTGTGAAACACCAAATTCATATTTTGAGAACGGTCTCATTGGTTTTGTCTCCATACAATTGAAATCAATGGGGGTCAATGTTGTTCGCTTGCCAACATTCTTCAAAATATCTTCTTTTGTGATTCTGTCACTTGATGATCTAAAACCTAAAAACTGCATTAAACCTCATCATCTGTAGTGTACATACGACCGCATAAATCAACGTTGACTCAAGCAATTCATACAAATACCACAGTATAACGCCTAGCGCAAGATTTCTGAAAGATCTTTAAACTTCAAAATTCCGCCTGTGGTGTTACAGCTACAGCATAACAAGAAAAACTTGTTTTGCTGTAAAGAATATTTGACATCAGGTGAAATCTGTGATCTGATTCAAAAAAAGTTTCTGTTGTTAGGTTTGTGTTTTAATAAAATTATCATCTATATTTGCACACATTCACACACTCAATAATGATGCTTGTAAAGCATTTTGTTTTGTCTCACTACATTTTTATTTAAACTCTTGATAGACTCTAGAAAATGTGGCTAAATCAAGCTTGCACTATGCCACTTTTGGCCAGGTATTGCTGTTTCATAGAATGAAATGAATCCAAATAGGGCAAATCAAAAAGAAATATTCACCTGTTGAATATCTCTTGAGACAAGAAAATGAATATATAGAAAGAGATATTTGTGGATTAAGCATGAGCTAATGGTTTAAGTGAAGATGAAAGTATCAAGGGCATTATGAGCAAACACTTGACGATAAATCCAAGAAAACGTACAACCACACAACCGGATGTTTTAGTTTTCACACTGTTAGTGGAGGAAGAGGTTAATAGTTGTAGTCGATGATGATGTGTTTGGAGAAAAATAAAATCACAGATCGATTGAGATTTGAGTTCTTAAATAATTTAGTGACAGAATCATTCAGACTAAAAGAACCACAAATATCCACCAAAACAACATAAATCTATCTGCAATGAAAATGGAAAACAAAGAGGACTTAAAAGTAAGAACACAATTAAATTCTCTGCTCCATAAAGCACAACACCAGATTAATTTTTTTTATAAAACAATGTTTATTATGACAAAAGTTTCAAAGTGTAAACATGTTCAATCGTGGCCTAATGGTTAGATAGTCGGACTCGTGACCAGAAGGTTGCCGGTTCGATCCTCAGGGCTGGCAGGTAACGATTGCGGTGCCCTTGAGCAAGGCACCTAACCCCTACACGCTCCCCGGGCGCTGCACTGATAGCTGCCCACTGCTCCGGGTGTACGTGTGTTCACCACTTGCTGTGCGTATGTTCACTAGTCACTGGATGGGTTAAAAGCAGAGGTCACATTTCGGGTATGGGTCACCATATCTGACAAATAGGTCACTTTCACTTTTCACTTTCACTTCATGTTCACTAATTTCTCTGTAACAGCAGCATTAAAACAACAGGGATTAACACCAGTAGAGCGATTCCACAACCAATCCTGCACCGTGGACACTGTGGCTCTTCACAGCATGCTGTGGAAAAAAGCAAATTTGTAATTACGCTGATCCAAAGTGTTAAGTTTAAACATGTCTAACTAGGAAGGAAAATTTATTTGGTATAAATCAGAGTTTAATTTCATAATGTTTAATAATGAAATAATCATTTATTCACCCTGATGTCGTTCAAAACCGGTATAAGACTCCATTTGTTTGGAGAAATGTCTCAGGAGTTTTGTGTCAGTACATGTGTCAGTCTATGTTGTTTTGTGAATTGTAAATTGTTCAAGTAAATGATCACTTTAATATTAGTTAATGTGATAGGTGCCATAACCAAGTTGATTAAACCAACATTCTTTTACACCACAAAATGAAATAAAAAATTTTGATTTAAAAATGCACGATATGCATCCATTAATGTTGTATTAATTAATTCAGTCTGAAAAAAATATATATATTAGGATTTCAAATCCTTTTAGGCTTAATTACTACTTACTACTTAATTACAACATTTCCTTCTTTATGAAGTTGCTGTAGATGAAAGCATCTGGTGAAAAAATGCACTTCTTAAATGAATAATACAGAATTATGCCTAATCATTCTATAGCTTATATTATATATAGTACTTAATATATAACTTTTACTAAAATATTTTGAAAAACGAATAAAAATCTATTGTTGTGAAATACCTGGATGAGGATGCAGTGTAAGTGCCCTGCTGAACTTTTGTGACAGCACATCCAGGCTCATCTCTACTCTCACAATTTCTGTGGAGTTCAGGTTCAAGGTCATGTTGCTTTGCAGTCTATACCGCCCTCTACTGTCAAGAATAAGTGTTGTATTTTCATATCCCAAGGGTGCAGACCAAGTCACAACAGGTTTAGGAAAACCATGAGATGAAAGACTGATGATGATATTCTTGCAGAGATACTGAACTGCAATTTCAGGTTCATCGTATGGAGCTTGAGGGGTGGAAGAAGATCATAATAGTAAACTGACAACTAAAATAAAGTGTGTAGTTTCAGCATTGCGATAACAATAAGAATTGTGCTTAAGGCTCTACTAGCTTATTACTTGTAAACGTGTTACCTCACTCACCTGCTACAAGCAAATACACCGTCTGTTCATATGGAACATCGTTGAATGTCACATAACACTTGTATTCACCATTATGTTCTGGCTGAATGTCAGTTAACATTAGTGATGCATTTCCTGCCTCTAACTGGTCTTGGAAGAGAGATGTTCGGCCTTTGTAAACTTCATTCTGTTTTTCAAGCTGATCCCTGTGTCGATAGAAGCTGTGCACCACTGTATCGCCCTGTTGCCAGTTTATAACCAACATTTCAAAATCCATATTTGGTTTCACAGGAAACAAGCAACTGAGAACAGCATCTGAACCTGGAGCAGCTACTATCTTCTCTACAGGAACCTCCTGAGAACTCCCTCTGAAACACTGCAAGGCGCTGTATGCTGCAGAGATGAAAACAATAACAGTATAGATATATGAGTAAAATATTTCACATTACTAGCCAACAATGCTCGGAATAATTTAAATATCTGGACCACAATGTAAAATTTGAAATATATAGTATAAAGACAGTGACTAAAACCAATAAAAAATATAACTGCCAGCAGTAATCATCGGGTTCGAGCAGTTGTAAGGGGACTAAGGTCGACTGAATTCGCTGACTACGGTCAGGAATCGCACCATAAGACATCCGCAACAGATGACACTTACCCATAACCAGAAAAATGAAAGCAATGGTCAGCAACGGTTAATACAGACCACGCATGCTTACAGTCATATGCAAAAACAGGTGTAAACCGATAAAACGTAAGGGACGAGTGAAATGAACCAATTCCAATGTCTCTATGATGTTCTGTTCCAGAGATATAGGTCTAGCTTAATGGTTGCTAAGTTAACCTGTTTAGTTGCTATTGATGTGGCATGGCACCTGCCATACATTATGATAGACGTGTATAAAAAAATTAAGGCTTAAGACCAGGAAAATCTTAAATAGATACATTGATTCTTATTCATAATATTCTAGAGTGCTGTGCCATTTAAATGGTGCTTATTTCGTACACACATACCTCACATAATACAGTTTATCCCATTTTTATGTTCGGTTTGAACTTCAGGAAGTCATGTTTATCATGTCTAAATGCCTAAATGCATTGAGTGGGTGCCATGTGACTGGCTGAGTAGCAATTCGGGTTTACATGCAATTAAACTGGTGTACCTAATAAAGGTGTGTTGAATATATATATATCAACACAGCATCATAAAAGCAGCCAGATATGTGCTATATTTATAGATGTGTAAATATGGAGTAACGTTTAATATGTAATACATTTTATTTCTTACACTGTCTTCATGTGAGACACATTTCATTCCACAAACACATGCACACCGATCACCCACGACACACAGAACTATATAGTACATGCACACTCTTATTATACAAAGAGACATAATATCCATAAATACACACACACACACACACACACACACACAAAAACACCGAATACGAAATACATGCACACGTATGCACATATAATACACACTGCAGTGCACAAGACTGCAAGGCGTTACAGTGGACAGTGAGCACAGCCGCAAAAATAATTTTTCAAAGCTTCATGCATTGTGATCTGCTGACTCTAAAAAATCCATTTGAATGAATGATATTTCACCTTTTTGACTGTTATGAAGGCATGCGTCTTCCGATGACCTTCACATTTTGCATGCTTGTTTAGTGTCATAATATGTATAATAGTACTTAATGGCAAGTCAGTTGGATTATTCATCAAGGAGCAGCGAGCTTTCAGGTAGACTTTTGAGGTTAATATAATAAAGGACCCTGTTATGACCACACAAATGAAAAAGTTCAACATGTCTTTGATAATTATTTATCTAGAGAGTCCAGAGAATTGTACTGTGGTGAAAATTTGGAAATTGCTTGAAAGACCTAAAATAAGTATGCAAATGTACGTCTTTAACATCATCACCAATAACTGGCGAACTGTTTGATTGACATCAATGGATCAAGAGGCAAAGTTGTTCAGAATGAGGAGAACTATCATATGATATCATTAGTTTGTGTAAATTAAAAATGTCACGTGATACATAATTGTTTAAGCAATGAAATACGCATCAATTTTACCATTTTTACTGTTATAGCGCCACCTATTGTCCAAACGCCACGTTCTTTTGTGGGTGACCTCGGAGTGACGTTATACACATATTTCCCAAGCCCCATGATGATATGTTAAGCCGTTCTGGATTTAAGGCCATTTAAATGTGATAGGCTTTGCCCACTTTAAGTTTTGGCATCCCTAAGCGCCGGTGAAATGAAATTTTAACTTTTTTTCAATAATTTTTTAGATTTACACTCCACAGAAGTCAGCTGCATTGGTTTGGTTCCGATCGGTTGAAAAACCAAGGACTAGTTCGCGAAAGTAGGTTTTTTACCTCATCAGCGATAACTCAGGAACCGTTCGATCGCCAGAAGTGGTTCTAGAGGCAAAGTTGCTCAAAATGAAGAGAGCTATCATATAATTTCATTAGTTTGGGTATATGTCAAATGTCACGTGATACACAGTTGTTTTTGCACTCCAAAAGCGTTAATACGCCCCCCGGTGGCCAAATAAGTTCATATTTCTTACAGACCTTCAAGACCATGAGACGAATAAGCCCAGTCAGTGTCGTTTTGATCAGCCTTTGTTAACCCGGTGCAATGAGTGCTCAAAATTCATCGGCCGATGGCGGCCATGTTTTTTGAGATACACCAATGTCCTTTTTGATAGTCATGGGACATGACACAAAGACACACCATACCAAATAATAAGTCAATTGGGGAAACTGTTGCCTAGTTATAGTCATTTTTGAGTTGATTCCTATTATAGCGCCACCTAGTGGCGGATCGCCGCTTATTTTTTTATGTGACCTCGGACTGAGCGTCTACGTATACGTACCAAACCCCATGAAGATATCTCAAACGGTTGACGAGTTATGACCATTTTAACTAAATATGCCACTTCCGGTTTGGACGTTTTAGCGCCACCTAGCGGCCGTGAATTGAAAATTCAACTTTTTTTCAATAACTATTTACATTCACACTCCACAGAATCCATCAGCGTTGGTTTGGTTCCGATAGGGCAAAAATCCAAGGACTAGTTCATTTTTTTTTTTTCATAAAATGCTAATTAGCGAAAAATCTATAATGACGGAAATGAAATCGGAGATATACGTTTTTTTAGTTTTGAGCCAGTGATTACACTGATATAAGACGCTTGGGTGTGCGACGAACGGTTCAGGAGTAACAAGCGCAAACGCGTTTGTCATCGCTGTAGCGCCACCTATGGGTCGATTTGGCTGGCTCCGTGTATCTGAGTAGCGACAAGGACTACTACCATCTGACCAGGTCTCAGCTCTGTCGGCCTTACGGTTTGGGCTGCACGATGAGTTTTATGGCAGAATAATAAGAAGAAGAATAAAAATCTTAACAAATACAATAGGTTTCTAGCCCTTCGGGCTCGAACCCTAATTATTATCCGCAATATTATTGAGATTATATTTTAATTAGGGTTTCGAGCACGAAGTGCTGAAAACCTATTGTTTTTGTTAGGATTTTTATTAGGGTTCGAGCCCGAAGGGCAAGAAACCTATTGTATTTGTTAGTTTTATTAGGGTTCGAGCCCGAAGGGCTAGAAACCTATTGTATTTGTGGGTTTTATTATTATTAGGGTTCGAGCCCGAAGGGCTAGAAACCTATTGTATTTGTTAAGATTTTTATTAGGGTTCGAGCCCGAAGGGCTAGAAACCTATTGTATTTGTTGGTTTTATTCTTCTTCTTCTTCTTATTATTATTCTGCCATAAAACTGATCGTGCAGCCCAAACCGTAAGGCCGACAAAGCTGACACTCGGTCAGATGGTAGTAGTCCTTGTCGCTACTCAGATACACGGAGCCAGCCAAATCGACCCATAGGTGGCGCTACAGCGATGACAAACGCGTTTGCGCTTCTTACTCCTTAACCGTTTGTCGCACACCCAAGTGTCTTATATCAGTGTAATCACTGGCTCCAAACTAAAAAAACGTATATCTCCGATTTCATTTCCGTCATTATAGATTTTTCGCTAATTAGCATTTTATGAAAAAAAAAAAAAATGAACTAGTCCCTGGATTTTTGCCCTATCGGAACCAAACCAACGCTGATTAATTCTTTGGAGTGTGAATATGAATAATTATCAAAAAAAAATTGAATTTTTCATTCACGGCCGTTAGGTGGTGCTAAAACGTCCAAACCGGAAGTGGCAGATTTGGCTAAAACGGCCATAACTCGTGAACTGTTTGAGATATCTTCATGGGGCTTGGAACATATGTGTAGACCCTCAATCCGGGGACACAATAAAAAAACTGCGGCGTTTGGCAACTAGGTGGCGCTATAATTTGAATGAGCTAGAAAATGGCTATAACTAGGCAACAGTTTGCCCGATTGACTTATTATTTGGTATGGTGTGTCTTTGTGTCATGTCCCATGACTATTAAAAAGGACATTGGCGTATCTTAAAAAACATGGCCGCCATTGGCCAATGAAGTTTGAGCACTAATTACACCGGGTTAACGGAGGCTGCTCAAAACGACAGTCGCTGGGCTTATTTGTCTCATGGTCCTGAAGGTCTGTAAGAAACATGAACTTATTCGGCCACCGGGGGGCGTAATAACGCTTTTGGAGTGTATAAACAACTGTGTATCACGTGACATTTGACATATACCCAAACTATTTATATCACATGATAGGACGCCTTTTTCTGAGCAACTTTGCCTCTAGAACCGCTTCTGTCGATCGAACGGTTCGTGAGTTATTGCTGATGATGTTAAAAACCTACTTTCGCGAACTAGTCGTTGGTTTTTCGACTTAACGGAACCAAAACAATGCAGATGACTTCTGTGGAAAGTGATTTTAAATAATTATCGAAAGAAAGCAGAAATTTCCTTTCACGGTCGTTTAGGGGCGCCAAAATAAAAAAATGGGCGGAGCCTATCAAATTAAAATGCCCATAAATCCAGAACGGCTTAACATATCATCATGGGCCTCGGAACTTATGTGTAGACCATCACTCTGAGGTCACCTACAAAAGAACATGGCGTTTGGACTCTAGGTGGCGCTATAATAGTAAAAATGGCAAAATGTGCATGTCTTTTTGTGGCCTAGACAACTGTGTGTCACGTGACATTTGACTAATACACAAACTATTGATATCAAACGATAGATCTCCTTATTCATAACAACTTTGCCTCTTGAACCATTGATGTCTATCAAATGGTTTGTGAGTTATTGGTGATGATGTAAAAAACCTACTTTTGCAAACTTGTTTAAGGATTTTCAAGCAATGTCAAAATTTCCACCTCAGTTCATTTCTTTGGACTCTCTAGGTCAATAATCATCAAAAACATGTTGAGTTTTGTTTAGTTTTGTGACCATAACAGGGTCCTTTATTATATTAGCGTGAAACGAGTATGTTATAGGTCGCTACTCCTTAATAAATAATCCAACTGACTTGCCATTTAGTACTATTATACATATTAAGACACTTAACAAGCATGCAAAATGTTATGCTCATAGGAAGAGGCATTCCTTCATAGGAGTCAAAAAGGTGAAATATCATTCATTTCAATGGCTTTCTTATAGAGTCACCAAATCACAATGCATGTAGCTTTGATAAAGGAACGATAAAAGAGTGTGAATGCACCGCATAGTTCTGTGTGTCTTGTGTGATCGAGACTGTGCATGTGTGTGTAATGAAATGTGTCTCACAGGAAGACAGTGTTAGAAATTATATGTATTACACATTAAACGTTGCTGCATATTTAGACATCTATAATTATAGCACATTTCTGGCTGCATTTAAGATAAGTGTTGATATATATAACACACCTTTATTAGGTACACCAGTTTAATTGCATGTTAACCCAAATTGCTACTCAGCCAGTCACATGGCAGCAACTCAATGCATTTAGACATTTAGACATGGTAAACATGACTTCCTGAAGTTCGAACCAAACATCAAAATCAGGAAGAAATGGGATTTGTCATGTGATGTGTGTGTACCAAAGAAACATAATTGAAATGGCAAGGCCTTCTAAAATATTTTTGCAGACAATGTCAATGTCCTACTGACCACAATGTATTCATGAATATGAATCAATGTATCCATTTAAAATGGTCCTAGATTTTTTATTCAATATTAATTCATCAAAACACATAAGAGGCTATTTTGAAAAATATGCATTAAATTAGCAAAATAGACCTATATCTCTGCAATAGAATGTCATGGAGACAAAGAAGTTACTTAGTTCTACTCATGGAAAAGTGTATTATAATATAACAGGTGACAAGCTATGCCCATAGCAACTAAACAGATTAGCTTTACAGCCATTAACACAGACCTATATTTCTGCAGTTGAATATTGTAGAGACACAGGGGTTCTGTTAATTTCACTTGTGGCTTAATGTGTTATCAATTGGCAGGTGCCATACCACACCTATAGCAACTAAACTGTTCACTTAGCAACCATTAAGCTGGACCTCTATCTCTGCAATAGAGCATCGTAGAGACAATGGGGTTGTTTTGCATGACTTGTGGTTTGATGTGTTATTAATTGGCAGGTGGCATTGCACGCCCATAGCAACCAAACGGATTAGCTTAGCAACCTTTTAGCAAGATCTATGTCTCTGCAACTGTATAACACGTTTCTGACATTTTACTTGGTGTGCTAGAGTGTCGTCTGTCTTGGATCTGCTATGGTGCTATTCCTGAGCCTGGCAGACGTGCCTCAGACACCTTGAATCGCTCGAACCCGCTAAATGCTGCTTGCAGCTTTAATTAGGGTTCGAGCCCGTAGGGCTAGAAACCTATTGTATTTGTTGGTTTTATTAGGGTTCGAGCCCGAAGGGCTAGAAACCTATTGTATTTGTTGGTTTTATTATTAGGGTTCGAGCCCGAAGGGCTAGAAACCTATTGTATTTGTTGGTTTTATTATTATTATTATACTTCTTCCCTAAAACTGATCGGGCAGCCCAAACCGTAAGACCGACAGAGCTGAGACTCTGTCAGATGGTAGTAGTCCTTGTCGCTACTCAGATACACGGAACCAGCCAAATCGACCCATAGGTGGCGCTACAGCGATGACAAACGCGCTTGCGCTTGTTACTCCTAAACCGTTTGTCGCACACCCAAGTGTTTTATATCAGTGTAATCACTGGCTCAAAACTTAAAAAACGTATATCTCCGATTTTATTTCCGTCATTATAGATTTTTCGCTAATTAGCATTTTATGAAAAAAAAAAAAAATGAACTAGTCCCTGGATTTTTGCCCAATCGGAACCAAACCAACGCTGATGAGTTCTGTTGAGTGTAAATGTAAATAATTATTGAAAAAAAGTTGAATTTTCAATTCACGGTTGCTAGGTGGCGCTAAAACGTCCAAACCGGAAGTGGCATATTTAACTAAAGTGGCCATAACTCGTGAACTGTTTGAGATATCTTCATGGGGCTTGGAACATATGTGTAGACCCTCAATCCGGGGTCACAATAAAAAAACTGCGGCGTTTGGCCACTAGATGGCGCTATAATAGGAATCAACTCAAAAATGGCTATAACTAGGCAACTTTTTGCCCGATTGACTTATTATTTGGTATGGTGTGTCTTTGTGTCAAGACCCATGGCTATCAAAAAGGACATTGGCGTATCTCAAAAAACATGGCCGCCATCGGCCAATTAAGTTTGAGCACTCATTACACCGGGTTAACAAAGGCTGATCGAAACGACACTCACTGGGCTTATTCGTCTCATGGTCCTGAAGGTCTGTAAGAAACATGAACTTATTGGGCCACCGGGGGGCGTAATAACGCTTTTGGAGTGCATAAACAACTGTGTATCACGTGACATTTGACATATACCCAAACTATTTATATCATATGATAGGACTCCTTTTTCTGAGCAACTTTGCCTCTAGAACCACTTCTGTCGATCGAACGGTTCGTGAGTTATCGCTGATGATATCAAAAACCTACTTTCGCAAACTAGTCGTTGGTTTTTAAACCGATCGAAACCAAAACAATGCAGATTACTTCCGTGGAACGGGATTGTAAATAATTATTGAAAAAAAGTATAAATATCCTTTCACGGTCGCTTAGGGGCGCCAAAATACAAAAATGGGCGGAGCCCATCACATTTAAATGGCCATAAATCCAGAACGGCTTAACATATCATCATGGGGCTCGGGAAATATGTGTATACCATCAATCCGAGGTCACCTACATGAGAACGTGGCGTTTGGACACTAGGTGGCGCTATACAAGTAATAATGGCAAAATGTACATGTCTTTTGGTGGCCTAGACAGCTGTGTGTCACGTGACATTTGACTAATACACAAACTATTGATATCAAACGATAGATCTCCTTATTCATAACAACTTTGCCTCTTGAACCATTGATGTCTATCAAATGGTTTGTAAATTATTGGTGATGATGTAAAAAACATACTTTTGCAAACTTGTTAAAGTATTTTCAAGCAATTTCAAAATTTCCACCTCAGTTCATTTCTTTGGACTCTCTAGGTCAATAATCATCAAAAACGTGTTGAGTTTTTTTTAGTTTTGTGACCATAACAGGGTCCTTTATTATATTAGCGTGAAACAAGTATGCTATAGGTGGCTACTCCTTAATAAACAATCCAACTGACTTGCCATTTAGGACTATTATACATATTATGACACTTAACAAGCATGCAAAATGTGATGCTCATAGGAAGAGGCATTCCTTCATAAGAGTTAAAAAGGTGAAATATCATTCATTTCAATTGCTTTCTTATAGAGTCACCAGATCACAATGCATGTAGCTTTGCTAAAGAAACGATGAATATGTATAGGATAAAGGTGTGTAGTGTGCGTGTGTGTGTGTTTCTGGATATCATTTCCCTCTGTATCATAAGAGTGTGAATGCACTGTATAGTTCTGTGTGTCTTGTGTGATCGAGACTGTGCATGTTTGTGGAATGAAATGTGTCTCACAGGAAGACAGTGTTAGAAATATAATGTATTACACATTAAACGTTGCTGCATATTTACACATCTATAAATATAGCACATGTCTGGCTGGTTTTAAGATGCTGTGTTGATATATATATTCAACACACCTTTATTAGATAAAACCAGTTTAATTGCATGTAAACCCAAATTGCTACTCCGCTAGTCACATGGCAGAAACTCAATGCATTTAGGCATTTAGACATGGTAAACATGACTTCCTGAAGTTCAAACCAAACATCAAAATTGAGAAGAAATGGGATATTTCATGTGAGGTGTGTGTTCCAAAGAAACATAATTGAAATGGCACAGCCTTCTAAAATATTATTGCAGACAATGTCAATGTCCTACTGACCACAATGTATTCATGAATATGAATCAATGTATCCATTTAAAATAGTCCTAGAATTTTTATTCAATATTAATTCTTCAAAACACAAAAGAGGCTATTTTGAAAAATAGGCATTAAATTAACAAAATAGACCTATATCTCTGCAATCGAATGTCATAGAGACAAAGAAGTTGCTTTGTTCTACTCATGGAAAAGTGTATTATAATATGACAGGTGACAAGCTATGCCCATAGCAACTAAACCGATTAGCTTGACAATCATTTACACCGACCTATATCTCTGTAGTTGAATATTGTAGAGACACAGGGGTTCGGTTCCTTTCACTTGTGGTTTAATGTGATATCAATTGGCAGGTGCCATACCACACCCTAGCAACTAAACATTTAACTTAGCAACCATTAAGCTAGACCTCTATCTCTGCAATAGAGCATCGTAGAGACAATGGGGTTGTTTTGCATGACTTGTGGTTTGATGTGTTATTAATTGGCAGGTGCCATTCCACGCCCATAGCAACCAAACGGATTAGCTTAGGAACCTTTTAGCAAGATCTATGTCTCTGCAACTGTATTACACGTTTCTGACATTTTACTTGGTGTGCTAGAGTGTCGTCTGTCGTGGATCTGCTATGGCGCTATTCCTGAGCCTGGCAGACGTGCCTTAGACACCTTGAATCGCTCGAACCCGCTAAATGCTGCTTGCAGCTTTAATTATTATTATACTTCTTCCCTAAAACTGATCGGGCAGCCCAAACCGTAAGACCGACAGAGCTGAGACTCTGTCAGATGGTAGTAGTCCTTGTCGCTACTCAGATACACGGAACCAGCCAAATCGACCCATAGGTGGCGCTACAGCGATGACAAACGCGCTTGCGCTTGTTACTCCTAAACCGTTTGTCGCACACCCAAGTGTCTTATATCAGTGTAATCACTGGCTCAAAACTTAAAAAACGTATATCTCCGATTTTATTTCCGTCATTATAGATTTTTCGCTAATTAGCATTTTATGAAAAAAAAAAAAATGAACTAGTCCCTGGATTTTTGCCCAATCGGAACCAAACCAACGCTGATGAGTTCTGTTGAGTGTAAATGTAAATAATTATTGAAAAAAAGTTGAATTTTCAATTCACGGTCGCTAGGTGGCGCTAAAACGTCCAAACCGGAAGTGGCATATTTAACTAAAGTGGCCATAACTCGTGAACTGTTTGAGATATCTTCATGGGGCTTGGAACATATGTGTAGACCCTCAATCCGGGGTCACAATAAAAAAACTGCGGCGTTTGGCCACTAGATGGCGCTATAATAGGAATCAACTCAAAAATGGCTATAACTAGGCAACTTTTTTCCCGATTGACTTATTATTTGGTATGGTGTGTCTTTGTGTCATGTCCCATGACTATCAAAAAGGACATTGGCGTATCTCAAAAAACATGGCCGCCATCGGCCAATTAAGTTTGAGCACTCATTACACCGGGTTAAAAAAGGCTGATCGAAACGACACTCACTGGGCTTATTCGTCTCCTGGTCCTGAAGGTCTGTAAGAAACATGAACTTATTCGGCCACCGGGGGGCGTAATAACGCTTTTGGAGTGCATAAACAACTGTGTATCACGTGACATTTGACATATACCCAAACTATTTATATCATATGATAGGACTCCTTTTTCTGAGCAACTTTGCCTCTAGAACCACTTCTGTTGATCGAACGGTTCGTGAGTTATCGCTGATGATATCAAAAACCTACTTTCGCAAACTAGTCGTTGGTTTTTAAACCGATCGAAACCAAAACAATGCAGATTACTTCCGTGGAACGGGATTGTAAATAATTATTGAAAAAAAGTATAAATATCCTTTCACGGTCGCTTAGGGGCGCCAAAATACAAAAATGGGCGGAGCCCATCACATTTAAATGGCCATAAATCCAGAACGGCTTAACTTATCATCATGGGGCTCGGGAAATATGTGTATACCATCAATCCGAGGTCACCTACATGAGAACGTGGCGTTTGGACACTAGGTGGCGCTATAAAAGTAATAATGGCAAAATGTACATGTCTTTTGGTGGCCTAGACAGCTGTGTGTCACGTGACATTTGACTAATACACAAACTATTGATATCAAACGATAGATCTCCTTATTCATAACAACTTTGCCTCTTGAACCATTGATGTCTATCAAATGGTTTGTAAATTATTGGTGATGATGTAAAAAACATACTTTTGCAAACTTGTTAAAGTATTTTCAAGCAATTTCAAAATTTCCACCTCAGTTCATTTCTTTGGACTCTCTAGGTCAATAATCATCAAAAACGTGTTGAGTTTTTTTTAGTTTTGTGACCATAACAGGGTCCTTTATTATATTAGCGTGAAACAAGTATGCTATAGGTCGCTACTCCTTAATAAATAATCCAACTGACTTGCCATTTAGGACTATTATACATATTATGACACTTAACAAGCATGCAAAATGTGATGCTCATAGGAAGAGGCATTCCTTCATAAGAGTTAAAAAGGTGAAATATCATTCATTTCAATGGCTTTCTTATAGAGTCACCAGATCACAATGCATGTAGCTTTGCTAAAGAAACGATGAATATGTATAGGATAAAGGTGTGTAGTGTGCGTGTGTGTGTGTTTCTGGATATCATTTCCCTCTGTATCATAAGAGTGTGAATGCACTGTATAGTTCTGTGTGTCTTGTGTGATCGAGACTGTGCATGTTTGTGGAATGAAATGTGTCTCACAGGAAGACAGTGTTAGAAATATAATGTATTACACATTAAACGTTGCTGCATATTTACACATCTATAAATATAGCACACGTCTGGCTGGTTTAAGATGCTGTGTTGATATATATATTCAACACACCTTTATTAGATAAAACCAGTTTAATTGCATGTAAACCCAAATTGCTACTCCGCTAGTCACATGGCAGAAACTCAATGCATTTAGGCATTTAGACATGGTAAACATGACTTCCTGAAGTTCAAACCAAACATCAAAATTGAGAAGAAATGGGATATTTCATGTGAGGTGTGTGTTCCAAAGAAACATAATTGAAATGGCACAGCCTTCTAAAATATTATTGCAGACAATGTCAATGTCCTACTGACCACAATGTATTCATGAATATGAATCAATGTATCCATTTAAAATGGTCCTAGATTTTTATTCAATATTAATTCTTCAAAACACAAAGAGGCTATTTTGAAAAATAGGCATTAAATTAAAAAATAGACCTATATCTCTGCAATCGAATGTCATAGAGACAAAGAAGTTGCTTTGTTCTACTCATGGAAAAGTGTATTATATATGACAGGTGACAAGCTATGCCCATAGCAACTAAACCGATTAGCTTGACAATCATTTACACCGACCTAATTTCTGTAGTTGAATATTGTAGAGACACAGGGGTTCGTTCCTTTCACTTGTGGTTTAATGTGATATCAATTGGCAGGTGCCATACCACACTAGCAACTAAACATTTAACTTAGCAACCATTAAGCTAGACCTCTATCTCTGCAATAGAGCATCGTAGAGACAATGGGGTTGTTTTGCATGACTTGTGGTTTGATGTGTTATTAATTGGCAGGTGCCATTCCACGCCATAGCAACCAACGGATTAGCTTAGGAACCTTTAGCAAGATCTATGTCTCTGCAACTGTATTACACGTTTCTGACATTTTACTTGGTGTGCTAGAGTGTCGTCTGTCGTGGATTGCTATGGCGCTATTCCTGAGCTGGCAGACGTGCCTTAGACACCTTGAATCGCTCGAACCCGCTAAAT